>OV815996.1:3750000-5000000 GCA_929113495.1 Andrena minutula | reverse complement strand
GTAATTTTGCGTAGTTACTGTGCTTTTAGCATCGCAGGAACGCTCGGCTGAATTGCGGAATATCGGGAACGGATTCTAGCTTCTAGTGCTCATTGATTTCCCAGACAAAAGGCAATGGTAGATGGTAGCGTCGCCCCTTCCGAACCCTGTCACTTTTCTCGATTGTTCTATCAATCAGCGATCTGTTCCCGCATTTTTCCGGATTCATCCCGCGAATCGCACCGATGGAACTGTCAACCGGAGCTTCTCGATGCGACGCGAGCAACAGAAATCCCTCTCTGCGTTTCACGAGCTTACAAGCCGCTGCTTCGCCGACAGTCGAGGGATTTAATTGGTTAATTAAAACGCTGAACACTCGGAGCATCCAGTGCTTTCTGTACTGTTTCAGATCTCACATACGTTACATTCGTATTTTAATGATTACGAAAGCGTCAAGCACAGTCAAGTCACTGAAGTGTAAAGGCGCGAATCCAAAATGAGCTTTCAAATGAGATTTTAAGTTTTCCCCAACTGTATTCTGATAAAACTTCTTAGCAAGAAGATCCACCGCCACGATTCTCGTGGAGCACCGTATTCGTTCTTCTTCCGCAATCTGGCAAAATGAGAAAATAGGTGGCGGATTTCAGTATAACATGACGTAATCCTGTCCAACTTACGAAGATTGGACGGGTATGAAGGATATCCGACTCGAAGCCCCGACACACTCGTATTCACCGGCGTGCACCAACGAATACGCTCGCATCGTTCGACGATAAATCATCAGTCGGTGTCTAATTGTAAAAAATGACGGACAGGAAAGACTGAGGAGAAGGAATGGCCCGAAGTTGACGGGGGTGGATCGTTCGATTCTTACCATTTTCCAGTATCTTCCTCTTTGCCATTATTCTTCTGTTCTTCTTATCCGCTGTGCGTTTGTCGAACTCGAGGGTAGATTAAATTACCATGCATTGCAGAGATCAATTATTTAAAAGTAATTATTTAGCCACCTGAGATATGTACTCTTGATAGGTAAAAAATATAGGTACCTAAATACACTTGACACGATTCGTTTCGATCTATTAACTGCGCAATTACGAAACTTCCTTCTGACTGAAGAATCTTTCCTCTTTGATCTCCCGCCGATTTTCTCGTCCGTGGACAGAATGGCGATAGATTCACGAGGCCAAATCACGCGTATATCTCTGTAATTCGCTAACGAACGGCCTAAACGTCGGAAACGAGGCGTTCGGTCCAACAGAAAGGAGGTGGGTGACATCTGCTTTGAAGTATCCAGGTATTGCGAAGCTCGCAATTTGTCTGGGCGCCTCGAACGTGCTCGAGGCAGGTCAAAGGGAAATGGTGATCCTTTAAAAAGGAAACGAAGGATCTTGCTCCAGTTTCTTCCCAAACTCTGACATCCTAACTTCCCGCTACTTTAACAGCGAAAACTTGCTTCTATTAAAAAAACCAAGAAGACTGCATAACTCTGCGTAGAAGAATGGTCGAATGAAGTCCTCCTCAGCCGCCGTGGCCGACGGAAACCTTTCCAAGGCTTCCTCCTTGCGAACGAGTGCCAAACTCGGAGGCCCCGCTCGAATCCCCATTAACGGCGGAGAATTCATTCAATCTCCCGGCGATGTCGCAAGAATTAACGAGTGCGACACGATCGGAAACCAGTAAAGCTTCGAATAACCGAGGGGGATTCTTATTCCGCGCCAGCTATGCTCAACCCTCCCCATTACCGAGCACCCTTTCATCTTTTCGCCTTCAGCGAGCTACGATGACGACGAATGGCCCAGATTTTAACGGGCTCCCTTTGACGCGGCGTGGTCAAATGAATGCAATTTTCAATGTGGAAACTCAGCCACTTGGCTGACAATCTAGTCCACTCGAGCCAGTCGGAATGCCCGAGCGACGCGTGAGACCCCCATAAATAGAGACGCAATACCGTCGACGAGCAATTTCACCCCCCGATTCCATGGACGCGGCGCATTATCCTGCAAAAATTATTCCCCCTCGCTTACTGGAAGTGGCACTTCGTCATCGTAATATAGTAGCGGAAACCAGGCGTCCACCATCGGCGTGTTTCCGATCGCATCGCGTAATTGCTGTACGTATCGGCCAGCCGCGCTTCCAGGAGAGAAAGTTTTGTTCCCCTCTGGTCATTTAATTGCCACTTCCCAGCAGCCTCGCGCGACGAGCTGCGCCAGAGAAATCTAAGAAACAGTGCGTTCATTTCCAAGTACTCCTCCACTGTTCTCTGAACCTGCCTTAAGAATGAAAATCGACACGAGATTTCGATTTCCCTCGACTAGTGTATGCTTCGACATGCTCTGCCGATACCATTAACGTTGAATGCGCCGGGGGGCAGTAACTTTCAGCCGCTTTTTCAACGTTCACGTACGTCCAGCGTGTGCTGTGAATGAAAAAAGGAAAGAGTACAATATCCAAAGGAATTATCGACGTTTTGCTGGAGCCCGGTTGGAGTACGTCGTCAATTTCCACTTGTCGATAGTCGCGACGTAACAGAGGAAGCTGAAATCGACTCGGAAAGAGGGACAGCGGGACGATAGGTCCGGCTAGGAAATGAGGTTTGCATAAACGATGTAACGGCCGTGGTAAACGAAATCACGTCGACGTGGAGGAAGGGAAGCCGCTGGCCCTGAATATGTATCGAGGGATCGCGGATGTGATTGATGAAGCGTCGCATTGAGTCGTCGTCCTGTCCACAATCGGTCGTCTCTGCAGCGTGCTGCCTGGGCCGATCCATAACGGCGACGAATTCGCTCGCACAGAAACAAAATCACTAGAAATTGCTAGAGCCATTTATTGTGCTCGTCGAATCGCTGCGAAAGGAGAAGCTTGCGGAGGGAGGGCAAATGGTTTAGCGTTCTACGATTTCGTCGCATTGAATTTCATTCTTCGCTGGCGAGGAGTGGAATGGGATTGTTGTAGCGCGACTTATCTTTCTAGATGATTTTCGCATGGAGTAGAAAAAGTGTCTCGGAGAGATTCAGTAAAACATGTATATAACAACATTTAATTGTCTGTTATTTCGGAGAGATATGTTCAAGTTGACGATTTCACTGCGTATCACAATCACTCGATCGGAGGGCTGAGAGTCGGAAGTGTTTACCGCGACACTTTAAACCGAGGCTCTGACGGGATCCCGTCGAGCAGCTCTGTTCCCGCGAGTTCCCAGGCCCCCGATCGCAAAAGGAAGTCAACGTGTGTCCAACTGCTACGCCAAAGTGTAGAAATGTCTAGGTCGATTAAGTAAATAAAATTTATTTATTGAATAGTGGCACACCAGTGATGACGCGACAAGTAGTCATGAACCTTTGAACGCTGTTGACCAGCACCCCGCGTTCAAACGCCATCATTTCATTCTATCCGCAGGCAACCTCGTCGATTCCCGCTTGCCTCGTCCCTCGAACGCATTCCAAGGAAACATTCGATTGCGGCGACTCGGAGCCGCTCGTAGTAAACGAATCGTGCCCCCGTCGTTGCGATTTATGCGTTCCCAGGCTGAACGAGGATACAGTTCTGATTAATACCGCGAAAGTAGGCGGGGAGAGAAATGAATCGTGGCTCGATCGCGATGCGGGGAAAAAGACTACCAATTAATCCAGGAGGGATGAAGAATTCATTTGTTACAGGTGGAAGTATCGATCTCTCCGTTGTAATTACGTTAGCTCTCGATTGCCACGAAGGCTGTCAATTTCTCCTAACGCCTTTCTCCGTCACACTCGTGACAAGGGGATTCTCATCCCCGGACAGTGAAATAAATTGTTTCCCCGGGTCATTTAAATTACATTCAGCTGGATCCAACGCGCCAACCGAGATAAATAAAGCCTGGGAATCTCTATCGATCTTGCTAGAAATCGCGTTCAACGTTTTGTTATAGCTGACAGCTCGTCACGTGTCAATACTTCACGCATATCGTACACAACTTCGTTTCGTCCTCCTTTCGGAGGCGTCGCTATCATACGAGGCGCGGTCGACGTTGGCAGATAAACGCGTCGAACATCAAAAGCGTCGTGACTGCTTGTCAGTTCTCTGACGGCAGCACAGATTACTCGTTTTTTTTTTTTTTGGCACGATTCGTTCTCCCTTTTTCTCACCATACACGCTCAATCACTCACGGATCACCCGCATCATCATTCTCCCACCGCAGACTCGCTAAACAACGCCTCAACAAATCCCGTCGCACCGGAATGACGCCCCCGACAATCGTCCCTCCTTTACGTGTACATACATGTGTATATGCATATCAATACGACGCTTTGCAGGGTAGTCGCGGCGCACGCGACAACCACCTCGAAATTCGTGAAAAACACTCGCTGTACAACGTTACCGTTAGTAATAATAAATTTGTCGGTCGTGTCAAAATACGACTGGGTCTCTTACGCGGCTACGCACTCCTCTATAGCATTAAGTGTCAACTAACGCGCGTTCCTGTACGCGCACGTGCACGTGTCTAGCACGATCTCCCGGTGAATTCTGTCTGTCAATCACCAATCGTTCAATAGTTCGATTATCGTGTATAACCGCGTCTGTGGCACACAACTCCGTCGACTCGACAGACTATCCCTTAAATTGAGTCGCAGGATCCTTTCGCTCCTCTTCAGATCCAAGTGACGGTATTCCCGTGTGATCGATCTTCCTCGATTTCCTCTGCTGCGGGTGTGCCCCTCCGTCCTTCGTATAAAATGCTTGAGAGATCCGCGGTGCAGCGAGACTCATTCATCTTCCACCGGTAAGGGCGCGAAATCGCGACGTCCTGGAATTTTGTACTTTGCCCAGTCGAAAGCTGAACGAGCTGAACGATCTCCACGACTCGGCACCCTCTGAAAACAATGGAAACTTGCCCCGGGAGGCTCCTGAGGTCTCGTTTCCCGCTCGACGATGAAGTTTCAGTATCCGAGAAGTCGATCTAGCGCGGTCGACTCTACTTTCTCCAGGGAACTTCGTCGTTCTAGGCCCCCGAATAAAAATTTCGCTTAGTTAATCTGCTCCGTGATATCGCGCCGCGCACAGGCTCCCCTTTCACTCACAGTTCTACGCGTTTTCGGTTAGATTCGTGCGTCGTCCAGCTAGCAGAGAACTCGCAGCGTTCCTCGCGATCGTTATCCTTATACGGCTGCAGTTCACGTTTCACGGTCGGTGACGGTGCACGTGAGACGATCTTTTGTGCCTTTGCGTTCTCGTCCCTTTACTCGACGCGATACACACCACTTCCAGGCCTTCGCTCCGCTCTACGTCCTTCATTTACTTCGTTGTGCATGTTCCGTGCAACGTTCTTGATCGAGCTAGAATTTTCACTCGAAAAGCTGTTCGATCTTAAAAATTCTGAGGATCGACCGGTTGCAGGATGATTCTCTACTTGGTCGATGTCGTATGTACTAGACCGTTTGACTATGTTTAGGCTAGCTCTTGGCAGTGATCACTATAAGTTTGGTCCGGGGCTAATCACACCGTGTTAGTGGTGGTCGATCGATCCAGCATCGTCCTCGACTCTTCCACTTCATCTAATCTCGTCGACATTCACAGTTCATACCTTGGATTTCGCCTCCCGTTCGTGGAAGACCGAATTCCGATCAGAATCCAGGGACACGGCACAATCGGTACCTCGCGCTGCAAATCTTCCTTCGTGGTGATGGATGGAGTTTATTGTCTTCGATGACCATTCCCCGTCAGACACGCACCATTCGAGCCCCACTTTAAGCCTGCTTCGATATGTTTAACTTGAACTGCGGCCCCGCGTGTCCCGCGGCTAGCAGGGGCATGGTTCATCGCGCTGGGCTGTGTGGGCGCAATTCAATTGAACGTTTAGCCATTGGTCGATCCCTCGATTACCCCCGAAAGTTCTCGCCCCGGGAAATGCTGGGCCACGAAACCTGCCTCTGATCGATCGAAATCGCGCACGGTATTCCATTTGCCGCTCGGCCAGATGGAGCTCGGTCCTTTTCACCGTGACGCCTTTCGGTCGCGATCGATCCCGTTTCATTATTCGATCAGCATCCGCAACGAGCGACCCGTCGTTGCTCTCTGGGTTGAAAGTAGAAAGCTTCTTTGCAGCAGAAGCATCACGTTCTACGATCGATTCTGTCGTGACCAGATTTCCACGGCAACCTGAGTGTCGCTTGTCAGGCTTCACGGCTCTCGGCCCCTTTCCGCGATCAACGGGTCGACCGTCCTCTCGTTCGATTGTAACGCGGCCCTCGATCCCACTCGCGCGAATCCTGATAGTCCGATGGGACCCCGGTTTTTGGCACACGCTGCAGCGCGGAGCTCATTCGCCGCTGTAACCCTCTAAATGAACGCCACTCGATCGACTTGGTCACGTGGACGTTGGTTCGATCGATGATCCGAGGTCGCCGATGGCGCCAGCCAGGCCGCGTTGCGGTCCACCCACCCGCCTCGGCGACTACATATGCTATAAGCAAGTCTCCTTCTGGTCGACCACGTTCACGACCACGGACGCTTGGGTGGGCAGCTCCTTCTGGACAGGCACACCTGTCGGCACCTCCTCCAGTATGGGTCAAAGGGTCGTGGTCCTCGACACGGCCGCCGAGGGCGGGGGTGGTGGCGGCGGAGGTGATATCACCACGTCTGGCTCACCCGCCAGGTCGCAGTCGAATCTCCAGAGAATACTCTCAGGGTGGTCACCTCCTGGACATCAAACGAATATATGCTTTACACGCGTAACTTGTACACCCGGGGCATGGAGCTGCGAATTTGTCATTTTTGTAATATGATCAATTTAAGGGGCCTCCCTATGCGAATTTTTTAAAACAAAACTGTTAAATATATTTACTTGCAGATTTGTGGCTTCAGTTGTTAGTCTTTAGAGGATATGAAGAAAAAATTGGGTGGAAAAATAGTGGTTATATCTGGAGTTATAGTGCTTCAAATAGAGGGCTTTACAAAAATCATGTGTGAATTGTTAGCATAAAATCAACCGTTGTAGTAGTCTGAAATTGAAAATTAAAAATTTGTGTAATCTGTATGAGTGTGGCTATCGCTTGAACTAGAATAAATGAGAAATAAGGTAAATGTCCCCATTAGCGACCGTTTAAGAGTGTGACTGGTTCGAAATAGTATATTTTTTACTAATGCACGACAATATTTGAGTAAAGTATGGATCATTGTATTTTTTGAAGTCTCTAGTTTCTCAATCAAATTAGTTTTACAGTGATATTTGACTATTTACACAAAAATTATGGCAAAAATTATATTGGACCTGATGTCCCCTTTAGTGACCATCTATTTTATACCACGATTTTCTGCTACAATAATGAAAGAAAATAGATATTTTCTTTTTATTTTATAATTCTGTATATATTTCTCGTTAATTTGAGTAAGTTACTGCTTGGATCCATGTATTTTTATTGTAAAATTTGCGAGTTTAATGATATCTGGAGTATAACCTCACGGTATCAGAATCTGTCAACTTTCATGTCAATGACCAAGTCTTAATTTACATATGAATTTACTTAAAGATGAATGTACGGCTACATAAATAACGTATGAAACAATAACTGAAATATTTCGCTTATATTTCGCTTTCTGTGTTGCAATAAACAATAACAAAATGAAGTGGTCACTAATGGGGACGTGGTCAGTAATGGGGACATTTACCTTACTGAAAATAAAAACAAGGTGACATCGTCTAAAACAGACATTGATTTCTGCAAAAAATTCACTGGTTTTTTAAGTCTATTTTTGCAAAAATCGAATTAATATCGGCGATAAGGGGACATCTACTGAAGATAAATGCCAAGTTTGATGTAAATCGCGTGATTGATTTTTGAAATATCATGCTAACCAATTCGAGAAATATTGTTTTCAGAAAAACGCGCTTACATTTTTAGGTAGTGCCTTTTTACTTAATTTTTTTAAAATGTCTAAACATGTACAAACACAGGCATAAAGTTTTTAATTAATATAATTTGAGGATTTTTCTTAAAAAGAGCCAAGCATCGCATTCTTTTCGGGCCATCAATATAGGGAGACCCGTTAAATAGGCACCTTTATGAATTATTATGTTGCAGTGTATTAATATTGCTGTACATAAAAATGGTAATGAAACGGGACATGGTGTTATAAATTCTCTATACCTTGACCCAAGACGATGCTTGATGAGCCCCGTCTCTGCCTCGGTGGGGGTGGTTGGTGCTTGTGCGTATGACTGTGACTGTGGCTGTGTGAATGTGAGTGGCAGTGTATGTGACGTGTGCGCGTGGGTGTGGCTTTGCACTGTGGCGGTTGCTGTTGTTGCTGCTGCTGCGGCTGATGATGAAGATGAGGATGAGGCCTGTGCTAGGTGCTCCCGCCACGGGCCGCTGCCACTTGATCGAAGCTCAATGATTTCTTCATCTCCGTCATCGACAACGCACCACCCTCCTGCTGATGGAAGCAAACCGCTGGTGTTAGCTATATCGGGGCGGCCGTCTGCGGCGAACGACTCGCCGGGGCCCGTTGTCGCGACGCGACGTAGCCGCGGGCGAGCGAGTTATTAAAAGTTGCGAGGCGGTCGTTAAAACTTGTCGAAACTTTATAAAAGCTCGTAAAGGAGTTTACACCGGGTCACGTGGCCCCTATGTATCGAACCCGTTTCTTCCCGGCCATTGATTGGCCCCGAGAAATTTCGAGGACGGGATCGGATCCGCATCTAGACGGCGTGGAGTTTCGAGAATAGGGATCGTTATCTCACCCGACGGAATTTCCAGAATGGAGTGCCGTCGATTTGTCATCAGTGCGCGCACACCTGCGCGTTTTTCTTCTATTCGCGCGAGGATCTACCGGTTTATTCGCGGGATTTTTTTTCACGCGGGATTTAGGAAATCCGGTATATCGATTTACGTCCGTCCAGCTGCGCCACTTGAAAAAAAAGGAACTTATTTGCGATGAAAATATGTCCGTATACGCGCGAGGGGATTGAATTTCGATAAAGTATCGAAAAGTGCTTGGGAAAACGAAAGAGGCTTTCCGGGAGCCGCGTTCTGTAATCGGATATGTTGGTTTTTGGGGAGAGAAGAATATATGTATCGAGGTGAGGGAGATGTTTCGGTGTACAAGCCTTTGGCATTAGGGTTATAGAAACAAAGGGGTTGGTAATTACCAACCTAATTAGGTTTCACTGGGGTGGACACGTTCCTCCTGTTTCTTCCCCTTTGAGTTTCAATAAACTAGGCGCGACGATCGGGGACCCGATTCGCGTTTAGTTTTGCGAGTGAACTCGTCGATAAAACTGGATTCAGTTACTAAATCTGGCTCGGTGGAACAGTAATTAAACTTTAACCGGCTAAAGTGAGAGCTACACGCTTGGCTCCGGATGGGAGGACAGAGAGGGATGAAGGGAGAATCGCGTTACCGCGTTTCCCCACGGGAATTCGACTCCGCGTTGCTTTATATTTTCGATGCTACAAAATTCGTGGAATTCCGTGGCTCCGTAATCAAGACAGGTTACCCACGCTGCGAGTTCGAAAATGAATGGATATAATTAGATTGGAGCGGTACGTAATAATGAAAAATTTCATTTCCCGGATAAGGATTCCGCAAAATCGTCGATTCATGTATCACGATGGGAGTTTAATTAGACTTTAACTTAATTAAATATCACGATATTCGGGAATTCCTGGTCTCGTGCACGAAGTAATTAGAAAATCAAAACGAAGGATATTTTTTATAAAACTGCGACATTGTTAAGACGAGACGGGTATCAAAATTTCCATTTCATTTTCTCTATCGAAGAGATGATATTGCGCGGCGATTGAATATGGATGAGGATCTGGCTCAGAAAGGCTATCGAAGCGAGCCGATCCTTTTCTTTCGCAATCCTGACCATGCAACTAGGAATTGTCCAGGACCTGGAGGATCGCTATAGGGGAACAGGGCAAGGAAATGTGACGCAGCCTGGAAAAATCACTTCCGCCACGATCAGGAGCACCATTCACGCGAGTTTCGACGATAGGCGAATCGTTTCGAGTCGTCAGCGCTCCCTTATCCAGCCTTGTTTAACGTACACTCTATTCTCTCGCAACGTAACCGACAGAACCGATATTTGCGGGGGGTGTAACGACAAGTAGCCACCCCTACGAACCGATAGAATCAAATTTTATGAGTTACTTTACGCCGCGATATCGTGTCGGAGTCGTAAGAGACTGTCGAAAGTAGAAGTCTTTTTCAGCTTATTTCAGAGCTGCAAGGCTAGGGAATTATGTAAAGTGCATGAGAACTTGATCTGAATCTGAGAAATGAGAAGTTCACCGATATATTTTTAATGGAACTTGCTCGACTAATTTTACGCTCTAAAGTACGCCCGTCTGCTTTTTATTTCGAGCTTAGAAAGATTTTATATTTTGCTGAGTCCCGGTGCTAATTTAGGTGGGCTCCTTCCAGTACGATCGATCCCAACGAGGCCAGCAATGAACGCCACCCCGTCCGTCACCGCGACGACGAATTTGCTGTGACGTCGTGGGAGGAATCGTATTACGATTGTTCAACAACAATTCGAGGCATGCAATCGAATACGTCCGTGTATAATATACTGACTGCTGTGTCTGTGTGTTTGTGTCGGGTACTGCGAATGTAAGCGTGTGTGACTGCGCTCTGCGCCAATCGTGATTAAACGCAGAGAGCGGTCGGTTCGCTAGTAGCAAGATACTGGACCGTGCCAAAATGCAGGACACACATACGTATACGTGTTCGTTTCTTTGTACAATACGAACAGAAATTAAAAAAGGAAAGTATTTATCAACGTGTAACGTAGCAACAGCGTCCAATCTAGTTAGGAACGAAATGGTACCAGAGACACACGAAGAGACTGAGATACAAAGTACAAAAATAGACAGTCAAGAGATAATTTCTCGCGCAAGGCATCTCCAATTTGCGATACTCCCTTTCCTCTCGTCATTCGACGGTGGTTCGTATTCTCTTCCCTTCCGTTCTCGCGTTTCGCTGCTGATGAAGGAAGCGCGCAGATTGTTGTTGGGCTACGTGGAGCCTGTGCCTCGATCACGATAATTCAACGTTTCAACATTATATACTAGGCTGGTACATCGATTTCATAGAGAGATTGCTCGCATAGAGTAACTTTCGCGAATGCACTCGAACATTACCCTTCTAGGGATTCAATTAACGTGAAGTCGGCACAGCTCCGCGACCAACGATGGCTTTTCTTGCAGGACCTTGCTCGATTAATTTTCAAGATAATAAAAGTAGGATACATCGAGTCTAAGCGTCAGGATGCAACGGAAGACAAAGGACGAAGAAAGAGTCTGCCACTGGCGAAAAGTACTCGCGATTCCAAAAGTGTGTATTTTCATAGTGCTCTCGGGGGTGTGTTCAGACACAGTTGGCCCAAGATAGCGGGGCAATCGCGATACCGCCACTGTTTCCTGAAGTAAGAAAGAAGCCCCGCGCATCCGTAGGTCCCAGAAGAGGCGCCATCGAGAGTGGTCGCGAGCCCGTCGTGAGGGACAGGACTTACACCATTTAACCGCGGTATCTCGATGCTCGGTATGTAGGTGGTCTCCTCGTGGCCAGTCGAACAATACCGCCTTCTCCTTCTGCTGGCTCGCGGGCTGCAACGGCCGCAGGGCACCGCGGCGTCGGAATTGCGCGCTTTCGCCGCTGGCCTTTGTCGCGAGCCACAGCGAACCGCGAACCGCAATTCCGAGGCCATCTCGGCGCATAAGGACTGCCGAACACCGCGCACAGCCGATCCAAGTGTGTGGTTTTTCGTATCGTCCCATCGAGGCGTGGACGGAGACCAGGCACAGCAGGCACAACAATACCAATAAATGATACATACACAAGACGATCGCGGTACGAGCTCGATACCATGCGATACCCTCCAGCGTGCCGGGCCATTTCGTTCGCGGGCATCGGCTGTACTCTCGTTCCATTAGTTTGATGAGGATATTACTAACAAATTGGGTAGGGCTGCATTTAATTGGAGTTTGCAGTAGAAATGGCCAGTGCGCGGTCCGGCAAGTGGAAGTAAGCCGTGCGCGGTCAGACTGCAACGAGGTCTAGTCAGGCAAGTAGTATAGGTCAACGATTGTTCAGAAAGACGGAAAAGTTTCTGTTTGGGAAAAGTGGTAATTAAATTTTATTTGGAACTGTTAATAAATTCGAAAATTGGATTTTGAAGGTATTGGACGTTTCGTGGAACACTGCTACCGAGATATGTTTCTGTATATCGTTCGGCAGATGCCAGAAGAAATACTGATAAAAAGATGCGTACGAGCTCGCGGGAGAAACGGCCCCGCACGCTACGGAGGAGAAAGAGTACACTCATGCAGCACGTGACACGCGAAGCACGAAATTGTACGGAATTATCTCGGTGCTTCGCCCGCTTACCCTCTCCGATTGGGTGTTCTTCTTGGAGTTCCAACAGAACTCGAGGATCGCCACCAGGATCGCTAGCGCCAGGCCGCAGAGCAGCACGACAAAGACACCACCTGCAACGAGAAAACCGGAAGCTCATTATTTTACAGCCCCCGGCTGTCTCCGTTTTCTTTTCTGATGTCGCGTCGCTCCGGAGTTAATGTAGCTGCCACCAAGGACTGCTCCCTGAATCTGTCCTTCCACCGTCTAACCCTTTACCCTCCCTTCTCCCTTCGTCTGTTTGTCTATTTATACCTATCCATCCGTCTAGCTTCTCGCCTACTGTTCCGTCGCCGTTTACGCTTATTTGCGTCCATCCCCCTCGGAGCCTTTCCCTCCGCCGTACAGGCTCCTCGTTTCGTTCTCCTCCAGCTGGAAAGTTCGCCGCGAAGAAAAGGATTGACAGGCGTTGAGGAAAGAAACTTCTTTACTACGAGATAGATCGTGCAATATCAGCGTGAAGAGCTCCCGATGCTCGGAGGAAGTCACTCGATGAAATCGCCTCGAGGATCCATCGCCGTTCAATTAAACGGGGGGATGAGGCAACAGGGAAGTTTTTCGATTATTACGAGTTCGCTGGTGGCTTGAAACGGGATCGATGGGAATAATTGCTCGCGAAGAATTGAATCGAAGGCGAGCCCCAGTTCTCCATCTTCCTAACAGTATTGCGTGGACGATAGTTTCGTTAAATCTCCAGCGAGCTTCGTTTCCCCAAAGGCTCTCGATATTCCCTCAGCCGAAACCTGCAGCTTGGATCCGCCTCAGTTCTCATTTTCCTGCTCGCGAATCGTGATCAGCGAAGTTCGGCATCGTTTGTAGGCTCGACGCTTCTCTAAAACTTTTTCCCAGCTCCGTATATGCCTCGGGCGTTCTCCTCCCCTCCAAGCTTGCTTACCTTTCAGTAGAGCTAACTTCGTGTTTGCTTCGACCCCGGATAGCGGATTTTTTCGTTCCGCTTTGTCGAGTGCAGTTCAACTGGTGTATACACTGAAACGTTGCTGTTTGACTTACCTACCGCTACTGGCATCGCATCAAAGAGTAGCTCTGCACGAAAACATGTTTTCTATCATTCTGGTCTGACTTATTCGCGAGAAACTACTCCGCATCCCCGTTTCCCGGCTACTCTAATATTGCGGCAAAGTTTCCCGCGACGGAAATATTCACCTCAAGACTTAAGACATTGTATATGCATCTTTTCTTACTGCCTGCATCAGCATTCGTGGATATTTTCCTTCATCCGTCATGAAGAATACCTCTAGCTATCCCCGGAAGATTTCCCAGTTCCGAGAAGTAGCTAACTCGTCCGAGATGGCACCGAGACCATGACAAACGTCACGGACCGTCCGTTGCACGGAAACGGCGCCGTTTTAAAATAATTCTACCCAATGCCGATGGTGTAACTTCATCTGTATGCTAAACGGAACGCGTGCTCCGACCAGGATCCTTCGCGAGGGCCAGGTGAGGCGCGGAACAGCGCTCATTGCCTCGGCTGGATTTGCATAACTGCGCTGACGTCGTGATTTAAGCGACGTCCAAGGCGTGTCTCCGGAAGGAGCAAAGTTTCTCGCATGGACGCCGGTCTATTTCACCCCTGTCCACGCTAATTCCGCGG
This sequence comes from Andrena minutula, assembly GCA_929113495.1. Lineage (NCBI taxonomy): Eukaryota > Metazoa > Arthropoda > Insecta > Hymenoptera > Andrenidae > Andrena > Andrena minutula. Next base: position 4,986,010 of record OV815996.1, on the reverse strand, counting down.
CAAGGCGAGGAAGAATGTCGCGCGGCGTGCAACTACCGCGCGCCTATGAGGACGATTCGCGTTTCACCGCGGGAAAGTTCTGACTTTGTTTCTGCGGCGGGACATCCTCGAGTTTTCGGCTTGAAAGACAACTTCCGCGAGACGCTGTCGCGGGTACCACGGTTTCCACGCGGCAACAGAGGAGTCCGAAGCGAAACGACACCCCCAGTTTGATGCGACGGCGTGCTCTTTCCTCGAATTCGAGACGGGCACCCCTTTGGCATCGAGTCAACGCGGTAAATAACCTCGCGGTTCTTTAAATCTCCCTGTCCGCGAAAGAAACAAGGGACCAGAAGTGTTCGAATCGAACAGACACGCAAGAAAGTTGGGGCGAAATTTGTGCACCCTTCCGGGGCACGAAATTGCAGGGAGTGTTCGATTTATTCCGACTTGCCGGGGAGAACTGTCGAGCGGGAGCACGTTCCTTTCTCCCCCTCGCAAATAATCGACACGTCGCCGGTGAAAAGGCGATTAGCGAGCCGAACTGAAATTTCACGAGCCACCCGAGAGCCGTTCGTCCTTCTTCCTGTCTCGGCCGAGTACATTCGCGTAGCCGGCAAAGTGGGCACTTACCTAAGTTACAGGCTAGCCAGTGGGATGGAGGGCGAGAAAAAAAGGGGAGAAAGAATTGCCAGGGATTCTCCGCGCGGAGAAAGAGGAACCGGGGGATACAAGTCGCAGGGTGGGGGAAGACAGAAAGGGAGAACTTGTTGTGACTTCCATAAAATCCGGGCCAAGTCCCGAAGACTCGCAAGAAAAATTTCTCGAGGACTTTCCGCGAGATTTCTCTGCGCCTGAAAGCTCCGTCGTTTCTCTTTTACACCATTCCCGACCCTTCTCTTTGCAACGAGCGCTTATTGAGTGAGATGTTAGGGTAATGAACCGAACTCTCGAACGTGGATCGTGTCGATTACGGAATTCGCGCGAACAGTATCCGGTTCCTTTACAAGTACGATAAAGGTATCGTGACAATTTAATGAGTTACCATTAATCTGGTTCGAAACCTTTCGCCCTTGGGGAGACGGTTTGTTGCGCAACTCTGTAACAAAGTGAAATCCATCTGTGGTTGATTATGTAACCCGACACTGCTCCAAACCTCCCAAATGGAGTTCGTTGCACGTTGCGCGGGATTTCATTGCCTACGTTCCGGGCGCGTATTAACCACGCTGAATTCATTATACTACGAAAATTCTAGCGTGCATTAATTATGAGGGATCAGATGAACGATAGTCAATCAACTTGACAGACGTTTTCAATTAAACGCACGTTATCTTAATTATTGCTTTAATTACGATGAAATGACGTTATGACATAATCGTTTCCGTGTTCACGAGAAATACCTTTTACACCCAGCTTTGCTCGGCAAATATTCCAGCTAAATATCACGCTTGAATCTCATTATTTCCAGATTGTTCTCTAAACACTTTGTTCGTGGGGGCAAGATAAAATATTATGTTTCCAGCGTCAGCCGGTAAAATTCCACGCCGGCTTGATTATGCGCTACGCTAATGAATTTTCCCGACCAGCGTGCAGTATCTCTCACGATTACATGCACTAACCACCTCCTGAATTAGAGAAAGAAAAAACGTGGAAGGATCCTCTAGGCTGTTCCTCAAGCGAAACCGCTGATAAGTTCGAATAAAAAATTCAACCCTTCGCGCGAGTAGCGGCTCTAAGCGACGTCGGATAAAGTTACCCCTTTTCCTCGCCGGCGGTAAATTCGCCCCAGCGTTTCGTCCCCCCTTTAACCCCCCGTTGACCCAACACCGTGGAGAAATTTAATTTCGCGAGCTCACCGATATTTTCGACTCCAAGAGCGTTGGCTTTGCTCTCCTTGCTCTTCTCGTCCCTGTTGCACACGTCACCGGTGTTCTTCCACCATTTATCATACAGGATCTGTATCACTCCCTTCTCCTGCAGCTCCAGAATCGCCAGAGATATTTTGTCCCTCCAGGGCGAGCCTGCATATAAAACGGCTTCGTTAGGCTGGTCGGTCAAGGATCCCCCGTGATTTCGCTTTGAAACCGGGCCGAGATTGCTCGCCCCTCGTTCCCTTTTCGCGTCAACAAAGAAACGGGAAGATAGACCGTTGAGGAAAGAAACGAGGACTCGGTCTTTCGAATCTTTCCCCAAGGGCTGTAAGCGTCTCAGCGAGTGCCGCGTTTCCTTCGAGAAAGTCGGCGAGTAGGTAGCTTTCGTGAATTCTTAACGCGCCCGAACGTAATTGCAGCACTCTGCCAGCGATTCGTTATTAAGCTGGGGCGAGACGACGCTGAAGAAAATGATCAAAAATGTGGAAAGCTGGCTCCAATTAAGGAAATTGTCGGGTCCTCGCGAGCAGGAGGAAGCTACATACGACATTCCGCGCTCTTCCATCGCGAAAGAGAAGTTGCACGGATCTGAAGCTTCCCGCAGTGTGTTTCAAGTCGTTAATTAAGGCGTCCCTACCTCCCCCCGCCGAGTGCAGCGCTGAAGTTCCCCGAATTTATGTTAAAAACGCCGGCGTTTTACGCTTCTTTCCGTCCTCGGGGCGAGCGACACGCGCGGCACGACTGCGCCGGCCACAAATCTGGCGACTTTACGATGTTTTCAGCGAACAGTGTTCAGCAGCCCAGTACCACATTGCAGAAACGTCTTTCACCGTGCAACTCTCCAGGAAAATTAAAACAAACGGTGTTTACACTTTTACTTCGCACTGCATTTTTCTGCGTAGAAATGACTCAACTCTGACCGTTGAAATGTATTTTTATTGGACTTAAAGTGGACGTTAATAATTATAAACGGTTCTCCAAAGAGCTTGGAGTGATAAGCAAACGCGCGCAGGCACTGAACAGTAAACATTAGCGAGCGGCGGTCGGACACAGATTCGTCGTTACAGTTACGCATATGTATGTATGCAGTTAGAATCTGTAATAGTGTTTTTTTTATACCAACTAGTGTGTATGGCCTTATGAGCCAACTTTGAGCATTCAATTAATTCCAATGCGATTAATTCGATGCACATGCATTATTCATTGCGGACCGTTAGTCAGCTCTCCATCGATTTTTGTACAGTATTACCTTTTGGCGTGGCAATTCCGTAGCCTTTGCTGTCCAACAGACCGCCGATTTGCGTGAGATTGCAATCCCGTTGTACCGCATAATCGAGCATAGTAGATTCCATCAAGAAGGCATAATCACCCTCCAGCACCCTCTTCACCCCATCCTCGTAGCTCTTCACGAACACCGCCGGCGACTTGGACTCCATGAACCGCCACATCTTCTGGTAGATACCGATTTTCGAATCCTATTATTTCAACAGAGAACAAATTGACGGAATAATCGACCGATCAATCGAATGCTGACCGCTGAATGATTCCTGGGAACCCTCTGTACTTGATAGAAACCAGTGAAATATTTCGTCATCATTTCATAAGACCTTTCCTTCTTTTAAATATAATCTAGTGACAATGTAATACTTGTTCCAAATACACGTTCTCTAAACATGAATCATGTGACAGACCAGCCTATGTAACATAATAGCGGCGCGCTCGGTGAAATGGCGTTTCGAATTTAATAACGTTAAGAGTTCCCCCGCTAAAAGGCTCCCGGAAATTTACTACCGCGCTCTCCGAATGCATCTCCCGATATCCCGCCGTGCGTCACGCCAGAATTGCTGCCCGCGTCCCGCCGAATAATTAGTCAAATTAGTTCACCGAGCGATTACAACCGGTAAGTTTATGGTTTTAATATCCCCGGGGGATGAGTCGCGAACGCATTCTCGTCGCTGAAATGTTCGCTAAGACACTCGCGGCGAATATTTATGAAAAGCGTGGCAATTTGGCATAAACATTATCGCGCGGTTCATTCGAGGGAAAAATATCGCTCGGGACGCGTTTTCACCGTCGGCGCATTCAACGACCTGTGAAATATTAAACGGCGCGTTACAAGCGACGCGAAGTGGCGTAATTGGTGATGCTTTTCTGCCGTGGTTTGGATAACGCGATTCATTTCTGGCGATCACAAGTGGAGAATGCAAATTGCCAGGGAGCTTTCGTTCCATTTGATATTATCACTTCTCGTACTATGCAATTTTCGTTTCGAGTTGGTACTTGATTGTTGCTATTACTCTTGCAGGCTTAATACTCAGTACTATCTAACCGTGTCTTATGTTTATTTGATAGAAATACAGTTACAGCTAGCAGTACCAGTACCATGTCCTAATTTCTAGTACTCACTCTGAAAAACGTCATCGTACTTCCTCCCTCCAGAGTGCCGTAGGAGATCTCCGTTTGTTCCGCGAGGTCGGCAGCGTTCTCGATAGGCGTTATCATTCTCTCCACTGTCAAGAAGGCGGCCAGGTTGGCGGTATAAGAGGAGATGATGATCAACGTGAAGAACCACCAGATCCCGCCCACTATTCTGGTGCTAGTTGCCTGATAACGACGATCGATACTCTCCTTACTTACAAGAAGGCAAGCCTGCTGGCAATTCCTTTCTGCTGGCTATACGAGGCTCTCTCCATTCCACCAGCATTGCAATCCTTTGGCGGTAGCATTGTACACCGCGCATTCAAACGGCGCGGAAACGAAACAGGGAAAAAGTAGACGTTCACTTTGATGAATTTTTATGACAGGCCGACGCGTTTCGAGGACTTCAGCTCCTTTGACTTGCCGGTGCCCCCGTAAACAGTTGGCACGGTGCTCGCCAGGCAATCTGCTCCAAGTATTGCTTCAATTTCGCGCCCCCCCAGCCGGAAGCCCTTAAAGAGCCCCCGGACGATCAATCGAAACCGCGCCGAGAGAGCGAGGCGATTTAAGACCTCGAGGCACTCGTCGACGCTACATTCCGTTCTATCATCGAAGAATGCAATATGCGGTCTCATTTATGCGCGGGGAGGCCGCTAATGGCATACTTCGGGCCATTAACGGCGGCCCGTCGATCGCGGAAGCGATTACAGAGCGCAAGACATTTCCGCATAAGTCCATCCGTGCCTGTTCTCCGGCACTCTCTTGGTCGCACAAAGGACGCCGCGCGAAACTCTATAAAATACCTCGACCGCGAATCGTGGCTAAAAAATTACGTTCGATCGTCCTCCAAATCGGACACGAGACCTAAGAACACGCTCCCTCTGTAGCAGAGCCGCGAAATTGAGAGCAGAAGGCGCGGAAGACACAGGTGGCTTGGTAGTTTTTAGAAAAATGTCAGAAATAGAATGGAAAGAGCTCGTTTCACTCCATCAACCGTGGCAGAGAAAGGAATTGCTTGCCTCCTGGACGGGGGCTGATATTTATTCATATCACCAGCAGTGTCACCGAGTATCCTTTAAGTCCTTGCTAGATCATTCATTCTTTCGAGCCCGCGTCGCGTGCACTGCTGGTGATATGAGATAATGAAGTTTCGGGGTGAATTCTGTATGCACGTGGTGCACAGGATTCCTACGCTGGAAGACATATAATTGCATGTACATTCGTTCGTCCAAGATTTTAAGCGGAGAGCTTTGGTATCTTCGCGGGCTCGTTGCTACGCGGAACCAACAGGCTCCGAGGTCACGTAGACCTCTCGCGATTTTCGCAGAGTCGCAACGACAACCCCGCATGTACATACATGCCACCAGAGCCGGCTAGCACCATATGTTGTACAGGTGCTCCCTTGTCTCGTTGTAAACCAATTTAAGCTATATTGAACGTCGTCTCCAGCTACTTTGAATATTAAACTCGGGGGATGGAATTTGTCTATGGCATGCATAGATCAAATAGTTGGAGCAGACACTTGGTCAATGAAAAGTCAAGGCTTCGGATGCTGGAGTCAAGAATTAGCAAATCGGTGATCAGAAGTATCGTTAGTTCTTTCTCATGTCGCGTCATATTATTAATTTGGTAATTGTATGAGGAAAAGCGTGTTCGTTGAGGCGAGTAGGTTGTGTGTAGCAGCCAGTTGGATGGGATCAGTAACTAGGAAAGGAAATACTCCGGCAGAGTACTTCGTTTTCACTTTAAACTTCATAGACCACTCAATTACACGAAGCACCTTTTCTGAAGGTACTCGAAAGTGGACGTTCTTAGCTCACGCGATTATCTACGGGTTCTGTGCGCGTTCTCTCGCGTTGCGGTGTGATCATTGCGTAACTTATGATCGATAGAAAACAGTCTTCATGCATGAAACATTAGAAAGTCACAATATTCTTTATCGAATAACGAAGTAATCATTTGGGGATAGTTCTAATTGAAACGCGTCAAAAGTTTGAACGACGTGGCGGAACAAAAACGGTCGACGAACCGACGCAATGAAATTACGATTAACAAAATATAAGGTGCTTGGCTGCTATGTGCATGCAGGGGTGACATGCGTCCTCTCAATGCGTTAATTGTACCGTTTCTCTCGAGGATGTCTACCACGGTGCAACGAAATTGGAAAGTTTCGCCAGCAAACTAAATGTTTCAGTGTCTAACATACGAATTTTAACACGCATCATGCTATCGTTTTTGTCGTTGGAGTGCCACGGTGTACTCATATGGTGCTTGAAACGTTTCCTCGGTTGAAACTTCGTATTTTTATTCGCTAAACAAGGAAGCTTGTTGGATGTCGTACCTTTTACAGCCACAATTTTTAATTTCCGATAAGGAAAAACGTAACACTTGAACTACGACAGACTCTTACATCAGTCGATGTGACTTTCTACCCTTTATTTCCACCACCTTACGCGTAGATCACCGACAAAAAGGACAACAATTTCCTGCACGTGACCCTTCAAATGATTAAAAGCAATTAAAGCCCGTTCCCCCGAACACGCAGAAGGAAACACGGAATAGCAGACGGGAAGAAGGACCAGCGCGAAAGCAACGGAAGGAAAAAACGGCGACGGAGGCGAAAGGGGCAAAGAGGAAGGCTGTTGTCTCGGTAATTGTTTGGCGAATAGAACGACCCAGGCTTTTCGTAGCTGGCCCGAGCCCGGTCTAAGCACGCAGTTAACGAGAATGCAGGTATAGAGGTTTTCGAGTGCAGCGAAATTCCGCAAGCTCGTTTTAAACAGCTCCCATTACGGCAGATGATATCGTTACAAGGTAGGTATAAGTTACTTTACAGTTTGTCGCTCGCCGTTGTTGACCAGCCGCTCCCTTCCTCCACGATCCTGCCGCGACGTTTCATTCGACGTTAAATCATACAAGCCCGCTGTGTTAATCGAGATTTATATCAATCACCGCGCCCTTTCAGCGAGCCTGATTTATGTGTACTCGGTGAACTGCGTGTCGGACACGCGATTCATCCTCGATAATCCACCGGCTGTCCTGCGTGCAGGGGATTGTTTTTTATTAACTGGCCGGCCTGACTTTTAGGTGGTGGCGACCGAGAGCTGGAAATCACTGGGATCGATCCAATCGATCCTCGCGACATATTGCCCCGCAATCCAACAAGCTTCCACGTGTGCGAAGTTACGCGCGATTGCCCTGTATCGCCGACTCTGTGCTGGCACGTTTACCTTGGGGTTGAGGTCGCTGCCCTGTTGCATAAGCGTGCCGACCGTAAACCAGAAGCTGTTGGCCAGGGTGAACTCGTTGACGGTTCTCGGCAGGGGGATGTCGTCGCTGTCGGGGTCCAAGGCGCTCACGTGACCACCCTGATTGCATCGTGGCCCCCGCCAAGTGGTGCGAAATTTTAAGGACAATTACACGAGATATTCTCCAATACCTTCTGTTCTGCGCTACTAAAGGCTTCGAATTGAGGTGTCAATCTATCGAACATCATGCTGTATTGTTATGAACATTGTCGAGACCCAGCATGAGGGAAGGTTGAGTTTAGTTAAGGGTAACTGTCTTACGTAACGAAAACTCCTCAATTTCCCCAGAACCCTTAGTTGGCACAGAATCTTCATATGGAAGCAATTACGAAGCACCGTAACGCGCCACTCGACGGGAGCCTACCTGCAGAGGACATTTGCAGCTGGGACACGGGGTGGGCTCCACCCACTCGTAAGGGGAGAACCTCGCCACTATCCAGATCGCCACGGAGACCATCACGTAAGCGCCCAGCATGGATAACCAGATCTCCACGGCCAGGGGATTCATGAACGAGAACAACCTCGACGGTATTCGCCCGGAGACCTGAAGCAATTACACGTATTTCCGCGTTACTGATCCCCCGAATCTCTGCTACTTTCCGTCGAGCCCGGTTTACGGTCTAATCCACGGCGCCCTCCCAGCCCGCGAGCCGATTCTCGCATCGTTAAGCCATCCCCGGGCGATCCTCCTTGCCTCCCCCCGGTATTGTTCATTCACCGTTTTCTCGCGCAAAATAATTCAGAAGCCAGCGGTATCGCCGTGGCCCGCGTCGCTCTCCTGCCGTCTCTGAATGCCGCGCAAGACGATCCTTTATCCCCCTGAAATCATGGCTCCGCGCTATTCTTCGGCCCGTCAGACGCGGCACAATAGGGAGCCAGAACGCGGCGCGAGTTCAACCGTTATACCAGTTCCTTTATCCTTTCGTTTCTCCCTATTTTTTTCCCCTTGGTCGGGCCTGCGCCGAAAGCGGGGCGCGACTCGCCGCGATTTGGGTTGGAGGTGTAAACAGATCTGGGACGGGTTACGTTTCGCGCGGACTACTCCGAATGTACGAAGTGGTTTGAACAACAACGACTATAATCGGTGCCTCCAGACGTCACAGCTTCTGATTTATTTTTCTCTCAGCACTCAGCCTCTCGGTTTGTTCGTTTCAAAGATTCTTGGAGGAACGGTGGAGTTTACTAGCCTCTCGGCTGTAGTGAACGATCCGAGCGAGTGGACCTTTGATCCTGATGGCTGTGTTTAGCCGGGTGAGTGTACCTTGGGGTTCAGCCCGCTGCCCTGTCTAAGGAACGTTCCGGTGATGAACCAGAAGCTGTTGCTGACGCTGAATTGGTTCTCGACCACGTCGCTCTCCGCGAGGCACGGGTGGGGATTGTTCCACTCGTACGGGCTGAACCGGGCCATTACGAACAGGGTGAAGCTCACCAGCATGTACGCGGCCAGCACGTACAGCCAGATCTCCACGGCCAGTGGGTTCATGAAGGAGAACAACCGCGTTGGCTGACTGGATGGCACCTAAATTACGTTACGCTACGATTTTAATTAAAACGGATCCCGTACCGCTCGCCTGCCATCGGCCGGGTACCTTCGCGTGGCCGTTCTAACGCTGCTAGATCGGTTCCATCGAGAACCGCGTACCATCCAACTTATCCCTTACCACTTCCCGTTCTCACTGTCCTATTGTCTCATACGAACCGAATGGACGAGTTTCTGTCAACTCGCAGAGAAGACTAATTCTGCGAGGAAGAATTGTTCAAGGGTCTGGTACGAGATTCCCGATCAATATACGAAAATTTGCGTTATGGGCACGGGTTCCCTTGCGAAATCGTTGCGTTCTCTGGCTCCATAGCAAGACCGTGTGAAGGAAATTGATCGTGTGTAGATATTTAATGAATAGTGCGGAAGAAGAACTCGAACGACAGCAACAACTTACCTTAAACAGAATTCCGATGCCGAGATTCATGAACGGTTTCGTGAAATCTATCACGCTCTCCCGAGCGTAGTTTATCGTCATAGACGCGACAGCCAGGTCTGCTCTCTGTGGGAAGAAAAAGGAGAAGGTTTACGGTTGGAAATTTGAAGATATCAGCGTTACGTGTTTCTTTTGCTGAACGCAATGGGATGAAAATTTTGAAGCTAACAGCTTTTCGCCCACAAGCTTCCTTGACTTGTGTATTTTATTATAATTGCAAATTTGGGGAAGAATTCTGACAAGCGCAACGGCGTTTGTCGCGTTATGAAAATCATCATCGAAACGGGCGAGATGGTCGTCTAAGCGTTCAGTGCGAGACTCGGGGAAAATGTTTGCCTTGCAAAATAGCGAATGCATTTTTTATAAGCGGACCTAGGGCGTAACGGTAGGTCACGCCAATGACGTCTTCCCTTCGGGACGATCCGCTTGCGGTTTTGCCGGTTTCTGGGTTAAGGCAGCGCACCCTTTCACGGAGGACAGATTGCTTTGCATCTTTTATAAACCGCTGATCTTCGGAACTCTGCTGGTATCTATGTCGACGTCACGGTTAGTCGCGCGAAACGCGAGCGAGCAGGAGACCAGCTGCATACTTCGCACCCCGAGTGCTCCGATGTGCCCCGTTTTCCCACGAAATTTATTTTCTGCCCCTTTCGATTCGCCGTAGATTCTCGTCTTTCCAGGATTTCGCATTAACGTCTGCCTAGTTTCGAAGCAAACAGATACGCGCTGCCCCCAGTCTATCCACGTCTGCCGCGAGTAATTATTCATATAAATTAGTAGCCTCGATTGATATTTCGCCTACTGAAATATTTATTTGCGAAAATTAATTTACGTAGCAGCTCGCTACCTTTCCGTTGCCCAAATATTGCAATATCATTGATTAACCCGCGAATGTGTATCAGCTGGGTTGCGCGAATATTTGCACAGAGTTTTCCTTCGTTCATTTTCGTTCTCTCTACGTTACATTCCACTGACGGAACGTTTGCACACAGTGTGTCCTTTTTCCACTCAGAAGTAACGTGCTGCGGGAATGAGTGCTGACAGAGTGTTGGTTGTAACTTGGGAAATAATCACTTCATCTGTTTGCACATGCTTCATAAATATATAGATGCTCTCTAATGGTGGCAGGATGGGACGAACTGCACGAGGGTGAAGTAACGGAGAATATTTAACGAGACAGGGGGAAAAGAGTCGACTGGGCGAAACGTGGGTGATTTATTTGCGTATTCATTATTTTATCCACGCACACTATAGTCCTTTGCGATTTTCCATGCTGGATGATATTGCTTTCATCAATTTTTTCACCAACACCCCGTTTCTCCGTTACCGCTTCGCATTTATTTCGCCAATGCCGTGGTTCCTTTATACATCTGTATTTTCATTACTCCTTCTCTGACATTTGTTTACCCCGGTTTATTTATTCATTATGCATGCGTATGAATTTCTCTGGCGGCTGCATCACGTTACGGTGCTCTCACGTGGAAAATTCCAAATGCACCTGTTATCTTTGGCATCTGCATTCCGAGTACAGTTACATTTCCGGGTGGAAACGTAGCGCGAACGGAGAATTACTCCGTCAGCGGGGGAAAGACAACATTTACCCTCCTTTGTCAGCGCGCGGGAACTCTGATGAAGATCGGAGGGACCGAACGAACTTCCTCCGCTCGCAAAGTCGTGTCTCGTTCGATTTTCTAGACAATACGAACCGGTAATGATCACTTAACCGATCTCCTTTGACGTCCTGATTTGTCCTGATCGTAAAAATAATCTTGTCTCCCGAGGAAAGTACCACTCCTTTCTGCACAGTGCTCTTAGCGAGCTCTGAGTCTAGGTGGAGGACGTAGAATGGCTAACAAGGGTATTTGAGCATTTTCCTTTTATATCTTCAACTAAAACTTGAATATCAATCCATCTTCCAATAAAGCATTATGAGAATAATCTTCTTTAGCTTTCAATTTCTCTGCTTCCTTTTGAGATTGCAATAACTGTCCGTCGAAATTACTTGTATCACATGCATTTCATATCCTTTGCATTTTCGGCAATCGTTAACATAAATTCACGAAATCGTTCAAGGAACGAGCGACCCGAGCCGAGGAAAGGGAAGCTCATAAATTAACCGTCACTGCCCCAACACATCGTGGCCTGATTTAATAACGGGCGCGTGTTTTTACAATTCAGATGTCACCTGGCAACATCTGCGTGTCGGGGTCTATGAATCAGAATATCCGATACGTTGTAACTCCGTTAGAAAACGTTAAATTAGATGCTCGTCGCAGACCAGGGCATGCATAATGAAATTCTGCCGGGGATGGATTTATTGCGACAGCCTCGTCGGGGGACTGCTTTGCATATAAAATTATCCACCCTCCTGTCCCTTCGGTGCCACTTATTCCGGAGTTTATTATTTGTTCCGACGGAAATATGCAATTTCCCTGCCCGACTTTGTAATTCAACCATCTCTCGCCGATATACATTTGATCCGCTGTCGATAATCCTATATGCAGCTGAATTATGATCTTCTGACTATCAAAAAGGACTAAGACTAACGGCCTACGACAACAACGCAATTTTCGATTGACAGGAATGTCACGAAAGTAGATCACGATTGAAAGCATACCTTCTCCATGAGCTCTCGCACGATGCCGTTCCATTCCTTAGTCTCCGGATCGTAAACGCCGTACATGTGATCAGGCACCAATCTGATGGCGTATTGGAAGCCAACCTGGCCGGCGATCCACTTCAGAAGATCGATGCAGAACCCCTCGAACCTAGCGTTCCCCGTCAAATTCTTGTCTTCCTTCACCATGACGTATGGCTTCTCCTAGGAAAAATAAGACCCCCATTGATGGACGACATGATTTAATGAGCAGAGAAATTTGGAGCATGAAACTTTACGTGTACCGCAATTTTTTCTCCACAATACCAGCGAGTTATTATTCACACTCTAAATGTTGCATAGCCAATGGTTCACTATATAAATATAACGTAGATTGAAACTCAGAATTACCTCTCTCGTCATGACCACCAAAGTGATATTGGTGGCCGATGTCTCGTAAAAAGCTCCCACGTCGGTGACGTTAACGCCAGACCCGGGTTTCCACTCACCGACCTTCACCAGCTCCTCCTTCTTCAGTTTCAGGAGGTCCAGCTTAAAGTTGTTCCGCTTCCCTTCATTGAATTCGATATGTCCAGTCAAGCCGTGTAAGCCTGCCTGCGAACAGAAGCGTTTCTTTCGCTAAATTCGGAGTTGCCTAAAAAACAATCGATCATGACAGTAAGTAAGTACACCTCAGGCAATGTTAAATAAAACACTGAGAAACGATGGAATCACGTAGTCGTCTTTCAATCGTGACACATAATCATTGCTTGCAATGACAATCGCGATTTAATACTTAATATTGTTTCTCTGATATCGTGCTAGAAGTAACGAATTAATTTTGAAATGTTTTATAGATATGGATCCACTTTTAGTGAGTAGGTATTTAGCTTTGCAATAGGTTCGATGCATCAAATTTCCCCGTCAATTCCAATGGCTGATTTCACGGATGATTACGTGTGTAGGTATTTATATCCCGATGCACTGATGCTCGAGCATTGTAACAGATCGATAGTGATGTGTGCATCCTCTTGTCCTCTTACTGCGCACACAACTGCGAATGCATTAGTCCCAGTCGCAGTAAATCATCAATGATATCGAAACGTGTGGGATTACTTATTGGTATCTCGTATTTTGATGTTGTCGGCAGTGGTGACATTCGCACGCGTTCCCTTTTGCACGTCCTGCCGTATACAGTTCTTCTGTGACGTATTTTTTAACATGATTTTGCACTGTGACCGTGGTATACAGGTACCATTAGTTCCATCAGAAGCTTATTTGCAAGATGACTCTGGCATTCTGCTGGCAACGGAGAATCAAGCTGGTGCACCGGCACACAATGTAATACATCGTTCGAAAATGTCTTCCTATAACCGATAAATTGTACAAAATTGTGCCGCTCCCCACTCGAGCCAGGGTGTGTTCGATTATTCCAGGGACACGAGCAAAGTTTTCTCTGAGCTCGCGTCCAATTCTCTTTTCCATCCGGAGTCGGAAAAGGAGAAACTTTATAATGGCTGGACGAAGTAAGTGATAGACTCTGGAATAATTCACAGGAAGCCACCATTGCATCGCCTGGGAAGTTTTCACGACGTCTCCTCCGTTAATGCATTCGAGTTGTTTCGGATATTGTTGCGTCTTTGGTTGCATCTGTGTCTCTTCTGTTTTGATTCCTTGGAAATTTTACTGGGCTCATATTGGTAAGAACTCGCCAGAACGGGAAATGGAAGTGTTCGTTATCAAGTTCCTCTCGGTGCATGTTTCATTAAATCTTTTACTCGAGATGTTTAATATTTGCCCCAAACAGCGGTGATGAACTCACGTCGTTATAAGTAATTATACATCGTTAAATGTTAAACATAATTTGTCGTGTGGTTATGGAGACAATCGACCTTTCCCTTCACAATGTTTCAGCAATGTTCGAACTATACATGCAGGACGCAGCAGTTATTTTCGCGTGTCCGCAAGTACTGTGTACTCGCCGTCCATTTATCGAGGAAACTGTTTAATACACGTGGCATATTTGTGTCGCAGTTCATTGATCGATAATAGGTGCCATATAGTGAAATGTCTCTCGTTTTGTAATCCTGCCGATACATCATGCACCGTGTCTGCAACTCTGCTCCTTGTCACGCATTTACGTAGCACTTTTCAGAACATAGAATCCCACGATTCTGGGAAAAGCTGTCACTTTAGGCGAGGGAGGTCGTAGGATTGGAGGGAGTAAATTCTCGTCTCGTTTTCCAACCTGAAAGCAGTGATGAAATAGAAATTTTTATTTCAAATAATTTTTTGCCCATCTCTGCCTGAAAGGTCATAATATCTAATTTTATAATAAAATTGCTTGTAGGATATAAATGCAATCAATACTCAATAGGCATCCATAGAGGTTTCCAGTATTTGTTTATCGGATAACCCCAAGTTTCTAACCCAATTCAGCCTCAACATCAGCGATTCAAATCACTTGCCCGAATTCCAGTCTTCTGACCGGAAGTTCGCGAGTTACGAGCAAGTAGAACCGCCCGGAAAGTTCGACTGTCACTGTAACATTCAGTTAATAATGCTGTCTACAGAGCTTGTGCACGAGCAGAACGTGAGTCCAAGCTCGTCGCGAGTTCGGGGACGTGTCGAAGGGGCCGGGACTACAGAATTCTCGGAAAAAGAGGCGAAGGAGATGACGCGACTGGGTGGAGGGCAGATCGAATAGGAGGCGGGAAATGGAAAAATAGACATTCAGGGAACAGGGTCAGCTGAAAATATCGACAAGCAGGGTAATTTGTCAGGGAGCATTCAGGAAAGAATCTCTGAAGATTGTAGGAGTATCTAAAAAGAATTACTTGCAAATTTGCAAGGATTTGTCAAGCAAGAAGGGTACATATGACTGTAGTTAATCACATAGCTAATAATATCTTCTCTTATACTACAGATTCCTCCACAGCCTACTACGTAACGTTTAAATTTTACTGCCAGGAATACAGTTCGAGGAAAAATGGTAAAACTACGAAGGGAAGACGGACAGGAGCCGTGGTAGACGGGGGCGGTCAATTTTCCGTGGCTATTTACTAAATACGCTGTTCAATTATTCCTGTATCAACTGACCTACGCCTCTCCAGTGTTTGATTTTCGTGTTCGCGACTTATCGCTGAAATGCCTACCGATCCGTCTGCTTGCAAGTAAAATACTGTTCTCAGGGATATTCACGATTTTCTTCCTTTATACCCCTCTGGCACACCGACGCAACCTCTTCCCATTTTCGCAGCAAGGAAATCGTCCGCCTTTCAGCGTTGTCTTTCAAAGTAACACAGCATTTGCATTAAACGTCTATTTTCTGTTGCATCCATGCGACGCTGGAGGATACGCGTGGCGCACGATACGATCAAACGTCGATTGCGCGGAACCTCGAGGTCTTGGAATCTTGGCTCCTTCAAGTTCGTTTTAGTTGATCGTGAAATTGGAAATTCTTGCATGCGTGATATGAAAAGCTAGTTGCGAGTCGAGAAAGAGGGAGCTATAGCCTGTCGAGCTGCTTCTCAAGAAATCGAGCGTTAATGCCGCAGGAAACTGTGGCAATAATCTTCAAGTTTTAAAATACAACTTTCCCTGAACGTTCAATCAACGTGGAATATATAAAACTGAAGTAACGTACAAGTGCTCGATGCCTGCGAATGTCCACTGTGTGTTTGCACGTCCGCTGACAGACGCGATTATTTTTTTTCACGCGGAAAGCCTGCTCGTGACGCTGGTATCGATCAAATCCCCGTCGAGGGACAGTTCTATCTATCTGGGAAAGCGGTAAACATCACGTTCACTCGGCAATCTGATAAACAAGAGACGGATACAGGCTCTTAACTTCGTTGGTTGATGCACCAGTTTCTTCGTGCCGCACACCGAGTGCAAGTAACAGGCGATATTTATTCGCCGATTGCGCCCCGCGCTTTTTCCGCAACGCCTCGAGCCGAGGTTCCCTACAGAAGTGCCGCGGAGCTTCAGACTTCTCCACCGTTTCGCTGTTTTTTCCACGAAACCAGGATCTTATATCTGTTTCTTGCTTATGCAGTGGAACGCAATTAAGAAGATTGGGACTGTTAAAGAAACGAGGCGACCGAGATTGAGTCTGTTTCCAGTTCTGGTTGAGGGCCGCAAGAAGATCGTAAATCATTCCAGGCTAATCTACTTCGGTCGAAAAATACCCTCCGATGAATAATTTCGCTTGAAGTCGCGGTTTAATCTTCTTCTTGGTTGCTTCCACTACTAAGAACTGAATTGTAAAATCCGCTTTTCTAGTGCAATGACGTAGGAGAGGATTTGGATCGCCGATTTGGCTCGAATTTCGGTTATCATTACCGTGTAGTACCTACGTGTAATGAAGAACGAAATCCAACGGGTTACACCGTCCAGAGTTTTCAGAGAATTTAGTGGAATTTACTCCTATCTTCTCCTTAATTTAAGAATTTATGGCATGCACTCTGTTTCATTGCTATTGCTTTGACAGTCGATTCACTCCGATCGGGAAATAGCGAGAGTTGTCAATAACAGGGGCCGTGTGGAACGTGCCTGGAAGTATCGTCTTTTTCCGGGCGGAAGAGAATTATTATATTTCCACTTTGTTTCGGCGACGAACAAATTGTTTTCGGATACGTGCGCCGAGCGTTGGATGAAAGCTCGCAGAAATCGATTGCACATTTGCGACAACGATTCTGTAGGTTCGTAGATGAATGTAAGTCCCTCGGGGCTTGGGCTTATTTCACTGGAGATTATAATGGAACTGGCAATACCAGGGTACCCGAGTTAATTCACCAGCGCCGAGGCTGGTTAATGAATGTGACAATTTTTTTATGAGGTCCGATTCAATGCAATATTTAAAGTATCGCTGCCTAACAGTCGATACGCAGAAATTGCGGGGCAGTGGATTGATTAATGAAAGCTGAACAAGGGTCCTAGCAGATAAAAGAGCAAGTCAATAGTTAGTTTCAAGCGATCCATTTGCATCGCGATTCAATTTATGCTTTTAACTTCCGTTTCATTGCGGTGATCGAAGGAGAAGGCAAAAGGAAATCAGTACTCTCAGGCCGGTCCGTCGCTTTTCAATCTGTTAATTGAAGCAAAATTGAAAACGTCGTTCAGCCAAGAACGATCGCTCGCGGAGGAGCAAATTGAAAGTTTCGCGAAAGGCAAATAATTCGGGAAAGTATCGAGGCCGCGGGTGTTTTCTTTTAATTACCCGCGGAAACTTGGAAGCATAAAAGTATCCCGTGCACCTTTTCATCGGGCTCCTTGTGCGCATCTTTTTCAAACGAGACTCGCGGTAGCGCGATTATTACCATAGCATCTCGTTCTGAAAGCCTCGCGGGCACTTAATTTTTATTATCTCGCGACGAAAGGCTTTTAATCGATTTTATTCTGCCTTCCGAAGATTGCTTTAACGATTTCGAATGCAGAGAAGATTGAACGATGGAAAATCTTCACTACAGGTGGCCATTTTCTATCTCCTCCACATCCCTTTTAGTTTTTCTATATTTTTAGACATTTAGCCACTCATATTTTCGTTAATACCTCGTCCAGCCTGGGTTCTTCTTCGATGCGCATTTTCAATGCACCGCGTGCTCCCTCTTAAGAGGCTCCTGTTCGTAATGAGAAGTTATAGAACGTACGTACGGCGTTAATGTAGTTGTAGAGGGAGAGGCCGTCATCCCAGGGCTCCTCCTTTTCGCAGGACAAATTAGCAGGTCTTAGGTCGTGGCTACGATCCAGGGCTGCCAAACCGTGTGCAAAAACCTGCACGCTGTCATACACCAAAGCTGGTTCTGCCTGAAACATACCGTTGCATTCGTGTGACAAACGATTTAGACAGGGTTTTAGTAGAATTATCCTTGAACAATTTTTCATGGCTTAGCCATACTAAATATTGCACAGATTGTCAGTAATTTCCAGAAGTGAGAAAGATCCCAAATAGCAATGGAATTTCAATTAGCCCGCACGAGATTTTTTTTGGAATTCTTCAACTTATTGGATTTGAATGGAACAAAGTCATTTAATGTACATTAACTTTGACATAGTATAACATGACTGTACATAGCTCCAGAGGTCGCTGTTGGCGCAGAGAGAAGCGTGAGGGTGTATTGGTTAAAATCGTCTTGGTTTCACGTCGATACGACTACCCGCTCTCGAGATACCGTCGTTCAAAGATAAGTGTAACTTCTTGCATTTTACATACTATGTCCGTCTTGCTCGCACAGTTGACCCCCCCCCCCCCTCTCTCTCTCTCTCTCTCTCTCATTTGTCCCACTGGCCTACATTCAACGTCGCGCCAGTGACCTAGACAAGGCGCCAAGTCAGCGGTTTTTTACGATTAGTAAACACAACGTTTGCATTTCCTGGTGGGAATGTAGGTCAGCGGGCCAGTTTTAGGCAACCCACATGCATTTAGAACGCTCTACTTACGAGCCCCACATCTGGGCAACCACTGAACATATCGGTGTGAAAGAAAATTCATTTTCAAGCGCACACCTTCCTCTATCTTCCCTGTGCACCTTTCATTAAAAAATTCCCAGCTTTTCCACCCGCAAAATTAACGTTACACTGACACTCCTTGGAGGCACTTCAACGAATTCTAATGAATTCTGCTGGCAAAGAGATTCTCCGGCATTGGAGATACATTCGAAAGCTGCTTCGATGTCGATTATACTATCTAAAATTATGCTAAATTCTGTGCAACTTGGAAGGGCTGATTCGAACTTCAGCGGGGTTACAGGGTTTTAAAATCGCGCGGGGTTTCCATAGAGCGGATCTAGGAAAGTGCACCGAGCGCGGATCGTTCTCGCGACTGGAAACTCCGCGCGATCGTTCATGGGAGCACAGTGAAAACCGTTTTCCGCTGCGACAAGCGGAGGAAGGAGTGGAAAGGTCGCTCCACGTCGCCCGATAACCGCGACTTCCGGTGCCTGGACATACCTAAGAAGTTACTCGAACTTCCCACCAACCTGTATAACCCCGGTTTTGTTGAGGATCGCGTGGCCAATCGGCTGGAAGCGCTCCATCTGCCGGAGAACTTCGGCCACCTTTGGCTCCTCGAGGTCCACCAGACGGAACGCGGTCATGTTCACGCTGTTGTACTTGAAGTCCTCGAGATCGAACGTCTCGATGTCCTGGAAGCAGAATTTCCCGCCTGATGTAACGCGCGTGAAGCAGGGCTGAATAAAAATCTCCCGCAGCCACCGACCAATTCACGTCTGACGAAATCCACACCGTTCCATTTGCGGGCGAATGAAAATTCCGTTTTACGCGATTTTTCACGCGTTAGCATTCCATTTGATGGCACGGCATTGTGCTCCAGGCATTGAACCGACAGTCGATTCACTATCGATAGCCTGTGACTCCATCGAAACGTATCGTTACCAGAATATTGTCCTACGATATTCGCTCGGCTTAAATTCGCGTAAAATACACTCTGCTGAAGTGCTGCTATTCGGCCCGCTGCATCATTCGGTGTTTTAACTGTGTTTTGGTAAAAATCGTGAAAGTCAATAGCGTTTCAATAGAAATCCTGTAAATTTCCAACGAAAAATGTCCCTTAAAAAATTCACTATCTATTAGTGCCCCAGCACGGACCGGAAAGAAGGCTCTTTAATTTAAAGAAAACGGTAGCTCCGTTGCCACCGGTGCGATTACCGTCTGGCCGAGGTGGCCCACCTCTTTTCCAACCCTCCGAATGACACCCCGGGTTCCTAGAGTCGAGTCAGATATGATTTATAATTATTGCGGGGTGATGCATCGCCCGGGCGAGATCGTTAAGCTAAATAATGTGAATTTCGGCGGGGTCGTCGACCCGTTGCATTGCGTCGCGAACTCAGGGCGACAGATAAAGCTGACTTCCGCTTCGTAGGAACTATCCCCTGCCTCGCCACATCAACCCCCACTCGCCCTCTACGCTCTCTTCCACGGCCTTTTCCTCTCTCGCCGGTGTTATTTCCCTCTCGAATCGCGGTATCGTCGGGCGAACCTGGCAGGAAGTCGCGTCCTGTTCCGGAAGAAGTGATTTATTCGCGGCCTGGAGGTTATGTTTATGTAGCATGCGATCAAATCGTCTATGAGACTTGGACGAATGCGAGGAGGCAGCGCGAGGCTGCATTTTCTAGGGAATGCAATGGACTGCGTCTTATGCGAAAGAAAGTTTCTTTCCCTTGAGGGAATCTGGGTACGAATTGTTCATGTAGTAGTTCAGCCAGGCTCAGGCATTATTCGAAGGCTCGAAGAGAGTGGTGTCGAGGTTTCAGAGAGCATTGAATAGCTTATCATTCTTAAAATTTTTAACCCGAGGTATCGTACTGTGACAATACTGCATATTAACAATTGAGGATGAAAAGGTGCATCCTGCAACCCAGTCAGAATTATTTTTCCTTTGCCCCGCTCGGTGGGGAAGAGAAACTAGAGGAATTACTGTTTCACAAGTGGCTTTAAATATCATCGCGTCTGTGCTACTCGAGGCAATGCAAACGCGGCCATATTTGATCGCGAATAATTTGCGCGACTCATATTTGCATTATAATAAATACCATCGGGTACATATCACCACACTAATTTTCCTCGGTATTTGTGTACATTAACGCCAGTTTCACTTGGTCGGATCGCATCTCTCTGTCAATAAAATGCGAAACTACCAACGATTGATTTCAACCGTGACCCATACGAGTCACAAAGGCTGCGATCATAACGCATGCCCCGCCGCGTTGCGGTATTCGGAAGATCGAATCGACATCACGGAAGAGTCACGATTTCCTGTCGACCACTAATTAATTTACCTATTAATTGTTGAATAATGAAAGCAGCTTTCATAGGATGTTTAACAATGCCAAGCATTTTTTGCTATATCTGTCAACGCAGCATTAAATATCGATCGCAAAGCAGAGTTTTACTTGCGGATTTTCCTTTGGTCGCCGAACGTTTCATTCGCAGAGCGCGCACGAAAGCATCGGAAGTAGAAATTGAAATTCGCGAGTGGCTCAAAAGGCAATGCGCGCGTCAAAGGGCCACGCGCTTTCCACGAGTCGGCCAACTTTCGCGGGCTGTATTAAGGCGAGGTTCATTCAATCCCGGGCCCTTCATCCCCCCAACCTCCCTTTCTGAGCTCTAATTTCCGTCACTATTCCTTCCGCGCCCGCGGACACGCGATATCAAATCGACTGAACGTATACTTACGAACGTGGTGAACATGTAGTGGTATCTGTAATCGTTCATCTGCAGCTGCAGTATCTGTAACACAGAGAGAGTGACAAATTACTTGCTGGACGAACGTCGACGCAAATCTCACGTCCTCGCGTATTGCGGCCGCAGCCAAAGCAGAATCTTCACGTTTGTTCGACGAATGAGGATAATATGGCTGAGGGATTAAATGTAGATATAGGAAATCGAAGTTTTCAGGCTATTGAAATTTTTGGTCGATGCTTTTACGCACGGCGCTCATGGAACCAGGCGATCCCTCTCGAAATAATCTCCCAAGAGTCCAAGATAAGTGTTTACGTAGGTGCTTTCGAGAAAATGTCGGAGGCATGTCAAATTTAATCCCCCTGGCATTTTTATTACTCGGGTATCCTGAATTTATCACTGAATTGGCGAATCCACTCCACGTTTGACAGAAATTGAGTATAAATCTGAATGATCCCTTTATTTATTCCTTGCCTACGCCTACTTTCGTGATAAGGTTTATAAGGCCTCGCAACACATTCGACTATGTAATCTAACATAAAATTGCATTTGTAGATCGAGACCATTTGGGTATTAGACTAAAAGAGGAGAAAACCTTCGACACCCTAAATAGCTCAATCTGTTAGAGTACTCGCTTGAGCAATTCCATTTGGTAAATCACTGTCCTCTACGCTCTCCGCCCATTGTAAGTGCCAATCATTCTTAAACCTTCTCCTCACGGAGACATTAAAACGCAGATGCATGTTCTCTATTCCCTCGATGGAGCTTCAGCCCTTTTCTTCCCTCCAGCCTCATCTACAACTACATGGTTCTGGATGGTCGTACGAGAGTTCGTTCTACTCATTGATCGACCACAATGTGTTTCGAGGGCAGAAGGGGAACGCGCATGGATTTCTTGGCGGGCAGTGTAAAGAATCAAGCGGGAGGAAGTAGAACGAGGAGGTTCGAGTATCCGACGCGCAAAGAAGCCCAGAGGAAGTTTTTTGATTACTCGTGCAACGAAGGGATGTCCTCGGGAATCCTCCAGAGACAGGGCATGCAAATAACGGGTTTCCTTCGACCACGTTTGAAGCAAGATTGCCTCTCGCGCGGGCAAGAAGGTTGATCTGAAGAATCGAGCTGGGAATTCAAACCTGAAACCTCTCATCCCCCATATCCCGCGACATCCTCTATAATAAAAGCCTTGAGAGGGGGTGCAATTAAAATTGAAAAAACTTTCATGCTCCGAAGAGGAGCTCCGATAATCCGACGGCGGATATGAAACGTCCCGAGGGCTCTTTACCCTGTCCCTTTCGTATCGAGTTCGATTCCTTTTCATTTATTCGTGTAGTAGAGACGCAAAAGGGTTCCCATTTAGCCGAATAATCCGCGAGTCTAATATTTGCAACAGCGGAGCTGGATTAGTCGTCGGGAAAGAGCCACTCTTTCCCTCGAGAAACTACCACGCGATCCAGCTTTCTCGTTTCGATTATTTATCGATTACGGTAACCGAACATGTTAACTAAAATTAGAACTGGAAATTTAATTAAACTCACGTTAATTTCGGATGCTATTGAACGTTACGGATGCAAATTGAACTGCGATAGTTCCATGTATCCCCCCTTTGTATCGTTGAAATCATGTAAAGGTTTCGTTATTTTCAATCTGTTGCAACTTGTAGCCTGCCAATTAGTTTGGCGAACTGCGGTTGAAAATTCGTCTCTTTTACTGTAACATATTTGTGAATATCTCCACTCCATTGTTCACGGTATGTATTGCCAGCGTATTGTATTTAGTTGCATTGGGAACTCTCTAATAAATAACGACTAGAGAAGGGCAAATTTTTATAATCCTCTCAATTTCTCTGAAGGTTCGTTGCACACCAAATAAACCCATTGTGCTCCGCAGGTCC
The DNA here is from genome assembly GCA_929113495.1 of Andrena minutula. Taxonomy (NCBI): domain Eukaryota; kingdom Metazoa; phylum Arthropoda; class Insecta; order Hymenoptera; family Andrenidae; genus Andrena; species Andrena minutula. The sequence continues at coordinate 4,962,770 of OV815996.1, read as the reverse complement.
GAAAAATCGAGTTGCCATACAAACGTTCCCAAGCGCTTTAACGGCAAATGATTTTCCAAGCACTGCCGCTTGCAGTTCGCAGAACCTCTGCGTTACTATTGGTTAAAGGGCGCCTATTTGGGTTCGCGGAGCGCGAAACGATTAATTCTGTTCGATGACACCGTGGATTTTTGCCAATTTCGCGTGCGATCACAGGATATTCTCCAGCAGCGCCGACGGAGAACCGAAAAACGTCGGCTCGACGGCCGTTTCGACGGAGATCGGTCCGCGGTGCGGTGCAATTTCCGCCGCGGCGATGGCTCGTCGAATTATGCAAATTCCTCTGTGCGCTGAACACGCGCGGGTCCTCAGATAAAAGGCTCGGAAATCGCGGATACCACCGTCTACTCGGTCCTGGCACTGGAACCAATGGGAGTTCCACGGGAATCTCACCGTTCAGTCGACTGTTCTCCAAAATTTCCACGACAGATTCGAGTGATTTCACGTTGTGTCCACTCTCGAAATCGATAGCGAAACATAGATATTCGTCATCGCGTCGAAACGGTAAAATGGAAAAGCAGAAACAAGCGATTAATAGTGTTTTGCTGTTGGCTTGTAACTCCAACGACTTCGGTTTATAGGATTTTCATTGCACGGCTATGGAATCGAACGGGAATTTCACTGTTTCCGGCAGTTGATAACTTTTTCAAATCAGTTTTTTGTTAGCGGTGTTGTTGAATGAATTCAGCTTCGTCGAGGATTTGGTGCGTTGGAAAATACAGATGCATGTTGATCTCTCTCGGGTTTGTTGGATATTTTTAGGGAAATATTGAATACTGGTGGCCAGAAATGGAGTTGAGGAAGTGAAAGATTAGAAAAATATAAAAATTTGATAAGAGGGAAGTGTGAATGATTCCCTAGTTATCTTTCTACCTTGGGAACGGATTATTCTAATTGTAAGTTAAGGACAAATAGTAGGTACCGTGCTAATTTCGTTATATTAACACAATCTTGTAATCTTTACGCCTTCACGTGAATCGAACAAAACCGAAGGGCTCCTTTTCCACAGGAAATATGATAAAAACTGTGAATGAATCGTGCGAATTAAAAATTCCTACGGCGCTATTCCAACAAGAAACTCTTTGCCCACTATTCAAAGAAACAATGCCCCGACGAATTTCTTTCGCCTGGCTGGTGCAAGGCTGCGCAGTAAGTTACCTCGGGAATAATAGCTTTTTAAAACTGGGTAAACGGAATTCCACGGGAGAACGGTATTCCCTGCTGCTAAATTGTTCTACCGTATTCGTTGAAAAATTGAAGATCCCGACGGAAGCCCCAGCCTTTCCGTGGCGATAAAAAATTCCATCAACTCCGGAACAACTAAACGTTCCCACGCAAAAGAACTGTGCGAACGAATTATTGTCAGGTGCGTCAGAATGAAAAGACCAAAAAAGAGGGGCGGGGAAGAAACAAAGAGAACAGAAGAGAACGTCCTTCCGTTGAATGCACGTACATTAAACACGATAATAAATTTCAGGAAAAACGAATTGCTCTTTGCAAACGTTGCAGTTCCGCCCAATTTTTCGCTCTCGCCTGCACCCTGCTCGCGTTTCCCACGGAAAAATCACTGGACCGTGTGGAATATTTAAGCGTGAACGACGCTTGGGAAGTGGCGCGTGACAGGTTTCGCGTCATTTTTTCGGGCGCGTCATCGGGTTGAAAGTTTAAAGTGACCAAGCCGCCATTACAGCGTCAATTCGATTTATTGGCCGGGGCTTGGGCGAATTTCTACCTAATTTCCCGTGTTTGCACGGTGTCGACGCTCCTCCGGCACCAGCGAACTCCGTGGGCGGAATCTGAACCGTTTGTCGCGCTCAAAGCCAGCCAGTTATTTCGAATAAACGTCGCCCTTTTGTTCTCTTCACCCTCGAAGTTGTCAATGAATTTATTGGCGAGCGACGATTTTCCAACGTGTCGGTGACCGTTTTATACTTTTCAGCTGCGTCGAACAGCGCATCACACGGTCTGAAAAGGTTCCAGGGCAGAGCTTTGACCATCCATCGACCGTTTCATCTATTATCCTTAAGCAGCTTTGGCCTTTGGGGAGCTTCTGAATCGATTTTATCGAGGATTTTGGGGTTTTATCCGCCGTTGCTTTAGTAAGCAAATATTTTACTGCATCTTCTGCCCTGGGGTTAAAGTTTAGACGAAGATTTAAGGTTACATCCCTTGCGCCATGCTCTGCGTATAGTGGAGGATACTTTGGTGAAGTAGAGGGTTATTACAGTGAAATATTGCAGAAGGTACTGCAGTAATCCCCCCGTTAAGGATGTCGAAGTAGGTAATTGAAAATTTTGATGGTTAATTCAGTGAAATAAGTGCAACAGTTTTCCTATAGACTCTCTGGCTAAAAGCTCTCTGTGAGTGCTTGATGCAGACACTTTGGATAGAAGCATGGGTCTCTGCTGTCTATAAACTACCCACCACCAACGTCGTCACATCTTTCAGAAACCCTCGCTCTAGGCACGCGTAAACTCACACCATTGTCGCCATTCGGCCGGTATGAAACCCTCGCGCGTTCCTCGAATACTTGCCTCGAAACGTCTTAGTCCCACTTGACGCTCCACAAACTCTCTCACAGCTACAATATCAACTGTAAACTTGATGCCCTGCGCTCAAAGTGACGTACACTTCTGGAACGCGACTTACGTGATCGATTATCGCAGTTCGTCTGCTTCAAACTTCGTATACTTCATGCGCAGTTCTTGAAGACTGTCAGAAGAGCAAAAAATTGAATTGTCGAAAAAAGCAAGGTTTCATTCTATGAGAAATCGTCTTCTTTCACAAGCAGCAAACTCTAATCTTCTGCAATAACTTTGCCGAGTTCCTGGATGGGTTTAACAGTTTACCAATTCATAAAAGATTAATGGAATATTAATCTGACTTCAGTGGCATTGTGATTAATTTCTTAAACTTTCTGAATTCTAAACAGAAATCGAATTTTAACACATTTCCTTAACTGAACACTCGTGAATACGCGAGCAACTGTTACGACAATTTGATAAGTCTATTTTACTACCAAAGGGAGTTCGTGTTGCTTCGCGTAAGCGAAAAGGCGAAGATGGGCCGTGAATGGTTGACCTGTACTACTGGCGCTCGCCGGGGCCGGCTGAAATTCAAAGTTCCGCGAGAAACACGCGGCTGCTATCGCTGAATCTAATTGCAACAACACTCCCGGCGAATTACGCTTCTCTTCCTCGCCTCTCCACCTCCGATACCCCTTCTGAGCTCTGTTATCTTATTATTTCCCGCGGAAATTGCGAACGGAATGAGTAACGCAAAGAAGATTCGGATTGGATAACGCCGGGAGTAACAAGGCAAATTCACTTTCGCGGGCCGGTTGTCTCCCTGTTAAAATCCTGGCTAATCTGACGCGAAGTTAATCTAGAACTTTCGAAATTGCATGGACCTAAAACTCACGCCTCTGTGCCGAAGGATCACGACGCTATCAGTGGAGTGCGCGATCCAAAGAATTCTTACAATCACGGATTAGAAATCTCCAGAATCTATATTCTCGAAGAAAAAAGTGGCCACCATTTCGCACGATGGACTGCAGCTCTATTCTATTTTTTTTCCTCCGTTGGCGGGAGTTATAGATCGTCTTTCCCCAATGTATCTCCCTGCCGATAGCATTACGGAGACTTTGGAGATTAAATACCGCACGAGCAAGTATTATGGGTCTTCGGTCTGTGACTATCCCGAAGCTATACATATTGTACTCGCGGTATCGATCTGCGGAACACCCTCCCCCCAACCCTCCTGGCGTTCTCTTTTTCCGGTCCTCTGAATGAGGATGTAAGCTTCTATGGGTTCGCAGCGCGTACGAGATCTGCAGACGAGCTCCCCGATGCAGCACGTAACCGTATAATATTTCAACCGATGCTACAGGGGAAAGCCTCGAGCTACGATAAAGGAAGTATCCGGCACCGGAATTCGAACTTTCGAATTCTTCTCGCTTGCTTCGCCCAGTTTCGGATCGATGTATCAAAGGGGAGACTTTAAGCGATTGCACAGCGTTCGTTCGGCAAGTGTTCTGGCCTTAATTGCAGTATAATGAGTTCCGCACCGTGTTCCATGAGAGTCGTTTAAACGACAAGGAGGTAGGAGATAAGGAAATTCAATGGCTTTTACTGCAGAATGCAGGAAAATTAAAATGAAAAAGAGAATTTAAAAATGATACTATTTATTCAGAGTGAAATATAATAAACGTTCCTGTACAGAGAATTCTGGGAGTAATGTGATCTGATTTAGAGTTGTGTCTGACATTGAAACTCCTTATTCTCCTTTAGAAGCTTCTTGCCGATTCCAGTTCCCCGATTCCAAGTGTAATGATCAAACTCACCGCTCGAAAAAATTGCTGCATGTGCGCAGGATCGGTGTCCACGATCAGCTTGTAGATCTCCTTGTGTCTCACCTCTCGAAGGACCTGTCTGTAGGATCCAGGCCCCGCCTGGCGGATGTACATCTCCGTTCTCGCGGAGGGTGGCGATTTAACGAGGTCCTGTAGTTTGAACAGGCCTGTGAACCACGAGAGACTCAGTTAATCCCTGCTTCCCACCCAGCAACATGAAAATTTTGCAATTTTCGGAATCTGTTTGCGTGTCTGCTACACGTGCAGAGCTTTGGTCGGTGGACATCCAATAATCCTTTATTTATTTTACATTCGCGAGGGATCGAGTACCGTGGAATCCCGGGAATTCCATAGCCAGTCCTCGTAATTGTCACACGGGACCATAGCTCGAAATGAAATTCGCTAAAAATCGTGCTAGCTCCCGTGGCGCCGAGCACGAAACTTTATTTAATCGGGTGCAGCAGTTTTATTGCGAGTCGGGCTTCATTCCGTCCCGGTTCTACTTTCCTCCCCCACCGCCTCAACGTCTCGATCGCTGCTGATGCAACAACAGACCACAGGAGCGAGAATGTAAAGTGCTTCGATCGAAAAGCAATAAACGTGCGATTTCTGGCGAAATAATTCTGGCTCGGCCATGGAATGCGCCGGGCCCTGTTAACATCCAGCGAGTTGGGGATACCGGTGAAGTGATTTTCATTTACAAAAGCGCCATGGTATGTCGAAGATTTATAGCGTCCGACAGAATGCCGATGCATCAATCGAAATTCTATGGGAACTTGGTAATCTGTTTTAACAGCATTTTTAAAACGGTCATGAGTTGCAAAAATGAGGAAGAAAAAGCGACAGCTTTGCATTCGCATGCGAGTACACGGAAATACCTGAAATTTAAATGGAACTGTCCAAATTCCAATTATTTTCAGGTTCCCACTGGGTTGGGAAATTTTTTCAAAATATTGTTCTCTTGTTGGAGTGCCCCGCGGGTTTCGAATAGGTTTCAAAAAGCACGAAACGGAATTTTTACAAAAACTGACTTCAATCAAACAGTTTTTTCAATAAAATACCTACATACTCGTTACTAGCCCAACGAACTGGCGGTGGGCTTTCAACGCGTTGTGGACAATATTCCGCGCGAGTGAGAAAACACAACAGCGAGCGAGAGGAAACGAAAGAGCCTCTCGCTCGTTCCCACGTTCCCCCACTATTGTCCGAAGGATTCTAAAAAATGGTGGGGATAGTCGCCGGGCTTTCAACGCATGGTAGAAACGAACTGGTAACGAGTGCGTACTGTACCGCTACAGGTCCAAAATATTCATCAAACTGTCAAACAATTTCGTGGAAATTCAAAAGGGTCAGTTTTCGGGTTTTTGGACTCTGTCGCGTTGATGAAAAATGTCGCTGTTAATAAGGGACGTAGAAAGAGCAGGAGAGGATCGCCGGGAAGTAATGGTTTCCCTCGTGGAATAATTCAAACGGGCTGTTTCCGCCAAAAACGCGAAATTGAAAGATAACAAACCGCCTCTTAGACGCGGTTTCCAATTATCGCGCCAGCTTTCTGCAAACGCGGGTATATATCAAGTGCCCCTTTGTGCTCGTATATACATATATTTGGAGCAACAGCAAGGTGGTCGGCAAGGGGGAGGAAGGAAACGAGGTACAACGTATTGGAGAGGGGAGACTGGCTCGTCCTCTCAGCCGGTGGGGGTTGTTGTGGCTGAAAATTTACGACTGTTTCGCACGATACAGAGAGTACGCGAGATGAGGAAGAATCCAGGGAAAGATTCACCCTCGTTCTTGTCCTTTTAATCTCGCTGCGCTATCTGGGGCAGCTTTCAACGACAAGTTTGCCGAGCTTGTTGTGAAATACAGATCCAAAGACGCTGCCTAGCGCTTTAATTTTTTCAGATTCTTAATGGTGAAGATAGTGAAGATTTATCTAATCTATTCTAATGACGATCATTATAAATAATGGCACTAGAAATTCAATTACTGACTTCGAGATTCTTAATTTCAAAGGAGAGCGGAGTAAGGGAAAATTTCGAAATGTCTCCCCTTTGGTGGGGAGTTTATGACCACCATAACCATCAAGGAAATGTAAAAGGGACATTCTTCGGAGTTGCTCCCGTCGTTCCTGAGGAAAAGGTCACGCTCTCCACTGGTATTTTTGTCAGAACAGAATCGTCTAATCAGGGAAAGTAATTCCAAAGCAAGATCGTTCCATCTGCCTGGAGGACAAGTTATTTGCGAAGCAATAAAATTCGAGGAAAGTAATGGAATGTCTGTTTCGCAATATAAAATTTTGATGCGGAGCTCTGATCGTCGGAGCAGGGAGCGAAGAAGCTCAACCCTTAGGAGCTCAGAGCACAAATGCTCTGATCTTAAGCTCCATTCGGGACGCAAGCTTCCTTGTATAAAAAAAAATAAGAAAATCAGCAACTATATTATCAAATCTTGCGCGACTTTACGCGGAGATAGCTCAGTTTCGTTTGCGTGCGGCTGACAGGTCGACATTTCAACGCCAACATCCACTTCCGCCGTCTGATTCCGACGTTCTATTTGCATAGGGACGCAGAGTTCGTCGTCGAAAAAGAGGGAAAATAAAAAAAAGCGCGTAATGACTAGCCTGTATGACACGCTACACCATCCGAGAGCGGTGTTCCGTGACTCCTTGGAGAGCGCTACTCATATACTTGCAAATCTGGCTGCGCCTGGGACGTCGGCTTTGTTGTTCGCGTTGCGCTCGTCATTGTCGTGTGCTTTTATCTGAAGCGACATGCTCGGTGCGAATTGGGGAGGGTGTTGCGCACAGGCCTGATGACATTTCTCGTGGCGGAGGTGGGTCGAAAATAAATGTTGAAAGCGTCGAGTGTGTATAAAAGCACTGGGGGACGCAGCGGTTGTCAATAATTCTGTTTGCCGCGGAAAGAAATTCTGGCCACTCACCGTAGTCCTCCTCGTAGATGATGGCCACTCTGGTCCAGTTCAAGAAGGACATGAGATCCTTGAACGCCTTGTTCAAGTGGTCTTGCGAGGGGTAGAGGTTTATGCTGAACTCCTTGAACGTCGGTTCGAAGTCGACTCTAGCTTCTAAATGCGGTACGTCCAGGGCCTCGCATATGCTCTGTATATGGGCGCCCAGAAGAGGATCAGACGGACCGAAGATCCCTTGAACTGACCTGGACAGCTGCTTGCAGGCTGTAAAAGGAGCGTCAATTCGATCAGTTAAAAATTCGTGTCAGACTCGCGTGGAAATCGTTCGAAGCCTCTCGATATTCCACGTGATCGCGATTTTGGGATGAATGGAGAACAGAGGAAGCCTTTAATTCTTCTAGGAATTTGAAGTAAAGAGGAAGGGAAAACAAAAATGAGGAGAGAAAAAGCAAGAGGCCATGCATAAGTGGAAATGGAGATACAAGGATCGCTATCTTTGACAGGCCAATTTCATTTTCGTTTCTGTTTCATTCTCAGATGAAACGCACAGATACCCCCGCTATCGTCGGAAAATATATCAGGCATTTTTGCAGAAGATTTCACCCTCTGTCAACCTCGCTACGCCATCCCTCAGTAATCTTCTCATAAACTTCCGGCGTGCACGGCGAATCCGAGGGAGATTGACATGAAACTTTTCGACGTCCCTCCTTTTTACCTTATCGCCCGTAAACAAGTCGTTAGGTACTTCCTAAAGATACATTCCCTTCGTTTACAAGCCTATTCCACGCTGAGTTTATCCTTTATGACTCTCTCCGCCGACATATACTTCCCTCTTCCATTTCCCGAGGGATACTTAACTGCACGAGGGAATTCGCACGTGTCTATCTTCAGTTTCTAAACGCTTCCTTGCTGCCTTAAACGCTCGACACATGCCTCGCGGAACAGCGTGCTAATGGGGGATTCGAGGGCAATGAAAAACCGATGCTAACGTATGATTTACGAGTGCCGTGCGGCCGCGAGTCGGTCCGCCGTGAACACCGCGGAAGACGGACAGGAAATTGATACGGTATCGAAAGCGTCCAAGCTTCCTGATCCATTATCCTTTCAGCCACGATACACCGCAGGATCACGACACGCCCAGGATCCTTCCCCACCCGTCGGGAATGATTCCTGGCACGCGTGCAAAGGCCTTGCTGGGGACGAGAATGGATGGGTTCGATTTCGTAAGTGGGATTTCGGGGTATCTAAGTATTCTACACTTTGTCCGCGGGCTTTGAATTATTCACGAGACCTTCTTTGCCTTACGATCGGCGGGGCAGATCGTCTGACTCATCGTTCCTGCATTTACGTTGCCGGTTTCACTTAAAGCCGGCTGGAACTTTCGTTAAGAATTCTACGCTTGTTCCTTGTAACGAGGGTTGTAAGATTCAATCGATTCCGAGTGGTAGGCATCTGGAACATTAGACTCGTGGGGAGGAATCTGAATGGCTCGACAGTTCAATAGGGCAGTTATCCGATAGAGGAAGAATCAGAGTGTCCGCTAAATGGGCCACGACTGCTCCTTTCTCCTTCTAAGGTTACCGGGAGATCTCGTGTGTTTGCGATTTTTAACAGTTTCGTGCTTTGTACGGGATACTTGATGGATTAACTGAGTTATAAGTACACACTAGATAGGGTAAAGGACCCAATTACTGACACGTAACCAATTACTGTCACCTTACGCTATTTTAGTTAAAATAAATAATAAATAAACTATAGTATATAATCTATAGTATAAATTATAGGTTGGAATACATAATTCTTTTTGTGTATGACTTTACAACGTTTATTTGTTCGTTATTTTAGGTAAAATAGCGTAAGGTGACAGTAATTGGTTAAGTGCCAGTAATTGGGTCCTTTACCCTATTATACTGGATTGACTATTTTCTAACCCCGCCTGTGTTTTTAAACGCAGTTATAATTGTCGAATTATTCATGTGTCCCTTACATTTTAATTTTATAATCCAATCGACCTTAATTTATTTCCACGAAAGAAACTCAAGCGGAGATAAATAGCTCGTTGCGTTGGAGGACGAGGTGCTCCGACATTTCACCGATTCCGCGAGGAAAGATCCTCGGCACTGAATTCTAGCCCTGCGGAGCGATCGTAATCCCGTTTAAAGTCATTCCTTTCCACCTCGCCGGGTGCACGATGAAAATTCCGAGAATCGGCTCATAAAGACGACCATCGTCAAGCCTGCTCGAGCCAGCCAGTCTACCATCCCTTCTATCGCGACGTTCAAACTGCAGAGTATCGCGACGAGATTTCTCCTGGCTCCTCTCGCGATTAAATCGAACGTTTTACTCGCTGCTCAGGTTAAATAAGCTTCGTTACTTCGCCGGGATGCACACTGCAGCGGCGTTTAACGAACCGATAGCGCACCTCCTCGCGATAGATCAAAGGACTGCGACGGCGTTCGTGCGAGCACCTGCTGAATTTCGCGTGCTATCATTTATACTAACGCTCGCGTGTCTTCGCGTGTCTCCTCGAACTCTCGGGAGAATACGAAAAATGGCTTTGAATGGATATAAAGAGCTGTAATAATTTTGCGACGGATTGTGTAGTCTGTCACTATCTTGTAGGAAGTGGAGAGTGCGCGTACATTTCTCTTTATTATTCCTATCATTGTTATAAGAGAACGTATTCGTCTTCAGTATTATCTAATCTTATCTTATGTCTGTGTTTTATTTGAATTAAAGAGTGGCTCTGGGTCGGGAAAAAGAGGTCGAGCCTTCATCCTGGGTAATTTATTCATTTCTCACGTCACGACGAAAATGAAATAACAACTCAAGTGATACAAGCCCGCGTTTCCACTTGGCACACTACTTTTCACTTTTAAATTATTCTAAATGTAAAATTCTACCTACTAAAAATTGTATTACAAAATACTGTGATTACTTTATTTCAGATATTAATGAAGACTAGAATTGGTTTAAAGGTTCTCCAACTTTCTACTACGAATTAAGTAATATTAAACACTGGTAATTAATCTCCACTCAACTTACGAAGTGACAAACAATTGTTCGAACGAAATTCTGCTTCGCAGAGAGGTGGAAGCGTCTATCGAGATCTCGTTCAACGATCGAGACATCGTTACGAGGCTCCGGCTCGTCACCGAGTACGATGACATCGAGAAATGGCTTCGTCACTAATTTCCGCGGCAGGTCGACATTCCAGCCGCCATTTGTGCACTGAACCCAAAGATTGCGTAACAATCCGACGTAAACTATGCGCGAATTCACGAGGAAACCGTGCGGCCGTTCGTCGTCGCTCCGGGAAACACTTACGAAATAACCCTGTAGGATATTTTTCATTCGAAAGCTCTTTAAACAACGATTTTCTCATTCCTCGCGTGTTTAGAAGCCGCTGGGGTGGTAGTTTTAACGGAGAGTCGATGGAGTACTGAAAAGTTAACGAAGGCCCTTCAGTACCTACAGCAAACAGTCTTTTTAAATTGTCGCATTCACGTCTTTCCTCGCGACATGAATAAATAGTGAGATTTTTCCTAGCCTCCCTACTGGTTTAAGGGAAGAAAGAACGAGGGTAACCGAGTGAAATGTTGAAATCCTTAAACTACAGACGACCTAAATTCTCTTGCAGATAACACAGCGTTCGCCGCGGCGTGAAAATGAGAATAAGGGTGCAGAAAGTTTTGTTCTTCAGCTTTGATACGGTACAAGAAAAAGGCAGAGGTGTTCGCCAGGGTGGAGTGAATTAAAAATATATCAAGAGCCCGACTAGAGGAAATCGCTGTGTCGGATTTTAGACACTGCTGTCCGGACTACGTAGGAAAAAATTTCTCCATCAGCGCTTTACCTCGACCTCCATTTAACTAAATTACACGGTTTCAGCGGCTGCGTCTTCCTCTCCGCTTCACCGCGTCGAAATTATCGCCGGCTGCAGGCTAATCGCGATGTTCCTTCCTCGTTTCGCGACGAGTACGCTCCATCGAGCTATCCGTCCTGATATTTCCAGCCCCGTGAAACTTTTCAATCGGTTTCATCCTCTCCTCTTCTTGTATATCCAATCTTGGCGATTGGAAATTAATTCGTCCACGGCTATCCAGAATTCTTTCGGAAAATCGAGTAAAAAGTTGGACCCTCGAGGGTAATGAGATTTTCTAACAAATTGAAGATACTGGTGAGCAAGAGTTTCGGCTCAAAGAAGTGATTACGGAAACTTTGCCAGTAATAAACGACAACTTCCATTATAATGTTCCGCCTCGATTGATCAAAGTAACTCTGCCGGTAGGTCGATGAATTTTGAGGATTCCTTTCCATCCCTTCGTCCCCTGTATCCTCCGGTTCTGCTTGCGGTGGCAATTCGAGCGGAAATCGAGCCTCTTGAATTGAAGTTGGTGGGACCCTCTAGACATTAATAAAAGCTCCGAGAGAAGTCTTATTAATAGGGAATCTGTAGACTAGTAGGGTCTATTGTCGGCAATCGATACCATTGTGAAATCATCGACGGTTGTAAGAAAACTTTCTAGGTACTGCGATATCGTACCTATTATGCAATTTATTGTATCCCATTGAAGGTTGCTTTACAATCATTCTGAATCGTGTTATTAAAGATAATTTCCTCTTTCTGCGGTATCTAATCCTACCTGGAGCTCTCAGAAATTCATCGAGCACCGTTTTTCGAGTCGATATTCTCCACTCGAATTCGAATTTCCTCGGTTACTTTATCCCCAACCCCTGCCAGCTGCGCGAAACTGAAAAGCAAAAGGACGCGAGGAAGCATCGCGCGTAAATAGAAATTTTTCCATGGGAAAATGTTTCAAAAATGTCCCGTCAGCGTATTTCTCTCATGCTGTCGTTGCCACGTCGCGCGCGCTCGTCGAAGTGACGATCAGGAGTCGACATTTAACGGTGAATAAATCCGAACAACCGTGGCAGAAATTTCGCGCTGTGGCCTGCGTTGTTACACTGCCATGCGCCGCTGAGAATATCAATGCTCGTAATTTCATGGAAATTATATTTTCCACGGCGTGGTGACATTATTGTGGCGAGGCTACGACCGAGCATGACAAAAGGGTTGCTCTAGTGTGCCAAAAATCATGTGGAAATTAATGTGCATTGAAAGCGGCGAGGATTTGCCTGTGACTAGTGCCTCGACTGGGAGCCTAATCGTACAGTAAACTTCAAAATCAATTCTCCATAGCCAAAGATTTTATTTCCCTTAGCACCAATGGAAATAAAATCCACAAAAATGAGGAGGTTTGATATTCAAGAACTAACCATGCAATAGATAACCAAAGAAAGATCCTACGAACGAGTGCACCTGTTCAGTGGCAACGAGGAAAACATCAGCTGGCACCTTAGTCCGAGTGAGACGTCGCGCTTGCCAGGTCCTGGGCCTGTCCCCTTTAAATCTACAACGGGACATTAGGTTCCACGAGGGGGTTGGACGTGCCGGCACGCGACATTAAGTTCGCGTCGCGGGGATCCCGACAGGAAAGAAGAAAAAAATGTATACAGACTCGCGGTCCCTCTAAGATTTATTGCGATGGAAGACGCTGGGAAGCGTGGGTGGAGAAGGGAAAGCAGGAAAAGTGGGCGAGAAGGGTCGTGAAGGAGGTCCCGCGGCTTCCTTCTCCAGCGGAGGAAGAGTCGAAGCCTCTGGAAATGAAAAATCCTTTCAGACGAGCCTCGAATATCTTTAAACGCGGTAGGTCTAGCTGGATGCGGTATGCCAGCCATTGGGAGGAAGCCCCGAGCATATTTATGCCGCGAGAGGAATCGTCTTCGTGAAATGGAGATCCTGGGGGACGTTGGTGACCACACTGCGGTTTGCTATTTTGGAACCCGCTCGTCTAGCTGGGTTGTGGGTCTAATTCCTCCGGATTAACCTAAGTGGATTATAAAATGCAAGATCGCCGCTTCAGTATTGCCGACGGGTGGTTTCTGCAGTAAAACTGCTCTTTACTCCGCGGTTTGCACGTTTTCGAGTAGATTGTTCGGATGGATTAGGCGAGGTAGAGTTACCTAGGTGTATTCTCTTTGAAATACGTGGCGATTTAAAAAGTTTGCCACTCTCGATACGCGCAACGGTTATGGCAAATCCCTATTTCACTCGTGAAGCACCTCGCGCACAGAACTCGCGAATATCTAAGTTGATCGAAGGCGCAATGTTCCGCAGTTTGGGAAATGCAGCTGCACAATTCCGAGTAGTATACGCCTACGGGGAACACGTGACCCTGGGAAATGAAGTGTCTTCGGGCCCCAATAATTTCATTCGGCGTTCAGGACGGAACAGATATCCGCGGCAGGCTGGAACTTTGTTGCAAATTTATCGACGCCCGGTCGGATTTACGGCTCGCAATTCGCGCTCGCCGTACACGATCGAATGGCAAGAAACATTGCAATGGATTCGCGGTGGCTGACTCGGCCGTGGAATTGTTTTGCATAAATTCTGGCCTGCGGCTCGCCGCGTCCACCTTCCAGAACACTTTCCCATTTTTCGTAGATGACAAACGCGCTCGAGCTTTCTAGCGTTGCGATCGCAACGGCCCAGGAGACGAGTCCTCGAGGAGGCTGTAATTGTCGGATGAGGTTTCGGTAGAAGATCAAGGGAGGATAGGTTCTCCCTGAATCCCTCCTGCAGAATTGAATAAAGAGGATTGAATGTTCGCCACTCCACTTGTCGACCTGCTCGCTAATGCGACGATTTAATTCCACTAGTGGAGCGCGGAAACACCCCTGCCTCGCTAATCCACGATTCCTCGTTCCAATGTGTAACATGATTTCAGCCGCCGGGCGAACGTTTCAAAAGGGGTGGAGGCCTTTAAAGGGGATGCCTCCCAGGCACCCTGCGAGCCCCGAGATTTACGCGGCGCGCAAATAGAATTCGTGTAAATAGAACGTATTGCGGGAGGATATCGGTGGCCACTCGTTACGCTAATGGAAAACGAGGTGGTCATTTTGCAAAATTTACAGCGTAGTTTTCACGTGACTATCGCGGAGCACAGATCTCAGACACGCGGAAATCTATTGGGGAGTTAGGAGCTCGAGGATTGTAATAGTAATGTGATAAAGGAGTAGCAAAATTTGAGAATCGCGAAGAATTTTGGTAAAGAAACAGACCGCCGTTGAGAAGTATTCCCGAAACTGTTATAAAGGATTCAGTAAACAACACACCGCGTGAATTATTTAACACCGATGTGCATCGAACAGAATATTGAATAAATTGGAAACCAACCATCGCCTTCTGTTTCTCAAAACTACTTAGCACTGATAAATCTCACACCGCCTACCACAATTAAACCATCAGGAAACACAATTGAAAGGATATCTTACTCCCTTTTCCACAGAAAGCCTCGGAGAAGGTTCGTCGAACCCGCAACAATACCCAGCACTTTGAAAGCACATCTCGACGAGCTGACAACGTTTCCTCGATCGATATTATTGTCACGAGAAGCAGCAGGGACGCGGTTTTACGTTGCAACTTTCAAAGTAGCGCTCGCAGGAGGAATAATGGATCCATTGCGAGCGTGAAAAGCTACGAGCACCCGAGGCGCGTAAGTTTTATCATCGAGGCGTAGCAGAGACGCGAATCCATTGCGCGACGGAGGAATAATATTTGAGAGTGGCAACGGGAAATGTAAGGGAGCGAAGTCTGACCGATTGCTCCGACTTTGGCGTTTATTAAGCTCGGGAATAGAAAGTGTCGGGGCTCGAGTGCGCCTTGGTCTTATCAGATACGGGAATTCGTGCCTTATCGGCGCCGTAACGTTCCCTTGTCGAGATGCTCGCTCTAGATTCTGGATGTTTCGAGGCGTTTAAATACGTTTCGCTCCTGCGTTGGCGCCGGGGCTTGAAGGCGGGGGAATCTGCAGGGGTTGCGTCGAGAGAGCGAGAGAAAAACGGGACGCTTGTTGACGGAAGAAGATGTAATACAGGAAGAAGTCGTGCAGGGAAAGCGCAGTTGCATTCGCTGCAATTTCCCAGGGAGCTTTTTGACGCTGTTTCGGATGCGATGTGGGTCAACGTGGTCGAGAAACTGTAAAATTCTGTTACATGTGGCGCGACGAGTGTAATTTTCGTCGTGCGCCGGAACGCTGACAAATTTAGAAGAATAAGTCATTGTGAAAGCTGCTCTCCCGTCATATTCCCCCCATTTTCTACATTCACAACGGACTGCGCTCTTCATTCCCACGAATCTAATAATTACGCCGAGCGTAATCTGAACAGACGAGCGTGATAATGATTTTTCTATTTCATCTCGAAGCTCATTCATACTTGTTAAATTTAAGTTGAGCTCGCTTTGAAGCTTGAATGGCAGGGGACGTTTCGTGATTCACCTTTCTTGGATGTCCTGAAAGAGTCGTCCTTAGGCACGTACTGTATATCGTAGACCAGCGTGGTGTTCGCCAGAAGAGTCTTGTCCTTGTTGATCTTGTAGATGGCATATTTGAACGCGAGCTCCGAAGGACTGTCTTTCTGATCCTCCGTGAAGATGGCACCTGCAACACCACCGAAAATGGACATTTTAATAAACCATCGAAGCTGAAGCTGGGGAAGCTCGATGGTCCTACTACTAACGAGTTTTCAACCCCCGGGTTTTGTGTTCATTGAATGCAGTCAACATCCTCGGTAATATTAAATGCGTTAGCCCTCGGGATTATTTTTATACCTTTCAACTTGAGCGGCAACCACCGTACACTAGCGGGCATTCATGCACGCGACGACTTCCCCATTAGCCCCCGGTTTTATGTGAACGTGACGAGCACTCCACGCTGCAGCCAGCGCGAATGGCTTTTAATTAAATCGAAATGATTGCAGGTACCAAGGTCGTCGCACGAAAAATGGCAGCTCGTAAGAACGCGGCTCGATGGAGACACTCCTGCAATTTGAAACGAAGTCGCCTTCCCTCTCGAGAATATAGGGTGTCGCGAGTGATTTGATCGCGACCGTTGCACATTTCGAACGTTCCTCTGGCTACCGTCACTTCGTCCTCGTCCTTATAATTGCACGGCATTAATTAGGCGACTGACAACTTGGGCGAACGTAATTACAGGCCGTCGATGCCGTTCTGCAACGGACGAGCGCTTATAATCTCCTTCTCTATTCCGAGTGGATCGGCTACTGAGAGCGTAACGGAAGAACGTAATAGACCGGCCGTGAATGGAAACGTTCTCGCGTGATCCATTCGATTTATGCAACTCTTGATGTCAAAGGGCAATTATAAATTTCCTTTGGAATAAGGCAGAAAGATTGGCCGAGGACCACATTGGGATTAAAGTCGATCGTGAATGGGATCGTCTCCCACGAAGGGCTAGTCATTTGCATGGACTTTAAATCTGGGCGAAGAACGCTTGGTGGTTTTTGAGGCTTGAAGAAGAAACGGAGAGAAGGTGACTTTGGAGAGAATTTGATTAATTTGCGTTAATTTTAAATCATTGACAGTGGCTACAAATAGAAACATTAAGCTCTATTTAGTAAAAGAAAAAGTTAGGAAACTCTACTGTCCGAGGACTTGTGTTCCCCGGGGTTTAATAAAAAGGCGTTAATATCAACTGCAAGTGGAAACATTCTCGTGAAAGAGCTCATCAAGCAACTTATAAAGTCACGAGGCCAGCTACCAAGTTTTTCCTCGTTAGCCTTCCATTATTAAATTACGGAAGATTATTAATCCTGGAATACAAGGCAGAAGGAGATTTCCAAGGGATTAAAATCAGAAAAGGGGAGGAAGCGATAGAAAGGAAGAAGTCAATTGAACGTCTCGCGATGCAGTCGTCATTCTCTCGTATTTTTATGCATTCAGCTGCGCCCAACTTTCGTAACTTTAATAATCAATTTTACTCCGCAGGATTCGCTATTATATATAGTCGCGGGTGCTTCAGTGTGCCATTCATTCCCCTCCCTCTTTCTCCTACTTTCATTTTTTAATCTGTCGCGCGGCGCGTGTCGGGGAGTTTATTAAGAGTAATCCATCTTGGAACGGTCAATCCCGGAGCCGGGGCGCTTTAATCCTTTTTCCTCGATTCCGGCCAGTCGCGTCTCATGAAGTTTCATCGTTCCCGCGAGTTTCCGTGCAACTCGAAAGAAACTACCCCCTCCCCCGATTCCTCTTGCTTTTGTTTCCTTCCTCCGCCCTCTGCTGACTGATGATACATTGCACGACGAAATATTCCACGGTGCACGTAAACTCGAGGAAAGCCCAGCCGAATATTAATTTACACGATAAAATTGTCCGCCGAAACGCGGTCGGCGAAAGGCAAATTTATCCACGTCACGGCGAAAAGTTTGTTCCGCCACACCCTAGAAGGAAAGTTCTTTCTGGGACGAATCAATCTCCATCACTCTGCCAAAACGACGTCAACGATAATTGGCTAAACCGAATTAATTGCTGCGAAACGATCCTTGGACCACTGTACACACTTTCTCGTCTAATTATCGTTGTTGAAATGATTAATATATTGAATAGCCGGAGGAAACCGAGAGCTATCGAAACGTTGGGAATGGTTTCAAAGCAGGTGGAGGAATATTCTGCATTGGGATGGTAAAAATTAGACACGAATGCAGTGCATCGTTCCCAAAGGGATAGAACGAGTCAATTTCCTTTCATAGAGCTCAAACTTTGCCCAGGAAGATCGTTCCCCTCGATGACGCAGTAACTATCGTTAACGATAGCGACAGCCATCGGGAGGCACTCTTGTCCCCGGGTCCGCGTTTTCCTTCTGTGTTCAGCGGCGGTTGCCGTTCAAAGTCGCATTAGGGAGTCGTCGAGGATGCTGAGAATGCTGGCATCGGGTATATCGGGATTCCGACCACTCGATAAAGGTCCCAGAGACCTCGCGCGCCCTCCTTCTTGCACGTGCCTAGCAAACGTCTGTGCAGTCTGTGTTTTTTGCGTTAAGCCCTGTCCACATCGAGCTTCCGATTCAACTGACATTGTTCTCTCCGCCTTGCACGACACTTTGAGCCACGAAGGATCTATAAATAATCGTGACTCCACAGGACATTCGACTACATGGAGTTCTTCAATGATTTTGGTCGAATTAAATTTTGTCTCTTCCCTTCTGAAGGTTTCCTGCTACTTTTTATTTATCATTTGCTTTATTGATAGCTCCTGGCTCTAGTATATTGGCATCCTACTTTGTAGGGAGGATCATCGTTCAGAGATAAAAGTTACAGCGATTTCCTTCGACACGGTGGCACAGGTTCGCATCCCGCGTCTGACTAATACCGCCTCGTTCCACTTGCTCGGTGTGAATCGCGCCTCGGGTCTATCCCTCAGGGAACCGTCGAAAGATGGCACGTGTTCCCTAAAGCCTCCTACTTGCATGCTTTCTAAATCGTTTTGAGGTGCACGCTATGAGATATTCCCTCGAAGGCACGTAAGAAAGAAGTTTTATTGAAACTGAGTGTCGCGACTCACGGAGGTGGAGAATACCACGATTACCCTTTGGCGTCGCCTTTATGGCACGGAAAGGAAAATAGCGGGGTTTGGTACGTAAAGGTTCCAGTGCAGAACTCTAGAAAATTTTGTTTAATCAAGACAAAACAGATATTAATTTAACAGCAGCAGTGGCATAATTATTATTCATAATAGATGTGACCAAAGCCAATGACGAATTTAAACTGTGAATTTCACGGGGATAATCAACTGGAAAACGATACTGTATAAATGTGGAAACTTATCTAAATGCGCCCGCATGCAGATATACCTCGGTCCGCTATCATTCCACCATTCCGTCCCTCTTTTTCGTGAGTAATTTGTTGAACGGGCTACCGATGACACATTATCGGGAGAATCTGTGATCCTGGCTGCACGGGTAACGATTCATGGTTGCGCAAACAAACGCGGATATCCGCTACGCCCAGCCAATGTATCGCACGGAAACGGATACAGTGGCCACCACAATGAACGAGCACAATGGACGAGGGAAATACTTTGCGATTCCCTGGGAATATTTATATTTTGTCTCTGCAAGGGGGACAGAATTTGGTGAAAATACTTTGAGTGGAAATTGTCTGCTAGAAGATGCATTACTTCTGAAGTTTAATAATAAAACATTCGGGCAAACAATGATCTCGCAATCCCACTTCTCGAATCTACAATTCTCGGCAGAGAGATCCGAGCAGAGAGCAAAGGCTACCGCAAAATCGCGCCATTATGTTTCGCCACTGATAACTCGATCATTCGGGCCAACAAACTTTACCGACTCTGGCAACTTGTCGATCACGGGATGGTTGGCGCTCGAGGATGTCCTCAGCCTCGCCACCACATCCGGTGAAAGGCGATCGTGAATCGAACCCCGGAAGCCAACAAAGGAGCCCACGCATCCGCCTAACGCGATCGCTGCCAAACAACTTGATTAAATTCACAGGCTCTACGTCCACTCACCCTTTACCATGCTCCACGCCACCCTCGTCGATCATTCTACGCGGAAATTTGCTAAACAAGGTGAAAGGGCCGCGCTTATCGAAAGCATTCAACGAAAATGCATCGCAGTTGTTTCCTGTCCGTCTTTCACGACGGGAATGTGGGTCAACTTCTGAAAGATAGCCCGTGCATCCGGTCAATAGCGGATTATCCTTGTCCCCGCAAAAGCGATTCAGTAAAGAAGATGCTCTGTATAAAAGCTCAATTCGTTTTCTGTTTAAGGAAGAGTGCCAAGTATCGTATTTCCTCAGTCAAGACTCAAACTCCAGCGGATTAAGAGAAATTATACAAGCCAGGAGTTCCGCGACCACCGGAACAACTTTCATGGTCTCGAGTAGGGGAGCGTATTCCGTTTTTTAATCGGATTAAGAAGTTCCGTAATTATCCAACAAGTCTCCTCTCGGACGTCTTAACTGCGCCGCCCGTTTCCCCTGGAATCTGGGTTAAAACGCTTCGAGGCTGAAACAATCGTTTAGTGCCTCGTTCGGGCATTGAAACACGGCTGAAAGGTGCGGCCATTGTGGATTTATCCGTCGTTAGCCGCGGCGAATGGCGAAGATCGAATGAGCTCGCCAGTCCCCGCAAAGAAAACTCTTCGATCCGAACGTCTTTCTTCTCCCACCCAGGCGTTCTCTTGGCCATTCCTCGGCATGTAAAATGTATAAGCATTTCCCCAGCCGTGCCATTGAATTTTCCATTAAACACTTTCTTGGAATATCCCTCTCGCGTCGGTCTGAATGCGGCCCCCGGCCTGGCCGTGGAAAAGAAAGGAGCCGAGTGGAAGAAAGGAGTCTTGGCCGGTAATAAAGCTCCTTATTCCTCGTATTATTCAAATTCAGTTCGAGCCACCACCCTTCGACCGAGCCCCGCGAGTTTAAACCGTGATTCCTCCGATAGCGTGCAACGCCAGCCGACGACGGGGAACCCCTTCAAATCTTTAAACAAGGACGGGAGGAGTCCTTTATTCCGGGGGAAGAATGAACCTGGAAGCGTCCATTTTCTTCGCCGAGGCGAGGAACGTATGAAATTCATAAACGACCCGCGACGTTCCATTGAATTTGTATTAAATTCGTTCCGGTCGTGGCCACCGACGAAGTCGCCTCGCCCTAAGAATATCGTCTGGGGGGTGGTGGCGAAGAAGTCAGCCCTTAATCGCCGCCCGCCCGGCTTTCCAGCGCGATCGTGGCCTCGCCATTAGCGAGCCGGGGATTTCCGCGAGCAAAGACCGCGTTCGCGGCTCCCATAGTTCCTCGAAAAGCCACGAGAACGTCTCGGTTACGAGAATGCGCATATAGATGGATTCCGTGAAGAATGGAAGCTTGGACAAAAAGGCAACGCGAACTACGCTGCGCGTTCAACAATACTGTCGCGGTGGATGGAATTACAATATGTTCCCGTGCAAGAGGATACGAAATTGCTTTTGCCATTGGTTCGTGTACATCGAGCTAGATATTAAATTTCCCTATCTTGCATTTAGGTGACAGTAAAGTCGAGATACAATGAAAGACGTCTAGGGTAATTCTGATTAGACACTGCGCTCTGGGAACAGCGTAGTGTTCTATTGAAAGTTATTTTTCTTTACAAGGAGATCGAATATTATCCCCTTAATATATGAACATTATTCTTAATTCAGCTGTAGAGAAAAGCTGAAAGAGAATTATTCATCAATTTATGCTCTGACGAGGTTGCAGAACTATTACAAGGGGGATAAAGTGGATGTTCAGGTGAAGAGTTCATTTCCCGAGAGATTACTCTAATCAATCGAATTGTCCAAGGTTTCGCGATGTTCTTTCCCTCTAATGCGAAATTCGTTTCAATAGGCATTCACCTGAATCGATCGATTTCCTGCTTCTTGACCGAGTTCCACACCGAGAGCCACTTACCCCTGTCCTCGCAACCTATAATCTGCCGGGACGGCGCCGTAAGCGTCGAAAATCGACGTCGACGCGTCGATGGATGTAGTTGCGCGACGATGAAAGTGCTGGTGCTCGAGTTATCGCGATCACGGGGCAACACTCGAGGGAAATACGAACACTGAATACGACCAGGCCCGATAATGCGGTATACTGTAAATGCGGGGGAATGGGCAATCTGGCGGATTCATCAGCCGTCGCTGTATTGTGCACGAGATTAATAACTAATTGCGTTTTAACGTCATACCGGCCAATGATAATTCTATGGGCCAGCGAGGTGCTGTTTTGCTAGGAACGACACTCGTCAATGAAATAATAAGCAGTGATGGACACAGTGAACCAGGGAAATGGATGATTTCGATTATTTACTGGCGCTCGTAGGTCGAGTCAACTGTTCTCCGCGTTCAGTCATCGTTGCAGATGTGTTCATAGATTGATTATATCACATCTCCTGTGAATCACTGGCATTTTGTTCGAATGAATATTTTTTGTAATTGATCAATTGAAACTTAATAAGATTCTGCTCTATTTGCAGGTGTAATTCAAGTCCTGCTTCGCTACAGAGATAATGAAACGTATTAACAGTTAACGAGAGGCTGGATCGTCGAGCCCTAATATCGCGATACCCGAACGAAATAAAAGCAGAAAACCGCGTGTGAACCAACTGCAGCGGACGTTATCATAGGGAAGCGTTAATAAAGTATCGCGAGAGGGGATAATTAGCTTAAAATCCAGGTACACCGACGCGATAATCGCAACGAGCGGGGGCCGTAATTACACGGTTCGCCGCGAAACCATAATAACACGTTTCGAGATCTCCGCGAGGAACTTCTTATCGCTTTAACTATTCCACCCCTTGGTGGCGGATAATTCATCCCCGGCCTCGCGCAGAATCAGGGGCGAGACTCTTTAGAGGCTAATTAGTTGTTCAGCCGACACTTTTTAATAAAATCGCGTCGACGTTCTTCTGGGTGTTAGTCTGAAGAAGCATAAAACATCGATGTCTCTCTATTTACAAAGTGGTCGCATATTTCAAACTACCACGTCAACAATAATTCTACGGTTGAAGTGTTTTATGTTTCGAGAGCTGGGGAAAGGAAGGAACACGGTTCTCTTATTAGGGTAAACCAACCAGTGAATGACCGAATTGTTGAATTTCTGGACCTTTGAGATTAAATACTTGAATATATTTATGTATAACAACAAAACAACTGTTGAAATTGCATTTCAATTTATTTTCTTGAAATTTCTATAAAAATAATTACTTATTCTTATCGTAATTGCAAAAAAAACGATTATAAAATGCAAAACGTGTAGAAGCCCAGTAAATGACCGCATACTTTTAATGAGAATTGTACTTATTAATATTTGCTTAATACGCGTAACTAAAAATATGGGATATTAAAAGTGCAACTACACTCCATTTGTAAACATATAATATTTTTAAATTTATAATTGTCATTTCTTTGCCTAATGGTCATTCACTGGTATGCGGTCAATTACTGGTTGGTTTACCCTACTTCGAACAATGTATTAACGCATCGCGAAGTTACAGAACTCTAAAAAAAATTCGCGAATTTCCGCGCCTCTGCAGAGGGATGTCGCGGCGGACGTCCTGAAAAAGAAGAAGAAACTCTAACATGCGCCTGGTTTCCTTCAGACAGCCGCGCAACTTCAGCAACTCCGCTAATTACGAGTTCGACTTATCATTGTCCGTAATCCAGCCCACCTACCTCGTTTCTTCAGGCCCGAGCCTGTGTCGCGGAACTTTCTCATCCTTGATTACGCCCGTGCCGCACACACCGAAACTTTTTCTTCTGTAACGTCATCCGTACTTGCGATGTCGGCTGCCTGGGACTCTGGTCGTTTCTTTTGACCGCGTGCTCGTTACGAGCCGGTGAAATCGATGTGAAAGCTCCGCTGGCTCTTGTCATGTAAATCGTGGTTGTCTGCTTCTTATCCAAGACAATGGACGGGAGAGAATGCTCGACGGACTTCCGAGAGAGATTCGATTCCAGACATTCGCAGAAGCTATAGGAAGCGATTCCATCCGGCAAATTGTTCCCGGATTGTTCATGCTCCCTGCGACCCCCGAAACAAACCTGAGCGCGGATCAGGGATCAACAATAACGCAAATTAAACCAGTTAAACTTCAGCGAGTAATGACGAATTACACCTGGCAGGGTGACATGCCATTTGGTTTTGGCGCGCTCCAGCGCCATGGGAACTTTGCTTTTGACAAATTAAACTGGATACACCGCCGACAAACTCGACCGCTGCGGCCTCGCGCGAACTTGTCAATTTCAATCTTGTCAAGCTTCGACAGTATCCCTGGCCAATTTCGATGAAATGCAATTAACGTCCAGCCTGTGTGCCCCGCAAATTTCCATCGATCCCTTACCATCTCTCCTGTTTCATCGTCCTTGCAAGCCCTTCAGCAATTGTCCGCGCCCTCCATTAAAAGAACACTTGGCCCAATCGTTTCCCCAACGAAAATACGCGCCGCGAGCAAGGACAACTGGGTAATCCAAGATAAAATATTTGCGGATAGAAGAAGTGCTCGAATTGCCACGGTTCCTTCGGGTCCAGCCTCGCCTGTCAACAGACAAAAGGAGGGGCCTCGGAGACCCTCCGGAACCGCTGCGAACCTGCAACTTCGCTAATTACGAGTTCAAATAGTCATTGTCCTTAATTCTCGTCCCCGCCTTTATTCCCAGCCGTAGCTCGCCCCGTTCTTAAGGCGCCACGCCGCTAGAATTCTATCCGCTAAACTTTCCACGAACTTCGCCTGCTGTTCCTGTCCATCGAGATCGATATGGTTCAGCCACGGCCAAAACTGTCCCGATAGAAATGGCCATTCTTCTCGGCGAGGCATCGCCCCATCCCCGCTTCGATGTATTTATTTCAAAAACAGGAAGCAGCTTCGACGTAGACGGTGCAGCATTTTCCAGCTCGAGCAAACGAAAACTCGCGGAAAAAGTTGGCCGATGCGCCGGCCATGTCCAGGAGCAGGAATTAGCCGGAAGTTCCGGCGGGGCGTTGGATTAATGCATGGCGAAATAATTCAATGGCATAAATCACTAAACTTCCACCGACGTCCTTCTGGGAACGCGGAGCCGTGTTCCGCGGCGGCTCAGGTTATTCATTAGTGCCGCGGAATTCGTTCTTTCTAAACGATACCACGATCGTCTGTCGATCAACTAGAGCTAAGAGGAAATTGGAACAGAATGGAGACACGACGTCTGTTAATACTCCGCACGAAGGCAGACCCGCTTCCTATTACTTTCTATTGCTATTTCCCCTTTTCAACGGAACAATTTCGCGACAGATAGCCGAGGAAATTCGAGGAAAGTTTGCCGGACGGTTCGTCCATCCTTCCCAATACAATCCGCTCTCCCCGTGAGTGGAACAAATAGGGAGACGTTGGAAAAACGACGAGAGCTTTGTGGCGGAGAGATGAGCAGAGGATGGTTGCGAAAGTCGAAACGCCGGTGAAATATGCACTCGTGGCAGGCAGGGCGTTGCTGCACAACCGAATTCTCAATTTCACGAATAAATCTCGATCTCGCTGACCGGCTTTTCGCGTAACTGCTGTACCGATATTGCGATGGTTGGCAGTTTCCGGTAGAGCGGCCGACGGCCAGGAAGCTGGCTACACGCGCGCACCAGAATTGTTCTTCTAGTCGATACGTGCGAGTGGCTAACGGGGTGTATTCATCATCGTACGTTCTTTCGCCCCCTCCAGACAGAGATGTACAGCTGTTCGGGGCGCACATGCTACAAAAACTATTCGAAATTCCTATTCCGGCACTTTTCGCCCTGGCCGTTCAGCATTCGCTAGTGCATAATGAGCTCAGCCCCGATGCACTTTAATTTATTACCTACTTCGTCGCTCTAATCACCCTAAATCACCAGGGACCCCTCTGCTCTAGATTCTGTAGCTTCCGACGACTTCAAAGGACGAATCCTCTCTACTTATACGAGACGTAATACCAGCGGACGTGCTTCACAGCCGTTTTCGATTTCGTACATCAAAGACCAATCTACCCGCGCGTCATATTCCAAAAAGAGCATTGCAGTGAAAACAGGACGCGCTCGGTGGATCCGGCAGATCCTCTGTTGGATTGCACGGCTACTGGTATCGAGAGAGCTCAGAGCTTCCTTAACAGTTTCCCCGTGGGTGCCCCGAAAAGCAATTATGTGGGTGGGTTTATGCGCGACGCTGTGCACTCCGCGGATATCTGGAACGGACGTTGTCGTAGGGGCCATTTCGTTCCGATGTTATTTCGTCCATAACATCGCTCTTGAAACATCAGTGTGTCGTTTTATTTTCCCCTCCACCTGTTTATCCCATTTCAGCACCCGCCTGATTATTATCCTCCCTCTCTTCGTACGTTTCCAAACATCCGCGTATAAATTCACATTCCGCTGATAGCTTCCGTGCCGGATATTATACGTGGACCAACGAAGGTTCAATGACCAAACCCGCTTCAGCCACATTCCCTCGTTTCTTTGCCCCGGTGCGTAATTAGCGCGGTACGTCGCAAGGATTTGTTTTATTCAAAGAGTTCCTACATATTGGACGAGCCTGGTAAAGCACGGAACAGCCAAGGAATATAATTATCGTGGTGTAAAACGGCGTGAAAAGTTCGATGAATGGGCCGCTGGGTAAAAATAGTCAGAAACGAAATATACCTATTGTGATGGTATAGGTAATTAACTTTGGGACTGCTGAAATAAATGAAAGCGAATAGCTTCGGGTAATTTGATTTTACCACTCACCGTTATTCTGACTAACCAGAATAAATACTATTTTGCGGCGCATTTCCACGCGATTATAAACAATATCCCATAAATACAACGAAACCTACACCGTCCCGGGATTTCGTTTCACCGACGAGTTTCATTAATTTTGATTATTTATTTGGTTTCGACGTCGAGATAACGCGATCCTCGTACTCGCAACGCGCGGCGTATCGATTCGTCGACGGCGTTTCGCTGGAAGCCGGCGAAACAGTGCAAAGGAGTCCCCGCGGACGCGGCTTTAACCCTTCAAACGACGCGGCTGCGGCAAGGAAACGAGATAAACCGGCGCGAAGAGCGGCGGAAAAGGCGCGTGCACGCGAAAACGCATCTTCAGCCTTCAAAGTAGCTCGGCACAGCCGGGGGAATAAGATAATATCGTGCGCGAGTAGCGCGAACCAACGCTTTATCGGGCTCCATCGTGCCGCAACCCTCTTTGGAATTCATACCTCAGACGCAGCCCCGGCTTTTTACGCTTCCTTCCGCATTCGCCACGCTGCCAAACTCGAATTTCCGCTTATTTCGATCCCGCCCCGAGCGTACACTCCTCCCTCGAGGGGAAACTACCCGCGACGAGAGTTTATTTGCCCTCCGAATTGGTTCGAAAGGTGGGAATTCGTGGGTCAGTCGAAGAGCGTTAATTAATTCCCCTGCTTTCACGTTTCCTGTAAAAACTCGGAATTCCTGTACCTGCTTTAAGAAAGACGGTGTAACTGACTATTCTACTCGGACTCGGGGCACAGATTCTTTTGAATCTTTCCTAAACACTTGTCCCGATTTATAGGGGCCATCGCATCAGGTTTCCTACGAAACTTTCCAGCAGCTTCATCGTGCAACAACGTTTCGAAACACCGCG
This sequence comes from Andrena minutula, assembly GCA_929113495.1. Classification (NCBI taxonomy): domain Eukaryota; kingdom Metazoa; phylum Arthropoda; class Insecta; order Hymenoptera; family Andrenidae; genus Andrena; species Andrena minutula. Next base: position 4,935,450 of record OV815996.1, on the reverse strand, counting down.
GTAATCCGTTTCCCCGAACTAAAGCCGAAACCAGCTGCAAGTCCCACTTTCAGAGCACGCCCCTCTGCATTCCTCTCCCTTTAAAGTCCGCCGTAACGGCGGGGAAGTTTTACCATCGACAGTCTCGGCGGCACGAACCATGCGCTGGTGTTAAATCAAGAAAAACCATGGCGGCCAAAGTGCGCCGTTATTCTTGACACCTCGCGATTCAAGTTGACTGCGAGGCTAACTTTTCCTCCAGCCTGGAACCAGCGCAATTTTTCCAGAAATCAATGAAACTTCTAGCCTTTAATCCCCTAACCTAACGTCGGATGTCTCTGCACCTACCGCAAAATCTACCGCGCGAAACTGTAACTGACGTGTCCACTAAATCCAAGAGGTTGCACTTCTCTCTATCTCCTCAGCTCCCTCGCCACCCTCTGTTCTAAAACTTTCTCGAACTCCGGCCAGTCGCTAAAACTGCATCTGGAGCTCTCACTCCAAGGAGAGCTGACGTACCGCACGAGAGATTCTTCGGAACTGCGAGCAAGCTGGCCCCGATTGAAGATGATCCCACGTTTTGTCACACGTCTTAAGGGCGCACTGCATCCCGCCGCGAGAATCCCTGGCAGTTTCTGCACGCAGACTTCGGAGTTCGCGGACCGCGCCACCATCTATCGATACACTCGCCCCGTCCTTCATCCCTCGGCCCCGTTAACACGACTCCACGGGCCATTTCGCGTGCCCTGCCAGCGGTATCGTGGCACGGTCTCAGACGTAAGACCTTTTTACGTCACGGTAAATTACACCAACGGGCTGGTAAAGTCCAGCGCAGAGGCGGAAGATAAAATGCCCGAGGCCAGTCGCAACTTAACGAAGAAGTAGAGGCTGAGGAGCTTCGTCTCTCGGCGGGCAGCACGCCAAACGGCTTAAATCGCGGCACGGGACGCGTCCGTGCCACCGAACGTTGCTGCATCGTCGTAAACCACGCGGCTGGGTGGAGTCACGGGGCACCGGGATCGTTCTTCTCCGTGAAATCGTGCGTGGATCGTTCGCTCTGGTCGCCGGTGCGTCGTTCCAAGCCCTACCCCCAATTCGTGCGGGGAGACAAACAGCTCGAAGAGAGATTTAAGAGCGATCGGACTGCTCGAGTCGTTGGTGGCGGTTATAGAGAGAAATGGGGCAGAAGCGTTTCGATCTTTGGAAATTGTAGGTTGCTTGTAGCCTCCTGCCCTTACGATTTCAGTTTCTTTCTAAATATGAACAAGTAAGGAACTCAAGTTCAAATAACAGCTAGGAAGCCACGACACTGTGGAATAGATTGAGAACACTCTTGCTTGGCGGAGGATCTGAATAATCTGAATCAGTTGCGGAAGAAGAGCTACCCATTCTTCCAGACACTCCGTTGTTCTATAGTCTCTTACGAAACAAGAACAAATCGTAGAGGAACGAGACGTTGCTAATTGGCTGATTGCTCCAACCCTAGCCGAGAGACCGAGGCTTATTCCGCGTGGTTTTCAGTGCAGGGAGCAGAGTCAGCTCGGGGGGTTGAAGAGGCCCCGCCTCGAGCTCGATGAACAGCGAAACAGAGAAGAACCCGCGATACTTCTCTTCCACCAGACGAGACTGTTGCCTGAGAGACAAGTCTTTCATCTTTCATAAAGAACAGAATTTCAAATGCATTCAACCCCCTGCAAGAAACTAGGAACGCCCCTATCAACCCCACATCCGAGTGGCCTCAGTACAGCTTATAGTAGAAAACTCACGGGATTGCTGGAAGCATCCAGGTTCCTCTGTTACCCAGGACGCTATTCCTGAGGAGGAATCCCGGGTTCTAGGGGTAGTTCCACGTACACAGGAAGCCGGAAAGTTCCTCGGTACCTCGCTGTTGGCCCCTCTCAATAAATACCTTGTTATCCCAGCAGACGATTTCGGGACAAGTCGCCGTCGTCTCCGCCTAAGAACTCGCGTCGAGGCGGCGGGGACGACGGGGGGACGTCGAACGACGCGCGGTTTAGTCTCGAGGGCGCTTGGCAGGGATCGTTGCCAAGAAATGGCGCGGAAAGTAGTGCGCGTTAAAGCCAGTCTATCGGATGAGAAACGTCCACGGGTGGACGCGTTATGCGCCCCTGGGGACTTTTATGATCTGCTCGCGACGGGAATCTCTTAATACCGTCGCGGAATGACGCACCCCGCTGTCTGCGAGTCGCGAGCGATAGGGAGGGGCCTGTGTATTCGGATGTGGGGCACCGACGGAATCGATGCCTCGACCGTGGACCAGGATGCTTCTTGCGAGGCAAGATTAAACGTCCCGATTTTCGCATGGCAAAATTTCCAGGTCCCGGTATTGCAGCTCTGCCGACACCAGCGCTGCGATATTTCTCGGGGGAGAATCGCGCGGCTCGGAATTGCTAATTCCAAGCGATTCCAAAGCGTTTCTCGTAATCTCAGGGAACAGGTGTATTATTATCGCATCGAGAGTTAAAGTTGTCAGCGCGCGAGGCTCTTGACTTCGCAGCTAGATTTCGGTTTAACGCGACGGTTGTTAATTGATAGGGTGACACTCTTCCAAATCTCCCTTAGCAGCTCTAAGCACCCATTAACTGCCTCGAACAGCTAATTAAACCGTTCCCAACCGTAGGCAGGGGAATCCCGTTTGGCCCACATTCGCGGCGATCAATCCACTAACGTTGCCACTTTGCCGGCGCCAATTGCACGTTAAGGCCCGGCTCCGACGTGATGCACACGCCGACGCGTTACATTCTCGCGTGTCGTTTTCCCGTGGGCCATTCGCGCGCGATCGTAACATGTGCCTCTAAAGCCGTGCCGTTATTGAATCTCTAAATTACAGCCATGAAAGGAGGCAGCGTGGCCTGGCAAGTGTGCTCGCGCCGCGGCGCATCCGTAATGAGAGCAAGAGAAAGAGAAAGAGGAAAGTCAGAGAGGCTGCCGGAGCCGCATTTACGGAGAGGCAGACCCGTCTGTTCGTGTTTGAGAATCAGAGGATGCTACTTTAACGCGAACACTCCCGACGGCCGTAATGGCGGCTCTGTAGATCGACGCGGCTCGTAATTACGCATAATCAACGAAGTAGCCATTAGCGGCGTCAGTTTAATTGAATTATCCCCACGTTTATTAGGTTGCCCGCTGTCAAAACCACTTTTTAGTCGGATGATAGATGGTGGCAGATGTAGCTCGCACAGTGACCGGATAGAAAAACGCGCCGGGACGACTGGAACTCGTCGAAACAGTGGTACGAGCAGACGATGTCTGAAACCCGAGAGGACTGAGCATTTGCGAGGCTACTCGCTGATATTCTCCAGACTCTAGATAGGCACTCCCTCTGCAATCGCTATTGCAAGGCTTCCAATTCATAACACTTCAGTTTGCATACTCGATCTTGTCTCTACTGAGTTTACAAATTATAAACAGCTAGCCCAGAATATCACAGCTTCCGTGCAATTATCTAAATCCGTCGAATTTAGATCACTTCTTGAACACTCTGTCTAGAAAATTCGACTCCGGATCCAGCCCCCAACCCGCGGAGCCGCTCTAGCTTCTCTTTAACCTGTGGCACGCGAGCCGGAGAGGAGATTTCACCTAAAGTAAGTTAGGATGTCGCATTTCGCGAGGCGCACAAGAGGCCACGGTGTCCGACGAAACGGCAGCGCTCCGCCCGTACGTTCCGCACGTTACGGGACCCGTTGGTGCCTTCGTGCTGGCTTTAAAGGACGAGAAATACGAGCCACGGGGATCCAGGGCTCAGCATAATCGTGGAAACGCCGACTCGCGCACCCTCGCACTCTTTTTTCCCCGACGCTTTCGTCCGCTCCGTCTGTCGCGTCGTCGCCCGCGGAATTACGTCCTGAGATATGGCGAGGAGCCACTCGGGGCGCAACTTTCCGGTTAGAAGGACCTCTTGACGCTTTCGGTAACGTTGCTTACGTGACTGGCCTCTCTGACCAGGATCCAGACGTCCCTCAGGTCTGTTTCCCCCCATCTTTCCGCCCTTTGACGACGAACCCGTGGAATGACCTCTTGATTGCAACGACTCTGCCATTCATACAGGTCCCTAGCACGGGGGATTATCGTGGAATACTAACAGCGACGAAGCTTCCAGCCACGGATACGCAATCTGACGCGATCCGGGGAGACTGCTCGCAGAGGTAGCCTCTGAGGAGTCTAAAGTGTCCAGAACAGCTGAGCTTTGAGGGCGTTTCAAGTAATATCGTGAATCCATTCGAAGCACTTCGGTATTCATGAATATTTCAGAAAACTCTTTGACTGGGAATGGAGGCTTTACCAGCGTCCTTGGTGGAGGAAGTTAGTAAAAAAGTCTCTATTCTGATAATGGACCTATTCAGGATGCTTGGAAATAGACATGTACAGAGAGAATACGTCGGGGAAATTTCATCTCCGCTGGCGTGTTCCTGCATTTTGTATCGGCACTCGAATTCGTTAAGCCAATTATTTCAGCATTACCGCGCGGTAAGCCGAAATAACTGATCTGATTTCGCGCGGTCAATGGGAGGGGCGTTCTTTTGTTATCGTTGCCGAAAATAATTCGAGCACGTCGACGGAAAAACTGATTTCATTGTGACGCAGGTTGGCGGAGGGAGCTGGGTGGCCGGAAATAATGCAGTTATCGACTGAAACTGGTATTCTCGGCAGGAATTCGAAGGCACGGGCGTGCGCGCCGATTTGTCATTCGATTATGCCGGTAATTCGGGTCGACTCGGTTATTGTCATCGCAATTTCGTTCGGTGTTCACCCGTTGCGGCCACGCAGCCACAAAAATATTGCGTCCGCTCAACGAAGTTATGAAGCACGACGGTGACACGTTTCCCGCCCGTTGTCTCCGCGCGATCGCACTCGAAACGGCCAATTTTATCGAATCGATCCGGGGGAATTTAATAGCTTGCCCTTTTAGCTGACTTTAGCTGAGTTGCTTTTCGGAGTACGGAGCATTTATTTGATGGATGAAGCTTTAAGAAGATAGCAACCACCTTATACGATCGATAAAGACTTTTCAAACAGTAGCTTCATTAATATCTCCTTCCTCTCCCTGCGCATTCGACGAGACTAATTCCGTGGTTAGGACTCTATTACCGTGTCACTTCCTCCTCGCTTTTGTTCCGCCGTCAAAACGAATGGAACTGAAGCCGCCGGGGCTGCTCGCAGCAGAGAAATTCGTAATTTCCACGTGTCGTGGCCGAAAGAACATAGAGAGTTGGTTTCGTCACGGGGCCATCGGTGGGCGAGGTAACCTAGAGTCCCCGTGTCCTCGTTTAGACCAGGAAATTACGCTTTCCTCTGTCGGTGCCATTAAGAGCGGCACGTGGGGGCGCGAGGCGCAAACCTGTCGGCGAGTGTTAATAAATACGTCGTGGTCAGATGGAATGGCGTGCACCTTGCAGGCGCAAGTACGAGCCAGCGTGGGGTCAGACGCGAGCGAAGCCGGGGAAGCCCTTCTCCGGCGCGATTACTTAAGTCGACGGCCGCCTATATAAACCAGTATACAGGGTGTTCCTTTCAAACACGAGGCTCGATGCGTTGGTCTGTCAAACTTCTCGCCGAGATGAAGGGAAACTTACCGAGGATGTTGGGATCGATAGATGGAGATGCCACTTCTGCTTTCATCAGCAGAATTCACTAAGCCAGCCTCTAGAGACAGTTACAGATCATTTCAGAAACTGTCGTTTTATCTTACGTTTAGAATGAAATACAGATCTTATATTTATATTTTAAATTGAGTCGGTATATAATATTCTAGATACATGCTGTTTCTCACTCCCCAAAACAATTTTCTACTATAATTATTTACGAATCAAGTGAACACCCCGCGCAAGGGTTTGCAACCGCCGAAAAGGCGGTTCCACCTCGCTTAAAATCTATTGGTGCCCGCTGGAACCGCGCTGTTGATGACGTAAGCACCCTCTCGAGTCGAGTCTCTCGAGTTACGGTCGGATAGCGATTTAAGGCCAGTGGATTCTTGGGATATCTCCTGAGCGTTGACAGTAAAAAAAGACTTGCAATCGACGGGAATGGTCCACCATATTTATAACTGTCCGACTTTTCCCCTGCTGGAGTGCGTCGACCCTCTGCGATTGCTAATCGAAGCCCTCTAAATTGACGACCCCGCGCGGAAAGTATTGGATTTTATTGAGCGGACGGCTGGATAGCTCGGCGTCTAGCCACTCGACATTTTTCAAGCCACTCGCTGACCGTTCCCGAAAAACGAAGTATTGGGAAACTTTAAGACGCCCACGAGTGCCTTTGCATACCGCCGCGCGGTTTATATGAATGCCCGCGAAAAGGAGCAATCACGGGACGAGGTTTTACGAAATACTCAGCGGAATAACTGAGAATTTTACGATTCCTACAGAGATTCCGATATTTCTAAGAACCCGAGACCCCCGTGGGGCACTTGAAAATAATAAAAAAAAGCGCACTGCCGCGAACGACTCCACCAGTAACCCATAAAGGAAACTCCACTTTACCGTCGTTTTATCCCTAGCCCACTTCCGCCTGCCTTTACCACGGAATTCTCCATCTTGTCCTCATTACTCTTTGCTGACCACTTGAAACCGTGCTCGAGTTACCGCAGATTACCTTAGAAAATGGAATTCCCAGCCGCGCGTGCAGCGTTTCCTACTGGCAAGTAGAATGAGCCGGTCATCGGCCAGACGCGCAGCATCTCAATTGAATCGGGCAGGAAATCTGAGGCTTGGAATTGAATTACTTTTTGGAAAAATTCGATATTCAGGGCTTCTAGACGACGTCCACGGTAGAAATCCTTGCTACCAACAAGGATCACGCCCGTCCATCCAAGGAAGCGAGGCAAACAGATGAATATCGTGAACGGAATAAGCGCCAGCATTCCCCGTGAAACTCTGCGATCGCGGAGAATCAAACGCATCGCGCTGGATCGCCGGCCGAAGGTTTATGAAGCAAACGCCACGTATGCGTGGAATAATTCATGAGCCGGAAACCGTTGCTCGACGGTTATCGCCGTGACGGGGCACCGGGAGGGATTCTCGCAGTGGAAAATACGCAGCCTCTAGTCAGACGCGGCTAGACGCCGCTGCCGAGTCGCTCCGGCGGTTATTTACGTGGTCTCTTGCCACGTCACTGGGATCCTCTGAGAGATTTGTCGCGGGGATATCGTGACCCGTCCCCGCGATCGCTAATTTGTCTTCTTGGCGAAGTAAATGACGTGGCACGAGACACGGGGAAATGAAAAGGAAACGCTCCGTGTACCCGGCCGTGACGTTATAGTAAAAATATCGTTGGCAACGATACTCTTCGCAACTGGGATAGAGGGGTCGGTATTTTGTAACACAAACTCGACGAGCATCGCGATTACAAACTTAATCCCTGTCGAATTAGAAGTTCACCCTCTCGACCAACAGACGCAATTACAACTTGTCCAATATTACCCCCTGCAAGTCTCGTTTGCTTACTCGACACAGACGAGTGGAACTGCACGCGTCAATAATTCAGAGAGTTCGCGAGTAACCCGTACGTTTGCTTTCGAAAGAAGCTCAGCACCAGAGAAGGAATAACGTGGAGGATGCAAACATTTGGTAACATTGACAAGCACACTTCTCCTTCCCCGTTTGCCCAAGGATTCCAATTTACTATTTGATCACATTCCGCAACGTCAAGATCCTCGAGGAAGACATCCGCCGCGCGGAGCTCTATTAAATCGAACAAGCGCCCGGCTCTCCGGACTGGAAACTACAAGGACAGCGGGGAGAAGTGCATGTCCGACAAGTTTAGCGGAAACACCATCGGTAATCGTAACCCAGATAACCGTCAGTCGCAGCTCGCGAGGCATTCGGACGGACGCAAACAGAGGCGGCTGAGGAGGAGCCTGGCAGGCCACGAGTACTTGTAAATTTGCGGTTCCACGGGCACTGGAGCCTTCGCCTGGTAAATCGAAATGCCGTCGGGGTACAATACGGACGCGCCACGAATGGGACGTGTCTGGATAGGTCACGTAGCCCTCTGGAAAACCCTCCGATTATGCGACCGCTCGAACCGACTGCGAAACTGATTTCGTCCCGTCCCTTCCCGTCGCGTCCCCCATAAATCAGCTTTTTATCGCGCGGATCCTGAGGCGCAGGCGGTCGTTTATCTCCCCGCTGCTGGGCAGCTTCGCGTTTATTCCCCGATCTCTCATAATCACTTAGAGTCCCACGTCAGAGTGAGCCGTTCGTCGGCGCGTCAGCTTTTTATCCGAAACAGCGTCTTCCTCGCTATACCATACATTTTATCGAACAATCCTGGATTGCGTTCCACGAAGGGTTTCTATCTTCGCGCGCGGGACCGTGGGAGAATCGTTGGTGGGAATGGAGGAGCAGATTGTGCGAGATGAAGTGATCATGGGGAGTAAACGAGGGGTGATGAGCGCTTGATACAGGGCAGAAGGAATTGAGCGTGCAAGTGAATTCGTTAGGTTTGAGTTAGGTTTGAGAACAGAAGTTTTTGTGCGGCACGAGTAGGAGTGTACAGGGATTTCAATTTGAAATTATTTGGAGCCTTTTATTCCACGCCGTCGCGATATGCGCCGCTATTTTAATTAACACTTCACCTGGAAGGCATTGGTTCAAGGTTTTTCCACGGCCCATTGTCGCTCGAGTGGCATGTTCGTACACTTCGCACGCTAATTGGGGTAATCGAATCTTTAGGAAAGCTAGACATCGACTTGAACGTTTTTATCGTTTCGATGCTCGCCCGAGCACTTGTTAGTCTTGAATTTCGAACATCGAGAGGTCTCTCGAATTTCACAGCTGACTGCGTTTCGCCTGTAGCGGGAAGATGGGCATGCGACTGTCTTTCAGAGATTTAAATGCAATGGTTGCTCTGCTACCTTCAATCTTACATTGTGAAAGCAGCTGTTAAAGGCGCAGGACAACGTATCGAAGTTGGAGAATAGGGTGAATTGACCAGTGAATGAACAGTGAGCAGTGAATGAACAAATTGACTTTTTTCGTGTATAATAAGAATACTATTTCATTGAAAACAATGATCTTATATTTAGAATAAAGAAAATTTATTGAGATAACCATTATATTGTGTAAACTATGTCCTGATGTAAATAAATTTGTCAAGTTCCTATTATTATAATATATAGATTATATTTTTTATTCTTATGTTAGGTCCCTAACCTAAGCTTCGTTTCTACTTTTGTAGCTTTTTCAGCGTTTTCTCGTCGGAAAATGAAGTATTATTCTTTGTGTTCATTCACTGGGTACAAGCTGTTCATTTATGGGATATTTTGTTCATTCACTAGTATATTGAGCATTGATTACATTTTTATGATTTATTTCAGACGCCGTTCAAGTCAATAAGCACAAACAATTTTTTTAGGCATTTTTAAAGCCTATTCTGTTATAAATTCTTGTTTCATTATTAAATTAGGACACTATTTAATTTGTATCGTTATTTGAAACTGAAAAAACGCTTAACTATTCATCCACTGGTCGTCAATTCACCCTTGGTGGACAGGAACCTTAACAGAAGATTGGAATAACAAGCACAGGCGTTCAGGAGTGGAACAGGTGCAAGTAAAATGTAACTCTCTAACGAGTACTCGACGCCCCATAATGACGAATCATTCGACAAGTAGTCCATCAACGGGGAATTGCATTGTGGTATCGCGTTCTCCGCGACCACAACGGGCAGGATATTTCCTAGAACGGATTCCAGCACGCTCGAGCAGACTCTGATGCGATTTCCTTTCGTGCCTGCGATACATTCGCCCATAACTCGCGCGCTCGATTCTTTCGGCACGCTAATCCGTTTCAATTCAATTTAGAGGAATTTCCTTATTCATCGTTCTGATTTATTGTGATCTGTCTACCACTACCGAATCGCATTGAAATTCTACTTATAGGAAACAGCGCAGCACCCGGATCAAATTTCAATGGCGTCTGATTTCACCATGTCAGTTTCTGCGACGTGGGATTACATGCCTCGCATATAACCACCCCGAAAACAGAAACCAGACTGGCTTATCGTTTCAGTGGAATGAAATAGTATTCAACTGACGTTCCTCAAGCTCGACTTACAGGCATGAGAGTAAACTATTCACTGCTGCTGACTGGTATCACGTCTATTTCATTCTGTCCTCGAATTACGTTTGATAGCTGACTATGTGGATAGCCGGCTATCAAGGTTTTGTCGTCCCTCTCTACATACGCTTCCTTTCCACTAAAGATAGACAGACTGGCATTGTAACGTTTGCCACAGAATGCATAGCAACGCACACACAATAACAAAAGCTTGCAAACTGTGCCTCGTAATCTATACTGCTCTGCCATTTATCTTCCTGGAATCACACAGAAACGGTCGTGAATGCTCGCACGGAACGCTAAAGGACCGTCGACTCTGAGGAAGCTGACCATTCCTAAATCGAGGATCGCCGAGCCGTGAGACGCAAGCGAAACCGCGATAAAAATGCCACGTCCCCCGTATCAGTCACGAGCTGCGATGAATAATGCATGCAAGGAGGCCAGTTGGCGGTAGGTGTGCACACGAGGGAGAGTCTGTAAGGTGTAGCGATAGTTCGGCGCCAAAAGTAGTCGGTCGATCTTATATACATCGACCCTGGAAGTTGCTCGAGGGTACAGGGTCGGCGGATAAAATCCACCGGAGCTCGACATCTGACGCGAATCGGCGCTCGCATCAGTTATTTAAGAACTGTTCCCCATCCAACTTGCAAGTTCCGCCGTCACAGCTTCCAGGACACCGAACGAACCCAGTCTAGGGATTTTCCGCCGCGAGGCGAACTTCGCCGGCTTTGTTCGTGACTGTCGCAGCCGCGACAAGTCGCGGGGAGCGTTTCGACGGTGGGTTGAATGATTATTGGGAAGATAGTGTTCTTCGACGGCTCAACATTTTTTTATCTCGTTGGAGAGGGTGCGTAGCGAGGGGTTGGAAAGTTTGGGAAGATTCGGTGAACCAGGAGAATGCGTTTAATTAAAGGAGAGAAGATTTATTTTCGATAAGGAAATATTCGGAACAGGCGTCTTTAAGAGAGTTTTGCGTAAATTTTCCTTGCTCCTTCTTAAATTCTTCTAAGTTTTGCTCAGACGACTGCACAGTATTTCAATCATTTCCTCGGTAAATACTTGTCTACGGCGAAGCAAACTTCAATTTCACTTTGAAGTTTCGCTCGAAGTTGCTTCCACTTGCTACGGTAAATTCCCTGGAATTAATCCGGGGGAATCGATTCCTGGGGCTAGGAATTAAACTTTATTGTAAACGTAAGGTAAGATCTCGAAGGTTATCCGGTTATTCTCAAGGTATTAATATTCAAACGAGTCTATTTATTATTTGCAAGCTTGGCGCTGTTAATCGGTTGCCTCGGTTGCAATCTTTTCGTGTTTAACCATGGCTCTTTTGCGATCACTCGACTTTAGGCATTTCTATCATCGAAGAATCTCCCCATCGATGCCATCCCTGAAGCCACGACGAGATCAGTGTAATTACAAGAAAATAATCCAGAGCACTGACAAAAGGAACAGAATCCTCTTCCCACCAGCCATGTCTACCGGAATCACAAAGTCCTCTTTCTGAGCAGGGCGTTGGACTCTGTTCGACTCGCCCTAGCAGATGAGAGGAGTCTGCCACGAGACTTCGATGTATAGCTCGCAGCATCGAGTCTCGCGTTAATACGGTGTAAAAGCTTCCCGGCTCGCGACTCGGTCTAATGGAAGTGACGGGTAGCTCCGCGGAAGACACCTTTCAATTTGTTGAAAAGCTCGGAACCGGGTCGTGGGCGTGGATCCAAGATTCGAACAAGACGCGATTCGACTGCGCGCCGTTAGTTAAGAGCATTTCTGTTGACGCGACCGAAGTGCTTGTCTAAGCTACGCCGTCCCCGAGTTCCTCGCCGCCCTCCGACGATCACCGTGCTACCAGCAACTTCGGACGCCCACCACGCCGCACATTCAGAATATCCACGACTGCGTGCTGAAACTCAGGTACAGCGTCTAAACGCGAGTCGACCAAACGTTCTAACGGCGTGGCGCGTTCCTCGACCGAGCTCCCCAGCCCGATTAATCTGATTAATCTTCCAAAGCTGGGTAACTTTCTCGCAGAATCTGCCGCGATTAATTCCACGGTATATATCTTCTTTCCCCGGGAAAGATAGGATTCGTTATCCACGGGCTGGCTGGATGAAGTTACACCCAGGACGATTAATCATTGGAATCGGGGGATCCGACGTGCCGCGAGTTTTAGAAACAGAGGCCACTGCCGGGCGCCCTGGATGCCGCAGTCGTGCTCCAACTTCCGGCTACAGGTGTCCTCGGGGCGATCTCCCGTTCGCGATATTTTAAGGGTGCACGGTCGACCGGTCACGCAATTTAATTAAAGGAACGATGCAATTTTGGCGGAGGACAAATTCGGGGAGCGTCCGAAGTAGAGCGTGCCCAGCGGCGTCACCGACGGCTGTTCGCCACTTCGGTCGTCCGACCAATTAGCTACGTGATCTGCATTCTCCTCGGAGGGCGTCCGCCCTCGCAGACGCCCAGCCGACGTTCCCTTCCCACGGCTAGCTGCCCTCTGCCCTCCCGGGAGCACAATAATGAACTAACTACGGTCACTAAACAACGGCTAACGCAACAAGGACACGGCTGCGGGCACCTCTCTGCCTCCTCAGGGTCCAATGACCTGGTGTAATTGCGTAGTTACTGCGTGGCTCATTGGTGACACGGTGATTAATGTAGCCACGCGCCCACGGCAATCGCAATCGCGAGCGCGATGAATAATTGTCGGAGATTTTGTTGCGTGACTGGTAGGTTCGTTGAATCCGTCGATTAATCGCGAGTAGTTGTTGTTAAGTGTTTCGCGCTATGCAATGCGGCGTCACGCGAGGGGCACTGAGAATCCATCGACTTAATGGAAGAGCGAATTTTCTCGAGAGGAATAATGTCCTCCCAGCGGGATTCGAAGCTGGTCCGCCTGGCTGACGTGCACGGTTCGCGTATTTGTCTCACGGCGAAACGATCGTTTATGCTAGACGCTGGTAGTATAAAGGGGAACGACTTCATTGACGCAACGAATTACGTTCGCCTGCGCGATGCAGTTGGTAACTCCTATCGCTTTAGTCTTTTTAACGCGGAGAGTCAGCCCGGTCCTTTTGTCCCGTTTCGTCCGCGGCAAGCGTATTCGGGACTAAGGCAAACACGTCCAACACGGTCATCTGCATCTGTGTACGTGTTAACCGAGTGTCTACGTTGTGGTAGTCGCCCGTTACCAAGCAACTTTCCCCCGAACTTCGTCTATTTCGCCAACCCGGGGCTTCTTTCTTTGGGAATCCTCCAGTGGCGCAGCCTCGTCGCTGCTTTGTTCCTTAATTTCTTTTTCCATTGTCGCGTCACCTCGCCCGCTCATTGTCCTCCGTGAAATCCATTTCACACCAATTAATTGTTTTTAATTGTCCCGCGCGGAAGATACTTTCTTTTGTCCAGTGCTCTCTTTCAGCCCCCCTCTGCGCGTCGGTGTCACAGTTTTCCTTCCCTCACCTTGCGTCGATATTATCTCGCGTGTTTCATAATCGCGATCGCGCATACGGTGGAGCGCTTCGAATACCAGGAAGTTTCAAGCCGAGGAGCTGTTAATTCAGACTCGTCCACGGCTGCTTCGGGAGTTTGGGCGAGGGAATGAATACCTCTTCCCTGGAACACGTAGTTCCAGCCGCGCTTGTTATGTCGCGCATGTTCATCGCGGTTCATTCTACACCCCCGCGGACAGATTTATCTCTGAAGGGTTGGAAAACGCGTGTGAAAGGAAGAATAATTTCCACTGGCTCCGAAGGCAGCCTCCTTTATCTTTACGAACACCTCGCAACTCTACGTAACTCGAATCTGAACAAATACGCGTCTCACAGATTCGATTCCCCGCGTCGTGGTTCGCCAGGACTTCTGACGAAACAATCGAAATTCACGCGCATTACCTCCACGAAAACAACCGTGGCGTTGACAATTAAGGATGAAACGAGCAACGACGCGTGGTCAATTGTTGTTATGACGGCCGAAACCGGCTCTCGTTTGCGCGGAAGAAAGCGTGAAAGGTACCAATAGAGCCATTAGTGGAAAACTCGCCTCAGGGGAGAGAGAGTGCTCCCAGCTTCCTCAACGCTGGACAGAGACAATTCTCCCCCGCCAATCCATTCCCTCGATCCCTGGCTTTGTCCCCTTTTCACCCGACCAGCTTGTCCAGCTATCCCCGTTTTGTCCCTCTATTTTCGCGTCCCGCGCGAAACTGGCTGGCTACCAACTGCCGTTGCACGCTCCGTGTAACCGCGCTCCGGTGGAACACGACGGTTATCGCCTCTGAATGACTTACGATCCTGGCTCCTGCACGGAACTGGACTGGATCGAGAGATCCCCGGCTCGCGATAGCTCGAGACACATACACCGTGACCCTCCAACGTTTCGTTTCTCGTCGGGGTCGCGAACAGGGGAAAAATGGAACGGTGAAGATTGTGGTGAAGAAGAGGAGAATGCTTGCTTGTTTGGGGGATATTGGGAGATTGTAGTCATTTGTGTGCCGAATTTGGTATTGATGGGACAGTAAAATGCGGTTCTATAATAGCTTTGTTTTTGGAAAGGGTACTTTTAGCACGTTTCGTAGTGCAGCTTTCTTTTTGAAGTGTCAGACAGTTTCCGAAAATATAATTTAATAAAGGACTGCGGGTAAATGCGCGCGTTTCATTCGTGTTGTCACAAAGAGGTCTGGGGACCTTTGCGTAGCTTGATATACACTGCTCGCGACAGGTTTTCCTTCAGCGTCCCTGAAAGCGGTCCTTGTGGCACCGCAAATTTCCCATGGATACGTGACAGAAGAAGGCCGTGGCCTTTGTAACGTGCAATTATAAATGAAGTTAACAAAGAATGAAGCTCCACATTGTGCTTTCACCCGCCAGATACTGAAGCACTTTGATCTGTTACCTCGCTTGCACTTTGCCTCTGTACTTAAGGAGGTAGTGAACTATTAGATGCGTAAAATCGTTAGTTTCTTTGACGCTGAATTACTTAGATATCCAATAATCGTTATAGTCTTGCTTTTCACAATTTATTGGGAGCACGTTTGCGAGTAATTACCAAGAAAAACGTATTATTAATCGTTGAAGATAAGCCTGTACGGCGTGTCGCTGCAGGCGGTGTACATCGATTCAGGGGAGCCAATCGTAAAGCAAAATGCTTTGGGGGATCACTTTATACATCAAAATATACAGAGTGGAACTTTGCCGATGAATTTGAACAAAATTGTGGAAGTTACAAACACATAAATTTTTTTCTCATATTTTTACGAAAAAATCTGGGAAAATTTTAAGGAAAGAATTCTGCATGTCTAGTAAGAATTTCAAGTGAAAATATTCATTGGTTCAAGAGTTAGATATGATGTACACAGTGTCTGTAAATGGAGTTTCGAGAAAGACCACTTCAAAGTTAATTGTAAAAGTTAAGTGCACTCGACGATGCACTCAATTACGTTCGCTGCTGTAACTTCTACAATTATTTGAATTTCTTCATGAAATTTGGTTTAAACTGTTCATAAAGAATAAGACTTTCAGAATCAATAAAAAATAATAATCGATTATTTGAAGCTGAAATAATTCACTACCTCTTTAACGAAACTGCACATCCAGCTTAGTCGCCTGTTTTCTTCATAAAATATAATAGAATTCTGTTTACGAGCGAATGACAAATAGCTGTGTCTTCAATTCAGCTTCGAAACTGTACTTCGCCCCAAGTTAATAACAAAAAGGCACATATCTATTTCGGCAAAAAGGAGCATGAAAGAAAGCCACTCTTCGAGGGAGCTCGATGAAGCGGAATCGTTGAGTGGAGATGCGACACAATCGTTGGCAACGTGTTCGGAAAACGGACACCCCATTACCCCCGTCGACAACGCGCCCTTCGATCTTTCACGGTCTGGAAACTTCCCTTTCGATTCGCTGGTGGTCGGAGCCTGCGCGAATTATTGTCTTGTCGCGAGGGTTGCGGTTGGAATTCCAGAGAAAAGGGTGTTTAGAAGTTTCGAGCGCCTCTTGGAGGACGATGCTGTCCCTGGGAACAGTGGGGGGTTCAGTGCACCGTTGGGAGAGGGTTCCTGTCAGTGACGTTGATCAATGCTTTCTCGGCCTGACGTGGATACTCTACTCGAGAAGCTTCTAGATTATGAACGTGCCCGGTCAGACGCGGCAGGGTCGTTCGCAACGCGGCTGCTTGCTCTCCAGAGAATAATAACGATTTACTGACTTCTCCCTTAAAGAGGTTATGAAAGTTTCCTGTCGGACACTGATTGAACATCGATTTGGAGAAGAAAGTTCTTGGCACAAAAGAACACGTTGAACAACTAACGGAGACCTCTTCCTAAAATACAATAGCCAGTAAAGGGATATCAGAGTTATTAGAAGAATAGAAGAATTTTTAATTAAAAATTCTCACACAGGGATGTCACAGAGGCGCCGGCGACAGTTGCACGCTTGCTGAACTTTCCTGAGACCTGAATATTCGTTCCAGTTACGCCGGCATCCTCGAAATGACGATCCATAGACTTTTACTTCTCCCCCGATCAGACCGATCTTCAGATTAATTACGCGTTTAAACAGGGGGAGAACGAGAGGTGTGTCTCCGTAATTGTGTTGCCGCGTTTCCCGCGCCCTCGTAATTTCATCAAGCTCGCCCATTCGTGCATTTAACCCAAGACGAAGGAACCAGGCGGCTCGCCTCGAGCTGTCCTTTTGTATGGCCGCGCAGCGTGACGCGGCGCACAAAGGCGTGCTCGCGACGAAGCAGGGAAAGGAAAGAAGCAAAAAAAGACGGCCGAGCATTAGGATGATGAAAGGGATTCACGTGAGCTCGGTCGAAACGGCTCCCTTTCACGCGCTGCCATCGGAAACAGAGTCAAGAGACGGGTCGGATTAAACTTACTTGACACCGTGCTTAATATCCGGGGCCGTATTGTCCCTCCCCCGGAAAATTGCTGGCGTATTCGTGGAACACGGCTAATTAGCGACGGGCCTCGAGGTGCATCGCGCCACTTCGAACGTGCCACGCAGCGTTTCAAGGTAGGGTACCAATGTACTTCGAAAATTACTCGAACACCAAAGACACCGGAAGCCTTGACGAGTTTCGAGAGCTTTTCGCTCGTCCGTTTCACATCGCCTGGCAAATTGACATTGGAACGGGGTGAATTAAACATCCATCACTGCAGCTAAATACGAGGGACCGCCGAGTGGTATTAATATTTACTTGGGACAATACCTGTTAGCGAATTTAGTTGTCTAAACGCGGCGATGATTCAAAGTCCTTTTCAAAAACACAGACCGCTCCAGGCTTCACAAGCGCCTCCGATACAACCACTATCAATCCTGCCCTCGACACCCGTCGGCGCTTTAATTTCATGGAATATTATGAAATTTGCGATCGAGCAGAGACCACCCTTCTTGCGTTGTCAGTTTCAATGCAGTGGATTCGTTTGAGTGTCTAGAAGATGGATTTACTTGCGTAATTATCGGCTTAAATGTTCATAACCGATCGGAAATATTCGTGACACTGTTTCACCCATTCACCCGAAACGGGTGCATAGCTCCCGTTCGCTGGTCGCGTCCTCGAAGCTCCGCTTATCAGGCGGCAAGCCAGGCGTCCGCATCGATCCACCTGGCAAATGGATCGGTATCTGTTCACGGTACGTTGATCTAATTGCAGAAACGGGCTGCGCCTGTGGGGATTCGATTGGCCTGATTACGCGTGGGCCGTAACATCTCGAGCCACGATTCACGCCTCGGACACAAAGCACTTTCGAGGGGCGGCCTCCTCTGAGGAGCAGCGGTGACTAATGAATCGTTTCTGCCCGAGTGTCTCCGCTGGAAACAGAGGGTCCCGTGACCAAGGGAACCGTTTGTACACCTTCTCTGTGCCCACACTTCACCGTGAAAACGCACGTTGCCCCGAAACGAGACACCGTCCCGCCGGTAGGGATCGCTTATTCGATTCCGTTGTGCCTGTTTGAATGGAGTGACTGCCAAGTCGAGTGGCGAAACGCGAAGTTCTTTTGTCTGCGCGGCATATCGCCCCGCTTTTGTCGACCGCTGATCTCTCTCGAATCGACCGAGGGCGTTGAAGGAGGCGTCTCTCTAAATGAGAACGAAGAAAATGGGATTACCCGCCGCGCCGAGGGGATCGTGTTCCCGAGGTAGATATTATACGCTGGTGGAAATAGGTTCCCTCTGGCTGCCGGGGATTTCAAGGTCTCCATTGCTTCTCAGACGCGATGCTATCTTCGTTTGACCCTCGGCGTGATAACGCTTATTGGGCGGGACGACGAGGAGGTTGTAAATTAAAGATCACCCCCCTGGGGACGACACGCGCGGGTCTGTTTTAAGAGAGCCAAGGTCAACCGTCGCTTTTCTTGTTACACGTCTACCATGATCTTGGGCAAGCCTCTGCGCCAAGCTCCTCAGAAATCGCTGCCGCGAGGTCGCCTCCCGAGGAAGGCCAAGGTCGATCGTTCCTTTTCCTCTTACCATCCTCTACGGCCTCGTCAAAGTCTCCTCCAGAAATTCTGATGCCCTCGGCCACGTTCGGTAATCGCAGGAAACGTGCGCCCGGTGGGCAGGGACCAGTAGTAGACCAGTATTTTGCAGCGTATTCGACGCGTGGTGATTAAACGGTGCTGTTCAACGTGGCCAGGCACGCGTGACATTAAGTAACTCGCGTTTCCCTCGGCGCAGTCGTTTCATTTTTACCTCGCTATATCGCGTAATGCTTCTCGCATTACGTACCGCTTTCCTCGTTTCCACGTATATTTCGCCTCGCGCTGACGTAACCGGTGAAAGTATATAATAAGAGAAGGAGCATAATCGAGCAGGGCGTTGTTTCCTCGACGCTGATTCTTGCTGGCGGCTGCTTCACATCCTGCTCGGCATAAAATTCCACGAGGATTTAGTTGGATTGGATGAGTCGACGGAAATTTGAAAGCTGTCAGGGTGGAGCACGCGTCTTCGTGGCAATAAGGTCAGCCACGTGCGTGAACAGCCACGTCCCTGCTCTTTCAGTCGTGTAATTACTGTTGCCCCAAGCGTTGATGCACCTTGACGCGCGCCTGCGTCCCTTAATTTAGCTGGCGAACAATGCGAGCTAGGGCTTTTACTGGCTCCACCCCGAAATTCTCCCGGCAAGGTACTATTTCTCTCGTTGCATCGAGTTTCACCTCGTTTCCTCCACCCACGCACGTTCGTCCTCCCACCTGACCAATATTTCGCTTTTCTTCCCGTGGTTTAAGTCAGTTTTTTTTTTAGAAGACTGAGTATTCACAGAATTAATCTAGCTTCGTTTATTTCGTAATAAGGAAGCTCAGGCCAAAGATGGAGCGAAGCATTCCGCCAATGAGTAATGAAGTTACGATGGAAATTAATAATCTGCCTTATTCCTTCATTAAGATTCTAAAACTTTCTCGCTTAATCCTTCACTAAAGACTCTTGCCAATTAATACTTCGATATTCCTGCTTTCATTTCTTCCGCAACTCTAATTACTTTCTTCAATTTACAATCAACGCACCGCACTTCCGCGTCTATTGGACTCCATTCTTACCTCTCCAGCATCTCGCGCTGCAACATTGTACATGCTCGCACGTATGTACGCTGAACTTCAAGGCTACGTGATTTATAAAAAGCACTTTTCTCCTAAATTGAACATTACCTCGTCTGAATCCACGGCGAGACTGTTTGCAGCGCGCCAGGGTAAACACTCTACTTATACTTTGTTTAACCAAAGTCTGCACCCCCTGAGTGAGTTCTCCATTAGTCGACAATTATTCCGCTGGACTCCGTGACACGGGAATCCGTGCCTGGAAGCTCAGGGTAACGAACAGGTGAGAGTGTTCTTGCAGGTGTGTAATTATTGCTGCCTCCGACACTGATCTATTACCGTGGCCAGTAATCACGCGTGTTTTCTGCCCGGATCCTCATATTTCTTGTCCTATTCGCGGATGTACATACGCTTCCGTGTAGACCACGGTTTTTCGCCTGGTGGCTCGTTAGGCTGGAAAAATCGCTGTTCCGTTCCACGCGCTGTGGCGTGTCTTGCTTTTTGGTAGACACGAGATCCACACGTTCAATTCTCGTTAATGGCGGCTGGCTTCTTGTCCTGTCCGCTGTTATTATAAAACGACACCGGAGCTTGAGACTGACCTTCTGAATTCTCCATTTCCTCCACTCCCTCCGCGCGAAGCTGAAGAATTGCCTTCGTTCCTAGTCGCATTTAAATTGCGGTAGATTTCTATGCAAGAGAGGAGCAGCGATGCATTCTGATGGCTGATCATTCTCACCGTCCCGCTCGATCGATTCCAATACCTTCTTTCGATCGCGACGCGTGCGGAATAATCCGCCGCGGTAGAGAACTGAATTATGCCTGTTTAATTGAAGATCTATGTATATATCTGGGTGTAGTTATTCGATCGACTCGCGACTGGCGTCGAGGTAATCACGCCCAGAGAGCGCTGTATCATTATTTATGAAAATAATAACCCTGGTAATGGTCTAAATACGTGGTTGTCGCAGCGCGACTATATTTCACGGTTAATGCGCGGTCGAATCGGTAGGTTCCAGCCAGCTGACGCCTCTGCGACCCGATTGCCGCGTGTTCGTCGATAATCGCTCGCTGAAACGAGTCCGCGATCTGCTCGCGAGCCTTCCCCTACGTACAACGCACCAACATCTTCCGGTACGTCGCACCGAAACTGGCTGGCAAGCCGTGACAGAAGCCCGTGCTGTTAATCGTCTCGGGAAATCCTTCCTTCCAACAGCATCAGCGGGACAAGTTGGATTTTCATAGGATTCAGAGCAAGGAATGCTCCGTACTCCCTCGACTACAATACCATTGTAAATCCCTCGGGAATGCACGGGGGGAAGACAACGGGGATCTCCATAAATTTGTGGTGATGAATTTGATCTTGTCAGTGGCCATTCATATGATTCCAGCAGCTTGGAAATCGATTCAGAGTGGCACGCCGTGCAGTGTTGACTCTAATGCATAATTTGCGCTGAAATTTTCCATTGCTCATATTTGTTCACCGAGTGGGTCATCGGCCCGCCGATTTGCCATAGGAAGCCAGCGACGAGGGTCGTTAGAGTGTACTCCTAGCGGTGTTTAAATAATAAATACGCCAAGAGCTCGTCGCTCGGAAAGCTTGAGGCGCTCAAGCAACCGGAGACACCGTTTACCCTGCGCTCTGCGGCGACTACACACCTGTGGCAGCCGGAAGTATATCAGCCAGCAAAGCTTCCGGATGTCGAGAGCCCGAGGAACGCCGCGAAGAGATTTGCCACCGCAGGCGGGCCTGATTCTTCCGCGGATCCAACTCATACTCGGCGTAAATTCATTAAGAAACGTGATCGCTTTAAACAACGCTCAGATAACGAGAGAATAACGCGCCTTTGGGCAATTTAAACGAACGACAATGAAATTTCTGCTTAACAATGAAGCGACACGTAAACTAGACGTAATCCGCCGCTCCAGACAGTAGAAGCTAATTTAATACGGCGATTTAATTAAACGATAATTCAACCCTGGCGATTCAGCGCCCGACGAATCTCGATTACTGTTGAAGCTCGGGATTTATTTCGCACTTGGCGAACAATGGGAGGACTCGTGTTAACGGGGAAGCTTGCCTCTGGCGAAAAGTAGAGGCAAGAATACATCGTGCAAGACCTGATCGAATTTCCATTACCGTGGAGCGAGTAGCGTGGTAATTATTGCCATAATAAAGACTGGATATAATTATATAAGACTGATTAATTCGATGGATTTCAATTGAATGATATATATCCACTTTAACCGCGAGTGAAACTACACGTATCTAATGTTTTCCACGTTCCTCCTGAGAGCTCCTATATAAATCAACCGCAACGGAATCGTATAAGTCTTGATCAGTCGCAGTTACATCGCAGCGGATTATAACGGCACTACCGTTAAATCTCTCGCGGCGAACGGTAATCGGCTCGAATCGGGCTAACGAGGATCGTGATTTACGCGTTGTAGGTTTCGTCTCCACTGCTCGCGCGCTCATTCCACGTATCGCGTCGTATTATCTTCGCGTTCGTTCGCCTGGAACTCCAGTGAGACGATAACTGCTTTCGGCTCAAAGAGTCTCGTCAATTAATAAGTAATTTGACAATTAGTGGCTGTATTTAACGCCCAGTGTATACCAATGAAAATTCACTGGAACCAGTGTAAGAAATCGAGAATTCGATAACATGGATACAAATGATGAATTAATGGATTGTACGGAATTAATGAAGAGAGGGAGTTATTGCGCCGCGTACATGTGTAATAATTCATCGAGTTCATTCCATCAACTAGTCGAATCTGTATGCGCCTGGCATCCACTGTTTGCCAGTCAACGACTCGTTCGACAAACACACCAGCGAGTTTTAATTAACTTCAGACAGGGAGAGGTGTGCTGGTGAAACAAAGAGCAGGAACGAAGCGTTGATCTATGCTAATTCGGCTTAAACTATGCTTCACTTTCCAACCAATTTTTGGCTGTGCTTAGAAACCTCCACCAGCCAGCCGATTAGCATCCTTCATTAAGTTTAATAGTGTTTCTACAGCTTTAATGAGGCCGAGTTAATCTTGGCTCCACGCAAGGAGCCGTTTGTCGGCGAAACCAGCGGGATCGTCGCGGTAGGATGAGTGCATAGTCTCGACGAATGACACCGCGACGTTAAAGTGTATAATTATCATACGCTAGCGGTGGTCCCCGTAATTTCCGCGTTACACGCAGTTAGATAAGGTTACGCGTTTTAATTACGACGGTGAATTACAGCGGCAAACTATATTCCACGTTCGCCGCCGTGAGTTACCTACTATTTACATAATCCGCGGTGCAAAAAATTCAGTTACACGACGGAACTCTTATTTCCAATGCGCGCGGTGCTCGGTTATCCCTCGAATGCGATTTCGTAACTCACCCTTAGTGGTACTCCCAGATATCCAGAGTTGCTGGATTTACTTTGTTCGTGAGGGTAAAAACGTCTCATGAATCGCAGACCAGTGAATCATCCTCTCGAGAAGTTTTAACACTTCCTACTTAAAATGCGAGCTGCGTCTGAAAATGGAGTGAATAATCGTGTCTCGCGGAAACGCTATTAATGAAGCTTGTCTTGTTTTTATATAGGAATCTCTTCTTCCAGTGTCCGCTACAATGGTCGCGAATCTTCCTGTGGGACCAGCGGCCAGGAAACTATTCGAAACTTGCTGCGAGGGCAGCGCGTCGAGGCTGCGTCTGGCCAGGCGCAGACCGCGACTACTTGACGCTGGGAGCTCGAGTGCAACGCAGACGACGATGAACGCTCCCTAGGTCCTTGTAACCGGCTAATACCAGTCGTCCGTCGTATGCAAATGAAATATCAGGCACACTCGCCCACAGTCCCATTAACGTCCGCCGGGAATCCCCCCGAGTGAAAATCCCTTTAACGGGCCCGACCCTTAACCATCGTTCTCCGCCTTTCAGAACGCTTTAATGACCCGGCGGAATTGCCGTGAGAGGATTAATCAAGATTGATTTAGCAGAGCAGCCAGGCAACGGCGCAGATTTAGATGGTGCAGGATAACGTGGAATATTCCCAAGGACAAGGAACATCGCTCTAGGAAACAGGCCTTCCGGGATTCCATTTACTTCGCTAATCCCTACCGATGATTCACTTTCTTATTGGAATTAGGCGATGTCGCATCTAATTTGAAGTTACTGGGGCATGTGATTTAGAGGAACGCTGGAGTTAATTCCGATTTAATAGGTAATAGGGAAAGGGGTGATTCGCAGAGTTGCTCAAAGGGTTGATCCTCGATTAAGATTAATTAAAAGGAGACAATTTTCAGCACGTTCTATATCAAGCATTTCTTTCACCCGCGGGAAAGTCGCTCACACCATCGATTCGATTCGCTATAATTTCTCGCAGAATCGCAGCGCCTAACTTGCAACTGTTGTCTGGATTTCCATGATCCGATTTGCGTTGTCTATTATCCAGGACCCCACTAATGCAACGTATCGACCACGGTCAATCATTGATTGACCCCGGTTCGCTATAATTACCAGCTTTCCGTAACTCATCGATTACTGTAGACGGCTGAAAGTGTCAAGGATAGTGGTTACACAATGCAGAAGGGAGTCAGTGATTGAATGGCAAGGAAATACGAAATGGACGCAGCAAATTAGATGGAAAAACGAGGGGAAGGTAGAGCTAAAGTCATTTCGTGGCTATTCACCATCGATGGTGTTAATATGACAGGTTAAACAATATCTCGATCGATTATTGTAGCCTGGTGCATAATTTAATTCGATCAGTTTGTGGGTGTCCCCCGCTGCGGCTGGTGATGAGATTAAATCGAGGCCTGGAGAGGATCTCCTCGGGAATTGCAAATAATTCCTTTCACGTTGTACCTGTTCCCAACGGGGGGTTAGTATGGAGTTTAATCAAACCGATTGTCTGAAAATCCCGACTGAGCTAAATCGGGTCTATGAACATTCATTTTCGTGTCATTCCGACACCGACTAAATTCTTAATTAAATCGAGCAGGCCTGGCGTTATCGAACCACCACTTGGTTCAAATTATTTTCGCTACCTCATGCATTCCTTCCGCCTACAGGTTTATATAAATTTCTATTTTCGAAGGAAGTGCCAGGTCACCACTGGATTTTATTGCTGCTTTGATTGCACGAGGCGACGAGCTGAGCCGCTGCGCTGTTGTAGCGTGCAATTAAGCCGCAGCGTGTATACTTAGTAATTGAGTTTATAAATCGTTGCAATCCCGTCGCGAGAGCATGCGCTTCGTATCTATATTTGATTGCAAAGGGTTCGTTTGTTTCAAAGGCGCCAATTTATATGGAAAAGTAGCAAATACCATTCTTGCAATTCAGGCATTTTTGGATGGACAGTTCTGGTACTGACCAGTTGCATGTCGATTTACTATAAGCTTTCAAAGTTAATCTTCGTGTCTCTATGGGCATAAATCTCTCCACATCCACACGAGAGCTCCCGAAACTGAATGGTTAAAAATTCGCCTACTTCAAGCTAAAAAATATAACTCGTAATTTAGTTCGTAATTCTTTCCCTCGGGATCTTTGTACCAGACCGTCCAGGAAACTTCCACAGGTACTACACATTTAATGACCCTCCACTTTGCGTTCGCATTTCCACCCCAAATCGCCGAAGAAACTTCCAAGGAACCATTTCAGTACACAGCTCCTCCCCGAGGGACCCGACATGCAAAGACTTCTCCCCGCAAACTTTTAGTCTCCGTGAATTCCATCCCCAAAGGAGAAGGGGCAGTTTTTACAGCCCCACGATTAGCTGTCACCCACTCGGCTTCCTACTCAATCGGGCGAATCAGCCCGCGTGAAACGAACCGAGTAATCGCTGAATCAGCGGGACCACGAAATTGAACTTTGGTCGTTAAATTAAAAAAAAGTTTTGTGGTCCTGTGTAATTAATTGCAAGCACGATCATCGGGGTCGAGCTCCTTCCCCTCCGCGACCTGGGGAGGGGTTGACAGCTCGGGGAATGTTAGGGTGGCGCGTTACGAGAGGAGAAGACAGACAGGGCCATTTTTTCGTCAGACGTTTCTATTCCTCCCCGCCCTTTCATCTCAGCCGACGCTCCAAAATGGAACTCTGCCAAACGTAAGAATCCGCGCTTCGTTTGGCCGCGTGAGGGATGACACCCTTTGTAGCGTTCCCAGAATATTCAACACGATCCGGCCCCATGCCTCCCCTCTTTTGGCTGTTGCGCGTACACCGCTGCTGCAACCTGATTCCCTCTTCCACCCCTCTCGCCAACCAGGGTGAACGTCCTCTAGGTAATTTGAATTAGGTACTGGACTCTGGTTTTTATCCCGTGCCCCGTCTGCATTTCAGTAATCTGCTTTCATTTCGCTCCGCGCGGCATGGAAATTATGCTGCAGCTCGCGATTCAGAGAGCTTACATAAATACGACAAGGATTTGTCATCGACTCGTGTTGTTGCGTGATAAATGTCCCTTCACGCCATTAATCGCATTTTTAATGGGGCCCCGCGTTTGAGACCTCCGGCGCGCTTGTTACGAGCAGAACGAGCCCGGGGATGGTAATCCGCGTAAGGGGGTGCGCGCACATCGCGCCGCCCGATTATCGTTCTCATCATTAATGGAAATCACCTGCAAAACCCGCGCATTTTCCATCGCCAATGAACGGTTAAAATTCTGCTCATTGATTCGCAGCGAAAATTTCCCCAGTCCCCAGCGTATAGTTCGCGGAGGCTGCAGTATCGCGAAATTCCAACGAGCAGAGTGGAAACGGTTTTGTAACGAGAACGAGAGATCCATCCCTTCGGAGCGTTGCCCATTTCAGTTTTCTGCAGTTCGAGTATTAAGATAAAACTCGGAAGGCAACAGAATGGAACGCCTTTGCTGAAACTTCAAATATTCGTTTCGTATCGCTAGAGTAAAAGAGACGAAAAGTCCCGTGAGATTAAGATTCCATGTAGCTTGCATTGGGAGTGTAAATAAAACCCGCGCGTTACTGGCGAACAACCGGTGTCTATATTAAAGTTTCTAGCAGCGAGACGGGGACCAAGATGGTCCATTAGTTGCCTGCCATCTTCGCAGGATAAAATCAGCCGAGAGGCAGACGTAAGTTGCCCTTTTTTTCTCCGCCCCGAAACGAAGGCCGAGCAGGGCTGCGCTACTGAAAAACGGCAGGCAAAGGCCAGCGAAACTTATGCAAATTCGCCATTTCATTCATACGTAATGTTTTCGCCTCCCTGCCAGCGGCCGGATTAGTCCATTCCCTCTCGTCCCCGTTCCACGGCTTCTTCGAATGCAAATCAGTCTCTGGGGATAATTTACCAATTTCGTTCTCATCCAGAGTTCAACTATATTTCGCTGTATCGTTCTCGTTCATCCTCAGGTCCATGTTCTCCAGCGCTAGTTCCGTTTCACGTGCAATTCTCGCCACTCCTTCATCCGCGCCACTTTTCTCTGGTAATAACTCCAGCACACGAACTTGGGAATTTGTCGAAGGTTTTAATCAATGTGCTACTTGTGCGCGATCCAAGTCTTCCGTTGTTAGTCTACTCTCCCCCTCACTTCGCATGGAATCGAATACTCGAGAGCCTAAGAAGATTTCATTTTTCTACACGTATACGTTTCATCCCCTCGCTGCGAAGGATTACCCGCGTTTCCATTCTCCCCGTGCCGAGGAACCGTCCGGGGGAACAGACAAATCACGGAATCCGTTGCAACTCGTCGCGTGTTCGCGTCGGCACAGGTGCTCGTCGATACGTCGATTCCGGGGAAACAGTCCGGTTTCACCCTTTCCCACGGGCAGCGTGTGTAACTTTTCACGGGGCCAATCACTGCCACGCTCCGCCAGCACCGCCCAGGGAACGGGCGAAGCTGTTTTACGAGCAGACAGGGGGATCGCTGGAAATCACCTGAGTGAAAAGGGCGCGCGTCGAACGCTCGCAGATAACGGGTGAATTATGAAGCCACCTGTACACCGTTCGTTCGGCCGGAGAGCGCCGATAGGGCTGTCATTAACGGTATTCGTTCATTATCGGGCTTTCGCGATATTTACAACACTTTCGCGGCGATTTCTGCAGCGAGGATGGATCACTGTTACGCGGGGGATCAAGAGTTATACGAAAGCTATAAGTACAAACATCATACGACCGAGGTCGTTATCTTTCATATTAGCGCTCGGAACATTTCTCTTCTTTCAATTAATTATCGCATTCCTCGTGCTCCTGGCGCAGAGCCGTGGTATTAAAAGAATAGGGGCCAAATGAAATAAACTTAAGGTCCTCCTAATGAGGTAATAACCTCAGCCCATAATTCTAAAAATCTTTTCACAGACAGTTTTTCCCCAGTGGCCTGACACGCCGCGGAATTTCCACCGAAATCGCAGCCCGAGGTATAAACGTTCCCCCTTTGTTTCGTCGAAACTTTATGGAGCACAATTCAAATTATAAGGCTTGTTTCCGTTTCAACGTACCCGTGGAACGTCGACGAGCACGAGTGCCCGTTAAAAAGTAGCCGAGGACCCAGCCGGTTTTTCACGATGGTCGTCGTTCTTCCGTTCGAGTGGACCGTCGTAAATCCACTTGGCATCGGCCGAAATCTGCTCTTCCGATTATTCCGCTTGCACGGGGAACGGTATTAGAGCGCGGCCCTCTGCTTTGTAGGAATATGTTACGTTTATTGCCGCAATTAATACGCCGTTGTTGCCATTCGCAGCGAGCGTGTCGCGGTCGCAACGCGAATATACTTTAAATGCATGCAATCGTGCAATTGCGACGGTCACTCTAGCGGCACTCGTTTTAAAACGCCGCTCCATTAATCCGAGACATGTAAATCGACGCGCTGGGTTAAAACTTTTACTGTTTCAATGTTTTCATATACCGTTTATGATAGTAGACTTCTACAAGCCTTCCTTGTAAAAGAATAGAATAAAGAAAAAATAGAATTCCTACTGGATTGTAGATTCTTGAAGATTCCGAAGTCCCATGACAGACATTGTTGAATTAATTCCGAAGTTTCCGCGAGGAGCAAATCGTTTCTTAAAGGAGTGGAAACAATCGGGAAGAGTTCATGGAATTCGTCTCGTATTTTCCTTGGAATCAAGCTTCCGCTCGCAATCGTTGTTCAAACAGTCTCTCCGCTCCTTACTTCGATGAATTTCGACACGGTTCATTATCGAGAGCTCGCGAGGCGAAGGGAAAAGCGCGAATCTCCTCGAACTTCGTCGATAATTTCGCCGAGCCCCGTTCCCTCGCCGATCTCCACGATCTTCGCCCCCTCGCTCACGGCTGACCGGTGTAAATTTAATAAAGCCCGCCCGCCCTTATCTAAATGACTCCGATTCGCGCGATATCCCCGGGATATTCGAGGGCTTAGAACCCGTACATTTCGCTTCTCGCTATCTCTATCGACGATTTCGGCGCTGGGGCGAGGATTCTTCCCGTCGTAATCCGTCCGAAGAAGAATGCACCGCTTCACACAAAGGACTGTCCCAGATTCTCTTCACGATCCCTTGCCTCGAATCGGGAAACTTTTCGGTTAACTTCGTAGCCGGCGTAAAAACGAGACTGATTGGATCTCCTCGGTGTGGGAGAACGGGCAAGGAAAGGGCGAGAGGTTGAAATTTAATTTGCTTTATCGACAAATTTCACAAGCTTCTTTTCTTCACTTACATTAATCTTGTATAATTAAAATACAGCAGAAAACTGCAAAGAGGTTTAATTCTTTCTCCCAAATCGTTGAAAACTGTCAGAGTACAGCGAAGGCGTATTCGGCAGCGGAACAAAGTGGCCGTTGCCGCGTTTGTAACAGCGCAACCTTCTTCTGCCAGCTTGGAAGGACCTCTTGTCGGGTCCGTCGTCGCTTCAGCCTGTTTCGAGACCAATCTCTCGACCTTCGAGGACTCGTCCCTCCATCGTTAGACACTTGAACACGAAACTGGATTCGACCCGTTCGTTCCACCGACCGCACAATAGATTTCGCTGAACTTTTCCAAGGGACCGTCTTCCCCCCTTGCGATTCAAAGTCACTGGAGTCGAGTCTCGAGCCCTCCCTTTCGATCGATCCCCGAGATCTCGCGGGCGACGTTTCAAGCCGATGCTCTCCTTCAATTTAACCGCCTTGTGTAGGCCATCATCCGGGACGTCCACGAAATTGCCCCGTAATTGAACGGACCGAGCGCGCGACGAGCCGCCGAGGCCGAAAAACGCTCGCCGGAGAGGATTACCCGCTGACTAATTAGAAAGCCCTCGGCCGCGCACGTGCAGGAGGAAGCGGGGTTTTCAAGGTACGCTCACTGTCGTGGATCTTTGCCGCCTTCATTAACGTCGCCCGTTTACCTTGGCCTGCCCTGGAGAGCGTCGTTTGCACGCCCGATGAGAATTCTTGAAAAGCGGCTTGTTACGCGCATGTATCAGCCCGGGACAAAAGTCCCCCCTCGTCCCTTGTTCTTCACTTCAGGTAATTTCTCGTGTTCCAGCTGAAGAACCCCCGGACCCTAAACGCGCAGTTGAAGCACTTATGAAAGGAGGAGGGAGCTGCAGGATGATTATAGAGACTGAGGCAAATTAGTCCTTTCGCAAATGAAGATGAAAAGCCAAGGGTTGATGGAGGGCGGAGTCTAAAAGGCCGAATAGCAATTGCGTTTCCACTCCACGGTTCCTTCCCAGAGATCTTCCAAACATAATTTTCAGGGAAATAATAGCTGACGTTCGCGGAGATGCTTGTTCAATCTAGCAGAGTCAAGGGGAAATAAAAACAGAGACATTCGTATCTGAGAATATGTAATCATAGCACAGGCTCGGAGAAGTAATTACAATCTGCCAGAGGAGAGCGAGGGGGAAAGGCTTGCTGGCAAGCCGCAGAAAGAAGAATTGCAAAGGCAAGGGAGATTAATGAAATTGTAGTTTCGATCCAATTAACAGGAAGAAAAAGCCTGTTGGGCTCTTGGTTCCGTCTTCCCTGCTGCAATCCTCGTTCACTTGAGGGTCTCAGGGGTGCCGGCCGGTTGGACTTTTTCTCTGGACAAGTCTCGCTGGAAGACTATTCGTTGCTTTCCGACCAATCTGCCCTTGTTCCGCGTAATTACTTTACGTACCGCGGGGCCGAGGGGGGAGAAAGACGTGCGCATTTTGACAATACCCAGGACAGAGGGAAAAACTTGTCGGGGGTGGATGAAAAGTTCTTTGGGTGGGAGGACGTGGATAAGGAGGAAGGTATATAGCGATGAAAAATGTCGCGTATCTCACCTTCGTTCACGGGCTATACATATGTATTTCGATCGTTGAAACTCGAGAGGTCTAAGAAATTTTTCGAATATCCCCCATCGACAATCGCAAAGTTAGGTGAATATGAAATATTTGAAATTTCACTGAAACGTCTAATCTTGCTCGCAGAATTTCGTTACCTTGAGATTCTCTGACATTCTCTCCGTTCTCTCAGCTTCAAATATATAAAATGCTATTACTTCCACGATGTAGCGCTTTATTATGCCTTCAACGGCGAACAGTGCAGAGGCTGCATAAAATATTCAACGCGTTGCTTCGCCCTCTCCGTTTTCTCGCTGCAGGCAAATCACTGTACGAGCGAGGTGTTCCTTGTGTTGGAAAACAATCGTTTCTCAGTAGTGTTCGTCAAATTTCGCAGATGCCTCCGCAGTTTAAGCACTATCGGCAGTGCTGTTAGTGCACACGAAAGGCCGCGAGAGTCTGGAAGTTCCGCAGATATTTCGACAGCTTTAAGCAAGCTCTGTTGGGGATATAAAAATTAAGCGAGGGTTGTGCAAAAGTGAAGGGATAATTGGCTAAAATTCCAGTGGAAACGAGAGTCTGCGCCATTTCGAGAAATGGGTTAATCGTTCGCGAGGACTAGTCAAAGTTCTGAGAGAATTACTTCCTCGATTTAGTCACTGTTATAGAAGTTTGATTTCGTAATGAGAACGTTTAATTATCGCTCCACCTATTAAATTAGATGCATGCTGTTCTCTGCCAAGAAATATGATCGCTTTTCTTACTGGGAAAATTTCTTCCACGGTGAAAACGACGGGGTATAATTATTCTGTTTATTACTGTGTAGTACAGTAGGTACTAGTTGTTAGTAGTACCGCTCAGAGTTTAATCTGACGCAGATGAAACATTGCGTAAACGTTCCCCTTATTCATTAATTAGCTCCACAACGTGTTATATGTTTTCCTTCCACAATGCAGCATTTTAACAATCATTTATATGCCGCATTCGCATGTCAAGCATTTAGACATGCGAATCTTCCCGTTGCATGCGTCGGAAATATATAAAATATTGTGCTATACATGCATATATAACAATATGATAATTTTACACCTACTACATGCTGCCAGTAATTAATTTTATGTTTGACTTAATTACCACGGCAATTTATGAGAGTCGATCATTAGCCACTCGTACCTTTGTTGTTATTACAATCATTGGCGGTAATTAATAAACTTTTGCACGGTGCAAACTTTGTATTGACATGGGTTGTACATTCTCGGCACATGAAATCAACAATACATATGCCTACGGTATGTCATTATGTATTAATGTAGCGTAGGAAATATGTAACCGGTACTTCCATCCTCGACCTATAGCTAATTGCAATTAACGATGCGTAATTATTGAGTCGTCCCTCGTGGACGTTCCACGATTAACGTGCCCATCGCTTTTACACCGTTTCCATCCTCGTGTCGAGAGTCTTTAATCGTGGAATCGCGACGACAAATCAGAGGATCGAAGAGGACACTTGGTCGGACTGCTTAGAAAACCAGCAATTAAGCGTCAATTAATTTCACGGTGCCCGACTTGGACGAGGGTGGGCGTTGCCCCCCACCATTTTCATTACGTCCACCCTCCAAGCATCGGTATCCACGATTTAAATCGCGGCGGTGTTTCCAATTAAAAAGTATCGGACGCAACTTCGACGAGGTATCGATTACGAGGCCAGAGTGACTTGCAGTTCAGGGAAACAAACAGAGGAGATTCGATAGCGAAAAAAGGAAGGAGAAGGGAAAGAAGAGAAAATCGAAGCAACGAAGTTGCATTCTCCGAGCTCATCGTTATTTCCCCGAGGCACCAGCAGATGACAAGCTCGACTAACTTAATTGATCTTCTAATTCGTGTCACGATGTTATCGATCGCCTCTAATCGATTCCTTGAACCATTCCACAACCCCCTCTGTTGTTCTCCATTATTCGAACTATACACACTATTCGCTCAAGCAGAATCGAGTCAAACGTTAATCCTTAATCAGCGTTGCGTTCGCGAGTGCCGCGAGGTGTTCGCCGTAGGCACTAATTAATAGATCAAACGAGAATTTCCACGGTGACAGCTGAAACGGTGCATAATGGAACGACTGAGATACCGCATCACGTTTTGAGGACAGGGTAAAGCTAAATGCTTCACTTTCCCGTCCGAAGCACTCTGGAGCTGCTTGCATTCGTCTAAGGAAACTAATCGTCCCATCATTTGCATCGCTTGATGGATTATTAATGATACATAGAACTGGGAGTTGTGGAAAATTGAGATGAAAGAAGTTCAAGATAAGGCAGCAATATTAGAAGCTATCGAATACCTGGTAACTAAAGCTTGGAAACTTACATCGAACAATTCCCGAAGATACTTCAAACTTCTCCCTCTTGCCACTACAAAAGGATCCTCAAACTCTCTACCGATTGGCGAATTATAAAGATACAAGTAATTCAGCGAGAAGATAGCTCGAAAATCCGAAGGAGAGGATACAAAGCTCTCTCGCGCTGCCAGCAAAGTTTGCATCTGACAGCGCAGCATCCGAAACACGAGGCGAGACGCTTATCGCTCGCGAGTAACGTTTGCTATGGTTCTTGCTGGTCGAACGGGCAGCCACCAACTCTGCAATTGACTTCTAATCTCGCATAATGACGACGGCGAACCCCCGGCTTGCCTTCCCACTCGGCGACGACGGCGTTCTAGAGAAACTTCTTGCCACAACAACGCCAAACAACAGTGAATCGTCTTGTAGCGACCGCGGGGGGTGGCGAGATAACGCGGGCCCGTGCCCCGTTTAGTTTCGCAATCGCGATGTTCAGCCGGTTTTGCGATCACGGAAGAAAATCACGGCGAATCCGCGGAGACGTTAACTCAGGCAACGGAAATAGCTGGGGGTGGAAGCAGGGTTAATCGCTCGGAACGCGGGGGAACGCATCTCCGACTGAGGATACCGAAGAGAATGGTACTCGCGACTCCTTCGTACACTTGAGGGAAATCCATAAGGCACGCAGCGGAATGCCGTTAGCGCGTTGCCGTCCTTTGAAAGGATTTTTATCGATGCACATATCATTGAGGAATTCGAAAATCGAGTTATCGTCCGTTCGTGAGTGGCGCGGAATGGTTTCTTTGTACTTGCGAGTGGAATGGAACATTGTCTGACAGCGGAGGGTGCAGAGAATTCACCCTCTGATCACCAAGAGGAATCGAAGCTTGTAAGAAGCCTCGCTTGTAATTGATATGTAATGCGATTGCTTAATTGCCGAGTTATACTACCACTATTCAGGATTTAGCAGCGTCGTAATATTTGGTCCCTTGGGCAGCAGGATCTCCCGTAGTTGAATGAAACACGGAGGGGGACGATTCCCTCGCAGGACACTCGAGCAAATAAAATACGGCGCAGGGTTCGACAGGCTGATCTCATCGCCGAAATGACTACTCTTTCCACACCCCGCCCGACAATATCAGCCTGCTAACCCTGCCCTTTTCGGCGAAATCCCAGCTTCCGTTCTTCCCGAGCCCATTGCTGGTCCCATTCGCTTCCGATGAAACGCGATATCCCGTTGTCCAGCCTTTCGCTTGCATTCCGGGAAACGGGGATGATTCGAGGGGACGGATTATCGATTCAACGTCGGAGTGTAACAGAGACGTTGAATAATTATATCCCAATTGTCAACAACGTTTCTTTCTACATTCAGAGTATAATGTTACTTCACTCTCGATTGGCAAAGCTCGGACATTCAAATTCCTCCATTGTCTCAACACCCTCAGATCAAACTTTCACGCAGCCGTCGTTTTTATAACAAAGAACATTCTGAATTCAAGCGACAAGGGGTGGTTAACGTCTGGAGGAATTGCAGATTCCAAAGGAAAGCCTCTGCGACGCCCTGTTTTCTTTATCAAGTACGTCCTCGAGCGGAGAACTCGGAGGAACTTGGTCGTTTCGAGGAGTTCCTCTCCGGTCGGACGTTCGCGCACCGAAATGCAAACTATAGCCACCTCTAATTGCGCGCGAAGTACGTCAATTACACGGACAATAGATAAACTTGGCCGGCTCGGAGTTACCGTGGACCCACCGCCGTTGGGAATAATTCACGAAAGCCGCCAGTTAATTCGGAAAAATAACCCAATTAAGGCATTTCCACCGCTCGGGCTCTAACCCTAGCACACTTTTAAGGGCGCATTCTCTTTAGCACAGGAATTTATTTGCACTGTCTGCGTAGAATGAATCAACAGGAACGAATCAATTAGGGAAAGGAGAGATTTGTAGATCCAAGGCTCGCGTGTTGTTTATCACGCGGCAGTGAGATTAGAGCTTGTAAAATATTTGCAAATAGAAGAATTTGGATTTGGGAGTCTACCTGGTGTCCCAATAGATCTGAGGAAAGGAATATTACCACAAGTCCACGAGATCCAAACCTAAATCAACGCAAAATCGATCCCCGTGTCAGAACGATTACCGCTCCGAAATGATATCCCTGAAACGAAGATATGGAACTCCGCTTTCGGAGTGCCAGGCTTGCGAAAATCTCCCCCAGCAGGATCTCGCCTGTCTCGCGGCCGGATTATGTTCGCCCGCATCTGGATAAGCACGTTAGCCAGGATCCCCGCCGCCCTTCCACATTTTCTCGCTGATATTTTATCTCCGCGCCGTTTTCATCGCTCCTCGGCCGCTAATGGGCTTCGTCGTTCGATCAATTCCGAGCAGACACGCGTGTCAAACGAAGGAACGTTCACGCGCGCTCGAAATAGGGGTGGCCGATCGATCAGCCGAGATTCTCAGGTTTACCGTGAGAAAATATTGCTCGATAACGCGGGCAAATATTTGGTGGCTCGGGGATCCTTTTTTTGTTCGAACGTTGCCCAAACCTTTTTGCGAAAAAACGTATCTAAATACCTTCCTCTGGAGCATGGGTTACGAGATTTGTCTACAGAAACAGGGGTTCTGTTTGCCATGCGACGATTGGGCTATGGCAAACATTCTGTACGAAACCTAATCTCGAAGACTCGCGAAACTATAAATAGAGGCAACGGGGAATTTTCATCGATGAAAGTGACGCTTCACTGTTACACAAATATGCGATTATATTTTTCTTCTATGCTTAAATAAGTATTTTAAGAGTTTACTTGCTTTGATCTTGTATTTTGAGTGTAACGGTAACCGTAGTTTACATAATTAAGTATGTCTTATTTATATTTCGGTGAATAGGGTGTGTAATCTCGATCCCAAATTGCACTGGAAATTTTATTCAATGCTTCACGGTGCTTCAGCCACATGTCGATGGGACATGAGGAAAAAGATCTCAGTCGGCGGTGAATCGAACGAGATTCAGGGTAGATACCCTTTAAATGGATCATGTAACCGCCTCTAGACCCCTCGAATACACGAAAGCTTCCCTTATCGGATTTCCATGCGAAATAAAAGTCATCGAAAATTCGCGGCGGCGCAGCAGGGCGGGGTCTCGAATAAACTGCTTTCCTGTTTACCGCGGTATATGAAAATACGACATACCTCCGTGTTAGAACGCCACCCAAGTATCTACTGCACGTACACACGTGGAAGTTTCGTGAGAATATAAATTATCGCCATTTATATGAGCAAAAATATCACCTTCCCCTCTGTTTTACACATTTCCCTGCAAATATTTGCCCACCCGTCCCGTCTCCTGAACCACGTCCAAGCCGAGCTTCATACTGGAGCGGCGTAATTTCAAATTTATTCTGTGAAGGAGGGCTTGCGACCTCTCCCGGCTCGTTTAAATAAATTTAATTAACGCCCTGCTTTGAACAATGCTGGGAGTGAACTGTAAATAATGTAATCTCAGCCGGGCCTCCGTTCTTGCTACTGTTTGCTGCAATTAAAGTCACCCAGCGTTGAGGAGCTCCTGATGGGGCTGTCATATTACATTATCATCTTTACGCAGTTACACTTATGTAGCTCCAGGGAAATGAGAAATCTGCGATGGTGCTTTCTGTGTAGGTGGATAGACACTTGAAGCAGATTTGACTCCTAAAATTCGGGTTTTTGTCTAGAACCATTACTTTTATGAAAATAGAATTCTATTTAAAGGTACATGAAAATAGAATTCTATTTAAAGGTACATGAAAATAGAATTCTATTTAAAGGTACATGAAAATAGAATTCTATTTAAAGGTACATTCCCTGAAACAGGGTCCTAGCAGATATGGCTCCTCCCTCTTGCCCCAAGAAATACTCGATTCTGTTCACGCAGAAATTTTCAAAGGAGACACAGCTTGATTATCTTCGTCGTTATTACCCCGCCTAACGAACCGAGCCAGACGAATAACTCGAGCTTCCCAAGATTCCCAGTCGCGCGATCATCAATTCGAAAAATTCCCTCGTCCCGTCTTTTTGTCGATATGAGAATTCTTCGTCGAGTTCCTCCGACCATTCTCCCCTCTGTTCTTACATACGACTTGGCGCGAGTAATCTCGAGTTCCTCGGTGGATTCGAGTCAGGGGGAGGCCGGCGCTATCGAGCGAACAGTTGTCGACGACTGGATCGTGGGATCGTTGACTCACGGCGTTGGGAGCTTTCGTTGGGGGCCGCGTGTCGCGGTATTTATTACGATAAACGTTATCTAACCAGGGCGTGCTACCGCCCCCGCGAGTTTCCACGTAAACAGCAGAATCGGAGCGTAAATAAATCGCTGTGTTCTCTATACGTTACACAGAGGGCAACATGCGTTATTTACGCGGTCAAATATACGCCGTGGACCGCGGCCGAATATTTTTTCAAACAAATAAATCGTCACGGCGCCGCGGCGGTGAGCTTTTACACACGAGCACCCTGTTCGTTGATAAACGGACACGTCGTCGCGTTGGAGCCGTGCTTTTTCCGCCCTACCATCGACGCGCAATTTGTGCCAGCGAGCTTTGACGCTAAGGACGTAGAGAACGCCGCGAGTGCTGTTTTTAAGAATTAATTTAGTGAAAAAACAGGACGGGAGCACGCTTCTCGGGAATCTACCATGAGAAATTACGAAATCTATTTAGAACGGAATGTTTCCCTGTTTTTATCTCCATGGGACTCCAATATTAATAAGACTCCAATATTAAATAACCAATATTCTCATTTCGCTCGCTTTAAAATCAGAACAGAAACATCCAGCGTCCAACGATATTCTCTATTTCATAGCAGGCTTTCCTAAGTCTAAATCAAAGCACGTTCATTTCAGTAGACAAAGGGTGTAGAAGCCAGCCGCAAAACCGTCGATCGACGGCATTCGACAGGAGCGCGACGAGTTTCGGGACCCGTGCAGAGCTTCTGCATCGAAACGGAAAGCTCTCGAATAATACAGGCGGCCGTTCGAAAAGCAGGCACGACACGATCTTTCTTCGTAGTCGCTAGAACCGGCGGGCTCCAATACGAGAACGCGCATGTGTGCGCGCAATCTGGATCAAGGCCCGCCTCGATGCTTACCTACTAGGAATTCCGATATTGCAACTCAGCGTTTCGCGCCTCTGACCTAACCGTGGACGGTGTGTTGGTGCACGTTTCCACCTATGCAGTGCGCGCGCCCGCCGGCCTCGTCGGTGCACGTGCCCTCGAGCGCGTGTGCACCGCGCGGGGAGCCAGCGTGGCAAGTTTGACAGAGCCGCTGGCGAAAGATCGAGGATCCGCGGCGAGCGGGAGGCGAGGCATTTGCATGAAAAGCATCGCGCTCGATTAGCCGATTCTGGGTTAAAAACTGAATTATTCATGCCGAAAGCTAATGCCGGTGTTTAGCCTCGTCGAATCGGCTCGGAGAGCGGCGGATAGCTGATACCCAGTCGGAGAAATGCCGATCGGAACCATCTGAAGACAACGTGGGTGAATGATTCGAACGAACGGTTCACCCTTTATGCTCCGACCACCACCTGGCATGGTGCCTAAAGGCGTTCCACCCCGAACAGCACTGCTGCCAGGCTTGTTATCTTTTCAGCCACGATTCTAAAAACGAATGAACGTTGATGCTATCGTTGCCGTGATTAGTTTCGTGTAGGTACTTGGTGCTCGCTGTATGTTAGTTGGTTCTGCGGCACTGGTATTTAGACAGTGAGGGATTAAAATGGGTGACTTAAGAGTTCTAAGGTTGATGGCTTGATTTAGGGTTAGAAATGAGCGTGGATCGTGAACCGCTTTCGATGATTCGTCTATCGTGAAAGCTTCAATTACCTCGCCCCCAAACATGTTCTCCGAGTGGTAAGAAATAAAATTGAGCAATCCATCAAAACTAGGCGTAAATCCAATCTAGGCGCTTCCTTCATAAAAACCTCCACCCAGAAGCGACAGCCTCATCGACTCCCCGTTTCCTCGGGAGATAAAGCTCGCTTCTTTCGCAATTTGTCTTCAAGCACGGAAAACAGGGCGTTTAGCCTCCCCAGGACGCGTCCTCGAAACAACCAGCTCGTTTCTCCGACGCCAGTCTCTCAATATGCGACGCAACCCCTTTGGGCAAAAAGTCGACGAAGAAGCACAGAAACCGGGACGCCTGTATTATCTTGGCAGCCTCGCCACGCCATCTTGAAATCGACGTAGTGGCCCATCGTCGCGCGGTAAACGTGCGGAATGAAACGTCGTGCCCCTGCAATGGACATCCAGACGGGTCACATAAATCGAGGAGAACCGCGACTGCAGTTGCAATCACGGGCACTTCTAGAAGGGGCCGGCGTTCGAACGATGATCGTAATCTCGTGCGATGAATTATCTCGTTCGCCGCGAAACGAACAGCGGGTCTTTGGAGCTGCGAATGCCTGGGGAGTGACGTCCCATTGTCTCGAGCGCCTCAAGCGAATTAAGTGGCTTCGTGGAAGTGCAAGTGGCTGCTTATCGCGCAGTTGGCTTCTTTAGGGTGTCGTGCGGGCGCAGGAACTTCTTGATAGTGGGAATAAATATTTTAATACCTCCTTAATCGATGGTTTCCCAAGCATCTCAGTTGCAGTACTTTAAGAATCACGAGGAGGTTGATACTCTGAAAGCTAGGCATTCTTCTCGAAATTCCGCGGTATCAGATATACCGAGCTCCTTTCACTTTTCATTGTTGATGGACCTTAGAGTCTATAGAGTGTATAGTAGAATATATGGATAAGTTTGTGGATTAATATCTCAGGAGAATCTTACAAAAATTTCCTTCACATTTTTACTGTATTCTATATGCCCGTTTTAAACTTCAATACACTGGTTGATATTTTTCGAGTTACGACCAGCACTCGTAATAAAGCGGAAGAAACGGATCAGCGTTTCTAAACGCGATAAACATCGCGAGGAGCGGTGTAGTCAGCCCGATCGTTTTCCAGGCCTGAGACTTTTCCCGTGACATTTATTATTATTTCCCTCGGCGCTGCTGGTATTCCAGCGACCGTCAAGAAAATAAGATATCCTTCAGGCGCACAGGAATGGCGCTCGAGCGTTGCTTGGCAAGTGCCGGTGAAAGGTGTTATTACGAATAATTTCCATCGCTTGGAAGGTACACGCAACGCGTTTCGCAGTCGGGCGCGTATAACAAATCGATTTTATCTGTTCGTTGTAATGCCGCAAAAGTCCCGCGGTGTAATGGACGCCCAATTAACGTCCGACTGGAATAAGTAACGCGATAACGTTGGACATCGCGTATGCGCGTTTAGAAGTGGCGAATGGAACGTTCCGAGTCGAGTATCTCTAGATCATTTCACAACTGTCTGTACATAGAAGCTTCTGTTCCTCTACGTAGACGGTGAATATTCGAAAGAAAAGCGTATTGAAGGGTCAAGCTTTGTCTGAAGCTCGAAAAGAGGGATGGATTATTTCCTAGCATCCACGGTGCCCTGGGAATCATTCCCTACTCCCTCGATTTCCGCTTGGTAGGGTCGTGAAAACGGAGCAAACACTCGTGAATAATCGTTCGATATCATCGTCGAGGATTACAGGAATTATCGAGTGGCCGCGAGAGCCAGTGAAAGAGAAATCGAGGGGAACAACGGCGGAAAGGCGAACGAAGTTTTAAAGGTATGAGAAAACTGTTTAACTGGCCAATGAAATCCGACTAGACTCGTTCCGTGTAATTCTCGCGAGATCTTAATAGAACAGTCTGCCGGAGATAACGACGATTCATCGAGTGCTCGCGTAATCGCCTTGCTCTTCGCGCGAATTAAAAACAGATACGGAACAGCGGACGAAACAGATCCTCCTTTAGAATCGCTGAGCAGTTCAGTGTTTCCGGAGCTGCGATAACTAATATTCAAATGACTCACTTTCACATAGGAGACGATGGAAATATCAGAGTTTTATTATCCTCCATAACACTAAAAGTATTTTAATCCTCAGCGTCGGATTTTAAACGTCAGAAGAGCTTGAATTGCGGAACTGTTAATCGAGAACCCATTGCCCCATGAAATACTTAATCCCGTTTCACATGAAACATGGCGAAGATCGCTGGAACGTCGGTTCCTGGTCTAGCACTGACCAACCACACCTTTCTAGAGCTTCTAAGCATATTAGACATCTCGGGTAGCCGGTCGTCGAGTTATAATTCTTTAATACTGTTAGCACCATGGCGATTCCCTTCCGTTCCGAGTTCATTGAAGCTGATTTCTAACGGATGGTGAACGGAGGAATGTCGACTGACACGGTTCCACAGATTCCTGGTAATTTTCACATTGCCCCGAAATATTTTACTACGGTATTGGCAATATTAACAGCATCGTGTCATGATGTTAATGCTGCAAACTCTCAACGATCATAATAGTAAATAATACTGTAGGATAGAGCTGGTATTATCAGCTACTGTTTAGTAGATTTACAAACTGTGCATCGTGCTTATTACATAGTGCCTCATTAATGTGATTAGCTGGAGGTTTATAAATCCCCGTTGTTACGTAGCGGAGTGCAAACATTGTTTAAATTGCAAATCTAATTCACTAGTGGAGTGCTATAGAATTGTTTATCATACTTGGACTAAGGCACTAACGAGTTTTCTCAAGTATTTGAATTCGTGTACTATTGGGCTGTCTAAAGGAGAAAGATTCTACTGAAAGGTTTACACGGAGGGATTTATCTAAGTGTTTTTCCATCTCTTTTGAGATCCTCTGTTATAATATTTAAATAACTTGCGACACTATATCTGTGGTTGTAATGACAAACGACCTATGTCACAATTTAAAAATTTTGAGTTTATGCATTAATTCAACTGTAGAATACTGGATGTATGTTTTTATCAGAAAAAAAGCATGAAAACGAATTTTATATGTTGAAAAAATAATGCAATTTAACCGAAGTCCAATATTCAATTAATACGCATTTGGCAAAATAACGTAAGTCCACAAAATTTGGAGAATATGAAGATTCTTTCCTTTATGATCGCTTTTTATTTTCTATTTTTATTTATCTGCATATACTCCAGTGGACCTGTGTCGTTCTGCCTAAAGTGTATGTAAATTATTACTATTTTGTTTATACGAGTATTGAATATTATGCAAAGTGAAGGTAATATAAGTTTATATCGTAAGAAGAAAAGAAGAAAAATTGATGTTTAGAACTTTCAACGACAATATCCCGAAAGTGAAAACATGTGACATGGTTCGTTTTTCCTTACAACCACAGATGCAATGTAAATTTAATAAGATAAAGAAAACATATTGAAAATGGGTATTTCAGAATATAATTCTAACCTAATAATATAAAAAAAGTACCCAAAAAAGTTCCTCTGAATTCTAAAACCTTATTTCTGAGGATAATTTCATATATGAAGGAACGTTTTATCTTCTCGTCTTTGACTACCAATCCAGGCTGCTAGATGCCCGCCCTCTCTGCGCACGAACGTGTTTATTACCAAGCGACGTCTGAAATCCACTGAAAGCGCCGCTGCATTGTCAAGTAATGAATGGCCGTATCAAAGATTCCCCAGATATCCGCATGCTGCCAACGAATCGAATAGTTCGCCGGCTATCGCAGGAATCGAGTTCGACTCCGACTAGCCTCCGAGCGCTGAATCGCGATGAGGTTTTCACGCGGATTCTGCTCGGAGACAGGCTCTCGTGGCATCGATACGACAGCATCACGCTGTTCTTCGATGAGATCCTGAATAAGATCTAGTCCCCTTCCACGGAACGGGGGCAAATGCGGTTCCCGCGGTCGGTAGGGGAATGACAATGCACCCGAAGATTGATGTTGCCTCTAGTGTTATACAGAGAGAGCAGTCTCCAAGGGATCGTG
The DNA here is from genome assembly GCA_929113495.1 of Andrena minutula. NCBI lineage: Eukaryota > Metazoa > Arthropoda > Insecta > Hymenoptera > Andrenidae > Andrena > Andrena minutula. The sequence continues at coordinate 4,892,446 of OV815996.1, read as the reverse complement.
CATCGAAAGTGTTATTACACCGATCAAATATCCCTATTTCTCTATAAAAAAAGAACATTAAATAGGAGTGAAAGAAATGTCAAGTGCCCAGTGAACACCACAGATCTGACTTCTCTAATTGCGTCCTTATTATTTTTATCCTTCTCAAAAGTGTTATTACACCGATCAAATATCCCTATTTCTCTATAACAAGACGACATATTAATAAGAGTTAGAAAAATGCCAAGTGCCCAGTGAACACCATTAATCTGACTTCTCTAATTGCCTCCTTTTTATTTTTAAATTCCACTAAACAACTATGTACCTATCCCTCTCCGAAGTCTCGACACTCATTGCTCCTTTTTCTCCAGCAATTATAGAGTCACTCGACTCTCTCAACCTAACCCACTCCCTCCCCTACCCCCTCAACCAACAGCGCGATTCCCATTGCGGCTAAATTCCGCCCGCAGGGGTTCGCCGCGTTGAAATTCGAGCAATTACGTCGACGAAAGTTTCCAGCCTCGCGGCTCGACCGCGAGGCGGTCAGAGGCCACCCTCGCGCGGGTCCGCGGCGTAGGTACGCGCGTACAGGCGCGAGAGGATTGTGGATGCGCGTCTCCTCGTGGACACGCGAGCGGAATAGCAAAGAGGCCTGGCTGATGAAGTCGCCCGGTAACAGGTGAAGATTCGATCCGACGTAGCCACTTTGCGGGCTTCCATGGTGTCCCTTTCGCGTCGCGAATTCCGAGTGCGGTCACGTACTGGCTACCGTGGGGGGGAAGTTCAATTTTTCAGTGTCCTGTTTCGAGGGAATTACGCCCGCCGTCGTGTACGAGGTCTTACGTCGGAGATCTCGCCGAAGTGGCTTAAGAGGTAAACGGTAATCGGTTCGTGGCGTGGGATCACGGAGGACAAACTCGTAGACCGTTTATATCGCGACGGAGAGATGTATTTTTGTGGCAGTTTCTTAGTGCATTGGCGGTTGAGAAGAAGATCGATGGGTTTTCACGATGTGGACTATATAGGATGTCCTAAGAAATGAATCTGATTTTTAAAACTTGAAAGTAAATGTTATCGGCGCACTCGTTCTGTCTATTTAAAAAAAAAAAAAAGAAAAAAATAGACCGAACCAGTGCGCCGATAACATTTACTTTCAAGTTTTAAAAATTCTTTACGGTCGAAATTCTAATTACTTTATTTAAAATGAATCTGATTGTCTAACAAAGGAGATGAACCATTTGCCACGCAGACCTGTTTCTAACCAACTAAGTATCTGGAGCGTGAAATGTTAAAGCCAGCTCGACGCTGACTCAATTCCTGTGTGCTGAGAAGTTTCAAAACTAATGGTAATTTTCACTCTCCCCATCAGCATCTTCGAGCCTTACGTTCGCCACTGAACAATTACCGATTCGTTGCTGCTTGCAAGACACGTTCGAACACCTATTTGCCCATCAAACAACCCTCGGAACTACGAACCGGGGTGCCTCCAGTGCAACACGTGAACGCAGCAATCAGTCGAGGGACGGCAAATTAAGTCGCGCGACGTTTAATTAGACGGACTGTTAAATTCAATTTATCAACGGCAGAGGTTCGCGCGGTAACTACTTCCCGCAAGGGAGGTGTCTTATATATATCGCGGCGAGCGGGGTAAAAGAATTCCGTCGGCGTTAATTAGTCGTCCAAGTAATTAAAACTCGGTTACTCCCGAACCACCTGTCAAAGATTAACTTGGCTACATTCGATAAGTGCCCCCGAGAGTGGGGAGGCCAACATTTCTTTTGCCCGCGCACTTCTCCGCCCTGCGAGCGAGAAGCCGGTGTGAAAAAGCTTCGCAGCTGCCGCGGAGATAAATTTAATTGCGCGCTTAAGCATCCCCGGCAGCGCAAATGCGCGCGATGCGTCGGGTAAATCGTATAAAATTCGTCCTAATTTCGCGATTAACCATAGGGGACGTGTTTCTGCCGGTCGCGTATGTATATATCATAACCGGGGGAAATTATTTCAGGTTCACCGGGGGATTTCCACGAATTTAATTTTAACGGATCGTTAACGCGTTTGGAGAGCTATCTCTGAAGCGCGACAAGGCTACGGTGATTCCGGCGTCCGTGTGCGGGTATAATCCCCCAACTTTTTCATATCCACTTGCGCTGGAAAAATGGAAAAACTGCCCCGCTGAACGTGAGGGAATGGGGCCGGGCAGCGTTTACTCACCGATCCTGATGACAGGCGGCAGCGACATGGCAGTGGTGACCAGGATGACGATGATGGCGAACAACAGTGCCATTGTGTCCGACGTGGCTTCCGATTCACACCTGACTATGACATCGTTCCCGCGTGTTGCGTCGCGAGGCGAACCACGGTGCTCGTGAACAACGGATACATAAACGCGATACTCGATCCCGTTCACCGACACTTTAACACAGAACAGCACATTTTCGGGGCCACGCCGGCGATGATCCTCGGGGCACCGTCATCGTCCACACCTGGAAGAATTACGATGACTATGTTAGACACAGGGGAGAAGGATAAAAGAGAAGTAGTAACGCTGCGAGGCACTGGAATTTGGGAGGTTCAGGATACCTGGTGCATTTTCGCGATGAACGGTGGCGCGTGGAATTTCGCGAGATATGAAAGGCAAAAGGCAGGCCCAGACGTCCGTCATTCTTATTAAATTGCAATCGCTGGGAACACAGGGGAGGGGTTCTTTTGGATCGACCAGCAGACACGTTGCGTTTGCAGTCAATGGGGCATACACTCGTGGGTACACACGAATCGCCATTACGTTGGCTGGTTACACAGACGGATGAGCGGTAGCCAGAGCGAATGGATATCATCGCCTGTCGGCTATAATTTCGTGGACATCGTGAACGGACTTTACGTCTATCTTCCGCGTGTGCACAAGTTCCCTATGATACCTAATGGACGCCATCAGTTTAATGGAAAGCCTGCACGTACGGTTGCTTGCGCAGCATGAATCCCGAAACCGTCTTCGATCATCGATCTGCATTGATTTCTGCGTATGGGGAGCGACGTGATTTATAGGGACGTTCTCAGATTAGACGGGAGAGGTAACTGGAGGCTATTGCAAAGGAAATAGGATTAATTTCTGACAGTGATTACTCAATTTTATTGAGGAAATGATCTCGTTTGAAAGTTGCATAAGTAGTTTGTAACAGGGAGGTTATGTATCCTGAATTGAATATCCAACAAAAGTGCTTCGGGGCTTTTAAAAAGTTTAATTAATTTACAATTGGATCCTTCCCTCTCAGAGATGCAGCTCCCATAATCCGTATATCACCGTCGAACGAGTCAACACGCTCAACGAGTTCCCACTTTTTCCGTACGTGACTTAATTCGTTTAATTGTCGGCTGGGATCGCAGCTGTAGAGCTCGCTGTAAAAGCTCTCGCCGTGCGCACGATGTAAAAGTCTGGCGATGGCTCGGTGTCCCATTTACACGCGGCCAACAGAAACGTCGATACGATTACGCGCGCAATTTGCCGGCATAGGATACCGTTATTGATGAAAATAACGTTCGGGCGAAATGAAACCCGTGCTGACACGTCAATGGACGTATAATTACATTTGTATAGAGCAGCTGCGAGGAGTAATCGAAAAAACAAGTGCTGTATAATTCACTTAATATCGACTGCCCTGTAATTATGGAAAGTGCCAGTCTCGAGTAATTAAATCCGTTTCAACGCAACTACAACGAATACTCGTCATTATATCGCTGCTCGAGTACTTATAGGATTCATTATCCGCTTACAAGCGCTTTCGCGACTGTGGCAGTGAAACGCAACGATCGCGAGTAAAGACACGCTCAGCTGCATTAATCTTAATAATTACTTGTTTCCATAGGCAAAACGCTGAATCCAACGCCCCGGGAACAATTATGAACCAGCTCGAGACATGAATTAACGTTTGGCTAATTCGTCGTTAAAATCTCGAGGAAGAGGCAAGCCCCTTTCGTGGCAAGTCGCGCGAGCTTTCAACCCCTCTCTCCCATGGGTGTATTTCTCGGGGTTAAACAAGGGAGAAGAAAAATATACGAAGTAGGAGCCTCTAACCTTTGTCCAACCCTCCCAGTTTATTTCCTGAAAGCTGCGGGAGTGTCGTCTCTTTATTTTCGGCGAGCCACCGACGCTTCATCCCCTTATCGTTCCATCCGACTGTTTCGGTTGAGTCACGAGGTACCTGCGCCGGGGGTGCAGTCTTTCTCACCCCCTGGGAGCTGTAAAGGGTCGATGGAGAGTAGCCATACGATTCGAAGCTGATCGAACGTGGTGGCTGTTTCAGGGTTTCTCGCCTACACGTCTGTTTGTCGCAATGTGTCCCTCCTCCATCGATTATTTGTGGCGAATGTGTGACTTGGGCGATCTAGGTTGCTTCGCTGACATACATTCGTGGATTTATAGCGAATCTTTTTGTTAAATTTTCATGGGGAGACGAGATTTTAACGAGTAGATTATCCTTTAGGGTTTAATATTCAGTCCACTTGTTGGCGTGTTTGTCCTGATTGCAGAATCCCCACTAAATTAGGAAATTTATATCCGAAATATCGTTTTAAATGACACACGAGCAAGAAAAAACAAAGAGATAGGAAAATAACGGCGTAGAAGTCGAGAACCGGAGCGCGCAAGTGATATAGGACCGTGTATAGTCAGACCGCGCTGGGCGCTCTATGAACTATGATTCCTAACGCGCGATAAATGCGAGAAACGTTTCGAAGAAACATAAACCACTTTCCAAGGAACCATTTAACAATGTGAACACTTGATCAATGTAATTCAACTAAGAAAATTAAGATCAATAACCCCGATACTATAACACTCCCTCACAGAGAACTCCAAAGATCTATACACAAACCAAATAAGACAATTATTCCTAATTCCACGTACACCTCATCTTGATAACTGTTTTTACCAACGTGAATGAGACCCCCCTCCCCAAATCACAATCGATTCCTCGAGAAAGGTTGAAGTCCCGTCGACAACGAGTTCCAGGAGATCCATCATTTCCCTCGTGTTTCCAATTACAAAGTAGCGACGTATATTTTACGCGCACCTTCCACCGATGAAATCTTTCGAGCACTCGGCGTCGTCACGATCCCCGTTCGTCGATAGCGAACCCCGTGCTAGTATAAAACGGGGGTTCTCAAGCAACGTACGAGTTCGGTGTCGATGCCACATGCAGCTCACGCTTCCGCTATTAGAGTTAACGTAAACGGATTTAAGCTAACCCAATTTACCGAGGGGTAACTTAGCCACCACCCCCTGCCGTGTTTGTTTGCCGTTTCTCCACGGCCGGCCTTAAGCGGCCAGCTTGATTACGTAGGCGTACCAATGCCGTCCGAATCGTCCTTCTTTTCCTATCTGCTCCCTCCGACCATTCGATTCCTTTCGCTCCCCTCAGTCGTTCCTGGCCGCCACGAACTGTCACAAGCTGCACGATCCACAGACAAGATCCGACCAATTCCTCCGTCTCAGTGATCTTTCATAGTGTCTCCCGGCGAATATCGTTCTCTAAGACGATAGAAGACCGTGGAGGAAGTTGTACGACATTGATGGTCGACGTGAACGAGGCAATAGATTATTTATTGCACTTTCATTCCTGTCTAGTTGGCTTCAATGTCCAACAGCCGGTTTCATTTCCTCCGACTTTTTTCCACGGCAAATAAAGGAATAAGCCAGTTGGTCATTTATTGGTCCCTTTGTTACATCCAGGAATCTGTCGCTTCATGTTTCAAGCATTATTGGTAAGCATTGTTGAGCGTGATTTACAAAATTTCCGCCCTTTCAAGCCTCGTTACAGAGAATAGTCGGAAACGAGGGTAAACAGGGGAGCTCGAGATTGAATTCCCCCGAAATTCATGTGGATATTTCAGCCCCGCTGTCCCCTCGCCGCTGTTCCATTTCAGCGGGACACTTTTCCGCGCAATTTCAAGTACACAATCTCGGCGAAATGGAAACATATTACGTTCCCCGCAGAGTTACGTAACCGGGGGTTGTTTCCCCGTGTGCAGACTTACGGTTCGTTAAAATTTTGCAAGCTCTCCGACGACGTTGATACCCCCCGACGGAAGTCTGTCATTTAATTCATTGCCAAGTACCTGGCGACTCTGTTGCTGGCAGAGAACCGTTGCCGACGGGATAAAGCGCAGTTCTGTTTACAGGGAAACTTTCTTTTAATCTGCCTTAGGGTCGAACGACGCTGACGAGACGTCAAGCTGCAGATCGTAAAGTGTGCCCACGCAGGGAGCGGACGTTCTTTCGTTCGGGATCGGGATAACAGTTCCGCCGTGCTCTGAATTCATTGCTCGCGATGATGAATAAAAACAACGGCGAGAGGGAAGTTTATCGATGATAGAAGGGGAGGGAGCTGCGCCGCGTCACCCCTTAGGGAAGGTTTTACAGCCCCGAATAGAATTAAGCCGGTGGAGCGGCTCGCGAGTCGTAAAACGAAAGTCGGACAACGAACTCGGACGTCGCGTCCTGATAGTTAATCCCCTTTCTGTCTCGCGTGGCGCGTAAAATTAAAAACAGTAAAGAAAGGCGGGGCACAAACGAGAGGACCAAGCGCACCGGAGGTTATTAAATGTATCCCAGTGAAGGATGGAGTGGCTTAATGAATCTCACTGTTCCGTATTTTATTATCAGCCCCCGGCTTGTGGTAGTCTCGATGGAGAAATAAAGAATCTACTTTCCCCGGGGGGATGGCGGGCTTCTGTGTGTACAACGAGTGGACTTGTTGCGGGGAGAATTAATTTTCAGTTAATTAAAGCGGTGGTCGGGGACGACCGTTGTTTCTCGCAGAATAATTGCCCATCGGTCTGTTTTAACGTGACCAACCGGAAAATGTCAAAGGTCTCGTCTAATTCAGAACCAATGGCTGGATCGGACGGGGATGAAGGAATAGTAGGATTATCAGCACGAGCATGCGATGCATCGAACGTCAACTTACTGCCGCGGGCAACCGCGTGTCAATATAAACAGTAGCACGTGTCAACATAAACACATGGCTCAGCGAATCGTGATTAATCGTCATTCAATCCGACGAATTCTGTTTTTGTTTCACCAATCCTCTGATGGCCCCTAGTTTCTCCCATCTTCGTGAAATTCACCCTGCTCGGTGTAATGATCGAATGCAATCACTGAACGTTAACGAGGAATCATTATTTCATGAGCACGACAACCTCGCGTCATATTTCAGCGGAAGAATTTTCGGATTTTCAGCTTTACGAGTCGGCGCCGGGGGCTTGGAAATATATGCAGTAGGCGCGCCATTCTGACAGATCTTTCGTTCAGCCAAAAGGGAGCAGAAAATGCAAGCTTGAAAATGTGAAGTTCAGCGGGCTAAAAAGGACTTTAGTTAATTAGCACGTACAAGAGCGTGTCAGCGTAACAAAGTTGCCCAAACCTTTATATTCTCATCTCAGCGGCCTCGCGTCTCGCCGAGTCACGGTCCTGGCACATTATTATGTCCCTAATCAGACTGGAATAAATTTCGACTATTGTGAACCCCGTGACACTCAAAGCTGCAGGAATCAGGGATGTAAAAAAGCTGATAGAAGAAGTAGAGGGGGGAGCGATAATTCATCCCCTGTGAAGTTAAAAATGGAACGCAAAGCCAGCCTCTTTCCGTGCCCGATATTTCAACGCCATTAATTAACTCTTTCATTATACACGCAGCGAGGGAGAATTTGAAGAGAAGCTCGCCACGGAATTGGTGTGCTTAAGAATAATAATTTTTCACCGGTGGTCAAAGCTCATTCGTCCATTATTCTCGTGCATCCTCCTGGCGCCTCTTCCTTCTTATTTACAAGGGAAAAAATGAGCTTTCGTCGGTGGTAAAAGGAGCATTGGGCCGAAACGTTTAAGTACATGGCGGCGAGAGGAAGTAGCGGGCGACGTCTCGGTGCTCTTTGCTAGGAAAGCTGCCGCTGGAAACGTTTACGGTATCGCCGCGGTAATTGCGTATAAGAGTTGTAGCACGGAGGCAGCCCGAAAGGTCGAAAGCGTTCGCGAGTGACAGGGAAGTTGGAAACGTCATTATCGTAGCATCGTGATCGTCGTTACTCCCCGGGGAGCCTGGTTCGCAGATGAAACCCACTTCGCTCGCGTGGAAGCCCGAGAAATCGTCGACGAGCCAGCCGGCGCGTAGTCAGTCACGCTGAAAAGGCCACGTCTTCATCGCGTGGCTGAGGCAGGCTTGTTCCCCGTGCATGCGAGTCGATGCGTCGCGCAAAATAGAATCCTCGCGCGTCCTCCCGTCTGCGGTTTCGGATTCGAGGCGAAGGAATTACCCCCCAAACTTCAATTTAATTAAATCGATTTGCAGTGATTGTTCGCGGACAGAATTCCGCGCCACTCGAGGGACAGAACGGCGCTGATACGCGCGGGGTTCGAGGGGCGTAGTCACGTTTATTCGTATTATTCCCGAATTATAATTTCCCGGCTGCCGAGCACTGAAAGTTGCGCGTTTTATAACAAAGTTTCGCGGATAAAAGGCTACCCATTATGGAATTAAGTGGATATTTGCTTGAACCGCTGATTTCAGTTATCGACTCGAACGCAAGTGGATTGCACGGAGGTGAAATTGTAATTGCGGCTTTCGTTCTGGGATTTGATTCTCTGTTGAATGTAGAAGTGGAATGGGAAATGGCAAGACAGAGAATATTTTGCAACATTTCTCTTCGGTGCCCTTCTTCAGCATCCCCTTTTGTATCATTCACCCTATCGAAACAAAGCCCATCTTCCCGCAGAGATCTCCTCGTGCCATCGAACGCGACGATGGTAATTTCAGATTCTGCGCTGGGTGACTCAGGCTGTACAGCAATGCGTAGAATGTTTACCAGAGGGCAATCAGTATTAATGCCTCTTGCGGGTAAACTTTCTCAAGCTTCCATTCGATTCTCTCCCGAACTCGTTTCCCAAGAAACTCACTGCTCGCGAATGTTCAGGGGCTGCATAGTGGATTGAGCTCGGCGTGTGCGCGTATGAAAACGACAGTGGAACGCCGAGTGGGGGCGAGAAGGGAGCCGCGGTATGGTTCGATGGCCATTAATCGTCGGCCGATTGGAAATGGTTCGGGATTCACGCGTATCTCGGCGTTTCAGGCCTGGGCTACACGCAAACCGCCGATACCTCGAATCGCGGCGTCGAGATCTATCGATGATCGCGATGGACGCGCACCACGTTGCCACGGGATCAGTCGGTCGGGCGGCCTGTGTCAGCAATTACGCGCGGCACGAAAGAACACCGGGCACTTTGGTCTAACGAACCGTTTTTGGAAGCAGGCCAGACGGAACTTTGTAGATTCTCGTAGGGCACTCGAGAGCCACCAAGAGTCTCCCATCTAGCGAGGCTGTCTTCAAGCAGCTACGTGCGCGCGTGTACTCACATTTCTTCGCGTATCCAGGGGATACCGTCGAACATCCATGGGCCGGGCGATAAAAACGGGTCCTATTAAAGGGACGAGTCACTCCTGATGCACTTGCCTCCGTCTCCCTCGATGGAACCACCCTGTCGTCGACGAGAACACCGGACACTCGCGTTTCATTCGACCTCGACCACCACGTTCACGAGCCTTGCCCTGCGTGGCATGCTTGCCGACGAGATCGAGCGGGTTTCAGCCAGACGCTTCCCCTCGAACCACGGTCTTTCATGATGGTCCCCGTTCGGCTAAGTTTCACCGCTACGATCCTTACGTGTTACACCTTGCCAGTTCTTTCATCTAAACCGGGGAGGAGGGGAGCAATCGAACGACGGCTCGTTCCCATCGAATCCCGTCAATCCACTCGAAGGAGCTACTAACGCCACTGGTTATCGTCCTCGTCGAATATAATCACTGCGAATGTTCATCCCGATAACCATTACACCGCATTATCTCGGCCAACTTCTCGTTACCCCAGACATCCTGGTGGAGCGAGAGGGAGGGAACTGGCGGAAACTCTCTCGCGCCCGATCACTGAACTTTCATTAACGGTCCAACGGTACGTAGACTTTCATGGAGATCACGGGAACCTTTCCTGCACACGTGGGATCCATACACAGAATTATTCGACGGGAGAATTCTGTTTAACTACAACGTGAACTATTATACCCACACAAGCTCGTCGTTCATCAAACATCACTATGTCCGCATGATCACCATTCACTATTTCTTATTCATCAATAAAAACAATTTACAACCGTCCTGATAATCCGATCCTCTCGTTGCTTCCTCTCCGATAAAGGGAATTTCGTTAATCCCCTCCGTGTGAACATTCCTCGAGCACCAGGGAAAACAAGGTGGTACGGTGCAACTGAGAATTGGATGGGGGTGTCTTGGAACCGGTTCAATCTTTACACACAGTTAACCCTGTTTGGCAGTGGACACTTCGCAAGCACTTGATGTTGTAGGGCGACATGGATCAGTTGCTTGTCTCGCGAAGGGTTCGTTGGGTCAAGACTTCCGGCCCTCGAGGGCCAACGGGCACGCGACGAAGAGCACCTTCCCGTTTTTCGTACGCGCGGTCCGACGATCGCGAAAGACGCGCGGGCACTGGCTGCGCCAGGACGATCTGCCACCCCCGGACGAGTGCGCGGACCGGTGCCGCCGAGGGGGTGGCGGCGGATGGCTTTCGAGGGGTGGCAGGCGCAAGAAAGAGAGACAACGGGGGAGGATACGCGAGGTGGAGGGAATGGGTTCGACTGGCGCGCACGCCACGCATGGAATCTCCGAACGGCGTCTCCCTTTTTGGGAAAGACACCACCGACGAACAGCCCCAAGTCGACCGGTATCTGGGTTACTGGACTCTCCCTCTGTCGACCCTGACCACGCCGCAAATTAAACCCCGTCATGCCTCGGTGTGTTTTAACGGCAGACCGGTCAGATGGAATTCGATTGCGAGACTGGCTGATCGTGGAGAGGGCAGCGCGATTGCTGCAGTTGTAGGTATCGTCTGAGACCGCTGGATGAATGGATGATGGTACAGTCGGGTAAATATGCTCGTGAACGTAAACAGTTAATTTGGATGGCGGGTATAGCGCAGGTAAGTAGTGTAATATATTTTGCCAATAGAAGGGTCTAATTGCTGACGTATTCTGGTGTAGTTGCAGTTTTGTTTTGGAGGGAACAGTTTGGGGTAGGGGAGGAGAGTTTTCGTTTTCCTGTGTGCTATTCTACATAGCTCACATGAGAACTGCAACGGAGAATGTAAAGTTCTTATAGCGTTCCATGTTTGAAGACTTGTCAGCACGAGTTACACAGCGTGTAAAAGCGAAAACTGTAGAATAGAATTGTTAGTAATAAATTAATTACTCCAGCTACCAGTTCTTGTACAAGACAAGTGTTTGGCTACGTTATAGCAGAATCCTTTTCTGAGCTACTCATTCATGCGAATCGACGGAATGTACGTCGTGTCCAGGGGGTTTAAGAATCTTAATTGGATTACGGTATTATATTCAAAAAATTGCCAAGAAAACAGACTGCGTTTTATTCTAAACAGTCTCGCGAGCACAGAGTGACAACTCTCTAAAGAAGGGTACCGTCCAACAGCAGAAAAAGAGTGTCTTTCCAGCGATCGTAAGGCATTCAATTTCTTCTTACATTCAAAGCACGTTAGACGCCTTATTGAGGCTCCGAAGTCGCGTTTCATCCGAATTACTCGGCTTACTCGACCATGTCACGACTTCGCTTCCCCAATGAAAGTCGCGCGTATAAAAACGGGATTTACTCTCTTCTGAGCGTCCTTTGCCACGACATAGTCGACGGTGCTGAAAGGTTGATGGAAGCAAAGGTAACCGTAATATAAAGGCAATTTTTCAAGAAATTTTCAACTTTTTTAAAGACATTTAGACACTTTATCAAAGAAGCAAAGTACTTTCCTCGGCTCTGACCAACGTTTCCTCGTTCCAATGTATTCCTTAATTCCTCAAAGAAGTAACATAAAGGGTGGATTACTTTAACTAAAAATACAACACCCTGAAATCCTGCTAAGCTTTATCGCAAATTGAATTTGACACGCTGTCGTGTATTTATCACATGTGACCAAAACTCACAATACAGTCATTATTCGCCACGCAAACATTTTACAGTCAAAGGGACGCGCGGAATTAATAAAAGAGCAACGAGCAGCACAAGAACGGTGGAGAGTTCGATCGGAGTGGAGCCGCGAAGCCAGGCAAAAGAGACGAGTAGGGCGTCCAGCCAGCCGAGCAAGGAAACGAGAGGGCGAGAGGGGAGGATGGATATAGGGGGATGCTCGATGAGGAAGAGAGAACGCGAGCACGAGTCGTCGCCTCCTTCCGACACCCCCTGGAGAACCGAGGATACCATACAGAGAACCAAAGTCGCTTTATCTGGGTTAGTGGACGTCGACCCTGACCACTTCCTACGCAAAGAGGATTGAAATAAACTCGCATTTATCAAGCGTTCCGCTCTTACGTAACGCCCCGGTGGCGGAGCGAGCAGCCAGACTCTCTATGGAAATCCTAGCCAGGACCTACCTGCTAGCTTCATTTTTAATACGTCGCGGCTGGACCCCGGGAATATCTCTCCACTTGGCTATCACGCTGGAACTTCCGCGAGTAACTTCCGCGGGGATAAAGTTTCCCTCTCCGCTCGCCGAAAATCGAGCCGAATCCGCCGCCCGGCTGATTAACTTTTTGCTCGCGGGGAACGTTGCAAGGAACCGCCGTCGGGCTTTTCTTCGTGCCGCCTGATCGGGCACCGTGAATGGCGGTCGGCATTAATTAAATTGAGTGTAGCTCCTTTTTGTCGGACACTCGCGATGAAAACAAGATGGAGATTGCACTTGAATTGGAGAGGATTCCGCCGCTTCGAGCGCTCCGCTTTTTCTCCGGCTGGCTCCCACCGCCGAGTTTCCCTCGAACGAGCTTCCAACCTCTTCAGGGAGTTGTTTCCTTTACGCTCGTCGAGTCCTTCTTCTCCCTTGTGACTTTGAAATTTTTTAACCCGCGATGGATCAGAGACTCGTTTTATTATGTATATACTTTCGCAATTGCCGCGTCAAAGTTACGCGGAATATAGCGAGCTGCAAATCCTCTATCAATGCAGTTATCCTATGGTGAAAAATTCACGACGCTAAGCTATTGATGCGTTCCATTTGCTAGGGCGATTCGGCGTCAATTTTTTCCATCCCCCACCAGATCCATTTTCAGTTTTTAAACCTTCGTTGACGTTTCCCAGCCGGTCCCTTGGCGATTTCGAAATTCCTGACTGGATGACAGATCGCTGAATGGCTGCTTCCCTCCTAGAAGTTGCAGGGACAAAGACAAATCTGCCAGGATGCATTTGTCACCGCGGCAGTGGATTCGCGGAGTCGCGAAGAAACAAAGATCAACGATCCCAGTGTACGGCGATTGACTCGGCATTTCCTGCGGCCTCGAAACGAATTGAAAAGCCTGAGTAGGCTGGACAGTCGATGGCCAGTCTATTTCGTTTCATCTTCCGTGAAAGGAGCTTACGAATATCCTTTAACGGCCTTTCGATGGCCACGAGTTTTCCCAGCTCCACTCTTCCATCTCGACACACAGCGAACTATGGTCTCTGCAACAAAATCCCCGCAGATTTTTGTTGTCAAATTCCACGTCCATTTCTATCGTTAAATTCCACAAGTTGGCTGCTCGTGTGTACAAGTTCTTTTTTTAGTAACGAAACTGGAATTATGGACGAAGGGAATTCTATCGAAAGTAATAAAATATTCCTATAATATATATATATATATGTAACAAAATATTCCTCGAAGAGGAAAATTTCCTTCAGGGCTGTTCTTAGAGTCGTTCAATGTCGATTAAATATTTCTTCCTTTTTTGACGGGGGAATCAATTGCCGCGGATTCTACGCGATTGTCGTGACTCCTCGACGTCTTCCTTCTGCACGAAGACAAACATCTTGGCCAGGGACCAAGAAAACTTGCTGACACATTTCCTGTCGCGGATAATGTAACGCGGTTTGCATGACATCGTCGCTAACGGAATGGCAAATTCCCGTCGCGGTTGAGAGCCAGGAAGTAAGCTATCGCAATACTTTGCCGCTGGCACACATCGCCGCTATCGATTCTGTGTAATTCTTTCCTGCACTGGATGCACTTCATTACGACCACCGTCCCTCGAATGTTTTTGCTTGATATTGGGGAGCTTCGTCGCAGATACGATACCTACTGTAATTCCAGGCCCCATCTGTATTCAACTGATGCAAATTTTTCATTCGGATGAGGAGAGCGTATTTTTCCGATCTATTCTCTTATCTCCAATAATATTCTATTTCCTCCGTATAATTACATTCGCAGCGGTCGGTGCTGGAGCTGATAATAAAGTCGCCCAGAGTTCACTGCTGTGACAAGAAGCAACGCATTTCCTCTTTAATATTTACGCATCGATAATTCAAAGATGCTACGTAGGTATCTAATTTGTGTTTGCTGAACATGTTTTACCCAGTCGTTGCACAAACCCTCGCGAATCAAGTACTGCCTTGCGCTGTGGAATGTTTCCGAACAACGACGATAACACTGTCTTGTCTCAAATGATGGGAACTCGGATAACAAGGGCGTAATTCCATTTTCCAGTATTTGCTGTACGTGAGAGCTCGGTGTTTTTACTATTTGCAGTCCCCGGCTGTGCCATAAGCGTTATTCGCTCGCGAAAGTAACGCACGCGGACGAAACGATTGAGTAACAAGCTCCCCTGTAAATATATCTCGAAATCGAGAATTTTCACGCGCCTCTACCGCGAGGTCGACACGCGCGGAAAACGGCTAATCTACGGCAGAGAAATTTATTTCGCGATCCTATCGACTCTCGATCAATTCCACGCATTCGTATTATTTACCGTGGCGCTCGATTGTATCGTACAAACAGCAATAATTTGCGAGGTTTGCAGGTGTCAAACAGCAGCATCGGTCGACGCGGGAAGACGGGAAAATATTACTATTTTCGAATATCTGGTAGTGATTAAACTGCGTTTAACAAACAACGAAGAATTCGATACGTTTATTATCATATAACAACAATGTATCACTTTGGTAAATTGCTCCGACAGCGTCCATTCGCGAATTTACATTAGACAAGACATTCTCCCAATATTTTCACATCATGCACCTTCGAATAAAAAGAAGCTGCATTTGTAAACCTGCGTCGCATCGAGTGGACCAGCGATGCATCCCTTACCAAAGATCGCTTCAACGAGGAAGAAGTGGAAAGTATGATGCTGCGATCGAAATGAAAGGAAACCAAGTGAATCGTCACCGATGCGGCTCCATCAACTCGCAGAAGAGGAGCGCGACGCGCCTCGAACTGTGGGTCGCTTGAAAAGCACGCTGCTCGATTGCCACGCGTCCCGGTTGTCCTAGAAGCCATCGAGGGCCGATGGGGTGGCTTCTACATCGAGACAAAGCATTGGCCAAAATGTATCGGCTGTATCACGTACAAAAGGGGACGTGCGCAACCGGAGCCGAGCGATATTGCGTCGCGTGACGAAGATTGCACCTTCCCCGAGCAGACGCACGTCGCATAAATCACAAACGCGCGGAGGGTTGCGACGGTTTCGCGACTCGAAAGAGAATCGTCGACGTGCCGTCGGCAAAAAAAAAATAGAGAAAGAAGGAAACGCTACGTATCGTCTGTGAATTGCTTCCCCTTTTTCCCCTCTTTTTCTTTCACCCCCATCCCCCTCCCCCCGCAATCAAGCCGTTCCAGTTTCGACGACGCGGCTTTGCCTTTCTTTCGGCGAGCGCTCGACCGAGAATCTGTATCGGGGAGAGGCTTCGCGGCTGTTTTTCCTCGCGGAGACGAGCTGTCTATCGCCATTCGCACTGAATGCACTCGCGATTGCTCTTTCTCGCTGGCTCGGATCCTTTTCGGGGACGTTGTGTGCGACGAATTGCCGCGCGTGGACGCGGAAACGGGGACCGACCTGGAGAATTCAGGCTGGAGAGGACACAGGAGGCTACGAGGTGTCAGAATTTCGTACCACCGGATATGGTAATTGGGGCACGGCGGAATTTTAAATTCTTCCCGCGGGATATTGAATTTCTACTTTACTAATAGTTGTCGCCGGGATTTGGGAGATGAATTATTGATCTATAATTCCTGGATTTCACTGGCGTGTATATATTTGCCGGGATAAAAACAGAGGAATTCGAAGCGAAAAATATTCGCTCGCGGGGTGGGTATCACGGTTTCATAAATACCAGCATTATCTGCCGGCGCGGCCCGCCATTATTTGTCACGACTCGATTACGAATCAGGCGGGATTGTTCGTTTCATAAAATCGTTTTTATGCCCGCTGATAAAAGCACCCCCGCGCCGCTGCCGCGGCTCTAGTTTATCGCGTGACGTGCTAACGACGAATTGCATTATTCCCCTGATAACGCGTTTCGCGTCATTTGCACCCAATTCGACCCGCTGAAAACACTTTGATTGCTCGCGACTCGTCGCCACCCTTCCTCGACGATCGCTTAAATTTCGATATAAATTTGTTGCCGGCTGAAAGGAAGTGACGCTCGGCGGGATCGGGGCGACCTATACTCCATTAGCGAAAAAGTTCGTCCGGGGAACGCGTGTTTCAACCCTCCCCGCGATCCTCATAAATTAACCGCCGCGCGGACTCGATGAGCCGGAATCGAGGCCTCGCTAATTCGCGCCGATGCTCGAGACCATTGTTCATAAAAGCCCCCGCGCCTCTATCGATTGCTGGTATCTTGGATCGACGCCAAATCGTTCAGCTCCCCTCGGCAACTGCGAGGACGACCTTCATCCCCGACTCATACACCCCCGCTTGCACTCTTATCGCGACTACCTCTGCTGTGTCTGTGGATCCAGTCGCGAAATAAGTGTCTTCTGTTCTACCCTCCTTCGGCGTTTTCTTCCCACGTTCGCCAGACGTGGGAAGCAAGGGTAAATTTGGGGGTGGAAATTCGGGATTACTGGAAAGAATGTTCCGACGAATCCCATCGCTGGCGTTCGGGCTTTCGAGGGAACAAGGGGTTTCTTGGAAAACCGTTTCGTTCGATTTCCTTTTGCACGAGCGTTATTATATGCTGTATCTAGTATGAGGAAGGAGGTACCTTCGTCTAGAATCTGTCGTCTTATGTAGTTAATTGTGAGTAGTAACAAGAGCCATGGTTACGCCGAGATGAGTTGAAGCCTTCCGCTTTGCCTTTTATAAGTTCCTCGAACGTTTCTCCCGAGGACTTGATTTATGACGTAACATATGTTCGAATGGGAGAAGAGCTTTATACTTTTTATCTGTGGTCGTAATGCGCGGCGTAAAACCGTTCGGCGTATTGAAAGTTTACAGCTCGACAGTTTACGATGTAACGTGAGAAGTGGCGGTGGATGCGCTGTAAAACCGGGACGAATCGTGGAAATAAATTGGCCAGCCGCCCCGCTGTGGGAAAATTTGATACCCAGCAAGCGTCTTTTCGGTGCTCCGTTGCGTTCTCGAGATCGGCACGCGTGGATCCTCTTCTTTTCCACAAGCGAGGATACGAAGGAATCTCTTTTCGAGAACTTTCGCAACGCTATTGCCCAGCACTGTGCTGTGAACCAAGCCAGGATCCAGCCCAGAAGGCGCAGCTGTCGAGTTTATATTAGATCTCAAAGTTCGATATTTTGCCCCTTAAAAAGGCAGCTCCTCCCTGAAATCTCGTTGCACCTGGCACGGTGCGGTCTCGCCTGCTCGATTTATGTGTACGATAGTGCCCCGTGGTTCCTTCTTATTCTGTCATTAGCGGGATCGTTAATTAATGTGGCGAAAACGAGAAGCAGTGAGCCATTTCGGAGCCACCGGGAGGTGTGAGGTCAGCTGAAAGGGTGATTCGCACACTTTCCTCTTTAATCCTCTTCATCGTTTCCTTTCTCCTTTCTTTTCTAAAGTGTGCATTACAAAAAAGAAGACTATGAATGTTCTACTTCTCTCAACACAGTTTAATTAATTCCTGCCTCGATCCAATCCTCATCGCATCTCCACCATCTTCATTTTCCATAATTCACATAGAAATTTTCTATTGTAAAGCTTGTATTGAACATGTAACTAGACTCAGTATATGTAATCTTGCTCAACTATAATAGCCGACGAATTTACCTTGAAAATGTGCACCTACAGTTTACGTCTTACGTGGCCAAAGTGGCAGTTCTCGCTGAATGAGTGAATGGAACAATATCGCAATTATATTGTAGATGTTAGTAAATTCCTGATGGAGCACCGAGCTAGTCTGAAGACGGGATTCTCGGGGTGCATCGAACCGGAGTGACTAACGACGTCTATCGTTCGTCTGGCTCGGTTTCAAGGGTGAGAGACGTTCTTCCACGGCGGATCCGTCGTTAAGACGCCGCGAGATTAATTAAGCGACGCTCACGCCGCGAACTTCATTCTTCTTCCAAAGCTCCCTGCTCAGGGGACTTCGTGCTGCGTCAGGGGCGGGCTCCGAAGCTGTCCCAGGGACTTTCGATCGATCGATCGAAAGTGAAAGAAAGGAGGATTCGAGAATAATATCTGGCGACGCTGGCAGCGATTCTCCTCGGTCTCCAGCGATCGAAAGTGAAACAAATGGGACTCCCAACGAGTGCTTTCCTCCTTCATGGAAATTGTCTGCCTCCGCGCAGAAGTTTGCTCGTCAAAAATTCAAAGAATGCCGGTGCAGAAGCGTGCTCGCTCGCGAGGAAACGGCTCCCAGAGGATATCGGCGTCCCTGGCTACCGGCGCCTCGCAATTTCCAGCGTCGATATTCGACGGGAACTTTTCGAAAGTTGTTTACGAGCAATTTGCAGTGCGAGTAATCGCCCGGAAAGTTTGATAATCTTCGAGATGTTTCTGATGGACTTAACTGAAAATGACCTTATTAAGAGTTTGTAATCTGTTGGCTGAAGTTAAGACGGGAGGTTCAAACTGATTCCCTTCGGGGCCCACTTGTTGCGTGTAAATTATAGTGTACACGGAAATGAAAGGAACTGAGACTTTTTCGAAGCCTTATCATTTCCTCCTTCTTCCCTCCCTACTTACATTTTTCACAAGAAATCAAATTTCCCTCCGTTCTACCTCGAATCACCGAACTAAATCTCCCAGAGATAAAACCTTCAGCTTTTGTCTTCTATCGAGAGAAGTGCCGTATAAAATGTCCCGCGACCTAAAACGGTTTCACGGTTCTCTACAGCTTCGCGAACAACGCGAGGCAAAACGGGGGAGGCGCCCGGAAGCGTCGAAATACTTGCGGATTTTTGTCACGGCACACAAACGTTCGGGGAATCAACGAGAACACCGGCCGCTGCAACTCCGTACGAACCCGTGTTAACCCAGTTAAGTTGCAGGGGATGATGTACGGCCTCGATTCCAACCGACGCGGATTTAACGAGCTCGACGGACGGCGGCGCCTCCCTCGTTCCTCGATGACAACCGGATAACGCCGAAAATTCATCCTGATACCGAGGTAATTCTGCTCCGAGGACGTTTACTCTATGAATCACGGTTACGTCGAGATACCGCGACGACGTCTGCAGCTCTCTGCTGGCTGCCCTCCGCGCATTTGCTCTAGCGATTCATGTCTGAGGGGATGTTTTCTGCCCTCCCCGTCGAAAGAGATCGACTGTACACAGTTTGACGATTCTGTTCCAGCAGCGGGACTATTAGGCGAGGCAAAAAACACAGAGAAGTAAGTGACCAAGACGTAACGCGACACTAAGTAAGTTCGGATGGGAAGTTTTATCGAGAGTCTTAGGAGTAGAACGTTTTTTGGCAAGACACCACCCCCATGATTTGCTGATTCATCTCCTGACAAACTCTTGGTGTTCCTTTAAACGAGGGGAATTCTTGAAGTGGAAGGTTAATTATTATTATTAATTGGGAAAGTGGCGGAGCTGCTTGGAACGTTTATATTACATACTTTATTGTGAGGATTTCTAGAGGGATGATATAGCAAAATAAAGAACGATTGGTGTTTAGAGATCAATGCCAGCTGGCTCTCGTATCATGGATGCGTTTTCAGGATCATGGATATGCAAGTTGTGTGTTTTTTACGTCGCAGTAGATCACGCCAAGCCGTTCGATGAATACCAAACACCCCCAGACGTGGTAGATTACGCCAGCACGACCTTACCTCTTTTAACTACGGTCCACGATCGGTACGCGTTGCGGTGGGAACCATAATGGCGAACTGGTTGCTGGAATCGCTGAGGCGTGTCGGCGACTACGCCTTCGCTGCAAGGTTACGTAGACCCAATAACGGGCCGGATCCTTCGGCTAGAAAACTGCGTGCCGTGGGTGGAAACCGATATCACGGAGTATCGAGTTTCGCGGAAGACAAGTTGATTTTCGACGGGCCGTGAAATCGCGTCGACGCGGGCCCATTGAGTGTCGCCAGAGGCGCTCTGAATCGTGGAAAGAAGTAGCTCGGAGAGAAGTTAACGAGCTGCGTGAACTGCCGGGGTATTTAGAGCGTAATCAAGGTGATCGGGGAAGAAGGATCGCTCTTAAAAGATTATTACAGCGTCCGATGAATACGCTTAAAGCTGCGCAAGAAAAACTGTGCCTCAATTTATTCACGACGGACTATCATTCGTCTTGAATTTCAGTGTAGTTTCATTATTGACGTTAGAATGGTAGACACTAGAGTTTTCTGTTTTTGTAGGAACCAGCTTGCGAAGTCACTGCGTGTGTCTTTAAATAAGAGCACTTCACAGACCACGCAACGGTTGTTGTTCCTTTGGCATTAGTTCGATAAAAAGAAAGTGAAAGTGCCTCTTTCGTTCGCTCGATGGAGGCCAATTAGGGCTAATTTGTATGATGTATCGACGGCGAGGTGGAAATCGATGTAGCGAATGATAATTGGCAGCACGAGTCCAAGATCAAGTTTCACGGAAGACAATCCACAGTTTCCTTCAACCATGAAATCGGACACCGATATCGAGATCCCAGTGTCCGCTGCGATTAAGAAATTATTAAAGAAAATGGGAAATGCGATATAAATTAGATCGTTAAATGTAATTTTAACACCCGTTAACCATCAATCTTTACATTCTGAAATTAACCTAGCTCGAAGGGAATGTTTCCCACTCGAGAAATCCTCTGAGAAATGTCCAAACGTCGCCGTGGATTATCAAATAAAAAGAGTAACACTTTTCGCAGTGGCTCTATTCGCAATTTGGCCAGCCATTGTCTCGACGAAACGAGAGTTTCGCAGAGTTTGGTACAGTTACGACGATTCAGCGAAAGCAACCTTCCCTGGCCGGCTAATTTTCTAAACTGGTATCGCCCACGACAACGAACAATAGGCTTATCGATCGACGGTCATCAGTGGCTCGCTTTCCCGAGATTTTCAGCCTCGTCTCGTTGGCGTTTCCCCCCGGAAGTGAAACAACTGGGACGGCGATTCGAGTCCAAAATCTATGCTTTGGCTGGCAGGGAAACTCGTTCCGCGTTACGGTACAGAGACAAGTCATTTCGTCGTTGCATAATGCATTATGCACGCGTTTGGAGGCGTTTCTAATGACTTCCGATGCTTGGACGATATGGGGGCCGAAGGTCTTTGATTCCGTCGAATCTCCACAAAGGGAAGATTCCCTGTAGTAGGATATCTACCTCTTCAGTGTTCGACAGTTTCACAATAACACGCGTTGCGCATGAAATAAATTTAAGGCAGCAGAAATAGCACGTGCACGTAAGCAGCTGCAGGATTACAGAACTGTTCTCGCTAAGGAGTCACATCTCGCCTCAGAAATGGTTTCCTGGAAGTACTTAGCCTGCGGTTAACAGCCTGAAAGACAGATTTGCTTCGATCGATGTCCGACTCGTTTCAGGTTTCGTTCGAAGATATCTCTCCGGCAGAATTTCTCCGTTTAGTTGGACGCCGGTCGGCAGATCGTGCCGGCCACGCGAGTCTGCAGCAAAGTTAATTAACCGACACGAGGTTCGCGTCGAAACACCGCTTCCACGATCATGCCGTGCGTGCCTCGTTACTGGATCGCTCATTAAACGTCCAACGAATAGACCGTCTTGCTTCCTGTCGCTCCAAACGCTCCCGCGTGATATAACTCGCCGCGAAGGGTTGCCATATTTTAATTGAAACCGTCTTACGGTCCACGACTTCTCTCCCGTGCCGCCGGCGTCTCGGTAGAAACGCAAAGTATCTTCCGCGAGACGATTAATCTTACTTATCCCCCGCTTCCGTCGATATTTCTCGAAACCAGCGGCAGAGCAATCGAGAACTCCAAGCGTGTCGAGCTCTAAATTCAGTCCCGCGAAAAAAGTATACAATTAGGAGAGAACGGACGCGAGCATTTCGGTGCGCGTGGCGATCTCTCCGTGTCGCGAGAGAAGGATTTCGACAGTGTTAGACGGACTTTAAACTAAAAGGCAGTGAAAGTGTTCCTGTGGAGCATGACGGGAGTAATGACACTCACACAGAGCCGCGCTGCATCGGTGCACTCGGCTCGTTGCTTGGATGTTGCGCGTGTGTTACTCGCGCGGCGAGCTCCCCCTCCATGGAATCGTTATCGGCGATGATGAAAAACCGGCAGGCCAAGGAAATTCTGGGCCAGACGATTTTCCCGAACCTTCGCGGATCGTCACAAGCAGACGGGACAATGCGAGAGTGTTCGCGGAGCGAATCGTCTCGATTCTTCTCGCGCATGACGACATAAGCTTGATGGTTGGTTCCGAGTAAATCGCGACTCTGGACTTTGCTACGCGGCGATTCGTGTCGCGGTCGTTGGCGGCCTACGCGGACTTATTGCCTGCATTTTCAGGCGTTGCAGTGGGATGTGGCGAGATAAGGTGGATACCAGTTACAAATTTAAAGGACGTCGCGTTATTATCATCCATGTCTCGGATAAAAAAGTACAATCCTCTTTGTCGTTGATTTTCCTACGACGAAATCGCTTCCACTACTTGACCCACTAATCCACGAGCAGCGTTTCCAACAAGGCTCGAAACGAGCGGCGCTCGCGACACGGGAAAAGGCGTAGTCGCGTGGTCCGGTTTTATTACGAGAACTTGGCGCAAAACGCGCGCTGGCGAGCCCACGTACACGCTTACAGACCCATAAAATGCAGGCTGACGTTGTACGTGGCCGCGGTGCACGCAGCGGTCGCATGCACGTTACACGTGATTATCATTCGATGCAGAAATTCTCGGCTGGCGATTATCCCGTCGAAATGCTCCATTTTCCACCAGTCGCCCTCCCCTTTTGCGTTTGTTTCGCTGTGAAAAATGTTTCCATGGACCAGCCGATCTGAAATTGAAAATATAGCGCGGCGATATACTGTTATCGAAATTGCCCCGCTAATTGCGCCGGTGATTGCGGCGCGGGCGAACGACGGCAATCTTCTTTCGGCTTTTGTTCGTCGTGCTGTGAAAACCGGAGGAGGGGGTGTAATGAAATGATAGATTGGCTTCCCAGGTGATATCGGGAGCTACTGGAAATTCGAGGAGGGACGAAAGTGGACTGGACGGCTGCCGTAGGATGGTAAATTAATTGCAAAAGCTGCCTGCTGTCGTGACACGTCGGAATTACGAAGAAAGCACACCCTGCTAAAAGCATTCCTACTCCTTCCAGACCCACACTGTGCCCCTATTATGAAGTTAATTATAACAGGTCAAAGCATACATCGCCCTCGGTGGCTGCCGCTACCCACTCGACGAGTGTTACACATACAAATAGACGTTTCCCTCGTGATTCTGCAGAAGCACCTCGCCACTTGAACCTCCCCTGCGCCGTTCAACGTCCAAGGGAGACGTCAGCCACTGTCACGACCCAGAGGGATGCGGAATCGCTCGTGCGGCCGCCTCTCCTCCTCCCCGCGAGTTATTTAGCGTCCGGAGAGGTGCTCGAGGAAAATGAAAACCGCGTGGAAAGAAGCGTGGGAGGCGAGGCGGGCGGTAGTTGCAACAGTGCGAATTATTCGGATGGCAGATACGGCATGGAACAGCTGTAGCTTATTGCTGGGATTCGCCGGCGTGCGGGGACTCGTCGTTACGGCGCGCTTGTGGCGTCGACGGCGTCGCTGGCACATGCCTGCGGAGCACGCACCAGAAATCAGAACAAGCGTGGGCTAACGAGCGATAGAAACCGCGTCGAAGCGTCGACGGCGAAGGGTAGGAAAGAAGTAAGTGGCGAACGAGTAGTCGGCGGGAAAATTGCATCGCGGCGCGTAAAAATTCCGGGCGAATTATCGTTCCGGAGGACGCTCAGCCCGCGAAAATGGCAACTTGATTCGTACGTCTTCCAGGGGACATTCTACTTCTTCGGCATCACGACACATTCACAAACAGCGCAGTAAAAATTTCTTTGCCTGCGGGGAAGGGGAGGTGGCCGAGGAGCAGCCAGATGTTGCATGTATGCGTTTGCATTTTACACACGGATCATCTACGCCGCGGGTCTTCGATTACTTTCGGCCAAACGTAGCTTCGTACACCGGTGTTTGCGCCTGGAACGTCCAACTTCCGGTGGTCGTTTAATAGCGCTGTCTGGTTACGGTGGCAGCTTCCAAAGAACAAGGACGACACGTTAAACGTCGGTCCTCCCCGAGGACCTCGAGGCGGCCCACCTGAAAATCCACCCTGTCTGCTCTGGACGGAATAAACGGCCGTTAAAAGAGGAGCACGATAAGTAATTGCTTGGAGGTAGAAGGAGATTCTGGACGGGGCCAACGTAACGGATTAACTTGCCAGATTGCCTAGCGGATTTTAACAATTTAGGCGGTCGACCCGCTTTGTCGGAACCGCCTCCTTGTCGCCGTGATCCGTGGCTTCCTTTGTACCGGTTTCCGTGCCATCTCCTTCTCGCGTTTCGGCCACCTCCTCTGTTTCTTCGCCACTCCCTTCCTCAGCCAGCTCGAAATCATCTTTTAAGGCAGCTCAGGCCGACTTATCCTCGAACAAGCTTCACGGAATTGTGGCAGGCTGTGGATTCCATAGTTTCCTCGCCTTTGTCGCCGCTCCGCTAACCTCGACGACCCCGCGGAACCTGGAGGGTGGTCCTTCAGATTGCAAGGACTCCTTTCGATCGCACAATCGACGACATTGCTGCTCTCAGAGTGCTTTCGGTCTCGAAGGTGCTGTTGCCACTTTCTGCAAGTTTCCTGCGGGATACCTGAGCAGTTAGTAGCTGGAGAATTTGAGGGTGGATATAGGGGATCGAAGACGATTCGAGGGACTTATAAAGACGGTCAGGAAGAAGATTAAAAGGTGGAGAATAGGGGAAATATCAATTTCGACTTTTTCTTCTACTGCCACTGTAATTTCAAGCCGTCTCGGTAAACTCTCATAACAGAACATTCCTTGGTATTAAAAAGGAGCCGATGTATCGAATATCGGACTCCAATACATTCACATCGTTGCATCCTGGGGGGTTTGCAAGCACATTCTCGAGGACGGAGGATGCTGGCTGAGGGTTGGAGACACGTACACGTCACACAGCGACGTGAAAGAGCAATTTTAGGGGTCGAGCGAATTGAATTACAGGGCCACTGTCGCTGCTCCTCCACGGTAATAAAATAATATTATTGAGACAACTCGCTAATGCCCTAGTTTCCCCCGATAATAGAATTACCGAGACTTAAAAGGTCACCCCTTGCGCACCGCGATATTGTTCTATTAAAACTGCCGGGCCTAAACTTCATTGAATTAATATCGAACCTTCTGCTTCAGGAATTCTCAAATATATCGAGTCGATCGACCCAAACTTTCCTTATTTTGTAACGCTGAACGCTTCGTAATGATTGCGACTTGTACGTCCAGCTATTACGAACGCTTTTTAGGAAACGACTTCTTTGCCGTCAGTTAATGGAAACTTTCAGACCTCTAAAATTATATCACGAATAACGCAACGATTCTCAGATAAACGTTTTTAACTCTCACGTGGATACTGTAACACAGATTCGCGTTGCGAAATTCACACATATCGCAACGTATTGTCCCGACGAAAAAAAGTTGCCATTTTTGTGCGTCGATGTGGAAATCAATTTAGATCCGCGATAATTCGATTATGAGCAGGATTTTTGCAATGCCGGTTGCTTTCGCTATTACCGTTATAAAGGGAACGGTGCTCTTTTTGCCGCCGTCGAGCGATCGGCGCTCAAGGAAAATCGTTCTTACAGGCTCGAAGCGTGTGGTTACAGTGAAGATTGAACGGGAGGATACTGTATTTTCCTTCGTACGAGTTCGAGCGTGCACTGATGAACCGCGAAGTTCAATGAAGTAGAATTATTCTCCTTCGAAGAATATCTTCCTTGCCAGCAGTTCTCATTTCGAGTAATTCGGAGCGGAGTATTTGCTCGTGCTTCTTTCAAATTCTCCTCGCACGTTTCCCTGTATCCTGCTGGCAGGTAAGAATATTCCGGGCACGACTTTACAAGGTGTACATTGAATAGGGACGCGCATTTAGCTTCGCCTTAATCGCGCCGCGAAGTGCGAGCAACTTCATTCGCGGCGAGGGTGTTCGTTTAAAAATTTTGCTCGGAATCCTCGCGGTGAATGTGAAAAACGTCGAGTCACTCGGCCCATTCATTTTCCTCCCCCACCCGCCGTGTTGCTCAATGAAACCCCGAGGAAGCGACAGTGGTTCCGGCTTCGGGGCACATTAGGGAACACCGTCGCGTCTATACGTTTTCTTAGAGACGAGCAGAATCCCATTAGCAGTTGGAATGAGCCGCGAGATGGAATGTGAATCCCCTCCGCCGCAGACCGGCTCGAAGAAGAACTCTCGGGGGACGTTCGTTGAATAATACCGGAGGGGGTGCATAATGTCGTTGAATATTGAAATGCCGTAAAACTTCTTGCGCTTTCCCGTTCACCGGAGGTTATTTCGCGAATCCTGATGTATGCTCACGATTCCTGCACCAGATGTTCCCTTCTCTCGTTCATTCAATAGCAGCTTCTTTGTGTATCGGGAAATTGGTAGATCAATACCGAGCTGCTCATTAACTGATGCTTCTCTATAATAGGGATGGAAATATAAATAGAGAAATTGGAATTTTTTCAACTCTGTGTCGTGAGTAATTAAGAGAATTTAGAGATCGATCCTTAATTAGATTAGCAAGTGATTGTACTGGAAAAAGTGATTGAACGCTTCGATTCTCCCAGTGTCTGCGACATCTTAGGTGATTTGCCTGCATGCTGTCTTGAATGGTATTCGTTTATGATAAGGAACGTGTCCACTTGAGTTTACGAGTCGGCTGTAAACTGTTCGCTGCAATAAAAAAAAGGGACAAACTGCAGGTGCATGCGTTCCCAGCGGCGGGATGGAAACGGAGGAAATAGGACGGAGGAAGAGCTGACTAATAAAACGAGGGAAATATCGTATTATCGATGACGTAAAATTCTGGTCCGTTATCTCTCGGTAAACTCGCTAATTTGCTCGTCCCGTTTTCTTTTTCGTTACGCCGTTCGAGAGAAATTAGTCGAAGCGTTGCCGGGAAAAATTAATATCCCGGGGTTTTGAATTCTGCTTGCTGGTCGCTGGAGACAGTTCGGCGTAACTCCCCCCTCCTCGAAGTCAATTTTATTTCGAAGCGGCGGAAAATTCTCTCGAGAGGAGCGGAAGGTAGCATCTTTCCGCAGACACGAATAACACGTACACCCATTGCCCGCAGAGACAGCAAAACTTCTGCCAATTAAGTAGAAGTTTTCCCCTTAATCGCGAACGAGTTGGGGGCTCGGATTCGCGAAAGCTACCGTACGAGTCGATACACACGATTTTCCTAAACTTCATCGAGCTCGTCCGTAACCTGCTGGAATTTCAGCTGCATCCGCGCTCGGTGCACTTTGCCCTGGATTTCTGCGCGGTATCACGTTAATTGATATTGGGATGAAATCAGAAACGTTGCGGGGATCTGGCTAAATCCGTGTAACGAGCAGAAGTGTACAGGTCTCGGTAGAATTTTCTCAGAATTGTAGAAGATTTCGAATGCCGCTGGGTGGCGCGCCTTAGAAAAGTCTATCAAAGTTTCTTCACGAGGGGTAGCTGAATTCTCCTCGCGATTTCGCCCGAGATCGTGGTTCTAAAAATTCTGGATGGCGCCGTGGCCACCCTTTCGTTCGAGTGGCTGCATGGGTCACGTGTTACCAGTGTGATTTCCCCCTAACAAGCATGGCGGACCAATTTACCAGTCGGCAAAGGGTGGTTCTCCTTTGCCCTGATCTTCCCGTTGTTACGCCAGGCGAGCCGGCGGAGCCAAGTTTGCGTTCGAGCGACATATCGCCCGTGGTCTGGCGTGAAAATTTCAGACATCACTGGGTGCATCCATCTTTGCTTCTTGGGCAACACGCTGAAGAGAGATTTTCGGTTCCTCTTACACTAGATTTCCATTTTAGCCCGTTCCTCTGCCCCTTCCCCTTCCTTGCCTCGATTCTATACTGCTTAAAAGCTTTTGAAATATTCTGCTTCACGTCCGAGGTGCTCTCCTCCAAATCCGTCCTTTGGTCCACCAAAGTCGAATGATTTCATAGGTTCGAGCATTTTCACAGACGCGTGAAGAAAGCACGCAGGTGCATAAATTCTATTCCAAATGATGGACTCGTCGTTCACAATTCAGGCATGAGATACACCTGAATTAATTTCGCAACGGTTAACGGAAACTGTTACAGGGAAGTGGTCACTGTGTGGACTCTGGAGATTTGCTTCATGAACTTTTAATTCCATGGCCAACTTCGCGAGGTAGCTGGAAAACCAGAGTACAACACATTCGCATAATTGTTTATGCAACCCGTGCAACCGTGAAGCTGTGTGGCCCCCATAGAAACGTTTGCATATTTTAAGGTGCTTTTTGTGCTAACATCGCGAGCGTGCCAACGAACGAGTTTTTAGTAACAACATGTAAAGTAAACGAATGAAGTCCTTTGTTTTCATTGCTAATGATTTTTTTAGAAGCACCGGTGTACTAATTTTATTATTATTATTATTAACGGGAAAACCCTTTGGAATACAGAAAATACTTAAGCTATAGTAAATAAACAAATTGGTGTACTTAAAACTAAACGTACCTAAGCCTATGACATGCAGACGGAAGATTAACTGTATCGAGGGATACGGCGAACAAGTGTTCTGTCGTTGCTCGTGCATTTTTACGAAACCCGACCACAGAGGATCTCTACAGACACTTGCGGAAATTAGTGGGCTCGAGTTCCACTGAGAGAGACGTTGCGAGCGGGGACGAAATTCGACGGTTCCCTCGGTTTAATCATCCCGTGCTTCAATAGTGATATTATACATAAATAATTATAATTTACAATCGGCGCAGTGGTTGCTTACTTTCAAATAACACTCACGTTCCTTTCGCGTTGGAATAATCAAATTTGCGCGATACCTCTGAATGAATTCATCAATTAAAAGACGAGTGTGCTTACCATTGCCAACAGTATCGAATACCAAAATTCCAGTCCAATTTTGCATTTAATTAATTGCTTTCATCCCACCACATTCTACGTGCGACCCTATACGTGAAATGTTTCAATCGCGAAAAAACATTTTACCGTATAAATAGCAAACCAGGAGCATCGCCTCGGGCTTATTCATTCAGAAAGATTGTAAAATCAATTTACGAAGTTTTAATACCAATGCCTTTCGAAAGCAACGGATGCATCACTGGAATTTAATGGAAACCGTGATTAATCGTTTGAAAATATCATCTACCGTGATGATATTGGAGAACGAGTAACGCTTTTTACTTGTACACGTCCATACTCGTACAACAATTATTTCATTGAGGGACCACGTTGCTCGTTAAGCTGCTCATTATGCTGCACATCTCCAAGCTATTACCCAGAAGCCGCCCGAACAATCCGCAAGTACGAGCCAGCACTTTCGAGTAACGCAATATCAGGCGATTTCATATTTCTCGAGCGCGCACGTTCGCGATCGAATCTTGGATCAGATGTTCGATCTGCTCAGAGGCATCCCTGCCGGAAACACGGAATTCAATTCCCCTTTCTTGCCGTTTACTGCGCGCAAAATCGTGCTTGCGTAACGCGGCGGCTTTTATTCCGACCGTGCTTACTCTAATTCGCAATTATATTCCCGCGCGCTCTTATCGACCTTTCAAATCGTTGCGCCGCGCAGCGCAGCCGACGCGGCCGTTAATTGCAAAACGCTAACGTCCGCGTATACGCCGCCTGTGCGTGCATTTGCAAAATTGATCGCGAAATTGTCGCAATCGTTGCGAGCCGGGTGGGTTTCCTTTCCCGCGGGCCACGCGCAACCCTCGGCAACCGTCCTGTGCACGCGTCCTTCCGCTTTCAATTATCGATCCCGCATCTGCCGCGTTTCAAGTGCAACGCATTTCGCGCGGCGGGGGAATCCAGGGCAGCGCTTTCTAAAACGAACTTGCAAAAAGTGCCGCAACTAAATGCTGATAAATGTTACGGAATATCGTACTCCGTTAGTTAATTGTTACCGAGGATTGCGATTTTTATTGCAGTCGAATGATTTTAATGGAACGCTAGATTCGGGAGAGATTCGAATCAAATTTCGGTGTACGTTGCGTGGGAGGTTCTGCGAGATGTCTCTCTCGGCGTGTTATCGAAAACACTTTCGCTGACAAGTTTCGAAAAAGTTTGCGCAACGGAGAATTCTTCGGACACCCGGTAGTGTTTTTTCGTGATTTTAATAGGGCGCGCGGCCTAGACTTCCGGGAGTACCAAGGCGTTCGTTTCACCGCCTGTTCGCCTGATTACCAAGGAAACCGTAAAATCAGCGAAAGTAAATTCGGAATTAATTCCGGCCCGTCGACGGGTCGAAATTGCTTTCCTTCTACGATGGACCCCTGGCAATTTCTTCGGCTCTGTCGCCTAATCGCGATCTCTCCCTTAATTCTGCGCAAAAGTCTGCTTCACTATCATCCACGTTCCCTTATATTCCTCTTTCAATTACTTGTCCTCTAACAATTGGGGATGAGAGATGTTCAGGCTTGTCCGCAATAAAACTCAGAATCGCCATTATTATTTATCGAGCGGATGACGAAACCCTTTCCGGACGACAGACGTGGTGATATATATTGCTCAGCATGACATAGGGTTTCTGAATTATTCTGAGAACAACTTCAAGCATCAAGAATAAAAGAATACCACTTCGAGTAAGTTACTAAAATACTTAAGAGGCTTGCTTAATATCAACGGCTTTCAAAAATTGACAGCCGTTTCACTTGAACGCAGGAATGAACACGATGACAGGAAACGAACCGAGAGAGGAAGCTGCTGTAAAAGAGAATCACGCGAAAGATTTCAATATTCGAGACCTGGCACATAGACAGCACAGAAGAATTCGCGAAAGGAGAGCTATTGAGCAACGTTCATCGAAAAAACCAGACATTCCCGAGTTTTTCGCCGGCAAAGGGAATAATGGGGATAATTCCCACTGGACGAGGATTTTGTTCCACCACGGGCGTTACCAGCGACGAAACGTCCAGCAAGAACCGTCTGAACGGTTAATTACCGATTAGCCGGGCGAGCGGAGGCTGCGGTCAGATCGCGGAGATCGGTCTATCGCCGTAGAAAAACGATATCGTCCAAATTTCATTTTCTCCCGCCGCGTTACGCAACGCTGTTCGATTTTGCCCGGCGTCACCTTTCACTTCTTCGCAAAACCTCGGCGACCAAGCGCGTGAATTTTTTCCCTGCCGGTTATCTCGAATGTAACGAACGGGGCATCGCAACCTGTGGACTTATTGGCAGGACCCGGCTGTAGATCGTCGATATTTCACCGAGCAGTACGTTTCGAGATCGAAAAACACGGAAACGCATCCGGCTGGGTTCGTTCGACGTAGATGATTGAAAAATATTCAGCGCACGTTTCACGAATTTTCTGAAACGCGTTCTTCCTGGGGGAACGCTCTCGTCGCGGCTAGTATTTTCGTTAATTATCGAGTGAGTCTGGTAAAATTGAACGAGGCCCCTTATTTTTGTGAGGCAAAAGGTATTTGATACGTGAAGCTTATAAAGCTTTCCACGAAATCAGAACTCTGAAATATGAATGTTAAAAAACAAGCGCGATGAACCGTGGAAGTCAAGTTCAATGCTAGAGGTGGAATATTCCATTAACTTTTTCATTGACTCTCGGGAGTCCTCTGTGCGTTAGTTTTCGATCTCCCACCGCCTCTTTCGCAATCCGCGGCTGGCTTGCTCATTAAGGCGAACTATCGCCAATTAATTCGGTCGCCCTGCCATTCTTCGAACGCGTTTCCATCGCCGCGAAACGTCGCCCGGAATTCCAGGAATTTCTGTGCAACATTACTATTCCGCGGCCGCCTCGAAATGCAAGAATGTTGCTGGCGACACGTGGAGCCAATCCGCGCGCCGTATACGCGTTTCCCGGTATAAACGCGGATTCATTTGCCTCGCGCTTTCCTTCGCGGTTGCGCCGGCTTGCCTCGAGACCGTAGGAGAAATTTCCCTGGCTCGTATCGAACGAGACTGCGCGATTCCAATGCGATGACAGCCGCGATATAGAGCGACTACTTAGAGATGGAACCTGTTCTACGAAAGTCTGCTTCCATAAAAGTGTACTCCCACGATGGTTATCAATGAAATATAGACTCCTAGCAGCCACGAGAATCCGCGGTGTCGCTTAACAATTCGGGCGATGCTCATCGCTGAATATCATTTTGAATGGCTGATTTGCAAGCAGCCACGCGTCAGATCGCGAGGAATTCGCTGGATGGAAACAACAGACCGCCGGCTGGCTGCTACAGAGCACGTAATTACGCTCGATTGCGTAATCTCATTTCTTAATTGCAACCTTTCACGGTTCGTGGATCTTTCCGACGCGATGCCTGAAGGTTCCCTCCCCTCGCGCTGAAATTAGACCGCGCTGCACGCCGCTGTTAAGCAGATTGCTAATTAATCGCGGCCGATCCAAGGCGTCGGCGCGCGTCCCCGTAATCGCGATAATCGCGGCCTCTAGTGGTCACGCAACAGCCTTAGAAATCCGCGGCCGATGCATTATTTCCCCGTTTTATTACAAACGCCACGTAAATGTATGCCGGGTTACGCAACCGATTTCTCGCTGCATTATCGCGCTATCGCGCCGGCTGCCCGCCGGTTCATTGTCGAGTTTCCTTTTCTGCGAGGAAGTTGGCAGGCAGATCGAGTGGTTTCTAAAAAGAAAACGGAATCCTAGATGTTACAGCAACGCTCGCGGAATATCCACGATGGAAACGATCTGGATTCCAGGTACCTATCCGCCCGGCGAATTAATTGCAGGTAATAATTGAAGCTCTGTAACGAATTTAGCTTGAGAATGAATCGAGTAGCCGAAATATGGAACTCGTCGAATGGACGTTTATCACGAGAAAACGTTTCGCACCTCCGGATCGTTCACCAGGCTCCTTTGTTCCCAGCGAAGTTAAATTACCAGCGCGCGGCAATTAACGACGAGAATCCCCAAGCGTCGCTCGTAATGTTCGTTTATCGCGATGGGAAACAATAATAATTAACGCTGCGCCGCGAGAAGAGGGCTGGCGGAGGGCTGGTGATATACGAGACAGCGGTTTCCCGGTATGAAAACTGTTCGCGATATCCGTCCAGCAAACAAATCATTGCATCGAGCCGGCCGCGTTTCTCCGCTTTTCACTCATGAAAATATATAACCGTGACTTTACACAACCGCTGGTATTAGGCTTACGTCACGATTCTGACCGGGCGTTCCGCGAGTAGGCGGCCGGGCTCTAATTAAACGCGAAAAATCGCCCGAAACCAGACGAGCTCCCGCTCTCCCCCAGGTTCCTTTCATTTTCCGGATTCCTTTCTTTGTCCGAGCGACCTCGCGGGTTTAATCGACCGCGGAAAGCCGGCGATATTTTCTTCGCGCTCGCGCCGCTCGGAATAGCCGGCGACGGCCACGCGTGACGCCTGGCTGCGTATAACGCGAGAACTATGTCACAAGCCTCCTTTTACGGTTAAATGAGGTGTGACATTTTGAGGCGATAGATTAAACGACGCCACGGGAACAGAATCACTGGCGAATTGGATGAGGGAATGGGAATCGCGGGGGCAGTGGTGCGACGCGACGGTGCGTGGCTCCAATGTTAGAATGCCGAAAGTGAAGAAGCTTGGGCGAAGAAGCTCGACCGCGGCTGGTGGCAAAACAATTCCCATGGTATAATGAGCAGCTGAGTTTTCATGAGCCCAGCCAGTCCACGGAGCTCTCCGTTCCGCGTGTCTGCCCCATCGAGGTGGTGAAGGACTCTTTCTCCGGGGCTGGCGACAAAAAAGTAGGAAACGAGAGGACGAGGCAGGAAGCCGCGGGCCGAAGAAAGCCGCGACTCCACCAGGCAGCCTTGCCATTGAATTAGAATTTCCGAGTCGTTAATTTCCACTGGCTTCGGAGGAGGCGCGCAAGAAACGGACAAAGAAACGACCGTCGCGATAGGGAGGAGAGGTAGCCAGGCGCGAGTGGGAACGCGAATCGCCCCGCGTTTTTACACCGTCCGTCCACCACCCTGGATAATTTCTTCTTCGTCAGGTTTCATCCACGCTCGATTAACTTCACCTCTGGTCCAGTCCAGTCGAGACCTTGCGCATTCAACGGTGCATACTATCCGAGATTGCATAAGGCAGGAGTGACGCCTCGTCCCTCTGAGTGCTAACTCTCCATTCAATTGTTGCGGGCGGACCGAAATGGACGGTTCGTTTTACAATTCGCTAGTTCCATAGGGGTTCGGAAGATTTATGTGGAGAGAAGGGGTCGGAAATAGAGTACAGACAACGGTAATTTAATGAAAGTAATCAGCAGTTACCAGACGGTTTGTAACTGTGCCTTTATGGTACGGGTTGTAGATTTTTGCCGTCTATTTAATTATCAATAATAATTTTGAAATATAATTTTTGACAGAGTGAGTGAAAATTTTGTGGGCACTTGTACTAACAAAAGTATTCTTAGAAATTTAATTTTCGATAAAGAAACAGTAACTACATATAATCAAATATATAGGTAGGTACTAGGGTTTATACAAAACCCGACTTCTGAAAAAACCGGTTTCCGAATTTTACAAATTTATAAAAAAAAAACATTTTTATACCCGATTTTTAAAAACCGCCGAGCCCTAGTGGTTTCCTAAGTATTTTTAAATCTTAAAAAAACTCTTATAAAATATTGAAAATATTAAAAAAAAAACAACTCTTATAAATATGAAATATCAATAAAAGAACAACGTAAACAATTTTACCCTTCCTTGCACCGTTCTAGATCAGGCTCTGTTCGCAGCAGGCATTTAAATCTTTTAACACTAAACTTGGTAGTATTTTCATGTACTAGAAGAGAGTGAATTAAAAAAAGATTCATTTAGATTGACGTTGGGTAGCATCCCTTCGGATAATTTACCCCTTTGCGCCGTCGTCGTACAATACATTTTCTACGTGTATCTGCCCGATTGGTTTTAAAGGTGATCCATTATGATATCGTAAGAGTGTCTCGCAGCGCGGAACCGTCAGCCCCTATTCCAGACATCCAAAACCCACTTTCGATAGCTGGTCGAACGAGATGAATGCGTCGTAGAAAATCGAGTGGGCGAACGAGACGGACAACGGGGGAGACAACGCTGGGCGAGTCCGAGCCGCGCGTCAATAATCCACCATTGTTTCCCCCAACCATCCGTTTTTGCACGATCACGCGAACCGTTGGGCGACAAAAGGCAGTAAAACGAAATTCTCGACGTCGGGGATGAATTGTCGCGGCATTAATGCAATTGCGCGCGGCGTACGGATTCGCGTTTCGAGAGCGCGTGGAGAGCATCTATGTATATGTTGAAACATGGGAGGACGAAGAAGGTGAGTTCAGATACGATGATCGCCTACGCATCAGATCGAGCAGTCCCTGAGGGGAACAATGTGGCAGGAAGTGGTAACAAAGTTGCGCGATCCTGTTCTTGAGTGAATTTCTGCAACGTCGAAGATCGTCACGCTTCCATGAATTCTTTTGCACGCTGAACGTCGAGAACGGTCCTCGAATCACCGAGTTTGCAGCTTGAATTTGCTCTTTTCTTTCTTTGATCGCGCCGACTGCTACCTACCTTCTTTTCTTACCTTGCTACCTTAAGACCAGTGAACTGCTACGATAGAGAATGTACGTGTAACGGAGGACCTACACGACTCTTTCAGAAAAAGAATCGTGACCAACGGAGTTCCATTTGGATGGCAGGATGAGAATTGCTACTTTCTATGCGGTGATTTTTCCGCCGACTACGTTCTGTGCAAGAACCAGCATTTATCAGTGGTAGAACAAGTGGGAAACGTAATATCGTGGCATAAAGGACACGTAGTACGACTCAATAATTAGCGACGCGTCGGCAACTCGCTCGATTAAACTAATAATGCGCCAGGCGAACGGGCAAAATCAATGAATGCCTGGTAATCCAATTAACTTTTCCATAGCACGCGGATTTGCGCGGTAGAACTGGACTGGTAGGTTCCCTGCGCTTGACGCGTTGCAGGCGATCGTACATTTTCATCGTGTAAATGATCCTAACGCGTTCACCGATTATCAGCACGGCCGACCGTGAATCGGAAAACTGTTGTAACAGCGTATAGAAAGTAGAACTCTGGGAACATCCGATTGCACAAAGAGAATCATCTCCTTTCGCGTGGCTTGTCATAGGAGCCTAAATTTACAGGAACAAATTAAAACAAAAATTAACACCGACTTCATAAAATGAAAAAGCACTAAAAAGTAAAAAATAATTTTATACCGAATTTAATCTACGAGTCTCATATTTTTTAAGTCTGCGCCAGATTTATATAGTGCCAATAATCGGGCGACGGCTTGGAAAATATGACAGCCGTATATAAAATAATAGTAATTACGTGACAATAGTCTTCATTATTAACCAGAACTGGCAAAATATTGGGCCAATAGTGATGCAGTGCTGGATGGGACCAGGGCATCGCCATTTTTCAAATAAAAAAACGATTATCAAAATCGGTCCATATGCTGAGGATTTATGCGGGGACAAATATAAAAAAAATACATACGAATCGAATCTATAACCTCCTCCTTTTTGAAATCGGTTAAAAAGCACGGAAAGTACGTAACAATAATTCTAATCTATCCTGTGGCTCTTCGTGTTCCTTGCATGCAACCTCTCCCTTCAATCCAACGCACTACAGATAAGACTCTGCAATCTACCACCCTCGGCTTCCTAATCGAACCATCTCTAACAACCCCAATCTACCATCATCCACCCCTTTCAACCCATCACCCTCCCCCCGGCACTTCCCCCTATCTCAACAATACACAGGCAACGACAAAGCTGCGATTCCGCGGCGAATGCAGCTCGACCGAGGGGCCGCGAGCAACTCCTCTCAAGTTTCTAATCGATCGATCCTCGAGGATGCTCGCCGGCCAGATCAGACGCAACAGGATTTCCGGTGAACGGGCTGCTTTCGTGTCGGTTGTAACGCGTCGGATCACCACGGGGTGCACCATCAGGCCCCGATCGTTAGACCGGCGAATAACGGAGTTATTGAACCTTGATTTCCACTTTAGCATTTATAGTTCGATTTCACTCGCGGCCGGTTTACGTAACGCGCGGGCAGCGACTGCACATGCAGATCGCGCCTCGCCACGCGCCAATTCGTCCGCGGGATTATTCGCGTTGCAAAGGTCGACGCTTATCGATCGCGCAGCCGTGGATCGAATTCTTTATTCGGCGGCGAGCCGGCCGGGCAGACGATCGGTCCGCGATCGAATCTCGATCTCGGTGGGTACTTGTTATGCGGGCACAGGAGGCTCGTCTCGCGAGGCACAGCGCGCGCAGACATTCCGCGGGGAAAGCCAGGAAGTTGCCCAGGCCGCGAGTGAAATCTGCCGTCTTTTATTTTCGTACACATCCAGCGACCCCGATCGCGTTTCAGCGCCGCGCGAATTCCGCACGCGTGACTTCCGTTGCGATAAATGCTGGGGGCTGACGGTGTCGTAATCTTTGTCAAAACTTTCGAGGAACGGAGTCGACGAGATCTGGGAGCGCTTGGATTTTGCGAATGCTCTGGGGTTTCAGGATTCTGCGATCCGCTTCGCAGAAACGTTGCAATAGAAGACGATATATTTTGAAGTTATATGATCAACTTTGTTTTCAGAGTTGAATAAAATATTATACTTTGCTTTCGTTCGATACATCGAAGACGGTTGAAGGATTTAATGAAATCGACGGGCCTGTAGGTTTGAATAAATTCTGATGCTTTATGCAGCCAGCTACCCTATCGTGGTTAATTATCAACTTTCACATGTTTCGTGCTACAGAGTGCTGAGGCGACCTGAATACATACGTTCAATTGCTGAAACAGTTTACTCGTGTTTCGCCACGAGGGACGTTAACGAAACGAAAAATTCCCGCGATAGAGCGACTTTGGGAAACGGGTCGATCGGCGACGATCGTCACCGAGCGGATCGCGACTAATCGGGCACCGCGAACGACCGACGACAGTTCCTCGGGTCCGGTCCACCCGGGCCCACTCGCTGGGCGAGATCGACGTGACTCGGTCGCGTTGCATCGACGCGGTCCAATTATGAGTCCGCTCTAATGACGCTTAATTTTCCAAGCCTCTGCTTAATTAGGACTCCAGGGAGCCGCGGCGAGGACCGAGTATCGAAAATGGACGCCGTGATTGACGGGTAATCGTCATTCATCGTTGGAGATCTCAGGTTAAAAGTATTTGCCATTATGCTGCCTTGAAATGAATTGAGAACGGATAAATATTGTCGATTATTTCCATTGCAAATATTTTTCCACACCCCTCATGTTTTTAGGAATTAAAGGCAATGAAAGTTTGGGTTAGAAAGTTGAATTATGGAGTGATTGGAATATGTGCGAACAGCTGACTTAATTAGAATCCTCCAACATCATGAAATAGGGAAGTTATTAGACTGAATCAGGACTATGATTATCGATTGCAAGCACAGAAGTGGTATCAACTCGCAAATAAATTGCACATTTATGCGCCTCGGTTAACAGGCATTTAAAGCGCAGCATATTCGTCGGGTGAACATAATTTCGTAATCGGGAGAGTGTCGAGCCCGTAATAAACAACGAAACACAGGCACCGAATTAATACCATTGACGATTAATCCGTTACGATTGGATCCGCGTAATTCGCTCGGACACGCATTTTTCTGGATCGAGAAATCGAGCATAATTCGATTTGCCACGGGGCTGATGTTGCGGCGTGGCCAAGGTAATTCGCCAACGTGACTCTATCAAAGTAGCGCTGCCGACAGTTCGGTGAGTTTTGCAAACAGCAAATTGGATATCCGATAGGCTACACTCGAAAGTCCAAGTAGATCCAAGTAAAAAATTAGTATATAAAAATTATAGTACCTATAAATAAGATCCTATTTTGCTATGTATGTAAATATTTAAGTACACAGAAATGTTATTTTCAAATAAAAGTAATAAAATAAAAAATGGTTGCCGTAGGTATACTGTATTTTTCTTACTTAAATCCTTCGTTATTTCAAATTTATTTAAACCTGTTATATTAAATTTTGAAAGTGGCCAAAACCAGTGTGCAAGTGGCCACGAACAGTGAAAAGTAGATTTCTTATATTCTTTAACATTATTAATTCTTTAACGGTTTCTTTAGTTTACTTAATTGTAACTCAGACATTAATACTAAAGCTAGTCAAAAATTTAGTAAACCTATAGTTTCCCTATTTTAAGTACAATTTTAAAGATAATTACGATAAAAGTCAGTGAAATCCTTAAAATACAGTAAAATAAAAAATCAACGAAATACAAAACAATTCGTTGGAGAACCTATTTTCCTCTTCTATTTCCATAGTTTCGACCCATCTCTACCAGCTCTCTTTTGGGAAGCAGCCCCCACTCCACTTTTGGGGTGGTCTTCCAGGCAATTTTTCCCTGTTTCTTTGTTGTCCCTAGCAATTCGAGCTGCGCCAGTCAGCTCCATCCTCCCAGCACGTCCGCCCCGCTCATCCCTGCCTCTGTCAAACGTGCAAGAGTAAAGTTCGCCAATTGTCCGGGCAGGCAGCTCGAACGGAAAGATCAAGAGGCTGGATCGCTCTGGATCGCGGCGATCGGCCGGTCGGTGCACCGACCAGCACCGACTTAGGCGTGGTTCTTGCGTAATGCAAAAGCGAGCGTGTTGCTAGCTAGCTTTATACATGTATGCATTCTACGTAGAGGTGGGCAGCGTGTACGCCGCGCGACCTATAGATCTCGTAACGCGGCGATAAGCGCAGAAATTCATATTCGCACGCGAGATCGCGGCCACCGCTCGCGGATTGTTACTGGCGGCCTGGTAGAAAGTAGAAAGCACCTACGGGGTGTAAAATAAGAGACGCTGGAGAATAATACATCTGACACTGCGCGGAGACAAACGAACGGCCCCTGTTGCCTAGCCATTCGATAGTTAATGGCACTTAAAGGGTGCTTTGGGAGATAAATAGGGAACCTCGATTTATCTATTGACACGGTACGAAGATCGGGAGAGATGGAGGCAGGTGGCTTTGGAGTTGATACTGTCTGACACTGGGAATTAGAGCGATGGCCGCGAGGATCTTGATTCTAGCGGAAAAGTATGTTTGATGGTAATCAATTTGTAATTGGCACTTGTATTTTACACCCCGTATATGGATTACGAGTAGCAACTAGTGACCTTCGATGCATTGAAAGCTCGACAGCGTTGCAGAATTCGCGCGCACTGGATGGAGCAATAAATTTCGGATTATGTAACGATAATAGCACCGTGAGAGTTGCCGGAGTAGGTAAAAAGTAGTCGAAGTAATTAAAATCGCGCGTAAAGAGGAAGAAATGATCGAGAAAGGAGTGTAGGTCGCGCGAATACTGCTGATCGGGCTGAAATTTAGCGTGGAACTTGTAAGAAGTTAATATTCCTGGGGATCCAGCTGCAATCGCGAGGATTACCTAATTCCCAGTCCACTGTTGCAAACTATTTCAAGATTCGATTTGCAATGTACAAAGGAAAGCCCCGATCCCACCTCGGGGACCGTAATATTCGATCTTCCCTCTCATCGACGTTTAAATCCAGCCACGTCAGGCTGCTGTCAATTTACCAGGGCGTGAATTTTTCATTTCGACCCTCTTCCCAGCTCTTCCCTCCCTCCACTTTGGCTCATTACTCAGACAATGTCCTGGCAACAGTGGGACACCTTTGACTCCTGGTATTACGTCAGTTTGACAGCTAGTTCCAACGGTTACGAGCTTAGCAGCTGTAACAGCTTCTATCCAGCGACTTAACCCGCTGCTTGGGGCGCGTAATAACGCTTCACACGTAAAGCTGTCCATGCGCGTGGATGGAATGCGCCGGAAGTAAATCAAATCCTCGTGATATGGAGAAGCACGTCGTGGTTCATCCACGTATCTGGGATGTGGACGCGTGTACGGCGGCTGCCATTATGTCATCGCATTATTCCTGGAGTCCTGCGATGCAATGACAGGAAGCTTGGTGAAGGATAAAAACCGACGAACGGGTCGGGTGGTTCTGGTTTCACGGCGTAATGAGGCTTTACATAATACGATCGTAATAACACTCGAACTGGAATCGATTCCACGCTGTATCACTCGATACCGAACGCTGTTGCATTGTCACTGCGTGCGCAGTGGGCTGCCTGGTGAATGGAAATGGGATCGATTGTAGTCTCGGGGGAGCTACCCCAGTTAGGTTCATTTTGGTAATTATTATTCTTATTATTTGTTTAAATATATCAACTGAGGAAAACCTTTGTAATAAGAAGTACAAACCGCAGTCATACGAACATAGAGCAAGCAATTAGGAAGTACAAAAGAGAAATAATTAAAAGAAACGAAAACAAAGAAATAAAAGCAAAAGAATCATTAATGAAAGTTACAAAATAGATATAAAAATTCTTAGTAATACCAGCAGCAAACGTAATAGACAAATAAATATAGGAGTATAAGCAAACAAGTAAGGTAAAATGAAGAAACGAGAGAGGTAAAGGAAACGCGAAGGTACAAATTAAGGGGAATGGGAACAACGAACAACAAACAGAGCAGAGTGATTGAAGGAATTGTAGGAATTATTGAAAAATTCAACAGAGTATACAATACCGATTCAAAGTTATTAGAAGTCAATTAAGACTATTACAGTAGCCATACAGTGTTCAATGTGACTGAGGAAGGAAGAGAGTATGTTTTCCAAGGCAACGCACCGGTGCATACAAACTAATACACAAACTCTGTGAATTCAGAAGCAAGCCGCTTGAAATGCTTGTTAGGTGAAGATCCTTTAACTCTATTCAGTAGCGAGGGACGAATAGCGAGCAGCGGAATTGGAAAGTTCCCCATCCACTTTGGGGACAGATGTCAAGTGATTTTCCAGGATATCAAGCCTCGAAACGGTGAAATCGATAGGGCCAGTCAAATTGCAAGAGCGAAGTGAATGTCGCGAGCATTCGCTGCGCCCCTTATCGCGACGGCTAAGTAACACTTGCCTCGGTAACGAAGTGTACTTGACCCGCAATTTTCTCCATGGCCTGCGAAACACGTTGGAGAAGATTGACTATTCGAATATCAAGCAATAAGTTTCATGAAACTCTCCGCGGAAGCCGATGCTCATCCATCTATTTCAGCGATCCACTTCCCCTTCTTCGAATGTAATTTACAACCGATTCAGCCCGAGCGATCCATCATTGAGCGGGAGAATTTTCCAACAGCCTGCAACGGCGTAGGACGTAAGTAGACCGCCTTGGTGATTTTCATTCTTGTTCCGATCGAAGGAACGCGACAGTGGGCTCCCACTTGCCAGCGACGCGAATTGCGCAATTGAAACGCAAGCCAGTCGAGCTCGTTACACGCGTCGAGGTCTTGTTTTATAACGAGAAGAGGTTGCTAGAACACAGCCGTGGACCGGTCTCCGCCGCGATTCACCATTCACGCTGATTGGACGTTAATACCTGGCGGAGGTTTTGGTCAGAAACCGGAGCAACCTAGGCTTGCACAGCCGTTTCCTTCTTCTCGAATTCTAGCCTCGCGGTTCAACCGCTCGTTTATGTAACGCCGCACGCGAGCGTCGATCGAACACCGCAGCCGGTAAAGATCGAATAATGCCGTTTGCGGGTTATCGATTACGGGCTGGACCGCCGGCACGATTACGGCGACGTTTAAATCCCGCGCGGGGCGATCCTCTTAGGCGGAAATTGGATTCACTAAGGACTCAATCGAGGAGCCAGTTTTGGGTCAAGGTGGAGTGGTCGACGAGCAAACTTCCGCAAGCGTTATCACCAGCAAATCATCACTGGTATGATGGAAAATTTTCGAGGCCCCTGGATTGCTCATAACGATCCCCGAAGTATAATAAATCAATTTCCTCGAATCTGGATTAAACTGGGAAGGTGGAACTGATATCTGCCAATGTGGAGCCTCGAGTAGAGAAAGATGAATGCGAATGAAGAAGAAAATGACCTTTGGGGGTGTGATTGAATTTAACAGTGAGGTATCTCCCTTTCCACGTCGTCGGACCCGAGGCCACGGCCCCATTTGTTAAATTTCTTGGCACCTCTGGGATCCATCTACCAAGGACCAGCGTGGAAATCTTTCGGAGCGCTGCTTACCTCAAACGCTTCGGGTAACAAATATTACCGTCGCAGCCAGTAATTGCGCGTCTGGTTTAGATGTAACAAACGCGACACCGTCGAGGCACACGCGCGAACGATGAGTTTAATTATCATGAACCGGCGGCAGAATGGCACGAGACTGTGCAAGTGGTCGCAGGAGACCAACGGCAGACGGATCCTCCGCGTTTCCTCTACAATCCCGTAGAAAGCCAGAGACGTTAATTTCCAGGATCGCACGGGATACACCGTTGCGCCTCGCGCGCAGCCTACGCTACTCGTAATTCACTGATTCCGCTGAATTTACGGCTGCAATTCTCCGAGTCCCCCGACAAGTCGCGAATGTCGTACAGCGGGGCCGATTAAATTGACAGTGGTCCGCGTGAAACGGCGCGCGTTAATGAATCGCTTGAGTAACATTATTGTATAACTAAAGGCGCCGGAGGTCGCACCGGTTCATCCCGACGAGCTGTTTCACGGTTTACTGAATCCTTCATTAGACTAAATTTTTGACAGAGGTAACTTATCAAATTCCGCTTCGGACAAGATTCACCGCGTCAACGCCATTCATTGATGGCGCACAGTTTCTTGTCACCAAGAAATGAGTGCACACGTGTTCCATCTCGCCAACAGCACAGCCGATCTGACTTTGACAAGGGGAATGTCTCGGAGAGGAGAGGGAAAGTTTTACGAGCGATTAAAGGGGAAAGCCGATCGCGGCCACTAATTACCGCGATTCGATGGGCAATGGAATGATGCCGAAGTTAGGTCCTTTGAGACTGGAATCGATTGAAACTTGTCGACGCGACTGAGTTTCGAAGTGGTTTCTCTACCACCCGGGTGGATGTCGAACGCATAGCTTCCCTAAAACACGGTTAACGTGCACACGTTGCCGCCGTGCAGGCTCAAAGAACCTCTTCTGTGCGCCGAACTGCTGCGAAAATGCCACTGGCAATATTAGAAACTTCGTAACAGTAATTTCCATGTACCAGGAGCCAAAGACATCCCTTTCAAACCACCGTCATTTCGTCACACAAATCGGTCTCTACGCTAACATCTAAGGGTAACCTTCTGACCTATCCTCAGCCAACATCGGCAGATCTACCGAACTCGAGGGTATTTAGAACGTGGTCCAGAGTGATCCACGATCGAAGCATCCGGACGTCTGGGAATAACGTCGGCCTAGGTGACTCCTGGAGACACACCAGCTGGTTATAAGCGCGGTAACGCCTTCGGCCTGGATTCTAGAGCATGAACTTATCGGGAGC
Organism: Andrena minutula; assembly: GCA_929113495.1. Classification (NCBI taxonomy): domain Eukaryota; kingdom Metazoa; phylum Arthropoda; class Insecta; order Hymenoptera; family Andrenidae; genus Andrena; species Andrena minutula. The sequence goes on along the minus strand of OV815996.1, from coordinate 4,847,667 downwards.
GAGCCGGGCGAGCGCTATCATTGCGCAAGCAACTACTCACAATGCCTTCGGTCCGAGCAAAAAGTGCCTGGCGAGCGAGCAGGCTGCACTCGGCCGATCGAACTATCGAGGGGATTGGTCGACCGGGTTGCTACGTGCACGGTTACCGAGCTGCAACTTCACCAGCATCGTGGAAAGGGAAATCGGCTTCCAGCGTCGATTCCACTGGCGAAAATCGTTGCGACGATCGGGTTGAATTTTTCTTTAGAGGATCAAATTTTATCCTGTCAGTTTCGTACCCCAATTTCTTTGGTTCCATGGATTTACATCATTGTCCATAGCGGAGATGATCCTCCGGAAGACTCTTTACGCCCTGAGTTACATTGGCACGTCCATCGATCAGCACCTGGAGCGATGAAATATTGATAGCCTCGAATGGAATTTCCGCGAAAGTGTACGATGCATCGCAAATATTCCGCGACGGATTTGTATATTCAGAAATTCCTGCCGGCCGCGTGAATTATTGAGATAATTCGATCGTTTCGCTCGGGGCACCGGGCGCTACATCGCAAATATCGTTTACAAGGAACGGGGGGAGGAAAATCGGCTTGCCTTACGGGGATTCGGCGCGAATGCTACGGAACTTTCTCGTAAGTTGGTGTCAATATTGACGCGGCAGCTTTGCGTCATCCCCCTGTCCGCTTGGGACGCCGCCTTTCGCCTTAAATTTCCCATAAAAACTTCGGTAAACCGAGGCGCTCGCGATGCCCTCCCGCCAGCCATCGGTTCACGCTGAAATCCCTTCCGTGATGAAGGAACTTAAGAAAATACGAAGTAAATATGTTAAAATAAGGAAGATCGAGGCTGTGTGTAAGAAACTCCAGGCCCAAAACTGCCCCAGCTGTTTCGTGGAGAATTTTATACCTCGTAATGAAACGTTAAGACCAACCGTAGTGGCCATTACAAGCAACTCAGCTTTCGCGATATCAGAGCAGACGTAGCAGCCTCGCGGCTTACTAATCAGAACCGGAGCATCTGATTCACGCCGGAAAGGCCTCATACGTCCTATACCAATGACCATAACCATGCAGATGAAGAATCAAGAGGCGATGCTCTGGTTGCGCAACTTGCAACAAATCTGCCGGCTGTAAAGTCGCGTCGGCAGCGGAATGGAGTCGGCAAAGCTGCCAGTGAAATTGCGTGATGTAATGGGGACTATTATTTAGCGGGCGGATGCGGCATAATCGTGAAAGGAAATTTCAGAGAGTTAAAAGTGCGAATTAGCGTGGCGGTATCTCATTTTCCCTCCCAGGTCGCTCTGCCCGCGGAGCTGGCAGGAGGGAAACCGCTAAGTACACTGCTCGTGGAACCTCAGGAGATCCCGATGAAAAGCGAGAGTGAGGGAAGAGGCATTGTTCGAGCGATTAACGAGCGGTTTTGGCACGCGTGCACGTTCCTGTCGGCCGGTGTGTGTCGCATCAAGAGGTATACATTGTTCCATTACAAACGCTCGGGCTTACGTAAAACGTCGCGTCCCGTTACGCCGCCGCAAAAGCTGCCTTTGACAATTTAATTGGTTACGAGCTCGCCGGGAAATATATATCTGGACCGGCCGCGGCGGCGCACCGTGTGAAACACCGGCCGAGCCGCTACGAACAGGCACGACCAGCGCTTCGAACCACTTGGCAACTTGGCGCGCATTTTCTCGTTTTTTCTATCCGCGACAGAACGTAGGCGAAGATAAAAAGAATAATTCCGAATGGGGTAATTAAATAACTCGGGAAGAATCGAATATTTCCACCCGAAATTCGTAGAATTTCGCGAGACGAGGAATGTACATATATTGTTTATAAACAGGATTGGTAGTTGTTCGATAAAACTCGTGGATACCTACAATGCTTTTTTTTACCGAAGCTACGGGACAGCGAATTTTCCCATTTTAGTGAAAAATAGAGAATTTGCTTCAATGGAAACCGGACTCCCCTTTCCATTAATATGTTTCAATACCCTGGCGTGGAAATGATTGGTATTCGGGGGAGCGAATGATTTGGGGGAATGTTTCAATATTTACATCATTCGTTGGAAAGTCAAACTGTGCATTCTCCCGAAAATTGCGAAATAACGGAAACCGTTTTTTTTTTATGCAGTGATTTATTTTAAGGTGATCGCATCAACAATGAGAGTCCTTAGCGACCACCCACCTTCGTAAAATGATTACATACTTGGAATTTGGTTATAGAATTACATTCTGAATGCTTTCAGATTTGTTCAAGTTTGACTTCAAGTTTGACTCAACATTGAATCTATTCCTTTCCTGAGAAACCCGATGTTTCGTGCCAGAAAGTGTAGCTATATTTTCCTAGCTAGTATCGAGGTAACTATCAATCCACCAGATACAGAAACCAAATTCGTCTTCAATTCACAATAGAGAGATGCGCAACGAAGTCAGTCTCCTAACTTCTCTAACATGCTCTAGAACAAATCTACGCCCCAATAAAAATTAAAGCAGCAATGCCACAGCCATGATACCCAGAGCACACCGTTCATCGATCGATTGGAACTGAGGGAAGCAAACTCGATGCAGAGTTCGGGGGAGGGAATATATAAGTATCACTTGGAGCAGTCGGCTCAACCCTGTCACAAGTATTCCAAAAACTGCTGGCTTCTGATTGCGAGGCGACGCCAGGAGCTTCGAAGTTAGAGAGCGCGAAATGGAACGATCCATCGGCGCTGCCTATCCAACGGGCAATAGGCGCAGTCGTTTCTCCGCCCGTTAATATATATACCGTTCTATCGGCTTGCATGGGAGCTGGATACGTTGCCGCGTTAACGGCGTTGCTCTAGCGGAGCTTACGTCGAGCGGAATGCAGTTATTATTCAACGTTTACGCGACACGCTCGCCTGCCCGCGTAGCGAGTCGCGGCGCGCGGGCCCTCATTAATATGCGGTTAGGCATGCGAAAGAATTGTAGCATATCCGTAGCAGACCGCTGCGATCGGCTCGCCGTCGCTGATCCAGAAAAGAAAAGTATCGATATGGTGAACGGGAGCGCTTACGCCGGCCCCTCCCGCCACACTTTTCCGCCCTGGTCTTCGTCCTTGCGCGCACACGCCGACTATTTCGCCGGATTTCCCCACGCTACGCCTTTAATACCATTAGGCTTTTTAATCCAGCTACGTAGAATTCGATACCTGGTCACCGAACGCACGAGTAACTTAAATTCTGGAGCACCTGTCTACCACAGACACGCGAAGCTAAATTCTCGAGAATATGGGCCTATCGAGTAACATGCGTCGATATGAAAAAATGAGAAGCATCTAGGAATGTGTCATAAATGTTCCTTTTCCCAGACTAACCGATCAATGTATAGATACTGTTAACGATTGCGTGGAAACTAGAAAAAGATGGGCACGGAGGGTTTTGCCGCGAGAGTCGCACCAGGGCGCGGGTTACAATTAAATTTTATTAAAAGCTGGCTTCCACGCGTCGCGTTAACGAGAAAAAGCGGCTAGCCAGTTAGAAGCGAACGGCGGCGGCGAATTCGAACGTGAGGAAAACGGAAGAGGTGGACAGCACAAAGCGAGGCGTGTTTAAATTTCACCGGCTGCCGGAAACGCGAGATCCCCGCGCACATTTTAATAACGTCCGATTGCGGCGCAGATCGATTTCTAAAGAAGCTCGCGCCACCGGAAAGTCCGCGGCTCGTTATTTCACTTTCCGTCTCGAATTGCGTACGCGAGACCGTTCACCGTGCCGGCAGGCCGGCGTAACAAGCGGGCAAATTGACGTCCACCGAATTACGCCCGACGTTTCCCGGCCGTTCATGCGTACCAGCGACAACTTTGATCCCACTGTAATCCTAAAGTGTGTACACGCGGGGTAACCTAGTCGCGGAGGAAAAGTCTTCGGATATGGACCGTGAGGCTTGTGTTACAAAATTTTAATTGGAATCGTGACGTGGGTTGGTTATGCTCGCGAAGGGGGTGGAAAAGCTATCGAAGGTCCCCTCGCCGTCATTTATCTTGAGTCGCGAGCTGCCACCGTCGTGTCCGTTAACTAAGGGCCAAGTTTGTATCGAAATACCCCGCCACATTCCCGGAGCTCGTTCACGAATGGTTAACCGCGATAATGATTCCTCCTTCACGTTACTATGCCGCGCAAACAAACTCTTGCAAATGGTGCTTCATCTCGCGGCGTAGTTTACCGACGGTTAATCCGCACCGCAGCACCGTTGTAATTGAAAGTAACGTCGTTGAAACCACCGTACCCGTTATAAACGCCAATTAATCGGTAATTCTGCTTTCAATCGTCCCCCAAAACAAGGGCTAATCTCCCGGCCCGCGTGCCCCGAGTCTCCTCCATTTTCGTGTTAATGGATGCACTTGTTTACTTGCGTCTGCAACCTCTCCCGCTCTATCCGATCGCTAACGCTTTTCGGTTACGGTCTCCTCGCACGATAGCAAGGTCCGTTCCCCCATGTGGCCGCTCGTTGGTTCCCCGTGATCCGGTATTTCTACCAGGCAAATGGTCAAATTAGAATTTTAAATATCCCATTGTACAGCGGGACAGAGTGGCCCATCCCCCGATATCGATTAGGACTCGATCAGAATTTTAGATACCGCGGCGGAGGTATTCAAATACGACGGCCTGTAGAATCTATCGAGCAGCTTGTAACCGTGTAACGATCGGCGCGGGATCGCCAAGATTTCGACACGATCCGCTGGTGGAAACCGTAATTTGCGGCGTCGTTTGCCTGATGATGGTCATCTGGAGCGACCAGGGATCCCAATTCCAGAAGATTCGATTCTATTCGAATAATGGCCCTTCGTCCCGGTGTACACGAAGCTGTCCGACGTGGGTGCCGGTGTTACTGCGCCTGCTGCCTTCCGAGCGAACGGTTTCTGAAGGATAAAACTTGATAGGAGGTTATGAAGCGCGAGGGATCACAGTTGAACGGTTATTTGATTCCATTTAGAGTGTCCGTGCCCGAGCGAATCCAATCAGTGTCACGCGTACGCGCGACGAGAGCCGGCGTTTAACGAGCTGCGCGTGGAAACTTGTTCACTTTCGTACACGGGGCAGGATTAAAGTGGCCGGGGATATTTCCAAAGCGCGAACCGGAGCATTTTCTACGGGCGCGAGCCTGTTACCGATCGCCACATATAAAGCGTGGCCTAGGTGTGTCTTGCTCCTCTCGGAGAGGACGTGGGACAGACGGAGAAAGGAGGAGAGATAAGGGAAACGAAGGAGGAAAGAGATCGGGGAGCCGAACGGAGAGAGAGATATACAGTCCGGTCGGTATCTACCCTCCAGCGCGGTGCTCCGGCACCGGAAGAGCGTTGCGCAATCAATTAGCATACGCGTACCGCGTTGACTGGTGCAACCCTAACTCCAATTCCAATCTCAGGGAAATCGATGCCGCTCGCCGATCTGACGAAAGAGGTCGCCGATCCTTTTCGTGCTCGATTCACCTGAGGAATCGGGGATTCAATTTTGCGGATCGAATTGGCATTTGGGAAACAGTTAAATGATCAGTGGCACTATATAAGATTTTGGTATTAAATTTCGAGATTTTTTTGGGAAGTTGGTATCTTCAGAGAGAAGAGAAGGGAGTGGGTATCTACTTCCTCGTTGGAGTAGAATCTTTATCGCGTTATGGGCTCTGATAGTCTTCTTTTTTTATTCAGAATATTTCGACACGATTTTCATTCGCAGGTTCTGGTAAAAAATTTTTGAGATACCTTTGGAACTGGATCCCAGTAGAGAGAGAAGACAGAAAGGTGTCTCGCATTGTGGGAGGACATTTTTCACGCGCGACAGATTGTAATTATGACGAATGGGGTCATAGTCCAACAATCGGGGGATCGGAGTCGTACACTTATCGTCGTTATCAGCGCGTTAATTACCGCCCGGTCCGGTCCGCAAGCGAGCTCGTAAAACACGGTAATTCTAGTTCAGTGGCACCGTAGACGTGTTCGAGTCACGAGGAAAGGCAGCACGGATACAGTCTAGCGACCCGTTCGCGCAAGCGGACGCCGATATTGCAGCAGAAACGACGAAAGGGAAAAATGGTGCGGTGCAGAAAAATTCCATGGGCGTTGCAGTTTTTCCTTCTGGAAAGTTCTGCGACAGGAACTGACACGGCACCACAATGGGCAAATCGTTAGACTGCCAACGAACTGGTGCGTTTCACTAGTGCCGGGAGCTTGTAACCGAGCAATTAATTAATTAACGGCTCGTGCTTCGAGAAGTCCCGATCGATCGGGAGCAAATAAAATCGGTCCGTGTGGTAGAAACGATGCCGCGCACCAGGGTAATCAGGCTTGAATTAACGAAATCGCGCGAGAAGCCACGGAACAAAGTAACATGTTCCTAGTGACGTGATCACAAAGGAATATGCTGGATGCTCGCCACGGAACACGGAAATCATATTCCGCTAACATATACTGTCCGCACGCGCGGGTAATGTTACATCGTCGCGAGGCTGTCGCAAGCACGACTCGCTACCGATGGCTTAAATATCGTTGACGTGGATTGTTCCGCGATCCAGTGACTCCTCGCGTACACTAAATGCGCGGAATTAGCGTAAGAATAAGCAATTAGTATATAAAATACTGTTATAACCGACTGCGAAACGAAGCTCGGGTTGAGTACATATCTCCCCGGGACGTTAACAACGTTTTCACATTCTTCGGTGGAACAATCGCTCCCTAACGCAACGAATTACAGTCAGTGGCACGGTGTAGAGTACACTGTACGAAATGCAAAGATACAGTGAGCATGCACTCTGCTGTAACAAGATAAAAGCACTGCTACATTTGCTCTCCAAGTTTCATCAATCAACTCTACACCGTCTTGCAGAAACCTCTCCGCTTCTCTGTTCGAGGCAGGTGCAAAAAATAATTCAAGCTATTCAGCCAAGAATGAGACATGGATTCCTGATGCGAGAAAGAGGTAGCTGATTGACCGAGAGGATCTTAGGAAGAATGCCCCACGATAGAGTGTCAATACTGACAATGTTCCTTTTCTATAAAACCAACCCTCGGAGATCACTCAGCTTGAGTGTTCGATTCCCCGCTAGATTCTGCGATGTCGCGCCGAGAAGACACCTGCAAAGTGAAGACTTCCATTCGCTAGGAGAAAAGGCTTGGAACCCGCGCGAGGGATAAAATGAAGGCGGTACAGAGAAACGGTGAACGCGGACAATGCAGTGGGTTTGTGTGCACACGAAGTGGCGAGTATGCGACCAAGCAGCGAGCAGAACACGGAAATGATGGGCAGCTTCGAGCTGGACGGCGGTAGCCCACACAATCTCGCTTCGCCTATTGCGTAAGATACTTTCGAGTCTAGTTGCCGAAGCGAACCGCTCGAGGCACGCTGCGAGCAGAGGAGCGCGTCGCTCCGCGCCTCCTCCAGCGATTTTCCTCTGTGATGCGGCGCCGCGTGCAGTCTTACCCTTGCACGCGCGACTCCTGTCCCTTGAGACACTTAACGGGGGACTACACCCTGAAGCCAGTAACTAAAGACGAATTTAGGGATTTTTTATATAGATAATGTATTCTAGTTTTTATATCTCTTTTGTATTTTTTTCTCAGATGATCCAGTCATTCCCGGGAGCGTGGACCAGATTTTTTGCAGTGCTCGTGGAAGTCATTTTGTAAAAAATTGTTTTCTAGCAAAATAAAGATTGCTTTAAAATTGTATAATTATTCTAAGCTGTATATTTTCATTTATACGAACAAAAAATTAATCACTTTGTTTTTTGTTAGTTGGTTCAAGGGAGGGTCACCCCTTAAGCTCTGAGTGTCAAGCGTCTCGCCTTTGATTAGTAGTTTTTAGGATTTGGAATTACTTGCAATGTATTTGTTGGTGCTTACACAGCGAGGTACCAACGATGGCCATGTTAAATAACTCCTAATATTTCAGTGTTACTTTTAATTTATTTTATACGAGTCCTTTCCATTATTTATTTCCAAAATTGGAAAGAATAACAAATTCCCAGTGAAAAAAGCAAACATGCCACGAATGAAGAGCGATTTGTTGTTCAAGCAATAATAGCTATGCAATTTTGACGAACCCCGTAGGTTTTAATAAACGCGATGTTTATTTAGCGACTGATTAAAAATTTTCACTCGGGCCAGGTCGATAGCTTTCACCGACACGAATTTTAAACGGCGCGTCGGTGAAGTATAAAGTCCTGCGCGTGCTTTTTCCTTGCCGGGGGTGAATTTACTGCTCGTTAATTAGCAACATTAATCAAAGGCGTGTCACGCGGCTCGAAGCGTTTTCGATAATTTGTCGGCGGTGTAGAGAACGCCCGACGGAATTGGAACGAGGGAAACTGCAGCGTGTCCAGGATCGATCAAAGTTGTTCTATTTGAAATCGCGGTTAACCATTCCATTCTATCGCAACGACGTTTACACACGGCGTGCTCGAGTTACATAAAAGGATGAAGCTGGTCGTTAATAAATTTTGCACGACGAGCAACCCGCGTGTACTTTGTCCTGAGTTTGATGAAAACATTGCTGCCCAACGATTAATATCCTTTCCTTAATCGACGCGCTTCGAACGATAACAGATCCTCGAGCTTTTATTCCGCGGGGATACAATTGCGACAACGTGACAGTGTAATAATAGCCAAAATGAAGGAGGAAGCAATTAAATACTCTATAATTTAATACTCTTTTTACTATAGTAAGAACATTCGTCTGCCGAAGCTCCTTTTTTATCGCAGCGTATGGTGCTCGAAGTAGATTATGGCGGCACGGGTCAGACACAGAGTGCTGCGTCAGACTTTTCTGGTTATTTACAGCGATCAAAGGAGCTTAATGCTACGGTTGCTGTAACTTATGACAGCACTTAATACTACCCTGAAATGCTAACAAGTTCAACTGGCAAGGGACGAGGCCACCGTCACAGAGATTTTTGCGACGAATTTATGGAGAAACGTAATACTATATATTACTCGACACTATTTTCTGCCGAGTATGTGATTATGTATATATTATTTAAAACATAAATGCCCACGAAAAGGCGTATACAATTTTCATGAAACTCATGTAAGAAGTAAATAAGCCAGCGAAAAGAATTTAAATACACGAGATTTACATACAGCTTGAGAAAACTTATAACGCGTGCTAATTTATTGCGACACAATTTTCTTACGATAAAGTTTGTCGCTTTGAATAATTTATTTATTTATTCATTTAATAATCACTTGTTTATTAATTCTTAAATTTAAAACAATGCCATCTATGTATCAGATGATATACTATTTACTTTACGTAAATTTCGTTTAACTTTCCACGTGACTGATCGGCAATAAATAGTGTCCAAGAGTATATTATGCTAACTGCCTCCCAAGGTTAAGTTGTAAAGCAAAGTCAAAACCTTCAGGCCTCGTTATACAAAAAAGAACCGGTTACTATAACAAACCCCGTCGCGAAGCTATCAACATTTCTCTGCTCGCGCTTATTTAACATCCCCAACAATCGACCTCGGGATCTCGTCTATTTGGCCGTGATCACGCGCCAGTACGTGCAACGAGCATCAAAGATCCACGCGGGCACGGATAAGCCGGATGCCCTGAACAGCCCGGTGAAAAGCACGCGCCAACACGTGCGTCCTGCCGCAGTCAGAAGGCGTTAAAGCATCGTCGGGCGACGAGCACGGTGTCGGCGTGCAGCGAGCAGGCTTTTCCCACGGATCCCCCGCTTAGCGGCTAAAATTTCTCCAGTTTCACATCCTGATGTTACATAAAAATTGGAGCGAACGAGCATCGCGGTAGACGACGCCGTCTTATCGGAGTTTCTCTTAACGGAGGTCGAGGAGAACGTGTCTGGAGAACAGCGATCCTATTTCCATCCTTCCAAGTGCACTTAACAAAGCCCTACTCTCGGCAGGAAGCAACACGATCCATTAATGCAGTAATCCAGCAGGTTTTCAGAACGATATCGTTAAAAGAGTGGCCACCAGTTCGATGTCTCAGTGACCCAAGAAATTGGTATTCAGAAGGATTAAACATGCATCCCGTTTGGGGGATGTAATCTTCTCTCCAAGGTCACCAGGTTTCACGAAACGCTCGTGAAATATAATCGACAGCTTCTACTGCCAAAGGGCTCGCTCGGAGGGTGTACAGTTGAGGACTGGAGCTGTGGACTCGTCTTAAGGTCCGCTGGTACCGCAGAGAAAGGAACACGCTCCGATCGGCACGATCGATGCATGAGAACGGCAGTGGCAATGCCGCTGTTCACAGTAATTCTCTCATGCGCCTTGGTATCAAAGTTCATCGATGACTCGCGGGCGAACAAACAACTCAAAAATCGCGCGCCGTCACTTAGCCTCTCTAAAATTCGATTACCGTCAAGTCCGGTCCAACGATCCACGAATTTTGTCAACTACGGCTAGTGAACGTTGATCAACTGCTGGTGTTTACTGCACCAACATCAGTGCAAGCTAGGGGAGCCAATTCGCGTGAAAATGAGTCCTGCGTCGCAATGAAGTCAGGGGGAACTAGATCTCTTAACTTAGATCTCCCTGGCGTAAACAGTCTCTTAGAAAACGAACATCGGCGGATATAAAGGTCCTGGGGACTCGACGGTTACTCGCTCGTTTAATGGCTAATGAACAGGCGACACAGTGGCGATCGTAGAAAGCGGCTTCGGCCGAGCAGGCGGCAGCGATTGACCCTGTCGATCGGCGGAAAGTTGGGCTCGAGAAGACGACGGGGTTCGAAGGTATCGCGCGGATGGAACGCGAGGGTTCCAGCGAGCGCACAATTAATAGACCGCCAAGCGGTTGCTCAACGGCGAGGCATCGCGAACGAAAAGAAACGCGATTGCACAATGGTACCCGGCTCGTTGAATATTCCTAGTGGATCGCGCGATTTGCTGTATTTTCCGTCGCGCAGCCACCTCCGTCCCGTATCTGTCTTTCCCCGCGGCCCTTTTTTATTTCCATCGAGACACAGATTGCGCAACGAGCGTCGAGCGACAAGCGGGATTAATTGAATGACCGATCGTCGAGACGAAATAATAGCCGACCGGCTAATTGCCTTACGCGGCCGGAATCGATCCGCGGCTACCGTTTCGAGGGTGTACGAGAAGGAATAGAGCCGCGAGCAGCGGCCGTGTCGCTTTATATATTCGAAACCGGTCAGGGCTGGCGAGAAAAGACACGCGCGGGCGACTTTCGCGATAGACCGGGCATTTTTCGCGGACGCCAAATAATATAATGGCTTTCACTTCTGCGCGAGCCGGAAAACTAGCCGGCCGTGATATGTGGATAGGCGCCAAAACGAAGCCAATTAACGCTTCGAATCGATTAACCGCCGCCCTCCCCCCGTCGCCCCGAGGCGCGTCGACTGAGGATTAAGTCATCCTCGCCAGCCGTTTTCCCAGGGCCGTCCCCTTTTCCCCGTTATCCATCTCCTCTTCTTTTCTTCTCGCCCGCTCCTCCGTCGGCTTAGCATTGAATCGCGTCGCGATTAAAGATAGCCGCGGGGCAAGAGTCGCTTATCGGCGCGGCATCGACGCCCGTCCGTTTATCAGACGTGAGCCAGTGATTTTTCAGCCAACCGCGTCTCCCTTCGATCAACGCAGTTGCGCAATTATGTAGATCTGCGCAAATGTACCTTCGCAATGAAGGAATAGAGAAATGGTACGCTTGAGCATCCTTTGCACGGTAAAAGTGAAAATATTATCGATATTACGGAGATGCGAACTTTTGCCGATTATGTCGTTGGGATCGAATTAGAACGCGCGATGACAGGAGGACGGCTTTTACGAGCAGAGTCTCGCGTAGAAGTTTCTCCATTGCTGATGTCTGCTTGAAAACGACAGGCCGCGTTCTCCCAAAGGAAACTCATGATTCTGTTAGCAGGGTCGTCGCGGGCTAATGTACCTTGAAGAACATCTTCGTGAGCCAGTACAGTCAGGCAGAGAGATAGGAGTCAGATAAGATTGAGAAGCTTTGTCGAGGAGGCTCTCGACGGTTCGACTGGGCGAATATGAGAAATTGGTCCTTGGACCTCTGCTTCAAGAGTACAGAAACCCTTGATGCAAAATACCGACTAACCGTTTCGTTTGTAGCGACGAAAAGCATGCGTTCCCAAGCGACATTGTTCGAAGGAAACAGCACGGCGTAATTCGAAGTTCTCGCTCAAGGAAGGCAACCCCTGGAAGGCAACCCCTTCGCGGCGATGGCTCGATCCCCGACTTCCCTTATAACGCCAGCGTGGCAGCTGGGAATTAGTAGGTTGAGGTAATAAGTAACGAGCGACGGCGTCGGCCACGACGGCAGGCAATCTATTTAGAAAAGAATCCAGGTTCTTTAAAGCCATTCAACGACCCGCAATTCCAACTCTTTAGAACGCCTCGACGTTTGCCACTAACGCGAAACTCCATTTCGATGCGAGGACCTCGTTTCCAAGTAACGAGCGTGCCATAATCTGGACCGCGCGTGTCGCCATTCGTGGATCTGCGTTTCTTCCTCTCCCCTTCTCTCCCGCTCTCTTTCTTTCGCCCGGGAGCGATAAAATTTTTCTCTTAACGTCCACCCGCGCTGGCGGGAAATCCTTCTGTCCCGTCTTATCGCTCTAGGAGCTCGGTTACTCACCGTCCTCGCGAATTCCAGACGATTCTCGCGTAACCGAGCTGAGCGCGGCCTTCGTCTCGTCTGGAGCATTCTGGAAAATTGATGCGTTCCAGGCGCGAAAGAGAATCACGTTCTCTTTACAATTAATGGACGAGCGTTCGCTCTTCGTCTTTGCGATCTTGACAACCCTGTTTTCCGGTTAAAGGGGAGGAAACCATGTGGGATAATCGTGCTGCCGTTGAGCGTAGTTCTTGAAGCATGTCCCTGCTTCTATCTACTAACAAAAGAGGGTTTCATCGGTGCCGTTTGTCCCGCGTGAATCAAGAATTGCCTAATTAACCCTCTGAGACTTGGCTGATGCACCTGTGACCGAGGAGAGCCGAGCAACAATGGAGCCGCTCGGCTGCAGGAGCCTGGGCGTCCGTGCACCACGCCTGCACGAGAGAGCTTGGGTATCGTAGGTGACCAGGTAACCCGGGTGGTACCTGGTTGCACTTGGTGCGGCCTGCAGCGTGGATACCGAGCTTGTAGGCCAAGATGGCGGGGCGGGTGGAGTAGGAGGCTGTTCTCTGCGGCCGTTAGACACGAACGAAGCCGTTGGAATACCCGCGAACAACCTACAACACGTCAGCCTACACCGCCGCGCCGGTGCAAGCAGGGGGGGCCCCCCTTTGGCCCCAAAGCAGCTGGTGGGACTACGTTCGTCTATGCCGGCCGCTGGTACGACGTGGATTATAGTTTTTCTGGGGGGAGGATGGTGGAGCGCGTTGCTTTCGAAAGGATGGTGATTGTGGAGCGTAGCCAGAGTAGAGTTAGGCGTATATAAGGCCCGCCGGCCCGGCCCAAGTCAGTCATTCACCGGACTACCAGCCCACCATACACACACCAAACATGAAGGCCTTTGTGAGTATCCGCCACAGGGTTGGTGATTCGTGGGGTGTTCGATTGGTATCGCGTTCTCCGCGGCTCCGACGCTTCTCTCTAATCTCTCTCACTTGGCACCGGGCCTCGTTCTTTGCTTCTCTCTAGTCTCTTTGCTCGATCGTCGATTTATTCGCTCGGCTTTGCATTCGATCAGTGTCCAGAAACGTTCTCGTTTTTCAAAATTAATTATCCTCCCGTCGTCTCATCGCGGTTAAATTGAACAGCTATTAAATTCCATTCGTAGTACGCTGTCCTTAAAGGGATTCCATCATTTGGCGATGAAATCAGAACGACAGTCTCGAGGACACACGAGCACGCTCTTGCCTCGAGACGATCTATCGATGCGGGGTTTAGTCGCAGAAGCATCGAAATCCCTCGTTTTGTCGAGCTCTTTACTGTCCGCGCCTCCGCGGCGTCTGCTCCCTGATTCAATGTCACGGCTCAACTGCTCTTTGGTCCTTTTTGCTCCGCGGGACGAAACAATCGGAACAGACTTTGCCCTTCTTGTCCCGCTCCATTCATGCGACAAGAAGTCCCGTCGCACGGTACACTGACCGCGTCGCGAAACCGGTTGTAGTAGTATCATCGTCATTCAACCGTCGACCGGTTCTATCCTCGGCGCATCTTCATTCACGTGCGCCGTTTCTCCACTCTCGATCGCTCTTCTCCTCGTTCAGAACTGTTACTTTCCCTCTCGACCGTAACACTCGTCGCTGCAACCTGAAAACAGCCCCGAATTAGACGCATCCGTTCGAATAACCCTCCCTACGTCGGGTAACGTTTCTCGAGTCACAGAATCCAACGATCCGGGAACGACGATCGAACCGCCGAGCTGTGCTCGAAATCGTTTCGAAATCGCCGTTTTCCGATCGCCGGGCTCGCGAGAACGCTCGGTCGACCACGTCACACGGTTACCTCGTTCCGCGTAAACGGGGATGTGAAAGTTTCGCCAAGTCGTTAGATATGCATAATACCAGACCGACTCGGTGCCATTTAAGCGCAGCTTAAGTCCCGAGCTGGGCGTGACACGCGTCTAACGTTCCCGTCGTCTAGTCTATCGCACGCGACCGCGGGCTTCTCCTAAAACCGACTCGAACTTCCTTCCGTCCACCGATTTTCTCTTCTCGCGACACGCTGTCTTTCCAATCGATTCGCGGTAGCAGCGCGTTGACCGGTCGTTTCCAGTAACGGGAAGAAATAAATCGCCCCGAGAGAATTGTCGCGATCGGTTCGCGTTAACTTTAAATTGCTTCCATCGTATCGGCTAGTTTCGCGAAAGGGGACCAAGCATTTCTAGTTCCCAGTTCGATCCAGCTACGAATACAGCCGATCACGAGCAGATTATCGTTGATTAATTATGAATCCTTCACTACAATCCGACTGACGCGCGGGGATCACGTCGATTAGAGAAGCGGTTGCATAAAACTCGGCGGAGGGGTGTGGCGGCGAGCTATTAACGAGTAGCCTGAAAGAATTTCTTCCCCTAATATGGTCGCGAGGTGTGGCGAACGGGCCCGACTGATCGCGAACGGGAGAGATCGCGGATAGGTGGCCGCGGGAAAGTGTAATCGGCACCGGCGATCGTTTCGAATTGCGAAACATTACGGCACCCCGTGTCACGAGCTCGCGTTTTCTCGGCACGACGAGATGGAATCGTTACGGTTCCGCGGCGTTACGAAATTTCGCGTGGCTTCGGCGCGCTCCGTGCACGCTTTCACGCCAGAGACAAGACGGTCGAAACCGATCGCGACTATTTTCCCCGACACCGCGGAACCACTCTAGCATCGAAAGTGAAAGCCCGCGGTGTATGTTACAGTGAGGCGCGTGGTACTCGCTGCCAAGCCAGCGGGTACCTGAAATCGCGCACGACACTTCCGTAAACCGATTCGCGGGTTCGTCATCTCGGTTCTCTTTGTTTTTTTCTCCATGACGATTTCGCTAATTGATAGTATGGATCGTGTGGTCTCGGGCACGTATGAACGCGATCGCGATAAACATTCTCTGTACATGGTAAGCAACAGAGGTTCGCATCCGTGTCGCAGGTTGTGTTCGCCTGTCTGGCAGTGGCGACGGCCCGCGCCGGAATCTCCCATGGTGGCTACGGCGGCGGCTACGGCGGTGGCTACGGCGGCGGCCTTGGCGGCGGCTATGGCGGCGGCTATGCCTTAGGAGGTGGATTGGGTGGTGGCGCCGGTGGTGGTACCGCTGGACTTACTGGTGGACTTATCGCTGGAGCAAACACCGCTGCCTCTGCCCAGGGTGGTGCGTCCTCTTTGGGATCCCCGCAACTGGCTGCCAGCTATGCCTCTGGTGCTGCGTCAGCGGCTGGTGCTGCTGGTGTTCAACAGATCGTTTCCGGAGGTGCGTAAGAAGGCGACCTGCCCTCGAGAAGAGCCGCATGCTGGATTATCTGTAGCAGAGGGATGTTGGTTGAGCGGCGATTAAATTTCTTCTCTCCCGTGTACAGGAGTCGCCGGCGGTAGAGCCGACCTTGGACCCGCTGAAGGACCCAAAGCCAACGTAGGACCCCAGGTTGGACCCTCTGAAATTGGAGGACCCCAGGAAGGTTTCAAGAGTAACTCTGGACCCCGTACCGGCCCATCTGTCCAAGTAGGACCCGCCACTGGCCCCTTCACCGTCTTGGGAGCTTCATCTGGTGTTGCCACCGTCGCCGGATCTTCCTCTGGTGGTGCTAACCTGATCGGACCCAGCGTAGGCCGCGTGAACGTGTACGCCGGTGGCTCCAACCTGAACGGTGACAACGGTGACTCTGGCTCTGCTGCCGCTGCTGCTCCAGGTGGTGGACTCGGTCTTGGAGGTGGCGTTGGTCTGTATTCTATTGGAGAATTGTTACCCGATTGAGAAGACGCGTAAAGAGAAGCTTGATCGATTCTAACCTGTGGATGATCTTTTTCGGACTTACAGGTGCCATCGCTGTTGTGGGTGGTGGTGCCGGCGGTATCGCCGGAGGACTCGGTGGACATGATGGCGGTATTGCTGTGATCAACGGACCATCTGGCGCCATCCACGCCGGACTTGGCTCCCACGGAGCCATCATCCCCGGGGCACTTGGCAAGTACTAGACGCTCTAAGGCCCCATCGATCTCGGCTCGGCGACGGCGGCATACCCACCACAGTCACTTACCGGTCTCAAACGATCCTCAAACGCGCTCAACGGTCTTCTTCCCAAAGCTCCGTCCAACCCTGGGAACATGGTCACAGAGCGACGGCGTTAATGGTGTAGTCGGTATATAGTCGGAATATTTTAATCGCAGTCCAGTCGGTCCGTATATCGAGACACAGTGAAGCGCGGAGTCGAAACGCCGTCACAGCTTGCCACCCTGGCCCTAATCGATCCTGGGCTCGGATCTCCGAGGGAGTGCAGAATCGTGGCCACCGGCCATTCGTGATCCGTGGCTTCCGGCATCGGGACTCCCTCCGCGTCGACGCGACTCGTCCCCCATCGTCCAGACGAGGCACGGGTAAAATTTAGTCAAATTTCGTTTCATCAACTTGCAACCGCGACAACGAGGGTGCCGATCGTCGGAGCCGCGATTGCCAGCCGCGATTGCGACACCGACATCCATGCCGCGATCAAGACTCGCGAGAGGTGACCACACCCCCTCCCAACATCCAGGACGATAGGGCAACCGGGCGGCGAGTGGTCGACGCTTTCGAGAACGGACACGGAGCCAGCGCTAGCACGTTGGCGAACGGGCCCGCTCCGCCATGGACCCAGCAAGTGGACAAGCTTTGGCGCTTCGTCGTTGGACCAACTGGGTCTGTTCTGTTTTCTGAACACCCACCGTTGCTCCGGCAGCACTCTACCTTCTCTTTTATTTTTTTTCACTCTCAACGTGTCGCCCACCATCCGTAAGGCCGCCGCTCTTCGCACACGTTTTTACTGCTCTCTCTTTACTTCTCTCCTCTTCCGTTGGGCCGGAAGACGGCCGCGGCAAACAAGCGGCCGTTCCCCCCCGGCTCACAAGTTGTTATACTCACTGCCGCACTCAAGCATACATATTATTATTACTACATTACTTCGTCCCACGCGCATATTATGTTTTCTCTTTATATATATATATACACATGTATACATACTATTTACTACTATTCCTTCGAGTATATATATATATGTACGAACACATTGCCACACGCGCGCACACACACTTATTGCTATATGTGTACTCGTATATAGACACACATTACACATATATTATATAATCGTGTTTATGTTGTTAGTGAAAGAGAGAGAGACCGGTAGATTATGGTAGGTCAGCCCTTCCCGTGAGTGAATGAATGTAAATAGATGGCGCGCCGCTGCCGGCCCCCGACCCCGCCCGCCCTCGTCATACCCTTTCTTTGCGATCACGACTAGCACCCCACCACCACCATAGATAGATACCACATATTTATAGCGTTTATACATTTATACAATACTTTATATAAAATAAAGCATCAGTATTTAAAACTCACTCTTCTCGATTATTCCGATATATTCTCGCCGACATCCTCGCCCATTCTCAACCCCCTCCAATCCTCCAACTCGTCGCTCCTCCACTGCACCTATTACTACTTCTATCTAAGCTCCGATGAACATGGCTTAAGTGCAACTTTCGAGGCAAGCAAGCCTCCCCGTCCAACAACGAATATCGTTTGATCCGGATTGAACCTGAAGCACAGCTTCTCCAATGGTCTGCTCAAACTCTCTGCATTATTGGTCCACGGTTTCTATGATTTAACGACGGCGAACCGATTATCCGCTTCGTCCCCTTTCATAGCACGATGAAGCGTATCAAGCTGGGCCAGCGATCTAGGCGGAACAAAGGTGGATTCAGAGGAACGGAAGCTGGAAGATTCATTAATTGTCGTCGAGTGGCTGCCATAAAATACGGTATGAATATTAATAATTCGTAGGAAATTATTCGACTGGGGTTAACTGGGTGATTCGTCGTTCCAGCTCACTCTTAACTTCTGAAATATGTAGAAGAAACTTAGCGAATTACAGAAATACTTTCTTGCTAAAGCCATTTCACTCTTCTATAATTTGCGAATTCAAACTCGCAGGTTGCAATTCGCTGATCCCGAACAAACAGCTTTCTCCACAAATTCATTAACTTTAACACAAGCCGATATTTGAGGTAAGTGGGCTTTGGTTACATTCCCGAGAACCCACATTAATTCCAGAACTGGACTTGATCGAGAAAGATTTCCTTTTTCCCTGAGCGAACCGTGGAAACATTCGAGGGAGCAGCTTCTAACGAAACGTTACATTCCAAATCGACCGCCTGTTGCTATGGTTCGTCGCGGTTGGATCTGGTTTGCTAATGACAGATTTGTCAAGAGCCGTCGACTCGTTAGAAAGTTTTACGTTCGAATCGAAATTGCCTGTTTACGTGCTAATGACCACTTGGTGTGTTTTCTTTGCCATCTTTGAAGTATTAAGAGACGTACGAAGGAAGAAGTATCTTTTGATTGATTGCTTATCACGGGATAGATTCTAATACTTTAAAGATTCTTCTAGGTCAAAGGGACAACCAACAGAGGAAACTAAAGGATTAAGAACTCTAGACAAAGCTTACAAATCTTGACAAAGCTCCACTCCACCCACGAATTCCTGACATTCCCACAGAAATTTCACTGTACTAATCTAAATCTTCTCCTTATCTGCTGACAGCTAATTTCTAAATGAAGATCAAAGCCTTGACGATCCAGAACACACTAACCACAACTCGCTAGTAAAACCGCTCTGTCGCGAGTGGGAGGGATCTTCGAGTGCCACGTTACACGACCCACGTCATAAAGGTAACCGTAAGCCACGACGATCGTCTTTCCTCGCTACGATACTTGTCAAACGGTAATTGGCACGATGTTGATTACAGAGGAAACTGCCCCTGTCCTTTCGTAAGCTATACTCGGATCGTTAGTGCAACGCTGTCAACGGAAGGGACAAGCGACCCTTTGTGGAACAACATCCAGGCTACTAGGACCTTGCAACCCCGTGATCTCAGCTCATCGGTTCAACAAGCTTTTCGTATGAACGCTTCGCGAAGCGGACTTGAAACGGGCTTCGGGCTTTGGATGATCCTCGAAAGTGGGGAATGATATTTTGTCTGTGGACGAGTGACAGTAACGTTGGTCCTCTGCTAACCCAGCATATTCGACGCAGTGAAGAGGCTCCACGTTTGTAGCCTCGGCTCGCCGCAAATACAGCTTCAAACACCGCTAAAGGGGCCTTCAAATCTCTTCCACATTCCAGAACGATCGTTGATAACGATGGAGGAGGCTCTGTGGGCTCTGCAGTTGACCACGAATAAAATAAAAGCCATCGAAACGCGTGCTCACCCGCGGAATTCCATGGAACCTCTTCGTGAACGATGGAATCGATTGAGGGCAGAGGAACGTGGAGGTAAACCGCAAGTACCTTCTACTGACTTTTATTCTTTCCTGTGCAGGTGTTCCCCATAACCACGCGACAGATGAAAATCGAAGCAACGGTACGAAGGAAATTAAAATTCGCCTTGGCTGGCCATATACAGTCTCGTTTCACTTCGACGCAAACAGACGGGAGTTTCCAACGTGTGAGTTTTTGTGCTTCGGGGTGGAATGATTAACAGAAGAATTCGTGGAGCTTATTTCATAAAGGGAGATGGCTTCTAGAGCCGAGAAGATTCCCGTTGAGTGGCTCCAGCGACGCTTTTAACTCAAACGAATTCCAGCGTCACTCTCTGCCGAAGCGTTCCTTTCTCGTTAAAACGAGATCAACCGCGGAAATCTCGAGCCGGATCATCCGCTGCAGCTATCGTTTATGCGAGGTTCAAGTTTAGATAAACAGTATTGTGTGTGCCACTCATAACACATTTGCAAAGATTTTCTGCGATGTGTCATTGCTTTCTCGCTATGCTCTCGATTTGGAGGACCCTTGTTACCTTCATTAACGAAATGAGCTTCCATTTCGGGGCTTGAGTTTGGAGTTAAGGAAGAGTCAATTTTATGCTAAATGAGGATTCCTATTTGATACGGGATAATTAAACGAAAATACCAGGCGAAATCCAGAAATGGCTGACGCGATTAATAAAACGGTTGAGCTAAAGCGAACAATATAAAGCTGAGGCAATAAAATCCAAGATTCCATCGGCTGCGTGACGGTTGGTCGATATCACGGTCCCGGAAACAAGCGTTTAGGAGGCGTCGTTAACAATTTATGCGCCGCAGCGTTGGAACCATTATCGCTATTACGAACGACACGAACTTTTAGTATCGCGCTGTTAAGCAACTTTGTATCAATCGGCTGAAATAGAAGCCGTGTTTCGAGCACGCGATTATCGTTAAATATATATCGTCGAGCGACACTTTCATCCGTTTTTAGCAACTCACACTGAACTTTATTCCGCTGTAAAGTCGGAAACGAGACGCGACAGTAATTCCTTGCACTTTCTAGAGACGGCGAGAGGAGCGAGAAGAGGAATGGTAATAGCAGATGCTTTCGTAATTGACGCCAACGGAAAACAGAAGACTATGGCGCATCGTATCGTGGGGCAAGAGCAGGCGTGGTCCTTTCACTCTCGGGGGTGTTCGATTCCTACACGAGTTCCCAGAAGAATTCTGCTTACGAGGCGTACGAGATCCTGGGTTTTGCGGCCAAGGTCGTTTCGTCACTGAATCTCTGACGAGACAGAAGTGCAATTTCCACGTCGATTCTTGCAGCGAAATCTGAATCTCACGATCGCAGTTGAAGAATTGTTTCTTCTGTCTTAGGTGGTTGAAGGTTGGCTAGAGTTCGATGAAACTGAACGCAACGGGTAATTCTACCTCTTTGAATTGCCTCGGAGACGAAAGAAAACTTCTTGATTGGAGCTAATAATTCTGTAAGCTTCTCTCCTTACTCGGACCAAACAACTTGGAGCCACCACTAAACTACTGCTCAAACTCGCGAAGGTTCATCGATTATTTTATATCTTCTAACGGGAATTGCACCACGATCGATAGTCAGTAAAGGAGTCGATGAATTAAAATTCAATTACTCGTTCCTCTCCGCAGCGGAATGATATCTGAATGAATTTGCACAGTGTTGCATCTGCGAAAGGAAGCCATAAAGATTTGCATCGCGGTCAAACCAAGACTAGCAATTCTCAGGCGAATGAAACGACTCCTCGTTAATAGAGTCACGAATTCCCTCGGAACCGTTTCTGCTCCCTCCTATATAGAATTATACAGACTCGGCACTGAAACCGACTCCTTAGAAACGTTTCGAGGATCTCGGTAAACGTTGAGAAAACGGAAAGGAGGTGGATCGTGTTGCGATGCAGTCGGTTTCCGTATTATTTCCAGCCGCGGAGGTGGCCATGGTGTTCATAAATAATTCAGTGCCCCGTTCTGCTACCGATTAAGGCGGCACGGTGAATTTTAAGAGAGTTTCAACCACGACGCGACAGTTCAACGGATCGTTGTGCGAGATTCACATTTGAATAAGTAATTAATCATAAGTTTCTGCGTGTAATATGATATTGCCTGTTTGAAAAAACATTTAAAACTCCGATCCCCAAACTTCGTTAATTCGCACGTGACGAGTTGAGAGAAGCTCTGAGATTTTACAGAAATAGAAGACATCCAATAAAGTGGATCACCCTTTTGGGAACCCCTACAGATATCCCTTCTCTCTTTCCCCGAAATCGTTTCCTTTTCTCGTTCCATCTGTTCGATATTGAACTATCGATTGGCAAAAGGGTACGGGGCGATCCCAAATTGGGAAACAATTCGGACACGTGCGACTTCTTGAGCACGGTTCCGCTCGAAGCGCCAATAGTAGGCTACTCTGCTCCCATAAGGATCGCAATGCATTGCGTCCGCTCTGGCGCAGACAATGACTGCAAATGTCAGTCTCACCATTAGCATTGATCACGTTGAATCCCAACGGGGCGGCCGTTCCACCTCGATTCTTGCACCCGGCTACGAATTTCAAGATTCGATTGCCCCCGACACGAATTAAGCCCGCAACGCCGATGTAATAGCCTGTAAATCGTCCCGTTACTAATATCACGCCAGCAAACGGATACAAAGGTCCCTGTTCACTACCACGATCTTCACCGTGCTTACGAGCCCGTACCCTCGCACACTTTGTCGCGTTACACGCGACATTCTCACGATAACTCAGCTGCGCTTACGGGGACAGTAACCACGGGGATCGAGAGCAGTTCGCCAGGTTCCCATAATAAGTTCCCGGTGCAATAAAATGGTAATGGAGGAATGGACACAAATGTCACTCGAGTTTAATGAGGATTCTACTTTTGACGAGGCAGAACTAACGTCTTGTTCAGGTAAGTTACTGGGGGTTTAGAATGATTTCGGGGAGAAGTCAGAACAGTGATGGAAATCAGAAGAAGGCAGAGGTGATCGAAGTGTCAAGAACAATTTTCAGCAGATGGAAGCGCGTGTAGGTCAGCGTGTAGTAATCGGAGCGTCGAAGATCGCATCTTTTCTCGCCGACTGGCGGTGTAAAGGTCACGTTCGATTAGACACGCTTACGCTGCTAACTTGGGCGATAGGTAGCGCAGAAAACCGTATTAATCCCTGAGAACGTGACTCTTTCCCACCCGTAATGTTGCAGCGCTCGCCTGGCTGCCAACCGATCAGTTGCTTCACTCGCGAGGATGACGCGGCTCGCCGCCCACGATTTTTCGATAGGGAACGCGGTGCTCGAGCGTGAGAAGATAAAAACGAGACACGTAGACGACGAAGCATCGCCTCTTTGTCGCGTTTCCATGATACAGAAACATTTGCAGGGATAAGATCGAGATTAACGACATTAGTAACGAGAAATAATGAACAATCTTAATTCGCTTCCGAGTTAAATGAAGCAATCGTAATCGGCCACAATTTAAGCAACATTCCAACTGAATCTACAATATCCGAATAAAGAAATTTCGCCGATGACGCTATCCTAGAGAATCCCCGCGAATGATGCATGCGTTGTCGCAACCATAAGTTATTCAGGCCAATTACACTAAAGACAAAAGATCATATCTCGTTTATCCGCGGCTCCCTCGGCTCATTGCCGCAGGAAATCGCAAATTACCACTAATCACGCTGCCCTCGCGTCCACTTAGCTGATTCTTTTGTTCGAAACGCGCCATTCTAAGTCGACGACGACCACCACTTTGTTTATCCCCTTTCGAAAGCGACGATCCCCGATAACCTGACTGGTTTTGTCCGTGGAACAAGTTGCGGGGAAAGTTGCGGATCACGACAGCAGCTAGGTATTTTCGAGGGTAGGGCGGATCCTCGGTGAAGATGGAACGTCGTCACAAATGGCACCGCGGAACGTCCGATCCCATTACAGCGTGAAACGAAACGATCTAACTTGGCCCGTCGACTAAGCGGATCGCCGTCACCCTTCGGCGAATTCTAAAACTTCCCCTACCCCCAAGAAAGGCAGTCCCTCTCGTTAGGAAGTTCCGTCTAGCGGGGTAACGGTGGCTACGTCGCGAGCACAATAAATCTATCGTCGACGAGCCGCGCGAAAATGGTGGACGGAGGGGGTTCGATGGAAATTTCATCGTCACGCCGATCGATGGTACTTTATTCGCTCTCGTTCCGCCTTCCCAAGAGGACGGGGGCGAGACCGCCGGCTCGTTCCCGTGCGGTCGTACGTGACGAAACGAGACCGCGCGGCAGACGAGAGACAATGGGAAGGGAAAGAGTCCGGCGGATTCCATGACCGGTGGAAATGAACTCTTTCTCAAGCCGTTACGTCGTTGAAGGTCAGCAAAGGGACCCAGCGTCTCGAGGGTGTGCCGGATGGTGACCTTCTTGCACAATGGCTGAGGCTGCACCATCGGCGGATATGATTTGAAGGGATCAACGGGGGCGCGGTCGGGATCCTGGAGGAGTATATAAAGTCCGAGCGAGTCGTCCGTGGGCACACTCAGCGATCGAGGATCGGCAAAGATGAAGGCCCTCGTAAGTATTCGATCCCCACGATCGGAACAGAGGCGAACTTTCCTAACGCGCGCCGGGATACGGCGGAGATTTACTCGGCGGCTTTTAGTTTGGTGAACGTGACGATGTGGCCGGTGCCGGTCTCGGCGATCTCTTTCCACAATGACGGATAGTTTGCGGAAGTTTGTGCGATCGATATGTCCTGTAAAGTTCCTTGTAACGCTGGGATCGGCAGTCGAGTTCCTTGGGCGATTGACGAGTTTCAGTGCGCGTCGATATTGTCAAAGCTGTGTAGAGAATTTGTGTGCTCCTTCCTCGGTTTGGAAATTGGCACAGAATTTTATGGAATTACAATCGAAATAAAACTCACCGATCGCGGTCGAATTTCCAGTTGATCCTGGCAGCTCTGCTAGCCCTCGTCGCAGCTGCGCCGCGCGAACGTCGCGAGGCCGTTTGGGGTGGCTACCACGGGGGATACGGTGGTCATCTTGGATATGGTGCTCATCTCGGCTACGCTCATGGGGTAGCGCTCGCTGGTCCAGCTCTGGGACCAACCAGTGTCGCTGGTCCTCATGTGGGACCGATTGCTGTGGATGCTCCGTCTATTGGACCAGCGAAGCTCTCTGGATCTGTAGCTGGTCCGGTGCAAGTTTCTGGTGCTGTTGCTGGGTCTACGCTTGTCACCGCCTCGGTTGCTGGGCCTGCCCATGTTGAAGGTTACGATGGAGCCTACGATGGACGAGTTGGTGAGTAACTTTTAATTATTCATCTGAAGCATCCCATAGGGAAATTATTATGAACCGAACTAAATTTATTTCGATCTTTTAAAGAGTATTGGTCTAAGATTCCATAAGATTCCACTTTACAGTGGCGCATTCAAGATTGAATCTCGGGGTTAGCCGAGTTGAACGGATAAAATATTTTTAATTCAAGTTCAATAAAATTAATTAGGTGATTATAACAGTTTATTTATAAAATAAAATTCAGTTTTCTTCTGGGTCCCTTGGATCTGAGTGCGCCACTGCCATTTTACCTTTACTAGGTACTTACTTTTCTTCAAAACCCCAGGTCTCGCGTACGCAGCGCCAGCCTACAGTTACTCAGGGTACCCAGGATACTCGGGGTACGCAGGATACGCAGGTTACGGAGGATACGCTGGCCACGGTGGGCACGGAGTCGTGGTAGCAGGACCAGCCTCTCATGGAGCAGTTCTCGCTGGACCAGCGTCCCATGGAGCTATCCTTGCAGGACCAGCGTCTCACGGCGCGGTCCTCGCTGGTCCACATTCGGGAAGTGCGGCTGTATCCGGTCCCAGCGCTGGCACGGTGGTGATCGCTGGGCCCTCTGGCAAAATCACAGCCCATGGAACTGGCCACGGTGGTATCCACACTGGTCACGGTCATTGGTAATGAGTAAGAGCTGTGGAGAATGTACAGTTTTGGAAATCTCTCGGTAACATCCACGTCAAGTTACAAGGCCAACTTTGTATCCACTTTCGCGACGTCTCGATTAAGATGTCGTTGTTAGACTTACTGTTTCTTACGACGCCCCTCATCTGCGATACATTTCACACTATTTCAGTGAATATTATGTTTGGAATAAGAAGGATTCCCCCCGGATGGATTATTTTTTATACGATTACTTTGTAGATTTTGTAGCTCGTTCGCTATTTATGGTGTAACTTTAATGTTTGATCTCCTGCGATAATATATGGACATGATTTAATTACAACCCATCACGCTGCTACGCTGATAGCTTCAAAGCTGTCAATATTCAAATATTGATCATCCTTTGTTGGTATTTTATATTCACTCACCTCTTCCTTATTTATAACGTCATGTGTCGACTTTGAATTCAAAGAGAAGGTCGAAGCTCTCGAGCAGTGAGCCCGTAAAGCGAGAAACTACAGGAAAGGACCCATAGGAGAAAAAAGTTCGACACCTTTGATCCTAGATGGTTGTCGGTTCTGGGGTTCACAGTGTTTAGCTCGCAGGAATGCGTGGTCCTGTCTACACGGGACGACGGTCGAATGTACAAGGAACCGGAGTCAACTTGAACCGCTGACACAGATCCGACACGTTAGAACGATATATCGAGAGCCGTGGAAAAGGGTAAGGTCGTTAGAAACGTGACTTACGATACGGTCCGTCAATCTCTGGACAAACACGACGGCTAACTGGATTAGATCGATCTCTAATTGATCACGAACTCTCGTATCGCTATTTCGGGACTCTCAGATATCAAACTCGAAAGAATTCACTACCTTTCCAATCGACTAGAACTCTCAATTGATAGTCAGAGATAGTAGAATTTGTATGCTTACAGTTGACAGTATTTTCAGCGATTTAATTAAAATTAAATCAGCGATTTAGATGAAATTAAAATTTTAAATAAAATTCTAAATTTTCTCAGTCCCTGATTTCTAAATAAAATATAAAATTCCTATCGAGTAAAGGATCATGTGTACCGGAATCAAAATTAATTTTTATTCTTCTAGTAATCGTTAGGTAAAGTAGAACCTTGCATCGTTCTTTTGTATTCAGAGCACTAGAAATGCTTTCATGGTTGATCAGAGATAGTAATCGGACCAGCGTGTCAATGCTGTTGCAGCAATAGAAATAAAAACACTCATTTTTTCCACGATCACACTACACAGGTGTCTCGACGAGAACGATCTGAATAATACGAAACTAACGAACGTCGCGCGCATAATTTACGAGAAGGTCGAACAGGGGATCAGGAGATTTGCAGCGTTATCTATCGTTGCACTCAAGGCACACCGTTTATCGTAGGATCTATACACGACAATTACCCGTACGTTTCCTCTAAGGTCAGTCCGATTCGCGCTCCAGATTTCAGCCGCAACGATTCAAGAAACTTTTCGCCCGTCAACCGTTTCACCGTGGTTTTTACGACTGGAACAATGGTCATTTAAGTCCCTCATTTCGAGCTACTGTTCCGCTAAATGTGCAGCACAGCAAATATTTCTAAACATATGAAATACAATCCCCGCACCTCCACCATTAATTTAAAAACAGAAATTCTGAGGGTCAAAAATCCCAAAGTATATATTCGTTGGAAATATGTAAAATGACCCGAAACCAGTCGCTAGATATCGAAATCTCCGTGTTCAAAATGAAATCCAAGGGCCGTGATACTTATTGCGGCGAACAGCTGTCGCGAATCTGGACCAACAAGCAGATCGTTTATCAGCGCGATTCTCGCGATCGTGGGAATCGCCCAGATTTAACTGCGGCTGCATCCAGCGCGCGTCCACGAAGATTTATTGTCAAAATCACCATTCTCGGATCTCTTTCGTGCCGTGCCGCGATAGCAGGGCGAATATGAGGGAGGAGAGTCGAGGAGTGGATCGCCTTTATGGGAAAATCGTGGCCCATCCGCGGTGCATCGGCTGCACGGCCATTCGTTTCGTCATCAGATGGTTGCATTGCGAGAGTGCATCGAACCTCGACGAATTCTGAAAGGTCGCCTGGTTATGATCGACCATCCACTGGACCAGGCGCTCCAGTAACGAGGAGTACTTGCTACATTTTTAAGCATTTTGTGGTGGCATGTGGAAAGGGAGTCATAACACTTCGTATCATCATTCGAAAGCATAAGTGTTCATAAAGGATAATTTGGTAATTATTGTAATCGATTGAAAGATGAAAAATTCACACGCTATTGCATCCTGTTAGTAGATGTTATTTCATTTCTATTCTTCTTTCAATCGCCAACAGTGTACGTTGGAGCTTGTATTTAAATTAAAGGCAAATATTTTATAGATATGTATTCTTTTATTTTTCAAACCTCGCAAATGGAGGGATTACTATATCTATTCTGTCGCACTTTTCGCTCAAGTATTCACGGAAATATCGCGCGAACTTTCACGAAGCGTGAATTATGTACAGGTGTTTTAGCGACGAGCTATATTTCTATTCCGTAGGAGGATTGCCTCTACGTGCGTTATGCAATATGTGAATGTATTATTTGTTACAATTTCGACATTTAGTGCCTGCGTGTCAGTGTACTAGTTACACAGTGCTGTACGTGAGAGTCGATGAGGTAGATTTTGATTGTAAATGGCGCAGGAATTCGTTACTCTTCATTTGCTTCGTCTTAACGCGTTCTATCTAAATTCAAAATATACCAGAAACACTAAAGAAGAATATCCAAAAGTCTGTAGCACAAGAGAAGAAGAAAGTACTCTATAAACACAGAGTGCCCACGGCTCCGGACATCCAATGTTCTCACAACTTTTCTTCTCTCCTTTTTTGCTGCAGACTTCTTCCTCCCAGCGTTCACATACAACTGAACATCACACGAGTTCGAAGAATAAAAAATTCCAGATAAAGCAAAGTGCGTGCCAAAAAATATAGTGGTACACCCCCACAAAATTCCTCGGCCCGCATTCCTTGGCCAACGGCCGATTTATCAGGCCGCGCTGTCGAGAATCGGAGTTACAATCTGAGCAGGTCGTTGGCTACCGGGGACATACCACGATAGATCGGCACCCGTCCGGGTATAAAGCAAGAAGGCCAGATTGTTTTCTCGTTCCTCGCGAACCCCTGCGCCGTTACTATCGGGAATGACACGAGGTGTGGCCGATAACGAGGTAGATACGGTTACGGGCTGGATCGTTAATGCCCCGTGAGTTGCCGGAGATCGAGCAAGGACGATCGATGGTTCCTTCCACCCGGACCTGGCGTTACCGTCGACGATGGACGCTCACGCTCGACCCGTGGATCGCCTGGGAATACAGAAATCAGGGAGGGCTACAAACAAAGATTGGTTAACGTCCGGAGAGACCCCATTTCGTGTATTCATACAAACGCATGGACAACGCGTGCAACAAGAACGTATGGATCAAACGTGGCCAAACGAAGATCTGTGGGTGCTTAAACATTGATTCGAAACGCGAGACTCATCCCTTCAAATCCCACCCCCCACCTACGAAACGGTTTCAAAGATCGTTACGAATGGAAAGAAATAAGCTAGCATTTCTCCACAGCGACTGAGATATTTGCGCCGTAAGCAACGCCGTGTTTCCAAGTGAGAAAATCGACCCAGAATCGCGTAGATAAATCCCATATGTACAGTTACACCACTGGGCCATCAGTTCCATCGTTATTCACATCGCGATACGTGCTGCGAGCTAGCAGTTTCTACATGTCCGAGAAGGAAATTGAGAAACGCCCATACTTTGTACCCGACACAACGCGATCCCTCAAGCCGGAAAGCAAGAACTCTCGCCGATTCTCCAGCAACTCGTTTCGTGGGCCATAAAAGTACACCTTCGAGGCTTGGCTTACCTCGAGATTCGACAGGGGCGACGTCTTCGCTCGATTCCAAGTACAGATCCATCGTGGTTGCGGGTGTCAGGGGCGATCGGGGCCGGGGGTGGTGTCCGTTCGAGGATGAGTCCAATTAAATCGGAACCGAACGACCCACCGTCGGGCACGCTCTCCGTTCCATGGAGACACCCTCCCCTAACCGATCCTGCCGCAGCCACGAAAAGTCTCCCCGAACGTCGAAGGAGGCCGCCGTGGTTCCGAGCAGCGACTTTCCATCAGCCATCACGGAGGAACATTGCCGTGCAAGCTGATGCTAAGTGAGCTTTTATAGCTGGGATACGCGTGCACGTGGGTCGGTGAACTTATCGGTGGTAAGGGCGGGGCTGCTCTTGCAATCTGCTGGACCGTGACGGGGTGGAAAAGCTCGCTCGTTGATGGAAAAAAATGTGAACGGCGAGGCGCAGCCTTGGAACCAATTGGTGACACGAAACCGCGCCCAAAGTAAGAGCCTTGAGACTTGGTTCCGGGAGGCTGGCTCAATTTCACTTGAAAATCAGCGAAATTTCATTTTTTGCGAATTCAAGTTGGTGGCAATAATTAATTTCGATAGGATATACTAATCATTTAAAAAAGGAAAAATTATTTTCTTTTCAATTTTGTCTGCTTTTTCACAGAAACAAAGATTGAAGAATGGACTTATTTGGTGCTTTGATGCTATCGAGTTTTGCTGTAAGTTAAAAAGCAAGCGCAGCTGCGTCATTTTAGTAGAGGAAATGAAATTCTCGACAGCACTTCCGACGAATTCTTGATCAAGGTAGAACATTGAGGCCAGAGCAACGATTAACGAAGGCACGGAATCCGCGCTTTTAAACGGCTTTGGTAATCCTCTTTTATCGTGTTTCGGGCTTTGTAATCGCACACCAATTACAGGGCTCGATACGCATTATTTGCATTGTGAAAATGGACGCTGGCGGGCCGGAACCATCGGCAGGCCGATGGCACGCCTGTCAGCGCACAGAGAATTCTTTTTTCATTGCAACAGAATTGAAAATTGCGCACGGTTTTTACGAAAAGCGTTCATCGCAATCAATCAAATACTCTATCGAATGTTCTGATTCCACCGAAATCTACCGCCGGGGTTTATTTACGCCAACAAAATAATTTCGACGATTGCAATATTTGCACCCTCGATCAATGATTCCGGAATACATTCACATGCCGGGTCAAATTTCATCAGCCCAGAATTTCATCAATTCCATATCTCTGAGTGACAGATGCTCGATAAATTAAATTACTAAAAATACAAGACTGTGAAGAAGAAATGATTATTCAGAAGCTTTTAGGAAGTATCGTCTTCCTGTCAAATAGCTCGTGTTTCGTCAATTGAAAGAAAAAATAGGAATTCTTCGCCCCTCTTGCTCTACTAAACGAGGCGTGGCATTTAAGTCGCCCCTCTCGGAGGGTTTCGCGTAGCCGAGAAACAATTATTCGAACAATCGCGTAGCGGGTCACCTTCGTCACCTTCGAAAGTGCACGCAACGCCCAACAATGATATTCTAAACGATCCGTGGCATGGTCGGTGATCCATTGCGAGGCTGGTGCCACTGTGACACACACGCGCGCGTGCTCGACTACAATGAAACATCGTCATTCCAGGCGACAATCGCGGACCGGCTACGACGCGTGGGCAATGCAGCCCGTGCCTCGCCTAAACGGATGCAACGACAAAGGACGCGCAACAACTCCATCGTCGACGCTTGTCCACCTAATCTAGCGGGAAAGCGATAGGATCTTTGATCTTCCTTGCCGTGAAGGCCGCGATGACTAGTGCTTTCGGATCGACCGTGATGCATCCGTCGCCCTCGGGACGGGAGATCGTAAATGGAACATGCTACGCGAAGAGGTTTAATCTAAGAGGATTTACTCTGAATACGAAATAGAGAGCAGAGGACCAATGACCTTTGATCTCGATTGCATCGTGCTAGTAGCTTTTCGGATAGAACAAATCATTGGGAATTCTGTCTGAATAAATTAAGCAAACGTCCCGTTTTACCTTTGGCATTCCTAAAACGTTACCTAATACAGAGAATATCTCCAGAAGCCACAAAATTGTTCATCCCCAAACTCCTTTGTCTAAACAGTTAAACGTTCCTATCCCATTTGATGTGTTTTTTTCTGTTAGTCGAGAGACCAGTCGCATATTGTTACAAGGTAAACGCAGTCGTAGAAACGGTTGGAGACGGATGCAGCGGTGGACTCGGAGCACGTGAACCCTAAGCCACGGGTAGGCTGTGAGGCGTTAAGAGTTGCTCTCGCGTGTCACTAACACGATGACTGACTTAATGCTGATAAGCTAAGAAACGGCCACGCGCCCAGGCCGCAGAGAATGTTTGGCGTGTCCTGTGTGCCCCGCCCTTGGGGTTGGAGGGAGCATGCGGACAGCCAGGCCGCAGACAATGCTCCTATAAAAGCACCGACGGGTCTAGTCGATGGCATCACATCCACTCCAGCGACCAAGGCAAACTATTACAGAAGCTTTGCGACCAGCAAATTCCTCTCATCATGTGCACCCTCGTAGCGGTCTTCCTCGTCGCGGCCCTGTCCGTCGCGACAGCGGCGCCATCCGCCCTGCTGGCTCCTGGAGCAGCTCTGGCTGGTCCTCACTTGGGCCCTGCCGCCCTCAGCGGACCCATAGCGGGACCATCCGCCCTTGCCGGACCCATTACCGGACCTGCTCGCCTCTCTGGAGCTGTCGACGGCGGGGCCGTTGTGACTGGAGCTGTTGCTGGCCCCTCTCTAGTTTCCGGTAGCGTCGCTGGACCCGCCGCTGGTGGATGGCCCGGTGCCGCCGGATGGCCCGCTGCCGCCGCGTGGCCCGCAGCCGCTGGATGGCCCGCAGCCGCTGGATGGCCCGCTGCTGCTGGATGGGGTGCCCCTTGGGGTGAGTAGCTTCATGAAACTTTTAATACCTCTGTGGCTTGATTCTTTAGAACACTTTCGTTGCTCTCTGATCATTGTATTCAGAGGGAGAGTAGTATTGATTAGACACTGACATAAAGTAATAGAATGACATCTAGTCTTACCAAGAAAAGACCGTGTCTAATCTCGGAGTGTACGACGTGGACTCGATCCCCACAATGGTCGATAAATCCAACCACGCATGGGAGCTATATTTTTATCGCTTATTGGTGTTCCAATGAGATCACAAACGTAACACTGGTTCTGCAACGGTCTTTGGTTGCTTGGAATATTATGGATTATTACCGTCTACTGGATATCCGTCTGCTATCAGTAGATTCTTCTCTGTTTAAATTCATACCTTGGTAGCCGCAACGTGGCCGAAATGTAGAAGCCATAACTGTTAGAAAATTCATATCAGTTCAGCTAGAATCTAGATGGTAGTCATAGGGATTCCTCCTGATGTTTTACTGGTGATAACACGATCACTTCCATTTTCAGGCGCAGTAGTGGCCGGCCCTGCGGCACTTCCTGCAGCTCTCACTGGCCCCGTCACCGCGCCAGCCCTCATCGCTGGACCATCTGGCAGCATAGCAGCCGGACCAGCTGGAGTGGGTGGAATCCTTCGTGCAGGTCCACACTGGTAATCACCCACCCTGGCGACACCTTCGACTGATCTCCTCCGATGCCCGCCATTTGAAACAGACCGCGCCACGATCTCCGTCATTTACCGCTAGTACCTCCCATCACTGTATCTACATGTATTCTGTGTACATAACAATATCTCTTATATGTTATTATATATTATAATAAAAGCATGCCACTTTGGAGAGGAATTGATCTGACTTCGATTTACCGATACCTTGCGCCCTCCTCCAACCACGCATTCATCGATTTCGTAAAACCGGGTGGTGCTGTTATTTTTAAAACTGTCTTAAATTTCCCCGCGCCGTTGCAGACACATATTGTCGCGATGTGCGTTGTTTTATCAACAAAAGATGATCGTGTCACAATTGTGATTACTATAAGGTTATATCGTCTTGTGTACTTTTATTAAGTATAGATCCTAAGGCCAATATCTAAGATGGTAGGCGATTTTACCCAGGCCATCGTGTAAAATCGTAAAAACGGATCATATTTTGAATAATTAATTTTTGTATTTTCCTTCCATTAAAAAAATTGGATATGTACTATTATTTAAAAATAGTTTATTCTAATGCAGCCCATTTGCAATTTCTTTTTTACTTTAATAGTGTCAACGCTATGAGATTTTATCCTTAATTTTGTCCCGGTCTCCCTTACTGGTGTTTTGACTGCTTTACAGTTATAATAATATTGTACCTACAATTAATTATTATCACCCGTTTAATCAGCCAAACCGCGTGAAATTTCATAAAAAATCGAACAGAGGCACTGCAGGAGCCATACCTGCCTCGCGATTTCACGTTCGATGGGTCAAAGCAAAGGCACCCATAGCCGGCCAAGTCAACATTAGTTTGCGATTAAAGTCCAAGCGTTGGAAGTCCATTGTTCTCGCCGGGAGCGACACGCCGCCGTTGCCTCAGAGGCCTTGGTCGTCGGCGTGGCCGCCCCCTATTTCGCGGTCCATTGTACCGTCCCTCGTTGTCGAGGGGCACCGTGGGACGATACCTGTCCACCTTTACCGGTAATTGTAGGAAATTGCTGCAACGTCGCTCCAATCAGCCGCGTATTCTCTCTGACGGGGGGTGGGACGACACCGGATCCCGCTGATATTCGAGCGTTTCCTCTGCAGCTTTGTTCCGCGACCCTCTCGAGCGTCTCTGCGCAGCCGTCGCGTCCCTTTAATCTCCGTTTTCAATCACACCGGCGCGTGGAAAATCCGCCTAGACAACGATGCGCCCGCTGTTACCGTTTCCGTGTCGCGCTCGAATTTTGCGCCGCTCCCCGCCCCTCGCGGCCGCTCCAGAGGAGATTATTAGCGTCACGTTCGCGTGCATTACCATTTCAAAGGGGCATGTCCGTCGGTTGGTAGGCGGGGAGCAACAAGTACAGCCGGTCGTTAAATCGGACAGTTTATGCACGAAGTAGCCGGAGCGTCTCTTATTAAAGAGGAACCGAGAGGGGATGTCTTCTGTGGCCACCCATGGAATATGAAGCTCGAGTAGTCGGCCGGTCCTTGGGGCTTGCACGGCAAATATTTGATTGCCTCTCCTTGCGCCAATGTTTGCCCGGGATCTTGCGTGGAAATGGAATTACACGGGGTTTCGGAGTGTGCCGGCAAAACCGTTGGGAATGAAAAATGAATGTTCACTTGTTCACAAATCGCCATCTTTAGTTTAGCCGAGGCAAACTCATCAAGCACCGATTAGTCTTTCACGCACAATGAGGTTCCAGACGCGACGTTTCGGCTGGCGAAATCGGGGCGCGAAGCAACAAGTACGAGTCCCTTAAATCGAATATACGGAGCCGGCTCGAGACGCGACGGAACAAATTCTATTATCCAGGATGACGGGTAATGTCGACTCTCGAATTTATAGTTTTCGCCGTAATCGAGTTTCAGGATCGCGGTGCGTCGTCGCGATACCTCGTTTAGAGCTCGGCGCAATTATTACGCGCGACGGCCCCGAGGATCCGCGCGGCGGGACTACGAGTCGGCTTTTCACCCCGCGGTTTAATAGCTCACGCAGACACTCGTCGGTGAAATACTTCCATATGGAAATAGGTCGTGCCCAGTTGCGTGACATTTCCCTGGGAAAAAATGGGTGGAAAGCGGAGACAAGATTCAGGG
The DNA here is from genome assembly GCA_929113495.1 of Andrena minutula. Classification (NCBI taxonomy): domain Eukaryota; kingdom Metazoa; phylum Arthropoda; class Insecta; order Hymenoptera; family Andrenidae; genus Andrena; species Andrena minutula. The sequence goes on along the minus strand of OV815996.1, from coordinate 4,812,209 downwards.
TCGGAGCGGTGTATAAAAGCTGATATCGCGGGGTTAATTGTCAGTCTCTCAATTAGCCTGATAGCCAGTGCAGCGAACAAACGAAGCAGCCATCATGAAGTTCTTGGTAAGCTCATCAAGCTCAATTTTTCTCATTCGTAGCAATTACCCAAGACCTAAAAATTACCATAAACTACTCAGCTACTTTGCTGAAGAATACTCGATGCTCCGTAAAGGACTGTCACGCAACAAGTGACCTGTATCAAATTTTAGTATGCACATAAATATTCTTTTCCACCAGGTTCTTCTCGCAGCGGTTGTGTCCGTTTGCTCAGCAGCCCCCAGCGTAGTCTGGAACCCCTGGGGAGCTGTAAGTGTTGCCGGGCCACAGGCAGGGCCCGCAGTCGTTTCCGGCCCAGTAGCTGGGCCAGTGAGGGTGTCCGGCGCTGTTGCTGGGCCAACACTTGTCACAGGGTCTGTAGCTAGCCCTTCAGCTGTCGTTGGCTCTGTCGCTGGACCCACTCTGGTGACGCAGCCAGGTGCTGTGGTTGTTGGTGAGTATCAAATCATCCTATCATTTCCCAAATTATTTACCCGTCAACTAATTGCATAACCCAATTTTCAGGTGGTGGAGTTGTTGCACCTGCAGGCCTCGTAGCTGCGCCGGCTGTAGTAGCTGCACCCTCCGTACTAGCTACAGCCGCAGGCACGGTCGTCACTGGCCCAGGAGGATCCGCGGTCGTCGCAGGTCCAGTAACATCCGCGGTCGTCACAGGTCCAGCAACATCCGCGGTCGTCGCAGGCCCTGTTACGAAAACTACTGTGATCGGTGCCTCTTCCTCAGCAGTCGTTGCTGGCGGCCATGCTTGGTAGTCGCTACGAGACTCGAAACCACACGGTATACCTCGTGCTTCACTAAGCACTACTCAGACGACCTAGTACCTCTCTCCCACTTGTATGGCACTGCCAATGTATCCCGAAACATGTACGCTTATCTAAACTTGTAACTATATAAATATACCAATTCTACCCTACTTCTGCCTCTTCATTACAAACCTGTACCTTTTCGAAGCGTTCAGTGGAACACTTCAGGCTGATCCTCAACATCATTACCTCGCAACAAACGTTCCCAAATCCACCGCGTCGATTCACAGAGCTCCAAAGCAGAATATTCGCCGGCAGCGTGCGTCCGATAAATTCGCGAATCAGCGCTCCTAGCCAATCGCGGGCTAACAGCGCTCCCGCACAAAAAGGCACGTACGAATAATTTTGCAACTGCACGCGATTTGCAGAGGTACGCCGCGCTTAGACAACTCTCGGTTCGATCCCTCTCGCATCCCCCTCATGAATATTTCATCGTGCACCACCTCCGCCGCGGAACAAGCCGTAACACGGGGGAAGACAGCGGTTGCACCTGTGTTACGCCGTTTCGCCGGGATGCCCACGTGAAAAATGGCGGAATGGCGAAACGGCCCGGCACGATAACAATGCGCCAGCCGGCGGCGGCGTGCCGCGCCAGCGCGTCGCAATTATTCAGTCATAATCGGTTCACTGTCAAGTACGGCGTTCGACAACTCGGCGAGATAGCCGATTGTCTGACTCTATTTTTCTGCGGCCGTATCTACTGGAGCCACCGCCGCAGTTACGAGAGTGGAACGGATTTTCTCCTCAAGGATACCTAACGGTCCTCCGAGAGCATGCGACGGAATTATGGAGCGACTGATGTCTAGTATGATAATCGATTTCGCAATGTACGATACAAGCGGCGCGACAGTCTCCATGATGAAAAGTCTCGGGAGTATTACACCTTTCCTTCACTTTCTAAAGAGACAATCGGTGGAAGAAGCGAAGAATTCAGAATCCACACCTTCTTACCGAGCTCCCAGGAAAATGGGAATGGTAATAGCGGTTCTTCTAAACAGAAAAATAATGCGGGAATTATCGCTTTCGGTGAAATTTCAAAGGCTAGAATTAGTTTGAGTTTAAATTGAACGTGCGAGGCGGATTAGCTGCGCGCTAAATCCACAGTCGATTAATTAAACGCCGTTTTGTCCTTCAAATGCGACGGCCGGCAGAGTGTTTCGGGGAACTAGAGCAATCGGATGCGTGACACTATCTCGCATCTGCACACAATATCGGCTATGATGCTGTGTACTCGCAAAGGACGAACCACCCCCATCGGAGCCCCGGCTATTCGCGCTTAATTCTCCGTTCGCGTGTCCACATATTCAGCACACACCCGTGCACACGGACGTTTCATCAAGCACGTTTACTGGCGTCCGTCCGTTTGTTGCCACAATGCGCGCGACCGCTGCCAATGTTAACGTGCTAATTGTTTCAGCCACCTAATTACGGCGGACAGCGCTGCTGGTGTCACTCGGCAAACGGATGCTTTGCGGGCAAAAATCGCCACTAATCGGAGACCATGTCGTTCATACGAGAGAAGCGTTTATATCGTAAAGAAATCCGCCTCGTTGCTCCGTTTTTCCCATTTTTCCCTCGACCGTGCTCCGTTCCCCAGAGATATTAATCAGAACCGCCCGAGTTCGGTGTTGCCGCTAATAACCCGGCCGTTCCATTGAGAACAGTGACTGCCGTTGTCGCGTGAACCACCGTGAAAGAAGATCGCTCCTCCCTTATCGGCGAGAGGGAACGAGATGCAGCGTCACGCGAACAGGGCCGGAAAGTTCCCGATAATCGATAGCCTTTGACACAAAGGGCAGAAGGGGCATTGAAAGAGTCGCGTCTCCGAATCGGACGGATATTTCTCAAAAGGAGCCACCCTCCAACTGCCTCACAAAGGCCCGAACTTTTCAATATCCCTGGTTCACCCCGCCTCTGGACACGATTTCCGTCGGACACCTCCGACGGCGGGAATTTCGGGGAAAACCGGGGCCACGTCGATGGGGTTGGAAAGTGGACCACGACGGACAAATTTTATTTCCGATTCGCCGGGGTCGCGATGAGAATTCGACTGTGATAAAGCAATAAAACGATAGACGATGTAGAAATGGCTATTTGACTGAGAGCGCTGGTAGAATTCGATATTATGCCCCGGAAGATCCATCGACTTCCCTCCAAAAATTCGCGAGATTACGATGCAACCCCTCGCGGGATTGGTGGCCGGCCAAAGTGTGGATCGTAAATTCGCCGGAGCGGCGCAATAGCTCCAGCATCGCGGTTCCCAACCAGACAGATCCGCCGCGTGTAATTACACCGTTCAAAGCCGACGGCAGCGTCCGAGATTCAAAGGACGGATTACCGCGGCCATCGCGGAAATCGGTGGAACGCGCGCGGAAAAATGCTTGGCTTGTAGCGCCCGAAATAAAGGGGCGACACCCGCGCCTCGTGGAAACGACCAACCAACCCCCTGTTTTATTTCCTGTCCCGTTGACCAAACGTTTACCACTCACGGCTCGGATTCTTTGTGAGCGACCGCGGCATTGTAAGCGCGTTTTCACGGGGAAAATCGATTCCTCTCTTTTTCCTGTTTCCGAAACATAGCTAGTGGGAATAATACGCACGCCAATTTCACGGGGGACGTCCTCGGTATTACAGCGTTGCCTTCTATATCTCGCCAGGACGGTGGCTTCATCCGCCGTACTTTCAGCTCCGGCAACTAATGTGACGCGAATATGCTGGGCTGTGTGAATGCGGGACCCTTCATGAAAATTAGCGTCAGTTACGCGGCGCAATCGGTCTCCGCGATAATGCTTCATAGAAGAACACGTCGCCTACCCATTCGTCGGGTAGTAGGTTGCAAATAGTTCGGCCAGGGTAAACTCGCGCAGAATTTGGCCAGTAATTACAGCCGCTGCACCGTGGTTATTAAGGTTTATCAACACGGAATGCAGGGAGTTTCGCAGCGAGAATGAGGTAGGAACGAGATCACCGGCAAATTCACGACTACACGCGTTACCTGACCACCGAGGAAAATTCTGTTCCCTTGCTGCGATCGTTATTGCGGTAACAGGCAACCGTCCATTCGAGGCTGGAACACGTCCGCGAGTGATAACAGCACCTCCGGCCGTGACGCTGGGACCCGGAACTCGCCTACTCTAATCCCGTTCATCGGTGACCGCACCCTGGCTTATTTATTATTCCTACTTTCATGCGGGGTTGAAGGTTGCTGCATCGTCGACGGCTTTTTCATTGTCACCAGTCGGGTATATAAACCATCCTGCCGAGAGGGTTAAGCATCAGTCGCAGCCAGCTGAAGACTACGCCAAGAATCGTCATGAAGTGCTTGGTGAGATACCTGCAGCAGTAACGTAGAACACTGTGTTTTATAAACTCTTTAATTCGATTGAACGATTTTATAGTGAGTGACAAAATAATGCGAACTTGGAATTCATTTTTACTGTACTATTGCCTATAGATATCTTCCTAGTTTCACTCTCGCTTTATACATTTTTTTATATCTATGTCTCTTATTGTTACTGTGATAATTTGGGTAATTACTGGAGATCTTGGAGAAAATTTTTACATAACTTAAGCAAAGATTTCTACAGATACTTCCAGAGCATCATCCATTGTCAATATCCAAATTTCAGATCGTCCTCGTCGCCGTTTTGGCCATCGTCGCCGCCAACCCAGAACGCGAGCGTCGTTCTCTCGGCTGGGGCCATAATGGGGCCGTAGTCCTCGGTGGAGTTCCAGGGTGGGTACCAGGCGTGGCGCTCGCGGGACCGGTGGCTCCTGCGGCCGCGGTCGTCGGGCCTGTCGCTGGACCTGCCGCGGTTGTTGGACCCTCTGCTGGTGCGACTGCCGTTGTGGGACCGTCTGCTGGTAAGTTTCTTATTTTATCTCGTTGAAGCTACTTGTCTGGGTTTACGTAAGTCATCGCGATTGGCACTAATTCTTGAGCATGCATCTCCTTAAAACTTCTTGTATGCTTCAGTGTCACTCGCGATAACTTAGCTACTAGAGCAATGAGGTGGCGATGATTTGTGTGGTGATATTTAAATAAAAATAGCAGTGGAAATTGAACAATTGTTTCTTTCGAAGGATCCGCGGTCATCGCTGGACCCTCTGGAACGGTCGTGGCTCCTGGACCCGGGCTTCTAGGACTCTGGTAGATCACCAAAATACTCTGGATTCGGCCCCCATAACTAGAACGATCTCCCGTCAACTTGCAAGCGGCTTCTCCATCGACCTCCATCCTCGAGACTTCGACCAAAGCTCGGAATTGCTTGGAACAGAAGATGCTTCCGGATCCAAGTTTCAAGACCGATGATTAAGTAGTTCTCCTCGAGGTTCTTCTCAATTCGAATGTCCTCCAGGTTCTTTTTTACGACGAATCCCCTGAACCTTCATGTAACTAGCCAGACCTATATTATGCTTTTGTATGATTATAAATGAAGCTCCACTGTACCTACTTGTCTGTCTGTATACACTTGTACCTTACAATCCCGTCGCTTAATCCTGGTAAGCGAATCGAGCGATCGTCTCGTTTAAGAAGAGTTTAAAGCCACCTGAGTGGCCATAAAACTTATCGAGTTTGTCTCAGTCCCCGTCCAGGGACCAGTTGCTCCAGTTTCTAATTTAAATTGTTAAACGCAGTAGGCTGACAGGCGCGGCCACTGACAGGATAGGCAAAATAATGGATTCGCTGGGGCTGCGTTGGCTCGTTGCAGCCGGGACACTGTAATTTGTTTAGCCAACGCCAATAAATCGAAAACTGAATTGGTTAACGAGTTAGACAGGTTGTGGTGTGGAGGACAAAATTATTTCTACCAAATGAAAGGCCGCGCTTCGTTCAGCTGATGTGTAATTAATGTGAAATTAATTTAAATAGGTGAACCTGATTTGTTAATGATTTGAAGCACTTGTTGCTTCGACAAGATTTAACGGTCAACCAAAAGTGAATTATTTATTTTATACTGTTTTGCAGTTTAATACTAGAAAAACTAGAAATTAATTAATAACAGAAGCAACAGAATTAGGTGTAATAGATGTAATTCATTGAATAATGTTTATATAATAATTCATGTGTATCATAATTCTGGAATTCATGGTGAAATATATCAGCCAGCTGTTCATTGTTTTCAGACGAAGTAACGGCTTGGACAAATCGAATAAAACATAGGATAGATTATATATTCATTATCAGACTTTAATTACTATCCACATTCTGCGCATCAGAAGCATCCCTTTAATACCTAATTACTCCCTCATACGCGACTTTGTCAGTAAACTCCGAACAACCACAAATTACAGACTACTCCATTCATATTATACATTTATAATTTCCCAATTAATTATAGCAGCAGAGTGTCTGCAATTGGAGAACGTTACTGTCGTTCCGTTTCTATATAAACAATACATAATGAACGAATTCACGAGCGACTGCATAATAGCAGGCATTGGCCCGCATGTACAACAAGCGTTATAATAATTCACAGTGAAAACATCGTGCGCAACATGAATATTAATTAAACGATTCATGAACTGATGGGTTTTATACACGCCTTAATTGTCGTAAATATAGGATAAACCGTCATTGAAAGGATGGTTGTTTAAAACAGAATATATACCCAAAGTAGTATTTAAAATAAGTTTATTGCCGGATGGTAAAATTTAAATTACAGAGGGGAGGTTGGGGAAGAGTGTAATTTTCCATAGCGCCAATCGCAGGGTCTCCAAGGGAATTGCAGCCAGAAGAAGGGAGATGTAGGGTGTCGTCAATCGCTGAATTTTGCGCAATGAGGTGTTCCTCATCGCCGAGGTTCAGTGTAATACTTCAGGTCCATGTTACGCCGGAGTATTGGGTCGTGCTTACCACGCCTTCAGTCCCCCCCAAGCTGGAAGGGCGGGAGCAGCTATGATGGTTGCTGCTGTGGAAAAGAAAGGTGACATGTGTATCATAATCTCAAAGTCGTACAGGAAATGGCAATGATACTTCAGCGTTGTCAATACTCCAAACTCGAGGATCGAGTTTCTTCAGAAAAGACTTCATTCTTTTTAAAGAATACAATTCAATGCTCCATAAGCGTGTCAAGATACACGAGGAGATTCAAACGACAGAAGGTAGTTGGTCAAAGATGAGGTTACTTACGTGCCGACAGGAGCTTAGGGCTAGTGTAGACAACGGGAGGAGTAACGATTTTGGGGATTGCCCATGGGGCAGCCAGAGCCGGGGCGGCGAGGATTCCACGGCGTTCTCGCTCTTGTTCAGGGTTGGCCGCAACGATGGCGACGATAGCGAAAAGGACCACCTGCAAGAGAACAGAATCCCTTATTCATCATACAGAATCTTCCACCTGATCGAACAGATGCTCGACAATTCTTCAGTCAACCAAGACGAGTAATCTCTAGCTCCAGGAGCGTTACGATTACAAATCGGCAAGGCGTCTCTTACCAAGTATTTCATTTTGTTGGTTGTGTTGGGTTTGCTTGAGCTTCTTGGAACCGTAAAGTGCAAGCGACTGATGAAAATCCTAGCCGGGACTTAGTCTTTTATACTCTTATTTCCGCATCTATATAGTTCACCCGGCGTACGTCACCCACCCCGTACAAACGCGTGTCAGTCAGCCTCAATAGTGGCCAGTCCCCATCGGCTTGTCGCGAGCGGGCGTGGTCGGGGACTCGAATCCGTAAATCAAGACAGCGATCTAAAACGATGAACTCGCGCAGAGGCAATGTTGCATCAGAAATCTCTCAATAGCGCGGCGCACGCAATGCCGCGCGAATGTTGCAGAAGTTTCGTGTCTGGAACGGGGTCATTGGTATTTGCATATTTTACTGCCGCGGATTTTTTCCCGCTACCGTTCCGTCGCTAGGTCGAGCCACGCGGACCAGGGTAGACAGAGGATAGAGAGAGAGGGGGATAGGAGAAAAAAATACGAAGCGAGCCGCTGCACAATTTAGGGTTCAACTGTGAGCTGCAATCCGCGTCTGGTGTTGCGACATCGACTTTCGATTCTGCGTGAGACGGCCTTGAATCAGCCTGACCGTTAGCGAAAATGTTCGATCGCCGGTACAACACAGGAAAGCAGGAAATGCTGCCTTGAAAGTCCAGCGGAACGTTACAACATAGGAAAGCAATTGCCCGTGTCCGCGCGCCTCCAATTCACCTTCCTATCTGTTTTTTTTTTCTAGCTACCCATTTTTCTTTCTCGCCCGACGTTGTTTATTCTATTGTGGAGAACGAGTGATATCTTAATTGCTCGTTTGCGCAACGAAGCGACGGGTCATCCGAGCTATCAGTTCTCGTGCGAGGGTGCATCTACCTGCGCAGTCCTTGCGTTCATGAAGAACTCCAGTTTTAGATGGGCTCAATGTTTGGAGCTGATTGAATTGTATCTATGTCTGGAGTCTCGAGTGTTCAGCTCGGCCTTTGTTCTGACTTCCAGCTGACGAGATTCCAAAGACACCGAATGGCGATCGGGAAAACAGGGCGCGGTGACCATTTGTCCTTACTCATCACTGGAGGTTATACGTAATGGTAAGTATATAATGGTTCAATCGGGTTGGAGGAGTATCAGTGTTGGGACGCGAATGCTCGGCTGGACAACTGCGGCCGTCTGAGAGAAGAAGGATAATAATAGGAAAGGACGTCCGCGGACAGGGAGCCATGAAGTTGCCGGTAAGCTGAGAAACTTTATCGTGGCTCATCGAGTGGGACCGGTCGAAGGGGAGAGATTGTTACGAAAAGAGAATCCGCGCAGCGTTCCTGATGAGAAAACTTTAATCTGTTAGCCCGTAATGCAGTTCCGTGTCGTCCGTGAAATATGAACGGCTCCCTATCTCTGACCAATGTTCCCTGATATATAGAGCGCCACGGCGTTCGCCGGGGCTGCCGGATAATTGAAACGTATGGCCCTGTTCTGTAACTTTGATTAAGACGAGCAATGCATCGATTTCGCGTAAACGCGTTCCGAGGGGGTGGTTGTCACGCTTGGTCGTTCGTTTATCTCTGGAGCGTCCAGTCGCTTCTGCAGACGTTTTCTGCAATAGTGCTCCGCTTGTTGGACCTTCCAAAGGAAGAGGGGAGTGTTTGACACTCATTGCACTATTGAAGGGGCACAGAAGAGTCCTGACGCGGAGTTCATTCTTAATTTTCTTCCCTCTTCCTTGACAAGCTCCTTGATCCCAGTACCATCGCGTCCCAACGGACGCCACGGCAATATCGATCCCTCGATCAGCCACGATTGTCCGAGCGGCTGATTCGAGAAAGAGACTAGGACGGTCCCTCCTTTGAGGAAGGGTTCGTTGCTCGTCGTAACATGTTTGCCCGAATGCTGTCCACGTACGGACACGTAAACCGCGGCGGCGATGACGTGTTCATGCACGGCACGTCTGCAGGGAACCGAGTTATGCAAATTCACGATGCGTGCCGCTCTATCCCTGGCCATCGGACGAGACAGACGCGTGCCGGATATTGTTCTCAAATCACCCGAACCGCTGACACGGCTCACGACGACGAATGCCCGTTGTTAAACTCTGATCAGCCGAGTTACTCCCATTACGCGATATAATCCGTCCACGAGATCGCCGGTGGCGAGTGTCAGCATTCGTCGCCCTGTTGCGTGGGCGGTATGCACATCTTTAGAGTTAGCCATGGGGATCGATTGATCGAATATCGGGATCGTGGAAAGGAGAGAGAAAGAGAGAGAGAGAGAGTTGAATATTCGAAGTAAAAGGATAAAATCCGAGGCACTTTTTCTGCAGCCTGACGGTATCGAGTATCGATAATGATAATTCCCTTGGCTGCAGCAGCAATTACCGATGTGACAGGCAAGTATCTCGAGGCGGGCTTAATAGAACATATTTACGACCGAGATTACGAGAAAACATTCCAACTATTGTGTAGCCGGGCCGAGCAACGCCGTCCCACGTAACCTGCGCGGATAACGCAGCCTGTGACACTCGTCTTAATAAATCACGCCTTATCCGTTTTCAGTTGCAGTTAGCGGCATCGATCCTCCTAACGTCCGTTTACGCCAGTGGCTGGCCTTATCATGAAATAGTGGGCGTAGGGCAATCGGCAGCGCCGGTATTCGTTGCTCCAGTTTATGGAGTCGCACCTGCGGTCAGCCTGTTAGCCGCGGGTCCACTGGAAGATTCTGCAACTGTTGTCGCCGGTCCTGTGACCGGCACCACGGTCGTCGAAGGCTCGTCTTCCGGGCCGGTGACCATCGTGTCGCCTGGAAGCCCGGCTAAAACTCTCCACGATACTCTTCCTCGGATTGAAAGTAATTTTCATTCCTCTTCTAAGTAGCAATTCGGAAGCAGGGAAAGTTTCAAGTTTCAAGCTCAATTTCGGGGCTTCGTTCGAGGGTTTAGACTCGATGCCGAACGAATCCGCTTCAGTTACGTAAGCATTAGCCGCGTAATGTCGGCTCCCATTGCCTCATATGCATTTTACGAGATGCATAAACCGAAGGATTTATCGCAGCCGCGTTAGCTCCACGAATTACAACTTTAATGCGGTTATAAATTAGAATATATTCCTGGGGAAGGCTGGGATAAGTAGCGGAGGAGGTAACGCTGTCGAAGTCAGACACCCTGGGTACCATTTCCTTAACTTTCTTCCGCAGAGCCCGCTGATGCGCCGAGCGAGGCATCGGATGATTCAGTGCTCATTAAAGGAGCAACGTCGGGCCCGGTAACCCTGGTCGCTCCTTCCGACAATTCCGTCCCCGACGCCGATAATGCACCGTCAGCTCGCGCGGAAACAAAGAATGGGGCTGTTGCAGCGTCAGCGGAGGCGGGTGTCACAATCAAAGACGCGGAAGAATCATCGGCTGCGGAAGCATCGACGAACGCGACGGCGATTAGCGAGACAATAGGCGTAGCGTCAGCGAGGGCTGTAATAGGTCCCTCCACCGGTCCCATCATCATCGTCGGCCCGACTGCTCCTCCGATACCGATCGTACCGATGACTGTTGACGCTTCGACAGCCGTAGAAGCCACGGCTACCACCTCGACCACCGGCAGCTCTGACGAAGTGTCTTCCGCTGCTGTCGCTAACGCCTCGACTTCCAACGCACTAACCATTGGAGGATCGAGCAACGGACTTGCTCTCGTTACAAGTAAATCACTCTCCACCCGTGTCCTTTTATTCCGCGATATAACAGGCGCAGTTCTGCTCGCACGGCAGAACTCGCATGATCCAAGCTCTGTTACACAAATACCGCAGTATTATCCATGGTCCCTAGGAAGTGCAAATTTTCTATCATTAACGACTGTTTGCATTCGACAGAGGTTTACTCAGAGGTGGTCTGTGTTTTCAGATGCAACGGAAGCGAGCGTAGTCGAGGGTTCGGCGTCCAGCTCGGCGTCGACGACGCGGAATTCTGGGAACTCCGTAGTTTCCGCGTCGGCGAGGGTTAATTTGATTACACCGCCAGCTAGAATCGCAGCCGTCGAGGCACCCTTAAGGAACGCTGTCGTATCACCGCAAGCAGTCGCCGCGGCGCTCGTTTCCGGCTCCTCTGCTAGCGTTTCCGGCGACGGTGCGCCGGCGTTGCTCCTCAGGGCGCTGCGCTAACCATCTGCACCAACGACGCGCCGCTCCTCGCAAGGTTGACAGAAAAATCGGCCGATTTGCATTGTCGCAGTGCGCCTGCGAGCCTTTCTGAAGACAGTTTTTCGTACGGCACCGGGAAACGGATTCCTATTCGTTGACATTGCGTTGGCGATCGGTAATGGTATAAGAAACAAGGAAGGGAAGTGTCGGGGAAGGACGGCGAGAACAAACTGGAAGCCGTTGGCATTGATGGCCACGAGTTACTTTCTCGCGAATTACCGCTTGCGTGCAACCGCGACGGCTTTTCTGTTCCCTCGGGTCACTCAATATTCTTTTATCGCGACGAGCTTTTTTTGACACCGCTGTTACAGAGCTAAGATTTTCAGGAGCCGAAGCTACTGAAATTAAAAAATTGTGGTATTTTTAAAAACATGTGAGTAAGTAAATAACGACAGTGAAAATTATTTTTATATGGATTATAAATATGTGCAATAAACTGTTTTGCAAGCATAGAGTGCAGTTTATCACTCGTATATTGTTCCCCGGTTTTTCATATTGAACGAGTAGGTGGGGGAGACAGAAAGAGAGGTTCACGTGGGAATTTCGGCAGGCGAAGAGGGTGGCGGTTCGTTCAGGTTTGATTTGTGGCGCCAATGAATATGGGTATTGTTGCGAGCGACAACAGGCGGGCTTAATGAAGTTATATTTATCCTGTTAATCTAGTTAGCAGGCTCGCGATTGGAGCGATCCAGCGGCTGGCGCAACCTCTACTTTGGGTTAAATCATAGCAAACAAGCCGAACCTAAACCGTACGATTAAGCTTGAAACTCAATTATTACCGTCCGGCTTTCACTAGGCAAACGGAGTGTCTCGGAGTTGGCTCGCCTATGAACTTTTGCTCTATCCGAGGGAGCAAATGTTTGCCCCATTTCACGGGACTTGAACCTCTTCCAGCCTTTGTTGCCGAAAACACTTCCTGCGCTGACGACTCGCGGGAATTTTTTGCGCTAAACGCGGAGACCTGTCATGAATCTGAATCTGTTGGCCCAATGAAATGTGAAACTGTGCTAATTGCATTACCTAGAAAAACTGATGGAACTTAAAAGTCTCAAATGTCTTACAAAATATTCTTTATTGGAACTGACAGATTTAAGTTACAACACAATGTTACAATGCGCATGGTTCGAGCACCGAAAATTATAATTAAAAGCTTCGCGTTTTATTCTTTAAACAGTTGGCCGAAAAGCCCATTGCGCACTCCACCGCCTACCACCTGGTTTACCGCTGACAATTCAGGATCCCTCTGTCTGGCGAAAAGTCCGTCTGCTCTTGAAAAAGACGAAAGTCCTGGAATTGGAGGCGAATTGCCTGAAGTAGCATCATCGCCGTTTAAATTATCCAAAGGACCGCCGGGATTTACCCTATTCTGCATACGTAGAATTATGTTTTCAAGGCGTCTTTCCAATTCTGGCACTTTGATGATGTCTAAGAAGCGAGCCACTGGACTTAGCGCGAAGGTTAATCGAATCGTCTGCAAAAAGGATAATGCGTGAGAAAGATCATTTTAAATATTCGTATTATCCAGAGTTTGTACCCAAACTATGAAATGCTTTATACCAGAATCTATCACAAAGAAACATTAATTAAAAACTCCGCGATTCGTTTAAACAGCACGATTTTTTGTACGTAGGTGCGGTTAAACGTTTCGCGTCTCACGCAGGCGAATGTGTCTTTCCAGTTGAACATACGAGAGTTACGGCTCGTTCGTTTCAATTAAACGGTTTAATGCTTCGTTCCCATTTGTCAGAGTCACATTTGTCCACCTTGCTGTACAATGTCGGTGACGTACTCGCAATTCGAGTACGCCTTCGGTCACACTGCTTCACAGGCCGCGGACAAATCGAACCCAACAGCAGAGTCAAAAATTGAGGAATCTTCAATTCACTTACGTGTAGACTAACGAGCAGCATTAAAGTCGCAATCACGAGCTTCTTATCCTTCATTTCACAGATTGCTAAAGGACCCCTTCGGTTCAATAAATTCCAAAAGTTGTAGTCAGCTTAATAACTCCAGACCTCGAATGAATTACGATACCTCGTGCTACTTTATATACCTCGGTGTTCTTCGATGCTCTTCGTTTATCGACAAGCCCAACGGTCCTATCTCCCTATAGATTGTTCACCTCATGATTTCGATTGCCGTATCAAACTCACGTAAGGAGCACCTTGTAAACAACATTCCGCGAGCCACGCGAAAATTCTCACGAAGAAGATAACGCCCGTGCAATTACGTGCCGACGACGGCAGAGTTTCATAATACAAGTCGACGCTCTGCGTGTCTATAGAGAGGCCGATGAAAAAGTACACGCGCCTGCGATTCTGGCGAGCCGAGCGTGTCGCGTTTCCCCTCGAGGAGAAACGATTCATCGTGATCGCGTTATTGCGCCATAACGAATTTTGTTTTAATCAACGCGCCATTGAAACGCCGTTTATTTTTTGCGCAATCGTCGGGGCCCGTTCAATTACAAACAGCGCTAAGCTGATACATCAGCGGCGGAATGGATGGGCAACGTTCCACCCACATGTTGAAGCGCGCTCGTGCAGTTGCGGCGGAGCGCGATCATTAACTGCAATTCGCTCCACTTGCCCGCAGTTTTTTTTATCCTCCTTCATTGCTCCAATCAACGTTTCGACCGCGTTTTTTTTTTCACCCGACAGTTATTGTTTCAGGCGCGATTGCGCGCATCACGATCGATGGCGCGCCAGGCCGCGTCGTCGAGTGCCATTAAACCGTACTTTGCCGTCGCGATTCACTTTTCACCGTTGGGAAATATAAATGGCTCTTTAACGAATCGCTGGGAAGCATCCCCGACGCGAATCCGATTACCTCGCGCGGGTGTCTACGGGACCCGGCGGGATCGTGATTCGGTGCGGTTTCGCAGCGGTGCTTCGTTTTCTGCCGGAGCTACTGGAAAATATAGATCACGCGTATCCACGAGCTAGCGGTAATTAAATTCGATGAAATATTAACACAGAAACGTTTTACAGCCATGAATAACCAGCTCGATGTTTACGGAGCAAGAGGGGGGTGAAAGGAGCACGGCGGAACAGGATAAAAAGGGGACGTGTGCTGTCCGGAGTCTGCTAGAAGGCGCATCAACAGCTGTCTAGCGTGTACACGCTACTGTCGCGACGGTCTGCAGTAGAAGCGAGTCTCCTTGAGGGTACTAAGTGGTTAGTAGGCAGTGGTTTTTGTTGAAAATGAATAATTTTTTATAAATAATTATAAATAAATAATTTTGTTACAAATAATAATTTTAGTTTATTTTCATAAAGAATAAGGGTTGTTATTAAGTTTAATGTAGGTTCAGGCCAAAACTACACATTTTGCGGACATGCTCGAATTTTATTTCGATGGATTGGTACATTCGTTTTTTAATTAGGGTGAACCAACCACTGAATGACCGAATTGTTGAATTTATCGACCTTTGAGATTAATACTTGAATATATTTATGTATAACAACAAAACAACTGTTGAAATTGCATTTAAATTTATTTTTCTCGTAATTTCTATAAATATAATTACTTTTTATCGTAATTTTTAAAAAACGATTATAAAATGCAAAACGTGTAGAAGCCCAGTAAATTATTAATATTTGCTTAATACGCATAACTAAAAATATTGTATATTAAAAGTGCAACTACCTACACTCCATTTATAAACATATACTATGTTTAAATTTATAATTGACATTTCTTTGCCTAATGATCAATCACTGGTATGCAGTCAATTACTGGTTGGTTTACCCTACCACAGCAAAACAAAAGATACTTTTTTAAAAAGCTTCTTTAAAAATCCATCTTATTTAAAGCGCCACACATAATGCATATTTTGACTAAACAAATATTTCTTTTAAAGCTTACGATGTTAATAATCTTTGTATCACAAAACAAGTTTCAGCTTCAATTTATTTCTTCCTAATTAATTGAAAAAGAAATGCTTCATTTTCAACAAAAACGACTGCCTTAAAGAGACAGATAATAGCCGCCGCAAACGATCACCAGGCGAGATATTAGATACAGGAAGAAAGAACTAGTTGTCGGCCTTGGTGGTTGAACCGATTCAGGTTCCTATTCTAGGCTGGCAAACCGGTCCGACGATTTTTCCTCCCGGTTCCTTTCTCATCGATTCTGTTTCAAGACTGCAGCCTAGTCTACCGTGCTCCCGTCCAGATTCTCGCGTCACTCGAGGCCGAAATTTCCTCAAGTACATAATCATGGGTCGGCACGTCGACTATACACCGTTTAGCGCGTAATCGTTACGTTCGGTAACGCGGCCCACCTCGAAAACGTTTATCGAGCCAGTGTCGACAATGGCGCGACCAGAATTAATTCCACGCTGACAGTCGACACGCTCCCATCCCCTTCTCACGCGCCACGTCCGCCCCCCGTCGCGCCTGCAAATGCAGGGCCGCGGGACGGCTGGACCAGGCAACAATGAATCCCAATAAACGGGGCAATTTTACGGCAACACGGAGAAAAACAGGGCCAGGCGTCGGCCGCTGGTAATTCTCGTAATGGCGTAACGCGTTCCGGTGCTGGATGCACTTTGCTCTAATGCACTCGGGCCGTGCAACCGCCGACAATGCGCGCAGCCCTCGAAAATAATACGCGCACCTCGACGATTCCGCCCGGCGTTCAGCCGACGTCCAATTAATACGTGTTCTCACATTTACCTCCCCGCTTCGCGCCACCCCGCGCCCGGCGTAAACAATCGAACCTCGATGTCCGATGCCGGACGAGTGTATCGCGGGATAATATCCCGAAATTTTCCCAAGTGAAAAATAGCCTCGCGGTGTCTATCCTTTTTGCTTCTGTACATCACAGAGGGGCGGACAGGGACGTTGATGGATGGGAGAACTTGCTATGGAGAGCTCTAGCGGGAATTCGAGCGGGGGAGCGTGATTTCAGGCTAACAACGATACGCGCGTAAGGTGGTCGCGATGAATGCAACGAATTTGTAAGCGCTTTTCGCGGGCTGCAATAAATCGCTGTCGACTCGGATCGTGGGCACCTCTGAGCTGGATCTTTAAGTATTCTCTTAACGTTCCATTGTAACAGCGGTTGTCGAGCGATGAACGCTACCGAATTTCATTGAAACGGTTGTAATATCATGAATGTACTTGCTTCAGTACTGTCTAGGTAGGTAGTTATATTTGCTAAAATTTCCCTACGAGACAAATGCCCCATCACAATTACTACAAAACTCCATGCACGCAAAACCCCCACCCACCCTCAACAGCGATCGCGAGACTCGTTAGCGGCTTCTTTTCACTCGTTATCGCTGGATAATATCGAGTCGGGTCACGGACGAGGGACCACGGCATTATCTTCATCGGTTACAGGAGATTCGACATCAAAGGTCGTTACGGTAGATTGCATGGAATGTCGTCGTCGTGTAAAAGATTGCTGGGAAGGGGGCGGCGGGGAGGAGGAAGGGAGGGAAACTCAGCGCACGTAACGCGTTGTCGGAGGGATCTGAAGAACGAAAGCCTGGAGGTTGGCCAGCGGCGATAGTGGGAAACATGTTTGGAGGAAATTTGACCAGGTGCGTGAGATCCCTGCGTCTCGATCGGGAAACAAAGGCTCCCGACGTGGCAGCGATATATCACGCGGGCCGCGAAGGAGAAATAAAGATTCAACGAGCGTTCGTGACTCCGCGCGGCGACGAGCATCGCTGATAACGCGCCGGCTTTACGGCCGGACCTCTGATAAGCGGCGGAGTCCGTGAACGGGATGTCAGTGGAACGGCTCTAACTTGGATTTATCCGGCTTTTGCACCCTCCTAGGAACGGTATATCGCAAGGTGGTAACGATCGCGTTGGTGTGGGGGTCGGGTAATTCGTTTGAGAGGGCACCGCGAAGATTCTTTCGGGGAATGAACGTTTTTGGTAGGAGCACACAGTGGATTAAGTCTGTTTGAGAATACTGCTCCAGGCGACGATACAGTTTTAAGTTCCATATATCCGAAAGCAACATTTTCCGAGGGAAAAGTGGTAGTGGGGAGCGTTAAGATTTAGAAGGTACGCGACACGATTCAAGGACCCAGGCGTCAGACTTTCGGTTCCAGCCCCCTCGGTGAATGAGAAGGAGGAGCTTTTTGTCTTGTTGTTCTACGTAAATAATGATCTCGCTGCTTTATTCTGTCACTAGCCCATTGTACAGTTACAAAGAAGCCCTAATCTGACGGAAACTGGACGCTGGACGAAGATTAATGATCCCGTGATACTGGATCTCTGGTAGCTCCCAGTTCTGCGCACAATTTGTACCAGCCTCGCGATCGATGCTTGCTCCTCCGAACACCCTACCCCCCTATCTAATACAAACATGCTTTGGAACGTTCAAATCGCGACAGCGAGCCGTCCGTTAGAGCTCCCTCGAAACATTCTCCCGCGACATTCATTGTTTTCACGGCGGAATTGCCTCGCGAAATGGAACAACGATCGTATTTACGAATTCTTTCGCCCGCGAAATGGGGGCGGAGTCGAAGCTCCTTTGACTCGGTCCACGGGAGAATTCCCGCCACGGATGAACATTTTTCCGCTCGAGAGAACAGCGTTTAACTGCACGAAAACACGCGCAACGGCTACACGAGGAAACGAGGTTGGGAAAATTTGGCGTGCAACTGCGGGGAAGTTTCTGCGATCACCAGCGAACGATTCCTCGGAGCCTCGCCGGGGATTTTCGTCCGACCTTTTCGTCGCCCCCGCGCATCGACGTGCGTTACATCAGCGGATTCTTTTCACAGAAATTATCTACTATCGTCCCCGCGTCAAGAGCCCAGCGTGAACTAGGTGGCAAAGGAAAACAGAGGCGGAATCAATCAAATAAATTACACGTTGCGTAAGTGAAAGGGGATCTAGCTGCCAGCCTTTTACCGGATTCCCCTTTCTTCCACGCTTTTACGAATTCACACCGTCGTTTCTCCCTAGCCTTATCGATCCCCCGGGATGCCAACCATTGGTTTCCCATTCGTTCTCGTTACGATCGCTGTCGCCTCACTCTTCGCTCATTTAATTTGTCGTTTAAGGACGACGAGGCGCTGCCGTTATTAAACTAGCGTTAATTCCGAATTTATTGCCCGTTCCTCTAAACTTCGATATTACAGCTTCGTGGGATTCGATGTTGACGAGATTACGTTAACGAGACAGGACCGTGGCTGAGTCCTCAGAGAATTTCATTTTGACGAGGTTGCGGATATTTTCGTATAACCTGAATTCATTGGAGTCTCGGCGGGCTTCTATGTTTACCTGCTTGATCTTCCCGTAAAATTATAAATTCCAATTCGACGTTCGTCCTTTGAACGCGTTAAATCGGGAATGAGTAGGGCCAAGGCTCGCTTGTTCCTCGATATTCCCTTCGGCTGTTCGAGCTTTTATGCCCAGCTGAGCCAGCAGCTTATCGTCCGGCGTACAGGGGCGGTTCGATCCTCGGGCGTCGTTATAACGCAGGGTTGTTCCGGCCGGGCCACCTTGTCGTGAACGCCAACGCGAGAGCTCGAGTAATCTAAACCATTCCGAAGATAACGGAAAAACAATACCGGGCCGACAACCTCCGGCGCTGTCCGACCGATAAATTTTCCGGCAACCGTCCCGGAAGCGTTGTAGGCATCCGGCGTACTCGAATCCTGATAAGAGACGGACGTTTAAGCAAGGGCACCAAGCCAAATTAACCGGTGCCGCTGGTCCCACTTTCGTCGATCAGCGTGGCCTTTATTAGCGTCGTGGCCAATAAAGCACGCCCGTTCTTCGATAACCACAGGCCCCCCCCAAACTATTCTACCATTTCAAATAGTTAACGATGCAAGCATGAGGATTCGTGTTGACCCTCTTATTTCCATTGCAACCAAAGTTTCGTGTCGTTTGTGGAGGTTAAAGGAAAATTAAGGGGGAGATCCCACTTTCTGGGCATTTTACATAGTAAAATTTAGGACTTTTTTTAAGAAACTAGCCATTCGATTCATCTGAAATTTGACTCATATTTTTATGTACCTTTGAAGGAGGTGGAATCTTTTTATTAATTTTTAATGATGAATAATTGACGTACCAAGAATTTCCTATGTTTTTATCCCAAAGACAGGATTCCTCCCTTAAAATTTGGGATTTTATAATAACTCAGAAGCTTTCAGTTGATCGTGATTAATATGCTTACAAGAATTCTATCATCGCGACAAGGACGAGAAAAAAATAACGCACCATTTTTAGTGACCAGGAGTCGGAAAAGATTCATCGCCACTGTTTCCCTAGTTAAATGTACTTTTTTGCGAGTACGGTTACATAGAACTATTAGCAGTTCCATTGTTGCAGGAGGCCACTTCCTGTGTTGATGCAAGCAACCGGGGCGTTATGTTCCAGAGTGGCTTGGAGGGCCCTTTCGACGCGCTTTCATTAGTGATGCTTTTAATTTGCGCGAAAAATAACACGGGGGAACGTCAGGATCGATCTCGCGTCGGTTTCCCGGTAACCCATGGGAGGTGTTGGACGTATGCACTCCACGGTAGCGCGTAAGGGGAATAGGACGTTCTAAGGCAGACAAATTTAATCGCAAGAGCGAGGAGTTCAATTTGAAGATGTGTAGTTCACTTTCTTACGGCTACTTTTCAACTCGCGGAAATTTTCACTTCATAACTATTCATTCATACTTTCTACAAACATTTACTCGAAACATCCTTAACTATAATATAGCAAACGCCATATTCAATATTCCACCCTATGGACAGCACTGCTATTATCGGCCTACTTAAAAATTACACTCGTCCATTTAGCTAATTATGCATAATTAAAGACCTAGCATATATAATTTCGCTCGGAATGACGTGTCCGCCCGTTCGCCACGCAAGCGATCGGTAAAAGCGCCGATCATGTTCGTGGCTACTTAATGGACGAACAATTTGCCACGTGGAGCCGGTTATAAATTATATAGCGCGTATTATGCCTCTTCGCCGCGCGCGTAACGCGACGCGAGGAAGCAACGGCAATTTGTTCCCCATTATACCGCAACGCTTTCTATTGCCCGTAACTGTGGAATCGCGTTTCCTGATGCTAATCGACTGCCGCGTGCGTAAGTCCTCGAACGACTCGCGCCGGTTGCGCGAAATTCTGATCCGCGAGCCAGACGGAAAGGCAGCGACGCGGTTAATTAATTACACGGACGATGCCCGGTGCGCGAAGGAGGAAGCGGCGGAACCACGATGGCTCGATAAAAGGCGCGATAAATCAGCGAGCACAAACGTTCGTTTCGCGCTAACCGCACGCAACGGTCACGGGCTCGAAACGTTTCCCCGCGGAGGCGCAAATTCTTCCCCCGAGCCGGAAGACAGTGAGAATTTCCGGCGGACATGCCTCGGAACGGAGGACCGAGGACGGAAGTCGGAAACGGAAGTCTCCGCTTTAAATAAGCCTGCAGTTTGCTTTCGCCTCCGAGCACTGGGTCAACCGCGTCCCGTGCCAACACCCACGCCCTCCCTCCTCCCCAGCTCGCTCTTTCAACGCTACCTTGTCCCTCTCGGCTCTTCGCGCGACCCTCGTTTCGGCGTCGCGACGCGTCCCGTCTACGTGACTGCGATTCGTGGTCGCGATGCGGATCGGGGAGTTGAGGTTCACGCGAACCTCGCGGGGACTCTTGACGGGAAAGGAGGAGGGAAGGGTTTACGGGCACAAAGGACGAATGGAATTCATGGTGTTGTATAAGATTCGTAAAAATTTAAGGGACGCTCGTAGACTTGTAGTGGCGCTGAATCCAGGAGGAGGAAACGCGGGCGGTCGTTCGAGAACGGGAATAAATTCGAGGCATAAACTGCAGCGAAGGTGTAAACTGTCGAGAGGCGGAACCGTGGAATCTTTTACTGCCCGTGGTTCAGCGGCACGTTTACGCGGGCGTAAAGAGATGCAAAGAAAGGGAAGAGGAATTCCGCGTGGCAGCGGTGATCCTGGTTTAAAGAATCGGTGAAAGTTGCGCCGGAAGTGTTGGCCGGGTTCGAGCGCGCCGCCATCCTCCGGATACGCTTCCAACTACCTCGTCCAGCTGGAATTGCAGCGAGCCGTTTCAGAGCTTCGTTTCCATGGTCATATCGACGGGTTCGTGTCCCGGCTACAGCCGCGTCCTGATCCATAGAAACCTAAATGTCGTGGGACCTGTTGCGCCGGGTGCTTTCATCATTTACACACAGGTCGGTGGTGTTACAGACTAGGTGAGAGGTTGGGGGTGTAGTTCTCTCGCCGGAGAACTTTGAACTCGGTGCGGCAATCCCTGCTCGGGGAGTCGCTGACCATGTTTAAATTTGTGTTTAAGCCTAGCTTCGTCAAGTCCGCTGGCAATTGGGCCAATAGTCCTCTGTGGGCTTAAGGGACCAGTGGTTTTCTTGCTAGCATAGCAATTGCCGTGGTAGAGATTTCCAATCTTCACAAAAGGTGGTAACCAAATGAAGATTCTTACACGTAGGGTAAATCTACTTTCTCCTGATTAGGGGACTTGAATATTCTTTACAATCAACGAAGACGCGTATATTCCTCGCTGCTTTTAAATTACTTTCTGGGGAGAATAAAGCTCACCCCCCGGCTCAAAGTTACTGCTGAAAATACGAGCAGGCTACGTGAACGCGCGTATTCGAAATTTATCGCAAGGTGATAGAGCGCGCATTATGAGAGAGTCGTTGCCGAGGCACGGGTAAAGTTGCTGAGAAACTCCCGCGAGTTTACGACGCGTATTCCTTGTTTGCGCTCACGGGGATGGATAGTAAAATAGGTAATAACTAGCAGTCCTTCGCGCGCCCCTCCCTCGCCTTAGGTAGCGCGGTCTTTGCCCGGCAGGTTATCTAAAAACTTTACATTTTTCAGCGGTCTGTTCCCCGAGCATTCGACGCCCGTAAAAGAAATCCCTTCGCGGAAGGACAGAATAAAACAGTTCTGCATTTGGGAATTCCATCACGCTAGTAGGAAAATGATTTAAAGGAAGGGGTTGCCTTTTGATATTAGAGCCTCTCGTTTCCTAAGTCAGCCTGCGCTGTACATACTCAGGCTTCGAAGCAATATGCGTATCAAAATTTGTCAAACTTTTCACGGAACAGCAAGAAGTTTTACACGCGGGTATAAAATTTCGAAATTCGTCTTGGAATTAATTCCAACGGCGGGGTCGTGCTACTTTGAAACTCTCGTAAACTGCCGAAACGAGTCGACGGCCGCTTTATAAATCCTTTCCCGTAACCGATACGAAATTACCGCGGGATTTTCATCTCGCTGGGAGGAACATTATATAGAGGCTGGTACGCTGGTGTGTTTCATTTAATATTTACCAAAGGGGATTATGCGATACGAGCGAGAAGCCAATTTAAATTTGCGACGCGGGGAAAGGTCGGATAGTTGTTGCGTGCAGCTGGAATAGGCGATTTGCAGCAGTTAACGCGAACGTGTACCAAAAGTTGCAACTCATCTCTTTTCATCATTGCTCGCCGACCCGAGCGACGTCCCCTGCCCCGCGGGCAAATTGTATTTTCCTTCGACGTTACTTGAAAAGTCGTTATTGTTTCCGGAAGCTTTACGCATCCACGAGCTGCGAATAAAATTTCTACTGCTACTTTGTTTCGTAGATACAATTTACACCTCCACTTTATCTACAGACAGGGGGAAACGGCCTTTAGAATAATAATTACATGTTTTCCACCGAGAATCGAATCTTCTCCGTTATATAACTTTGCCAGAAACCACTGTTAATGAATGGAAAATAATTAATCACGGTCTATAGAATTAATATTGAAAAGTCTAGCATAAAGAATCCACCAAATATTGCGTCTGACACGTAAAGATTCGCTCCCCTCAAAGTATCACGAAGAAAAATCTAATAATACTACAAATCAGTGCAGAAACAATTACCATTAATAACTCTACCGAAACATTATAGAAACTGTGTCAATTTCACAATTTATATCGTAGAGGTTTGAAAAAGTGAAATGGGTTACTTGAACGGCCAAGGCTGGCCAAATACTTACCTTACCTCCTTAAGGGACGAAGCACGTGGGAGTACGCGTGCGCAGCAGAGGCAGGAGCACGTGGCCGGCTCGAGTGGCGGTTCGGTGAGTTTCGGGTGGTTCCGTAGGTCGGCGCCCGTGGAACCGGCAGCAGTCGCGCGCCGGCCGCTGCCTCGACAAGGTGTTTGTGTTTACGTCGTCGCGATGAAAATCTGGCCGCCGTAGAGGTTATGTTTACGCGTGCCGCGGGACCATCGCCGACCACGCATGCCCCCTCTGCGTGCCTGCCTATTGGAAAATCCTCACGGATCGCCACGTGCCCATCGATAACTGCGTCGACATCCCACGACCACTCGTTCGGTTTTCGGAACGGCCTGGCGACGCTTGGCCAACGTGGGAAAACATTGTAAGTACACTTCGCCGATCACTCGCTATGCAGTCTTCAGTAGCACACTGCGCAGTTCTGTCACTTCAAACGACCCAATGCACTTGGAAGTCTACTCGTTTCGCGAATTGTAATGATATTACGGAACGCGTTTCATTTTCCATTAAACATGGCGGCCGCCGTTTTACTCCGATTGAATGCTCGCGCGATTGTGCCTGCTTAATTGGGCAATTTGTCCGCTAGAGTGCTCTATAGATTCGCCGGAATGTATGAATTTGAAATGCATCCCATATGTTTTTAATGACCATCGAAGTTGTTCTGAGCAGTTTTTAATGCTTACAATAAGAGGAGTCTCTAGAATCCTAGTTTCTAAATTATTTATTCACACTATGTACTCGAATAGTGTCCTAATAATACTTATTATTGAATCCAAAATACTTCTCGATCAGTCTACATGATTCTAGACAGTGTTAACCATTCCACGTTTGCAATCATTCCGTACTTCACTCCGTTTACACTCTTCAAGCTTGTTTTCTTTGTCAATAAAGCTGCTGAAACGAATGTGGTCGACGTTACTGTATGTTTATCGTCCCGCGAGCGTATGCCTCCCGTGCCCTTTAAATATGACCTCGAGCCTTGTCCAAACGTAGTTTATTTCGACACGTGTGCTTTCCCACGTCGTATTTCTTTAGAACGGAGGTTCGTTTGCAAAAATTTGATTCTTTATTTTCGACTTATGGAGGATCATACTCTCTTCCCGACTATATTACTAATGATGGGCCATCTACTGAAAGGTGGGGGCAAACAATGCCGCGAGTTTTAATATCGTTCGACCATTCGTAACCGCCGCGGACCACATGTAAATTACGACTACGGACGTTTCGGACCCTCGGCCACCGATAACAATTTCGTGATCGACCCATTCGGCTCTTTTCCTGCAATACGATGCACAAATGAATTGCATCGCGTGGCCCTAATACAAATGAGCAACGAACCGTAATTACCTGATGCTGTATGGGAAAAAGAAACACCGCATTGAGAGCATATGTTATTCCATGCCAAACATGTGGATCGGCGACTACCCGATATTAATTTCAGAGGAAGCGAGTTTCATTATTTAACTGCACTCGGCGCGCTTGAATTATTGTTAGAATAATTAATTTATTGCTGCTATTTTTCATCCCTAAATGGATGCGGTTCAAGCATATTCAGCTGAGAACAATAGTACACATATCGCTGATATTATATAAACTATCCTGAGTAACTATACACTGGTTTCTCGATATATTCAAATATTTTACGTTTAACCCCTATTACCCTCATTGCCACTGGCGTGCTGCCCAAAGACCTCGAAAAAAGGGGTGTCTCAAAGTGACATCGAATCGAAACCGCGATTTGCTTTGACAATGATAAATCCGATCAGGGTTTAAAACGCTATCGTTCATGTAATTCACCGTCAAGGGACTAGTTATGAGCCATTTCCCGCGCTCGAATAGAAGATTAAAGGCACAGCGTTACAACAGCTGTGCCTCCCTTACTACTGCTGGAAGCGCTTAATTCGATCCAGTCGACGGAGGCACCGGTGATTCGCGAGACGTCAAATTCCAAAGCAGCTGGAAGCGAAAAGAAAACACTCGGTTTCTTTATTAAATTTCCGCCGGGGCCGTCGCGGCGTTCGTACCGTTGCCAGCTTCTCCCGCTCGAGCCGAATTTATTGGGACATGTTTTTATTCGAAGTCACGGAAAAGGGGCAACGTCGACGGATGATAACTCTCTCCCAGAATATCAAACTCGTAATTTTCCTCGAGCTCTTGATTTATAGAGGCGTGCTGCTGGAACCCGTTACTCTAGAAAGTAGGAGAAAAAAAAACATATTTTACTAGAGGGTGCAGGGTGTGGAAATCGGATTGCGAGGTTCGATACGTTCGGCAGAAAATCGTGAATATATTTTATCCGGTTATGCTGCGCAGCCCCGCGTGTCTAATTTTCCGAATCTTTGAACGGCACGTGACCAGATAGACCGGCCGATAAAAAAAAGGGACAATGCTCGCAATCGATGAAGCTATTGTAAGAGCTGACGTAACCATCCGACGACGAGCCTTTTGCGGAATCGCCCGCATAAGCGAAAACCACCTCTCGTCGATGCTCGCGCGAAATGTTGCAAAATTCGCCCGCCACCCCCGACGACCGTCTGAAACGTAGATTTTCGATCGCGGATTCGCACAGTGCTTGATTTGCAATCGTCCACATCGCAAAATATCACTCGACGCGACGCTGGATCGAATTTGCTCGTTGCAAAATTTCCGGGAAATATCAACTCCGCGGTAATGGAATGGCAATATTCTAGAACCCCCATGAAATATGGGATAACTATTTAATGTACGCGACGTCTGCTCGAGCGAGCAAGCGTGTTTTCATCGTGTAAAACAAAAAAGAGGATAAAAAAGTTTCCACTGGTAATGTTTCTTCTGTCTCTTTATCCGAGGCTTGCTAGATAATCTCCCGGAGATACTTCGAACAGTCATAAATCACAAAAGAGGGGGGCTGACGAAGGTGTTGAGCAGGGGCAGGGCGCGGATAGATAAAGCGAGAAATAAAGGGAAAGATATTCAGAGGACGGGAAGGGGCGAACTCTTCTTCCATTTCTCGAACTTCCCCCATCTTTCGTATCAGCATCCCTTTCCTCTCTATCTAGGCGTGATTAAGACATTTCTATGGTCACGGCGAATTATCGTCGAATAAAATGGCGCGATTAGGGGGATTACAAGGGACTCGAGGCACTTTAGTCCGACAATACGTTCGCTTTCCCTTGATAGAGATGGGCAATTTGCGTTCGGAAAGAGGAGAAATTATTTACTTCCTCAAGTAGCATTATCGTTCACTTTCCACTGTCAATACAGGCTGCAACAGACACGTCGAGTAATTTAGTCGAGTAGCGAGTAATTTAGTAATTCACGACTGTTTTTATTAAACTACTTGACTAAATTTTAGTGTCCACACACGAAAAATGACTAAATTACTCGCTACTCGACTGAATTGCTCGACCTATCTGAATCAGCCTTACGTTCAAGTACATAATCTTCCAATTACCGTTAGAACTCCAGCGTTCCAGCCAACAGCCGTGAATTTAATATACATTTCCCGTTTCTTCGTGCGCACCCCAACTCGTAACTCTTGTTATTACCGAAACAGTAACGTCTTCCGGGCAAACAAGCAGTAGGTACCGATGTTACCGTGCAAAAAACAGCGCGGCGCGTATACAGGCGGATCCAGAAGGTCGCCGGCTAGTCTGCGACTGGAAACCAGCTCGAATATACGACGTCGTATTACCGCTAGTCGAAAGTCGTTCTATTGTTTCTTCTAGAGTTCTAGACGAACGGAAAGAAGCCACGCAACTTCCCGGTGCTCGTTCTGACCCGCGAAAGGATCGTTACATTGAATTAAAGTCAAATAAAACGCGTAACACGGGGAAGCGGGGTCCCGAGCAAACAATGACTCTGTTCCGTGACTTCGTTTTCGAGGCTCGCGGAGCAGCCGCGCGCACAATGAGAATAATGAGGTACTTGCGTGTCGAACGAACGAGAGGCACCGCATCGGAATTTACGTTCCATGGTGGGTACGGATGGCAAACGTGAATCCGGGAAAAGAATTTCGGTGGAATTGCACGAAGTAATGATTTGCCCGTGAGGGTGCTCGTATTTTTATTCAGAGTGATTATACCTCGAGCGAGTATCGATTCACCAGGCCAGAAGTGCTTCCCGCGGCTTAATAGATCGCGAATTCCCCTCGCATGCTTTTTGGCTCCCCGTGGCTTACCCGAGGCTGGTTTACACGTTATACGGTGGCTCGGGAGTGGAGTAAAATAAATTGAAGGAAATCCCTTAGACAAATTTCTCGAGCTCGCTATCTGCGGCCCGCGAGGTAGCTGGCAAATCCATTTGTCGAATCGTAGCGAAAATAATAGAGGGCCATTGTCCGCTTTCTTTTTCTACGGAGGTCTTAAGTGATTCATGGGGGAACTGGATTTTGGAGGAAAGTTTTGGTAGGTCTTTTACGACTGTTGCATCGAGGAGGATGCTTACGATTTTAATTGCTAGAGTGGAGAATAATTGCTGCAACTCCGATAGCGAATAAACGGTACAGAAGGGTTATTAGCAGGGCCATTTATACCGGACGAGCATTTCGCGTCATTTACCCGTTCCATTTGTACCTACATTCGCCAGGCTCTTTGCGAATCATTTCGAAAACGCGAAAACGGGCGAATAAATTTCAGTTTTACAAGGTCCGCGGCGCACTCGACGCCCTGGCAAGCGTGGCGCGATGTTTGCGGCGATAAATTCCGCCGTGGAGTGCGCTCCTGCGCCGTGGAAAATGTAAATTTCCCGACAAAGCTCGCAGAATCGTCGCGGCTTCTCGTTCCAGGGGCCAATGAGAAACATTGAATCGGACTTGAAGTGCTCGATACAGGTCTTGAGACTACGTGCATCCACGTAGAATGAAAATTCTCGGGGACCTTCGGCGCAGTCTCCTTCTTTCCAGCATTTAAAGCGAGGAGGGAGAAACGTGCTCCTGTATTTTTCTTACAATCGAAAGGACGACACGAAGAGTGTCCTCCGGTTCATAGACGAGCGAACGGGAATTATGACTCCCCTCTGAGATCTGTTAATTGCTTCTCGAGCGAATTAACCAGTAGCTGGGGTAAAAAAATATTTGCTTTCGCTAACGGGATTAACGTTCGACTCGTTAAGAACGAAGTAGTTGTTTAGACACTGCCTCGTCGATCAGCTCCACGGTCTAAACTGGAAACTTTCAGTTCTACTCTGAAACGCATCTGAAATACTTTTGGAATGTTCGTAATATTAATTCGCAGAATGTGGGACGAGAACATTTAACTTCGGCGACGGTAGAGCGTTCGTTTTAAATTAAACGGCGGGGAATTTATAGAGGCACAATCGATATCATGACGCGGACGTCACAGGAACCTATTCCCGTAACTTAGAATCAGTTCGCGTGTGAATTTTGGGGTCGCGCGCGGGCCATCGCGATTTTTCCCCGTCGCTGTAACATTAACGCACAATGTGTACTCATTTCTCGCGAGCTGCACTCCATTCCCGCTGCACGGGCAAAATATTGAATAAACTCGTTGGCTCGAATAATTCGGTAACGAACAACCGTCTGCTCGACCCCCTCGACGCGTTTGCTCGCACTAATTCACAGTAATTTCCGGGTCCATCTGTAACGAAGCCCAAAGCGACGTGCACGCAACAGTAAACCGAAGTTCATTGCGCGAATGTTCGTAGTAACGATTATTTATTGCTGCCAGATCGGCCATTACGCTTGTTGAATGTGCTGCAACATGCCATTAGGAAGTTCGCGCTTCCGGAAGAACCTTAAATGCAACGCAAATGAATCAGCTCAAATATGTATTTGCAGAAAAACAACAGTTGCACCAAATTTCTAATAACTGCCGGTTAATTCAACGAATATATTATCGTTCTATAGTCCACGTGACATTGAACCACGTGGTTTATTTCCTTCATTTCAAGCTCACAAAATTTCAAAGTCTTCTCTAAGACACTGACTTCAGTAGTAATTTGAAATACACGGTAATGGATGCGTTTCGCGATGCACCAATCTCAAGCGCACTGGCGTTATCGTTCCGCGGATTTCACGCTGTTTAACAGACGATGCCGGCATTTCGAGCACGATTGTCGCCCCGCGAACGCATCGCGCGGCGCGGGGGAGCGGATGCAAACTTTGATAGTTCGTGGAAACTCGGCGCGTGTTGAGCCTTTGTTCGCGTGCTTTCAGGTAAATGCAGAGGAGCGTGAAGTGTCGCGGCTCGCGGGTGTAATTCGTGCGGTGGTGTCTGTGAAAAGGGCCAACGAGAGGCCGCAACGGTGGGCTTTCGAGATGAGCTATGAATTTGGGCTGCCTGCTAGCCACCGTCTTCATTCTTCAGCTGCTCCAGCTGCCGTCCCGCGTCGCAGCGCTGCCCTCAGTCGTCAAGATTGGTGAGTCGATCAAAAACGCATCGTTGATCCCTTTCATCCCATCCAATTTTGTCACCTTCACATCCGTCCAATCATTCTCCACTTAACTTGTCAAGTATATTCTACTATCCGAGATAAGTAGAACGGGAAGTTAACGGACAGACGCGTAAGCGAGAGAAAATAATGCAGATCTATATCTGCGATTGCCTCGCAACTACAGCAAGTTGTATTGCACGATAAAAAGTTACAAAATGACGTGACGATCTCCCTTCAAGTTTCAAGCACTTTTCTTTTCTCATAGACCCTTCTCTCGCGAAAACTTTCGGATGCTCGTGCATTTTTGTCGAATACAACTTTTCCCCGGGATAACCGTACCTCCATTCTGGATCATTGTAAACGTTTTCCTCCAGCTTCCCGCATAGTACGCTAGGTCGTTAACGTGAACAGGGAAACGCGAAAAATATAGTGCAACTGCGGGTCGTTAGTATTCAAACGATCAGCAAGTTAAGGCGTAGTTTGATGAATTGAACTTCTTAATTCAATCCTGGCAAGTTTCGAGCCCGGACAGCTTCCTCGCTTTCCTTGGTAATTGTCGAGCAGTAGCCACGGCGAGGTGTAACTCGTGCGAGAGGGTAGTTAATATAAAAATCGGTGGTGTTTGTTGTACCATGGTTTCCAGTGGTTTCAGTAGAAAGAATATTCATTTGGTTCTAATATAACGATACTCGAGAGTCGAGTATTCTATTAAAATTCGTCAGAGTTGGATATTTTTCGCGTGAGCAGCTTGATAGCCCGTATATTTCGCGACGTTACCTACATCGGCGAAACTTTTACTCAGAATTCCAAGTTCGTATCGAGCTTCGGCGGAATTCACTGGCGCCCAACTTTCGAACATCATTTCTCAGAGAAGGTCGAACACCTCGCACGTTCGGAATATTATTGATGAAACACGGATTTTGGTGCATACGACAGATTCAGTCACGTACTGGCCAAAAGACGACATTTGTCACAAACCATAACGTTTTGACCCTCGCGTTACCCAACGTCTCGCTAAATCTCATTCCCCCGCGCTTTCCCATTGGAATTGGATTCCGCGTGTCGGATGGAGCCGCTATAGCAGAAACTTGGGTGCTTTGTAACTTCTGTACGCTAGACAGTGGAGGTAGATATCGCGAAGAAATATAATGTCTCCCATCAATTCCCATCAATCAATCGCTCGCGATCGACGACTTCTATTAAACAACTCCCCGCGGAAATCTCTTAATTATCAATCTTGAAAGCTTCGTGCAGATGCTCCACCGCTGAGATCCTGAAATATATACAATCCGGCACCTTTACTCCGCTCGGGTCTGTCTAGAAACATGGAATTCGCGAAACAGGTTGTCCATGTCTCGTTTTATTCCCGACCTCTCGGAGTGCAGCGTTTTCACGGTCGTTTCTTTCGGCGGAGCATAGCCGCTTTCCCCTGGTCGGTTGCCTTGCCAAATTGGCCGCGCAATTTGCGTGACTTCGCCGCCACTCCAGTAGTACAACCTTTGAAAGGGCCCGACGTTTGCCGCAACAGCGTTCGAAGTTCCTACGAGAAGCCCAGTTAATGGACCGCCATAAGTCATTCGATAATGAACGTTAGTCACTGCGCTTGGCCAGGAACGGCTGCTGGCCCGTTTTCCGTCTCAATTAACTTAGTCGAACGAAATTAACCGTCGATTTCATCATCCTCCGGGTTCCGCGAGAAAAAAGAAAACACGGGGCTTTCATTCAGTCAGGCGACAATGGATTTCAGCTCGATTAACACGACCAATGCCAGCGCGGAGTTTGGAAAAGGAGATTGGAAAATTGGATTCCAATATTCGGCCATAACGAAGTAGCAATCCAGTTAAACTCCTTAGTTTCAGCGCCTATTCCTCCCCGCCCTCCGCCTTTTATTTCAGTAATCGAATCGAAGGATTAACTAATTTCACTTTATCCAAGAGCCACAACTTTTGCGCTCCTTGTAACAGCATTTCCATTAAAAGATATAAGGGCTACCTACTTAGCGATGTCGAATTTGAAACTCGGGGAAATTGAATTCCGTTTCACTTTGAGCGCTCCGCCTCGTAAAATATTTGGCTGCGGCGATTCCGTGCGAATACAGTATCGCCGATGGGTCCAAGATATACACGTTCCTCGACAATGTTAGGCAACCCCCTCGGTAACTTTCAACTACCTCGGAATGATATTACTCCGAGAACTTTCGCCAGG
The DNA here is from genome assembly GCA_929113495.1 of Andrena minutula. Lineage (NCBI taxonomy): Eukaryota > Metazoa > Arthropoda > Insecta > Hymenoptera > Andrenidae > Andrena > Andrena minutula. The sequence continues at coordinate 4,780,116 of OV815996.1, read as the reverse complement.
AGCGTAGCTCGTGATACATAAGACGGAGCTTTCACCCCCCACCGTTTCGGAATTTCTCTTTGGACGAGGCCTGTGGCGAATGAATAGCGAACAAGCACTTCCTCCTTCGCGAAAGATTTCCTCCCGGGGGGTGGAAAAACGGAGAATTACCTAAAATAATAGATGTCCCAACGATTTCTCTCCGGCATTCTTTTCTACCGGCTTGTATTTATTGAAAAACATCGTTGGTCCTCCCGCAAAGGAATGTCGATTGTCCCGAGGAGGAATCTCTTACTGCCCTTTTCTTTGCCATGGATAATTCATTTCAGAGGCAAAGCGAGTTTAATATCCTTCATTGCGCAGAGAGGCGAGAGGGCGGGAGGGTAGGAGGGTAGGTAGCAATTCATCGAGTTATGAATTTCAACGGAGTTCCTTGACTTTATTTGTCTTTTAAATTGAGGGAAGTTTCTCGGAGGGGTGGACGGCCCCTGGGAGCTTCTTTCGATAATTGAATACAGTGAGAGGTGCACAAAGCTTCAAACTTGTTTACTCTTTTCCGTAATAGAAAACTCTACCTCCCTTTTTATTCGCGGAACGTACCGGGGCATAAAATCGAAGACACGGTCTATCATTCGATAAAACTAAGGAAACCAGCTCCCTTTCCCATCGAATCATTTTTCTCGCGGTTTCGAGTTCGAACCTAGGACACTTGGAGAATCTCGCTTGAAAATCCACCGCTCTAGCCCCCTCGATCTTTTCTGGCCGCTTTCGTCCGTCGACGAGTAACGAGCAAACAGGGTGAATAAATGGACTAAGTTCGGCGACAAAGGGAAGTCGCTGCTGGCCACTTTCTCTCGGATACTTGTTCCCGAATCTTCAACATTCTTCGTCTCCTTTATTGCCCTGCGTCTTCAGCGTCGCCCGTAAACTTTCCCTGTGGCGGCGACTGTCGCTCTTCGCGAGCAAAATAAGTCTTTCAAAAGAGACAGTAAAATATCCGATCACTCTTCTTGCAACTAAACATCGCCACGTAATCTCTGAAATATTTTCCCAACCTTTCTGAAGGTTCCATTGACTGAAAAATCAGCGGAGCAGGGAGAGTATCGCGTCTTCCTCTAAAAAAAATGTGGACGTACAAAGCAAGTAGTCGCTTAGTACAACCCTCTGAACTCTCTGACTCCGTATATTCGCGAAATGAAACAATCTCCGCGAGGACGGCGTCGTCGCGGCTTTCTTTCCGCATTCAGGCGTCGCGCGGGGCTTACGGCGATATTAGAAGCCACAAGAAAATAGCGGCAGCCGCTATGTAAATGCCGGAACGGTACGCTCCGCACTTTCCCCGCAGGCTTCCGGTCTCGCGTCGCTATTCGTCTGCCGGGGTCGATGGGTTTCTGCTGTTTGCACCCGGCGGGGGATGGCCGGGTAATTCCATGGGGAGCGAGGCGGGAGAAAAACACGTGGAATGGGACGGAAAAGACAAGCAAGGAACCGAGGAAGGGTGGAACCGGAAGTGGAGGATGTAGAAGGGGGCGGTCACGGCTCCATGGCGCCTGGAACCACGAATTCCATCGGGATTTCGCGTTCGAATTCTCCGCCGTAATCCCTGGACCATGGCTATACTGTTTCTTGTTCCATGGAAAATTTATCTGTTTGCATGCCTCGGGACTGCCATCGTTTCTGCTTCAAGAACCTCGTCGCGCAGTACAGAGGCGATTGCTAGGGATTCTACGAATGTTCCCAGCGTTTTTATGGCGAGCGATGAAAGGGAGAATAGTAAAGACGCAAACAGAGGAAGACTTTCAATGATCCGACAGTTGGAGTAGGACCAGGCGTCCTTCGAAGAAATTCCTATCCCTCGGCTGGCAACTCTCAATTCCATTTGTCGTCTTTCTTTCCTCTCGCCACTTCGTAAACTTCGGGATTGGAACCCCATGAGTGGCTGCGAACTTTTCGAACGCTTATAAGTAACTCTACCCCCCACCCTGTCGCCCGCTTGATATGATTTTCATCCCTCGAGAATAATAATAGCCGATATTTATTCGCTGCTCCCTCCTCGGATGCCGTTTGACTTGGAAACAGTCCTCGGAACGTTAGGGCGGTCCATTAGTTTCCGTTATTACGTCCCGAGGAGCCTTGAGACGGTCCATCGAGAAGTTTCGGGACACTTCTTAAGGAAATTATCTTCCCTCCCCTGCGATCCGGGGCTTCCAGTCGCGGGTGAACAATAAACGATGTTTACCCTTCTCTCGCTATTCATTCATAAATAAGGCTAAATGACTCCCGAGCTCGATAACTCCCCAACGATCGATGCACTGTCTGTGGCTTCTTTCCTCGAGGAGGAGCGTTCCTCCCAGCCGGGCAAGGGAGCGCGAGTAGGTACACCCCCGATGGGCTTGCAAACATTACGGCGTCCTGTGCAAATATTGGCGCGAGCTCCTGAACCCTCGACCCTTGTAAATTACACGCGAGAAAGTTGATGTTTGATCGGATCTCGTGGGCGACGGGGTTGAACTACTTGCTTCGCGGTTGTGACTGTTGCTGTTGGTGGCTTAAAGGCAGTCGGTAACAGCATTTAAGTCTCTTAATGGGGAATTCGATTGCGAACCGCGCGAGTTGCAGTCAGATTTATAATACCGCCTAGGGATGTGGTTCCTTCCCCACGTGGACTCCTTCTCTAACACAGATTCTTACTATTTACCCTCACTACCCTACTCCACCTTACGTTCGACTTGTCCCTCGCCTCATCTTATTTGCCCGATCCCCTGAACCGTGAAATGGCACCTCAAACGGCGCCAAAGCAATCTCTTCTGCGGCGCGAACGCGCCGGGTGTCGCGGCGTTTCCCCACGAGTCTCGTGAGAAAAAACAGCCTCCTCAAGGATCCCGGGCAGCGCTCGAGCGACATTCTCACCCGAGAACGAGCCGTCGGAACTTTCACGCAAGTTTTTCCCTCGGAAACGTCACAATGCCCTCGGTCGCTCGGTCGATTGCGCTCCTTCCCGCGGACGTGGGACGTCGTTCCGCGACGTTTCAGCGAGCGAGTTCGACCAGGGGGGCAGAGGGGAGAGGACCGGCGAAGAAGACGAGGAGGTAAACCGAGCGGAAGGACGGTTTTGCATGTAAGTGGGTTGCCGGCCTCGTCTCGGCGGGGCTCGCGGAAGAATTTCGAGATTGTTCGAGTCCGCCTTGTCCCTCGCTCGTAAAGAAGGGCGAGCCTCGAACGCGTGTCCCGGATACGGTCGAACTTGACGGCGGTGCGGGGCGGGATTTCGTGAATTTGAATGAATAGAATAACTCTCCCCTAGAGGGAAATATTCGCGAGGCACGGAGATTTAAAGGCGACTCGAAGACATTCAACGTATAAATTCCCCTTTCGACTCCAATACCTCGCGCTGCTATATTCAAAGAGCGAAATTTCTCGTCTGTTTGCCAGCTCGGAAGGATTAACCTCTATGCCGGGAGGTGCTCCTCGCTTTTACTCGGGTTGACTCTGTAAGTCGAGACGGGAATCATTGACCCGCTGCCAGTCACTGGGCTCGATGATGGATTATTGCCATTAGTTTCGCAAATCATGGCGAAGATGTGGGAGATTGAGACAGGCTGACAGGTTGTAGCTTCGTCCCCCTTTTCCATGCGTCAGTTTTTTTCCGCTGGTGTTAGATAACGTGTCGATCACAGGGAACACGAGAACGGGGGATGAAGCAGTCGTTGAGCATTTGGTTCGAGGCTGGGCTGAGTAACGATAGGAATATTAACGGTTTGCCATGGTTGGTACAGGCAAGGATTTACGTTCCGTGTTCCAGATCGGTTTGAGCAGTGCCAGATGAAACTGAAATAGAAGCTAGATTCGAACGCTTTCTTTTGCGTCGTAACAATAGCTCCGAAGATATCGTCGCTACCCTGCGGCATGTTAGATGGCTGAATATGTTTGCCAGGGTTATCAACGCCGCTAATTCACTTCGGCCTGACGCGTTATTCAGGCTGTGTCCCACCCTGCGCCCTTTGAACCATGCTCGGGTCACCCCTCGCATTCCTGACGCTGTTCCTTTGACGAACATCGCCGCAGGGCGTACACGGCGAGTGTACAAAGCTCGCTAATATGTTGCCTCGCGTGCAATTGTAATTAAAAGAAAGAATGCTGCTTATCTCCATGGAAATTTCATTCACTTCTTGACGACTCTCTGTTTCCTGAAAAATATTCCACCGTGAGGTAGAGAGAAGGGACACTAACAGCCGGAAGACGAAGGGCCATTTAACTCATCCGAATCTTCGAAAATATGCGCAGCGTTATCCACAAATCCTGTCGTAAAGTTCCTCGAACCGCGCCGGGGGTTTCTTTAATGTCTTCCACAGTACGGGAAACGTTTATCTGCGAAATATGTTGTGGGCTTTAATATTTAATGCGAGCCAGAGGGAAACGCGCGTGGAATGGCTCCGCTGTCGGTTTATGGTTCGACCTGGCATTTCATTTCCATATTTTTTCCGCGCAACACTCGTATCTCCTCAATAGAGAAAATACTTCCGTAAGTACGTGACATTGGATAGATTTTATTTTAACAATTTGCAGGGATTTGATAGTATTTCCATCGCTTCTAATTAGAACACCGTCTTTCCTGTCAGTGACAGTAGAAAACCCTCGAGCTAGTGGAAAAGTCCTGGATAAGTCGGCCACCTTGCGTGTCGCATGCACGGAATTCCAAAGTATGTACATCGAAGTGTCTTGTCGCGGGAGAATCGATTGTACCAGGGATTCAGATCCGAATCCTCAGCAGCAACGGTTTAAAAAGAAAAAAATGCGAGGAGGTTGGAGCGATTGAATCGAAATATTCAATGCCTGGTCGTCGAAGAAGCCTCGCGTTTCGATCGAGTCACCTTGGAACGTATTCTCTTTCGTTCTCGAAGTGATCTGTTCCCTTCAGCCTCTTCTTTCCGCTATCCAGCTTCTAGCTGAGCCCCACCTCGTTACTTCACCCACGTATAGCGGCTTGTTATCCGAACAACCCCCTCGGAATCACGGAAACAATTGCCATTGCGCAAAGTCAATCCGCCAGGTCGTTGCCTAACTTCTCCAGGGTTGGTGCATTGAACGCGCGCGGCTTATCGGCGGTGTTAACGGCGATAATAACGGAGCAGGCTGTGTACGCGCGATGCATCGTGGACCGGGTCGATTTATCTCGGGCGCGACGCGGCGAACACCGATAGGCTTGTTAATCCTGTGGCAGATAAGAGCATTAGCGAGGATTCACGAAGGATTACGCGTCCAGGACCCGTGAAATCATTTTTTCGAGGGCGCAGACGAATGGTCTGATAACTTTTTCGCGCCATTAGGCCGCGCGGGTATATCGAGTCGGTGAAACCGAACTAAGTTTCTGTGAGACAGGAGATCGGATCGTTTTGATTAACGATATTGAACGACCTGCTTCTCAGCTATTGGACTTCTTCGGCTTACTAGAAATACTTATGAAATTTCTCAATGTCCTCTAAGCAATTCGATATATTCCCTCGTTGAGTTGACTGTTGGAGCCGCTAGAATTGGCTGCGAGCACTTTAACGACACGAAACAATTCACTGGTCCACGTCGTGACACAAATGTCCTGTCCATTCAGCCTCTAACATGCTCCGCGGCTGAAATAAAGTCCGGTAAGAAAGGGCTGCGCTCGGTGATGCTACGTATGTGTCAGGGAACAATGGCCATTGTCCAAAGTCAATTGACGAGTCGGTTAGAAGAGTAGTAGCAGTTAGGAGACATAGACTTGGCGAAATTTTCGCTAGAGGAACTCGAACGGTGTTCGCGTGACGTTTGTACAGGATCGATTCGCTATTAGCACCGATTCGCCACACGTATCGTATCGGTAAAACGCCTTTCGGTGTACGTGACTCTTTGTTCCACGATGGGAGTTCGATAACGACCAGTTGTGCCGAACTATAACCATTAGGGAAGGGCAGCGGACATGTTTTTACAGATTATTACTCGTACAGCTTCCAAGTTCACTGGCTTTCAGTAAAACGCGGGGGTTTGACTTTCGCATTGATCGTTAAAAGCTTTCCGAAGGACTTACTCATGGGAAACTTGTGTTAAGAATTATACAGCATAAAAGCGCGGGTAATTCGTCACTGAGTGAAAGAGGAGGGGTTCGAATAACTGACATTGCAAGGTAATGGCTTTCAGCTCAAGTTGATAGAAACGGAGAGAAAATTGAAGAAAGATTGAGAAGTTACAGGGGTATAATGAATTAAGGAATTAGTAATTCGCAATTAAGAGCAGTGATATCGTGATCCCTCCCACCCCTCGCGGCATTCGATCCCCTCGACTAAGTCTGTGCAGCCGCAGAGCCACTCGATAACCACCGAGGCCGCGATCGAAGCAATTCGCGAGCGCCTGAAACGGAAAGAAGAAAGGTGAAAGAGCACTTGCGTAACAGAACGCCGGGGAGCTGTCGGGTCGTTGGCGAAGGAAAGCCGCATTGTTCCACGAAGCACGGTTACGACAACGCGCGGCGTTTATAGGGTTATACTTCATCCTGTTTAACTTCATCTCTTTCGGGTCGTTTTCGTCTCTCTACGCCATCGCCGTGGCCGCGGGGCAGAGCAACCCCCCACGAAAAAAACCGGGGTGAGAAAAGTCGGGGCAGAGGACTCCAGGCCACAGTTGGAGGAAGCTCCAACCCTTTCGTCTCGGGTACGAGGAAAGGGTAGAAGGGGCGATGGGGTGTCGGCGGGGACGTAATGAGAGCCATACACGAGAGCCATAATGCGATTACCCTCGAGGGCTTCAGCCAACTACCCCTGAACTCGTCGGATTTCTAACTATTGCTCCGTTCCAGCTAAACATCTTTCTGCGATTGGCCCGTGGAAAAATCACCACCGCACGCGAAGCTAGAATTTTCTCCTTCGACTCGCTTCGAGGGTAACTTTCTACAATTAATTTTACATAAATCCCCTTCATACGCGAATCGGTAGATCTTTCGTTTAAACATATCTCCAGAGAATTAGAGTCTCTAATTGTTCTTCTTTGTTCCCCGTTTCATAATTTGGATTTCTCATATTGCTCGGATCACGAGTCTCAGGTGGGACGTGAAAAGACAGTGGGAAGCGTGGAGAATCGTAAATGCGGTTACCGCGGAAGTTGGTTATTTATTGACGAGCGGCTAATTGGATTTCTGTTTAACTGTTGCGGCTCGAAGAATCGATAGAGGCATTAGAGGAATGTCCCCGCGGGATTGCAGCAACGGCGAGACTATTCGTCAATTAATTCGCGAGCGGGCCTGTTATACACCGGCGGTGGTTAATGAAAATTCCATTGACCATCTTGTTGATACACCACCCCGTATACGATTCCAGTAGAGCATAATAGATGCATATCCAATAACAATGCCTGCAAATGCGTAAGTTAGGGGCTTAATATCCGATAGTGGAGATGTGAAATGTTCACTCCCTATTACCAAATGCAAGTTATTTGATCCCATTAATATGTCACCGTGCACTGCCATCATTTACAACCTACCTTCTACATTTCACCTCTATCACAATCAATTCCCATTTCCAACAATCTGCTCGTCTCCTTTTCTTTCGCATATTGCTCGTTCGGTATTGCAGCGCATAATCCGCTCAGGCCGCGCGTTTATTTAGCCTCAAAGAGCTTCTGTCCCCGAGCAGCCCCACAAACGCGATCAATCACGGCTCCTTAAACATTTTCATCGATCAATAGAGAAGCTATCGCGAGAGAGCCACCCAAAGTATCCCCAGCTTCCAGCGGGGCTATGTTCTCGGGGCATATTGGCGAAACTGCGGTAAAAACGGCCGCAAGTATCGAGACACGGTTGCAGTTTGACGCTCGATCAGTGTCTGCCCTGTAAGCTAGGCTGAAAAGCCCGACAGGAAACGGCAAATATTTCCCGGAAGATGCATCGCCCGAGCTGGATAAGATTGGATCTTTGCCAGTCGCGAATCGGGAACGTTGACCCCCGCGTATCTCTCCTTCGGGGTTGGTCCACGCTTTCAGGGGCTGCCACCCTCGCTCTGACCCCCCCTTGAATTCTCCCCCTCCCCAACCTGCCCCCGGGGCTTTTCTCGACTTGTCACGCTAATACACCCCGCCTCTCGTAAATTACAATTATCGCGTGGTCCTCGTGGGTGGACATCCCCCTGGAACGCTGCCTGGTAATTAATTTCGACGCCGGTAACCGCTGCGCGATTCAAAAACGTTGGAAAAGCTTCTGCTTCTTCGGTGGAGCTAACGAAACGGGGTTTCTAGATAATACGGGTGTAAAACGCTTCTACCCTATCACATGAAAAGACAATTTCGACTTCGTCTTGGCAGACCTTGGATTTCTGTTTTGTTTCAACCGGCAACTGCAATTTTCCAATGGAGACGTTGCCAATTTTATTTCCGAAGAGTCTCAAAATTTCTCTCGTGAATCTAGTGGCGCTGGAACGTTTTCTTGACGAGTATAACTCTCCCCCCGGTTCACTTGGAGTGTTTTATTCCGCGCCACGCCGCCTCCGCCATCAACACCCCCGCAGAACCCCAAAGGAGCTTTTTCACAAAGCGTTGCTTTGTAATCTGCTCGCGCTCCAACCTCTCAGCCCTGTTTCCAGTTCTGCTGATCCTGTTACCCTAAAACCGCGTTCTGAAAAACACGTCTCATTACCTCCGATCCAATAAACCGTAACTCCTCCCCGTTTAACAGGGGTAAAAGTCGAGCAGCCGTGGTCGGTCAGCGGGGACGGTGGCTGGCCGCGAAATGCCAGAGATTTCGTGAATTCCGACTAGGGTTTGCTCTTACGGGGCTCGCCTCCTCTGGAATTACGCTTAATCGACTTAACCGTAGCTTTCCCGTAAAGCTCTAAAGCGGGACGTGTTCCGAGAACGGCAAAACGTCACGGACCCGTGCTTCTTGTTGTTGAAGCCCCGTGCAACGGTAATATTAATTCAACGGGCACGTTGCGACAAGCTCATTGTCTCGGCAAGACGGGTTCGGATCTAATGACAACGCCAGATAAACACCAAGACGCGGTCATTAGTACTCGATTGTTCGCTCCGAGGAGATAACAGAATGTCTACAAGGAGGTACAGGATCGGCGATAACGAGAACTTTGCCCGAGTCTGCTGGATTTATGGTGTAAGATGTGCATTGTCTTCTGTGAAACTTTGTGAAGTCTTCAGCTGTTAATGTCTGTCAAATTATTATATATTGCATATTGAGGAGTGAGATGGTCAAGATATTTCTTAAACCATTGTAAAGAAAAATTTTAAAAACGTGGTCGTTTTTTCTAGCCAGCAATTCTGTTACATTCGCTCTGGGGTAAATCTGAAGGGTTGGAGGTAGAGTGGAGGGAAGAATTGGTCGATTTAAAGTCGCCATAGGTTACAGAAAAATCCGACTTACCGAACTTTGTGGAAGTAAAGGAGTTTGGGGAGAGTTGGTGGAATTTCATCCCCCTTATATGACGTCGCATGTGGAAGAACACTATCGTCAGGATTGCCCCGTGTGTTCGGGACGTTTATCCTCGCGCGTAAGGGCAGTCACGTTAATTCGGATCTAGGATCTCGTTGCATTATTCAGGAGTACACTCGTCGCCTTGGTTGGCAGGTGCATCGACCCCCTTGCGCCATTTCCGGCTACTGCGTCATGTATAATGTCCCGGTGCATCCTCTAATAATCAGAGCTCGATCTCAGCCTCCTTCATCGATCCAGCCACCATGCTTCACTTCCGGAGACACGATCAGGCTGCAGATAGTTCCGCGGATTATATTTATTAATCCTCATGAAAGTCTGATTCGTTACTCCCCGGCTATTCCTCCACGGCGGTGTGGAATATTGAAAAATGTTAATTCCTGCGTGGCTCGAGGTGGAAGCTATATTAATGTGGAGTAGAGCCAAGATTTCGTTGATTTAGTTCCGTGTCCCATTACCATTTTAAGTAACAAGGTACCTACCGCCAGTTTCTTTAATAATACAGTTCCAGATTCTTTAATCACCAAAGTGTTTAGCTACCATTCAGACCATTACGATTTGCGTTCCTCGACTATAAAGTGAATGTAGCTTTCTGACGAGTTTTATCTAGCTTTCCGTACCGTCGAGCGTGTAATTGCGCTTTCTGTGTAACTGAATGCAGATGGATAACAACTTAATGACCGCGTGTTGACGAGTTTGACGCGAAAAGCTTCGAATGAAAGATGGGCTTAATGGCCTGCGACGTGTATGCGTGCGTGTAATTATTTCCCTTTGGGAGCTGGAGCAGTCGAAGGATAGAGAAATCGATTACGACCACCTTGCGAGAGGCGACGTTCCCCGTGGTCCGAAAGGGCGGTCTCTATAAATGAATTACGACAACGGGGTGTTACCATGAATACCTTACCGGAACCGTCGATTGTCGACCATTGATTCGAACGGTTCGTTGCCTTCCGTGAAATCGACTGCTTCCTCTGCCTCTAATTCATCGAGTACCCCAAAGGCAAAAGCGCTCGGAAGCCCCTGGAACCTTCCTCCACCCTCTTACATATCGTTTCATAGTAACGCTTGCACCGTTCAGCTTTTCTATAATACAGTCGCGCGCAAAGTGTCATAAAAGGGAATCCTATCGGTCGTATTCCTTACCAACGTCCCTTTCTCTGTCCCCCGCCCCGCGAGCCCGATCGACGGAGACGCGAACTCGATTTCCATGGTCGTGGCGCCGCGGTTCACGCGCTTAGACGCGCCGCGAGGAAGAACAAGCTGAGACTTACGAGGGGCTGATTTCGTATTCATGGAAAGCATCATGAGTATTCGTTGGGACTCGACGCATCTTGCGGCTCCGGGACAAGCGTATCCGCCGCGCCAAGTATCCGGAGGAGCAAACGAGAAACGGCCGCGATCGATCGCGGAGGATACATTTCCCCCGTTATTGGATCTCTATTGGATTGTCTAGCAAACGCCCGGCGCCGTTTCTATCTTAATGTTATCGCGGCAACGTCCCCGGGAATCCCGTGAAATCAATTCCCCTGTCCCGCTCCGAACAACTGGATCAACTCGAGGAACTTTCGGCTGGGGCTCGCGTGACGCGGCTGCTACTTAATCCTCGCGATAAAACGTGACCAGCGCACGAACCTCCTAACGTTCATTCCGCTCGACGTAATTCAGCGTTTTTACGAGGAGATTGTTCATAGCGCCAACGAGCCGGAGGTTACGCGTCCGATTACATTTCTCGCGAGGCATCGACGCGCTGAGAGTATAACGAATATCAAATAGTTGTATCACCGTTGCAACAGTGGATCGCGATGAAAATATCGGGAGCGTTGAAGTTAATATTCAGCTGTCACGAGCTGTCGAGCGCGTTACAGCGGAGTTATTAATAGAGGATGGCTTGTAGCAATGTATCAATTGAAGCTTGATCGAAAATCAGTTGTGCAAGCTTTCGAATTTGTTCGATGGAGAAGTAGTATGTAGTCCCCTCGCAGTCGTCTGCCGGCGTTGCCTGAAGCCTTTCTCCTAAAGATTTCAGTCAGACTGCAAAACCCTTGCTCCCACACATATTATATTTCCACGCCGAAGGCCGCTGCCTATCCCGGAGCTTTCAACCCCCTGGTCAGCGGTCATTGATCGCTGACACGAGCCGTACAAACGTGTCAGTCGTCGATTCTGTACGGCTTTGTTTCGCAGTGACGAGAAATTTACAGAATTTTTTCCCGCGCCCCGGTAACGTTGACTGACAGCCGCGCCGCGGGTTACGCCTGCTCTTTTTCCGCTCGACACCGTTCAATTTGTCAATACTTCAAAGTGCTCGGTCCGAGTAACACTTCTATCCACCCTGGCACGCGCGCGGAGTTTGTTGCTCGCTGGGGTTGTTAATGAGCTATGGGAATGAAAGTTGCGTGTACAAATCGCCCATCGGACGGTGCATACTCCGAGTAAGAGATACCTACGTGTGAACCGTAACGCGATCGAATATAACGGTCGATTACTAATTACATACGCGGCCAGTGGAGCGGACGAAAGTCGATCCCGCGCTTAATGACGCCGCCGGTTGACGAATTTCGCGCGCAGTCGGCCTCGTTTCTGCTTGTGACAGAGCTGCTGCCACGTTTCGCTCACCGTGAAACGATCCGGCGCATTAACGAGGCCAATTTCGAACGATGCATACGCGAACAGCCTCCGGACACGCTTTGGATACTCGCGCGAATTTCCACGCGTGATCCGAAACCGTTCCGCTTCCAACAGCAGTTCACCCTTTACGCGAGATGCGTTCGTAAAATATCCCGCTTCACTGTTTCAAAGGTCATAGCTTCCCCCAAAGTGTGATATACGTCACACCAACCAATTTTCTCTGATTTATTCAACAATTATAAGTATTAAAACAGAAATATTAGAATTCACTTAACTTCTGTCCTTTCCCTCCTTCTTCCCCTGCAAGTCCGCGCCGCCCGACTCTTAACGGACTCTACTACTTGACCAGCTCATGGACACAAGTCGCGCTTCAGTTCCGTGAGCCTGTAATACCCTCGTCCCAATAATCGCTCGACAGCATCGAAACCGTAAAGGTCGCCGTAAAGGGAATGTGCACCGGGGCATTGAATTTCCAATCAGCCTTTGTTTTTCAATATTCATAAACGCGCTGGCCGGGGCCGCGGAAAAAGTTTAATCTTTGATTGAAATCGTCGCGCGATGCCGGAGGATCGAGGGATTCAATCTGAATTCTGGTTCAAGGATGTTGCCAGCAAAGCTTCTCGAGCGAGTGGATGGCCACGCGCCGCCGAGGGCAATCGATTTCCATGGGCGCGAGCGATTAAGCTCGATATATCGAGCGAGCCGGTCGGTTCGGCGGGTGTTTTGCCGGGGAACGATATGGCTCGTTAATGAGATGAATTTCAGCGCGCGATTGGCTGCGACAGATCGTCGGGAACACTCTCGCTCTCGGCGATTATCCGCGGGATTTCGGGGCTGGCCGAAATTCCTTGATGGCCAGAGGGGCCGCGAACTACTAACGAGTCGCATTAGTTTAATAACTCGGTAGCGACGGAGAGGAGAGACGCCTGTGGCGTGCTCGACGATAAACTCCAACGTGTCGGGGGCGACGCGGCGTGCGCAAACTATTAATCACTCGCTGGCCGGCCATTAATTACGGCGGTCCGAATTTCGTTCTTCCCGCCGCAGCTTTGTCGGGACTTATATTCGCGACGCCGCGCGAATTTAACGTTTACGGTTACGTCCGCGCGAGGATTTCACGCCCCGGCCACCGATAATGCGATAGAGCGTTCTTTGGTAAAGCGCGGTGGCTGAGAGTCTTCCACGTTTGACTGTGTTCGTTGGCAGCGAAGTTGGGCAATCTGTTGGCGCGGTATAATTTTCTTGTAAGCAGAGTGTCTTTTTAAAACTTGAGCTTGTATACCTGCAACGTGTTCCTATGATTTAGTGAGCTTTTAACTTATACACGTATTTCCATGCACAGTTTGATTTCGGTTGCGTCGCTGTGGATGCTGTCGCCTAATTCAACGCTTGAACGATAGCATAGGAAATAGGGTGCAATAAGCGATACGTTATCAAAAAGTCACGGCAGCGGGGGGATGATTAATGAAACTGGATAGGCGACACAGGGCGCGACGTTAATGGCTCGAATTATCATCATTCCCTAGCACGATTGCCGGCCCCATAATAAAGGGTATCGATTAACAGAGTTGGTCGGATAACGGAGTTTCGCGATAGGAAATCCGCCCCAGAAACCGGCCTGCCAGCAACTCACACCGCTACGGTTTCGATCAGCTCGAATTAGGGTTAGGCGATTCGCGACGAAAGCGTCGCTGACGGGACAAGTACGTCGTCATCGATCGTCCCTGACGCTTCTTGCTGGCTCTCTTCCTCGCCGCGCGACCAATCCACTTCTCTGAAAGTTGTTTGAAACCGTAACTCGGCCGGTGATCCGAAGTGTAACCCGATGCGCGACAAGCAGCTCTCCCGAGGCTCGTAAAAATTGCATGAACAATTAGAAGCTTCATCCACCGTTTCATTCGCGATCCATCGCTGTCCTCTTTCCCCGGAACCTCCAACTTCGCAGCGAGGTGGAGGGGGACGCTTCTTACACTCGGTATAATGTCTCCGCCGAATGGAAAAGTTTCGCAAAAACTTCTACTCCACTTTCCGCGAATCCAGCCTCGCGTCTTCGCTCTCTTATCCACTCCCCTCTTTGCCTCGGTACTTTTGTCTCTCCTCGACTAGTCGTATCCGCGCTAGTCCGTTTCCCCGACTGACTTTCACGCGGATTCTTTTTTCCTCCGCCTGCATCTCTCGAGGGAAAGTAGTCGAGCTATAGGACGCGGAGGGGATTGCGAGGGCGAGTGCCTTTGGTCGAAAGGAGTGATTTTCCAAATACCTTGGAGACTACGCGACAGAATCTCTCCCACCTGTTCTTCCCCTTTCCTCCCCTTCGCCGCGTTCTATTTCCACCCAACCCTTGTATCCCGCTCTCACGCTTTCTCTTCCTCGTTCTTATCTTCCTGGAGTGCCGTTTCACTCGATGGAATTCCAGTCTCGTCCGTGAAAAGGTGGCTCGCGACGAGAGCCTGTCCCTCTTCTTCGCTCGCGACGCCAACGGAAACGACTGTCGGACAGAGAAAGAAGGCCAATAGGAATTTAAGCGGGCGTAGCCGGCAACCGGCGGGACAAAAGAAGACGCGCGGGTGGTCGTGTAATTCCTTGCTGCGGCGGGAGCTTCTTCGCTTTGCGGAGGCACCGTGTCACGGTTATGAAGGACAGGCAAAATCCTCAACACCTCTCGATTATAGCCGGGGCAGGGGCTGCTGTTTAACTTTGCCCTTCTGAGGGAATCGATTATTCCTTTGAGCAGATTGCTTCTCGGTTTATGCGCAATTTCCTTCAAGTTAATTAACGAGTCGAACTTAGAATACACTTGGAGCGAAGCATCCGTTGACACGCGTATTACTCGTCTATTCAACTGTGAAACGAGCAACTCTACTAGTAGAGGGAAGTTTCGGTGAACTTGTAACTCAATGGAAGCGTGAATTTTGACTCAGAGAACAGGAATACTTTTAGATAGAACTGGGGGATTGAGAATAAACCAGATTCGTGTTTCTGTTTCCGCGAAAATTCCATTTTATTCTGTACAACTGTTCCGATTAACCCCACGGTTGGCGGAAAAAGAACGCTTTCGGCGACACGTCTGCCGCAAGGAACGGCCGCCAGCCGCCGTAATAATTCATCAAAGCTACGTCGTCGGAGTTCCCTGGGAACACGGAAACAGCGGTAGCAAACTGTGTCGTCAGCGTTGTTCCCCGTCCGGCTGGGCAAAACGATGTAAAGTTCGCAGTGTCTCACGGTCTGCTGGAAAACTGGTCCATTCATCGTGTTCTCTGCCGCGCCGGGGCCCAGAATCACGACGGCGGTGCGCGCGGATCGGGACCAGCCGTAATCCTCAGAATTATTGCACGCTGAACCGGTGACGCGTGGCGTCGCGTAATCCCAAAGCGTCACGGGATTGCGATATTTTCGTTCGCCGGGTTCAAAACCATCGATGCCCCGACGCAGAGGAATTCGCGAAAAATCGCGTCCCAGCTACATCATTGCCCTCTTCAAAGCTCGCTCATCGTTCGGTGGAACGTAATGCCTCAGAGATTGAAACCCTTCTCGTCGCGGGAGTGCCTCTATCGCTTTCCAGGTCGTCGAGAGGCTCTGATCGAGTCTGAAACACCGCGCAGCGAATCTGTAAAAATTCCATGGAACTTCTGTGACTGGAGAGACAGTCAATCCCAAAGGGAGACAGATATTTTCCGATCGGGATGCTCTATCGACCTGTCGAAGGGAGGGTGGAGATTGAATTTGTCGCGTCATGAGCAGAAATAACAAACTTTAACCGCGGGTAAGAGTAATCGAGAGGGAGGAGCAGCTCGAAGAAAGCCAGCTTGACTGGGCGAGATGTACACCTGAGCAACTGAAGGAGATCGAGTAAGGGGGTTTAACATGGAAGTATCTTCATGTACCGCGCGGTTTCCTCTTCGCGGCTGAGACAGAAGTTGGCCTGATCGACTTCCACGCCGTTTTATCGGAACGAGAGATTTCCTGCTATCTGAAGGAAGTGGAACTCCCATTCCTAGACACTCGTTCAGGGCTGTCTGCGTTTCCTTGAAATTCCTCGCTACCAAGTCTGCCAACCATACGCTTCACCCTCGAGACAATATCCCTGCATTTGAATTTCAAAAATCCCCCGACCCGTTTTTCCTTTCACGGTGTTTGGACCCGACTGATATCTTCCTGCGTGATTTGTTAGCCACCACGTTCGAAGGATGTAAACAGGAGGGATTCCAGATTTGCCTGTGTTCCCTCGACGTTTCGCGGCTCTCTAAAAGTCCCCCCCTTCCGGTGGGACCGCGCTAACTTCCGGTGCTCGTTAACCGCCCCAACGAAAGGAGGAAGTTAGAGGACGTTCGTCCCGTGGCGCGGGACGTATGGTAATCCTCGCGGATTCCAGATGCTCGAACGATCGGATCTAATTCGCGAGTTCGCGAACCCGCCCCCGGTCGGTTCGATTAACTTCTTTTATTCGATTACGACCGCCTTCCCTGCCGCTCCTTCGTTTTTCTTCCTCAACGTCGTCCTTTTGTGGAATGCAATTACTTCCTCGCTGCGAGCGTAAAACGAGGATAAAGTACGAAGGGAGTTCGCTAAATTTCGGACCTACAGATCCAACTATCGCGATTGCCTGTAGAGAAAGCGGCGTTGGAAACGTAGACTCTTGTCTGCTGTGATTTGGGAATGCTACCACGATTTTATTTTCTCTTCAACTCTTTCCGTCCTCGTGGGGTCCTCTTTAACTCGAAACAGTTACGCAAGGTCAAAGCGTCGTGACGAGGAGTCTGGTGACATCGTTAATGAGACCTCCACGAGTCTTCGCATCGGAAGCTTTTTTATTATTAGAGGCGCGTTCTCATAAATTCCTTAGTCCTTGAATATTGATATAATGTTCTATGAGATCGCAGAACTCCTACATTGTTAATACCTATAGAATAACCTATAGGGTCTCCCGACTTTGAAGCCAGAAAAGGGAAAGTGTCTTTCATCTTTATCTTCTTCTTTGTCTTCATCTGACCCTCGATTCTCCCACAGTCGCAAAACGAATCTCTATAAAGATGGTGAAGGAAGATTGACCATCGTCGTGGCGCAAACGATCGGGTTATTAAACCCTTCTCTGCCTCCTTACGATATTTCAGATTTACCCGGCGTCGTCGTGTATCAAGCCACGCTGCTGTACGTAGCTCCACAGAAATGAAGATTAACCTGCAGCAATCCTGGGCCGCGTTATCCTGAGCCCTTAGGATTTGCGAAGATTACGTCGAAAATGGATGTGGTAGGATAAGGTCGTTTATTTCTACAATACGAGCTTCTTTCGACGCGTGTGCTTTCAATACGATGCGCGTGCCATTCATGGTCCTCCTCTATGATACCCGCAGAATTCCCCTGAAACTTCTTCCACGTGCAGTGCTAACTGGTGCTCGCGTAATCCATCTTTAACAGCGCATGGATTCTGCAATATCATCTCGCGAATAGAGCCGGGTGTACAAGAAAACCCGCCTGTGGAATACAGAATCCTTCATGAATTGATGATGCCGCGCAGCGTATGAAATTGAAAAATTGATTCCCGAAAGGTGCACGATCCACGATAAAAATGGCGTTGCTTCCGGCCGTTGGTTCGAGATTAAATCACCCCGAAATGTTCCCAAGCATAATTGAGACTGCAACAGTTTCGGGCTAACTTGCAGCAAGACCGATAAGCAACATTTCCCTGATACTGCAACAGCAGATGGTGTTCGGTCCACTTCTCCGCCATAATTCTCGCCGAGCTAGCTACCCGAAAGAAACTATCCCGCCGACCACGTACTTTAGCCGGCCTCCTTTACCCTCCATTTAAACGACGAATGATAAAGCAGCGGCGTTAACGGCTTTCTTCTCTCTCGGGCACGAAAGAAACCACCGAAAGAAGCAGTCTGCGATTCCACCGTGGGCCTGTAGTTATCGCTCTTCCAGAGAGGCCGAGATGCACTCTGCAACCCCTGGACTAGCTGAAAAACAGAGCATCGGGCAGCAAAGGTACCAGCTTCTACACCGATAAATGGATTAGCTGGATACACCAGCAACCGAGGAAACAACTGAGGGAAAGTACCTCTCAGAGAGGTTAAAGATTCCCGAGGGGTGAAGGGACGCCGGGAAAGGGTGCTTTCCTGCTACAACGCTCGAGCGGTCTCGTGTTTTTCCTCGTTCCTGCCAGTTAGTCGATTTGTAGGCATTCCGTTTCGCGTTCTTCCGCGATGGGATTACCGCCATTAGACTTCGTAAATGATCATACCCCTTGCACCTCGTTCTCTCGCTTCTCCGTTGCGTCCAGCCGAAGTCTTTTCAAGCCGAGAATAGTGTCGAAAGCGAGTACACGTCCCGATTCCCAGATTTCAAAAGGCATGGTTGAAGAAAGGGAGGAAGGTAGATCAAAGCTGGGGAACGTTTAAGCGCAGCTTTTTACTAAAGCTGGTCGGTCTAGGCGATGGTCGCAATACTCTAGACACTCTTATTCATCGAGTAGCCCTCTTATAGCGTGTGCGCCCGAAGACAAACTGTCACAGAAGAGACGCTCAAAGCCACCCGGTCATCTGAAGGCTTCGAGGAGAGGCGTCCCTCGGCCAATCACCGAGATGGCCTCGATTTTGATAGGGGTCACCCTGTTCGCGCCGTTATGCTCCGCGGCGATAAAGGTCGCCCCAGAAATAGGATATTTTTCGAAGGAAATTGCGGGGATCATACCTTTGAAGGACATCTGCATGCCTGTGTTTCGGCATTCACGTCCGAAACTACCCCCCTGGGGGAGTGTTTGCGCTTCCTCGAGGGCGTCGTTGGCGATGGGGAAAAGCAGCCTGAATAACATTCTCGACCCAGAGCCGCGGGGCTGTTTGCGATCGAGATCGTTTCGCGCGTGTAGTTTGCTTGAAATTAGCGCCCAGCAGGATGAATGGGGGGTCCGCCCGATGGGAAAGCCGATGAAAGCGACTACATTCCGATTACTCGTCCATCGTTCATCACTGTCGCGGCCTCGGGCGACGGATTTTAGATAGCAAACGCCTCTCCGTGAAGGAGTCCTCGTGCAGGGAAATTGATAACTCTCCGCTGCCACAGGACACGTGGCCATTCTTCAGCAACAAAAGGACGATTCTTCAGCGCAACCCTGCGGAGCTCCCGATTAATGCCCGCGTCCTTTCTAATTAATTATGCCTGAGGACCGAAACGGGGGACTGGTCTGTCCACGTTAGCATGGATTTCGCGAGCGGCTCCCTTGAAGGTAAAGGGACGAAGCTTACCGAGTACATAGCGTTCCCAGATTCTCTTTTCGTTCGTCCTTCCACTCTCTCCTCTGTCTTTTGTCTCTTGTATTTTCAACTCTTTTGCCCCCTTCCCCATTGTTCCTCTTAGTATGATCACATAACACCTCTGCTCTTCTGGTCGTCTACATGAGCGGGAGAGATGAATTTTTCATCTCTGCTGCCTTGTTTCTCTGCGAGGCTGCTCGCTTCTGAAACTTCCGTTTATATCTGTGCATAGTACGGATGTGTCTCTAAGCTTCATCTCTCGCCGTACCGTCAAATTACAAGCATTCCTCCCCTGTGTGTCCCCCGACTTTCGTTCCCCATCATTCTGTCCTCCTGGTACTAAGTAGCATATTGTGCATCTCTCGTCTAACTTAGTTCGAGTTCGGAGTTACGGCTATTCACCGTTCACCATTGTCTAGGCAGCTTTTTGTCTACAGCGTCTCTTAAAATACCAGGTCGATCTTCCTTCTGCTTACTTTCCGCAATAAGTAGAGGTTGCCAACAATGAGGGGAGGGCTGGAGATCCTAACTCGTTTCCCGATACTTCTGTTTGGAAGGACACTTGAAAACTCGTGAACGCGGTGTCCCCTATTCGTTGCGGGTGTCTTCTCCCGCCAGGGGAAAAATAAAATTTGCCCATCACACTCCCTCGCGATTGTATCCTGGGGCAAGCTTGTTTTCGTTTGCCCGAGGTGCCTTCTTTGTTCGACGCTCGATCGGATTTGTGAGCGGGCGAAATGATGTCCCCGAAAGGAAACAGTAGTGCGAGCAAAGCTCGTGTCAGCCCCGGAGAGGCGGTTCCATTCGCTACGACGATTTAGCTGCTTACAATTCCGTTTAATAGTTACGTACGTGTATCAGCCGTTGAATATTTAGAGTCCGCGAGATCCCGAGCTCTCGAGCGAGGCTTTACTGTCAATATGTGTATGCATTTGTACACGTACAGCAAGTCCTTGACATGCTCGTGGCCGCGGCCTCGCTTGGTTTCGAAGCATCGATCAGCAATTAGTAAACGAGCTTGCTCCGCCCCTCGACTCGCGAGAGAACTCGAAGAATCCGCCATTAGGCGATTGATGGACACTCAGAATGCAAATCGGTAGGTGTTGAACCGCTATGAAGTGCCATCGCTACATAATGACACACCGCCTTGTCCGAGGAACGGCGAGGCAACGAAAATTCTGACGCTCGTAGGCAGTATCTTTCGCGGCAAGAGAAAAGTGACGGTCGACGTTAGGTAGGATCGAGTGGCTGGCGGGAATTAATTGGGCACGTTGAAAATTATTCTGGGCCAGTTAATAGAATGCATCGCGGAGCACTTGTCCTTCGGTCGGCTGGAATAGCGGGGTCAGCGAGTTTTAAGTATATCGCCATGGAAGGGCGCATTTTTCACCGCGAATTTCGCCGCCGACGCGAAAACGATATTAGCGAGACACTGGCGTCACCATTCTAACCAATTCATCCCCTCGTTCCAGGTGCTATATTCACTCATGACCAAAAGGATAGCAGTACGGAGCTGGCCTTCAAGTATGCCGTGTACAAGATCAACAAGGACAGGCTTATCCTGCCAAAAACCACGCTGGAGTACGATATACAGTACGTGCCGAAAGATGACTCCTTCCACGCGTCGAAAAAGGGTGAGTGTCTCCTTAATCGTCACTAGATTAATTATCTAATAACAGAAAATATCTACCGAGCGCGTTAAAAATCAATTTCCCAGAAAACTATTCTAGAATAATGTAATTTCACGCCACCTTTTCGATTTACCTTCTTCTAAATTGCCTCTCTAGTTACGAGCCATTCGGAATAAACTTCTACAAAACGGAACTTTTTGCCGTTTGTAGGGGTTGAAATTTGTTATCGATTGGCCAATCGGTATTCGATATTTTCCCTTCCGTGCCGCGTTGTTTAAGAGGAAACACGTTTGAAGACACGAAACATGGAAATGGGAGAGATGTTCTGGTTGATGTAGAAATTGTTTCGGGACGTGGAGCAGCGCGCTGTCCTAAGCAGAATTTATCGCGGCGACGTCATGTAATCTGGGCAAGGGTAATGGGCGTGCTTGCAACGTTATTATTAAAGTGGCATGCACATTATTATCTCCCTTCCGTCGCTTGTCGAATATACATCGCCGACCAGCGTCCAACCTGGTTAACAACATTGTTTGTAACGCGGGACAAAGTTAATGTGGAACTTACCGCGGCAGTAATTAATTCCCGGATGGAAAGGCGCGCGAGAACAGTGGACGTTACATTACGACACTCCGTCTGTCGAATTTCATTTACTTTTATTGCTACTTCATGGCTGGAGAAAGAATTCACCTTACTGGGTCCTCTGTATCTCACTTTACAACGTCGTTAGGTCTGTATCCCATGAGTCTGCCGCGTAATGCACCGAGAAAATGCTGCAGCCATTCTTCTTCCTCTGACAAATATAGGAAAATGGGGGCGAAACACGCGATAGGGTCGTGGAAGCTACTACTTCGGGTCGCGTTAGCCTCGCAATATCAGAGTTTTATGAAGAGACTCGAAAATTCCGTTAGAAACTCGCGTTTTAATACGTTCGCTATTAAGACCAGAAGCCTCCACATTTCTACAGCTGCACTACCAGTTTTTCGCGCCCCAAATTCGCAAATCGCTATGTCAAACGGTATCGAGGTTAAGCTCGACTCTGAAGACAAATCCCTCGCTATGGAACGGTGTCGTATTTGAAGTTATTGTCCAGTTTCCCCCCCGATTGTCGGATTCCACTCGGCCGGCCGTCTCGGTTTACGAGTCCCTATCATTTCCTCCGAACCTCAAACGATATCAAGCTCGAAAGGCTGATAGTAAAAGGCTGCCGCTGAGCCTCGGGATACCGTTCCACGGAACGGCCCCCGTAAGGCTCTCGAGAACAACCGAACGCGGCTAGTTCACTCGTGTCCGCGCTGTAACTACATGCACCCAGAGCTGTATGCATGCAAATGCGCGCGCCCGCCACCGAGATGAACCTCGCTGGACCGTTTGTTTCGCATAAAGCGTTATCTGCGCCCGAGCGTCGGGCATTTTTTCCCCCCTCTTTTTTTTACGTTTTTACGGTTATATGCATACGTGCCGGGATAAACGACGGCCGGTTATCGGACCTGCCCTGCCGATACCGCGGATTTACCCGGCTGATTCGGGCGTGGAATATTAGAAGATCGGAAAGGACTAGGCGACGCGCTGGGAATTTCAACTAGACGGTTCAGTCTGATAAGGGAGCGCGAGAATTGGGGCATTACTCTGTGGATGATGGAAAAAGCACAGCGTCGCCTGGCCCATGCAACACTCTTGCAACTTGGAGGGCTTTATCTGATGACCTGTCAAAATGTGAAGATGGGTAGTCCCTTGATCGAGAGATAAGTTTGATCCCTTCGCCGTTTAGTCAAGTAGAGGGAACGGATTGAATAATTTCTTACGAAGACGGGGGATAGACGTAATTGAATTTCGATTTAAATTCGCATTTTAATATTCGCGGGAGGAGATCCAGAAATTTAGCTGGCAATTGAATGTACGTGGAAACGCGAAAAAACCTGGCTGGTAGCTTCACAAACGAGCAGAAGAAAGCGGGACTCTGCACAACGTCACGTCGCGTCACGTGTTCGAGAGCACCTCTTGACGGCTCTGTTCTCGATGCCTTGCACGAATAGAGGTCCTTCATGCCGCCACGGTTCTCGATCTTCGATCTTTCGCACGGAGCTCTCCCGGCCACGAAGCTATATACCTAGCGAGGAACTCCGCCGTGCGCCATTTTGGGCAGCTTACGTAAATTTCGGGGAGCCAAAGCTGCGACAAGACACCCTTGAAGGATTCTCACAGACACTGATTAAGCTTCCCCAACGACTGGTCATCAGTTCTCTCTTTCGTCGCCCTTTCAACAAATATTCCGCACCCCGCGCTCGTCTTGCAGATCCGAGTTTCGAGGCAGCAGCGAAATCTGCGAATAATAGAGCCTACGGTGAATCTAAAAGGTTCGTGGTGGAGATTAAGCCGATCGTATTTCAGAGCCGGGGCAACGGCGTTCCTGCACCCGCTGCTCTTTTCGCGATTTAAGCTCCGCTCGGGGCAGCATCTGCGCTACCTTATCACGTTGAAAATCGAGCATACCCCACCAACGTCCCGTTTCGTAATTCTCGACATGGCCTTTCGTCGAAAGTCAGTGTTCCACAATTTCGCTGCGCTACACCTTCCACGAGCATCCCTCCTGATTTCAGCAATCTTACGGATCAGAGATATCCCATTTAACGCGACTACCCTGGAATGTCTGTTGCCCCTGATGTTCCACAGTTTATTACACTTCATTCGACCTCAAAATTTCCAGACCTCCGTTCCATTTTTCCACATTAGTCCCAGCACGAGCATAAACAAGGAGACAATCCCTTTCTTCTCGCCCCCGAACGTGGAGCAGACGGCAACCCCCCAGAAAAACCCTTTCGTTTTTATTTCCCCGCGTGGAAAAGATTTCTCTGCTCGTCAGAAGTCTGCCCCGTTCCAGCGGCTTCCTCGGTTCTCGCCAAATTTTCCTCCGTTTCCTCCCGCGGCGCTGACACCAGTCACGCTCGCATTACCATGAAAATAATATTACCAGGAAAATATTTTCACCCCCGCGAGGCTGGGCTTTTGTGCAACACTCCCCGAGGCTCCATTGTGCCGGTAACTCGTGTATTCCATTCTTTCCTCGTTACCCTTATCGCTGTTATCGATTCACTCGCTGCCATTATTTCTACTCCTCCTGGCTACGATCTTAGGCCACTTCTTCCGCCGCCACTTTCGTATCCGAGTTCCCAAGTATTCCGCGGCAACAACCGTGCGAAATGCTCTCGACTGCACCTTCGCGGCGTGTTCTCGCGCCAGTTCATCCTTTGATATCGAACCCCATTCGACGCTCCGCGCTCGATCCGGGATCGTGACTCCGACGGACCATGCCCACCCACCCGCCGTTATCAAAACATACTTCCGCTGCAGCCGAGGGCGCGCCCCGTAAGCCGCTTTATCGGCGCTTTTTCAAATTTCGCTTCCTACGGCTCGCCCTCCGCGCCGCTGCCACATCTTTCCCGCGAGTCGATTTCGCTTTGGTCGCTGGCGCAGCGGGGGGTGTAGGGTCTGCCCGGAGGAAAAGGGGATGGAAGAAAGGCGAACTTGCAGACTGCGAAAGTAATATCGATGGAAGCAGACGCATTCGATTCGCGGCGAGTCCACGCGAATACACTTGTACCGGCGAGCCGTGCAAAGTGTTGAAAGTTGCTTCGTGGCATTCGAACGCGTCCGCGTGTCGGAACTCGAAAGGAAGAGGGGTGAGTTGATATTAATAGAATTTTGAAAAAGAGAAGGTAGATATTGCGAGGGTTACTTTGCTCCCTGCGCTGTGCGATAAATTCGTCTCAAAATTTCTTCGCCAACTAGATTCGTCCGCGCGATACAGAGAAAGGTTCCCCTCCGTCGAATCACGGCGGGGAGATATTAAATATCGAGGAATTGTTACGAACGCGGTGCTATATCCACGGTCGATCGCCAGACTCGGAAACGCGCGCCGGCCGATTACGCCTTAATCTGCTCGTCGGGCTTTAATTAAAACCATTCGTTGCAGGGAATTCTTATCGGAGTGCGTTTATTAAAAGCATAAGAACGCCCGGGCGATTTCCCTGTTGCCCTTTTACGTTCGCCCGCTTTTACGCGCTCGCGAACTCCAGTCACGTTTGAAATATTCTCAACCCTGTCGAACGACACGAGCGGCAAGTGGGAGCTGGGGATCTACTTGATGCACAATAGAGAAGAATGACTTATTGATTATCGATGCCTTTACGCTCTGCCGCCCCGAGTCAAAGTCAGCAGATTTTTTGGGCAAAGGACCGATTGAACGATGCAGCTCGAAGGACGAGTCAGACACGGAGGTGGATCCTCAGACGGCACGATATTGATTTCACGGCCGGCCAGGAGATTTAACGCGCAATTACTCTGATTGAACGAGCCTGACTAACCCTCTGGAGGCTACTCGAGAGAATTGCTAACATCAAAGGACAAACCAACGCTCGCCACCTCGTTAAGGGAGGTGAAAGAAAGGCGAACCTAGGCTGGACACCTCTGCGAAAGGATTCGCATCGTCTCGCTCCTGTAACGCCTGGTGACTTTCAATCAGCTTGAATTGCCTGTTGACACCGCGGTAAAAACTTGATCGATTGGAAGAATATAATGTTCATGAGAGTTATAGTACTCTAAAACAAGAACTTTACAAATTCCTGAAAATTCCCAGTAGTTATGCTTAATGGATAGGTGCATTAAAGAGCTTCTTGGTAAGCGTAATCCCCGACTTTTCTACTCAAAAGAATCCTCCAAACTCTGGCACGCAGCGGTCTCCAGAGAATCGCAACGATTACGGAATCTGAATTCCACAGAGGGAAAGCAGACGTAAATATTTCACTATTATCGATCTCCTATGGAAATGAAGAAAAGTAGGCGCTCACAAACTTCCACCCCCGCGTTAATGTACTTCGAGGTAGGGAACAGAGGATCGAAGGAGTCGCGAAAGTTTGCGAGTTCCGAAGTTGCAAAGTTCCGCGATATCCAAAGCCGTATCAGTAATGAGACAGCAATTCCACTTGCAAATGAAAAATATCTCCGTTACGATGCTATTCAGGCGTTACGCGTAATCCTCGTCTAGGGGCCGGCTAATAACGCGTGGGAGGAGGCACCGTCTGACGAAGAACACGTCTCGTTCTGCCGTTAATGTTCTCCGCTCGTGGCGCCGCATATTTCCTTGGGAAGTCCGCGCGGCGCGCCGATTTCATCCATTTCCATATTAAAAAACGATCCTCCGTTGGCACTAGGCGGAAGCGTTCGCTGTCGCGCGGTAAGTGGACTGGAATAACGCGTAGAGCCATGGGAACGGCGGAGCGTCGATTGGCGATTATTACCAATTAACGCTCGAGCGATTTGCTCGCAGGCGAGGCGCACCGTCGCAGGATCGCTGATGCACTTTGAAATTTTAATGCATCACGGCTCCCTTTGTCGAGGAGATCGCGACTTCCGCCTCGCAGAGACTCGCTGCCACGGAACTTGCCTAACCCCAATTACAGCTCTCGAGCGTCATGAAGCTTGCAATCAGCTCACTGTCTATACTCTATGCTATTTCATAGGCGTAAATGATCTACAATGATTGCAGCTAGATTCAGGAATAAAGGGAGAACATAGTCGCGATTTATTTTTCACGTGGAAGTAGTATGTATCAACGTGTGGTCAGGCTCCGGCCGGCGTTGCTGACATAGCGTTGGACGCTGGTAAATTTACAGGGGAACCAAGTCCCCGAAGCCTCGAGGATCTCATTCGGTAAAAATTGCAAGGTTACAGCCGTGCCAGGTTTATTGAAACACTCCGCGGGTGAGGAGCTGCACGCGAATGTATCTCCTCGAGTCTCCTGCTTGTTTTTCCTTGGCAAACGTCTCGGAACACTTCTCTCCGCCGCCGTATCTCGAGCCCTTTGTGTCCAGAGGGGATTCCTTGGCAACGGTCCGACCAGTCCACTTTACGAACGGGGAATAATTATGGAACCCGGGGCCCGGCAGCGCCGCGTTCGGTTCACGCGCCTGGCCAGTCACTGGGCGCGAAACTGTCACGCTTGCCGCGCGAATAGGTCGTAAATCGATCGTTGTCGTTGCCCATGGGTCACCTGTTACGCGCGCAAATAATATTGGACGAGGATTTATCGCCTGGATACGGTTCGTTTAAATCACTCGTCTGGACGTCGCGACGTTTCCCGAGGAATTTATCGGTGAGCAAGCTTCTCGCGTGGTAGTCTGTGCGCAATGAAGGGGACAAGTGGCAGAGGCCAGGGATGAGGGAGACCGAGAAGAACGAACAGAAAGGGAGGACAACTTTCGAACAGCGTCCGGGGATTTACAATGCAAAGCTCTGCGCTCGCTCTTGGCGAGATTCGCGTATCGATCTCACGGACCATGTCGACATTCGCCAGGGAGAACGAAGAGAAAGATAACTGGGCTGTCGATCGTGCAGCGTATCTGAAATTTCGCGTCCGTTACCCAGGGTAGTTGATTCCAAAAGGAAAGATGTTTGCAGCGGATCGATTAATACTGGATGGACCGCCTTTTTCCCGAAGGGAAATTGAACTGGGAAGAATGAGTTCATGTGTCTATTAAATCCACAAATTTCACTAACGTTTGCTTAAAAATATCGTGAGCCTCTGAACTCAGAAGTGATGGAAAGTCCACGATCGTGTTATAAACCTTGCCAGCCGCTGACTTTCGTTTCTCTCCCAAGCCTTTTCTATCGCCCACGCGCCAATCGATAGGAGAGCATGTAAATTCGTGACTCCTGTCCTTGTTCCAGCCATCCCGCGCCCAGTAAAAGCTACAAGGAGAACCTTTCCGAATTTCAGCGGAAACGCGCTGGGGATTCGCCGGGCAAGTGAACTGTAACCTTGACGCGACAAAGCTGTCCCTGCCTTTATCTCCGAGGGAGCTCGTAAATTCCTCGGCTATAGTTCGTCCGGTTAAGCGTGACCTTCTCGCTGGAGGAGTTGCTGAAACGTTCTCGCTGGAAGTCGTCTTACGTTCGACGTGAACGGTGAAGCGACGTTGCCCCGTGAAACGTGAGGAACAGAGAGGTTTGAGTGTCGCACGGGTCGACTGGGTTTCAGGGTGTCGCCCGTTAAGAAGATTGACTTCCTTCCCGCCTCTCGCTCACGGAAACTTTTTCGACGTGGGCGTGCTCGTAAACAAATTCAAGATCTAGCTGGCTGGCTTCCACCGCCGCTCTCCCCCTTATTCTTCCCATTGTCGCGCGTTCCTTTTCGGCTGCTGTGAATATATTGGGAGTTTGCATCGATATCTGCCGATTTCGCTCGCGACGGGATTCGAGAAGGGCTCTTTACTTTGAAAATACCTCGTGGTTCACTGGTCGTAAGAAATGAAACACGTTCCGCAAGCTTGCTTTATTCCATCGTCATTCTGAACGACAGAATCTTGTATTTCGCCGAGGCAGATTAAACGGATCCGTTTGGTCCTTCGATCGTCGTCCACTTTAAAAGTCTCTAGGGGGCGTCCTCGAACCTGTCTCGGGGAATTAACGGTTCAGCCCCGTTACAGGTGCGTCGCACTTCCAGTACACGAGCCCGCATGGTCCCACGTGGTGCAGGATCACCGATTTATTGGTCTGACCGTGGAGCCGAGAAATTGGATTTTTCCTGTCGGGCCGTTTCACCGAAACTATGGCCAGTCAATTCTTGGTGACTAGCGAGATCGATGCTGGTTCCACTTAATTGCCTCACCCCTTAACCTCCCACACGTGCCTCCTAATTCCCTGCCCCTTTCACCTGCCTGCCATCGTCGTCGATAATGTAATTACCGGTGCGAACGGTTAAAGGCAAATCTACTGGAAGCTTAACCGCCGGTCTTTGGACCGAGGAAAGAATCGAGAGCAAGTAGACAACTCGAGGACGTAAAGGCAAATGGAATTCTTATTATCGAGGAATCTCTACTGTCGCGTGTACTGTTAAACAATCTTGTGTATTCTGCAACCTAGTAATTGAAAGGAACATCGTCGCGACAATGGAGCATGGGGAGTGAAACTTTAGGTTTAATTAAAAAGTTTAATTGAAGTCTGTTGAATCCGAGTCTTCGACGAATTCTATCCTTTTGTCGCACAGTGATTCGCCGGGCTCGTAGTTTACAATGGTAAGGCACACAGCCTTGAAACGCGAGCTTAAAGCTTGCTGGATTTTATTATATTAACGTTGTTGCGCGAAACTCAATCCAGGGGACTCGTTTTTCCATGGTTGACTGAATGTCTCGCTAAAGAGACCGGTCTAATTTGGAAAACGCGGACTGTGCCAGCCACAGGGATTAATGAAACGGAATTTATTTTACGCGGACCTGGTGCTCCGCTGGACCTGGGAGAAAAATAAACATCCACGTCATCGCCTGGATATTTTTCATTTCATTCCGCCGGCGGAGACAAGAGGGATGGTTCAAAGTAATTTCTTTCAAAGGGTGGGCAAAACATCGCGGATAACTATATTCAATGGAAAAGTACGTCGTAATCTGGTATATCTCGCGATGTTTCAGAATTGCAGTGGAAATAACGCGAACCTTCGCTGCTTTAAACGGCATTAATACTACGCATGTACCATTTTAAATCGCGAGCCTTAATTCCGTAACGTTCCTCGGCTCGTGCAATTTCGACTTTCAAGCTTTGTGCAAACACCCTTGAAGGGCTCGATTTGCTCACTGAATAGGTTATAAATTAACGCCACAACTTTATTCCGCCTTGGGCCATTTACAGAATCGTTACTTCACCGTTCAAAGGAAACTCACAATGCTTCCCATTCTAGTCATTTCCTCTATTCACCCTCGTAAACACTTTTATTGAGCATCTATCTAATTTTCATCTACGTATACGTATTCCTTGTTCCATGAACTCTTCCCCCTTGCTACCCTGTTTACTCCCCAGCATCAGCTATCTACATCTCGAGCCTATCTCGACCATTCAGAATCAGACAATACATTTTTATTATTTCTGATTGCAATCCCCCGCCAAGTGTCCGTGTTTATCCTCAGCCCAGCCGGTTGGTTCCTTCTTATCGCGACCATTATTCCATCTCTATGCTCGGTGCTTCATTTATCTTTATCCTCAACCAGCCGCCTGCTCACCATTTCTCTCTCTGCCATTCCGCGAGCCCCTGCGAAATCGTCTAGCTCAAAGAACACACCATTCGAGCGGATATTAAAAAATAAACGGACCACGGTACCCCCAGCAAGCAAAGAGGAAATGGAAGTAGCCCTGGGGCCGACGACTCCAAAGCCGCGCTCCAGTCGAGAGCTTTTTCCCCCCACTGACTACCGCCAATGATTACTTCGTTAAATCGCAAATTAGCGTTAGCGATCTGAAGTGCGATTCGTTTACGGCCCCTTTGAATCTTTTATCCAGCAAGTTTTTTGTGCAATCAAAAACTTTCTCGGTTGAATTCAGGGACTTCTGTGGTATTCTACAGTGAAATAAAACAGCGTCAGAACTGATCCAGTAAAGGGGCGTGTAAGCGCTTGGTTTCTGTATTAATTACACTACAAGCCATAGATATCTATCGGATGCAACCGTTTGCTCGCAAAAGACTCTGCCAGCAGCAGTAACAGACAATTTTGATACGAGAGAAAAACGACCCAGGGGTTCGCATAACCTGAACGTAACGACCACTATGGCGCTCTGAAGGTGGCACGATAATGGACCACCAAAACCCCATTATCTCGTTCCCTGAAAATTCATTACTCGTTAGCCTCTGTTCTTCCCCGTCCCTCCACGACCAGATAATCGAAGGAACCGTAGCCACATAGCCGCATAAATTGCGAGCCAGCTTTGTTATAATTTCCGCGACATGTAACTCGTTTCGCTAAGGCGCCTCGTACCGGAACATCGTCGCCGACTTGTATCACCGACGAAGGCGTGTCGTCAGACGGCTTCGCAAAGAACGATGACAGACATCGTTTTACTTTACCTCCCCAGCGTAAAGCACCGCGCTGAAAAGTCACTTGAACGTAAGTAGATAAGTCCTTTATATCCGGGACTTGGAATAGCTCGAGGACTGGTCGAACTTGGAGGAAGATTAAGCGAGAGGGCGAGGAATTTGAGGAGCGGATTACTCCTTGCGGGGGCTTTTCACATTTCTCGGCGCTCCACTCGCGAACCCTTCCTTCGCGAATGGTGTCGAACCATGAATCAATCATATTGAAAACTTCATGATTGTTAATCGTGAGAAGCGATTCACTAGCCGATTCGTTGGATTATCGCTTTCAACTTTAGCTGAACGGTGTTTAAACTATTCTATCAGATACTTGCGTATTGGAATTATTCCAAATCTTTCGCATCGTTCCCGGCACTTGCGATGCAAGAGGAATTGCACAGACGTTTCGCGGCCGGGAAGCCAGAATTCGATCCCACGTGCAGCTATAATCGCTTTATCCAACACGTGTCTCCCCCCCGTTCCTAAACACTTGGCGGCAACACACAGCCACGTGGAAACTGCTGTTCCCAATGGGACGCTCCGATCCGTGAGTTCTTGTCTGGTGTAACGTATTAACTTGGCGGCACGTAAGGACCAGTTGCCCGTGGTTTGAAAGGCTAACTTAGGATGTGAATAGCACCCAGGCCGACCGTAACAACCGTTGCAACTGAAGCAAGATAACCCCTGAATTCCGGGACTCCCGTCGGTCATTCTGTTCGTGTACCTCCACTTATGCCACTGCATCGTGCTGGGAGCACAGAGGGGAGCAGCGTTACAGCCAGCATAACGTAACAGTGGATTCACTTGAGCGTTAATGCGATATTAACGCTGCTCTTGGATTACACAGCATTATCTTGCTATTAAGCTCCTCTCTTCCAGTGTTTCGTTGGGATCCATTTAGAATCCCTGCACTGCAATATTCACGCGAGAGCGCCTGTGACCTCGCTAATTAGGAATGAAAGCGCATTGCGAATGAGATATTAATTCCTTGTCATTAATATTCCTTTTCTGCTGGCTGACTTATCAGAATTGGGGATCTATCCTGCCGCGGTTTCCTGAACCTAAGGACGATATCGTTAAGTGCCGGCGGCGTGGAAATTGATGCCTTATTCAGATCTGAAACACCTATGCGCGAGCGTCGGAGAAAGCGTAACAGCGTTATCGATATTAATCGGCATTCCTCCGCGTCGCCGCGACAATTTCGAGCAGCCATAAAGGAAGTTTACGACGGCCGACGACAATCTCGGTCGTGTGTTCGGCTTAGCGAGCCGTTAATGCCGCATTAACGTCGTTCTACAGTCGTTCTACACGCGTACGATCTTAATGGGCAGCGGCCGTCGTCTCGCCGATCTCTCTCCTCCCTCGCGTAATGGTTTATCGAACGGGAACGGGCCAAGCTAAATTGCCAGCGGATGGCTAAGCAGATTCGCGGGCTCCGTTAACGAGAATCGAATGATGGCGAGCCGAGGCGGCCGCGTAGTCAGCGTGTTTTAAACGGCCGCGCGTCATTAAACGCCACCAGCCAAGCCTGGAACGCGAGCTGATCAATCCCGATCGATCGTTCTCTGTTGCAGCGTGCCAACAGGTCAAATACGGCGTGCAGGCGGTATTCGGCCCGTCAGATCCTATCCTCGGCCAGCACATACACAGCATCTGCGACGCACTGGACATTCCACACCTGGAAGCCAGGCTGGACCTGGACACGGAGGCGAAAGAGTTCAGCATCAACCTTTACCCCGCACAAACTTTGCTCAACGCCGCTTATCAGGACATCATGGAGTTTCTCAACTGGACCAAGGTCGCCATCATCTACGAGGATGACTATGGTGAGTGGTACTACGAGGTTTTTGGGGAAAATCGCGAGAGGATAACGATAGAAAGGAAGAGAAGTTAGTTGCGTTCCGCGTCTGACTAATGTCGGGTCGTACTACTTAACGCACCTCGATTTACAGCGAACGCGACGAACGTAATTGAACGGAGTCTTAACGATAAGTGTTTTTGTAATCTTTGTAGCAAACAGTTTTACAGGAGTGTTTAATTAGTTTCATGGGAAAAGTCGTGTGATATTCCTCTGACTTCTGTCCCGAGGTGGGATTCTATTTTCAAAGTTAGAAATACTAGTTCTTTGATAGTTTCGTAGACCTTAGTTTCCCCCTCTCACTGTCGCGTTCTTTGTTCTATGAAATCCTTGAAAATCGAGGAATCCGCGGATTCAGAAGTGTTGGGTAGGAGAGAGGAGAACAAGATCGCGTTGCCAAGTGTTCTTGCAGAACTCCGCCACCAAGTGCCACCTTTTTATCATGGGCATTAAGCGGGATGCATATTCATAATCTCGTCGTCCGATGTGAATCGCGGAGAAGGGGAGGTGGTCCGTGAAACAGCAGCAGTTCATCCTCGGCACTTGCCACCCGTTCGTTCCATCTGGGGCTACAAAAAACGCGCTGTTCGAGGAGGCTGCTTGAATATTAATTCAAATCGTTCGATCTGCGGATCCAGCAAGGCGAAGCTGGAGGATCGATCTCTCCGACGTTAATTGTCACAGCATTCCCGCGAGCTTACTCCGTTGGATTGTTAATTTGTTTAAACAAGCCGCGGGTGAGAGGTCCCAGGAATTACAAGTCCTATTAGCAACAATTACCAGCCGCCGTAATGGGACAACGTCGATTAATAACGCTCGACACGAGGGGGCAAAAACCGAGATAATGAAATTCGTTCATAATGAGAGACGTCGTCTATCCATGCCCAAGGAAGAAAATGTCCTCCCGAGAGGGAATTCTGTCTAATTAATTCGCGAAATGGCGGTTTAAACTGCGAGAAGATTCCTTCCTCTGGCTTTCAGTGATCCTCGTTCGCCGTACCACCATTCTTTGGTCCCGATCTTCGCCGATGAATAATGTAAGGGACTGTGGAGAATTGCGTAAGGCGCACGTGCGCGCTAGCAGACGCTTGGTTTCATTTCGCCTGCAACGTTTCGTCCTACGAACATCTAATTAACATTTCATACATTGTCAAGATGATGACGATGATTCTTTTCGCGTGCTCGTTGCAACTTGCCTCTCTATCATATTAAAAATCACTTGTAAAAAGCAAACGTTTGTGTTTCGCGATTCTTCTGTCTGATCAGTGACTGCGTTAATCTCCTCCTTCATCAATTCATTCTTCATATTCTCCACGTTGCATTCCTTTACGTATCATTCCTTGTATTTTGTTCCCCAGTGATGCTTTCTCACGTGGTGCCCGCCAGATAACGGTCCCCAGCGCGCCTCTGCTCCATGTTTTAGCTTCCACGAGCGAAACGCGAGAAGGAGACAGCGTCAGCTCTCCCTCCCAGTGATTTAGCTGCCGCGCAACGAATACATGGCAGCCGGGGGTACATATTCCCGCGGTGGTCGCACGGAAATCTCGCCTACCTCCTCACGGGGATGAGGCAACGTTACTTGCCACTTTTTCCACGATGTTCCGGGGGATCTTTACCGCCTGTCAATATCCGCGGGGACGAGAGTCTGCTCTTGACGCGGGGATTTCACGCGACGTGCAAGACCCTTGTCGTCATCCTCGACAGGAATAAGCCCTAAGCGTGCTCGCGCGCGTGTGTGCATGAACGAATCGAAGACTCGAAACTCGCGAGTGCGCTTGAAGCCCTCTGCTTCGAGTTCAACGAACTGATGTTTCCATTTGCTTCTCCCCCGCAAGTCAGACACTCTAAATAAAAACATCGTCAGGGAGATAACAGTTGTAATATGCCTCTCCGAGCTTCTAAACAGATTCTGCTACCTGGAGGATTTAGAGGAAAGGGATAAGCGTATTTCCCCGTTCGCGTTTAAAATTCAGAGTCTCGCGAGCCATCCTGCCGCGTTCCCATTGTCCAGAATGTTTCGTGAGAAACGCGAGCGAAGGTCGGGAGAATAAAAAGGATCGAAAGAAAGGATCGAGGGTACGGCGGCGGGGGAGGGAGTCTTGGAAGTTCCACAATGGTCGGTGATGGGCCCAGTTGAAGGTTCATTGGCGATTCTCGAGGCGTAAGGAAACGGAACCCGGTTGTCAGGATCAGAGGAAGGGTCGAGGTGGTCTTGGCCCCTGCATTTCCTCGTTCCATTTTCCACGGGGGCCATCGACTGCATTATTTCGTGTATATTTCCGTATTCAAAATCGCGCTAGGCTTAGAGCAAAGTTTAAACGAATGTACCTGCGTGGGGACCACCTTCTCTGGTACCTTTACAGAGTGCGCCATTGACTTTCTGAGAAAGCCGGAGCAGAAATTCAAGACTTCCCCCATCTACCATTCAGCTTCTATCTACCGCGTGTACCTTCACAAACTTAAAATTACACTGTCAACGCGCCGCTTCGTTCCAACGAACAGGAAAGTTACATCGTTCCCTCGCGAAGAATGTGCCCGCGGTGCTAAAGAGCCCCAGGCCCCTAAATTCTCTGCTAAGTAGCGCGAAGGGTTCACCGAGTATCGTCCAAGGCTGGGGAACTTTTAATACACGTGCTCTCCGCCCCTTAATAAGACGCAAACGATCAAAGACGTGAAATTAACACGCGTAAAACATGGGGTTCGCGGTGCTCCCTCGGGAAACGCGAATTTTCTACGACTCCGAGGCTCTGCGTGAAACCTCGCTTCTCTTAGACCCTTATTACCTTCTCACTGGCTATCGCAGACTTATAGACCATACTATACTATAATATCCTATAACACCTTGATCGCCCTGAAACAGTCAAGCATTCTGAGTTTATAGAAGCCTGCAACGGTTCTCCCAAACGTCCCATTTCAACCGCTCGGCAAACTGCATGGAGCGCCAACTATTCACTGCAGAAATATTGACAGGGCTTCTTCGACGTATCAGTGAAGTTACCATCGCGCACTAAACATGCCTGCTAGCTTGGAACGAAGTCGCGAGTGAAACGGCCGACGATGGGGAGTTAAATTGATTGCCACGGCGAACTGGGATTAAACTTCGCCGTGGTCCGCCGGGGAATCGTCGCACCCTTTCGCTTTTCCCGCGATCGGGGGGAAGTTACGCGGACCGAATCGTTCGTTCCGGTGACTTTGAGCAAGCCCCAGACGTGTTCCGTCCCAGAGATTCGTTGCCCTCTCGGTGGTTCCAGCGGCGGCTGGAATTGAAAGTGGAGGAAACACGGGAATTCCGGGGCCCTGGTAAATCTCGGGAGGAAATCAGTTTGGCATGGGAGGTTGGGCGACTGGTGGGTTACGGGTGTTCTAATCGGCTTGTACGTGTAACTTTCGTGCGGCTCCGCAAATAGATAAGCTCGTTGGCAAAGGCGGTTAAGCTCGAGGGACGTTTTCATCGGCGTTGGTTAAGCTTCGTGGCAAATCTCGCCGAGTAGTCGACTGGAAGCGGAATTCTTCAAGATCATGGGAGGGAGCAGGGTGGCTAATAAGGGAAGATCTGGCGATCTCGAAGCTCAAGGGGATTATGGAACTTTGGGAAAGAGAAAGCGTGGCTTCCTTTGCTGTCTAAATTCATTCCGAGGCTGAGTTTTTTTTTTATTTCGTTTTATTCCTTGGAAATTGTAGTGGATATAATACAAGAGTCCCTATCCCTTGAATTAGAAATATTGGTATGTAATGCAGAAGCTTGTAAAGCGATGGTACGCTGCCAGGTCGTTTGCAATTCGAAATTGGTACCGCCGGGTTCGTCTGACGACGAATATGCCATTTCCCCGTCAGTGACAACGAAGTCCTCGATCCTGTCGCCCGAAGAGTCACGTTCAGCGCAGAATGCAGCGGCGACGCACGTGCTTCAACAATCTGTCACAAGAATATTCCAACAGACACTCCACGTACAACACGAGCTTATTCTGGATGACTCCTCCCGCCCGCATGATGTAATCCAAGTCGAAGCCCCGGGCGATCAGTGACGTGCGCGGATGTACGTCAAAAACGTCGAAATACTTGGCATTTTAAACTGCCTGCGGGAGAGGAACTTACTGGTCCCAGAAATGGTGCAATTAGCGGGTTAAATGGCGCGCGGTTGGCTGCAGGAATTGCGTCTGATAACGCGCTAGACAAACAAGCTAAAATAAAAACCTACAAATAGGAGATAATAAGAGATGAGCGAAGGGGGTATTTCGTGGATTT
Source organism: Andrena minutula (assembly GCA_929113495.1). Lineage (NCBI taxonomy): Eukaryota > Metazoa > Arthropoda > Insecta > Hymenoptera > Andrenidae > Andrena > Andrena minutula. Next base: position 4,743,176 of record OV815996.1, on the reverse strand, counting down.
AACTGGTTGAAAGAAAAATCCCTCACCGTTTACCGGACACTGGGATTAAAATGATCCTCGACAATCTTCACTTCGTTGTCACGTAGTATAAAGAAGATCCGCGTGACGGAAGAGTAAAGGTGCAGGGAAAGGGCGCGGCAGCCTCCGACTGCTATCGTAAAGGGCAACGAAATGTCCGCCGGAAAGGACCTGTAAATGTCAGCCCCTCTGCTTTATCCCACTGTCTAACGAAGCTCGTCAGGGCGACGTCAGGTTTACAGCCTCCCTCCGATTTGTTTCCAAGGCGAGCGTGAAGAAACTCGCGTGTGATCCCGATCGGCGTCGTTTAAAAAGGCATCAACGTCGAACGAGCGTCACGGCGATCCACGGGAACCCGTGCGAGGGACATCAATCTCTTTCTATTATCTAATAACCATGAAGCGCGGGGCTGATACGAAAGGGTTGGACGCGGCCGCGTTGTCACCGGCAATTTATCATCGTTATCGGTCCACTTGTTTCGATAAAATATGTACGCCGAAAGATGCGAGCAATTCAATTTCCATGAACGTCCCCATTAGGACGAAGTTCTTGGGAAAAAAAGAAGATCGAACGACTTCCTTCCCGCTCTTCCGCCGCGACACCGCAATATTTCATCCCCTTGAACGGTTATCGGCATTCCAGGCACGATCGTAAGTGGCTGTCATTAGAGTACGTAAATGCGGATATAATAATGTATTTCGCGGCTCCGAGGCGAGCCCGAGCAACCCCTAGAGAAATCATCCCTTCAAGCGAATCGTTTCATCTCGGAGCTTCCCCCTTTCTATCTATTTTTTTTTCTTTTATTTCCACGAAAGCTTACAGGTAATTCGAGCAATTATCCCCGCAGACTTTTCACCCGGCTCCCTGCTGGGATTCACAATTCCATTTCCTTCCGATGTTTCGCGAGGAAGAAACAGACCCCTCAGCGATCCCCGCGATAGTTCGCCGTTGCAACGAAAAGCTGGATGATTTATACTCTTGTTATTTCATCCGTTCCTTCACCAACCCCTCGGATCCAACGCCGGGGAAGTTTCGGGGCGCTTCGAAGACAGATGCTCGCCCGAAGTGGGCATATTGAATTTAGACGCATAGTGCTATCCATTTAACTTCGGCGAACTGATAAGGATCGCTCGGAGGGCGGAACAATTGAATCTCGTGATTCGCGCGGGGTATACCTAGTTCGCAGTTTGAAGTAATCGCGCGTCACTAGGCGGAACACCTTCGGTGTCCCCACAAATATCCCGCCTTATCTTCCGGTTTAATGAACAACCATCCCCGGTAACATTTCTCGAGCAGGTTGACGATGAATCTTCCTGGACGATCGACAGGCCGACACAATTCCCGAAGAGCGGGGCTCGTTGTTTACGAATCCGCTGAACAGCCGTGGCGTCGGGCGTTCGCCGTCGACAATTAAACTCCCTTCCTTGCTCGGGGATTAGTCGATCCGCCCTGCCGGATTTGTCTCCGCTAATTAACGCGTCTGTAACCGGAAAAACCATTGGAACTGCTGGCTTTTGAATCTCCCAGCGTTCTCTCGCGCGCGGGGGACAGGCGGGTGGCGGGGCCATTTGTTTCCCGCGACAATTCATTCGCCGCGCCCTTCTGCCGCTGAAAATTACTAATCGCGGCTCGTTAATTATTGAATAATTTCCATGGAAACGTTGGCGGAATCGCGGAGCCAGGACGCGGCGCGTTAATCGGTAGTAATCGCGCGGCGAGCTGGCAGGCTGAGCGATAGATCCGGCGGAATTCATTGGCGTCGTCGAGATTTGCACGGAGAGATTAGATTGACTTAAGCTTCGGAATGGATCCGTTGGAAACGCGGCCGCGCCCACGCGGAGAATCCTGGACAGGCCAGGTGGAAACTTGAAAGGGAACGAACTCGAACCTCGGAAGACCCGCAAGTCGAGATGATACCTTGATTACTTAGGCGGTGGGAAGTATTGATTTCATCGGGGAGCGACGCGATTCACGGGTTTCCGTGCCATTAAACGGCCGGCCTAATAATATCTAAGGAGGTCCGCGGAGGAAACTGTTTCGTCCCTCCCGCGGCTATTATCCAGACGATCGAAGTTTGACTCGGCGAGTATCGTTCGGCCGAACTGTGAAGTTCCCTCGAGTTAATACGTTCCTTAGAGTCACTTCGACTTCTTCGCCGGGCGGCTCGCTCGAAAACGGTTCGAGCTAATCACCGGCTGTACTTTAGACAATTGGCATTGCTCTGTGTTGACTCTTGGTTTAACTGGGACCGTCGAAATCTTCGCTGAAAGTCGATGAACATTTACGGGGATTCGCGAAGTTAGCTGTCGTTAAACGCTTTCGGAGACGATCGTTTAATCGACAGAGACGGCTTAATCGCGGCCCGACGTACCGTGTTCCAGGGCTAGTAAAGCTACGGGAGCTCGTCAGGTCGCCGAAGTCTCGGGAGATCGAGGTTAACCTGAGGCAGGCCGACCCGGATTCCTACAGGCAGGTTCTCTCCGAGATGAAAAGCAAGGAAGTACGGAATCTCATCGTGGATACCAGGCCGGAGCATATGCATCATTTTCTGCGAATGGTAACTCTGCATATTCGTCTATCGATCTTCTCGAGCCTCCCTCGAGGCTACGATAATCCCAACGCGTCTCTCAATGTAAATATATCTAAACCACCCCCATTTGCTGTGTCTGTAATATATTTTACGATCCAACGAGCATAGCACGGTTAAATATAATGAGATTCAATGTAGCTTTAACGTCTGTGTGAAGACAGAACCAAAATTTTGTCGCAGTTCTTAGTCTGTCAATTAAAATCTTTCGATACTATTAAACGTTAATATCTGGTCTATCAGCAAAACACAGTTTTATTAATTGAAGAGTCCTTGTAGAGAACACTGCAAGTGTCAAAACTCAATTTTTTCAGGAGAGAGAGAAAACTTGCCTGTCTTTGAATTATTTACAAAATTTGATTTGTTTTGATTGCTAAATATGCTTAAGTATACAATAATCCAAATGCATCACAACAACCAAAAATGGTATTTGTAGAAAACACTGCATATGTCACCACTTATGTAGAGAAAACTGAAAGAGCTATTCATTCAAATTTTCTCTCACATTACTTTCCACAGAAGTGGCGTTGGACATACCAGCTATACCACCTTTTATCAGAATTAGTAACTTATTTACAAAAGGAAATAGCATTAAAATTCTCTACCATAGTATTACCATTAGCAAGTAGAACATTTTCCAATAAAAGAATTTAATTTTGGCACCCAGTGTTTTCTCCAATAACATAAATACAGCGATTGTAATCCCCGCCACTAAATCTCTAGCCCCCTACTTACTTTCAGATCCTGCAGCTGCAAATGAACGACTACAAGTACCACTATCTCTTCACGACTTTCGTAAGTACCATAGGAGGGACAGCGGCCTCGGGGCGTGGGAGAGCCGGACGAAACACGTATGTCCCTTTTTCCAGGATATCGAGACCTTCGACCTCGAGGACTTCAAGTACAATTTCGTCAATATCACTGCCTTCCGTCTGGTAGACGCCGAGGACGTCGGTGTGCGCGGTATACTGAGGGACATGGAACGCTACCAGCCATCCGGGAATACGATCCTCAACAAATCGAGAGTCATACAGGTAAGGTGTATCTCGAGCCTCCCGGCGATCAAACATCCGGCGCGATCGGTGCGCCAGATGTTTGCCCGATTTGTCATTCCGCAAGCATTCCAGATTCGACTGCCGATAGGCGACAAGTTCATTTCTACTCGATCGTATGTGTATTCGATTAACTAGGATACCCGGAGTAGCTCGTACGAATCACGAGTTCGTCCCAAGGAAACTGTGATAGACAAATATTCCTTTACTTGAATTTCCCGATTCCAAAGTCAGTGAGCAGGGCGGTAATCCCTCAGTTCTTGAAAGAATCTCCATATAACGTGCAATCCTTGTACAGCACTTTCTGTAAATATCCCGAGAAGTATTAGGTCAGAGTGATCTGAGGATCGAAGCACAATTTCGTTGAGGCGCGAGAATACTTCGAAAGCCGAGAGAACGTCCGCGTAAACGACGCGTCGCAGGGACGATTGAAAAACCAGGCCCGTTTCCCATCGATAAACACCGGGGAAACAGTCGTTCCGTCCCGCGACGCGATTCTTTATTGATCGTAAAGCTCCGGCGGAACGAGTCCCGCCAGTCGAAACTGCGAAACAGGTGTCGGCTCGTAGCCGTGGATATAAAACAATGCGACAAGGAAAAAGCCCCCTGGGAAAGCTGCCTGTTAGTGTAGGCCGATATCAAACAGGCGTTTCACGCGCTCGTAAAATAATTTGAAAGCTACCGCGGCTGGGCGACGAAATCGTCGTGTTTCAGCCGGCTTGAAATGTCGGGCTGCAGCGAGTGCCATTCTGGGCGATGAAGAGTGACGATAGCAGCGGCGAACTGTAATACCAGTCACATATCGCCGGTAATATTCTTTAATGAAACAGCGGAAGGGTTGAGCGAGGGGGGAAATATATTCGCGCCGCGACGTGCTTACGACGCGTGAACTTTAACATTTTTTCCCGATTTACATGCAGATTAGAATGTTCCCCGGGCGAGCCTTCACCCTCGAGCTGGCTGGCGACCGTCGGCTGCTCGTGTAATCAGTTTCGAAACTGGCCGTGTGTCTGTGCGTGCACGGGGAAAATCAAATTGAACGGCAAGACCCCGCCGGTCTTCGCTGCTCCTCTGCCTGTCACTCTTAATTGTCGTTTATTGTACTTTTGATATCTAGTTACCTACTTGGATGGCACCTGCGAGTGCAAGGCTTTCTTTACCTTTCAGCTCCCTGTAGATTTACGAGAATACTCGAAAGAGTAGAGTAGCAGCTCGTGAAAAATTTTCATTGAAAATGGGGAGACAGACAGGGATGCTTAAGTTGGATATCCATAAAAAATTCTCAGTAACTCGTTCACCAGGTTTCGCCATCGAGTCACTTCTTCGCTTATGCAAGTCGACTTGCTGGCTGCATCGAGCAACTTCGTTACTGAGATTTTGCAACAATCCCTGATTACCGTAGACAACCCCGCTGCGGGATGTGCTTCGCTTTAATAACGCAAAGTTTGCGCGTTGAAAATGCAAACGAGTGTCGCGGTTTACCCACGGATACCTTATTATTCCATCCAGCACGGTTCGTCAAGATAACCAGATTCCCGTGGAAACATGTATCCCCCTTTCTCTTACGCTTCTTGTTCGGCGAAAAACGCCGACTTTTTCCGTCGCATCTCCTCCGCGTTATTATACATGCAAACGGTCGCGCGAACTTGGCGCGTAGGGACGCGGTGAAAAATGATAATAACCGTGAATGATTCGCTGCGAGCGTCAGTGTCGTCCCCAGAATAACTTCATAGGGTCCTGTAACGTCCCTGTTTACCTCGTCAAAAATAAACACGGTGTCGCGTGAACCTGGTGTGTCTACCCCAATTTTCTCGTATCCCTTTTCGAGATACTTCTGCGTTTCCACAAGCTTGTCCTTAGAGGATAAAATTTTTTAAAAATTCAGGGATTAAGCTCAAAATTTCACAAGCAGTGGATCAAGGGGTGGATCATATAATACATCGCTACCCGAAGTAATCATAAGCATTCATCTTCTCCCACTTGAAATTAAATTCGAAAACCATATTCCATATTCCCAAAGTGAATTATTAGCCCTATATTCGAGGAATATTTTTCAACTTCAGCGACGTCGGCCCTTTACATAAAATATACTGTCAAGGAAATGAGCTAGGGTCAAAAGAATACGTATCTCAAAAGGAGCCACCCTTCCTCCTCAACTAGCTAACTCGACTCCGCACTTTCAAACTTTCCATCCCCGTCTGAAACCCACCCCAAATGGTTCGTTTCGAATCGACAATCGCGAAACGGCCGAGGACCGTGACGATGAAAAATAAATTCAATTAATGCCGGGAATTTCTCGAGCGAGACGCGCCGGCGAATTCGGGCGTTTTTCGAGAAATTCGAGCGCAGAGGGCGAAGGGATGGTTGGGGCCGGCGCGAGATTTAATTGAGCGGTCCTCGTCGCTAACACGGTTACGATCCTTCGTTTTTCCCCTCTGACCAACGCCTGCCTGTACGACGCGCATGCATCATTCCAGCCTCTTCGTCGGCTTTCAATGAAAAAGCGAACGACGTTTAAACAGAGAACTGAGGGAACAATTTCGAACGAGTCGCGGGGATTAAAGAAGCCCCGGAAGATTTACGATTCGCGGCGATGTCGGTGCTAAGAAAGAGTTTCCTAATTACATCCGCTGCAACTGCTAAACTTCCAGCGCGGGGCAAGCTTGTGTTTAATGTTTCGTGGCTACAGGGGAGGAAATTCACCTCGGCAAAAAATCGCTTTAAATCAACTTTCCGCGCGATCCAATACTTGATCGACGCTGCGGCGTCAGCTTCCCCGGGGAATCTTTTACGGAGAAGCTCTTTTCAAAATATCCGTGATCGCTGTCAAGACTAACGTTTAATTACTGCACGGCGTTGTGTGCTATTGTTTGGCAAACATTGTTGGCAAACACGTCGATTGATCAAATCCGCTGAGTAATTAAAAACACTGACGGGCACTCGAACGAGAAATACCGTATGCGTGCTTGCCGACCGTCGAAAAATTTCGCACAGCGTCAGGAATACCCGCGTCGATGTGCAAATGTGTAAATGTATCGATGCCAGGCTTTCCTGCAGCCGCGTTCGAGCGCAGTGGAAAAATATCCGACCACTGTTCCCCGATGCGCGGTGTAAATAAAAAAGCTGTGTTTTTAGTTTATCGGCAAACGTAGCGCGCATCTAAACATTACCTGCCGGTTTTATTTGCATTGGAAAAAGCTGCTTTTCGCGCTGAAGATAATTCTCGGCGACGAGGGCTCTCCGGGCTTTCTTTTGATCCCAACGAGTGCACGGCGAAATGGAACTCTGATGTTCCGTCGCAGCTCAGGTCACAGACCGTACAAAAGAGGTAACGAAACGGCCGCTATTATTAGTTTTACCCAATTAGTGAAATGAGCGCAGCAGTCGGACGTCACGTGATTGTACTCGTAGGGTTTCCTTTCGCTTTCCAGCGAGATTATCCTTGCACAAAGACATCGAATGCAGAAGAAATCGCGTCTCAAGGCTCGCGTGTGTGGCTGTTTTGTTGGGTCAGCTGGAAATGTACGATTAAAAATCCCAGCAGCGACAATAAAACTCCTTTAACTTGAGGTGAAAGTCAACTGTACCTACAATCCGCGCCGTAGACTGCAATAACTTTCGTCGCCCGTAGGTTACTAATTCATAAAAAGGTGCCTAATTATGGCTCCCGTTCTTGCCTTAAATGGCCGCATTATTCAAAGGCTTATTGTCCCGAAGGAAGTCGTAAGTTTCCAAGCAGCCATTTCCCTCGGCATAACGACTCTGCGAACAAAGGGAAAAATAATTTCAGCTCGCGAAGCTGCGGGGGAATTAACCGCGCTTCATTTGTGCTTACCCCTGCCCCGGAAAAGGCTAAAGTTCTGGTCGCGAGTGACCCGAAACGAGGAGCTTATTTTATCATTCCCGCGCCAAAATTGCAAATATCCATAATCAGAAAGTATCTCGTTAGAATCTAAACAGAGATTTCCATCGCATCGCGTTTCTCTAATCCTTTCTACACTTCGACATACCGATCTCGCTCCTTCCCCTCTTATTTATCACGATCGCCTCCAGACCAGAGGCCAGGTCGCCACGTCATCCCCGCGACGAGCAAAAATTGCTCGCCACCCGCAGGAAAAATGTCGCCTCTGATCCCGAGCTATCAGCTCTATCGATCCTACAACAAACAGCATCTCGATCCCGTAGCTTCCTCCAGTTTACCAAGACAATACTTTCCACCTAGCCAACGGTTGCCGCCCGTCACCCGGACATCCTGTTCACCTCGGACGCCTCTTTGCCGCTCCCACAGAGACTTGTCAGCCTGAAATTACCTGGGACAGCTTCCCTTCCGTGGCTCCCCAAGGGTGGAGCGCGTGCAACATCCAGCCAACGTCTGCTACGTAGACCAACCCCGGCCTCCTTCTTTCGCACGATTCTTCCGCCGCCCTCTTTAATCCCTCCCTCGCCTCCGACCCTCTTTTTATTCGCTGTTAAACGACCAGGTTAGCCGGAGCAAAGTTGCGCAAAAAGCCCGGTCACAATCAACGCTGGCGCCGGCAAAAGGCGTCCCGGGGAGAAGGAAAGCCGCCGGCTGAAATAAGGGTGGAACGTTCGGGGAGCAAAGGGTGTATGCCCGAGCTGGCTTGCCAGCGGGGGAGCTGAGTCGCCCTCGGAATGAGCGTACACCTGTTAGACCGATCTCTCTCGCGGAGCCCGCGTCCGGGAAAATATAGAGGAGAGGGCGGGTGCTTTTCGCCCTGGAAAAATAAACGCGAGGCTTGTGTGTGTCTGCCACAACAGCCCTACCCTGTCTCTAGCCGAGAGAGCTTGTTACACCGCAGACGATACTTGCATACTGATCCGTTTCTTGCGCACCGCGCCACCCTTCCCACCGACACGGAGTAGTATCTCTCGCGGTAATCAAGGGTAACGAAGATGAAGTTGCCGATCGATTGGAAAGTATCGAGTGAACGAATTGAATTTCAAGAGGCGTCGACGCGTCCATGTATTCCCGTTTCGAGCGTGGCTTGCTTCGCAGCTACGGAGTTCATTGAGCTCGGGTATTTCTAGGCTTCTAAAAATTCGAATTTCTGATGCTGATTTATTGCCCGAAAGCTTCCGCAGTTCCTTAATCCCTCGTCAATTATAATGCCGATTTATCGTCCCGCATTGACAGGAAGCTAGCAACAGATTTCAAGGAAGCAGACTCCCTCCACTGTTCTTTTTTTTGTACCCTTTCCATCCTCCGCCGCGCATTCCAGTCAGCCAATGAATCACCGAGTTCTCCGCGTGTGGAAGGATAACCTTTGCTTTCGCCGCTATAAATCAGGCTATCTCGTGCTCGAAGGGTTTTATTATTTTATCCGGCAGCCGTCTCTGGGACAGTTGGTGGTCGCCGAAGGATTTTCAGGGGCGAGCAACACACACACACACCCCCGGGCAGAAGCTCGAAACCGCGGCGCGTCTGAAAGCGGCTTATTAGATTTTAAATTTCACGCGGCTGTAAATACGGGCTTTTTGGCGGAGTATTTGCGCCACTTTCGTCGCGGGGGCCGCAATATCGCGTGGAGATGCTTGTAAATATTGGGGAACTGGATTATTCGCGATATTTGCCGCGGCATGTTTGCCCGAAATGTTTCCTGCTCTGGGAGCTCGAAACTTCGTGGTTACTTCGTCAATTCGATTGGACTGAAACCGGAGTGCGTTATATTGCCCCTTGAGTATTCCTTGACTGCTCGTCGACTCTCTTTGCATATTGACAGCTGGCTGTGTTTCAGTCGATAAACGAATAAATGAAAGAAATTACGTTCTTCGTTGTGGTAAACAATAGAAAATAATCAATTATTATTTCTGGTATAAATAATGGCATCCCTCGCATCAATATGCCAGCCTACACCTCCACGTTTCCTCCTGCAATGGACTCTTTCGCCAAGTCTGAAGCAGAAGAACGTACATTAATGCAGTTATCTCGGCACACGTGAGATTCTGGTTCTCCAGCGACCGGAAGTGCCAGGCGACGGTGCCCGTTTCGCTTTAAATGCTAATGAACAAGCTGATCCGACCCCTTCGCCCTGGAAAACAGAGTCTCGCCGAGGAGTCGCAGAATTCGCGACTTAGCCAGGGCCATAAGAAAAATGACAGGGCCCGCGAATTAATTTCAGGCGATGATTATTCCGTGAAGATGGATCGGAGATTAAGATGCTCGGAGGAGAATCGTCCCCTGCTCCTCCTTCCATGCCTCGTAATTTCAATGCCCGCGAGGAACTCGCGAAATTTGCGGCATTCACGCGACAAATGCTCGCTAACTAACCGACAATCCGACTAATCTACTCCCCGAGCGTTAGACTGTAGTTTATAACCTTGAATTCACGTGACAGGGCTACGAACTCCTCTCGGAACCCATGGAATTTTTAACTGGAACTAATTAACCGTGCTCCTCACTTCATTACACCGGGGAATTATATTTTCAGCGCCAGGGGGCGTTGAAAATAATCGTCGCAGGTGAAATTATAATAAAAGTAGGGGAATCGCGAGATTTCTCATTTGAATCATTTGACCGCAAAATCGCTAAGCACGCTAACCAGTTACACTTCGAAGACAAGCTTTTTAAATTCAGTCGAAATTTGGACCCCTGTATGTCGAGTTACGAACGATAAAATGTCGAGATGCCCGAGGAAATGTAGGGTGAAAATGGTTTGGCTGGCCGAATTTTGTAACAGGATTCGAACTCGAATCTTCCGTTTCCTTCTTCTAGAACCAACATCCGAAATGGTTATCGTCCACAGCTCGACCAGTCCAACAAACACGGCTCCCTTTGACTATTACGTAGCTCGAAAGTCGAAGTGACAGGAAAATGGAATGCAGAGACAGGAGAATTCCGCGTCGGAAGACTACAGAGACAAGTTTCTCGGACCAAAATTAGAGACCTAGATCCTTTCCTTTGTCAGGCGGCAGCCCCGACTAATTCAATTATCCTAGATGTCAACGGAAACCGTTGCCCAATCTGGATCTAATGTTCCAAATTACAATTATTTACATAAAAAAGGAAGAAGCTACCGGTTTAGTTACGTAGAGAACTGGAGATTACGTATAACAGAAACCGGAGAATCGGTGCGTGCAACAAAGTAGAATGCAAGCGGGCCTGGTATCGCAACTTCGTCGCGTCACCCCAGGACTTTGGCTAATTAAAAGCACGCTCCAATTAGCCCGAGATAACAGGGCTGCCCTCACGGTGCAACAACTATGGCAACTTTCATCCGGCGACGAGATTTCTGATAGCGTTTCGCCGCCGCTTTATCCCGCGTGTTTCCCTTCGTCGAGAAATCCGGCGGAAAGATCCGATTAAATAAACTGCGAACGATCGACCGTCGATTTTTATGGAGATTCGCGGGCAAATCAATTTCCTGTGCTCCTCCATTCACGGACGATGGAAATCGAAGGATGGCGCAATTCCTTTCGTGTTATCGAAATTTGTTTTCAGTATGGATGAAAAATGAACGAGGCACTGCTACGGCTACTAGATTCTCTATACTTTTATAACTGGATACGATGGAAAATTTATAACGAAATGATAATAATTACACGCCTTTGTTTCACGTATGTATACTTGTTTGGAGATAATTAAAAATAAGTGCAAGAAATTATAATGATAAGTGTTGTACGTTCGTGAGATGCCTTCAACATTTTGACCTCTCGAACCCAGCTTTCTAAACTCACCAACCCCGCTTTCTATTCGGGATCATCGATTCGTTACGCTCGAGCACCCCCGACCGCGGCGTTATGTCCGTTTCCGCCACTATTTTCCCGCGATTCACGCGAACCCGGCACGAAATAATTGAATTTCTCCCCTCCGCTTCGGGAAGCCTTATTACCGCGACAAACAATCCCTGGTTGAAATATTTACGGGCCGTTTTACCCGTTGATGAGCATCGCGAGCTCGAGAGCGACGATTTAAAGCGCTCTCCCCTGCCCTTTAATCTAGCAAATTTCCCTTCATTTTTCACGGACGCTGAGAATAGAGGGGCACGGCAGGGTGCAGGATGATAGCCTTCAAGAATTTCATACGGTAAAACGGCAAAGAAAAGCGTGTATTCTAATTTCCACGACACGCGGGTTAATTCCCCCAACTCTCCTCCTCGCAGCTCACTCCTAACTGACTTTGCAAGAAAGTGCCTGCCGCTCTCAGACGAGCCCCTTAGACGCGCGTAGACATGTATGCTCCCTTAACGTTGAAGGTAATACTTCCCGCGAGGCCCTAATGCAACATAAAACTAACTAAATGTACGAACACTTTAGCCTGAAAGACGGGCTAAATGAAAGCTGTTCCCATAGAAGGGCTCCCGTTACATACTTTTCCTCGAGCCAACTAAAAGGGAATTCCGCCGCGCTGTATGTTCCACCGTCGTCGTTCGATAAAGTTCCGCGAACATTATTATAGAAACTTCATTCTTAAGAGCTTCATTGTCCGTTCCAGAGGAGCCGCTAACCATGCCCGCAATTTTCCTCGTTCGTTTCGGAGCTCGCCGAGTCAGTGGCTACTAAAATCGAAGGTTCCCTACCAGCTCCCTGCCCCATTATTTTCGATCGTGAAACCGTGCAACAACGAGCACGCGGCCGAAGCACACGGGAACGCTGTTAGCGCTGATTATTTTCAGCGATAACAAGTTTGCATGGGGTGAGTCGGGGCTTCTCTGGACGCGCTTCCATCGAATTCCCTGGCGAAGGGTTCGTAGGAACGCGTTCGAATAATTCCCGTCGATCCGTTTATGAGGTGTTTCCGCGCCATCGCTCGCGTTTTCGTCGGAACAAAAGCCGGAGTGTTGAAGAGTCTCATTCATTTGTCCGATCAGTCGCGCTTCGCTTATTAACGAGATAGCTGGCTAATAAATATCACGATCGAGCACGACGGGCATTACTTCCGCGAATAATCAGCTTTCGAAGTACAGAATGGCCCTTTCAGATTGAATATTTTGTGGCTTGACGTTGAATGCTGTGTCATCAAAGACACATTACGAGCAGCGTGAGCGCCCAAACAGAAGTACAGAGGATTCTATCGAACCATTGTGCGATACGGTTGTTGTCTGGTTTCGTGGTCGGAATAAAATCAACTCGGCAACTGATCCGTCACCATTCTACTTACTTACCACCATCCTGAAGCTTGGCTCGTCTAATGCTCTGGATATCGATTGCAGGAGACATCATCGACTCCGATCTGAATTCGAGGAAGGTATTATTAAGTTGCCAAGGAAAGACTCGATACTCGTCGCTAACGAGAATCACCCCTTGTTACCGTGAAATTCGCATACAATCTACGTCGAGCCCAACCCCTAGCACTCTTTAAAACGCCGGATCGAATTCCTCGAGAAATTGACGACGCTCTGCCCTCGATAGCATCGCCTTTCCAACAATCCAGCAACGTAATTCGCTCGACGATGTTAATTACCGTGAAGTTCGGTGGACGTGAAGACGATAATGAGCCACGATCGTCCGCGGAAAATTCCCCTCGGCTGAGACGAGCGTCTCCCGAAAACGATTAAGAAATTCAAAGGGGTGGAACCGCGCTCTGCCTCGCTGAACTCGAGCCGAGCTTTCAGAGAAAACAGGACGAGCTCGCTCTAGGCCAGAGGGGTGATTCCTTTCCAGACTCCTCCTGCTATGTTTGCCAGCAACAAACACCCGCGCCCGAGGATCACTGTATGCGAAATGAAGACCGTGAAAACAAGTGGGGAAAATCCGCCGTGTAGGAAAATACGACTTCGGGTGGAAAATAGCTTGTTGCCGCTGATATTAACTTGCGCTAAGCATTAATTCGATCTCGGGCTAACCAGGTATGCCTCCTGACGATGGAAACCTGCGCGTTCGCTTCGAGAGAATAATGGCACGCATCTCGCGCTGTTCGAAATTCATTCGTCGGCGAATAATTTATCGGCTCGCGTGGGGGTTGAGTCGCGTAACGGCCGAGCTTCATTAACGCTGGCGTTATTGTTGTCGGAGGAAATTACGAAAAATGCCGTTGGCATAGGCGATGATTGGGTGCAGGGACGCGATAAATTTCAGACTGATTAAATGCCACTCTGGTCCTCGAGTGCGTGCCCATTGGAATAATGAATATATAATAATAGATACGGTGTCCATTTCTCGCGACGAAGGAAATTAATCATTTCTAATTTGAATACCCAAGTCTCATCTCGATAAAAATGCGTAAGCTTCGCTTCCATCGAATGCTCATTGTATCTATAAGAACAACAGGGTAAACAACCCTTATCCTTTGCTAGCCTGAAACAATAAAGACGCAAGTGAAAACGGCCCCAGAATCCATGGGAACTCCTTCAAGCGCGAGCACACATTTCACTCTTGAAATACGGAAAACTTGCCCTTAATCATTCTTGGAATAGCTTCCCCGGAGTCGTTCGTGGGAAGTGATTTTAACTTCCCTCCGTATAATTTATGGTCCCCCGGCGGTGGCGCGGAAAAAGTAAGGTGGTGGTCCGTGCAAATATTTGACGTCGGCCTGGCACGTCGCGGCTATGGAGGACCACCGACCCTGAGCAAAGTGTCTGCCTTTTTCCAGGCGGAGCCGGCCCTGATGTACGATAGCGTGCAGGTGTTTGCAGTGGGATTAAGGACCCTGGAGCAGTCGCACGCGCTCAGGCCCGCCAACATCTCCTGCGAGCTGGAGCACCCCTGGGACGGCGGACTGTCTCTCATCAACTACATTAACTCGGTGAGATTCCGCCACTTGTATGCACACGTAGCCTGTAGCTGAAAAACCACGGCCGCGTAATTCCGCAGAGCTCGTCCGAATCACGTTTGTGCCCGTTGCACGAACTCCGTCCACTGCTTTCGGGGCATTAACATAGCGTCTCGCGCGATGAAAAGCCGAGCAAATTTCCTGCTCAATTCTCCCGAGATTATGCTCTTCCCTCGAAAATTACAGACACTTGAAAATTTAGCCGCGTAAGGTGTGCTGGCTTTGATGAAAGCGTGATTCTTCGAAGAGAGACCATTCGCTTTAACGCTTGTAAAATTAACACGAGAAGCTACGACAGTTATTCCATAATATGTTCAAAGGTATTTAAATGAAGTCACCTGGCTCCCGCGAATCGCAAAACATCCCTAAAACCGCAGATTGTAACGTTTACCACGCGCGAAGAAACCCACTTTGTGATTTACTGTAAATTACATATGCAAAAGCGCTGGCTGGCCGCCAGGCACAACCGTATTCCGGCTAATTGCAAACACTCGTATCGAAATATTTCAAAAGGACAATCGACCGCCCCGTAAAGTTTCTAACCCGAATGGAAGCTGCAAAATCGAAACCATTGTGCCGTCGGCAGAAGTGCGAAAAATGGTTGAAAAAACTATTTCGGTCGAATGTTCGAGGTAAAACGAAAGAGAAGAATATCGCGCGCATACTGATCGCAATTTACGCGGCTCTAGCGCGACCCGGGCCCATTTTAATGAAACTACCGAGGCCAGTCGATTTCGATAACGAACAATCTCGTTAGAATCGGAAACGACTAAATCAAACAACCATAATTGCGGGCGGCGCGGGCCGCCAATTGTAGCCGTTTCACTGCTAACAGAATAGTCGGTCAACGCAATAACACTGTTAATAACGTTCTCGGTAACTGATTTCGTTCCGCGTGCCCCACGCACGCCACGCAAATTGCACGCGTATATCGGCAACCTGACGCGCGATAATGTCGATGAATCCCGGCCCTATCCTCGTCACGGGCTTTAAAATTCGGACATATCGATGCGCAGATAATGCGGCCGTATTCGACGGCCTTCTGTGCCGGGGTCAACTCGGTGGAAGCCAGTTTCTATAAATCCCCATCAACATTTTACAACCGCACGCGTGCAGCGCCTAAGCGGCGTACCATTGCGCGCGGACTCGTATAAATTGTTTAATATAACAATGGACGAGCTCGAACCTGTCGCCACCAGTGACCACAAATCCTTCTGCGGTCTAACCCGTCCCCCTCTTGCACGATGAGTAAATCCCTGCTGTCTTTTCAGCGAACCGTCAAGCTCTTTTCAACGCGGGGGTTAAACGATTTGAAATTTTCATAGGAATAGCGATACGCTGAGTTATAAAATGCCATTGTACCAGGTTACTCTATAATTCATAGCGCAACACTGAGCAAATGTCAGTGTTGTAATTAATTGTCCCAATATTGTCATCGGTATTAGCGATTAATTTCGAATTAGAGTCGCTGTTGCACCTCAGGCAAGGTTCAATAATTTCCTACCCAATAATCCAGCCAAGTTGATAATCCAGACGGTCTCTAAGGAAACGTAGTGTCCGAAGGATCTTCCCCAACCTCCCCTTAGGGGAACACATATAGACCACCATTAATTTAATAGCGGGATGGCTAAATTCCAATATCGGAGGTTCCCTAATAGTCTCCAAGTATTTCTGTGGGCTCTCCCGTTCCACGGAATCCTGGGATGACAATGTGCATACTTTCCGCGCGTCAGTGGATCCCTGGAATGCGTTTGCGCAACCTGTTACGTGCAAGTTTAGTCAAGCTTTTAAAGTACTCTCAATCGATGCCTATTTCACGGTTGTCAGAATTTTCTAGCTTCTGTGACGTTGACCGTGAATGGTAAATTTCAAACGGCAGACGTCGCGTCACGGATGATTACGGTACGCGATCGCGAGCCACGATTCCGCGCGGGGATTTCGTAACGATTTTAAACGTCGTTGCTGTTTACGGTTTAACCAGCGTTAACGAGCCGCAGCGCCCATAAACGGTCCCTTTTTCCCTTTGAAAGCGTCGCATGATAACGCTCAAGCCGTAAAACTACTTGGACCCGGTCCAAGCGCGTTTATCGCGGGATTAGCTATTCCCCGTTGTTTGTCCGTACGCTTCTCCGAGCATCTTTCGACCAAATTTTGGCACGCCCGCGCTCCGACCCTGTTTATCCGCGTTGGCAGCGACCGCGCCGGGGCTTCTTTCCTCAATTTAGAAACGCGCACTTAAGACGAGTGCATATCGGTGGAATGGGTCGTTAGGGTCCGGTCGCGAAAGCCCCGCCATCCAGGCAGACGTAAATCTGTGATAATTGCTATGAACTTAATACTCGCAACCTTCGAAAATCCTTTGTCCATTAAAACTTCTCGAGGGAAACAACATTCCAGGAATTGAAATGTGCCATTTCGACTAGTGGGTAATTTATACCCCACTTCGACTCCCTCTGTGCTAGAATACCGATTAGCTGGACACTATAACGCTGCCGGCGAGTAGTGAATTGAACCTTGCGCCTCGCAGCAAGTAGATAAGCGCCGTGATTGATCAGACGCGCTGCCTCGATCGCTCCCAGTGGACCTGAGGAGCGAAACTAACATAAATAAAATATTCGGAAAGCGTACAATATAATTATGATATAATTCCACCGCGACATTATTTCCCAATTCTTCTGCAGACTGTCGAATGTATCGGTAATTCATAACGCTCCGGCAGAAAGGTGCAAACGGTGATTTACGTGCCTGCCGGCCGTGTTTCACTCGTATTTTATTGTCCGAATATCGGGGACCGTCATTAATTTCCACGCGTTATACGTTCCCACGATTCTCCCCGTTCCTCTCTGTCAACCCCACTTCTCAATACGACTCAATTACCGTCGCGCTCCGGAAGCCGGTGCATCTGATCTCTCGCGCCCCGTAAGTACCCAGTCACTTGCATAGCAGCACGGCTGCTCGGCTCTATAAATCATCGCGTTATTGTAGCAAATCGTGCGTCGAGCTGTTCATCTCGCGCGTGCCGGTACGTCGAAGCTGAGAAATTCCTCGACACAGTGGTGAATGGGACGCTGGGAAATGAGTGGCGTGTTGGGCGATGCATCGTGTGTTCGAGTAACCAATGGATTCAATCTATCTTCTTTGTTGCTTCCCTTGAGTGGCGCCATAGGCAGCTCATCCCCCCTTTGGTACAAGCTTCTCTTGGTTCAAACATCCCCTCTTCTATCGCTTTCGATGCTCCTTTTCCCTGTGAAGTTTCCCGTTTGCTACATTCAGCCGTCCCTTTTTCCCCCAGCATGACATTTGTTATTTGTTGTGATATTTTTATTCCGCCACCTGACAAGTTTCTGCAACTTCAAGCTTCCCCTCGAGTTCCACTGCCCTTTCCAAGTATCAAACTTGTTACCCATAGCGATCCCCTTGTTTCTCCAAGCGCAGTACTTGTTACTTGTAATGATCCTTCTCTTCTTCCCGAAAGTACTGCGTCTGTTATCCTCGCTGACCCTTTTCCGCCTCAGAGTGTCTTATCTCTTTTGAACAATCCCGTTCTCCACTTTAAACACACTCGCTTCTCTTAGGAATTCCATTTACTCTTCGAAGGCGCCGCTCGGTCCTCCCTTCTTCCTCAATTTTTCGCAGTTCGTGTTTCCATTGTATCGTTCTGAACCTATCGACACGCAACGTGGATTGAAACCGTCCCCAACGACTCCTAAAGAGAATCATCCACTAGCCATCGAGCCAGAAATACGCTGCAGCGCGAGCAATCGCGTCGGTGACACTAAAATTCACGCGCTTTCCGCCCTATCATCACCGAGCCTCGACGTTCCTTCGTCGGAGCGTTCCTTAACCGAAATTGCCAGCGGCCCCGCGGCTCGCCTAACAGGCATTGTTATTCGAAGTACCTTGGTACCCTCGCGCATATTTCGCAGCGATGTTTCCCGCCGCGAAAATACACAGAGCGGCTGGGAAAGTTAAACGCGGATGTTCGTGGCTTGGCCGTAAATAAAGGGTGAGCCAGAATGTTTTCATGCGGGCAAGGTAATCACGAAGGGAAATGGTGTATCGAGGGAATTGGGTTTAAAGCAGAGAGATGAGAAAGTCCCTGTGCAGCGCGTTATCGCTCGGTTATTCATGAAGCAACCGGGAAGGTGGGATGCGTGGGAGAAAGAAAAAAGGAATTCATAGGAAGAGGCGCGCGAGCGTTGCACGCCAGTCAGGGGACTCGCTCGTGCGGGTAATCGGACTACCGAGCGTTAAAATTGTACGCGGTGCTCTTTTATCACGGCTACCACCCCGCGGCGCCGCCCTCAACCCCCGTTATCTTCGCCAAACCGTCATCGTCGCTGGCGGGACGCGCAATGTTTTGGATGAACGGTTACCGAAATTGCTGCCTGTTACATCCACTTCCCCTCGCCCCCCACCCGCGTACATATATTTCTCCCGTTATGCCCTGTATCCATATCCATTTCTCTTTTTTCGCCCCCTCGATTCACTCGGCTCCATTTTACCACCCTTTGCTTCTCTATGCTTCCCTTTGCCGCTCATTCCATAGTAGATAAACCCGGGACAAGGCCAGCTCGATTTTATCGATATCCACGGCTGTCGAGTCTCCAAATATTCCGTCAGCCAGTGGGCTCGATTTACTGAAACCCCCAACACTCTCGAGCTATTAAAGAACTTCCGCATTAAAGAATCGCGGAGCAGGGAAATTTCCTCTTGCTCACGCAACAGAAGCATCAATGGAGATCATGAAGCGAGGCAAGTCGACTGCACCAACGGCAAAAGGAGTCTATAAAAAACAGCCCTTTCGGATGCATCCCCATAGAGGCTTCGCGTTATTCGCCCAATCGAGGACTCGATGAATGCGAAATAGAGGGGGCGAGCCGGTTATTTGAAAGCCACTTGCCCCCCGAGTCGAGGATCACCGATAATGATCAGACGGAAGACACGAGGCATCTCTTTATTGTGGATAAATAGGAGACCTCGATGTTTCCCGTTTCACTGACAGCGTACGTGTCAATGGACCCAGCGTATGGTCTGAAATTGAATATCGTAGGGTGTACGTGGTCTGGTATCGCAAACAGAGGGTGGCCATGGTGCCCGGGCGCCTTGGCATATTTCCAAATGGCAATCGAACGCCACCCTGCTGTCATTAGCATTCCAAAGCGTGTGAATCCGCTGGGTGGATCGTGGCTAACGCAGCCGTGATAGGTTTATCTCCTACTCCATCCAGATCGGCTCTCAGAATCATCGTGCTTGACGGAGTATCTTCGGGAGAAGAACCTACACATAAACGTCCTCGGGTATGAACGCTCAGGGTTTCGTGCTTGCAATCTTCTAATAGGGGAGCGAGCTCCTCCCAAGGTTTCCCCGCACGGGGCACTGCTCTCGTCGCGATCGAGTTATCCGCGAGAAATAACTTCTTTCGCAGAAATGATATCTTAATGTTACTGAAACGGTCGCCGGGGGGCGGCGTTAAAGGATCAAGGGCTGGAGCTTCTTGGAATGGCACAGGGGATCTTCGGTGTAACTAAGTTTCCGTTTCCCTAATGGGGCATTTCGACGCGATCCTAAATCCTCGCTCGCGATATTACGGTTCTTCCGACGCGGCTTAATTGAACCGAAACGAGAAGTAATTGCCACGAATAACCGTCCACCATGGCAGCGTTGGGCACTGCATCTGTTTCACGGACCTCGCGATGGTTCCATTGATAGGAATTCCTGCACAGAGTTAAAAAAACAGTACATCCCAACGCTGTTTTAACCGCATCATATATCTCCAGCACATTAATCCTGCTTTCCCCGACTGAATCTCGGGCACACTGATTCATCATCCAAGGTAAGCATCCACGAATCAATCGTCCGTTCGCCACACCGCTTTCTCAAGTGAGTCCTAACCACAGCTCAACATATCTGCCGCATAATCGACGCTGAATAGCGATTTCAAGCGCGCGTGGAAACTCGGAGAAACCGCTATTAAATAGCCGCCTCCAATTAACTCACAATTGCCGCCTTAATTGCAATCGTCGAGAGCTCCGCCAGCGTGGAATATCATTACACGCCGACTCGCGTGTAAACGAGGTTCCCTCCGCTCTTGAAATTGAAAAACACGCGAAGATGTGAAGGGCCGAGCCGCGAGCGTGGCTTGTTTCTGGCTTGCACTGAAACTCCACCTTTCTGTCCTCACACGGAGACCTACGGCTGCTCGACAAACGGCCCCCTCGACGATTTCCATTAATTACGAGCTCGCGAATAGACCGCGGGATTGTAACATTGTTGCTCGCTCGTCATCCCGTCGGTGATTGTTCGTTGATATTTATGTTGCTCGGCGGGACAACGGTTACGATGCCCGATTACTTAAAACAAAAAGACCACGGCCTTCACGGTTGTGGAAAATGAATCTTTGATTTTCGACCGCTTGTAATTAATTTGACGCTGAGTGACTAGCCGAGGTAGTCGTTGCGTTCCACTAGCGACGGATTTACTACTCTGCGAGCAGAGATTCATCGAGCTTTATTACTTATGCGCAGTAAGTCGACGCGGCTGACTATCGGCGGGGTTTACTACTCGCGCGCAGATTCGGAGCGCCCGACTATCAGCAGGCTTTACTACTTACGCGCACAGGTTCCGTGCGTCTCACTAATAATGGGCTTTACTACTGGCGTCTATACAGACTCCCTTGAACTCCCCGAAACCCTTCGAATACATACATCTAAATACTTCCAAATTGGCGTCGAGCGTAAATCCCCGCTAAAAATACATTGACTCTTTAACAGCTCAGACAGTCCCTCGCATGAATCATTGTTTCTGTACCGGTTGCAGACCGCGCCGGATGATGGATCGCGATGCAACTGCGGGGGATAGAATTATGAGACGCCGCGAAGTTGACGACGCCGGCTAATTAAAAGCTCCGGCGGACAAGCCTGGCTCTCATTAGTGGATCGCGGAGGAGGGAAGAAGCGAAGGGTGTGTGGGAGAAATAGAGCGGGCCGAAAGACGAAGCCTGATAAATCGCTACGTAACTGCGCGCTTGGTTGGGCACACAAAAACAATGAATGTTGCCGCGCGAACTTCGAGGAATACTCGCTCACTGACTGTTTGCCTGGTTGCTGTGCGAGTGGCCCTCTCGAGTCGTGTATTTTTTCTCGCCAGCCGCTCGTTACGCAACGCCCGCCCCTGGACGCGAAACTTTCCTGCCGCGAGCGTGGACCGTGTGTGAATATAAATCATATTACGGGACCGTGTATGGGAGAAATACAGCCTCCTGAACGCTGTTTGCTTCAAAGAGGCGCATGAGAATGGAGGAAAATAATGATAGAAGCGTCTGCATTGTTCCTTCCTCCCTGGAACGCTCGCGGGGGTCGTGGAAGTTTCAGGTGGCTGGGAAAATGATACGTGAAATATGTGGTTTGCTTGGCGTAGATTTTTATTTCACAGGCAAGTGTCTTAAATTAGATGCGTTTACAATACAGTGTTCCTGTGCCGTGGAAAGAAATAGGAGGCCAGCTGCAATTAAATGACCAAGCAAAAGTACTTGAAGTAATCCACTCGACACAGTGCAGTTATTGCCCTTTTAATCTGCCGCTTATGCCGTCGGAAGTTAACGACCATTCTTGCCCGAAACGCCAGAAGTTATCCGTCGCTCCAGTGTAACTTAGAACCAAGTTGCCAGCTTTAACTGGGACAGGAGCCGTCCATTAATTTACCTGCACCCCGCGTTTCCCCTCCACTGTTTTCGACTCTACACAAACTTGCTCGGTTTCCGCGATTTAACGTCCGCTGCACGAGGATTGACCGCGAGCTGCGTGCAACGCTCTCCTGATTATTTAATTCCAAATAATCCCACGCGTTCACTTGCCCGATGATCGGCGGGCTGACTTTCCTGACACAACCCAACCCCACCACCCAGAGAAGATCCCCCGGCATTAATTTGCATTCGAGAGATTCGCTTTTACTTAATTACTCCGAGCGAAATCCGCTGCCAGGTTCGTTCAGCGCGCGTAATTATTAATCGGCTAATGTGGCGCGGGAGGATTCGCCGTCCTCGATGCTTGGAAATTGAAACAGCGGAACAACCGTGCACGGCTGTTGCGCGTTTCGCCGCAATGGGTATCGATCTTCCCTCGAGTAACGTAATCATTCCCAAGTGTGTAAGCGTCCGAATTACTCCCGGGCCAGCGATGTTTTCCTTGCCCCTCGAAGCGGCAACAAAATCGCTGCAATTCTCAACGTCGCTTCCATCCAGCTCCCCAGGCAACCCTCCCTCACCAGCATCCCCCGCGGCGACACGCGAGAAATATCGCGGCCGCACGTCGTATCGAGCTAACGAAAAGACACCGCGACACCAGCGACCGCACGCGAATCGTCGCGCGAGTAATCGCGTTTCCGTGACTCCTCTTTACGAGCTACGGTCACGAGGTGAACCGGAAGATGGGGCGGCGTCTGAGCCACGTATATCAAACCAGGGACCTCGGGCGAAATCTACGCGGGGGGCGTCCGTTTTTAAGCCTCCCGCATTCTGTCCGCGTGCGGAGGATATATGCGCGCGGGGGGCGGCAGAACCACCGCCGAGGACTATATACGAGCGACAACTTACGAGAGACACGCGCGCCTCTCCTCCCCGCGGAGAAGTGGATCTTGCAAGCGGTGGAGAACGCTCGCGTGAACGTCTCGCAATCGTCGCGACGTCGATTCACTGATTTCAGTCACGCTCCGGGTACCCAGGCAAACTCGGCAACCCCCTGGCCGAGGTCTAATTAACGACGAACTTGCACCGGAACTGGTGGCGTGTCCGAGGCTGGTAACTAGTTCGCGGCCCGATAAGGTCGATCTTCGTTATCCCTCGATCGTGGCTTAACTACACTAAATTGATACAGAGGATCCGAGCACTGCGGCTGGAACGTGGCTAATAGAATCGGCCAGGGGTAACGAGCAAGCATTTTCGCTGGGGGATATAAATTTTCTGTCGTTAACCGAAACGCATTCGGGATTCACGCGCCTAGCTTGGGATTGTCCTTAGTGTTTTACGCTCGAACTCTAAACAGTTCTATTGATTCTCGCTGGTTTTTACAAGCTACTGAAGCCGGCAAGGGTAGCTGCGACGAGCAAGCCGTCAGATGCAGAAGTCGTGAAACTCTCTGATCCCCTTCGAATCGCAATCCCCGCGGCCTGTACGCCCGCGTACCGCCGCCGCATCGATCGTATTCGTATTTATGAAGCCACCGATAGGACAGGCAAGGCGCTCGCGATTTTATAGCCGACGTTTATGCACGCCCCGTGAATCTTCCCGTATCTGGCGAACCACTGGAAGACGGGGCCGTTGCATAACCGCGCACGACAAATAATATTCTCGCCAGCCACCGTGAATCTCCCCTTTCGGTATTACGGTCCATCTAACGAGCCGAATTTTAACGATCCCTTCGCCTCGCGGGGCATCAGAGGGGAAGCACAGAGAAAATCACCGTCCCGGTTAGTGAAATTCAACATCGAATATCCGAGGGGATTATTTTCCTCGTTCAGGGAGCAGAAAAAATTTGATATCGCAGTAAATTCAGCGTGTACGATACGATGGAATAGTTTCCGCCTCGTTTCTCCTTCCTTCCGCCCTACCTTTCATTGGAAACTCTCCGTGAAAATAAAATAAAAGAAAGTCCTGTCTAGCGTCGATAAATTTCGACAATTATTAGAATAGATGGAAGATAATATTTTATTAGCATTGCGAGGGATCAAGTTGAAGAACATCCTCGATCAAATCAGCGCTATTCTTTGGTTGCTTTTCCACCGTCAAGATATTGCCACGCGATTCCAAGGAGCGACCTTCCCCACTGCTTACCCTGCAGCAAACGGGCGGATAAAAAAGTCAATTTCACTTTACGCCGCTCGTAAAGGAGGCTACAAGCGCGCGGGCCTCGTTGAAGGTGGGAATCGTAGAAATAAGTGGATCATCATCGCCCCCGTGATCCCGAGGCTCGATCCTCGCGCACAGCGACGCCCTCGCGACGCTTTTACATCTCGCGGCATTCAACGATGCGGGAGATTTCACTTCTCGAAGTAGACCGGCCGTGATATCCCACTGGCTTCTCGCCGGACTTCCTCCGCCAACCACGAATATATCTGCCTCCCGAACACTTAATTAACATTTCCCGCGACTCGCACCACTCGCGCACAATGCCACCCCGATGGAGCCGGGAAATTGCAGTCGTACGTCACCGCGCCACTTTCACCTGGCTCCTGGAATCAGCGAACAACTCCCGAAGTGAAATCCAGAGGCCTGGGATACAGTTTCGTGTCGTGTCCTTCCGCGGGAACAGTTGCTAGGACCTTTAAAGATTTCACTGGTCAGACTCGCATTCCCCTCGTCAGCTGCCCCGCGGAGGGAAGTTTCTGAGAGAATTCTGCAGACGACGCGATCGGGGGAGGTGAAGGAGGACCTTCGATACCCCGGTTGGAAGTTGGAAAAAAATCTTTTCACCATCGTTGAATCATAATTGCGCATTTACATCCCGGTCAGCAGCCCGGAGAGCGGGGAGGGATTAAAAAGTCCAGGGTGGGCGGTGCCCCCAGGCTTGTTTCTTAAATTTATGCGACCCACGATCCCCCGGAGTGGAGGGAGCCAGCCGGAGCTCCGTCATCCCCGCACGTCCTCAAAATATTTTCGCGGGGAAGGAAGAAAGCGCGGATCAAGGCTGGCCGACTTCCGCTCGGACTTTCCGCGCCGCTCCGAAGCCGACGAGCGGCCGTAACGACTTCCGTGGCCGAGGGGAGCCGTCGCGATAACGACTTTTTAAGTGGGGAAATTTTTAGCGCGCCTTTGGGATCCCCTGATCCCTCTGAAGCGTATTACGCGCGCGGAGGATGAACGGGGCGGTTCGAGGATATCGCCGGCTCCGGGAACTTTCAAATATACCGCGGCATCTCGCGCTCGACGGAGTCAGCTTGGAAATTTATTCACTTATTTGCTGGTGGATTGATTTATTCCCCCGCTGCGTTTATGCATTCATGGGTGGTGTTAATATTCTCCGTGGGGTTTATCTTCTTTATACCGACTAGCTTTGTTGTTGTTTCAGGTCGAGATGAAAGGCATCTCCGGGCCAATCGAGTTCAAGGAAGGCCGTCGGATTCAGTTCAAGCTGGACCTGCTGAAGCTCAGGCAACACTCTCTTGTCAAAGTACGGCGGTAGCTTAATAGAAACTAGAATGGGAAGGAGTGTCAATGCGCAGAAAGAAAAGCGGTTTTAGTAATTTATTAATGTAACTTTAATCTGTAATTACACATTTTTTGAAACTGAAAAAGTACAAAATAATCTCTTGTAGGTGGCGCTAAAATACATTATTTTGGAGGAACACCATTAGACGGCGTGTCAAATTAAAAAAAAACAAAGAATGTTTCTATTAACAACAATATTTTTTAATGCTGTACGTAGGGATTTTACGAAATTTCAATTTTTAACGAAATGGCGGTCATTTTAACAAAATGGTCAATTTTTTAGGATAAAAAGTTTATAAAATTGTGCCCTATAAAAAAAACAATGCTAGAGCAAAAGTCCTACGTACATCATTAGATTATACCACGGGGAAGAATTGTGCAGTTTCAAGTCAATCCGATGAAAATTGTAAGAGTAATCTGACACGCCGATTTGAAAAACATCTGTATTTTGGCGCCACCTACAAGAGATTATTTTTTACTCTTACAGTTTCAAAAAATGTGTAATTACAGATTAAAGTTACATTAATAAATGACTAAAACCGATTTTGTTTTTGCGTATTCTTTGTATACAAAAAAAAATCATAAAAATCACCTCCAAAATCTTTGACTGCGATTTTCTTTGGTATCTTGCCTTAAAATAACCGCAAAAAATGAATGTTTGAACAGGTCGGCGAGTGGCGTCCAGGCGCCGGCGTTAACGTCACAGACACAGCCGCCTTTTTCGAGCCGGGAACAGCGAACGTCACTCTCCTCGTCATCACGATACTGGTGAGTTCCTCCCAAGGCACAGAAGCAACATTATTATGAATATATTCCTACAGAATGAACCAGAAACCGCGTCTCCCTTTGCCAGCGCGTAGCATTCACATGTCTGCCAACCACGCGTTTCTCTCTCCAATTGTCGCGGCGAACTTACACATTCCAGCGACCTCGATCAGAGACAGCTTTGACGGAACGTACGCGGAGGCAAAGCAACCACGGGGAAAAATTTAATGAATTTTCGAAGGCGACTCGGGGCCGCTGTGATCAGAGATTCTAGAACAATCTCGCGAACTTATATCGTAACTGAACATTCCCACCGCGAGCAATAGTTTTAACAACCTGGGTCCACGTCTCTGAGTAATAAACAACAATTCATCTCCTCCCACAGCACAGAATCTCGTACTTTATGTCCGGTATCCGTTATGTTTCTTAGAAACCGCGATTAGCGTTCGAACTGTGCTCAGAAATTCTACTTAACCATCGAACAATTCTTGGATCCTAATTATCATTCACGTTGTACTTAGAAATCCTAATTAACCTTAGAGCAATGCTTAGAAATCGCGATTAGCCTCGGAACTCGGTCATTGCCCGCGTAGATTCTCGGTAATCGTTGACCGTCCACCGCCGCATGGTTCCTCCCATTTTTAAAAGCCTCGGAGTGTCTGTCCGAGAAACGACGTGGACGTGTCGGGGAGGTAAGGGACAGCCTCGTGTATCGTCCCGATCCGACGTCGTTGTCCCGTTCTCTGCATGGATGTCGTGTTGGCGCACAGGAAATTCCGTACGTGATGATGCACTACGAAAAAAACTACACGGGGAACGCGCGGTTTTACGGGTTTTGCGTGGACCTTCTGGAGGCGGTGGCGAGGGAGGTCGGCTTCTCCTACCGGTTGGAGCTGGTACCGGACAGGAAGTACGGCGCGAAAGACCCGGAAACCGGGGAATGGAACGGCATCGTCAGAGAACTCATGCGACATGTATGATTTGGTTTGTTTAATTTTTCTCATCTTACTTGGTTCACCCTTCTCGCCCCACCCAACACACATGCGCACGTCCACACACACACGGACACCGTCACCGTAGGTAACCAGCTAATTAGAGAAAGTTTCTACCTAGAGAAAGTTTTTCAATCGACGAACCCCGTTACTGACTTCTCTCTAGACCCCCATTTCGATTAGATTATTTTATCTTAATACACACACACGCATACACGTGCTCGTTAGCGAATCATAATTCTTCACCATCGTCGACAGACACCGCACACGAACGCACCTTAGTTACACTTTAAGCTAGCCACTGGAACACCCTACGGTTTAACCGATCTACTTACAATGAACACTTAGCGTTCGACTCGACGTGCCGATGCCGATGGAATCGTAGAAAGAGACGAGTGAAAATGGTAGCTCAGGTAATAGATGATGCCCCGGGAGTTTTTGCACGAGAGATTCACTTTAACCCTCGGTTGGATTCGGGGGTGAATAATGGGATTGATGATTGGCAGAGGGATGCAAAGAGTTAATAATGAGTTGCTCTGAAGGGACATTTTCCGTCCGCCAGTTGAGGGTTAAAGTTGTACACCGCGACGTGTACAAGTGAATCAACTACCGTAGCTCCTAATTAACACCACCTCTCGTTGACACAGTGTCTTTAACCGCCAACTAGAAGCGCGTAGAGCCGTGACGTAGAGAGCTGTAAACGCACTTCCGTTCACTAGAAAATCGTTCGCAGAAGGTTCCATTCCGCACTCGCCCGGAAGAGTCCGCGATTTCGATAGACGTTCCCGTCGTGGAACTTCGATGTTTGCCCGGGCCTGTCCCTCTCCTAGCTCGCCGTGATCGATCATCGCCGCGAGCTGGCGCGTCTAGTCGAAGCTTAATCACGATGTCGCGTAATTGCTCGCGAGTGTCGGCCCGGAGCGTAACAAAGCCCATAAATCGAGCATGGATTACAGGATGCTAATTGGCAGCGTTTCGTCGGCGTGTAACGTCGAGGAACCGAAGGGCAACACTTTCCCTCAGTTCCTCCCTTCTCCTTTGGTTTAGACGCGTGGTTTTTAACCGGTACCCTCGCTTGAACCGCTTGAAACGATTTAAGGGACTTCGTTTTAATATCCGCGGAGGGTAACTGTGACAGAAGTCTGATCTTGATATCGTTTTATGGGTAAACTCGTGAAAGAGTGTTCGACCATTGCCGCACAGGCCGATAAGCAGAATTATTATTATTTATTATTATTATTATTATTATTATTATTGAATAAAATTAGATTTGAAGGCTTGCATGCAATAAGGGGACTAGCGCTCGAAAATGTGAAAAAGTGTTGTCCAATCGCTAAGAAAAGTTGGGAAATTAAATGTTAAACTGGATTTTAAAAAATATAGTGTTGTAAATAAAGTTCGTCACGGTACATATTCTTTCTACTTACAGTTTTTTTTATCGAATCATTAGTATTCGAGATAAAAATTATAAACAAAAAATTTCTTCGACCAAAGTCAATATCATTTTAAACATAAATTGCGATAGCTTGAGTTAATATTAACGAATCGTTATGAAACTTGTAACATAAAACTCAGAAAAATTTAGCGAGCCGTAAAAAAAAGCAGAAAACCCTTATGTTAAAAAATTGCCTTGATACTTTTTAACGGCGAACGTTGAAAACCATGGATTATGTCCAGTATTACCTTTTAATTCAATATTATTACAATTTTTAATATAAGGGTTGTGTGCATACATTTTACGGCTTCGCTAGAGTTTCCTGAGTTTTATGTTTCAACTCTCATAACGATCCGTTAATATTTACAGAAATTATCGCAATTTATATTTAAAGAAATAATGATATTAGTCGAAGAAATTTTCTTGTTTATAATTTTTATTTCGAATACTAATGATTCTAAAAAAAACTGTAAATAGAAAAAATGTGTGCCGTGACGAGCTTTACAACACTATATTTTTAAAAATCCAGTTTAACAAAATTTAATTTTCCAACTTTTCTCAGCGATTGGAAAATACTTTATCAAATTTTCGAGCGCTAGTCTCATTGCATCCAAGCCTTCAATTAAGCTTCTTCACTTTTTTATTAACAGGCAAGTTAAAATTCGGTGTCGTATGAAATAGAAGCAACGTCGATTTGCGACACTCTTACACCAGATGTGAGGCGCGATAGGGGATGAAGGTTTTACCGATGATCGATGGAAACGATCTGCGATCAATCAGTCTTAGAGGCAATGGGTGTACATCGACGAAGATTATTTCAGAAGAAACGTCGTTGGACGATTATCGGCGGGGGGGGGGAGGGGGGGGGGGAAGCTTTATTAATTACAGGCTGTTAATCTTGCTGGAAGTCGATCGCGGACTTTGTCGATATTTTAGACGCGCTCTTGGCACTGAGGCGGAATTATTAATCGCCCCGCTCTGTTCCTCTTTCTGGCTCCGTTGTCTCCCTCTCTGCAGCCCACTCGGTCCCATAACTTAACGAATTTACCGGGGCCTGTCGACAGCGACGGCTAATTTGCAATTCCCCGGATCCTCAATGTTTAATGTGCAGGCACGCTTCCAACGTTCTCGGTTTCGGCTGCACGCTCCGCCGACTCGCGAGCTTACACCGCCACGCGATACAAAGCGATACATTGTTTAGGGAATCCTCGATGCAATTTAACTTAAGGGGTGAATTCAAAGAAACCGGTTAGTTCTTTATCGGGATCAACACTGGTTAGTCGAAGCGGAGGAATTTTTAGCGACACCGTGGGTATTTTTCCCCTGCAATGTTCACGAGATCCATGAAGTGAAAAGATCCCGAAACTTTCGGGAGCACAGTGGGACACCCTCGATCGCCGAGAAATTGAGATTTAGATCTGCGGCCAACTACCCCGCATTTCTTGCAGCTGAGTTCCCGTCGTAGGCGCAACTACGTCGCCTCGGGAGGCGTCCCGAGGGTGTGCTCTGGGTAATAGTCCATCGGGTGGTAATCCATTTAGCCGGTAATCAGCATCGAGCGTCGCCGGGAGTAGCAGGCGTCCTCGTGCTCGTGCAGCTGCACCGCCGTAAATATCGATTGCAGAGTCGCCGAGACTCGCGCGGGGTACGACTCGTAACTGTTTCCCTCCCCTTTTCCAATCAAGGGTCACGCTCGTCGCGACGCACGTGACCGTCTCTGCCTCTGTTTATAACGTGAACTGCTATCCTCCCGCGATCGGTCATCGCGGAAAGGGTTCGAGGAACGAGGAGAGGATTAACGCGAAAGCCAACGCTCCTTCATTCCCCGAATCGTTCGCAGAGAGAGAGAGAATCAACTTCTGTAAATCGCGAGACGATACACGAGGGTACCCAGAGGAAAATGGGAGGGAACGCGACAATGTTATCACTGAACAAAGTCATCAAGCTAACACAGTGCCAGTAATCGAGTGCGTTGGATCGTTTACGAATCTCGAAGGGAGTAGGTTCCAAGGGTGGGGTAGTTTAAAAGAAACGCGATAGATAAATCCTTCTCGCATCCAGAGTTACTGTTGCTCAGAGGAAGATATCTGTAAAGACACGGGGAAGCGAAGAGCGGGCTGCGAGTTGGGAATCGAGGGAAGTCGAAGCAGATGAGGGAGAAGCGCTGGGGGATTGGCGAGGAGAGAGAAGGGGCGTGGAGAAATAAGCGAGGAAGTGAGAAAGAGGAACAGAAAGGGCAGGGGTGAAGAAAGACGCGATTGAAAGGGTAGGAGGGTTAGGAGAAGGGTCTCGCAGCGGGAGGAGGGAATAAAAGGAGAGCGGTAGGTCGGTGAGGA
This sequence comes from Andrena minutula, assembly GCA_929113495.1. Classification (NCBI taxonomy): domain Eukaryota; kingdom Metazoa; phylum Arthropoda; class Insecta; order Hymenoptera; family Andrenidae; genus Andrena; species Andrena minutula. The sequence continues at coordinate 4,712,059 of OV815996.1, read as the reverse complement.
GAAGCGCGGAAGGAAAAGGGACAAGGGGAGGATGGAAGGTAGTAGCTCCTTTTTATGGTCCCCGTAGGAGCAGCCGTACGTAATGCTGAAGAGCAGAGGGAATTTCAGCGGGAACGCACGTTACGAGGGCTTCTGCATCGACCTACTCAAGGAGATAGCTCACATGGTGGGCTTCGCCTACAGGATCGAGCTCGTGCCGGATGGCAAGTACGGCGTTTACGATTACGAGACCGGCGAGTGGAACGGAATAGTCCGCCAGCTGATGGACAAGGTGAGTCTATTCTCGAAGCGTCCAGGCCCGCCGAATCGTCCCTATTTAACACACTAACCCGCTGCAACCGCGATACTACCCCCTCCCCGGAGGGACGGTGGAGACATATTACGTCGCGTAGTAAGTATCTTGACGCTCCGGCGACTGAAACAACCGTCCAGGGACGGACCAACGGCCCCTGGCAGCTAGCAACGACTCGCGCTCGGGAGATACAAGGAATTTAGGTTGCAGGGTTCTTAGGGGCGGGTGGTTAGGGACGTTCATCGACGCGCGACAGCATTCCACGTGTAAGTTTCCTGCAGCGAAGAACAGCCACTCGCGGCAGATTCCGTGTAAGCGATTTTGCATTGCAAATCACCGCTCGACGCAGCGGAACGCGTGCAAATGCGTGCAGATTCGCCCAAGGGGAGGTGCGAAGCTGCGCCTCGAGTAGCTTCAGCCGCGTCAACCACGTACCAGCTAATACGCGCACAGCCGATTGATTAAGTGTTGGCTTAGACCCGCAGATCCCGGCTGCCTGAATCCAACGGAGTTAGTAAATTAACGTTATTAACACTCGAAGGAAGCTTTAGCGTTGCTCGGGGAAGGCAACGAGGTTTGAAATTTACGATCGCGTTGGGGTAACTGTAAAAATTACGAGGTATTCTGGATGATGATAATAATAATAATAATCGTTTGTTAACGGAACTAAATTCCACTTATACATAAGAAACGGCATTAAAGCCCTTAAAACTAAGGCGACGACATCGCAGGTACCCGTCAAATTAATAGTTTGAAAACAGTGACAATGAAACTCCTCTCAATGCCATCATAATTCCCGACTTGAATAATCGCTTCGTTATTATTAGGAGGAAAGAAATGAGCGGGGCGAAACTTTAAACAGAGATGTCTCTACATTGTGAATCTACTTTCGTCTGTTATTCTTTCGCGTAGGTGTTAGGATTAGTGTGTCGACTAGCCGAAAGTCGAATACATGCATATTTTACGCGCGATGCATTATGTATGAGTATAGTGTTCGCCGAGATTTATGCCCGCGGAGTAATTAATATCGCGGCGCGGAGGCATTAACGCGGTAATAATTTTCTCGCCTGCACGGTCTACTTTGTTCGCCGCGATAACGGCAACTTGTTCTGGAACGATAGCAAGCTGGAAATCCGTGCCACATACTTCAGACTAGTTTCTGAATAAAAATTTCAAGGGGCACTCGCGCCTTTCAAACGCAGCCGCGCAACATCGGCTTTCGTTAATTCATTCCGAATAGACCTCCACCGATTAACCCTCGAAAGTAATAAAGAGAACTCTTTCGCGGTGGCTCGGGAGTCCATTGGTTTTTTCTTCGCTCTCCACGGCAGCCGGTACAAAGCGAGAGACGTTATATCTCCACGGCCGTGTTATTAATTTCGCCCGGGCGTTCATTAATAATTCTCACGTCGTGGCAGCGCCGCGAGCTTGCGAACGGAAAAATGCGACTCAACCACCACAATTTCCCCGTAATAAAGAGGGACGAGAGCTTGGACCGCATAACCGGGCTACTTAACATTCCCTATCGTTCTTTAATCGAAATGGATAGGTGTATAATTTCCTAGTGATTAATAAACCCCGCACAGTTTTATCGCGGTGAAATCAAGATCGGAAGGATCCTCGTCCATTTACCCTTTAACCTCTCGAATTCCCTACGTCCTTGGATTCCCACCCCCGTGAACAACTGTCTGTCCCACTGGCGTCTCGATGTCATCGACCGCGAACAGGCGCGAAGGCAATCGACAGCTCGACACCGACCCGATTCCGCGTTGTTGTCGAGCTGTCACCGGGTGGAAAGTACCAGCAACAAATTACTCGATTATCGCGGCCGGGATCAAGCGCGGGAGAGGCGGTTGTAAATCAGAGGGAAATTACCGCCGCGCGAGATTCGTGGCGCGTCGGGGACGTCGCGCCGAGATGAATGAAGTGTTATGGCATTTATTGGGGGTGACGAGGTGACAGGGGTAGGGCTCCAGCTGAATGGCCTGGTTTAACGAGACGTAAATTTTGATTAAACGGCGAGCGAGCCGCCGATCGAGCATCCAAATGGTCGGAAAAGCAAACGGCACTCCGTCAAAAGTGTCCTTTGATCTCGACATCCGTTCAGCTCTTCCCGGATAGTTAAACTCTGCTGGCCAAGCGATCAACTCTCGCGAGCCCCCGATTCGATAAGCCCCCCAACGCGGACGAGATTCTCCTGAAAATCCACCGTCTATGGATACTGGTTAACGAGGGAAATGTGTGCCGTGCGGAAAAGTGGAAGCAAGGGTCCCGAAAGGCCGGACGAGATTTCTTTCAGCGCCCTTTCTATCGGCGCCCACATGCACGATCTCCGAGCTGCCAGAAATAAATCTGCCTAGGCTGGCGAGCGCTGGTGCTATGCCCCGCGGCATAGCAAGTGCTTTTCCAGACGCTGAAAAAGCAGCTAGATAACGTTCCACGAGCTCTACGAGTGCGTATGTATACGTACAGTATGCATACTGCCTCCGTTCGCCCCCTCGACCCGAGACCGTTCCTCTGGCCAAAAGTTCTGCATTTCCGTCGTCCGGTGGTCCTACAACGGTCCTCCACTTTCGATCGGGCGAGGCTCTCCCTCGAGAGACTCTTTCGGAGTCCTCTAATTTATCTCGAGATCTGCACCGTTAAGAGTTTTTCGGATAAATTCTGCTACCGGGGTTTGAGAGATTTTGGGGGCATTGAGGGACAGGAAGAGATCGCGATAAAAAGAAGCTTGTGTAATTCTGACTGTTATCCTTTAGAGACTTCAAATCCTGTAGATCCACTTAATCTAGAAATTAATTGTAGCATATTTAGCAGTATGCAGTAGCGAGTTGAAAGTAGCGTTAGATCCAAGCGTTGCTCAGCAGTGATTCTCACAAGATTCGTACAGCTTCTATGTAGTACATCACTCCTTGCAATATTTAAGACCGACGCGAACAAGGAACATAAGGTAGGAAAAAGTAGCAGCGTGCACAACCACCGCGAGTGTCCATAACTCTTGTCACACCTTCACGAATTACGGTCAGTAACGTGGATCTACTCCCCCTCTGATCACACTTCACCTCGCTGGATACTCTCGGTTATCTATCGCCCCTCTTCCAGCCACATAGATCCACGTTTCTGCCCGTGATGCATTCAGAAACACGAGCGCCCACCCCTTCTCACCCCGCACTGCGCATCGACTACGAGCAACCCGATCTGCACCACCGATTTCTTTCGCTGCCCGTCGACTAATCGAACAACCGTACGCCTCTATTCGCAGAAAGCAGACCTGGCGGTCGGTTCGATGACCATCAATTACGCCCGCGAGAGCGTGATCGACTTCACGAAGCCGTTCATGAACCTCGGCATCTCGATTCTCTTCAAGGTAAGAATTATAGACATACTGGAAATCGCGCTGATAGTCGAGCGATTATCGGAGCTACTATTATTTATACTGGAAGGAACATTTGAGTGTGTATTATTATTTATTTATTTATTAATGGGGCAACAACCCTTTGGTGCAATTTAATAACGCGGAGAGACGGAACATAGGGAATGGGGGAATAAAATAAAAGTGAGATAACGAGTACCAGAGGGGAAAAATATATTAAACAATTTAAGTTAAACGATTTTATTTAATTTTATCAAAAATGTATTAAAATGTGAAAACTGATTCTTTTCTTGTATGTACTATGATTACGATGGTGATATGTCAGTTTAAATAAAATCGTATTTCATCGCTTCTCATCGCTCATTTCGGCGCTTGATTCTGTATTATATTGATTCGTATTTTGTAATAAAATATCCTGTCCCACGATTTTATTAAAGGGGTCTACCTACCTTGACAGACAAAAAATGATGCGAACTTTGGAAACTTTTTAAAACAAAACCATTGCATATATTTACTTCCAGCCTTGTGGCTTTATTTGTCAATCTCCAGAGAATATAAAAAAAATTGTATGCAAACATAGTGGTTATTATTAAATTCATGCGCCTAAATATGTACAAATATTGGCATAAAGTTTTTAATTAATATAAATTGAAGTCTTCTCTTAAAAAAAAAATCTCAAATCTTGCGCTCTTTTTCAGATCGACAAAGTAGAGTTTGTATACCTCTTAAAGTGACCTGTCACCATCGTAATTCCAACACAAATAATGAATTATTTTTTAGTTTTTCATGCATCTTTGATCAAATTAAATAAAATATTTATAGGGTAAATAAGAGAGATGCGTGTGAGAGTTCGAATGTTTATTTAAAGTGATTGGAGCGACAGTTGAAATCGCCAGAGGGTGTGTAATAAAGGGTTGATGGATTAAACGCGAAGAGTCTTGGACTTTCACGGTAGCTGGCCGACGAATATTGCGCTGCAAGGACCAATAACGAGTAACGGTAATGAGGGCAGGTTGAAAGGCGGAGACAAACGGCCGAGCTGGACCCTAAATAAAATTTCCCGGACGATCGTGCTTCCCTCGGTTTCAGCCTCGTTTCCACGTCTCGCCTTCTATTTGCCCCGGGTATCGATAGAAAACTCAATCGGGCGTTTCGTTCGACCGAATTTACGAGACGACCGTGCCAGTTCCACTTTACCCTCGTTCCTCTGCCTCCTCCTTACCCTGCGTCTTCATCCATTTCCTCGTCCCCCATTTATTTCGCCCGCGGAATCACCAGAAAACAAGTATTACGAATTACAGTCTTCATTGGATCTCGCGCGCATCGATGCCCTCCCCCTTCCCCAACCACCCCAACTCTTCAAATTTCAAACCCCTTCGAAACCACAGCCAACACTACCTCTCCTCGAGTTAAAAAATCAACAGACGTGCTTCCAAAGAATTTCCAGCACACGTATCCACGTGTTCCGCTACTACAATCTACTTTTCTCTTTTCCATTTCAATTCATCCCCTTTGTGTCTGTCGCCAGACCCATCCTGGGCAGAGAGACTCGATCGAGGAGGCTCGTTTAACCTTTGGAACACCTCCGCCCGCCATTTCTGTTCCTTTAAAGCGGAAGTTTTTCAAGATCCAGGGCGCAATCAGTGCGAAGCAGCGGGTGCTCCTCTAATTAGTGTAATACGACCGCTTAATTGCAATCAACGTCGCCGCAGCCTCCACCCAAAGTGTCCTTTAATTATTCGATATCGTAATTGATCGTCGGGCCAGATGCTCCGGGTCCGTCGGGTTTGCATCAAAGCATTTGCCGCGATACTGCAATCTGCTGCGGGCACTCGTTGCGAAAGTACCGCACGATTATTCCGCGATATGGGGATGCTGAATTTATCGTTTATTCCACCGGATGAATCTAACAAGAGAATACTCGAAAGATAGATGCTCGGTTGCCTGTCAGCCACGCGGTTTCGTAATTCCAATTGCGGTTCAAATCTTCTCGCCACTCGTCATCTTCTTCCACTTCGATCAGCTTCGCAGGACCTTGCCCTGCGCGTAATCAGAGGATTACCAGAGGTCGCTGGACTCGGATGAAACGAGGGAAAGGAACGAGAAGTAATTTCGCGATCAGCTTCCAAGCTTTCTTTTTCTCCTTTCTTGCAAGGGTGAAACGAAAGGAGCCATGAATCGTAGCAACGCTCTGTAGGAATCACCTGTCGACAATTCCCAAGCTTTACACACTGGCGATCGTTTCCCCTTTCTTACTCAGCCTGTACCCAGGTCTCGACAGGGAAAGCAAGCTCTTTCTTTAGAATCTTACAATCGTTACCTCATTCAGGGCAGAATTAACTGATTTAAAATTGAACGCCGTCCCAAGGAATACCCACCCCCTCGTCGATCCTCAAACAGAGGAAGACAAACGAGGGAAATCGAAGACAGTCAAAGACAGACGACAGAATAAAAATACAGGAGCTGTGATCTTATAAGGAATTAGGATCTCGTTACGCGGAGGAATAGCTCGAAAGATTTCAAGAGCCCAATTTATTTCATCATTGCAATAAGAATACACCTTCGTAATCGTACAACGAATACAATCCTCCATGCGTGCTATAACAAAATCCAAAGCTCCCAGGAAAAACAACCCCACCAACCTCGAATCTATCTATCAACTCAAGAGCCTGCTTTTCCGCTTTTACAAAACCGCCATGCATATTCATGCAGTGCGCCAGGATCCTGTCTTCCAAACTGGATCGTGCCTCACCGCTGTTCCCCGCGATCGCCGGCTATCCCTTCTGGATTAAACGCTTGCGACAAACGTACCGCACCCCTGAATTTCGATGGGAGCGCGCTCATGCACGCGTTATCCAGCCGATAGCGGATCCTGCGAGGTTGCTGGCCCCGCGCGTACGCGAACCACGGATTTAATTGAAATCGCAGTCGATAGCGACACTGTCGTGTCCCGTTTAATGCGGCAGGACTACGTCGCCGGGAAACGGCGACGGCTCGTTAATTTCTCTCGCGGTTAAGCTCGATAATTGACGGACCCCTCGAGGCACGTTCCTCTCCTTAATGACGAACACTGTTGATAAGAGCGCCTGGCAGAAGACTGTACACGGAAACTAGTGAGCTTGGTCTAACAGCGCTTCCTAGCCTTTATCGTGGCTTTCGATCGCGTCGAATGACATTTCATCGACCTTTGAGATTCGGGTGAAGGTGGCTGTGAGACACCTCCGGGTGAGATGGAGTTTGCCTGTGTGGGTTCGTTTGGGATGCTGCGAAGTGTAGAAGAATTAGCGTTCGAAGGGGAGCAGATGGCAAACTCCCCCGTGGGCGAAACAATTTCAGGTGCCAACCAGCCACCCGGCACGGCTCTTCTCCTTCATGAATCCGCTGGCTATTGAAATCTGGCTGTACGTCCTGGCGGCGTACGTTCTCGTCTCGGTGACGATGTTCGTGGTGGCGCGGTTCAGCCCCTACGAGTGGAACGATCCGCACCCCTGCCACGCGGGTCCAGATGTCGTTGAAAATCAATTCTCCCTGGCTAATAGCTTCTGGTTCACCATTGGCACTCTGATGCAACAGGGCAGCGATCTGAACCCTAAGGTACACCCTTTCGTTTCTAGAAACAGTTCGTTTCTTCTTAAACTCCTTATTTGGGAACCAAACTTCTTCATGAAGGAAATATAACGGGCGTTTCAAAATCGATTACTATTTTATTGCTTTGCCAGGCTACCAGCACGCGTCTCGTGGGAGGCATTTGGTGGTTCTTCACTTTGATAATCATCTCCTCGTACACCGCAAACCTAGCTGCCTTCCTCACCGTCGAGAGGATGATAACGCCCATCGAGAACGCCGAGGATCTCGCTGGCCAAACGGACATTGCGTATGGCACCCTGGACAGCGGGAGTACCATGACATTCTTCAGGGTAAAGCTCTTGGAAATTGTTCTCCATCCGTCTTCTGTTTACTCGACGCTCGAATCGTGCGAATTTCCCAAAGGACTCGATGATCGAGACGTATAAGAAGATGTGGCGGTTCATGGAGAACAAGAAGCCGTCGGTGTTTGTGCCCACTTACGAGGAGGGGATTCAGAGGGTTCTTCAGGGCGACTACGCTTTTCTTATGGAGTCGACCATGCTCGATTACATCGTGCAGAGGGACTGTAACTTGACGCAGATCGGCGGGCTGCTGGATAGTAAGGGATACGGGATCGCCACACCTATGGGTAAGATGTGTTCTTTAATATCTTCTGCATCGATGCTACTCATTGCTGCCGAGTTAGACTTTACGATGTCGTTGAAATTCTTCATGGTCCTTGCCTCACAGGCTCTCCTTGGCGCGACAAGATCTCCCTGGCGATTCTGGAGCTGCAGGAGAAGGGCGAGATCCAGATGCTGTACGACAAATGGTGGAAGAGTCCCGGCGACACTTGCATGAGGACTGAGAAAGGGAAGGAGAGCAAGGCAAACTCTTTGGGAGTGGACAATATAGGTACGCCGAGGTCTCAATATAAATTAACACTCGTTACTCGAACAATACTCTTGAACGGGGTAGTTGATTTTGCTATTGAAAGTGAGGTGTAGTACCAGATCTCAGGTAAATATGGACAAGGGGTTGAACAGGGTAGCGCTGTTTTAGGGGGAACAACACCTTGAAGCGCGGAAAAAATGCAATATTTTTTAATTTTATGTTAGATATCCATATTTTATAGGAAAGGCATTGATGTGGGGTTTAAATGTGCATGTAGTGGATAGTGTTTTAGAATTTTTGTGTGACAAAATAAATGAACTTAACTTTCAACGTGTTTTTGTCGTAACTTGTTTTCCAAACTGATTGAACGATTTTCTCCGCCAATTTTGCATAAATCAATCTGCGGTTTTGCGTATTTATTCTATATAAAATTGCCTTCAGTTAAGCGTGCGGAAATTAAGAATAAATCTTGTGTATAAATTAACCTGCATCCTCTTCAAAAAGAAACATGAAATTTCAAACAGTGATACTATAGCTGCCTCGTCTCCCAAGGCCTCTTCATAGTATTGCATTTGCAATACCAAAAATATCTTGATTACTGAACTTACCTCAATTCTCAAGAACCACAATTCAAACGCACCACCCTGTACCTGTTTCCCCAATCGACGCTCTCCTGTCTCGGCCACCTTCGCTCCTTTCCCCCATTCTCCTGAGCCTGACAGGTTGAATGGAGGTTTCAAGGAAATATCGCCCTGCCATCAACCAGGGCCAATGAATTTTTACATCTGCTGGAATCTCAGCGTCCTCTGCGTTCTTCTAGGCGGAGTGTTCGTCGTCCTGCTGTGCGGCCTGGCGTTCGCCGTGCTGATCGCGATTTTCGAGTTCTGCTACAATTCGAGGAGGAACACGCCGGCGGAACGGGTGAGTCCCAAAGTCCCACCATCCGAACCCAGCCAAAGAAACCTGGATGTACAAGTGTCATCTGCCTTCCCCGCGGTCCTCGTTGCGTTCAAGCGCCATGTCCCTCGCTACCTGGCGATCTCTGAACGTCCAAGTTGGCTCGCGGCGGAAAGCAGCCTTTCTTTCCAGGCCGATCGATCGCAACGGGGAAAGCGTAGATCCCTAGCAATGCATGAGCACACGGTTGCATGAATTTTTGTACGGTTCTGTTGCATTTTTGGCCGTCGTGGGTTTTTTCGACGCAGCATGAGCTCATCCTCCACTGAAGCATGCCGGCCGACCGCAAACGCACCAAGCTCACTCGTGAACCAAGGTCCGTCTCTTTTTTCAAACTTCATTATCCCTGGCGATATTCTTCCCTTGCCTCCCTCTGCCCTCCCGTCTACCCTCGCCCGCACGCGTATGCCTCTACTTTTTCCTCGGCACTGCCACCGAGAGCGCTCATTTACATTTGCTTTATCTGCCAACGTGTCGCGAGCTCATTTAATTCCACGTTCGTCTACCGTTCGTGAGCACGTGGCGGCTGTTAATCCTTTGCACTTGGGGCGCTAAGTGGGCCTGCACGTCGCGCGCGGAAGCGCCGGGTGCGAAGGGTTAAAAGCGCTGACGAAAAGAACGATGAGATTAGTGAATCGGCACGGAGGCAGCGGCTCGATCGCTACGAGAGCGCGCGCAACGGTGCTGATCGTTTGGATCCCGATCCAGAGAGCCCCGGTCTCGACGCCGGTCCGTTCCGGTTCTCTGCAGGGGATCTCGCAGTCCGTGCAACAGCAACAGCAGCAACAGCAGACGCAGCAGCAGCAGCAGAACCAACAGCAGGAGTCTCTGTGCTCGGAGATGGCGCGGGAGCTGTGTCGCGCGCTGCGCTGCCACGGGTCGTCGCGACGCCGACGCGCCTGCGAGAAATGCTCCACCCACGTGCTCGGCTATCCACCGGACAACCCCACTGCCACCCCCTTGAACGGGATGAGATCCCAGGTAAGAAGGTCCTCGGCTAATGGCTGGAGTAACGTAGGTATAGATCGATTATACATGACTTGCAAATTTTCTCCAACCGCCCTTTAAGTAATCTATTTAGGGCCGGCGAATTCCTCTCAAACTACGCTCGAAAGGGATTAGAGTACGTTTTAAATGATATTCAAGTAACTTGTAGGCGATCTAATTAACGCTAGCGTTCGCTGGTGGTTTTTAGTGGAAATATCCTATTAACGAGGGTGCATTTTTGCCTCGTTAGTCGGTCGCCTGTGAAACACCGCGGGCTAATGAACGCATTAGCCCCCGCGGAGAGTGCGTGGATTCAATTAAAACCAGATAACGCTATCGATAAAGCCTCTCGGGGCCAGACCATTCCTGCGGAGAGTTAAGGGAGGATTCTCGCTGAAGAGGCTAACGAGATTCCACGATAATTAATAAATAATAAGAAGGATCGACATAAAAAAATGTTTGTTAGTTTATTGATGCCTCCTTTTACACCGTTCTTACACTTTAGACAACAAACGACACACAACAAACAACACACAATAAACAACACACAACAAACAACACACAACAAACAACACACAACAAACAACACATAATAGTTTATAAGTTTACATACTGGTTTCAAGCTTGCCGCGAAAACCCAACAAAGTTGCAAGGGCAAATTTTTTCAACAATGTTGCAAATAAAACTTCGCTGTTCGCGAATCAAAAGCCCATTTTGCAACATTGTTGCGTTTCCGCGAGCCTCAACAAAGTTGCAAACCGAAATTTTGCTTTCTGCGAAAAATGCACAAAGTTGCAAAGCGGAATTTTATGTCTCGAACACCCCAATTTTATTTGCAACATTGTTCCAAAAAATTTGTGCTTTGCAACTTTGTTGCGTTTTCGGGAGCCTCGACAAAGTTGCAAACCGAAATTTCAGTTTCTGCGAAAAATGCACAAAGTTGCAAACCGGAATTTTATGTCTCGAACACCCCAATTTCATTTGCAACATTGTTGCGAAAAATTTGTCCTTTGCAACTTTGTTACGTTTTCACGAGTCTCAACAAAGTTGCAAACCGAAATTTTGCTTCCTGCGAAAAATGCACAAAGTTGCAAAGCGGAATTTTATGTCTTGAACACCCCAATTTGATTTGCAACATTGTTGCGAAACACTTGCCCTTTGCAACTTTGTTGCGTTTTCGCGGGAAGCTTACCTGAATACTTACCTGAAAACTTACCTGAATACTTACCACATTGTGCCCATATCGTATGACGACTACTTAGTTCCTAAGTTAAGAGCAGTGAATGAGTATTGTGAAGTTCAAATGTATAGAGAGTGTGATGTGTGAAGTGTAATGATGTGGTGTGTGATATGTGAAGTGTGGCGTGTGATGTATGACGTATGGAGTGTGAAGTGTAACGTGTACGTTCACGTTACATATTTTATTCTTACATTCTACCATATTATCATAAGTTAAAGAAATTCTTATATCCGACTAGAATATTTGACCGCGAGTAGATTGCTGCGTTTTGGGACCCATAGAGAAATAGACGGAATCGAAGTTCCATCGAACCCCCTTTTGCATGAAATCCTTAGCCTACCAAACAAAACAGAGGGATGGAAACAAAGTTCAGTCGTTGACATGAACAGATACTACATTCAGTCCTCAAATTATAAATCGGTAACACAATTTGGATGGCGACACGAACATCCATAAGCTGATAGGCCTATCCTACACCTCCTCTGTGTATAAACTAACCTTCATTTTATTAAAAGAAAAAGATAGTACTATCAGAAAATGGAATAAAAAAATCCTTTTACAGAGAAGCAGCCTGGGTGTTCCCACCGTCGAACTGCCGCCACACATCCACATGCATCACCATGCGCCGCCCCCGCCGCCTCACGAGTACGATGGAAATTAGTCGCGACGTTTCTTCGCGCCGCTCTAATCGCCCGGACGTGAAGCAGCGAAGCGAGAGATGGAACGAGGACAGGGTGAGATGGGCGAGAAAGGACTGGGAACGAGGAGACAGAGGAAGCTAGTACAAAACGCATCAAGTGGCACCGGGCGGAACAGTCGACGAGTTGGTTTTCTCTTCACCTTCGGTAGAGATCGATGTAGAGTCCCGCCGCGATTGTCACGCTGCGAGATCACTGAACGAACGTTGCACTGGTTGCACAATCCCTCCACGGGCGTACCGTGCACGTCCCTAGCGACTGTGAAGAGCTTTCATCTCCCCACGCTCTTCTAGCCTGCACCGACGATTCTTCGCACATGTTGGGTAATAGCGCGTGACCAGTCGCGGAGGGGTGCCACTCCTCGCCAGCGGCTCGGTCCTCGCTCTTTTTGCGATTTCACACTTGCAACGAGTAGCAATATCGAGGGATCTGTTACACAGACGATCAGCGGCTCCAGAGAACCGTGTTTCGGGGAAAGGAGACGATGTATTTAAGCTAGACGTGTTGAATGAGTTCTACCATGTGTCCAAACGCGGAGGAGCTTCGATGCGAGTGCCACGCTTTGAAATCCCCGAGAACACTGTTCCCCGAGCACGCTTTAGCTCCGATTTATTCTCTTCAATGCTGCAACTAGGTTTCAATTGATTGGTAAACGAAGGATCGAGCCTGAGATTGGTGGGAAATGGGGGGTAATTGTCCGCGAGGTTTCATCCGGGTCGGGGTGGGGTTCTGGTTTGCTGTTCTCGGGCGAGGGTAACGCTGGATCGAAACGATCGGGAAGCTGGGCTCGTAATGACCGAAACTTGCACGTACGATTCTACGCACGGACATCACACGCCATCGTCGCACTCGACCACGTTTGTAATGTAAATAACCGCGGCGGTACACGCGAAAGTAGAACGATTCTATTGCGAGTATTTTAAATTAAGCGAGGCCAAGCGAGTAAGTGTTTAGCGTTAAACGAGTACAACCACGTAGACGTTTGGTGTCATTTAAAACGTGTGTATATGCAGATAGACGGCGAATAAAGTGTAAGACCAGAGGACGGAGATACTTGTTGTTTAATTCCGTCGCCCCCCTTGAATCTACAGCCACGTTTCAGCGCGAGCAGAACACGAGGGACGCGCGGAGACCCTTCCCCAGCACGTGCAGCGTGTTTTTGCGCAATTAAAATACCCACGGTTCGTGGAAATAAATGAGTATTGCTAATGGTGTCACTTTTTCTTGTACCCTGCTACATAACCGCGTATAACTAATTAATTAGGAGCAGGCTAGACACAGATGTCATACAGGGAGATTACCAAGGGTGTATACTTTAAGATGCAACGCTTAAAGTAGGTAAATTAGTTAAATGTAAAATATTGATCGTTCATTAATTGTCCGTGGTAGTTCAATTCTGTGGGAAGATATATAAATTTGTTTATTTATGTTATTCAGAAATTGAAGACACGTGCCTCTTATTGATTCTCTACAGATCGTTATGCAATAAGTTTGAACAGAAAAATTGTTTATTTATTACTTGAAAAAACCTTTTGAAAAGTTTATGAATACGCAAATGCTAGTAACAGCGAAACAAGGAACAAAAATCTATGGATTTGCCTAACAATAAGACTAGCGCCGGCGTGTTTTAGCTTAAATAAATTATGTTGTTAGAAATTACACAATTAAACAACACCAAGATTCTCTTTTTTTTATATAACATCATTTATTAAGGGATAAAATAAATGACAAATAACATATCACTTATATGAAACTATAACATTTCTTAGAGTGTTCATCATTCGTTATGATATAAAAGAAATCACATCACATACGACCCTCCATGTAACGCTGCCAGTCGTCGCAGCTCGAATCGGCGCACCGCGTGGATCGATCCCCCTACAATCTAGAGGATCTCCAATGCCTCGAACACGATCGATCGGCGATCGATCGTGTTCGGAATTGCAAAGGAATGCAAGCCAGCGACACGTTATCGCCCCGGCAGCCGTTCGAGAAAGTTCCACTTATTTCTAAAGCCTCGACAAGTCGAAGCTACTGGCGACCCGCCGCGGTCCATGATAAGATTAGGCATCGACCGCGTCGCTTAATCGAATCAACGTGACCGCGATGTTCCATGGCGGGGCCGCGAACGGAAAATTCTCTGGCCTCGGGGGCGAAAAGCGCATCTCTCTGTCACTCTAATTCGCGAAAGTCGCGAGTTACAAGAAGCAACGAACGGTTAAAAGCGCGAAAAAAGTCCAGCCGTCGATCGAGCGGATTCGAGCTGGTGCGACCGGCGCCTGCGACATCTCCTGACACGATAATAATAATATATAACCGACAGAATTCATGCTGGAAGGGCCTAGTCAAATCACTTGTAATTATCACACGATCATATTCGACGCGCTGGCATTGAAATAATGTTGTTCCGACTTTCCTTTTTTTTTTAGTTTCTTTTCCTTTTCTCGCATTTCACACCCCCTTTCATACTTCTGCTTGTGTAATATATACGCTTTGTGACTCTCGGAGGTGGCTCGAGCTCGCGAAACAATCGCGTCCCGAAATCGGCCAACGGTCTTAGCCCCGCGAGGGCTGAACACCGTTCGCGCGCGAGCTCGTCGATCGTCTCTCTCTTCGACAATATATTGAAAAACTACATAAAAAAGAAGAAGAAGAAACGATACAATGTGTACGCCTGTGTTATGTGTGTATGCATAAGTATGTATATGTATGGATTCGTAGAACGAACGCTTCGTTCCAGCTACGATATTAAAATTTATTGCCCGGTTCGTTCTGACACCTGGTCTCGTCCAACTCCAGGATCTCTCGCCTCTACGCTTCTATGGAACTCTCGCCCGAAGTGAAACGGGCCAAAGAGTATGAAACAATTAATAAAGATCGCTCTCTCTCTCCCTCTCTCTCTCCGTCGTCGTCTACACCTCCCGCTCTCCTCTCGAAAATCATCCACGGTATTTTTTCCATCTACTCTAAAAAGCATCTCACCCCGCCTCCCTGCTGACTATTAGAACGCTTATTACTTATGAGATCAGCCCGGGCACCAAGCCTGTGCCGCGAACACCGCGATTTCCCCGCGAAATTGTTCTCGAGACGCTCCGTTCGCTCGCTCTCCCGCGATCCCCCCTGCGATTCGCTGTTTCCGGAAACGGGGCGCGGAAAGAGGGGAGAAGAGATCGAGAGAGAAAGAGAGAGAGATGAGATTGATACAGAGAAAGGGAGAGAAAGAGAGGTAGCGAAGAAAACGGTAAGAATGTCGATCGCAGATCGACCCTGTCTTCTGGATCACTCGGTGAACGAAGGGGACTGGCGTATAAAAGTTCTAAGGGGGATAGAATGAGAGTTCCAAGTGCCAGGGCTCGGCGATTAAAAAGCAAAAGAAAAACAGTCCCTTGGTTGGAGGTCTGCTCGTTTCTTAACCGTTTACACGCGTCGCGATCGAAAACGATTAAATTATGGTACGACTTAAATAGCTTCACGACTACTACAACATTTAAATATATCATTACTCGACCTGGGCTGACGGATAAACGCGAGCGGGTAATCTTTTTATAACTTGTTTATAATACAGAAACACGTTGCTCGACTCGAACCGTAGAAAAGGCGCGCGGTTTTTCCAGGGACAGTTTATACAGGGCGGTTCAACGAAAGGGTGTCCTCTTCGAACTAAGAAGTGCTATTGTTTCACACCCTATCCCTAGAGTGCAGACGGCCGTGGGAAACGCGAAACGGTGGGTGTAGAGACACACCGAAAAAGAAAGCCGGTCCTGTGTAAACGGTTAATTCTGTGGTCGCGTTCTGTGCTCGTGCGCAAACTCGACTCGTCGGGTACCGGAAGCGGAGGAAAGCGATACATGCGGTGAAACCGAGAGGGAAAGAGAAAGACAGAGAGAGAGAGAGAGAGAGAGAGAGAGAACAAAGCACGAAGGAAAAGTGAAAGAAGTGAAAAATGAATAGAATACTGTCGTCGTTGGCGCATTTATTGCGTCTAGTAAGTTGATGCGCGGGAAATGGATAGAGAACGCGCGAGAACCGAGAGAAGAAGAAAGAAATAGCTAGCCGACGCTAGGATCGCGCGAGAGCGAAACTCGCCCTCTGTAAACCCTCTTCAAAGTGATATGTGGGGACGTTGTTTGAAAGGCAAACACGTCGTTTGTTGGTCGAAAAGTCTCTCGGTGTGTTCTGTGTGTGTGTGTGGCTATGTGTATGTCTGTGTGTGTTTGCCGTTGGTTCTCTACTTTTAATTCGTCGACGAGCGCCCCCTTCAGCCTCTCCGATCGCGAACCAGCGTGAACGGAGGCATTTAAAAACGCGCGGTTACCGGTTCGCGAGCGGAAGTTGAAGGGACGCTTCGCTGTACTTCGAAACACGACAGCTCCGAATCATATACACGAATATACAATAATTCCAGAGCGCGCACATACACAGTTAGATAATAAAGAGACACTGTAATTACAAACGCTACACGTATATCTCCGATATCAATCACTCATCTTTTTTTGTTTGCTTTACTTCCTAATCCTTCTGCTCGTATGTGTCGCTACACAACGCGCTCTCCTCTCTACCTCTTCACTATTAATGTAAATACGCGTCGTATGCACGGCACTGTGGGGTCAGGAAGCCCCGAAGACGCATAAGGGCCGGCGAAATGAAAAGGGATCGCGGGAAAGTAGCTACAAAAGCAAGAATTTAATTGAGTGTCGAAACCTCAATATTATTCCTCCGTCTGAATTTAATAAAAACGTACTCCAAACAATCTTTTCCGCGGAACATTCCATAAACCGTCCCAGTCTACAAGTTCAGGCTAAAGTGACTGTGTGTTCTTGAAGATACAAAGATCGCGATCAGGAACAACTTGTCGCGTCGCTAAAGCGAAAAAACTCTTGCCCCGATAATGAATCCATTCATTGGCAAAACTATCCATTCTCTCGCAGGTCGCGAAGAGTGCAGGTCTCTTCGCCCACTAAATAGAGATCACAGAACTTGAGAAACAAAAAATTGACCCCAAAAGTTTCACCCACCGCTGAGTTACAAGCGCTCGATCCTGCGGACTATATACATATACTGACGTTAATAAATCCTCCGTTTAATGGCCAACCGCTTCACCTACCCCCTCCCCTGGCTCTATATTCCCAACCCCTAATGGGTACAAGGGTTCCTGGTCCCACAGTACTCGCATACGTTCTATATATTCATATATATATAATATATCAGCCATTTCTCGTTTTTCTCCATATCTCCGTAATCTCGACCTATGCGTAATTATATGCGTTATACATCTATATTATATATATAATATATATATATAATATGCGATCACAGACACGTGTAATTCGCGTGTAATAGAGTTTGCTTTCATATCTTTTTGTTTGTGCCACGTTCCTCGTGTACCGTAACGACTTAACATTCGATTTGATTTGTTTAAACAGCCTCTCTCTGCCCTACTCGCGCGTTACGCCGCGAGCGTTCTACTGTTGCCAACCGTTTGGTCGTCGGGAGAAGGGACGTCCACGATCTTCCATTTATCCACGTGCTTTTGATCGCTCTTCCATTAACACGCCGCGCGCGAAATGTTACGCCGGACATCCGTGCCCCCTACACACATCTCTCCGTCTCGCTCGCCCCATCGCTTGGTCCTCGCCGTTTATGTTTCAAGGTCCGCTCGCGAGCGCTGTACCTCGGTACCAAAAGTGTCTGCGCAGCTTCGACTAAGTTTACGTGCGAAACAGGTATAACGAACTTCTGGGATGTACACTCTTGCTAGAGCGTAATTGCACTTTACACAATTCGCGTGACCCGCTATACTCGTGACCCAGGGACCCAAAGTCTCGCTCCATTTGACTGACCAGTTCGCTATAACTGTTCTGCGAGTCGCAAGCCTCCGTGACGCAAGGGACGAAGGAGTACCTCGCGAGAATGGTACAGCGACCGCGACGCGCCCGTGTCTATGCTCGACTCGCTCGGAAAACTCGTCGCGCATCGGGTTGGTTACAGTAGCGCCATGGTCCATCGTAAATAATCAGAGTCTACGGGGGCGGTGGTGCCCCCTGCGGGCGCACGCACGCGCAGATCGTCCTATGGTCTAAGATATTTTTTTTCTCTCCTCATTTCTCTCCCATTTTGTATTCTCGACACACGGATACGACGAAAAACGAAGGTACACTTTGTCCTTTATATTATTATAACTTTCTCGTTATACGATAGTCAATGAAATAAACGAGGTTAAAATGTATATGTATAAATATGTACAGAGCGCGAAAGACAAAAATTCCATTCCGCCCCGGTCGCGTCCCAGTTGCCCGCCGTCCGTGTCCGATCGGGTTTCTCGAGAAGAAGACCGGACAGGGACGACGGAGGAACGCGAACGGCGCGTCTCGACTCGACGCCTAGAGACGAGAACCAACTTAAACCGTACAATGACATCGTGGTCATCGTGGACTCATCGTTAAATTCTCGATGATCCCCTCTACAATTAATCGCAACCCTTCGACGAAACGTCTCGGTACAAAGAGTTCCGCGAGGAGTTAATATGCGAAACGGACGACTGATACTCCAACTCTTATTCTCAGAGCTATCTCTCTACTCTCCCTCCCTCTCTCTCTCTCGCTCGCTAGCTCTCGCTCTCTTTCGTTCACTACGATCGTAAAATCGTTGAAAACCATGGAAAAAAGTTAAGAAATCGTGATCGGAGCTTATCACGGCTCGGACACGAGTCAAACGGAAGCAACGTCATCGGAAAGAGTGGCTCGTTAGAAGCTCCAAAAATCTCGGAGATTTGGTAGAGGGAGACAGGGCAAAACTTGAACAGATCTGAAACGTCAACGAAACGCGCAAATAACAGCCTACTACGATGATTTCGCGAACATAGAAAAATACGGGTGTCTATTTACAAAACAAACGATAAATCACTCTCTCTCTCTCCTCTCGTGCTTGCTATTCGTATCTCCTCTCGCTTACGTCACACTCTCACACACACTCTCTCTCTCTCTCTATCTCTCTATCTTTCTGCTTTCGCCGATCCCCACCAGGGGTTTCCGTTACAAAAAAAAGAAGAAGAAAAGAAAGAAAAAGAAAACGCGCTCGCTTCCGTGCCTATGGGACGGAAACGGACCACGCTAATCGTGAAACGCGGCGCGCTCCAAATTCGAGCGTGTAAAGGGCATCAGGAGCTTACGTTGATTACGGCGATATTATTTATACTTCCTCTATGCTTCCTCGCGTTGGAGCAACGTCGCGCCTTCGACACGCGTCGGATTCTCCTCCCCTTGCCGGCTTTCCTCACCTCCTCGTCCATCAATTAGCACTGACTCATCAAAGAGATCTCTGTATCTCTCGTTTAAGGTTACCAGCGACGAGCAAACGACGAACACCTTGCGACGACGTCTCGCAGAGGACACTCGGACAGGGGCCTGTGTGGCTTTCTTCTCCCACTTCTTCTTCATCTTCTTCTTCTTTCTCTCCTTCTTCTTCGTTGACGACGAGCATGAATACGTGTGTCGTAACGTGAACTTCTGTCTCTCTGCGGTGTGTGTATATGTGTGTGTCTGTTCTGGGTGTGTATGGTACGTATGCGTAGCATCGTCTGTGAATATATTATTTATATACTGCGTATGCTTGTATGCGTGTGTGTTTAGAGAATCGGTGTCGCGTTCGCTCGCGTTCCTTCCGTGCCGTGTGCAGTGTCCGCGAGTAGACGCCTCGCGAATCCATGGCGCGAGTTATACGATTAAAAAAAAAACCGACGACAAACTGACTGACAGACAGCAAGTAGTAGACGAAGGGAGCGGCGGGCTGCTCGCTTAGGTCATGTATCGCATCACCGCGCGAAGAGCGTACAGCAGCTCCGCTTGCATTCGCGCCTCCAAGATCATCAGGTTCACGTGGACCTGGAACAATGAGCAACGGGGAGCGCATGATTAGCTGGTCGGATTGCTGAGGTGGAACATGTCTACTTGATGCAAGATTGCGGGGACATAAAGGAACGAGCAGTGTTATTTCTGTATCAAAGAATATGTAAAGCCGGGACTCTACTAATTGTAAGTGCTGAACTAAGTTGTGCTATGTTTTTTATGTGTTGTAGCACAGTAAAATACAGCATAGCATAGCTTGTTTAGCTTCCAAAAGGATCCCCAAGTTAACTGTATAACTATGTTTATAAATAAATACACTTCTGAGTCGTAAAACCATAGAGACTGTCTCGATAAGTTTCCCTAGTTTTACTAAACGCCGAAAATTCAAAAAATTCTGAAACTTTGTGGATAAGTAGGGGATTTCCTTCTGATTACAACGCAATTTTTTTCCTGCCCAAAATTACTCTAGGGTGGTGAAATTAACCTTTGAATATTCGGCTATTTTTCAATTTTGTGTTATAACTCGCGAACTGTAAGAGATAGAAAAAAAGCTTCAAGACAAAAGTTACTTCTTTTAATTAGGTCTATCATTTGGTAACAAAAAATTTTACAGTTACAACACAAAATCGGAAAATAACCGAATTTTCAGAGGTCAATTTCACCTCCTTAGAGTGATTTTAGGCAGCAAAAAAAATGCGTTGTAATCAGAAGGAAATTCCCTACATATCCACAAAGTTTCAAAATTTTTTGAATTTTCGGATTCGGGATGTTCCCTTGTAAGACTATCAGCTTCCCATCGCGAGGAGCAATGGGACCTGAGCCCAATTCACTTATTCCATCGACACCGCTACACTCAACACAAGAGGGCAATAATAACCAAACGGCACAATACCTTTTCACTATGCATGAACTCCCTCATGACACGGTCGTAGTCCCTCTTGGTGACGCGCTCCGGATAGCACACGGCGCTCTTTATGAAAGTTTTGAGGCTGCGCTCGAGCAGCTGGTTCACCTCGTTGTAATCATAGTCGTCGTGCCTGATGCCGAACATGCACTGGATGTAGTTCCAGATGGCCCGTCTGAATCTGGACGTGTCCACTTTGTTGTGCGTGCCCATCGTGTAGTACGTCAGATTGTAGGCTGTCTTGAACTTGTCGTCGAGGAGATTGCCGACGTCGTTGTAGAGGCGGTTCACCAGCGAGTAGCCGTGATCGTCCCAGGAGTAGTCCTGGACGCGGAACGTCGGTATGTCGTTCAGCTGGCCCCGCTGCAAAACGAGAAAGCCACGGATAAGAATATCGCTCGTCCAGAATTCAAGCTTCGACACCGCTCGATCCGACGAGGGTGGTGGACAGACACGCGCGTGTCGTCGCGTCGTAAATATTCATGGCGATCGCGATGGAAACGGCGATCGAATCGACTAACTTAAATATTCATTGGCCAAGCGTACTTTCGAATCGCGCTCGTAAAAACGGCGAGGCTGGCGTAAATCCGTCGCGATCGGTTCAGCTAGCGGTAGTTCCCTCGAACCGCCCGTTTCCTGGCGCTAATTTCCATTACGAGTTTGTCGAATAGCTTCTAACTTCTATCCGCCGCGATGGAGATGGAAGGATATCGATACTGATTCGCTGGAAGGCTACAAGTGTCTATTGAAGGATAAGTTACCTTGGCGAAGTCCTGATAGATGAAGGTGGGATCCTCAATGAAATGACCGATGTCGGAGTCGAGGACTGAACTACTCCTCTGGGGCGCGGCCGCAAGTTCCGCGGACTGCGTTTCCACGGTCTCGAATCTCTTCGAAAGTTCCTCCTGGGTGATCTGATAGGACTCGGACTTCTCTGATAGACGCTTCATGCGCTCCATTAGGGCCTCGACGCCGACCTCCTGCTCGCCGACTATGCTGGGCGAGGATGGCGGCGACGGCATGTTTTCTGCAAAGATTGCAACGGTGTCTGGTGTTATCGCGGAGGGTAATTGAAGTTAATCCTGCGTTGGGACTGGGAGTATGCGAATCGACGTCTTTGCGGGGTTGTAAGCGACTAATGCGCGAGAACTTTGAGCTCTGTGAATGTAACGGACTTTCAGCTGGCGGCGTGAAATATTACTTGACGGCAGAGTGGAGTCAATTATTCATCGCGAGCTGCGGAAGTGGTCCTCAGTTTGATGGGAAAATTAGACAAGCTAGACAACTCACCAGTCTTGCCATCGCCGTTGGGAATCTTCTTGGGGCTACTGGAAAGCTTGTCTTTGGCAGTCGGTACGTTATTGCTATTGTCCTGGACGTTCTCCTTGTAGTGGTGACCAGCTACGTTGTCCAGCTCCTCGTTGATGCCGCAGGAGAAGACGAAAGACGAAAGGGAGTGGAAATGGGCCAGCAGGACTATCGCGTGAACGACTTCGGCTAGGGACCAACTGTCCGCGCCTTTAGTCAGTTTCTGCAACCGGAACATAAATTCGTTTGTCTCTCACTACAGTTCTAAATAAATTAATCACTCGGCGGCTTTCAAACGTATTCTTAGGTAGGTAATTACAACCAGTAATTGACCGCATACCAGTGAATGACCATTAGGCAAAGAAATGTCAATTATAAATTTAAAATTATTATATATTATATGTTTATAAATGCAGTGTAGTTGCACTTTTAATATCCCATATTTTTAGTTATGCGTACTAAGCAAATATTAATAAATATAATTCTTATTAAAAGTATGCGATCATTTACTGGGCTTCTACACGTTTTGCATTTTATAATTGTTTTTTTTTTTAAATGACGATAAGAAGAAGTAATTATTTTTATAGAAATTTCAAGAAAAATAAATTTAAATGCAATTTCAACAGGTGTTTTGTTGTTATATATAAATATATTGAAGTATTAAATCTCAAAGGTCTATAAATTCAACAATTCGGTCATTGACTGGTTGGTTCACCCTAGCTACTTTTCAAATAGAAAGTATGACGAAAGATCTCGAGGATGCCTACAGAAATCTGTTTAAAAACCGCCAAGTAGGAAATCCAATATGATTCCGTGGACGCGTCGCGCTCACCTCTATGTGCGTTTTGTTCAGCAACCAGGGCCTGTGGGCTAAAATCTTGTTAATCTCATAGAGATCTTGCAGCTTTCCAGGGATCGATTTCAGGCCCCGAAGCCACGAGGGGTCGCCGCCCTGAAGAATGAACTCTCCCTTCTGCAGGTTTATGAGATAGCTGCACTGGTGTCTCCCCGCGGCCTGCAACAACAAATCTGTTCTTACCAAATCACTTCCCCCTTCACCCTCCAATTTCATCCATTTGTCTCCCCAAACGCTACGTGACAAGCGAAGAGCAAGGCGTGCGCAGGTATCATGACCAGAAGAAGACGAAGCGAAATCCCCGAGGTCATAGACGCGCGTTGACAAACTACCGTGTCAACTGGGTAAATTCTCAGCAGGCACCGAAAGGAAAGAGGTCTCGAGCGGAAGCAGAGGGCGGGTGGTCCACGAGGCGGTTGGAAAAGAGCTGAACAGAGACAAATTGCTGGTGACGCGACGATCGAGGCGCGAAATTGAACAAAAGAACGACGATCCTGCGCGCGGTGCGACGACTAACGATCTTCAACGTCTTCCACGGGGAATAAAACTCGCGAGGAGCTCTTTCCAATTTCTGTTCCCCCAATTTCAGCCTCGACGTCCCGTCAGCGCAACGACTAGGCAAGGAATAAAGTGCACGCAGCGCCGCAGCGCGATCTTCGTAATGGTTTGTTTTGATCGCCCTGGAATTACATCAGAAATTCAAATGCTGACGGGGCCACTATCGAGTGCCAAGGAGACGGATAGGTGGACGAACGGGGAGGAGGCGCGGGATGATGAAGCGCGTAAACAAGACACGTGTTTACCATGCGGCCCACGGAGATCGATCGACTCGAGTGCCGCGATAAGCGATAAGGGGGAAGCCTGCAAACACGCGAAGCGTTTCGCGCGAGCACACGCCTCGGCCAACTTCTGCGCCAGGGGATAATACTGCCTACCCCTCTGGCCGTCGATTGGAAAACAATGGAAATACGAGCCACAGGGGGGAATGCTTCCCTCGTGTTTATGGAAAGAAATCGTTCGTTGGAAACAGTCGCGATCGTTTTAACTTATAATCGCAGGCCTCATCCCTAGGAGAAAATCAGGTGTGAATGATAAATCAATTCCTCCGTGTTCACGTCGCGTGGGAGCCGGCTTCAAGCGCTCCCCGCTTCTCAGATTGATCTGTTATTCCCGCGGAGAGCACGCGGGATCCTCGAGGCTCTAAAATCCTGCCGCGAGACGTGCACCAGGTGGTATGTTTACTGGCAGAAAAGCTGTTTTTCAGATATCTTATCGCTTTATCGCGCCGCTCCGTGTGCCGACTGGCAATCACCCGCCCTCTACTCGCCTCTCCCACAGCTCGTTGCTTTCGAGCATCGCGCCCCCCGCCCCTCGACCGCCATTTATTGTGCCCGATAGAGTGTTTTCGGTCGATCAATTCGAATTACGACATTTCGTCTATCGACTAACGGCATGTCGCGAGTCCTTATCTCTCGCGTCGCGATATCGAAGCGTCCAGACAGATTGGATCGGATGTCGCGATCAGAGGGACGATTTTAGAGGACTTTCCGCTGGGAAACGCAAGCTTAAAGCTTCATTTAAAGCTGTGTGAAGGAAGGAATGGTTAACTGATGGTTGCAGAGGAGAAGAGGTCATTGCGCTAATCATTCATCTTTCTCCAAATTCTTAGGCATTCCAAACCTTTAAGACATTCACAACGGCGGCTTCTGATTAGAATCCAGACCACTCATTTACTCACACGAGTCTAGCACGATAAATATGAAACGTGATCGATTCCCCGGGCTTACACGTGGTAACACATCGAAGCCGCGAACTCACCGCGTACGTAACAATGCCTGATAGACTGTCTGAGACCTACGAAAAGCCTTCCGACTCCGACAGCCATGAATTATTCATCGAAGAAGCACGGATAGCGCGTAAAGATCGAATACGATTATCAGCGAAACAATGGCTCGTCGAGCGCGTTACAATTATCTGCCCTGGCGACGAAAACAGCCTCTGGATCGCGTTTTCGCGCTTAATCAGGTCGGTTACGAGTTGCAGTCCTCGGGAAGCATTATCTTCGGAAAGCAGGAAGTTGTAACCTCGGCATAATATCCTGTTTACTCCGTAAACGGCCTGATAACAGGCATAATTTCGATTCGGCCGTGTTGTCGGAGCGAGTGGCGGGTATGTCAAGGAGAAGCTCGGCGCGAACAAGCGTGGAAACGTCGCGGAACGCGACAGGGATATCTGCTGGCTCGGAGGATCGATCGCCGCTAATTCCCCTGTCGTTAATTATTTTCCACGGAACAGCGACTCTCGGGCGGACGTCACCGTTACGAAACCCGGCTGCACTTACTCGGTTTCTTGATAATCTTTGGCCCAACGACCCGTCCGACGCAGCGCGCGGCGGGCACGCTCCGCGACGAGGAACTCGAGAAGAGACGACGGTGACGCTGGTCCGACGAAAAAGTAATCGCATTCCGGTTTATTACTCACGCTACGAGATTACGTGAGCTCGCCCATCGGCGTGTTGCTCGCGATTCGAAGCGGCGAAAACAACGCTCGCGATAACGCTGGACACGCTTTTGCCGTCTCTGTGCTACTTAGGCGCTGCACTCGCGTCAGTTGAGTGGTATTTGACCATCGGCAGGGAGAAGATCAAAGAGAGAGAGGGTGGGAAAACGCGCAACGTGTTTTCTCGACGATGCGGAAAGTAATAGTGTTGTTAAGCTTACTGTTAGCTGTTTTGCGCTGACGACAGGTCTCCCTGTGCCAGAGTGCGCGGTTGTCGCAAAAACCAGGAGAACCACTCACCATAATGGCGATCAGATGCCTGTAGTCGTACGGGAGCGGCCCGTCGCCCCTCAGGATGAAATGTTGGGTACGGAGGAAGTGTTCCAAGTACGAGGGATGCGAGGCCATCACCCTCGAGACATGATCCAGCCTGTTGTTCTGGAGGAACGCATCCATCAACAGGATATGAGTCTGCAATGAGAAAGATTGGTGGTCAGAGAGGTCACTTAGGCTTGGGAAGAGAACAAGTGACAATGGAATCGTGTGGAGGGATGTACGAATATATTTGGAGATTTTAGGAACATTTTTGAAATATACAAATATACAAAGTGACCCAAAAATTAGGGAATTTTTAGCCCCTTTTGGGCCCACGATTTTGGAACTGAATTTCATGTGAAACGATGCCTTATGATGAGATATCAGTTATAAGAAATTTTCAAGTTGAGGTGACAATTAGTTTCTGAGATATGGGAGGTGAAAATTCATTAATTCGTTAACCCATACGCTTTGATGTATAGACTTTTATGTAATTCCGATAATTTAAACAATTATTTCCAGGGGTTTTGCTGACTGCTAACAACGAATTTGAACTTCAAGGAATATAAATGTCTGTGTAGTAGGTGCTTTTTTTAATATATCGTCCTCAATGTTGAATCGGCCATTTGATTTTTTTTTCGTGAATTTGGAAAATCAAAGTTCAAATTCGTTGTTAGCAGTCAGCAAAACCAGTGGGAACAATTCTTTAAATTACCGGACTGACATAAAAGTCCATACATGAATTTTCACTTCTTTCACCTCCCATATCTCAGAAACTAATTGCCACCTCAACTTGAAAATTTCTTATGACTGATATCTCATCATAAGGCATCGTTTCACATGAAATTCAGTTCCAAAATCGTGGGCCCAAAGAGGGGCTATTTCTTGGGTCACTCTTTACGAGTTCTACTTTGTTTTGGTTCTTTCAAACGACCCACGTGTCCCCAATTTCCCTCCCTTCAGCCCCACCTGTTTCCTCACTAAATCTCATCGCCGGTATTAGAAAGTTCTCGCGTCACGAGCACTGGAAGACGCAGCCAATCAAGGGAGACCTAACAGAGATCGTTCGATGACCCGTTTCATTCTGATTTACGGACATGTTATCGTCGCCACCCGTAGCGGTGTGTCGAAACCAATGTAACAAACGGTGATCGCAATAATCGCATTAATGGCAGAGTCGCGTTCGTCCGGGCAAACTGGGTCGCCGCGGAAGCGACCCCCGAAATCAGGTGTCCGCGTTGCATCACACGGGCCCGGTCTTCGTGGCCGTTGCCGCGCGTATCGTCGACTCGTGTGCCTTCGCAAGAGCCCGTGAAACCGATAGACACGCTGGCGTCGTGTCGCTCCCGAAACGCAGATGCGCGAGCGCTAAACTTAGACCTCGCCTCGCGTCGCTCTCTCCACCCTTTCGACGCCTGCTCCTTTTTCCTCTCCACGGCGAGGGGAGCTCGACTGCGTGCACCCACAGCTGGTGTTTACAGAAGCTTCATTCCCGCTTCGATATCGCTTCGCGACGACTGGTAATTGGGGTCATGAAAAGAAGAGAGAGTTCTCCAGGAATAGGCAAATTTGTTCGAGCCCTGATCCCTGATATGTAAGTGATAATGATGCTAATTAGAAGAGATTGATGGTAAGTGACAAGTGCCATCCTCGGATTTTCAAATGCTTGAAGTCCCTCGACTTCGAACTCGAAATTCCGACGTTAAAGCCACGGAGTTTTTCATCGCGTGCCACTGGCGCTCGTGCACAATTCGCGGCGCGAGTACAATATTAATGCGAGCACAGTTACCGGCCTTGCGGCGGGTCGACGACCCGCGGCCGTACAAATTAAACGGGAAAGGCATTTCACTCGGAACAGAGGCTGGCTTTCGCCACGCGGCGAATATCAATGCCCGTCGATTCGTCGGCGCGGGGGCGGAAGTTTGCTGGCGCGTAGAGCGCCCATCAGTCTTCGTGATTAAAAATATCAAAGGGCCGTGACGAAGCCTTACGACGGCTCGCGGGCGTTAATCCAGTCAGTGGGAAATGCTTCTCCCTGCCCCTGTTCCGCGAGCGCAGCTTCTCCAACATCCGGCACGTTGCTTATCGATAACGATCTCGGGGGACGCCTCTTGCCCGAGAATTTCAATGGGAATGATGGCGCGGAACGTGACTTGGAGCTACTTGTGTCGACTTTAGGACCCTGTTGCACAGGAGAGTCTCGAGTAGCTTTCTTATGAGACGCTACGGTCCCAATCGCTCGCCCAAAAACTTGCCCCTCGCTGCAACTGAAAGTGACGTTGCAGGCGTGGACTCGGATGCCTCGATGCCAGGGCTAAGTACTTTGTCACCGCGCGAGCGGTGACAAATTGGTACACGTCAGAAGATAAAAGCACGAATGAATCCTACAGTCAAGGCCTTCGGAGCGAAGAATATCAGCGATAAGAGGCGATCGTGCGTACCTGGTGCTCTTAGTCATCGACAGCTGATCGGCCCTTAAACTTCCAAACGACTTCTTATCAGCGAACAATTCCGTAATTGCGGGAACGAGTTAAGGCGTTGACAAGAGGTTCTACGAAGGAGACTGGCTAACAGTTTGATGGATTCTGACGGCGGACCTCCGGCGAGGACGTATTATACCTCGATGCCACCTCTCTGCTGAGCTTTCTCGATAAGGAGCCGTCTCGCGGGCGAAATGAATAAAGAGCCGCGGTCCGTGAAACTGTCGGAGAATCGACGGGACGATAACGCGATAGGGGGCAAAGATAAGTGAATCACGGCGGGATATTGCATGGCATTTCCTTGAAATCGTTCATCGATTCGTAGAACATTGGTGGCTGAGGGAAGAGGCTTGCTCGAGGTCCAGGTAGCTGAACTGGCAGAACAGTGACTAATGAAAGATTCAGGTTCGAAACCAAGAGCCCCAAGGGACCTTAAGGCGACTGTGAGGCTTAGGAACGAGGAGTTTGTTGACGAATCCTACAAACCAAGGGCTCAGGTTACCTAAACCGGTTACATCGTCCCTTTAAACGCCGGAGGAAGGAACAGCGGAGGGTAGGAATCGTCCATCGAGAAGATGGAATCAGTGGCCTCTCTCATTAGAAATCAGCTGCCCGCGAATCAAGAATAGACGGTCGCGTCATCAGCCACAAAAGTATTACTCAATTAACCCGCACGCGAGATTTGGCAAGATCCCGACGCGGATTGTCCCGGTGAAGCCCTCGAAAGCTGTAGAGGGAGCCTCCTCTTCCGAGAACTCTTTTTCTTTTGGCAGAAGCCCCTGGCAAAAAGCCCACTCGCGGCTACCCTGAGACTTGGTGGCGAGCCTCGCCGCGTCCTGCCTTTCCTGTCTTCCACCAGCCTCCGCCCCTCCTCCCCCCGCGATCCTCCACCACTCGTATGCAATTTTCCTTCCATCGCGCAAGAATCCGTCCCGCGGGACTCGTTCTCGAACGACGACCAAACACACGATAACTTCCCCGGGGAAGAAGCTTTTTCCTGGACGTGAGATAAAGTTTGGCGGAGTTCTTCGCTTCATATGGCTCGGAATTGAATTGGATGGCATTAGCTCGGGGGTCCGGGCAAGTTTGTTCAGGAAATCGGGGTAAAATGGGACACCGAGGCGTGGGTTGATGGTAGCTGTTTGCTAGGTGAAAGATGCTAATAACGGAGTCGCTAACAGCCTCCGTTTCACCAAGCTTCTAATTTTTCCCAAGAGGTCTGTTTGTATATATATATTCCCGTGAGAATTTGTGGCTTCTGAATTGAAGCCCCGTGTCTCAAACTGGAACCTCAGATTTATTTCCTCCCAAGGAGTTCGCGATTACTTATCCGTCTTACTTCTCCCTTTCTCTTCCGAATTCTTCCTGCTTTCTACCACCGTGCAAGTTCGGCTCCAAACTAATTACATTTCAAAACCCAGAGACACGTTTCGACGGTCCAAAACGTCGTCGAGCTTCAGGAAGCCACCCAACTCCGTCTCTCGAGACTTTCTAAAACTCTGATAACACGACCGAGCGCCACTTCCATCGTTCCCTAAATGCCTTCTGCTGTCCCCAGCGGTTCCCGACCTCTTTCTCCAGACCCGAGATATTCGAAGGTAACTAATGACGCTCTGGGACCTTATCGGGAACCTAAATGCAGAGCCTGGTCCCTAGTGGCGCTCGTTAATGACACTTTATTGCCACTCGCCCGAGTCTCGATCATCACGGAGATCACCGTGGACCACTGGGTAGCTGCGAAGCCGAAAAATCGTTCGCGCATCATGTTATACACTCGCGTGTAATATAAATAGCAGCCGCCAAACGAAGCACGATATGCAAGCCTCTAATTATAATCGCGCTATTCCCACCTCTTCGAAGTGGAATCCACCACGATGATCTCGGGAGGTGACACACGAGCAACAAAAGAAGCTCGTGCAAGACAAACAAGATTAGGCGACGGGAATAGCACATGGGAGTTCTGTTGCGTGGGCGTCCGCACAAAAATCTCGCTTAGCGCGCACGTGTTTAGCAAGCTAACGCTGAGATTATACACGATCTCAGGAATCTCTTCCCTAAGATCCTTCGAGTGTCTCAGCCTCCGAACACTCAATTATTATTATTATTATTATTATTATTATTATTAATAAACGGGGGAACCCTTTAGAAAACAATGATAAATTACAATATAGCATAATAGAAACATAGAAAATAGTAACAAATAAAATCAGATATATATTATTCACAAGCCTCCTCGCATAGCAACTCTCTTTCCCTTCAATTATATACAGCGATTTTTTATATCGTTCTCTAAAATTCGAAAGCTTAAACTATCCCAGCACACCATCCCCAAACTGTACATCCCAAGCCAGAGGATATATCGCTGCCCTCTGGAAAACGCATTTCACGCGGCCGTTTATCGCGACACACGATCCAACAATTGTCCTGTTTTCGCAACAGTCGAGAGGGTGGAAGGAAAATGTTGTTTTTCCCGTTCCAAGCGATAAAGAGCCGCCCCAGGCTTCGCCCTCAGCCCCTCGACAGCCGTGGCGCGATCGAGTCAACGCTCGAAAATTTCATTACGATCGTATCGCGGTCCACTGATCCAAGAAGGTTATTAAGAGCGTTAAAAGCGGCGCGGCCGCGTAACGTTGCTTGTCGGTTAGTTTATCAGCGACTCGAGCGATGCCACGGCTCGCGCAGCAGGAAACAAAGGAGCCATTAGCCCGGCGGGGGCGGGCGTTCCATGGGCTCTTTGTGTGTCCGGTAATTGACGGTGCTCCGAATACACGGATTCCGTTGCAACAAGCACCGCGCGGGGAATATAGAGCGTTTTGACGCGGCGCTTGCATTATTCATCCCCGTCTCCCTTGGTAACGAGACACGTGGTCCACGAGCACCGTGGATCCTCTCGCACGGCGCCAGGAATGGGAAGAGGAGAGAAGAGACGCGGGATGGAAGTACGGGAGGATTTTAAATGATTTTGTGAAGCAGCGAGGCGCGAGCTGGCGAGGCGTAGATAGCTTGGAAGCGCGCGTTTCCGGGACGGTTCAAAGGCGATCCGTTTAAAGAGCAATTGGAAAAAATTGCGTCGTTAGGAACAGATGTTGCGCGGAGCCGTGGAGAAGCCGAGGGGGCTCGTGAAACGGGTCCAGCGTGGACAGAAGCGGGAGGAGTTTTAAGGTCTCCTCGTGTCACGGCTACCGGAGAAGAGGAGAGCTGAAAAGGTCGACCCAATTTCGGGCGAGCTAAGCGTGAACACGATGTTCCGTGGCTCCACGCTTGTCGAAGGGGGTGCGAGCTACGCCGTATAAATCACGAACGATATTCTCGTGGAAATATCGGCGGGCATTCGGCCGAGAGAGCTCTTTTCGTCTTTTTCTGCGCGCCCGTCCTCGACATGTTTCGTCGACAGGGCCTTGCGGGAGAGTTACGAGTAGCCGGGCCGGCGTTACATCGAACAGCGCGTAAACACGACGTTGAATGCTTTTAGGAGTGCGGCCCGTAACTCGTTGCGAAATTTCGGAAGACAGAAGACACCTGTACGTGGCGTCGTCCTTGAGTGTCCGCGATATTTCGCGTTCTTCCACAAATATCCCGGGATTCCGTGGCTCTAGTGCTCTGACGAAAACAACGCGGTGCGCTTCGGTAGATAATGCCAAAGGGGCGATGGAACGAAGGAGTATAATCGGAATAGCGAAGTTTCGAGGCAGGGATACGTCGAGGCGGGATAAACAGCGCTGGAGAAGGAGGAAGGAATAGATGGAAAGTCGTCTAAGCGACAAAGAACGCTCGGGACGGGGTAATACACCGGAGAACTCGATTATAGGAAGCCTTGTGCCATATTATTCCGTGTATATCACTCCCACGCGCGCAGAAGTTACGCGCAGCCACTCCAGCCTCTGAATCTTAATGGTAGCCTTTAACAGAGGCTTAATAAAACAAGAAACACGCATCGCCGGTGTGCTCTATCAATAAACGATGGAAGAGCACGTTGTTCCGTGGGTGGCTGGGGATAAATAGCCGGAGAGAATAAAAACGAAACGACCTGCAGGCGTTAATGGAACGAGCAAGTAAACGCCGCGCAACGTTCCCGCGGCGCATGCAGTAACGCTGGAATAATCTTGCACGGAGGTCATTCCTAGCGTTGCAGTTAAATTGTTTATCGTAACGTGGCATCGGTGCGGTTTGCTAAGAGCACTTCCCGCTCCTTCCCTCGCGGATCCAACGACCGTTGACCCGCGAAACCGGCGGCCCGTGAAGGGGAAAATGATGGTCCTGTCGCGGTCGCAAATACGTCAATTATGAAACGCGAGGCACAAATGGGAATTACGGCAGCGTCAAAGAGCCAGCGCCGTTTTACGGCCTCTACGTGACTAAATAGACGATAAGCAGCGGCGCAAGGAGCGGAAGGGGACGATAGAATAATATCGTGGCGCAACGCCCACGCCCTGCGTTAATCGCAATCATTTGCGGAGAGATACGGCTTAATTAAGATCAACGATTAAACGGACGGCGGCAGTTTCGTGCGCGACGACAACTGGGCCCGGGGGTCCAGGGAGTTTGGAAATTCTGTACTTACAATTAGAAGCGTGGGAGGATAGAGAGCGTGAAATATATAGATGGGATGAGAAGACTGGAAATTTAAAATTCTCGGAACCTAAAAACCTTTGAAACTGCTAGAGTGCAGAGATCAGAGTTGTTGATTGCATACCCAAGCAATCTCCCTGGGAAAAACATTCTTAGGTACTAAACACCACCGCATTCAATAAATTTCACGAGAAACGCGCGAGTCAAATTCACCGTCGCCGGATCGAACGCTAGATCCCACATCCTTTTAAACCGCTTATCTATATTCCACGCCGGGTGTAAAGTCGCGCTCTCTCGTGGCGCTTGTTTGCCTCGCCTAAAACAACCTATCCCCGCTGCCACGCGGTCCGAGTGTCAGTGGCCTTATCGCGCGCGGGTACGCCGGAGGATCCAGAGGCGCCACGAATTCGCAAACAAGAATTAAAAACCGGACGGGCCGGCTCTCCTCGAGGGAGCCGACGGTCGTTTACTCGCCTCTCCTTTGAGTGCGATGAAAACAGTGGTCTCTGGTTGCCCGGAAGGAGCCGGTGACGCAACCACGGCGCAGATACGCCCGGCACCTCTCGCCGGAGAGGCTTTAAATATGTAAGTTTTTTTTTTCGCCAGCCAGCTCGAATCGATACACACGGCCGCGGTGCTCGAATGTGGAGAAGCTCGGCTGATTGTGAGGCGGGAGAGGAGTACAAGGCCGTGGAAAAAAGTCGAGTGTACGGCTTATCTTGTTTTCGATAGGACGCCAAGGACGCGTGTATCGCGCTCCCGTTTCATGCTCTTTCGAGAGATCGCGCTCGACCAGAGGGAAGAGTCGAAAATACGCTGATGGCGGGTTATGGCGATTGATACTGCGATGCCTGGGGAGAACAGGGGGAGATAATAGAACGCAACAAGGCAGACAAGCGGATGAGATATAGGTGTACACAGTTTTGTTTTGAAATCGTGGGGTATAGGAATTATTCGATGGACCAAGAGAATCTTAACGAATCAATTTGGCCCGTGGTATCGGGATTTTGTAAAAGTACAGCGGATAAAGTTGTATCTCGAGGAGGGGGGTCGTCTGTGGAATCGGCGAGGAAATGATCCAGCTCGCTTCGAGTCACGCGAGCGCGCGGTCTCGCTCGGCCGACGTATCGATACGGTGTCGAGGCGGGACGAGCGCTCAAGGTCGCTGGGTAAAATCCGATAGTATCGTTTCAGGCTGGAGGCGGCTGTCGACGATTGCTAGACGGCCCTCGTCGACAAAGGGGCGCGGGAGGAAGAGTAACAAGGGGTGACAGAGCCGCGGAGGATGGAAGGGAGAGGGTGCAAACATCCCTTGGAAAATATGGGGAGGCGCGAAGCTGTGGGAAATGAGAGACACGGTGGGAACAAAGGAACTTCGCGAGTTCGATGCTCTTTTCTTATCAGTGGACGAGACTGTTACACACTGCTAAGCTGCTGTGAATCCTCATTGGTCTGCCTCGTCTCGACGTCACCATATCGATTGCCGACATTACACGTGATATCAAACGTGTCCCTCCTCTTGTGCATAGCATAGTATACTTCCTCGTCGACTGTGCCCTCTGTCGTAATTTCTACTTCGCGGCTGATTCGGGGATGAAGAGAACAAATGCCAAGAATCATCGCCACTGCGAGGATTCGAGAAAATATCCAATAGAAACTTGCTCCTCGAATCTAATATATGTACAAGATCTAATACACACGTGGTTTTATTACTAACGGAGCAGATGCACTAGACACTATCGCGTTCTTCAAGTAAAACAGAAGGGTTCGACCTCTCCCACGCAACGAAAACTTTCGACTATGTAATTCGAGAATTTATCAAAGCTAGTATACACAACGCGATAAATCGAATCCCTGTCGGAGCTGATAAGGGAGAAACCGAGACTCGTGAACATGCCCAGCAAATGAGCGTTGAATTTGATTAGCCCAATCCGCTACGCGACACGAGCTCATATATCTAAACCTGTTTACAGAATATTAAACATCTAACGCTTCTCCTGTTCCTCCTCTATCGTTCCAAGCCTCCGAGAAGCCGCAGCGACAGATTCCAGAATCACTGGCCGCAGCGAATCACCCTTGGAAATTCGAGGATGAACCGCGACGAAGTGCGGAAGAAATAGGGAACCAATTGCGCTGAACGAGGACAATGTTACGGGCGCCACTCGGCAGGGGCCATGGAAAAGAACCCGGTCAAAGAGTAAGTCACCGCGCGAACAATGGCTTTCTAACCAAGACTGGAGGCGCGAGCGAGGGGCCAACGCGAGGATCGTAACTCGACGAGGGCCGCTGATAGATTCCAGACGCCACGGAGTCCACGGGCATATAACGGGGTTCTCGAAGTATGGTCGAGGCCCGGGATATAAAGACGTCGAAAGCAGCGGGGAAGGGGGGGCACGCTGGGCTCCTTCCACGAGCGTGCCTGCGTGCCCGACATCGGCGAAATTTAACGAGCCATCGCGAGATAAGAGCGCGATTTTCCAAGCGCTCCGCGAGGCAGAATGCCCCCCGTAATTTCGCCATCGCCGCGGAGCTACTACGAAGTCAACAACAGCGACAAATATTTTTCGCCCGGAGATATTACGGAGCCGTCATTGAATATTTGATTAGCCCCCGCGATAGCAGGCGAGCGCGCGAGGCGTTAATCCCGCGAGCCAAGAAAAACAATCGTTAAAAATCCGTCTTGCACGATCGACGGCCGGCTGAGTCACTCCAGAATCAACGTGTCAGAGACTGCGGAAGAGTGGGTTACAGTCGGGCGGGATATTAACCAATCGCGTGTAATAGCGGCCTCGAGCGAGGGCTTAAGAGATCTAGCGAAATGTATCGATCGATAAACCTCCCACCGGGGGCCGGCGAAATCGGTGTTTACCCGTGGACAGCGAACGACAAACATGTTTATCAACGGGCAATCGCGGTGAAATTTTAGCGCTCGCCGATGATCAGACGCGGCGATAAACGAGGGCTCTCGGTACGAATGCACAAACAAGTATAATTTCGTGGAGGCCGAGGAGCGTTTCAGGGGGAATGATGCAACCCGTCCATCGATCGTCCATTTTGGATTAGAGGGCTAGACCCCCTTAAGGGAGACTCTAAGCTCCGTAGAGATTCAGTAGCAAGGAACAGAGAAACGAGAACGGCAATAGTTGCTTCTGTAACGTACGATTAGTAGCTGATTAATCATAAGTCTACGTGATGTGCGATCGATACCTGACAAACACCACGCTGTTTCCGGCCGCTTCGCTACGGGGGTGGGGGAGCGTGACCCGTCCTCTCGGCCCAGCAACCAAGAATATCACCCAGGCCCCTGAGGGACGAAGAACAGAAAGCAAACCCCGGGTTGATTCATCGAGGGAAGAGGTTTCGTGTGTCGTGTTACTGATGACACAAAAGAAAGCAGAGGAGACCTGCGGCCTCGCGCGGGCCTCGGGCCCGTTCCCCCTCCTCCCCCGCCCCGCCCCCCGGGACCCCGGAGGAGCGAAGGCGGCCTATGACCGCGCGCAACAACATCGAGAGAACCAGAACCCAGATCTCCGGAACCGGTTTCGCGGTTGGAAAACAATTTTACGATCACGGGGGAGAGAACGGCCGGGGGGGGAAGGGGAAGGGGATTCGACGCGAGAGTGTCTCAACGAGCCACCATGCCCGGAACGAGGAATATATACCCGCCAGCCTCGAGAGCGGGTAGAATGGGAAGGATTCGGCGGGGGAAAAGCAGGGGGAACGCTAGAGTTCAGAGAGTTTGTCGCTAAAAATAATCCACGAGGATTCTACCTTTGGTTAACTCGATGCCCGATTTCATGCGAAATGAATGGACGGAAACGGTGGATTCTAACCAGAATCGGAACCCGCTCGGCGATTGCGTAACCTGGCGGCGCGGAGAAATACATTAGAAATGCAAAGCTACGATCGAGTCGGCCGACACGCACCGCAAACTTGTCTTGTAACGACTACCGTGAATGCTACTGGCCGTCACTGAGCCTGTTATTATATTCCTGCCCGCGACGTCTCTCGCTCGTCCACGCGTTTTCGCAGAGACTCGCCGCGATTCCTCAGCTGAACGGAAAAGCTGCGCATACTCCGTTTAAGACGCTTAACGTTTATGAATGAAACCGAGAAAGCGTAATATTTCCGCGCAAAGCCACGGAACGGGCACGAGGTGGAGAACGTGACGAACTAAATATCTCTGTTGGTCACCGCGCGGAGAGCCCGGCGTCTTTACTCGAATAACCTTTCCATTCTGCTTCCCTTCCGGCGCAAACGTGAGGTTTTCGTTTCGTCGGTGGGTGCCGGCTTCTTTCTACGGACGAGTAATTGATGGTTCTATTTTATACTGCGCTTTCGTAGCGCTTGAATTAATTGGCGGATTATCTAATCGAACCAGGCGACTACTTAGTTCGGTGGAAGCTACTCGAATGACGCTCGTCGGTAGCGGTGTGTTTCTACTTCGATTGTGGAAGTGGTTAAGGAGCACAATAAGGTTGGATGAATTTGTACTTTGGATTCTATTTCTGTAAGGAGTAGTTCTTCCAAATAAGATAGTGTGGTGAAGAAAGGGAGTAAGAAGATATCACCGCAGTGGCGTACCCAGTGGGGGGCTAAGGGACTCTAGCACCTCGCAATGATTATGCTTTGTATAAAGAAAAGAAACCTGGCTTTTAATCTACAAATAAATTTTTAAAAGTCTCCTAATAAATTGGATTGAATTTAAAAATATTTTTATCCCTGCAACTCGACTCCCCTCAAGATTAAATCCTCAGTGCACCACTGTATCACCCGTATCTATATCCAAACATAGAAGCTCCCTTTTCCAATCGATATATTCGACTAGCTGAATCAAACAGCCTCCAATATCGGAGCGGAGTGATCAATTATCGTGCGGTCGTGAAAGTCGACGAATCCACTGCGTAAACGCTCGACACGCGATAAGTTCGTAAATACGCAAAACTCGCAGTTAAATCTATTTCAAATACGAGCATGAACTTTGATATTCAATAAGCGCACGTGCCACTTATCTGCGCGCGGTTATTACAATTGGCAACAAAGTGTCCTGCCTGTTATTACACACCGCGGATAAACGCTGTTCAACTAACGAATTATGCATTCTCGATAAGAGCACGCGTGTGTAACGCGACTATGCGGAGGAATTGCCGATGTAAAGGAGTACCTTAATCCTCACGAATTGCTCTTCAAACAACAATGCGAAGGATTAAGCCTTGCACAGGTAGGTACGATAAGGCGGCGATGACGCTGGCGGTTATTTTGCGAGGCAAAGAAACGTGTAAACACGAGGAGGAGGAATTAGCCATGTACCCCACGTAAACAGCGTCTGACGAAATGCGGGAATTATAGAATCGGTAGCGTAAAAGTGGTGGAAATTGGCGAGTAGGTCGGCATTCTTTACGCAGCATCCTCGGATAGGCGCACGATAGAACTGCAAAAATATCCGCGTTTGTTGACAAGCGGGAGGCCGAAATTGCCAGCGGGGCGAGCCAAGAGTTCGCAGCAGAATAGACCGTCACACGTGCCATTTTCGTGGACAGCCGCGGGGCAATCTTTGAATTATACATTGTGGAAAAATAGTGTCCGTTCGAGTGGCGGCGATAAGAAAATCGCAAGGCTACGAGACGCGTTAAGGAGATCGGCGACGTAAATAGTAGAAGTAAACGGCAAATCGGTGCCACCCGCGTAATCGGCGAGCGAATTACAAATTAGTGTAGCGAGAATCTAAAATTAAGATCGCACGGTTAGCTTGCGGCAAGAAAGCGACCTCTGCCTTGCACCTGAACTAATAATAATAATGACGCTTTGGGATGAACAAACACGTCGATAAAACTCTCGATATAAAGTGCAAAGGTTGGCAATAAAGCGGCCCATTTGTTGCTGTTGCGCTCACCTCGCGAATAAAGCGGCTAGAATC
The DNA here is from genome assembly GCA_929113495.1 of Andrena minutula. Taxonomy (NCBI): domain Eukaryota; kingdom Metazoa; phylum Arthropoda; class Insecta; order Hymenoptera; family Andrenidae; genus Andrena; species Andrena minutula. The sequence goes on along the minus strand of OV815996.1, from coordinate 4,673,359 downwards.
GGAGATTCCTCGGGCGGCCGAGGCTAGAATGGCCCTCGAGAGGTTTACAGATGGGGCTTACAATGCTTTCGGATGATGAAACGCGGCAATAAAGTTGGCCCGGTGACACGGGGCAGCGGCTGACGCAAGAACGAGCGACTCCTGCGACTCGTCCCTCACCGGGCCTTTACCTGCTAGCGCACGAAAGGGAGGAAACTGTTTTCGGCCCCGCTCGGCTTATGAAAGCCCCGAGATTCAAGCTACCGATTCAACCGCGCACGGAAATAGACGCGACGAATCTGCCAGGAGGCAGGGGGTGACCGCGGTCGCCTCGAAATCTCTCGAAATTCGTGACTCGAGTGGCCGAGCTGCCACTTTTTTCTATTTCAAATGGGACAGCGTTTTAGCGAGGGCAATTGACTACCAGTGACCATTCCAAATCTCCAATTTCTTACCCATTATCGGAAGCAGCGCCTGGGCTCGCAGAATTGCGTGAAAAACGAGCCCAGATCTCGATCCTCGGCCGCGATATCTCGCTGGCTCCGCGAGATAACGCGGCCGGTTCGTAGCTCCGCAGAGAACGGGAGCCTAGACGCGTGTATGGAACCCGTAAATCGAATCCGTCGAATCAACTACCCAGCGCTGGCCATCCGACTTGGCTCGCGAAGTAGAATATTAAAGAGAAGTGTGCTGCAGTATGTGTGACTATCGTTGTTTAAAAAGAGCGAGCATAACGTTAGAATAACGAAGGCTTAATTAAATAATTAATTCGATTGCATGCGTTTGGAATTTGTACGTAGCTGCGCTTCGCAGAAGGTTCGCACTGTGAAGAGCAACGTGAGAGGGGACCGCGGTTACAACCGAATAACGTCCCTTTAAACGACTCGAGGCTTTTTTTCAACTGCCGTTTGATTGTTGAAAGCGGACGGTCGCAGTCCACGCGACACCTTACGATTTTATTTCTCTACCGTCGTCGCTCTTTCTTTGCATCCGTGCTCTATTTCTGCTCTTCGAGTCGTAAGGTCTCGGTGACTTTCCGAACGCACCGGTGCCATGTGTCGCGCGAGAGAGAAAATGCACGTACGCAAGAAGCCGGGCGTAATTGCGAGAAACAACGAGCAGAGAAGGCCGAAAAGACGGTCGATCCTCCCCCATGCGCTGTTACCAGGCGAGAAAAAAAAAGAAACGAGCCGTGGCGACCGGCGAATTTCGTCCCGAAGTGGACAATCCAGGGAGTCGAGGCACCAGGGATAATGCTTCATAGAGAAAGAGTGAGAGAGAGAGAGAGAAAAAAAATGGAATGTATCATAGATATGTATGAAAAGTAAAAAGACTCACTTCATTTCCAATCTGACCCATGTTGGCGGCACCACCACAATTCGCGATCGTATCCGCCTTCGGGTAAGACTCGGTCACGTTAGCCACAGGAATTTTGGACGATTTTAATAAATACACTGTTTATAATATGTATAAAGATATAACACGAAAGACTTCGGTAGTGCGTGTACGTCTGGTTACGGGTAAAACGACTCTGTCCTCTGTTTCTTAAAACGCCTCTTCAAAGCCTTCTCGCAGAAGGAAAGAAAGAATGACAATGCGGGAGGAGGAGCTCGGCGTGTCCTCGCGTTGCTTTATAAAAAGAGTTGTTCACCGACGAGTTCTAACGGCGTTCCTTCGGGACAGGGCGTCCGTGATTTAGCACACTCGAGGTACACAGGCGTGAAATTACCAGTCATAATAAATATCACAGAAATATTGCTTGTACCCTGGCGCGGCTTGAGGCTCGACTTTTCGTACGATCGTTCCGGCTATGGGCTCGTTACGGCAGGCAGAAACGGAGAGAATGAAATTCAATAGAGACTACGGATATATATACGTATGTTCACAACACCGACACTCAAAACTAGGGAGAGAAGCACAAGAATCAGGTTACACTGGACATTACGTGCAAGGATTTTCTATGGTGAACGATGTGTACGGAAAGAGAGCCGGTTGCTAACTGACGATAACCGCTGCCTCGATGGCCAAGCCGAGCCGCGATCATCTGGTCGAACCGGCTTGGTGGGAGGTGAACAGCTGGAGGGGAGATTCGCCGGTTCTGAAGGCCTGTCATTGGTCGACAGTGCCGTGGCAACAGCGGGCGACATCCTGCTATCGTGAAACCTCAATTATGTCAAGCTGCGCTAGAAAACTATTATTTCGCTTCGGGATCGTTCGTTATTTACAATAACGTTCTGGGAATGAAGCGTGATGGGTAATAAAATGGGGGAATACGCGATATATCGACGGGAAAGGCTGTGAATAGGTGGCGTTTCAGTGGGATAGGTGTAGATACGAGGGTGGCGCACGCAGGCGGCCGGCTTGATCAGCTGATGCCTTAGCAACAGGAGTACGAACCCTGCTAAAAATATCGGTCCCACCTGATTATCGGCGCCGATGCAACCCGTAATGTGTTACGGGGCTTCGTGGTAAAAGTAAATGACAAATAACCAGACTGCTCGCTTTTCCATCGGGCTTTCGTGATTGGAAAAGCTATCGAGAGAAAGTTTTGGTCATCAGTTTCGGTGCGTGCTTCAACTATGCGACGTTGATAAAAATGGTTGCTGTGCCATTTACATATTTGCACACGAATTTTATTATTGCTGTTAAGCAGATACGTTCGATATTAAATTCAGGGGAATTGATGTTTGATCTTTGATCGGTGTTTTCGCAGATGATTTTGCAAAAGATATTTCTCCTTCGAGAAACGGCAAGCTCACTCCTTGCATAATCGAAGAGAGTGTATTACACTTTGAAGACGGGTGCGTTCGCGTTGTTTATCAGCGTTAATGAAAAGCCTGCTTCTCGGTGTCGGGGGTAAGGAGGGACATTATCGCGATGGGTGTGTATGCAAGAATGCCGCGATTCGCGAGTGTTCATCGCAGCGAGCATTCCGTCCGGCAACTGTTCGGATCAATGAAACCCGGCCTCTTTGTAACGAGGGGAGAGATGATGAAGAGCCATTCAGGGCCTTTAAGGTTCCTTTGTCTCCCAAGGACAACGTCGAAATAAAGACTTGGAAGGAAGCGAGGAAGGGCTCTCCCCATTTCATTTCCGCAAAACACCAGCCTTTGTCGCGGGGCACGAGGAGCGTCGTGGTGAGAAACGGCGCTTCAACATCTATGCACCTCCCACAAAAATCTTTTACCTTCACCAAACGTATAAAAAATCCCCCAGCGAAAGATCGAAGGATACCAAAAATGCTTCGAAAAGAAACCCACACTTAAGCGATCCCTCTGCCACGTCCCACAAAGATTATCGAGTCGAGTCGACAGTCAGGGTCGTCCAACGTCGTGCCCCTAGCAACAGGCACGACGTCTGCCACCCGTCGAGGACAGGAAAAATTCATAGAGTCGCCCCTGAGACCCAGTCTTGGCTAGTGGGCTCGTTAACTTCAGTCGAGCGAGTTAATCGCGCGGCTGTTGGATCCGCGACGCGCTTCGATCCGATTTAAACGACCCATCGATCGTGCAACGGGACAGGATTTCCCGGGTCCGGGAAATACCTGGCGGCTTGCGATCGATAGGCGAGCGCGTGGCCTACGAGCGCTATAACGGGCCGAGGGAAATTCGCTCGGGGAAACGTAACAATGCGCTCATTGTTCCGGCGATTCGTATCGATCGCGCGTTACGATTTCCCGGTAGCGCGATGATGGAAGGAGGCCGTTCGCCTGGCCGAGTTCCCAGAAGGCGGAGAGGAGAGGAAGGCGATTTAAAGGGATCGCGAGCGGGCAGCTCTCGCCCACGGAAACAGCCGCGCGAGGCTCGATATAGCGGAGGGCAGGTTCCAAGCGGTAACGCGCGCGCGGTTCCATCTGGCAGATGGTTGTTCCGCGAAGGCGACAGTGGCCCGCGCGGAACAGCAACGGGAGTTTCTATTATTTCGTATTCCTGGGAGTGGGCATTTGGGCGAGGTTAGTATTGGAAGCGCGAAGAGGTCAACGCACGGGAAAGCGCCTCTCGTTACGGCACTGCCATACGATATTATAGGCCCCGTCGCTCCGCGATCTCCTTCTTTCCCTCTGCCAACTCTCTCTTTCCCTCCTTCTACCTCAACACACGCTCCCCCCACCCGCCCAGCCAGTTTTCCTCTCTTTTTCCCACTCCCACCACAGCCTTTTCCTTCTCTCCCGTCCCGCGGCAGCGCTAGCGCTCTGTCCCTCTCCGCCAGCTTTCTCTTATTCATTCCGCGCCTCGACATATCCCTCCGCGGCTTTTTATCCGCTTCCACGACCCCCCTCTTCCCGCCCAACCGTCCTTCTCCCAACCCTTCCTCCCTTTCCGTCCTCCCCGATATTCGTCTCTCTTTCACGCGCTGTTCTCTCTCTCTCCAGCGCAACACTCTCGGTGGCTTCGTTTTGCTCCTGCTTTCTCCGCTTTTCCGCCTTTTTCTCGACGCCCCCTTCGTCCCTCCACGCGTCTCCCTCCTACCTCTGCTCTGTCGTTCCTCAACCAAGGAACGTTCTCCAGCGCCCGTTCCGTTTTCTCTCGCGGCGCGGCTCTCAGCCGGTCGCACGCGTTGTGCCGTTATAACGGGGAAGAGAACCGCTCTCCACCCGATACGCAACGGTCAGCCAGCTGCCACGAAATCATCCGCAGGCCGTGATCCGCTGTTTTCCCCGCTGAGGCTCATGGAAACCGCGCCGGACCCCCGCTATCTGTCCCCCACGGGGTCGAACGATTACCCTCGATCGGTCTTTCGGTCAGTGGGACCGTCGCTCCCGATGCTCTCGCGGCAAGGTGTTGCGTAAGTACCTACACGCGAGATCCCGGGTCTCGTTTAAACTCGTCACGCGTTTCAACGCCTCGCGTGATTCCCTTATCGGCGCGGCAGGGATTCCACCTGCCTACACCTTGATCGATCGTCGTGTCCATTAATAATATCGATCTCGCTCAGCGTTTCGCGACGTTAAAATCGTCGAATCAAGGCCGGCCGACGCTAAAGCACGGTAGGATCCTTTCGCGGCGATGAGTCACGGCGGGCTCACGCGACCGAGCGCATTGCACGGCAATGAAAAGTTCACGTTGCCAGCTATCGTTCCGTTGCGATGAGGGGCCAATCGTTCGTGCCGATCGACGAGGCTCCGAACTACGATTGCGAAACCGCGCGAGTCATCGTGGCCTTGCCGAATCCTCCCCACACCCCCAACGGACCCCTCCCCTCTCGCGATATCATTCCTCCGCCCGATAACGCGCTAGTGTTTTTAGTCACCGCGGTTGAAAATTACGCTCGCCGCGAAGGGCATCGCGCTTAATCACGGGTTAAGTTACGGGGATGAGTCAGCGAGCGCGTCGTGGCGTGGAAAGACGGCCTGATAACGCAAACGTGCCTCGGGACGGGTGCGAGGGGGTTCGGAAATTGGAGCGCAGGGTGGAGCATAGGATCAGCCGTTACGAATGTCCTCGGTGGCTGTCAAGGCGGATGACGGGCGAGCACGTGTCGAAGGCACGCGATCCCACGGAGCAAGGAGGAAAGGATAACGTTGTGGAAGACAAGGGCAAGGCGAGATATCTGTGGGACGGTTAAATCGAGGAAGGAGATCGAGGGACTCGACTCAATGCCACGCGGAAGCGTTCCGCGTCCCTTTGTCGATGGTACGGTCGTGCTTCGCGGATCGAGAACTCGCGCGAGGACTGACACTTTCTCCCTCCCGTCAAATGAGTCGAGAGAGAAGGGGGAGGTAGTGAGTCTTAAGGAACACCACTGTGAAAGTTGAAAAAGTTTCGATTCTTTTTTTGTCACTTTCTTAATGTTTAACTCGTCAAAAATACTCTCTGAAAATTTCAAGTCGGTATTCGAAGGATTTACGAAGATAGTGGATTTTTGTGAAACGCATCACGCTTACAAACGCTTTACAAGTCAAACTTTAAACGCTATTTTCTCGAAACAACAGTTTTCTAAGTGATTGATTCCATAACTCTGTCAATTTTTATCCGATCGACTTGAATTTTTGACAGGATCATTAAAGCAAGATTATCTTCAGTTGTACGTACCGATTTGTTGATGGAAATCATATTATTTGAAATACGCTCCAAAAACTAATCCGTCTTTTTGCGGATTTTCGACACTTTTTCTTCTAAAGCGCACCATTTATATTTTTTTGTAGTTACTTAAGACACTGTACTAAAGATAGGTAATAACAACTTTATATGAAAACTGTAAGCTATTCCTAAAAAAAATCTTAAAAATAGGCTCATTTTTCCAAGCCGGGGGAGTAGAAGAAGAAGGAAGCGTCGCTATCGATTGCATTGGTACATTATGCTACATTAGGTATCGGTATACCACTAAATCCTTGGTATCTTTTGAAAAGAACAAGCCTGAAAAGGCAGAAGTTGGTACAGCAATTCCTACCGTCTATAGGCCAATTTTAGGATCGCAAAGAGCATTGACGGCGCGAATGAGTTCCTTTCAGGAAGCCCGGCTTCTACCGGCACAAAAGATCGAGGCAGAAACCTCGTGTCCACGCGTGACACGTTTTACAAGCAGCTCAAAGACGTACAACACTTGTTGCGCCGGTAGACTCGTGTACGGACATTTCGACCGATCGAAGGTGCACCTTTGTTCCAGCTATGACTCAACTCCGCCAACTTTCCAACCTTTTCTTTCCTCGCCTGACGCATTATCTGCCCCTCCCCCCCTGACGAAGACTTCGACGGCACGCGTTACGGGCCAGGGCACGTGACATCCACCGGATCATCCGTATTCGCTCGCTAATGACGCACGGTTATAGGCGATTTCGAAATAACAGAGGCAAAGACATTATCAGCTGAGAAGTATATAGGGAGACTGTAGGAAGGAGGAGCAGAATGCAAACTCACGATACCGTGAAGGAGCGTGGACATAAAGCTATTACGAGGCGGCTTAGAATAGACCGAACGAAAACAATTTCATAAAGAATCACAAAGCTTCCCACTTGTGAACTAAGTTTATTCGTCCCATGATTTAGTGACGCGCGGAGGTCCCATAATTAGAGCGACCAAGCGAGTATCTATCATTAGAAAGTAGGAGGGCTATTCCGAGAGGCTGCTAACCCTATCGTTAATGTACCGGGGCGTGAATTCTGTTCTTCGCGATCATCTGGCCGCGATGTTTACGAGGAGCGAACGATGGCAGACAAAGGCAACAATACTGCGGAGCCGGTGACAGGCGTGAAACCCGGGCCGCCGATTGCGAAAGAGAATCAAACGGTCTTCGATCCGTGATTACCGTGATCCGTGCGATTGCAATAGCCTAGGCTTAGCAAGTCGTTAAGTGCAACGATCTGACATACATAGCCGATGATTCAACAATGACTAACGCGGAGGGGAGATCGATGATAAACTTCGCGAAGGACAATAGTTCGATTCTTAAGCCCGGTCGGACGCAACCGGTTCGCAATCGGCGAGGCGTCAATTAGAGGATTGGGGATCGTTCGAAAAATTCGTGTGAAGAAATTGGGACGTGTTATCGGCGGTATACGCCGGAAGCTTCGCGGAATTCCATCGCCCTTTATCAGGGGGCGTAGCTCAGATGGTAGAGCGCTCGCTTAGCATGCGAGAGGTACCGGGATCGATAGCCGGCGCCGACAACAAACCCTTTTTCGCCAAAAGTATCTGCTAAAAGTAACAACAATTAGGGGAGAGTTGCCTATATCGTACCACTTATGATATTTTATGTTATATTTCATATTTGGTACTAATTTGTATGCAAATGACTATTGGATATTGCAGCTTCATCTTTTAGGCACCTACTATTATATGCTTAACCTTTTGTTGAGAACAAATTAATTTGTTATTAATCTTTTTGTCACGTACTGTAAAAGGTACGATTTAGGTAACCGCTTTCCTAAATCGTACCTCCACTAAAAATAGTATCACTACCAAATATAGAAGAAAATATTCAACATAAAGTAATGATTAGTATATAGTTACATATACATATGTATATGGATCATAAAGAGGCCGCAATAACCTATGCATATGATATATGTACATAACTTATATAACCTACGAGTTGTCAAATCCTACTGGTACGATTTAGGAAACACGATCGATTTATTTATAAATATCAATTTAAACTTTGCAATGTAATGTGTACTTAAAACGAATGTAAAATATTCTACATTAAACCCGCTTTTCGAAACATACAAAAATACAGAAGAAAATTGCATAGTTTGATTATTATCAGTTAAAATAAACTGGTAAAAAGTTACATCAATCATACCCAATTTTTTTAAATGTTTAGCACGCACAAAATAGGGTATAAACTCAAAAGTTACATTAATTAATTACTGAGAAATTGATGAGGTACGATTTAAATGACCAGAACAATATCGGCAACTCTCCCCTATTATTCAACATTCCTACAACAGTATCAAAGCAGCCTGAATTCCCCATCTCAAGTACTTAATTCCAACCATTTCCGAGCACAAACCTTGCAATCTAAAATCGCAGATGGAGAACGTAATCTTCAGCTCCACCCTCGAAGCTAAAGTTCACCCGAATCGGTAACACGAGCCTCCCACCTCCCCTCGTAACTGCCACAATCACAAAACTTACATCTGCCTTGGTGCGGAGGCAGTACAACAGAATGTCCCTACTTGCGATGGCTGCAGCGATTAGATCACCGCCCCAACATTTCAATTTGAATAAGGACGATAGCCACGTGACTATCACTCGGCGCTGCGGACGTCGAAGCGTCCCCGAGTATGGAAAGTGGACGCGATACGGCGCAAATTGTTTGTCACTCGAATCGATCCGGTTTTAGTGACTACCGCCGGCCGCGGGCCTGCTGGCATTATCGTCGCGCGCCAAACAGCTGCGGTACAAAGATTTCCCTGTAACGACAAACGCATACACGTACCGAGCCGATACAGGCGGCCCCGGTTAGACGCTCCTCGCTCGACAAGGGCCCCGTGACGCAGACTCGTGTAAGCACGCCGCGTTGCTCCATATTCGGGGGCTGCCTCCAGGCACGCGTGCCCGCTGCACACAGCTGTTACACAAACGTATCCCGACCACCGTAATTTCGGCGAAAATGTTAAAAGGGAAACCGTATACAATGGCAAATAGAGGGAGGTTCGAACAAACGCTACCCAGCGCTCGAGCAATTCTTCGAAAACAACTTCCGCCCGTGGCTCGGCGTTCAAGCCGGGGAAACGTGCCACGAAAAACGCTCGATGAATCGTTCGAACGTACACGTGACTGCGCCGAGTCGTGGGCAAGGTAGCCGCGAAGGCAAATACGGAGTGTAACGATGAAGGAGAGAGTGACTCGACAGATACAGTGGCTAGATTAGATATTCCCCTGGCTCGCGGGTCGCGCGCCCAATAGTAGAGCACCTCGAAATGCACGACGCTCTGAAATAACAGAACGCAAAGGTTTCTAGAATCGAATAACCCTATGCCTTCGTCAGCAGCATAGAACGACCCGATATATGTAGAACAATCCGGTCAACGATCGTTACCAAGCACCGCCGACGTGATTCCGCGCGCGCGCCTGCGACCGAATTTTGCAACAACAATAAGCTCGATTGATAAAGCACAGATATCCGTGTCATCCGAACGCGCGAGTCCCTCCGCCCGTTCGTTTTGTTTCACGAAAACATCGGACGCGCTATCGCGACGACGAGCACACGACCGCGCGTTATCTGCCTCTTTATTGACCAGCAGAGTATCAATAATAGAAGACGAAAATGCACATATTGGCCGGAAGACAATAAACGATATCTCTCCAATGACCGATACTCTTGCGACACCTAAAGCGAGACGTCCGGACGTTTGCCCCAACGTTGCACGATCGTTCAACGAATTTCAGTAGATAGTTGTGCCCAAAGAGCTGCGCGATATCGGGAGAAAGTGATACGAGCATTTCGCTATTTCGGCTGTGGCTTACGAAATTAGTATCCAGAGGCCCGGTCTCAAAGTCCCTCCAATTGTTTTTCACGCGATTTCGGTAAACATAATCGACAATCGCTAATCATTTTCCACGCGCTTCAGGCCGGCCGCAAATAGCCTCTTGCATAATTCCACCGGAACAGGCTGCCAGTACACAAGATCGTCACGTCGGGCCGCCCATAATCTGTTTACGAATATTAGCCGCGCCGTTTAATTGCTGCACTTTCGCGCGATAATGGCTGGCAACAGAGTCGTAACACCTGATAACGTCGTTAACAGGCGGGAAACGGCGAGGGACCGTGAACCCCGTTGTTACAATCGAGACACGTCGCACCCACCGTTGTATATGGCGATCGTTAATACACGCGCGCGACATCTGCCCCTGTATCGATATTTCCTCTCTTCGCTGCAGGCTTCTCCTTTTTTATTTCTCCCGCGAAACAATGCGATACGCCGCACTGTTTCAGGCAGATCGCCTCGACCGTCGGCGAACATGCGAACAACATATTTTCAAGCAATCTGGGGAGGGGCGATGCAGAGTGGAGTGATAACGCGAAGGCAGCGTGATCCGATGTTCTTTCGAGGTATCTGTCGCCGTATCTGATTGGTCGTGACGGTCTAACTCAAACTCCGCACGCTTCGCGAAAACATGTATCATGTGCTTTTTGAACTTTAGTCGAATTACAAAGAACACGGCTGACGAATCTGTTCGTGAGATTTCGGCTGCGCGAGGTGTTGATCCAGATGTGACGTGAGTCATTAAGCCTTTAATTGGCATCGAATCAAGCCGAGCGAATGTTCGCGATCGTTCCGAAGTCCATTGAGAAGCCCAGAGGATCTTCTTTGCAACTCGAGCACTGCGTATCGGATTATCGAGGATCTTATCGAGTAATTTTGTTGGAGGATTTAGTAAAACGTTAAATAGCGCGATTCCAAGGGTGAAGTTTGTGTAAGAAGCGACTATACCAACGAAGTTTGCTCAAGCTGTCGTGTCTTGTTCAGCAGGCAGGCTTTATTTGCCGTATGATAATTCAGAGCTGATCAAGCCTGTCGAGAAAGATGGCATTAGAGGCGCGGCGAGGCGACAGTGGTTGGTAGCCAGCCAGGAATCGATGACGCAAAGCCCTCGGATAATTTGGTGCTCCAAGTATCAGAAATAAAAAGAAAAACAACAGCCCCACCTCGAGGCACCGACGTAGGAGAAAAATTATCTGAACCGCCGCTCCAGGCCTTCCATCTATCGCCAGCCAGCCAATTCGGCGCAAACAACCGTCCAATTTCGCAAACAGCGATACCGAGCGGGCAAATAACGTGGTTGCAACATTTTCCACCTAATTACTTCCGATTGCTCCGAAAATCGTGCCACTGTATTTTCCTCGAGCCGCTGCTCCCACTTTTCTGCCCTCTGCGTCACGCTTTAACTTTAAACTTTAACTAACAACTATTCAAAAAATTCTGAAACTTTGTGAATATGTAGGGGATTTTGGGTTCTAACTCGCGAACTTTAAGAAATATAAAAAAAGTTTCAAGACAAAAGTTACTTTTTTAAATTAAATCTATCATTTGGTAAAAAAATTATTTTACAGTTCACGAGTTATAACACAAAATCAGAAAATAACCGGATTTTCATGGGTAAATTACACCCCCTTAGAGTGATTTTGGGCAGCAAACAAAAATTGCGTTGCAATCAGGAGAAAATTCCTTACATATTCACAAAGTTTTAGAATTTTTTGAATTTCCAGATGTTCCCTTGTAAGTAGACTTCCAATCCCTTCAGCGAGTTTCGAGTCTTACCGAATCCAGTCTTTCCCACGAACGTTAAGAAAAAGGTTTCGCGTTCAAATATATTTATCGACGTACGTAATATCACATTGTGATCGGCCTCCCTTACTGGCGGCCCCTCCGCCGCGAAAGGCCACCGAATCGAAGCGCACCCTTAACCCTGGCAAGCGACTTTTATGTGGCAGTAAATTAAGGGAAGCTTGGCGGGAAGCTGCCTCGACGGTGGCGAAAAAGTTAGCGGGAAGAGCATAAAATTCTGAGATATATATACATTTTGTGGTGCCCCTCTATCCCTGCCATAATATCCCTTCCCCCGATAGGATCTACGGCCGCGGGAGATCGAGCGACACACGCGCGACGCGGTTTTACGATCGGCCCATAAAACTGTGTCAAACAATGTATACCCGCGTCCCTGCTCATTTCCCGGCGATCGTAACGCGCCGAGACCGATCGATCGCTTTGTACGCTCCATTCCCTTTTTTATTTCCACGGCTCCCGTCCCTCGGAGAAGGGCGTCCCGCGACACCCGAGCATCATTAGACGGCGCGATCCGCGGCGTCGTAAATAAAAAGGGAAAGGAATAATCGACGCGAGGCACGAACCACTCGGACAAATTTATACCTGGATAAATCGATCCGTGAGGTCCGCCCGGGGTGAGAGCTGGTTCGAGTTAGGCGCAAATGGCGAATCCCAGCCGTTGTCCCTCGCGCCGAGTCATCCCTCGCCGAGGAAGGGTGGAAAAGTGATTGCGAGCCATGTGTCAACGGTATAATAAAAGGCAACCCGGCGAAGGACGAGGCGTCTCTGGAATTGCGTGCCTAGCGAGCAAAAAGAGAAATGCAGCAACTTTTATTACTCTCAGGCAGAGAGACTCACCGGGTCTCGGCCCGAGGACGTACTTCGGTTCCCGGGGCGGTCGTTAAAGAACGGCATAATTCGTGGACTTCCTCTTCATTGACCGCGAGCACCTAATTCCATGTTTATTCGATGGACGCGAAGAGAGAAGAAGGGAACTACCCTGCTCTGTTCGGGATGAAAGGAGCCGATGCCCCCGTGGAAACGCCATTTCCCTCGGAACTCGTGATCCGTGGCGATTGATAGAGGGAAAATAAATCGAGTGGCCGTGGCGAATATAAGCGAACACCCTTCGTTTCCGCCGCTCTGTGCCGAGATTGCATTAGGCGACGCGGTTATACGCCGGCTCTTCATGGAGCGCATAAAAGGGCGCTTACGACCCCCGGTGCCTGGGATCGTGAATGGCACCGGGGGACCTCGTAAAGGAAATTAAAGGCGGCACGGAAATTATTTACGAACGGGAAGCGTAACGCTGCGAGGATTCTTCGGCGGTAGATATTTTGTGATTATTATATCGTGAGATTGTAAACTAGAAAGTTAGTGAATAATCATTTCGAACGAAACACGAGACAGAAGAGATATTACCTCGCTGAAGGGATATTAATGGCCTCGCAATTGGAGGGGTGGCTTTCGCGATTACAGGGGTGTGTTCCAGAAACGCCATCGAGGTATCTCAAGGCTGCGAGGGATCGAGAATTTCTGCGTTTTACGAGGAACGTGTATTTGCCATCGGCGCGTGCACGCCCGCCCTGTACGCGCGAGAGGCGCGGAGGGGTTGTCGCCTGGCAATCGAGGGTATCAGTGTTTTGACAAGAGAGATTTGACTTCGTGGCACGCGGAACGAGCGAAGGAGGGGCGAAGATCGCCAGGGAAGGAGGGAAAACGCGGCATAATTTATCAACGATCGGTAAACAACAAAGCCGGTTATCGGTCGACTGATGCAACACGGAAGCGACTTTCGTCAGCTACTGCAAATAGACTGTGCAACACTATAGATAGACTTAATCACGCGTAATTCTGCATTTTTCCGACCGAAAGCTGGATAACGATCGTAAGCGTGCCGCCAATCGGATCGAAACACCCTCGAGGCCTCCTTTGTTCTTCGGGCTGAGTCATGTGAACGTCGAAGAAGAAGCGTGCCAGGACCGGTCTCCTTTGTCTTCTTGCACAACAATGCCCCCCTGCGTTTTCCACGTTCAGTAATGAACCGATGAATTTAATCTCTTCCCCTCTTGCAATCCCGCAGCTTCGATTTACCTGTTGCGGAATTGTTGGGGAATTAGAAACGCTTTCCAGCGGAGAGAAGCTTCAAAAGGCGGGGAGAAGCTAAGAACATTTAAGTGTACCTAAATCACGCACTAATTCACCGACGCTGGCTTGACGAACGTTCGAGAATTCTCGCGAGCGCACTCTTTATCTGGGAATTTATTTTACAGCTTAGAGATAAATCTGCATGAGTGATTCTATTCTACGTCCGCATCGTCGGTCAACAGACGGCTTTACCCAACACACTGCTCTATCGTGACCCATATTTGCTCGAGGGGTGATTACTCCCCGTTGTAATTCTCCCCCCGCGCTCAAAGAACGGTTCATTGTCGAGTGGAGAGGGAATCGCGCGATTCGAATTGAAATGTAGTTTTTTCTCACCCCCCTCTCTGGGGTGCACGCGTGAGTCGCGAGGGTTTACCCCTTGGCTGGTAGACCGTCACAACAAACTCGATTGACAATTTGTTACCCGTTGCTTTCTCCCTGGAAAAACATTCACGCCTGAATACATCATCATCTGTTCGATTGTCGAACTATTAAAAAAACAAGTTTCAAAAGGGCACATGTTGTTTCAGGCTACCGGCGGATTATCTAACACAAAACCTGCTCAAACGCGTAAAAACCAGAAAAGGGATTTGGAGATCGACTACCCTTGCCGAGAAGTTCGACCCCTTTCGACTGGTTGAAATCACCACATTCTTCTACCCTCTCCTCACTTCACAGAGATCGTTATAAAATCCCCGAACCGCTTACAACTTACCGTTTCGAAACAGTAATGCCTCGGTTTATCGCTCCGATACAGTGTGACATTACTGAAACAAATATCGGTACAAACAAGTATTCGTATCGAAAATAACTTTATCATCCTCTGCGCACGCGATGCTGGAATTAGCTCGATCACGTGAACACGTTCAGTGTTGCGTTCAAGATCGTTGGAACGATCGCTAAGAACGAGGTTCGAGTGTCCTCACGAGTACCCTCGACGTATTGATTCCTTCCAGAGCATTCAAATCACTACATTCGTCCACCCTCTTGCCACGACCGGGTCCCCTCGCGGCCCCCTTCGGCCCCTCGCCTGTCAAGGATCCTCAGAAATCCCTCGCCCCTTTAAAGGCTCGTCGTCCTCGCCCAGCAGGGGCGCGCGTTTCCAGCCCCGCCACGGTTTCTCGTTCCCGACCCCGTAACCCATCTCGCAGGAATAAACCCGACTGACAGTCAGACCGGGGAAATTAGTGGGTCGTGCATAATGGGTGGCAGGAGGACGCTCTCGATGCCCAGAGCGAAGGAGCACGATCCTCCGGCCGCGGCGAAACCATCCGCGACCAACGACCGTTAGTCACGCCAACATCTTTTTCTCTCCCAGCGCCCAGCGAAAACGAAACTACGGCAAGACGGCCTTGAACCGAAAGACCGCGAAACACCGTCCCGCTTATTCCACCTCGTTAGTCCAATTTCCCCCGGGGCCCGTCGATTCGCGATGGAAGCTCGTCGTCTCGCGTGGCGAGCCTTCGTTAGCGGAAAAGGTGCGAAGAAAACGCGGGGAGAAAAGCGGAACGGTTCCGAACGAACAGTGAAAAGCTACCTATCTATATTCAAAAGCTGTTATCTAAAAAATGGTTGGTAGGACTGAGAAATTATATCTACAGTAATTGTAGAAAATTGAGCGCTCTTTTAATATTATTTGAACAAAATTTCGATGGGGCTTACCATTTTTGAGGAATTCTTTAAATTCTAAGCATTGATGAATTCTAAACTTTAAGTCTGGTCGGCATTCTTCCCTGTTATTCGATTGCAATAAACTTTCTCAGGGACTATTTCTTTATCTCTAAATGGAATCCTTCTAGGGGTGACGATAAAAATGAGAATACGAAAAAAATGAGCCTCCCTGATACGCAATAAATCGCCACGTGTCCTTTTCTCAACGAAGAAACTGAACACGCTCGATCGGCGGACGCGAAGGGAAGCCTATATTCGCTAATTAAATTGGAAACTAAATTCAGCCGTGTACCCACACGCATTGGCCGCGCTCACGTGGAATAAAGAGGCTCGCAGAGCTCGGAGCCAGTAGCCGTGATCCCAGATTATAACCGAGGCGTTAAAGTCACTTTGCGAAACCGGTCTTGCATGCGGTAGCCAGGCCTTACCTACCAGGGGAATGCAATAAAATTACCAGGCAATTGTATCCACGTGTCCGTGGAGGACGAAGGGACAAGTAGTTTCGGCTTCTGATCTCTAGCGCAACGTTAACAGCCGCGCTGATTTACTGCCTCGCCGCCAGATGTACAGGCTGATCCACGTGCGCCCATCGTCTGGAAATTTTCCTCCGCCGTGAAGGGATATAGCGTCTAATTTTCCAGAACCTTCAAAGACTGTGTACAGCAGACGCGAGGATATATGCATAACGCGAATGAATGACCGAATCGACTATTCAAATTCGCAGTTCATAGAAGAATTTAAGATTCGCTGAATGGTGGAAATTGAATGCAAAGCGCAATCAACTTCACACGTTCGCATTAAGCAAGCGCTTGCACGAAAGGAAACGTCACCCATTTCCGGCCGCGTTATCACCTGCTTCTGCTTGTTATTCGTGTCTGCCCCTTTCTGTCGCTTTGCATTTCGCGCGCCTCGTGCCGCTGATCGAACTTCAACACGTTGACGAGATGTAAATACTTCTAAGGTCTCCCGAAAACGCGCATGTGTGAGGTTGGAGGATCTTTATAAGTCGTCGAGTTAATTCTAAAAGCGACACAGACTTCTAGGGTAAACACAATCGAACGTTCTTAAATTGATGCGGAAGAGCACCCGACTCTTCCCCGCGCGTCGTCGACCTTCTTTGACCGCTACACGCTCGATGTCTGCGATTCGGGGGACTGTTTGGAGGAATATTCATTTATCGATGGAAACGCGGCAACCTGTAAACCCGCGCCGCTTAGCATTCTTGCGCAACGTTCTTGCACAGTCTGGCGAAACGCAACGATTATTATTGGTAAAAGTGGTCGCGGGAAATCGTACGATAGGACCCCTGGCTCGCGAATTACCATTAGGATTTCTTTCACGCGAGAAGGAGAGATCTCGTTTCATAAAAGTCGAGTGTCCCGGTAATGGAAAAAAGCTCTTCCGAGGGTCTTCTTCCCCTCCGTCCGCCCTCTGGATACCCTCGTCGACCTTCCTCGAAACTGGTTGATTTAAAGAACACCTTAAGCTCTCCCTCGCCCTCCCCGGCCTCTTCATGACGTATTTATGCAAATTAGAGGCACGGGCGTCGAATAAACGACCGGGTGGAATCGTCGTAATTAAAGATCTGTCGAGGGGATGAGAGAAACGATGCACAGGGGTGGGAAGGGGCGAAAGCGTGCCAGAGAAGTGAGGCGAGGAAAGTGGTGAATTAAAATTAGACCCGGCTGTAATCGCAAGGATGAAGAAGGTACCCTGGTACGATAAGACCAAGCAAACGAATCGGAATGATTCGACGACAGGAAACGGGAGAAGCGAGTGCGGAACGTTCGAGAAAGAGGCCCGCCTGGTGTTTTCTATCGACTGCGCGCAGATTCGTGGCAGGGAAAGCGCCTTCCCAGGTTAAGGGGGGAGCTATAATAAATAACTTTTTTCACACATTTAAGGCAAAATTTTTTTGGAAAAAGTGAATGTTTTTTCAAGAGGCCGCCATTTGTTCAATTTGGCATCTTTTAAGTTATGAATTTATACGATTGGTGCGTACGCTCATAAACTAAACGAAAATTGTTCGATTTTTGGTTTCAGATGAAACCAAAAGCCGCAGTGGGACAATTGCGTCGCCAACAGACTAGGTATAAGCCCTTAGAATTTTAATACAATTTTTTTTATCTACCTTAACCTGATAATACAATATCCCGAAAGTTTCAGAAAGATCGATTAAATACCTTCTTTAAAAAATTCCCAAAAAATGTCTCGATTTTCAACTAGTTACACCAGTCTCCCCCTTAAACTCTACTCCAACGACCGTCTCGAAAAACTCCTAGAGGCTCTTGTCCGAGCAGATCGGGACGGCGAACGTTTCCTTAAGGAGGGGCCCTCGGGGTCTGCTACACATACATAAACTCACTCTGCACCCTTGAGGGCCAAGAATACGAACAAGGGGTGCGTTCTATCCAAGCGCCTCGCCGCCCAAAAGACGATACAGGATCCCTCTATCTCAATCTCCAATTGTGGCTAACAATCCTGCTTCGCCATGAAACCTTCGTGCTATCGCAGAATATGCAGAGCGAAGAGAATAAGGAATCCTCTGGAACTGAAGGCATACATCGACGTTTTCATGGCCAAGATAAAACCCTCGGATGATTCACCGTGTTATCGGTGAAACCGCGGCGGACAATGGTGACGCAACCACGATTTCTTTTCCCATTTTCGCGCAACGGTGAAGAAAAACAAGACAAACACTTGCGATAGATGATAACGGACAGACGGGCACGGGTTCACTTTGGAACACGTCGTTCACGTGAACTTCGCGCCTTCACGCGACGTTTGGCTGGGCGCATACGCCAGCCTTCCCGTATTTATTAATGCAAATATTATCGGCCTCGTTACGCTCCAGGCTCCTCTGATCGCGTGCGATCGAGCAACTCTGTAACGGGCGGTATATAACATTTTGACTCGTGCAAGCGCAGCATCGCCTCTCGTGGCCATTCCACGCACACATTCTACGCTGAATGGGCCGTTAATTAAACACCGTTGCGGCACGCGTGCTCGGAATGGAACGATCCACCGATAGAAAACTTGGCGACAATTATTGTCGACGGTTCGACTCCGCGCTGTATAGTACCTACTCGTTTGGGGATATCGGTGCGATATAAAAATCGAGGCACTCGGTATCAACACTCGATACTCGTATCTCTTAGGACAATATAAATCGCTACAATTAACGCGATAGCGGGGCAAGGTAACTGCCGCTTGACTCGACAGGATTCCACAAACACTTCACCAAGCATTACGCGATTACTATTTCGATTAGCTATGCGGCTACTACAAACTCCTGATTTTCGCGCCACTAATCTCACCGCGGTCTGGAAGCATCCGCTGTCTGAATGCAAACGCGGCGATAATATTTCTCGTGCCGACGTCGTTATTATTGACTAAGCGTCAACGATCGCCGTCAGAAGGGGGCTGAATAATCTGGCCGGCGGGGCGAATTTGCATGCGATTCAATCTGGAGTGTAAGCCCGAGGAAGGAAAGAAGGAGCACCAAATAGGCAGAGAAGTTTCGGTAAACAAGTCAGCCTCGACGGCGATGAATTATTGAAGACAACGCTGGAACGAAAATAGAGGAGCAGAGCGGGCTCACGAGTCCGACTACCTGCCTGAAATTTTTCCACTGGCGGCGATCGAAGCGCAGCCACGTGGCCCGATGAGAAATATTCTTTATCCCACGTTTTAATTAGCCATGGGTTACGGCCAGCCGCGATAACGGCGCGGCAAGGTTACACGAAAACCGGCGATGATGACCGACGGGACGGCCAATTAAGATTCCTCCCTCGGTCTCCTCTGTTTTCCCAGCGAAGCGTCTCGTTCGATTACGCTATGCGAAAATAGACGGGATCGAGTGGACGCGGACGTTTCGAGGTTTGCTTATGGAAGGGAACACGGTAAATCTTGACGCTTCCGGCTTGCACAATGAGGCGCGAAGAATGGCGCGAATAATCAACCCGTTGATTAATGGCCCCGCGATTGACGGGCGGAAACAAATGGAGAAACCGTGCGCGAGTTCCTCGCGACTCTTTTTCTTCTCTCCTCCTCTCTGTTTCCTACGATCGTTAACGGTGTATTTATCGATTCCGTTAATATAACGAATAAATCCGAACCGAGATAAGGGGAATCCTATTTTTTGGGGGTAAAATATAGCAAGATTAGAGAATATTTTTTTAAGAAACTAGCATTTCGATTCATCTGATAGTTGAACCATGTATTTATGCATCTTTGAAAAAGTTGCAGTTTTTTTATTAAGTTTAATAATAAACATAGGAGCTATGCATGTTTTTAGCCCAAAAAGTAGAATTCCTTCTTAAGTGAGAGGATTTATGTCGCCATTAAATTCGGAAGAAATGCGAAGCCCGTTAAGTGCCCCCGAGCAGAGAGAAAACTTCTCCGTGTCCTCGCGCGGGTCGCTTTTATCGCGATTAAATGGAGCGTCCTCGATCACGAAGCAGTGGCGATCGTCCGTTTCTGCAGATATTTAAAAAAGCCCCACGGTCCCGCGTATTTATACCCTCGGTGAGGAATTCGACCAAGAATGCGGCGGGGAACACTTGCTGACTACCATCTGTTGTTCGTGGTGGGCAAGCTTCCATGCATCCCGTCGATCGTTACTCACCCGCGGCGACACGGATTTTACGTAAACGTTCTATCGACTTTTTATAAGCGGTGACGAGATCCGCGGGAGAATAATGCGCCCGCGACGGACGCCACGATATTTCGAGGCGGCGGGGATCGAGGTTGTTGGCGACCCGCGGCCGCCGGGTGAAATTCATTATTTATACGGCGCAGTACAGGAATTCCCGGAGGAGTAGAGAAAAAAAGAATCGACCTCGCGGGAGAAACAATGGCCCGCTGTTGTTCCCGGCGGTCGCGCCACGAAACGCGACGCAGCCGCGCACCTGTAACGACTCGCGGCCTCATAAAAATATTCATCGAGGTCGCCGAACGAAAAATGAATTCCCCGCGGACGATCGAGCCGCCGAACCGCGGGTAATCTCCATACGGCAATATGTCACTGACCTGCATAACTCGATCGAATACAAAGAGGCTTTTCACCGGAAACGGTCATAAAGGGGGAGGGAAAACGACAGAGAAATTGGTGAGGATATTTTTCGATAAAAAATCTGTTGACATCCAGAGTAGAGTTAATGGCACAGAGCGCTCAAACACCTCCGCGAGAATTTCACGGATATCGCATGACCGATCTCGGTGCAGTTCCGTCGTCAAGCGGAGTGTGTACACTGTACAATTCTACAGAGTTGCAAAGGCGTTAAACGCGAGACGAGCGGAATCCTTGACGACGTATCTGACAAGAGGCGGGGAAGAAGGTGACGTACGTCGGTGGCGAGGGAAACAATAGATGCGAGCGAAACGCTCGGCTCCGCAGGTCATTAGAATAATGGATGAGAGGGGTGCAAAGGTCCTGATCGGTTATTGGCGGTGATGCGATCGGATGGATCGAGATCGTCCCTCCAGGCCAGGACGGCTCGCTCCCGTATTCATGCGATGCACACCGGCGCTCCGTGCATTGTGTACGTGGCGCACATGCGACCGCAGATGTATGCACATGCATTTAGGTCGGGCCGGTATCTCTGTCCACGGCGTATGCACCGCGGCTGCAAAATTAGCCACGGGGCGTTCTGTATTTCGCTTCTGTTACCAGGCGCGAGAGAATACCTCGCCCCCTTAGGTGCTCCCGTTCCGTTGATTTACGCCCGTCGAATCATTCGAGAATAAACACGGCCGGAAATATATCGCCGACGGAAATTGCACTTTCCATCTGGGAGCATCGCCGGCAAGCTTACAGTGGAAATTTACGTGGATTGACGGGCGACGAGCTCCTGCGTCCGACACCGGCACCGATTCGTCGCTCCTCGGAATACGCGCCGACAACTAAACCAGCGTGTTTGTTTATTTTAGCGACGAAGGCTACGCGCTCCGCTTAGCTCACGGAATTCTCCACACCGACGCGCCTTATTACGTGCGTGACTGAACACACTCCTGAATGTACTTCTGTGGAAATGAATACCCGAGGCATCCTTCGAATATGTTTCCACCGGTGTTACGCTGGTTCGTTGCGCGCTTTGAAATAATTCTGATATACTGCGCGTCAACAGATGATGCTTACATTTCTTTTCTCCTACTAGAAACACTGCTCCGTGGAAAGCCAAGGGTCATCCAGCTTAGGTGAGTCCGCGTTCTTCAATACCTCGCCCTTGGTGGTGCACGCGGAGCGAAGCGATCGCGGCAATTACGTTCGTAGATAAGATTACGTAAAGCGCGAGTTTGGCTCTCCTCTGGCCTGACCTCCGAGCCGGCTAGAGAGGGCGAACGAGGAGGAAATAGATGCAGGGGGAGAAGGAGGTGAAGCAGAGGGTAAAAGGGAGAGAGAGAGAGACTATGTATATAGGTCCGTGTGGGACGTATGACGCGAGGGGAAGAGCAACGGGGGGCAAGAGAACGAGAACGAAAGAGAGAGGAGTAGTGGAGTAGAGGAAGGAGAGGGATTCGTATGTGCTGCTGCTGGCACCAAGCAGTCTGCTCCGCTCACCTCGGTATTCCCGCAAGCAATGCCAGCCGAGATTGCTGCTCGGTACTTGACTCGCGTTCACGAACATTCACGAACATTCGCGAACACGTACGATACCGTGGTTCGACGTGTAGCTACACGAGAGAGAAGAGCTGCCCACCCGCGACTAGGCAAACAAAAATTTTGCTCTTATGTACCACCTTCAGGCCACGTGTGGTCAACCCTGTTGGGAAAAGGTTCTCCCTCGTCGGGAAATGATTCTCATGGAGCCCCGCGATGCTGTATCGCGTCCTTGACGGATGCTCGATATTAAAATTCAACGGAGACTTGATTCCTCCGCCCTCTTTCCCTATTAGGTAGCGGTGTCTCGCGTCACGCTGACGCACGCTCGATATTAAATCCTCCTGCCCGCGAAACGAGCCTCGCGCCGATACCGGATGCCGAGTTTCATTCGACCGATGGGAAATTCATATTTTCGGAGGAAGCTGCGAGAAGCGAGGCGACAGACGCGTCCAATGGGGTAGCTCCAGGACATATATCGTTTGCGAAGAGATGTTGAAGATTCTTGACAGAGTTAGAAGCGACACGCAAGCTTCTCAAGGAACAGGGATCTTATTGTGGGTGAAAGGAATATAGTAAGACAGTTGGAGCATGCTCGAGTGGCTTTAAAAACGAACCAACTATTTTTGATTCGAATACATTTTTATTTTATTTATTCGAATAAAAATTTATTCGAATAATGCCCAACTCCGGCTTCGTTATATAACGTCCAAGAACTACAGACACGCTGGTGCCTCGCAGTCTTCATCCTGCACTTAATAAATTTCTTCCACCCACCTCTGTCCTCTCCGCACCAACTCTACCACCATGGTCTTCGACAATTCCTCTAGGAATAAATCCATGGCCAGTGGACACTCGACTAGGTGACAACCAGGGGGAGGATGAATTTCGTAGCAAAACTGACGACTTTGGACCGCGGGGAACCAGATGAAAAACGGAGAAGACGCGACAAGAAGCACAAGGTACGGGTGGATTCTAAATTTGGCCGACACCGCGAGAAACAGGAACGGTCGCTGACGAGGCCCGTGTCGACTAGAGCACCAGCAATAGAGAAAGGAAAAGAGGGGGCGGGACTGTGCTCGAACAGACCGTTCATTGTTTGTAATGGACTGCCTGTATGTATACACGTCTCGTTCTAATTTCCTTCCTGTTTACGTTACCCACGGACCACTCGTCTGGAATCTAGCCCAACGTATTTTCGACCGCTCTCCGTGTTGTTCGGCACTGTTCGAGAAAAGGGAGCCGTGTTTGCGCCGCGACCGCTTGCGCTTCGAAGGGTGGCCCCACAGGTGAGGCCACAGTAGTCAATATTTTGCAATTTCGTAACTGATTCCCCGATCTTTCCAAACTTTGGCCCCGCAGATTTTTATCACAGCCGAATTCGAGCCGACGTCGCGAAACTTTCCACGGGAACTTCCACGGCTATCGCGAATCACGTGCACGAGAGATAGTTCCGTAGTCGCGATAAAGTTGCAAGGCCATGATAGTCGCGGCGGCTCCCCGCCGAGGGGGAAGTTTCTCCGGTTTGCAGCGTGATTGTAAAGGAGGATCATTTACAAACGAAGGCGCGAAAGAATAACATTCCCGTCATGGGGTCGTCCTTAAATTAAGTAAGGCTGTTTTGGGGGGAGGGGTCGCGAATTTCTTACGTTTTCTTAGAAGAGGAGGGGGGAGAGTCAGGTAGCGTCTTAAGTAATACTTTTTAACCTAATTTTTAATAAATACAAATTCTATCATTAATGTCCCAGAAAAGTTTTTTAATTTAAATTTCCCGAAACCGAGTTAAATGAGTTATATAAACCTTTAAAAGAATTTTAATAACTGAGGGGGGTGCAATATCAAATCTTACGAATTCTTATACTGGGGGAGGGAGGGGGTAAGAAATCGCCAAAATTACCTTTACGTAATTTAAGGACGGCCCCTGTTCGTGAAGAAGGAGCAGGGAGTGGCAGCGATTCGCAGGCAACTTCGGGCCGCCACGGCTCGTAACTTCGGGGCCCCGAAGGGCGCAGGTGTCGCCGGAAGTCGTTTTACGAGCGAACGGAAACGTAAATCGGTGCGCGGCCTTCGTCACGGGCCCGAGGAGACTGAATACACAGGAGGGGCCTCGGTCGAACAGCGATCGCAAGGGATTTGGTAAACTTTAAATAAACAGGGGGGCGCCCGCGGCGCTCTCGAGGACAGGGGGTGAAACGGGAATCGCGTGTGGAATCCAACAGGCTAGGCGTCCCTTTGGAAACGCCGATCGCACGGAGAAAAGGATAACGTATACCGCGGTGTCTTAACTGTTGCCACTTACGCGCTGGGATTTATGGAGACGTTGTGCAACTACTTAGGTTTTAACGACGCACGTGGCATGTGCTACCGGTTGAACAAAAACGTATGGAAATTAGAAACACCTTAGAATATCCATTCCGGGATGAGTTTTATAGGAAGAATCATGTTTCTTGTGATCGTAAGTTCGGGTATTAAGTGTACTAATGATTAATCCAAATTACTCAGCGAAATTCAAGGTTTATTTTAAAATGAAGTAAATCATTGTTTACTGCTCTGCGAGCTGTTTTTGCATTCGTATCGAATTCTCAGCGAGTAGGTGCTCCAAATCATATTTGTCGCACTTCCAAGGTTCTCCAGGGCGTTGTTTGTCGATCAAACTGAAATCACCGCTATTAAAAAGGAATAAATTGATTCGCATGTTTTTGTAGTCTTTTTTCCTCGTTGGATTTCGTAAAAAATACAGTGTCCGATATGCAGTATATCAGTTGCCATTTTTAACTCCGTTAAATTGAATAGTTTAGAGATTTACGCTGAGTCTTCCACCAAATCAAATGTCATTTTTAACATTTATACATTATTCATTTGTACACCTAATAGAGCTGTTAAGAGCCGTGTTAAATTCGCGCGATTCCGCCCACGCGCGAGATCCACTCGATGTGAAAGCTCGGTGTGAACGTGGCTTTAAAGGCTCGAGGCGAGCTCGCCGCAAGCTCTTGAATAGATTCAATCGGGAGTGTCTTCTCGGAAGTGCTCGGATGCATTTAAATGCCCCCGGTCAAATAAACAGGGCGTCCGTTGAATACCGATCGCCGGCCGATATGATTTCAGCATTCGTACACCGTTCGTCTTTCTTCCACGACCGCGCTCCCCGTCGCGAGCTTGTTTGTTCCTACGTTGCGTATCGAGCACGCTATATTTAACATCGTTATCTCCTTCGCCTCGTAACGGTACGAATAACCGATCTTTGAAAAATGAAAAGCAATTACTTCGCTAGCCGGTAAAAGCGTCCGCAGCGGATCGGCCGGATCCATCGAACAATTCAATTATCACAGGCCACATCCGCCACGGTGAGAAGAGACGATTCGCTAACCGACTCGTGAATAGGCTTTGTATTTCGGAGCTAATTGGTTTTAACGCGCGCCCAAGGTCCCGCATATCACACCTATTCCTCAGCTCGGCTTTATCAAACCTAAGAAGAAGCGCTTGATTAATTCTAATCTCACGCTCATCTGCAACTCGCGACACTCATACCGATCCTCCTCCGTTGCGTAACGCCGCTTTCTGCCGATAATGCGAATAAACAAGTGGCGTCGAGTCGAATCTTTGATCCTCGACCCCGCGAATCCTATCTCCTCGATCGCCAGGATTAGCCGAGGGATCGGCAGCGACGATGCTCACCTTGATCCTGCCCGCAAGGGTAAAACGGAATGGTAGGAGGTGTCTCTCTTTTCGCAGCAAGAAACGCGATTGCATCTGTCGCTCGCAAGTATGCGGGAGACCAAACGGGGGGAGCGGCTCGCGGCCAGAAAAAAAAGAGTGACGAGCCCGTCACGTTGCCTGGCCGCGAGAGGAATGGAGAAGTACCTGCGCTGACTAATCAATAATCTCGTCAGCCAGGGAGCAGCGACAATATAATGGCAGGCAGACTTCTGTCGGCACTGATTGATCGTGATCGCCCGCTCCCAAGGATATCGTCCTGAGGCGTTCCGAGGGTCTTTGCCAAGGACACGATCCTGCCATTCGACAGCATTGCGTCACGATTACCGCACCTGAGATCATCGCGATGCCCGCGGGATTCCAGCGCGAACGCGCGGAAAGCTACTCCCCCTCCGTTTGCCGAGACTTCCCAGCCGCGACGAGGATCGGTACGCGCGCCGTCGAGGAGCAGCGTTTCGTTAGAAGGCTCTTTGTTGCCCGGGAACGAGGAACTAGAGGGGAGAGTGGGGCGGCTCGTCGGGGAAGATGAAAAACAAACGAGCGTGGCTCGATTTGACGTAACACCACGTGGTGGCACGCGGAGCCGAAAGGAGAACGGGTTCACAGAAACGAGATTTACGAGGGTCGAGGATCTGGCTCGGGGAGGAGACATGTGCGCGAAGCTTTTCTTCTAACAAAAAGCGAGGAGGGAGTTGGAGAAACGTGGGACCATGCGCGCGCAGGGCTCGGTGCAGGGACAAAGGAGCTTCGCCACCGAACGACGTCGTTAAACACGAAAAGATGACCGAAATGTGCGTTCACAGAACCGCGGAGGAGGTGTGATTACCAGATCCCTGGAAGAGGAAAATGAGCGGATTCCGCGAACCGATAAAATCATCATGTTCCATTTCTTGTTATTCATTCACGGTCGGGCGGACCTTATCGAATCGTAGTCCCCTCGTAGTCGCCGCGCTTGCCCTCGCCCTCGCGTCCCCCCGTAATTTCGCACGTTCGACCGGTCTGCGTTGGAGAATTACTCCGAAATCGCGGGAGTTACGTATCGAGGCGAAACAATTGCGTCACGTCTTCGCGAAGCGTTCGGCGGTGGCCGCGCGTGTGACGCGAAGCCACGAGGAGAAACAGGATTAATTTCTTCGGTGATAACCGGGCGTCGATGAAAACACGCCCAAGAAAGATACCCAAAGAGATATCTGGGTATGTAATTCGGGACGAGGCGAGGACACCAGCCGATTTCGGCGCCGATCTGACGAAATTTTCGCGCTTTTTACGCGTCCTCTCCCTTCCCCGGCTCAAACAACTTTTCCATTAGATAGAGAGGGCGATGATTGTCGTACGATCTCGCTTGTTTGCGACGCTCGCGTGTCGGGAACCGATAAGCACACGTCGCTGGCAATAACAATTCTTGTTTCGACGGTTCCCTTCTCGCACGCTCGCGGTGTACCTACGAAACACGCGCGGAAATGTGAAATATTCCGTGCGTCGCGTCGCCACTGAAATATAAAGCGCACACGTGCCCGTGTCGTTTGCATATTTATGCAGATCCTGTTCACGCGTGACGCTGTGAATCTGTGCGGCCGACGGGCAGCTCAGACGAAGAAAGTAACGCGTCTCGTATTCATGCGGCAAATAAAGCGGACTATCTCCCTTCGGCGTAATTAGATGAACGAGATTGATCGCGATCCCAAGGGCACTCGACAAATTGCTGCGTGCGAATTGCTGGATGGTCTGCTTGAGGGAATGTTAGTGACAGATGTCGAATAGGACTGAACGTTGCCCGGAGAAAGGCAAGAATCCTGTTTCCCGATTGTCGTCCGTTTGCCGCTAAATTAATGTTAAACATCGGTATCGCTGACGTCGAGCGTGTTAACGGGAAAATGTATTTTCGTCAAGGAGGCTTCCCGTCCTATCGCAAGAACTGGTCAGTGATATGGGAGCAGGCTGCGGCTTGGTAAACTGTTCTCTTCGCGATGCTGGATTTAATTATTGCCACTTTATCGGACATTTATTGCCCGCAGGAAAGTATCTATGCTGGCTTACGGCGCCGCGACGATAGTAGGCTTCTGTTGGTTGACCGATTGGAAAGCAGTATGCAAACATATTCCGTACTACGGTGGAAAATACGAGAGGAGAAGTCCACGGAGATACGCCCTCGAGTAGGGTTCAGCGTTCGGCATTCTTGTTATATTTTCAAATAAAATTGTTTATATTTTGTAAAATTAAATAAATCGGTATGGAGAATTCCGTGCTTTGAGTATGGGACTTTGTTAAAATAATATTTAAAATAAAAAAAAAATCCGCCCAAACAGGGACTCGAACCCTGGACCCTCAGATTAAAAGTCTGATGCTCTACCGACTGAGCTACTCAGGCGATACAGACCAGGGCCAGTGCACAACGTTATGAACTCCCCGTTCCGTATTGATTTGCTTCAAATCTAAGAGAAAATAAAAAGAAAAAAAATGTCCGCCTGGACGGGGACTCAAATCGTGGATCCTCGGATTAAAAGTCTGATGATAAACTTTCTTCTTTTTTTTAAAAATGCGTATTAACAAGATTTTGTACACTCTAAAATATGTAACTAGAGTTAAGAACATTTTAAAAAATTGCCATACATTTTTTTTATAAAAGGAAATTAATTATTCCACCTGGTGGAAACTCTTAGCTGTGCAGTTACGGTCGAAATTCTTTGATACTGCGATTTTGGTAGTGATAAATTCTAAAAAATGTACCTGTGAGATTAAAAACATCGTTCTGCGAATGAGGAATAATGGATTAACACATTGTCAGTTAACGACTACGTGTATCGCGTTTAAAATTCCGCGGTTTATCGCGATACGCTGATCGTCGTCATTGGAAACGGAGGCGTCAATGTCACGCCGGATATAATTATAAACCGAGCGATAATTCCTTATTAACCCTTCGACTCGGTCGGCACACGCGGCGATAGAAGAAAAACCAAGGCTGGCGATCAAGGACCCCAGAGGCTCGCAACTTTTTCGTCGCGCGTAATCGTCCGCTGTAAACTGTTGTCAACGTCCCGGCAGAGATCGTAGTCTGCGTGTGGTAGGAAAATATTAATACCCTTTTCTGTCGATTGCTATCCCCTCCTCCGCGATAACAGAGACGTGCATAGCTCGGAGTCAGCAGCTGCGTTCGCACGCGTGTTTTCTCGGCAAACAAACGGCTCCACGTGGTAATTCGGCGATTCGTTGCTTTAATATCACATTCGAAGCTGCACTTTATTCCCGCGCTCGTCTATCTCCCTCGCTAATAAAGTGACCCGAGCAACAACAGGCAGTGGAACGGTTTTAACCGAACTCTGGCAACGACAAGAGGAAGTCGCTCACCGGAGGGTTGAATTAATTTAATGGAGCAGATCGTATCGGGAAAGCTTCCTCCACGAACGCACTGGGTGGAAAATTTCTCTGCCGAAAATATCGGGAGGAAAAATATGTTTTTCTTCGCTCTTCCCCTGCGTCCCCTTATCGCGGAACCGGGAATCGTAGTATATTACTCGATGCACTCGGGGCGATTAGATCGAGGTAATGTTGGCACGCCTGGTACAGTAACACGAATAAAATTGAATACAAGAGTACCACTTTATAAGTCAATAGATATAAGATTAATATAGAACTGTTTTAGGACCGTGTGTTGCAGTCACTGTGTCCGGAAGGACACTGACTGCGACAACCACGGTCCTGGGTGCTTGACACTGTCACAAAAGGCTGGCAGTGTGTAGGGCCATAAAAGTGACATCGACAGTATCCAGACACCAGACCCTTTGCTTACAGATCCTGTCGTTGTTCCTCTGTATAAGTTCAAGGCGCGTTGTTTGTGATCACCGGAATGCAAAGTATTGCGAAAAAGAAAAGTCTGATCCAAGAAGAGGCGCTCTCGCGGGGCGCAGCCTTGACACCAAGCGAGTCGTGTTGTTCCAGTGGCGGACACTCGAATCGAGGCGGACTATCGCCGGCTAATTAAATAATCGCCGGTTCAATTTTTTCATTGCGACGACGTCTCTCCGACGAATCGAGGGGGACGTCGGTCGCAATTTTTCCGCGGGAGATTCCTCGTTATCGTCGGGCGAGACACGTTCGCAGGAAAATTTCAATAAATTTATTGAAACCTCTGAGACTGCGACCTTTCACTACCAAACGTTAGCCTCGAACGATACTAGCTGTTGTTGCGGCAACCTCGAATCAGTTCGACTTTTGCTCGCGTCCATTGACATTCTTTGTATTTTTCCGAGATTTTGGTTGACCATTAACTCCCAGTGCAAAATTCTATCGTCTGTTTATATTTAAGTTTTCTTACCACCCATCCGTAAGTTTCTTGATAGTAAAGTAGATTTCAATGTTCTTGGTTCAGAATATCAAACATTTTCTTCATAATTCTATTGTGGATTATTATATAAAAAAAATCGATATTTGTCGTTTCAAAATAACAAGATCAACATATACATATATCACTCTCACAATTTTGAAGTAACGGTTCAAGGGTCTGGGCGTTAAACTGTTAACGTAGGAAGCACGAGTATCTATCCTTGATGAAACGTGCCAGGATATAAAATTTAGTGCCAGGATACAAATTTCCTCCAACTGTGGCACGTCGAAGAGCGTAATATGTACCTACCTAAAATTCCAGCTTCCCCAATTTCAGTCCCCGCGCCGTTCTTCGACAGCACAACGACCAGCCCCGAATATCCGGAGGGGCGAAACGCCGGTGAAAAATAAAAACAACGTTCACCGTTGCAACCCTGTTTCCTATAATTGACTTTTTCCGCAACGTTGACTCGGTCACACCGAAACCCATTTTTTCACCCGAGCTTTAACAACCGTTATGAAGATGAACCCTTTCACGGGCACCCTGGAGAAACGATTCCATGGCGAGGGCAGAGATGGACAAAAAATTATTTAAAATTAAAATTTCGTACACAAATTTTGATTTCAAATAATTATTTGTCCACATCTGGACGAGGGCTTTGTAACAGAGCCCAGTTTTGTTGACATGGCACAGTTCACGTGGCACTTTCGAACAGCGTTACCATGTTCAATGGAAAACGGAGGGAAACAGAGAAAAAGCGGATGGTAGTAGGGAACGTAACTCAAGTCACGTGATGCAAGCGAGGCAGGCGTAAAATCTAGATGACAGGCATATGTATAGTAGTAGTGGGGTTTATGTGACGTCACACTATTTCCCTTAGAGGAAATTTCTCCTATATAGCAACGCTGCTTTCGACTCCATCCATGCACTAGAAAATCCAGTGAAACCAATGGCGGATCGTGTAATTCGTTTGCGGATGGTGCGCTTCTGTACGCGTGATTCAGGGTCGTCGTCCAGCGAGCGCAGCGTGTGGGGGCTTTCCCGAAGCGAAGATTCTTGGCGAGGAGCCACTAGCTTCCCGATGTGTCAAGTTCTCAATATTAGAAGTTACGTGCTCGCAGCTTCGCCAGGAGACTGCTTGTGTTCACGACAACTTCTGCGATACCCCAGTGGCGCAGCTTTATCTCAAGCAGATAGTAAAACGGGGTGGATATTGCCACTCTCCTGCCAGAACCTCCAGCATCTTGTCCCTCGATTCTCAGCAAACCCATAAATAAGAGCGTAAAACGGCCCCCGGCTTGCAGCGTAATGCGCAATTTGAAATTCCACGATAACGATTACTAATCCCTCTTTGGCATCCACTGAATGCCACTCGAATCGGAATTCAACCGGGTGTCTCGATCCAACAGGGATTGATATTTTAATTAAACTATATCCTCCCGCCATGAAATAAAGCAACGACACGTAACGTCCCGATAATCTGTCGTTGGCGGTAGCAGCACGAGGCAGAGCAGATTAGTGACGCGTGCAACGATATTGTATTGCCGGGATTACATCGTTGCTGCATACGGTATTACGTCAGCCGCGCGTTTCATCGAGGCAGCGAAGCTCGTTCTCCAGCTACCGCGTTGCATCGCGGTTCTCATCTTGGATTCTCCGCTGCCCGGCGAAGTCTTTCCGCGAAGAGTCCGGGAAACATTCCTCGTTCTCCGCTTGGCTCCAGGAGCAGCTGATTCATTGCCGTCGATATTAATCGCGGGGACATGGACTGTGTTGATAGAGGAATAATCAATAACGCGATCGTTTTCCTCCTTTGCTCGCCGATACGTGGATCTTCACACGTCCGCAGCGGCGAATGACGGCAACGGTGACATCAATTGCTCGGCGAAGTCATCGTGACGACAGATTAAAAGAGATTCGCTAGCTGCTGACGTTCTCGATCAAGGTCCGTTGCCCGATGCGATCCTCCGAATGATTCCTCCGAAGGAAATGGAAGAACGTTGTGGAACGGCTTCGTTAGAGAAGGCCAGTCGAGTGGGCAATGCTGCGAGGCGTCGGTGCGTAGGAAAAGCTCGGAAAGCTCGGTGATTAACCCAGAAAACCCGATGATCGTGCATCGACCCGCCGCATGGACTCTCGCGAAAGCCAGAGAGAGAACGGCACACCACGAGCAGGAAAGGGAAGGAGCCTGTTTCTAAGAATCTCGCCGAGCGCTAGCAAGCATCCCTTGGGCACTTGCCAGCATCGTCGTATCGCAAATATAGGCGGTTAACGCTGGCCTCACACCGAATATCCTCGGTGCAATGCGAGAAATTAATCCTCCATGGAGTGCGGTTTACGGTGGTAAACCCTTGGACCGCTGCTGGTCACTTGCAACACAACGGGGTAGGTAAACGAGAGGATCGAAAAGCCTGCAAAAGAGGAAACGTGAGCTGGTCTCCCTGTTGCACGACATTCACATTGTGGACTTTAGTTGAGACTACCACCCTCGCTGGTAGCGAAAAGAACCCTTGAAATATTAATCAGGGAATTACAATCCGAGTTCAAGTCAGCTGTAGAGAAGTATTCATCGAATCTATTAAAAAAAATCGACCACCCAGAGGCCTTTTTTCCAAAAATCAATGCTATGTTTAGAGCGAAACAGCTTGACGGTATCAGTGAACTGGATATCGATCAAAACGACGCGCCCTAATTCAAACCAATGAATGCAAACAGAAGCGGAGGAACAATCAATTACTCGCGATCCAACCCTGAGCCTTTTTAACGTGTTTTTCTTTGCACTCACTAATTCACGTAAATGCACTTCAACTATGTCGATAAACATCGTGAAGAATGAGAGGAAAAGTGGAGCATGAGACTCTTAATCTCAGGGTCGTGGGTTCGAGCCCCACGTCAGGCGATATCTATTTTTTCCCCCCGTTTGCACCCGGCGAAACAACTGCGATGTAACGCAGCGTCAAATATTTAAGACCCTTCCTACTGTTCCGCCGTCTTCTATCACGCCCCGCTCCAACCACCGAGGCCGAGGCCCCTGATAAAAACCGATGCCGCGTTTTTGCACACGCGACCCACGCACGGTATTTTTCCCACCGTTCGAAAAGGTACTCTCAGCCCAGCGGCATGTAAATAATCGAAATCATCGCTGCCCCGTAATCTTATCAGAATCAACAGACGCGATGGCGGCGGCACTTCGATATATCATCTCGCGACAAAAGAACGTCGAAGCCGAGGGAAAACAGAAGGTGTACCATTGCCATTTGCACAAGCAATCCCGATTTATCTCCTTTATGATAAATAATTGTAAAAAGGAGCATAACATTACGCAATGGCTTCTGCGAATACAAGAATATCTCTAGAGGGCCTTTAATCCGACAACCAGGTGTCACCTGGGCGCTATCTTCCAAAAAAATTATGATTTTGTTCAAACACTGTTGTAAGAAAGTTGATGAAGATAAATTATTGTAATATGAATATATCGTTTTGATAACGATATTTTCAAGAATTCCCCTCGCCAACGCAGTCGTCTCGAGCCTCCCTTGTTTAATTTCGCTGCAGTCCCCGGAGAGGCCTGGTTTATGACACCCTCAAGCGTCGATCGCGCTTTCTCTTTTCCAAGACCCTCCTCGACGACAGCTAAGTGTTCGCTTGGAAAAAAATCAAGAGCCAAAATCCCATTTATTCCTTACACTATATTCTTTTTGCGTTTCCCATAATTTTCACACCAATAAATGTAAATTTATTTGTAATTCTGTTACGTATACAGGGTACCACGGAACGTTTGCTATATAGAGCATTTTCCTTAAATCCGCCACTGCCTTTAATGTTCTCAAGATCCATGGGATCCCTTCGAGGCAGGTCTCAAAATTCCTCGAGTATGTTGTCAGTCGGCCCACAAAGGCCTTCAGCAGGCTCAGGGAGCAGAGGGGGTGGAGTGAATTAAAATTCTCAAAGCCCCATCTTGCTTCTTTGCCCGCAAAGCCGAGGAATCCATCGGGCAGGTGCGCGCGTTGTGGAAAACGTGGAGGAGCCGCGGAAAGGCAGGAAGAAGGGGGAGGGCCGTCCAAATGTGCAGAATAGAACGCCGGGGTGCCAGGTGTTTCGGGAAGCTATTTTCGATTGCAGTTTCGGCGAGAGCCCGCGGCAGAGGGGGTGGAAGGGACGGTCCGCGGAGTCGTGTATTTTTAGCGGGCTACGGCATGCGGCACACCACCGCAACGTTTCGACACGACCCGAAATAAAGTGTTTATCGAACGACACACCGGGCGAATCGCGAGCGACCAGTGGCTGGTGGTCCCTGCCAGCGAAAGTAGATCGGTTTACGGGACGGAGACAATGACTAATTAATAGCCCGTGCTTCCTTCCGTTTCCGAGCGCACCAGCACATCCCTGTTCGCAGCTGGCCCGATCCTAACTGTACTTCCCCGACGATCGTTTTGTTCGAGCGCAGATACGAGCAAGATGAACTGTCGTGGAATACGAAAATGTCACACAAGATGGATCTAACCTCCTATATTCTAATAGTAGCTTTAATACTCGACTTCGCCTGGAATATAGATTTGGTTTTTAAAAAAAAATAAAAATTTATGTTTTGTGAAAATAGTCACATTCATGTGGATCAGCCAGGCATAATAAACTTAGGCACATGTCGTGATCCAAGAATTTACCGTTCGAAAGTTTTTAGGCGCCAGAGAAACACACAAACATATAAATTTTCTGCTTTGTATATTAAGATGTAGTCTATTCGAAATCGAATAAAATAGAGAGAAGAACTCTGCAGCGTTCATTCGAAAGGCGTCTCCGCAACTTTCGCTGAAATTGAGTTATTGCTGCCACGAAGCACAGAAATAGTTTACATGTATATTAAATCAGGGAACTATATCTACATTGAAACTGAAGATAAAGTTTATATTATATTATATTTCAGACATATTTGATTTGGAGGATATCTATCAAGGTCTCTTTGGAGTTTACGAAATATTTCACAAGTTTGCCACACATATTTAGATATCTTCTCATCCAGATTGAATATTTAATCCAATTTATATAAAATACCGATGGCACAACGCAAAATCCTAAAAGTCACTCATCTCAGTCATTTACCTTTTACCCAGATATGTCCTCCATAAATGAAACAGCAGAACTGTGAAGGCTGAAAGTAAAGTACAGTGGATTTTTGGCGGGTCATCGACACGTACCGAGCTTATCGACAAATCTACAAGCGGCACTTGCCATCGATCTCTAATACGTTTTTAATTATCGTTCACCGAGGCCTGGCGATAGGCTAGACTTGGTAAACAGTCACCGCGATAATAGGATTTTTGCCATGAGGTATAATTAAATATCGATCGCTAGAGCGTGAAACAACAAACTAAGATTAACCTTATCGTCGTTCGCGATTAGATAGATTTATAATAAGACTCGCGGTCAAGACTACGCCAGATTGCACAGTGTGCCCGAATATTGGGAGAGATCTGTGAATAGTGAAAGCACCTCGATCGGACAATCGTCTCTACACAAAACGGAGGATCTTGGGATCGAGTCCCGGTTCTATTTCTCCATAGAGACCACATGTGACGAGCTTGAGAACGGGAGAAAGGGAAGCCAGGCAGGAAGATCTTGCGCGATAAACAGCCCCAGGGTACTTTTCCTTTGATTTGGCGCAGATCGTCGGAATTCGCGGAGGAGAACGTAGCGGACGCGTGACGCGGAGGGCCGCCACGGGGCCGGCACGTGATAACGCGAGCAGAGGGCGAGGAATAACGCACGTGCGGCTCGTAGCGGACGATCAGCGGGAAAACGCGGGCTCTAGACGTTTAGAGCGACCGTGATGACAAACGCGCCGCGTTAGAGGCGTATCCGGGTACAGCTATTCTGCCACTGGCCTAATTCCGACGTGGAGACTGTTTGTTGTCGGATTTGGGAATAATCCTGTCGGCTGCGAACGGAGGGCTCTGAAGCTGCGCGGGGGGAATCGTAAACCTGTCCGTTTGTTTACAAGCCGCGTTTATAGGCTCGCTTTAGGTCTCCTGGGACGATTTCGCGAGTGCTTTGAGGGAAATTTATCTGAGTAGTAAGCATGCCTTCTGTGTGGAGTTGTGTTCTAGTCGGGCTTAATGAGAAACTATGGCTACTTCAATTTGCTTTTGTGCAGTATAAAAAAGTATGCTTGAGAAAACTAAAAGTAGGTATATTTTAATTATTTTAGTTTCTATTTATTCCAAATATATTTTACCATTTTTAAAGATTTTAATGGCATTAGTGCACTCAATATTCGCATTAAAATTGTAATATATAAAGCAGAAAGCTTTTAATATGTTTGTGTGTTTGTCTGTCAACTAAAAACTTTCTAACGATAAACTCTGATATCAGGAAATGTGCCTAAGCTCATTATGCTTGACTAATCCATATGAATGTGACTATTTTTACTAAAAAAAGGTTTTTTTTTGTATATGAAATTAGAATCTAAATTTCGGGCGAAGCCGAGTAGTAAAGATAATATATATAAATAATTCGTTCTTTATTAACTTAAGAGAGGCCTTACTTCTCTCATCCCGCCAGTTCACATTCACGAAATAAACGTAAGGTACATTATTTTAAATACGTATGACCATGTGACTGACCTAATTCCACCGTCAACTATTTGTCGACGGATCTGACAGGAATCGAGTCAATGAAAAACAATCGAAGTCGCAGGAACTCGAGACACGTTTGCGCGTTGTTTTAAGCCATTTCTCTATTTCTCTAGACCACTTTTAGATCCCTCGCCGCGTTCGTGTTCCTGTTCAAAACACTCGAGGCATCCACCCCTGGACCGATTCGCGCCCGAACGAGGGACAGGCTTTCCCCCGATGTTCGCTTCGAAGGAAATGCCTGAAAAATATCTCACCCCTTCATTGAACGCGTCCCGCGCGTGCCCACCGAACGTAACGAGGCTCTTCCGTTCCGTGGATCGTTGGATGGCGTCCATTATCCCGTGCATTCGAGTCCTCTCGTCTGTGAAATTGTGCCACTGAAATATGGCGCGGCAGCCATCCAAAGTGGCGACGCACGAACAACACCGGCCCGTCCGACCAGGGGGGCCAAAGTACGCGTAATAATAGAATTTCGGGAGATTGATTAGTTCTCGACTGGTGGGAACAGTGTGGCCGCTGAAAATCCACCTGCATAATTTATCGCGCTCCCGTCTCGACAATGTTGCGAGCTCGCGAAGGATTATTACCCGCGCCCGCGCGAAAACTCGATTAGTCACGACGCGCCCCTATGAATCATCGACTACGCGGGGCCATTTCACGCTCTCCTAATCGCGGTAATAAAACGAGGCGAAATAATAATAAAAACAAAGAGACGGAGAAGGAAATACGGAGGAAGAAAAACGAGCGCCTCGGCCGTTTACCGGCGACGAGAAGTGACTCACGGTAGCTACCTGGCCTCTCTTCTTCGAATCGAATTATTCCATCGGCGGCGGAGCGAAATGATAGGAGTGAAAGTGCTGTTGCCGCGAGCGCCGCGTTAACGCGATGCATATCGTTCGACGCGGCTGTTAATTAACCCGCGAGCCTCGCGAGGGGAAAAAACGAATCCGCGTGAGTCACCGTTAATTGGAAAAAGCGATCGCTAGGTGTCGGCGTTCCGTGCCGCAGCGCCGCGGCCGGGTCGAAGAAATCTGCGGCGATTTCACGGATGGTCGGAGGAATGGTAGAAATCAGGTCGTTAAGCGGCCAACAAGATGGCAAAGGGCGATCACGATTTCTCGAACAGGGCAGAAATAATGGGAGCAGCGCGACGGCTAATTGCCCGCGGCTCGCAACTTTCGACCTAACTGTTCCCCTGCAATTTAGAAACACGCGAGCCTCGGGAAAAAGGGGGTCGTTTAATGGTCAGCTACGTTGCAACCATTGTTTACCACGCTTTTGTTGGCACCGTGAAATCGATTGTCGGCCAACGATGTCCCGGTACTCGGAAGTTGGTTCACTGGTTCAACTACCTTCCACCACATTGCTGCCGCGCGTTGCTTTGACGTCCGAGGCTGCTCTAACGCCATGATTTCTTTGGGTAACTTGGATGATTTCCATCTGGGAGATTTGGCGATTCTAGGCTAATAAGCGTCTGCCACACTTTCCCCGAAATATCATCAAATATTTTAATTTAAAAGAGACGAGATAATTTCGGATTTAATTCAATGTGGCAACTCACATGTGAGTTATCGCTAATTCATTATATGAAAGAGAATTGAATTGTTTTTAAAGTTTCCTCAAGCCTCTGTGTTTAAACCTTTCCCAATTTTTTTCTCTCAAAATTTGCCGTCGTAGGCTATAGCAAGAGGTGGGCAAAATTTTTATTTAAATAGAAATTTCGAATGACGAATGGAACTTAAAAAAAGTATTCGTCATGTGTCTCAATAAATTCTCGTCGAATAATCTGAAATTAAGGAACTTTTATTTAGTCCGTTATTTAAATAAGTTTTTATTTTTGCAGGGCGCTCCTGTGCACCGTTCCACCTTCGGTTACAGTAATGATAATTTACCACCATCCCGACGAATCTAATGGTTGCCGAAATGGTTTCGCAAGCCGGCATAAACAAGCCAAAGATATCGCGCGACGCTAGCTCATACACAAAGGTAAAGATAGAACCAGCTCGTTTGCACGCGCGAGCATAATAAGCGCGTTTTATTTTTGGCACACCGAGTAGATGCCACGTAAAGCGAGCGCGCGGTATCACTCTACGCGGCGGTCACAAATTTACCGTGAAATAATAATAATTAATGTTTGCTCCATCAGAAAATTTACAACGCGTTAATTAAGGATGAATTTCAGTGACAATCTTAGCCAAAAGTTATCCAATTTCGAAGAGATTAGTCAATTATCTGGAATTCTTGTGACAATTTAGTTCGGTGCTTGATATTTTTGTACGCTAGATTTCAAAAACTTTGGCGCATTATTTCACTTCTAATTTTGTAGTTATATTTCTTAATATTGCGTTTTCCCATAAGAATGCATGTTAAATTAAAAGTTAAATAATTTAAAAACTACCGAACCAATTTTTCTAAAATTTTGCGGAGAGTTTTAATATTGCAGAAAAATTCATTCCTCCAATTTTCAAAGATTTTCGCTTATTTTTAACACTACTGAATTTCATCCTTAAATTATAAGTTAAATAATTTAAAACCTACCGATTCAATTTTTCTAAAATTTTGCGAGGGTTTTACTATTACAGAAAAATTAATTTCTCCAATTCTCAGCATTCTTGCTTGTTTCAAACCGAACCCTATTACAATCCCAACAATTCCCTCAACAAACCCCCCAACCAAGGAGCCAACAGTGGATCCCTCGATGGCCTGTTTACTGGAACACTTCCAAAGCTTTTGGAAGCACCAATCCAGCCCGCGTCTGCCAGTAAATTTTAACGATGATGTATTTGCGCAACGTGCACTCGGCGCTCGTTTACGCCAGATTCGGGAGCGTTCGCCAGCGTTGCGCGGCCGCGGTAATATTTATTAACCATCGCGGAGGTAGCTTATCTTACCCAGCAACACAATGCAACGAAGTATGTACCGAGAGCAATATTGACCGAAGAGCGTGTAATTGCGGGAGATTACACGTGTCCTGCGCTCGCTGAGCAAACATCGGTGCTCGACAAACAACCGAGGAGTGCGCTCGATTGTTTTCTTTCCAAGTGGCATGGCAAACATCTTTGTTCGTTCTCCGTCAACGCGGAATACGCAACGCCACGTACCCGAAGCACCTTCGCTCGGCAACGAAGCAAGGAAGAATAAAAGACACCGAATAAGAAACATTTACCGGGCCACAGCTGATTGATGTCACGGTCACCGAAACAATCAGAGAAACCGTCTATCGAGTGACGCAGCCTGTTGAATGCACACGACCGAAATCGTCCGACGAGAGACGCCCAACCCGCCGAACGATTCCTCATTGAATCGATCGTCCCGATTAAAGTGGCGCGTCGTTTATCCACCGTGCGCGATATCTTTCGGTCGAATCTGATGCCAACGCGCCTCGACAAATGCACCAGCCTCGTTACCGCGTCGTCGTCAAAGGGGTGTACAAATCGTATACAATTTTCCATGCCACTTACACGCGGTGAGGAAGAAGAGGGGGACGAAACGGGACAGAGAAACGGCAGATCGTACCGACCGATACAACGTAATTGTCGTCGGTATAATGCGACTGGTTCTGCATGGCTGTCGGGTGGATTGAAAGGGGAGGTTTGTACGAATGGAGGGAAAACAACGGAAATCACCCTCGACTGGGTCGCCGATTAACATTGCTAAATATCCTGGCGCGTGTAACCGGACGTGGCCCGATGGGATCCGAGTGAATTGCCGATGGGGGAAGAGGGTCTCGCGGGGCTCTGAACGCGATCGACACGCTACTGGCGAGGTGGAGATATTATGCAATCGGGGAGAATCTCCCGTCTTGGCCGATGCAACAAGTGTCTCGCGGCGCAGCACGCGCCTCGTTCGTTCCGCGAAAAACTTCGTTATTTCCGACGATCGCTGGTTTTCTTCGTGAGAACGCACATATCTTATCGCGCGGATTGCGGCGCCGTGTACCTCGTCGCACGTGTTACCTGACTAACGCGCGTCCAACCACGGTTGAACACTGAAGCACACTGCGATTGCTAGATGGATGTGCGACGAACAGGCTGGCTCGGAGCTTTCACCCCTTTTAGCGAGCTAAGGTTTACTTTTTTCGGAAAATATAGGCGCATTTCATGGATGTAGACGTATTAACAGTGCTGGATTTACCTCCTTGGGCTGACAAGGCTGAAGCCTAGGGCCCCGTTTAGCTGGAGGCCCCTCATTCTAAATATTTTCTTCGAAAAATTAGCGTTTTTTTATATTATCTTTATTAACTTGTATCTTTAATATTTATTTATGTTAATGGTCGAAATCAAAGACCGAAACGTTGAAGTTAAGAATTATTAAAATTGCATAATAGCTTTATTTATATGTTTAGTTGACCGAACAAATGCGCTGATATCACTTGTGTTGTTTGGATATTTATGTTAATGTTATGTTTAGTTTTGATATTCAATGTTAATTTTGAAATTAAATTCTTATTTAGATTATACGAGTATTATGATAAAAAAAACAAATCAGCGTCATTTTATTTTTTATATTTAACCGAGGGCCCACCAAATATTCAGCTTGGGGCCCCTGCAAGGAAAATCCAGCTCTGCGTATCAATATTAAATGACGATGTCTGTGACGATAATCAGTGGAGAATGAACTTGGTAAAAATACTGACGATGGAGGATTCTTATTTTCAAAGTATTCTTAGTAAAATTGTCTAAATACTCCCGTCAGACAGTTGCAGACAGTTCTATTTCTCTACTCGGTGCCACGTGTCAGGGACTCGATCTCCATCGAGGATCTAAGGCGTCTTTGTCCCGGCGGATCGCCTCAATAAAGGCCCCCGTTTACGATGTTTAAGGTGGCCGATCGAGGACACGCTGGGAGAGACCGGCGCGCGTGTTTTTCGCGAGGTAAACACGCCGATAACGCCGGGAATTTACGTAGCGCGTGAAATGAAACCTATTCGCGCGCGATGGAATCTAGCCTGCGATAGAGAACGCGCGCCTAGCGATGTTATTACATAAAAGATAACGGGACGGCAACCCACTTTACCCGCGAGATTATCTTTTTTACGTAACGACACCCGGTCGCGGATATTTAAAGCGCTTTGCGCTATTACCATCGATAACGATTGCGTCTCGCGATCACACGGGGATGATTTCAGGTCGCGTGTTTACTTGATTAAATAAGTATCGAAACGCTGGGACCATAAAGCTCCCGTCCCGCAGAGCCGTGGACAAAGAGTCAGTCCCGTTCCGTGCCATGCGACGCCCGAGGGCTCTGCCGATCAGGAACGCCGAAAACAACTTCGGGCCGAGATAA
This sequence comes from Andrena minutula, assembly GCA_929113495.1. Classification (NCBI taxonomy): domain Eukaryota; kingdom Metazoa; phylum Arthropoda; class Insecta; order Hymenoptera; family Andrenidae; genus Andrena; species Andrena minutula. The sequence continues at coordinate 4,631,294 of OV815996.1, read as the reverse complement.
TGGAGATAACCATGTGACGAAAACGCGATAATTTTGGCGGTAAACAAGCCGTAGGAATCGGGAAACAATTAGGTACTGCGCAATGCCTCGAGTATAGAAGAAAGTGGCGGGCTCCTAGATACTATTATATTATAGACAGCAGGCAACAAACAGATAAACGAATCGTCGACTGGTTGACCTACTTACAGCTTCTCGATACACGCTCCGCGGACGGATCGCGCTGGCAGCTCGAGCTACTCGCGCGAAACAGGGCTTAATTTCTGCTTAACCGTGATCTGTCGAACAGGGCGACAACAGGTATTTGTCGCCCGCTGCAGATGCGCGGACACCGATCCCGAATATCAGGAATGCAGGATCGCCGTATTCTCGGGAGCGGCGACGGGTTCAACGTTTACGACGAGGCACGCTGCCGTTGCGTTTTCACTTTTGGAGCGGAGTGTGCTAATTGAATAACACGTTCTTGCTTACGTAACCACGTGCAACGCGGTTTGCAACCAGCAACTCTATTTGTAATGTTGCAATTTGTAGCGAGATACTACGCGTTATCGTTGCACGTATCGCGAGCTTGGATGCAGGGAGCTAATGCTGGCAGCCGAGACAGAACCGCGACCACTTGTTGGCTGGCATTGTTCGATTCGAAGCGTAATCCGGACGAAATCAGCTGGTCGTTTAGAGTACACTTCGACTGTTAATTACGCCGATCACGACTTCTATTTTTACGACCCGCTGGATTGTTTGTCTGAGAGCAAGTGCTTATACAGCCGAGGAAAACAGTGGGGCACCATGGGGATAGTCTTTCAGTAGCCTCCAGCAGCCGCTCGACTTTGTTCTTTCATTCTCAGCGCTCTTTTCTATTGGGATCGAAAGAGTCAAGCTCAATCCTACCGAGTAAGAGGATTTGAAGAGCGAAAGGAGATCGCCCTCCTTCGACGATAAGGGGAACCTCGAGTCTACCTTTTATGGGCCAACGAAGACGACGCAAGAGAATAGTGGAACAAAGGGCAGCGCGATACGTTAAATCTGATTAACTTTGATAAGGCTCTATTTTCGTCTGTTATCGCTTTTCATTTTAGCGGAACCATAGATACGCTGCTCGAGGACTGAACGTTCCCGGCTTCTATTAAGCTTCGTGTAAAAATGGTAAAACTTGCTAGACCAAAGGCAATCCGCTTCCTTTTCGTCGCAGATCTGAGTGCCCAAAGAATTGAAAATTCTGATCGATCCTCCTCCACATTCCCGCTACTCTCTCGCGTGGTACTTGTACGAAAATAACCGACTCTATTAATAAAAAACATTCGTTCGCCTCTCCTTGAGGTCTACGTGTATGCATTTCCTGCGTGTGTTTCAGCATGCGAACGATAAGCAGATCGTTAGTTTGCACGTGCTCCACGGTGCCCAGCACGGTCGCGCCCGTACACACACGCGCGGACACTTCTGATACGTGACATCATCTCGCGCACGCGAGTTTCAGGCGGGCAAGCGGCGAGAATCCCGGCCCCACTACGAACACGAGCACACCCAATAACAACGCCTCCAAGGCCTGCTATGAAATTCATCAGGCGACCATAAAGCTCGCTGTAATTCAGCTGGCGCGCGCGCGTGCGCGGTGGAAATGATAAAGGAAGAGTGGCGGGGCCGCGATGCCGCGCGGGGCGCGGGAATCTTGTGTATCCTATTGTGCACGGGCGAACGGTAAACGATGAGGATCGAGGCGCATTTTCAACGATCGTGGGTGTGCTTCTGCACGATCAGTGTAATAACTTCCGTGTACGAGGGATGATTAAATACTATGACCGCACCGTTCTTATTGCCGGAAATTGTTTTAGAATTTTCAGGGAGTTTTAGGGGAGGGTTGCTTATATTGTGCCATTTTCGGAAGAACTTTATTTTATTTTATTGTTAAGTAATTAGAACATATGGTGTTTTGTAATCGATAGCAATATATTCTCCAAGGTCAAACGAAAAAAAACAATAGCGAATTTAATTATATGGTAATTTTTCAGTCAGAGTAAAAAAATGGGCAATTTCACCCTGGCGGGCCCGTTTTTGTTATTTTAAGCGACGACTCACGGTGGCGGATGATTTCTTTTAAGTTAATGAAGGAATAAATATATGTATTTCTGACGAAATTTTAAGACAAAATCGGATTGAATTTGGTACAGGGTGAAATGGTCATGTCAGGCTGAAGGTTTGATGTTTCTCGAGAACTTCAATTTCAGTAATGTCAGTTGCTTAAAGTGGAAGGGTTGCCTTAGTGGATGGAGAAAATTATTTTCAAATTACGAGACTGCTCCTTCACGAGAGTGGAGCGAGAAGGTCAAGAGCCATCAAGGGCTGGGACGAACCTTCGACCAAACGAAAGTTCAGGTGGTCGCCAGCAGCCCAGGCAATAAAGGCATAAAGCTGATGATCTGCAGCCCATGCTGACAAAATGTGAAGGGAAAATGGGTTCTAAAAACGGTTGGCATTGGAGGACGTTGACCGATGTTGTATCTATTGACTTTATGGGTTTATCGCTGCTACGTGCTTCCTTGGTAAAGATGGAGATTTTCTAAAAATTGAGGCTGCCGTCTCACTGGGCCTTAAATGTGTGAGCACCCTCACACAAGCTAAGAAAAGCGTGTACGTATACGCGATGTAGTAAAGAAACCATTTCAACCAACTTTCTTCGTGGAATCGGTAAGAAGAAAGTTTTTGCGAGTACAGTTGCTGGTGCTTTTGACAGCTAATAAGCACCGTGCGTTGAAATAATAATGAACTTATGAATCGTGTACCGAGGACAGCTCGAAAACTGACAGAATGAGGCTTCGAGGCTTCTCTGTCAGAGGTATTGATGGCCACGTAGCATCAGAATTGGTTCAAATCCAACCTTCTGCACGAATTTTCGCAGCCCCCGATCACGGAAAAAATAATAATAAATAAAAAAAGGAAAAAATATATATTCCTTCCAAATATCTTGAATTCCCTACATAGCAAAATCTCAAGTGTGGAATATTCCTAACACCTCCAAATTCGATCACAAAGTGATGATACAATAATCACTGCTAACTAGTAGTAAGGAGCCTATAAAGGTATCTTCCACAATTATTAAGGTCTGACATCTCGAAGACCTGGGAAAACCAAGCTGAACATAAATCACAGACTTCTTCACCTCTGAATGAATAATTGTGCTTGACGAATCTTACTTCATACCATTCACCCACGGCAGATTCAGCGACCTTTTCGAAGCAGCTCGTTAAGCGACGTCTGCTGGAGTCTCGCCTGTCCAATCGCGATCCCCTGGCCGCCCTAGACACAACAGAGCCGCGCATCGGAACGCAATTATTCATCGAATTGCTCCGGGCGATAATTGCGCCCCGAATGAACCAGCCAGTGACCGAACGTCCGCGTAATCGCGAAGGGAAGCGAAACGGCGACGATAAGCGTGTAAAGCTCCTGGTAGCCCGGCCGAAAGATAAAGTTGCACGGTGTACTCGAGTGCAGCGCGATAAACAGTGCGAGTGCGCCAGGGCGAACGATAAAACCCTGGACCGAAGACGATATTGCCGGGACGCGCGACCGAGCATCGCGGCGACGATTACGGTCGGCCGCGATAAACAGCGAAGTACGAGGCTGCTGCAGTTTTCGAGCCACATAGATAATGTCCCGTCACCGCATATAAATAGCTTGATCAGCAAAGGAGAAGGAGGTCTCCAGATACACGCCAGAATCATTCAACTTCGATCCGGTCCAACTTGCAAGGACTAAGGAGCGAGTTCTAAAGATGCGAATCCACGACGAGATTTTACCCGAGACAAATATCTCAGTAACAATTAAATTTATATCACAAAACCTGTCTCATGAAAGTCTAATTTCATGAAATTAATGACAAGATAATTAACCCTTAACTGGTATCCTGAGGTCGCTCATGACCCCCGGCACGCAAATTTCGCAAAAATGCAAAATTTTTTGTTATTTAAGTTTGTAAACTGAATTTCTAATTAATTTTATAATAATAGTTTAACTTTCCGTGTTTCTATTATTTTATACATTACCTATGAACAAATTATTCATAGAGGTTGATCTAGTCTCGACTTTACAAATTTCTGTGTCCCTTTTTATTTGGGGTCTGCAATGACCCCAGTACACCAGTCACGTTTGCCAAAAACAGTATACCAATTAAGAGTTAAAGAATAATAAAATAATTATCTCGCGAGATTAAACTCCAATATGAAACCCTATATATTTATCTCCTCCTGGATTTGCACCTTAAGAAACAACATAAAAATCCATGCCTCCCCTGGTCACGCGTTCCAACCTCCGTTCGGCCAGTAAACAGTTGGCCGTGGCTCGCGCGCAAATTTATTCCGTCGAGAGATAGCCACTCGGACGAGCCGCACTTTCAGCCGAGGACTATTTTCGAATCGCGCGCGTGCTTTACGGGCCGTAAAATTGTCGCCCCTCCCCGTGGACGTTTGATCGTGTTCCGTTAATTTCGCGCGCGGAATCCTGTTTGTCCGAGGTGTCGATCAACGGGTATGTAGGTCGAGAACACACGCCTGGTAGCGTTACAAAAGAACACGGGAGTAACGCGTGTCGCGAATAATAAACGTCAGCCGAAACCGCCGCGGCCCCTCTATTCTCTACCACGGCGGGTGTTTACGAGGCACGATTGTTTACAAATCGGAGGACAGCGGGGATCATAAGGCCGTCGGTTGCACGTGGAGGAGGCCGCCGAGATATACACGACGCAGCGGGGATCGTTCGGACCCCCGCGATTTGGCGGTACGCCCGCGCTTTGTTATCGACTAGCCGTGCTCTATCGATCGTCCAGCGACCACGCGTCCTTTCTGCATTTATTGGGACCGAAGGAGGACCGCGTGGGAGGAACAAAGCGCCCGTCCAGCGGCAAGGACCCGGCGTTAAGAGAGACTTACGCGAACCAGCTCCGTGTTACCATTATTCTCCTTCGCGTTCAAGGGGTGGCTAGAGCGCGGTCGCGGATCACAGAGGCGATGATCGATCGCGCAGCTATTCAAACTTTACATCCACTTCTGCTGCATCTTTACGTCTCTCTAATCTCCGGCGTTCTAGATGCGCAGATCCATCGATCATCGGCATCGGAGCGTTCAGAAGATGATAGTGAAGAAGTCCCATGCACCGCAAAGCAAATAGACGCCTGTTGGCGCGCGACTCGGGATTCCTCGCCGCAATCTCGCGCAAAGAGACCGAAAAAGACGGCCGAAGCTGTCTCGGATAGCCGCGGTTCGTTGTAACGAACGACGCAATAAACTCGACGCGTGTAACCTCCGCTGCACCATCTGAAAACGGTGCTATCATACGCGAGCCGCGTGCGCTTCCGCGTTGCCAGCACAGTTTACGCTGACACGTTAATTTCATCGGTATTTATAGCTCGAATTATCAACGGGATTCGCGGGAGGTACACAAAACGATTTGGCGCCGGTGCCGGGCGGCGGAGAAGCCGCGCGAAGAATTCGTAAGCGGAGCACGAATTGGGAAAAGGAGCTCGTAGCAGGGTGGGACGATCGAGATTACTTTCACGTGCGAAGACCTTTCGCCTCTTTGAACGTTGTTTATGATTTGTGATCGATAGAGACTCGACCACCGTGCGGAATCGAAGATTAGAGAGAATCGAGGTTCCACAATAAAACTGTTGTTAATTGTGGATGAAGCTACTCGAGCTGGCATAATTAATTATTCCGTAAACTAATGACCCACATGTATGCTCTCCGACGCGCCCGGAAACAGCGCATCGTCGCTAATAAGAGCAACGATTATTCTTATCGCACGCTATCGTTACAGCATTTCCTACATTCGCCGATGTGTCAGAAAGAAATGAATCCGGGGAGCGATCGAGCAATTCGATTAAACGCTCCTTCGGCTGACCTAATTCTCTTGTTTTTCTAACGACACGCCCAAGCTCGGCTGACTTTGGGGGCAGAGATAGCGCGTTTGGCGATAAATTGGCGCTGTTTTATAAACACACTGAACTCTAGTTCACTTGGCCGAGCGCGCGTCATCGCCCCAGCAATTAATTCTCACTCTTTATCATCCAAACTCTCTTTCCTTCCGTTCACCCATTTCCGTTATTTCTCCAATTACCCAGCTGCGAGTATCGTAATCAACCGAGACACTCTAAGAATTGAAAGCCGAGAATTTCCGCGTGTTTCCAATGAAATCTCATCGAACCGTCAGCGTCCTGCATCGCGGGAGATTGATTTCGAGTGCAAGCATTGTTGCGAGCGCATGCACACGTATTCCCAAGCGAGCGATAATAGGGCGTTTGACCCGGGTGTATCGCGGCTGGACTCTAATCCGCGCTCTGACGTATCCGCACATAACTCGGTACGCGCGCCACTTGACGCGATTGCACGCCGCGACGTCTGTGTGCGCGCACTGCACCGACGCGTCCAAAAAAGAAGACTCCCGACGGCTGATAACGGATAGGGGGCACAGTGGTACATGCGGCGAGTTAATTGGCGATATCCGACCACGTTGCGGCGGTCCACGCGAGCATCGATGCAATTACGCCGGTTGAATCCGACGGCGAGGGCCCCGCGAGTCTTATCGGCCGCTCTGAATTCGCGGATTAACCGAATTCGAGGTACTCTAGACTCTAGACCGTGGTCGGTAACGAGGTTAACGAAGAGACGCGTACAGAGGTCAGGGGGATGGAAATCTGAGTCAACTTCCAACGAGATACCCGATCCCCACGTCCCTTCAGGACGTCCATTCCTTCCCCCGAGTGTCAGCGCAAGGTCAGCACGGCGCAGAAAAACAGGAGGGAAAATCGACTCGCTGCATTCAATAACCGCGGCTGACACCGAGCACTGTCAACAAGGGCAGCCGGTCGTCTGACACAATTACTGATTGCCAGTTTAGCCGAGGCGAGTCGGAGCAGAGGGTCAATCGGACGATTAACTGCCCCCATCGCCCGCCTCTTATCGAAATCTTTCTTTACTCCGACGACTCACACCGCCCGCCCTCTCCTCAGCTGTTTTCCATTTACCCCGCGGATCATTCGCCCGCTGTTCTATCGGCTCGTCAATAAATCGTCGGACCCTCTCTCGCAGCGATAAACGGCGCAATGAAAGAGTCACCGGCACGCGGCTCTGCATTCTTTCAATCCAGTCGATGCCCCTTCCTCGAACCCCTCCCGCCCCACGCTGCCCGGCTTGTTATTTTCAACAGCGATTAACGCTCGATACGCGCAATTAGCATATAATTGAACCGAGTTCGACGATCACCGGCCCCCTCCCTCTGACTCTAGACGCGCATTTTCTCTGAGAAACGAAACCATTAGGTGATAAGACGGGAACGACGTCTGTTGTGTATGTACATTTCACAGCGTTGTGTTTGTTCGAGGAGTTATAGGGAGATCGAGCTCTGCCACGTCAGCTTCGCGTATCCTAGAGCGTCACAATCTGAAGATCGTAATTTTAGAGTCCTCGTAGAAAACACTGTAAGCGCCAAAAATCAAATTCTATAGTAACGTAAACTGGGGTGACTTTGCCCGCCCGGGGTGACATTGCCCACTTTTCGGAAGAACTTTATTTTATTTTATTATGAAGTAATTAAGAGATATGGTGTTTTGTAATCAATAGCAGTAATTTCTCCAAGATCAAACGGAACAAAGAATAGCGAATTCAATCATATGGTAATTTTTCAGTCGGAGTGAAAAAGTAGGCAATGTCACTCCAGTGGGCAAAGTCACCCCAGTTTACGGTACAGTAGACTGTACCATTGGCAATTTTTTTTCATATTTTTTTAATTTAGTTTAATTTAATTACAATAGACGGGTTAGACAACCCTTTGCTACAATTAATTACAAAAATGATGTAGAGAAATATTGACACTTAAAGTGTTTTCTACAAGAACTCTTCAGTTACCAAACTCTCAAGCAACGAAACGAAAGAGGAAGATAAAAGTAGAGGACACAGTTCCAATAAAGTCGTGCTGCTTTCTGTGTCTCATCCGATGGAGTCACCTCGGAGTTCTCGAATTTATTTCTCGATTAACCGAACCGCATACCAACGGACTCGATCGTCGAAGGCCATCGTCGAGGGGGCGAGAGAGAAAAAGACTTTGCATAACGACATTAACGAGCGACGTGTTAATAACCCCGTGGCGTCGTTTTCTTTCTTCCCTTCTTTCCTCCGATGCGCTGTCGTCGCGCGGCTAATTATAAAGGGAGAGATAAAGACCGGTTCAAAGGGTGAACGCGTAGACGGTGGAAAGAGAGCGGAAGGGAGCGGAACAGAGATACCGCGGGAGACGAGAACGCGTTGCGTGGGCGGTTGCGCGGTTGACGTAAGCGGGAAAGCAGGGAAGGCTGCGCGTCGATTAATCGCGAGTCTCGCCTGGATACAAACAACGTCCGAGGACGGAGGCGCCGCGGACGGGAATCGCCAAGTTCGGCGCCTCGCGAGCGAGAAGAGCCGCATTGTCTTGGCCGACGAATCGCCGAAGGAAACGCCACGCGCCCGGCCACCGCTGCCTTGGGATTAGCATACTCGATGAATATTAACGTCCTCGCGCGGCTATAAATTGTATTTTTCATCGGGAGGGGGAGGAGGGGGATATACGCCGCGGAAAGCGTCCTCTCCACGCTGGCAGGCGAGAATGGAGAACCGTCCATTATCCAGGTCTATTTTCACCGCGACCGGTTAAATAGCCGCGCGATAACCTGCGCGAAAGATGGCACCCGGCTAATTATAGCCTGCCAAGGGCACGATTAAGATTTCACGGTGCCGAATGGAGCGATAAGACGCAGCGATCCGCAGCTGCTTTCTGGAAGCGTTACTCTGCGATCGGTAAATTGTACGTAGCAGGCAGTCGATTGGAAATCTGTCCCAAAGTCGACGAAACGTTTCATCAGACGTGGTTCTGATAAAAGGAACCCGTTACTCGCGCGGAGAGCCACCCCAGCGTCTCTCGATTAGTATTATTATTATTATTTATTTAACGGGGGAATCCCCATGATTTACAAAACAATAGAAATAGAAAATAGCAGAGTCTGAACATAAAAGAAAGAAGTAAAATTGACTTAGCCAACAAAATTGGACAATTAGGTTTCCAAACTAAACACAAACGCAAAACGCAGAGTTAGGATTATCAAAACCTAACGATGCCAGCCGTCTGCCACGTGCGCGGCGACACCGGTGATGCGACTGTTTTTCGATATTGCGTCATACTCCGCGTTCTGCCAGCGTGGATCGATAGAAATCGTGCAAGAGGAGGTAAACAGCGCTGGTCGGTGATCCGACTGGCGGTGATCGAGCGGTCCGCGCACTCCTCAGCCTTGGGGATCTCGTTAATCTGTTATCGTGACTTTCTTCGCGGCGGAGACGGCCACAACAACGCGGCCGATCTCACGGAACCACTTATTAAAAGGCTGCTCGCCCCGGGCGACAGGCGGCTCCTACCTTCGCAGAGCGTGCGAACGGATTGCGTGATCCCACGAGTGGGCTCGATGTGGGACACGCGGTCCTGCTGGCAGTTTGGCGCCACTCTTTACAAACAGAAGCACGTGCCGTCGGGGAGAGGGGGCCAGAAGACCTCGAAAGAGAAGGTGCGAGGGACGCGGGGCGAAGGAGGGGAGGGTCCTTTGTCGAATTCGCGTCGACGCGGTGGTTCGACGGGAATAGTGGCAGAAGAGCGAGGGCGGAATTTCGAAATCACCCGGCTCCTTCGACGCCCACGTGTCGGCTCGTACGCTCGTGTATCGTTGGGATGCTTAATCATCTCGCGGTTCTCCAGTCGAGAATGGATTTCAATTGTTTACTTATTCTGCCGCGGAGATATAAGAGAGAGGAGATAGAGAGAGAGAGAGGATGGAGACATTGCAGAACCAGTGGGAGTATTTAAATGAGATGATGTTAATAGTGTCGTGTACTACGCGATTTCTAAATAAACTCTTCACATCTGGACTGTAGACTGGCTTCACTTCAGAAACATGCTTCGCGGAGTTGGCAGAATCCCTGACTCTAATAGCGGCGGCATTGTGAGGCAGGTTGCCCCCGAAGTGTGTTTACCAAGTGGAAGATCGAGAACGGATCTAGCGCAGGCATTAGATCCAGCATGCTCCAGAACAACAGGGCCAGCGTTAAGGCTATTGATAGTCCGGCGAAACGGCATCAGCGATATGTCTGTCATCACTCGAAGCCAGCGAGCTGTACTTCACTTACGGTATAAATAGCTGCGCTGCGGACAAGTTTGCTCGAGCGTTCGAATCTCTCAAAAAACCACTGTGAAGCGAAGGCAGCGCAGGGAATGATTCTCGAAGCGTGGGTAACAGAATCTATCCCAACCACGCCCAACCGAGAATTATTTTCGGCGATTAGCGCAAACTAAATAGAATGTCGAATCGGAGCGCGATCTCGGCAACCCGCACCCGAACACACTCGCGGCGGGCTCGAGCGCATTTAATTTTAACGATTTCATTTAGAGGCTACTGTGTAATCCTGGACCGAATACTGCTGTGATATGCACAGGGGAGTGTTGCCTATATCGTACCACTTAAGACATTTTACGTTGTATTTCATATTTGATACTAATTTGAACGCAAATGACTATTAGATTAGGTATTTACTATTGTATGCTTAACCTTTTGTTTAGAGCAAATTAATTTGTTATTAATCTTTTTGTCACGTACTGTAAAAGGTACGATTTAGGCAACAGGTGTCCTAAATCGTGCCTCCACTAAAAATAGTATCAATAACAAATAAGGAAGAAAATATTCAACATAAGGTAATGATTATTATATAGTTACATATACATATGTATATGGATCACACACAGGCTGCAATAATCTGTACGATAACATACGAGTTGTGAAATCCTACTGGTACGATTGTAGTGGTAGGATTTAGGAAACATGATCAATTTATTTATAAATATCAATTTAAACTTTATAATGAATATAATATGTACTTAAAATAAATGTAAAATATTCTACATTAAATCCTCTTATAGAAAAAATACAAAAATACACGAGAAAATTGCATTGTTTGATTATTATCAGCTAAAATAAACTAGTAAAAAGTTACATCAATCATACCTGATTTTTTAAAATGTTTATAGCACGCACGAAATAGGGTGTAAACTCAAAAGGTTTTGTTTCTATTTCTTATTTCACATTTGCTTGATATTTTTATTATCAAATGTCGTTTACATTCATTAATTACTGAGAAACTGATGAGGTACGATTTAGATGACCAATATAATATTGGCAACTCTCCCCTACCGGCAAAGAAATGCGTTGCACCTTCCTGTCTCCACTATTAAACTGCACTATGAATCAGAGGGAGTCGAATGTTTATAATATTTATATGAGAAGCTGTTTAAACGAAGTATGAGGAATTGTTAAACAGAGAGGACGCGGGGCTTCCAACACCGTAACGCGAGCAATCCTTATCGTGCCGCAACCGCAATGACCCGGTAATTTCAATCTGAATCCGACCGCAACTAATTACCCACGCACTTCTACGCGCGGCACTCGAACGAGAGCTGGTTCATGGACCGACTCGCTCCAATCTGATCGGCCGCTTTTATTAGCATCCCGTTGCACCAGCTGCGAGTGCACTCGTCACCGTGTATCGACGCGAGCGATCTGGACGTAAGGCGATCGAGTATCGTTCCAGATGTGCAGGCCCGTGTCACAATCGCGCTCGAAAAATTTCTTCCACTGCGGTTTCACGGGGTCACACCCTTCCACAATGCTCGACACAACGGTTTTCCCCATTTTTCCTTTCCTTCCAAAGTTCTTCTTTTTTATATTACTTTACTCTTTATTTTACTTTTTGTTATTCTCCTGTTTAGCTTTCAGATTACTTTTACTTTAGTTTATTCTTAATATTAGTTGTGTCTATTTGTTATCTCTATTTTAGTTTACAATCTTTCTTTTTTCTTTCTTTGGAGTAATAAAGACGATTAATAATAATACTATTGTACGTATATAATGCTCCTCCTTGGCTTGTTATTCGCGCGGCGTACAATAAGCCCGATTGTTCCACCCCGGGGGCAATAAAGCGACGCGGGATAGTGGCTCATCGGGCACAAGTATCCCGTATAACCCGTGCGTGGCATTCATTGTTTATTTAATTATATTTACCAGCCGACAGGCCCGCATACGCGGTTTCCCGTTTTACCGCTAGTCCGAGGTCAGTTTTCCGCGCGTCGCGCGAGTAATCGTCTATATTTATCGCGAGACGAGAGACTTGTTGCAGCTCTTAATATGCAGCAAACAAGTGAATCAAACGAAACGCTGGCTCGCCGGGAAACGGGAAATATTAGCTGCTGCGAGCAGGCGACGAGGGACGCCGAGTATCGACGTGTCATCAATTATATTAATATTCGCGATATCACTGCAGCAGCGGGCAACCTCGGTATTTTTAGCCGCTTGAATTCAATCATCCCGAGCCGAGCGAGTCGTGTTGCTCTTTCCAGAGCGCCTTGCAAATGAACTACGACTGTTCGGGAGTCGAAATTTCTCGCTCATCCCTGCCCCGAAAGGTCGACCTGCTCTTTCGTGCCCTTTCCCGCCGATCCGTTCTAATTTTTCAATCGACGATTCCTCCGGCGAACGGAGGATTACCCTTTAACGACTCGATCCAGATCCATTCCCCGCGAGGGCCCATCGCGAAAAGTCGAATTGCTCTTCAACCTTCTCCGCGAATCAACCGCAATAGCGCTATATCGATCTTCCCAAAATTCCTCGTTAAAGAACGCGAAACTTGGCGAAGAAAGGGCGAAGAGGTCGCAGAGACTCGCGATGCTTACAAAGTTTTCATTACGCAAATCGATTTTCCAATTTATTAATAGAAGCCGCGATTTGGCAACCACTGTTGCTTACCAAGAGCGACCATATAAGACTGGCTCCGCGTGTACGTGCACCGACACAATCGCGCCAGTCATTACGGGATTAATATACACGCGAGGGACTGGTGGACGCGCGAGGCGGCTGTTTGTGTCGATTGCTCTACTGCAAAATCTAATTGGCGATTCGCTCGCGGGCTACGAGGCTGTGCGAGGGGTCGCGCGGGTCGCGGTTTCTTCTGTTCTAGAGAATTAAGGGATGATCGAAGAGATACTCTTAGGGCGTAGAAGAATTGCGGCAGGATCACTGAATCAGATAATCTGGGGAACTAATGAGACTATCATTTGGTAAATTACAGTTACTACAGTTCGCGAGTTGGAACAGAAAATTGGAAAATAGCCGGAATTGGGGCAGCCTAAAAAATCGCGTGATACATGCCTATATATACTCTAAATATCTTTAAAATTTCATAATTCAGGCATTTGATGGAAAAAGGGTACATACGCCAAAATGCTATTTCAAAAAATTGATTTCAAAATTTTCATTGTCGATCACGCTACGTAACAAAATAACATCTAGGTAGTCTAACACGAAAGAAGTAATGTCCTTGGGATATAATATATATAACACTAGCCCACCCGTTACCCAGTTTCACCTGGGAATTATTTATGATCAAATAAAAAAGCCCAAAGAAAAAATCAATAGCCTATCACCTAATCTAGGACGTATATATTAATATATAAAGTAGAAAGTGTTTGTGTGTTTGTCTGTCGCCTAAAAACTTTGGAACGGTAAACTCTCAGGTCATGAAATATGTCCCAGCTCATTATACCTAGCTAATCCAGACGAATGTGACTATTTTCACAACAAAAAAATTAAAAAATTTTCTTTTATAAAATCATAATCTAAATTTCGGGCGAAGCCGAGTAGTGAAGCTAGTAATATATATTCAAAATTTCATTGAAATCCGTTCAGACGTGAAAGAAGGACAAACTAACAGACAACGTTTTACTTTTCTATATTAGTAGGAATATACCTGAGTCGATTAAATCAATTTAAGGGAAAAGGGTACATAAGCTAATGTGCTCTTTTTCAATAAAATGCCTCACTTCTGAATTGGGCTGTCTTCAATAACCCAACGTAGTCGAAACTTGTCCTCTTTCTTTCTGTTATTGTTACCTCTACTACATCTCTACTTAAATTCCTAAATAGTTCCTCACCCCATACGCATTAAATACTTAAAATTAAAATTAAATAAACAATTTCCAGAATGTCCCATTTAGAAATCTCCCCTCGCGAGTTAAGCATCAACCCCTCGAGTAAACGAAGCAGCGTAGATGGAAATGCACACAAACCCAGGAAACAAAACCAGTAGAAACAGAATGGTTACGCAAGAACTGCATTACAAGAGGCACTCTTGCCCGAGGAGCCGCGAGCACTGTTGTCGAACTCGCTGCCACGAGGATCGTGCGTGGGGGCGAAAGATCCTTGGGACTCATCCGTGCACGTTGACCCTCGCCTTCTAAAAAGCTTCTTCGGGATGCCATTAACCGAAGCGACTCAGCCAGTTGGCCGCAGCGGCTATCGCTTACTTTCACCGAAAAAAAAAAACGACCGCCGCTTTTACTCTCGGACCTTGGAATAAACCGCCAGCGCTCGAGCGAACGATCGGCGCCGCGACCTCGATGCTCTCGTGCAGGCTTGAATATGCATGGAAATTCCATCCTGTTTACAACGAGTATCTGGCAACCGGTCGCCCGATCGCTGCGGGTGACACAGATATTTTCTTAACCTCTAAAGGCACCTACAGGCCGGTTCTGCACACCGGCGCACACAGCCAGCCGGTTATGCACAAGAGCGCTCGTATGCAAAACGGCTGTGCGCGGGGACCGCCTCGGATCTCGGCCGGGAAAACGGCTGGTTACGCAAGAACGCGTTAAACCGGACCCCACCCCCCTGCTACCCCCGACTTCGCGTTCAATTATCCGCTCTTTCTCCCCCTTGTTCCCCGCGAGAATCCACCAACCTCGGATCTCCGATTTCGGGAGCACCGCCGTTAATTCGCGTCCGCGTCTGCGTGCGAGCGCGAGGCGGCCGAGATTCCCGAATGAACCTCGCCGCCATTAGAAATCTCGCGCGAGCTCAACGACCGGTGCCCGCGCGGCGTCTGCCAAAAACCATTAACCCGAATTCCGGGAAGTCTCGTTGCAACTCGGAAATCGCGAGCCTCGAAACGACGGTCCTCGATCGGGTAGAGAAAGATCGCGCGGCCTCGTTCGGCGCTTCGAACCCGCGAGCTGAAGAGCCACGAGGGCAACGCTGTCTCTCATCCCGCGGTCCTCAAGTTTCCCCTTTGCGGACCCTCTAAACTGTTCGTGGAAGAAGTTCCTCGGGGATAGAAGCGAGATGACTGGGTACGGAGTCCGTAGCTTTTCGCGTTCGAGGAACAGTAGATTAGAAACAGGTTTCCCTCGAAGAGCGTAGGAAGGTATAATCCGCGCGACACGTGTGCCAGTTCAGTGCTTCGGCAAAGGATCGTAGAACTCCGGCTGTTTTCCTTTCCTGGTGTCTTTCACGGAAATATAAACGTTCTTTAGAAGCATTTCATAGAGAGCTCAGCGTTCTCTGAGGACTCGCCTGAGGTTTATTTAATGACAACGAATCGGTCACCGATTCTCTGCTCCGTGGTCCGTCGATTGGTCGAGAGGTGCCGGGGTACAGTAGCCGCGCGAAAGAAACGCGGGAACACCGATCGAAAGAGGCGCAGGGTTCGACGACCGAGTCAAGTAGATAACGAGCGACGTCGTCTCGCGGAATTGAAGGAAATTATTCCGCGAGCCGGGTTGCGTAACGCGGCGAGGATTACGCGCGCGGTGTTGCGCGGGTCTAGGTAAGCGCACGTAGCCACATAGATACGGGAATATTAATCGCCTGGGAACGTCGCGGTATATGGAACAATGCCTCGAGAGGGAGGCTTAGAAAAACTCGAATGGCATTGTGATTGGGAGTATTTACATCGAAAGGATGATGCGAGCCACTTCCCCGTATTGTAAACATTGTTCGAATGAAAGCTGAATAGCCCGGTGGTCCTACGAAGGGATTCTACCGATCCAAGGATGGATTCAAGTAGGAATATCCTCCTACCGAGTCCATTGCCAAGCACTCCGTCAAACCGTGGAACAATTCATCCCTATTCTGCCGAAGGTGTATACCTACGATTGGAGAGGAGAGGAGAGTTCCTCGAAATCAATTCCATTCCAGTGTAGCATATCGCGATTGTTTCCGACCTAATCGAGCCGCGGCGGTTCGTGGAAATCCCGGCCCCGAGAGGAAACACAATCGATAAACGTGTGCACGTTCCGGCGAGTTCGGTAGCGTTGTTTCATTAAGGTAATGCGTCTGATCGGCGAATTCGTTTCGGTCCGAGCGTCGGGAACAAAAAGAACGGTAACGAGCGAGGCAGGTTTGAAAAAGAGACGAGCGAGAACGATCCGAGAGATTACAGGCTCGCGGAATTGCATCACGGTCAATTTAGAAGGACAGATAACGCCGGCGTGCCGCGGGTCATTTGCATTTTTTACACATCATCCAATCCGTGACGGCGGTCACGTAGCAGCGCGATCGATCTCGTAAGATAAAAGCGGCGGATCCATCCGTCGAAATTGCGTGCGATAGAGGTCGGTAAAGTGTGGTACTTACCCCCGCGAGGAAATCGATCGGGGGAATCGGCTACAGAAGCGGAGGAGCGAGAGGATAACGAAGAAGCAAACCGCGAATAATAATCGAATAATAAATTAGCGTGATTGTTTTTGTTCCTCTTTTCTATCAGGCGTCGGCATCGAGCCGAAGGAGCGGGCGTAATTTCACAGATCGATTATCTTAATGATCCGCTTCCGCGTGGCTCCACCTACGAGCGCCCGATCCACCGACCAGTTTCTTGAATAATCGACCAATTATCGCGAGGCACCGTGGAAATCGCGCGTTACGCAACGCCGTTTAGAGCGGGGCAGAGGGCGCCCGCGCGGACAAACAATCGAGATCGCGGTGGAAAACGCGGCGATCGCCTCGGGCAATAAATCGCCGGGTGGCAGACAGCGCGTCGTTCCGCGGAAACGGTCGCGTAAGATCGTTAGGATGACGGTCCCCGTTTTAATGGGACGGCCGGCGATCGATTAATTCCGCGGCAAGTGATTGCCCATCTCGAGGCGAACGGAATGCAATTTATTCGGCATTAACGGGCGATTGTGAGGGGCAAACGTGAACCAACACCTGCGCTTGGTAAACTTGATGAATGAGATGAGGCGGCAGGTGCTGGCCGCGGTTATAAGCGCGGGTGTTCGAGAAGGGAAAGGAGTCCTGCTTAAGTAAAGGCTGATGTACCTAGTTCGTAACCGTATTTCAGAGATTGGTCAGTTTTATCTGCTGTAAGGGAGGCTTACGGAATTAGATAAGGAAATGAATGTGGGATAATAAAATAATCCATGTGGATTTCTCGATAAGTAGAGTAGTTTGGCTTCGGAGGCTACCGTAAACTGGGGGAACATTGGTATCTACTTAACATCTGTTAAAAAGGAAAAGGGGAAAAATTGTATGGTTACCTAAACCAAATCTAAAAATGTTAATTAAAAAAATTGAAAAATTAAAAGAATATGGAATAGAGTGCATTGAACATAAAAATAAACAAATTTAAGTGTTAATGTAAGTTCAAATGTGGTAAAACTTCAACTTTTTAGTGCTATTTTTACATGTATTAAAGAAGGTTAAGGACAAAAGTTTTATGCATTTTTACACTTGTAGTGCATTCACAAAAGATGCAATGTTATGATAGGATACTTAAAGCAAATGTAGAAATGTTCATTTTTATATTAATTTGATTTATTTTGTTTTGCTTATATTTATATTTAAGTTTATTTTTTGCTTTGTATTTTTCTGTATTCTAAAGGGTTTACCTGTTAATAATAATAATAATAATAATATATGGCAAAATGTTCCAAAAACGTGCCAATGTTCCCCCAGTTTACGGTACCTAATTACTCGGAGATTAATGATCCGCATTAGTATCAAAGATGACGGGAGATTAAATTAATTGAAAGGCATAATCATCCCTTACGTTCTTGAATTTAAGTTAAGAATAATAGGAGAAGAATTAAGTTCCTATTGCTACCTATTTCTTTATCTTGCATCTCTTTCAACCTTTCAAAAGTCGCGGAGACTAATATTGGAATAATACAAATCCAAGAATAAAATTCAAAGTCACGCGCGCGTAAGTTGAGAAGCGCGGGAAATCTTTTCAAACTGTTTGCTCGCATTAATGGCGTCAAAGAGAGCCTAATGCCTCCGCCTCGAAACCTTATTTGTTTCGCGTACACGCGCCTTTTTCGCCCAGATTACATAACCTCCCCTCGTTTACGAGAGCTTACTCCACCCACGAAACTCCGTGAACGAATGTCTCATTCGCGATTCCTCGCACGTACATCTCCGGTCCGCGCTCGGAATGCATAAGCCACCCGTGAAATCCGCGTGCTCGACGCAAGCCTCTTTCGAAACGACGTTGTTCGAATGAAGACGGCGTCGAGGCACGACAACACCGAGCCACGAAACTTCCCGCGTCCACTTAATCACGGAGAAATGCGCAGAGTGGAAAGAAAATCGTTGCCTGACTTCACTTACCCAAGGCGACACGCTAAATAATTAGGATCGACGACTGTGGGAAGACTCTGGGCAGACACTCACCTTTTCATCGAGGCTGTTCAGATCCGGCAACTGAAACAGAACCGTACAATTCGTGTTAGCTGCCCCTGTCATCAAAACTTCACCAGCAATTCCATGATGGCCACCATGGAAAAGGGTTAACCGGCGAGATTCGTAATCCTCGGATTACGATTGCATCTCGATTACTACAAGGCCGATTTACCGAGAATATTTCACCTTGATAGCCAGTAACTCCGATATCACCGATCATAATCGGGAACACTGCGAGTTAACGACTAATTTTAATAAAGACGCGAGCACAATAACAGAGAAAAAGTCACTCGAACGAAGCGCCGCATAACTAATTCGAATCCGTCGGTGGGCGCCGAAGCGCCATCTACCAGCGACTCGGGGATCAAGCGGAATCGACGCTCGGCAGCTAAATCAGGATCTACTTTATCCGCGAATGGGCCGGCGCGTTCCCCAGATGCCGCCCACGGTACATGAATTTTTAACTTCCTTGCAAATTGAAGGAAATTGAAGCCAATTTGCGGCAATCAGCTGTCGTGGTTGAATGGTGCTCTCCCGGAGGCTGCGGATAGCGTGTTAGCACTAATTTAACGCTCGATGCGTCAACCCCTCTAATTAACCTTCATTATACCTCCGTACGTGGCTGGAGGGAACAATATGTGAAAGCGAGAAAAGCGGGGACACATCTCCCGCCCCGCAAATTCAAATCAACCACCCCGCCACACGATCCCGCAGCTATTATCCGTCTAAAAATACTCCGTGCAAATTTAATCGCGAAGAACGGCGCGATTTCATTCCGAGAGTCGTGAATCTCCACGCCCCCGCGCTTCTTCCTCACCCCTTTAAAGCTGAGGGACGTTTTGGTAATGTAACCAGTTTCGCGAATTTCAAAATAAAACTCCTGCGATTCTCAGCGGAACGAGGGACGCTTAAGAGGACTCCCTTCGTTTATAGCGTCGTTACCCAAACCCGCTGGAAAAGCCTGCCTTAAGTGCCGAGCGGAGACATTGATCACGGCTATCGTATTCTTTCGCGCGCGTTCAGGTTTCTGGCTCACCTCGATCCAGATTATTCGCGGCCTCACGACGCAGCGCGTGATTCACTTCGACATGGAAATAACTCTGCCCGCTAAATAATAATTTAATAGCCTTGTCCTCCGCGCTGAAACGCGATAATCCCCGGCGCGAGGGACCGCGCGTTATGTAAACCATGGAACGAGATCGTCTTTCAAGCAACTGCTTACACGCGCCGGACTTCGAGGATTCCTCTTGGGGAGCCTTTTCAACCCCCGCGGTATATCGAACCACATTATTCGCCTCCCCAATTGTGCGGAAGCGGCGCAGAAGGCTCGTCAAACATTTGTCTAGTGAATACAGTCCACGGATCCTTTCAACGATACGGCTGACAAATACGAAGAAAAGAAATATGGGTTTTTGTGAACATAGGGTAAAGGCACGTAATATGGAACTTTGTAAAATTTCGATAAAGAAATAGCGAACTCTTCAGGGAATTATGTATACTAGATCTCTAGACACAATGGAAGATGACACTGACAATTGAGAATCAGTCGGGTATTCGTCGTTGAAAGAGAAGCGTTTATATTTTTCGTGGGGTGTAAGAGTTTCAGAAAAGTGCATGAAACAGTTAAATATTGTAGGGAAGGTATGTTACAAAGTATTATTTTGATAGAATTTATCATTGAATGTGTGTGTTCTTGATTATTCAACAATAGTTTATCAATAAAGTTACTTTCTTCGTAGTATAATTCTTAATTTCTTGTCGGAACATGAAATATGGAACATACCGAGTAACATAGATGAAATTGATAATGACGATAACGAATGCTTATTTTGCGATGGAAATTATAAAAATAATGATAATGAAAAGTAGACCCAATGTATTCACTGCTTTCAGTGGGCACACAAAGAATGTGGGACTTATTCACGTGCCCAACGTGTAGGAGACGCAGAAAGCAGGAATAACTTCTAAAAATCATGTATATTTATTTATTTGTATTTTCTACTTAATAAATCTTCATTTTTGTTAAAAAAAAGTAAAATTTTTGGAGTTTTCTTTACAAATTTTCTAGGTGTTCCATATTAGGACCCATTTTTCCCCCTCTTTTCAGTATTTTTACTATAATTTCAAAACAATTGCATTTTTTTAAATTTGACTCTGTACAAATGATTATACATTAGTTCCTTCGTCCCCTCATGTCAGTTTCATTAAAAAAAAAAATTCCCCTACTTTTGACAAGTTTTTAAACTTAGATGATCCATATTACCTGCCTTTACCCTATTTCGCAAAACACATCGAGCTGCAGGGGTTGAAAATGTAGGAATCAAAGCTTGTAGTAAATTAAAGTATCAAAAATACTCCGAAAACCATCCATCCTTTACTAATCGACCGGCTCGAAGCCCACCTAATAAATTTTCTAAAGTCGTTCCCCCATCGATCAAGTTATCACGCTCGTCCCTCAACCTTTTCCCTCTAACCTGAGTGATCCGAATGATTGTGACCGACTACCGCCGCTATCGCTCAAATAATCCAGCCCGCGCGCCATTTCTTCCAGCGTTTGCGGGGAAATCGCTGACTGGGAACGGTCAGCGAAATCCATCCCGTCCCGCGTAATCGCGAATAAATCAGAAAAGGGGCGGCGCGCGCGATGCATATTTATGCGTTCGTGGCTGCCGCGAAATTAAATTCGCACATTTCGCAGCGGGGTTGGAGGGCGCGCAAAGGGGGGATACAGGCATATTTCGCGGTCGAACGTCGAAATGCGAGCAGCCGTAAGAAATTTATACCGACGGCCCCTTTCTCCCAGACCATTTCCTGGCCCTTCGTTACTCGGCGAAAATATCGCCCGGAATCGTGGAAAAAGGGGATCCACGATCGCGTGGGGTGGGTGGCTAGCAACGCCGGCCCCATGCTTTCTCGTTTCCCCCGCGATAAACGAACTGTGTTTGCCTTGAAATCGCGGAACAAAGGCGCCTTGTTATCGTTCCCAGCGTTTGAAGCTGTTATCCGCGTTATTTAACTCGAGCAGGGAAGCTTGATAAAGGATACCCCCGCGCTGTGTAAATCGCCGCCGCTGTGCTCGAATTCTTTTTTCACGGATCGACAGGTCGGCCGACGGAAAATTCGAGCCACTGTCGCTGCTGTTTATCCTTGTTAGGTAACGCAAAGAGAAGGATAAATTTGCAACGACGGACTCGCAGTTGTGCAACGACGCAGGTAGATGAGGCACGTGAACTCGCGTTTCGTAACTTCTTCGGGGTTTTATTAGAAACATAAACAAATAGTATTTTTACACTCGGAATAGAGGTTTACACGTTATCTGAAACGCTCCAATCACTGCATTCTCCGTCACTCGCGTACAATCAGTTATCGTATTATATTTAAAACTCTCTCTCTCTCGCTGTCTTTCACTCTGTGTCGGTGCAAAAATTCCGCATACCCGCTGGTACAGACGATTTATCGAAGACATTTTAACGGACGATCGATCAAAGGCCTGTACAAATTTGTGGAGTCACCGCGAGCTTAACAATCTGATGCATTGATCCACGAGTAATGGTGTAGATGGAAATATAGGATTGTTAAACGATCTTCAGCTTTCAGAACGGTCAGATTAACCACCGTTGAAGTTCACGCACACACATTCCCTTCTTTATATTTATTTCTTGGTGAGCAACGAGCCGTGGCGAGCTCGACAGTCCGCGGGCTCGCGAACTTCCAACGATTTCTCAATCCACCGCCTCTCGTGGATTTCCACGCCCAGAGAAAACTTTCCCACTCGCTGACTTTGCATCGCGAAGCTTTTCCAACTTTTACTCGCTTCCCGGACTCCGCGCGCCACGGAAACGCTTAATTGATCGGGAGAATCGGAGCTGAACGGCACTCGTTCGACCGAACGATTACCGTTGAGAACGATTCGAACAGGAACAAAGCCGACCGGCGTATCGTGGATTACACGCGTTTCCCCACTCGAGCTGCGATTCAACGACCCCGTTGTTAAACAGAATTTTCATCGAAGCCGCGCAGGGTGGCTCGAATGTCGCGACTCGAGGATTAACAGACAAACGTCACCGTCTCCACAGTTCGACTCGCTCGCTCGCAAAGGAATGACTCTTCCGGGTCGCGAATATTCGCAGAGAAGCTCACTGAGCTGAAAGGTTCCTATTATACACCTCGAATGTCTCCTCTATCTCAGCAGGACTTGCCGATGACAGTGCGAAACGGGTTAAAGTAGATTTTCCTATGCGCGACTGGACGTAACGTCAAGAATTTCAAACCCAATTATCTCGATAATAAAGCGCAATATCAAAAAATTGTATTCCTCTGTTTCGACTTATTTACTTGTTATAAGTAAAAAAGAAAGAATAACTTTTTTTTATATGTCTCTTCATTTTCGAGAAAATCGACTTTGGAATTCTTGACGTTACGTCGAGTTGCGTATAGGAACAAGCTACTTTTATGAGATTCAACGCAGAGGCGAAAGAGGTCCTCTGAAGTTTCCCCTCCGTTCCCGCGTAGATCTCCAATCGACTCAAATCTACTCGCACTTATTCACCCGGCGTTTTTGTCTCGAGGAAAGGTGCATCTTCCGCGGCTGAGCGGAACTCAAAGGGAGCGACACGGGTCAGCGGGCGAGCATAAAGGCCGCCGTAACTCTTTCGAGGCGGGAGCGATCGTTCGCTGAGGAGACACCTCCGCCTTTTCTCTGCTCCGGCGTCGAGAACCTGGGTCCAGAACTTCGTTCTCGCTGGGTTAGACTACGATTTAGGAACTGTACATCCGTCCTCCACGTGGAACCTCAGTTACCGACCTCCGCGGACCCTCTCGCTGGAGAGGCCCACGCCAAGGCCCCGACATCTTTCGCGTGCCACACGTCGGGGACCTCCGTTGCTACAGGTACACCGATTCCCCGACGTTCCCCCGAGATCGCGCCACCCTGCAGCCGTTTAACCGCTTATCAGCAGCCAGGGGAGGATCACCGTGACGCAGAGGGCCGCCACGCAGCTGGCGCACATCGCCAGAGGGCTTGCGGCCCCTTCAGGCTCCGTCTCGATCATGTAATCCTCGTCGCGCTCGAATTCCCTAACCTCGACGTCGCAGCGGAAACAGACGCGAGCTGTCTTCAAATGCGAGCTGTCCCTCCTCAACAGCAGAGCCGAGCCCTTCCGCTCCAGCTTCCAACCAGGCTCTTGAAGCAACATCCGCGCCATTCCTCCTCGATCGTGCTTCCGGTGACTGAATTCTGCGAGAAGGCGGTCGTCTCAGGCGATCCGAGGCAGACGATATCTCCGGCTACGAACGGTCGCCCCGACACGCTCGGGAACGCTGGCAAAGTGTTTCGCTACCTGAAAGAGAAGAGACAGCGTAAGTAGAGGAACGTCGCGAGAGAATGGCAGCTCGCAAGGGGAGGTCGTCATCTGGCCGAGTGGCTCTTAGCAGAGTCCGGATTCATTTGAAATAAAATGCCCACTCGTGACGTGATTTCCCTTTGCCAGACACAGCACGCACCATAGCCCACATTCACGAGCACGCGAGCTAGCTCCGCCAAGCTGTTTAATCTTATTCTTCCTGTGCTCTAATTTCCTCGCTAGATACGCGTAATCTAATCTCCTTGGATAGTTCCTTTAACGCGCCATGCGTGTTGTGTATCGACCAGCCCGCGAACGGCTCTCCGTGATTCAATGCAACCACTCTGTTGATTGAAAGCAATCAGCACTGTCTTAAAAGCCGCTTCCTCCAAGGCGTAATATTTACGAGTCGAGACTGAGAGTACTCGAAGACACAGGGATGAAGAGACTGGGGGTTGGGAAACAATACTTGTCCCGGTTTTAAGGGGACGTTTTCGTTCACGTGAAAGTCACCGGGTGGAAAGTTTGACGGGCGGAAGAGCGAGAAGGGAAAGCGAGCCGGAAAAGGCGCGCGGCCGATTGTTATGCGCTCCGACAAAGCCAGCTGTATCAGATTCGCTGCACTTTGCTCCCAAGATACGTCAACGAGTCGTGTGTAAATAAACAGCTGTTGGTCATACCTCCGCGATTGGCAGGCAAGAATTTTTCCTCGTGTTTCTTTGTTCGGAAATCGAGGGATATTAAAACACTCGGTTAATCGAGTAATGTCTCTGTTCTTAATTTGTAATTTTATTTATTAATTAACGGGACTAAGGAAAATATATAAAGTAGGAGGAAAAACACCAAAATGTACAGCCCAGTAATTCATACGAACGCGAAACGAAAGTGCATGCCAGTTACAAAATTCCCTTAACGACTGCAACTACGTACGAAAAGAAGTTATCACCGATTGCTTAAATGCCTCTAACGACGTGCCAAAGAGGCTTATACGATCCGCAATATCATTCCCACGGAAACATATCCTAGACATTGGGTCCCTCAGGTGAAGATTAGTCCTGAATAACTTAACCTGAAACAGCGGGCAGCTACGCAGCGGTTTAGGCAATATGCAGAAGGAAATTGTTTGCAGTAGTTGGGGACAGTTAATTTGCCCGTTGAGAATTTTGAACAGGAAAATAAGGTCAGCTAACAGTAGTGTTCTGGGGGATGCTGATGGAGAAGAGCGACGCGAAATGGCAGGACACAGTCGTCGGAGATTATCTATACTGAAGTGGTATATCCTTCCACCCGTATAGATTATTCCCAGGATTTACGAGTTCGTGAACCGAAGGAAGAAGATCTGCCAGGGGTTTAAAAAGCAAACTCGCAGGGGAGATGCGCGCCACTTCGACTGCATTTAATGCAGCTATCAGCCGGAGCCAAACTGGCGAAACTCGACCCGACGACCGGGAATTTAGTTAGCAGGTGCTCCGGATTTATGAGCATTTAATACGGCAGACACTGACGCCGCCGGCGGTTCATCAACTTCCTGCACGGAGGAACGAGAATTAATCGAAGCAACTTCAGCTATTTCGTCGCGGCTTCCGTGAGTCTGGAGCTGCTGGAAACTCCGAGCCGGTCCCCGAAACTTTCCGCCGCGATCCAGCAATTCCGTGCACGTGGCGGCCGGAGATCACGGCGCAAACAACCACGACACAGGGGAGCTGTTAATCCGCAGAAGCAACCAGCCAATATGTCGATCGACGCGGAATATATAAATTCTCAACTGGAGGAAACACACAAGAAATTAATTCCAGCTTGGCGAATAAATACTGCATCGAAACGAAGTGTCGCATAATTAGTCTTTTTGTCGAAAGCAAGCCGTCCATCGGCCAATGTATTTCCCCAGAGAAACGAGCCATCGATAATGAGCCGCGGAAACTGGTCAAGAGGTATTAAGTTCGGAACTTTCATCGCGACCTTTCAGCAGCGCGAGTTTCGCCCCAGTTTCGCCTCTATGACGGCTATTGGGTAGGTACGTATATACCGATTAGGCGGAGTTTAAAGCGACGTGAAATCCGAAGCCAGGCGAGGCAAAAACGTCGCTTCCACGGGACCGTGGAGCAGCTCTCTGTGCGGTAAAAACCGACTGTTTTAGCGAGAAGGTGAAATGAACAGTCACGCTGTGCCGAGAAAATGAGAAACGGGCGACGGTTCCTATCCGCTCGCGTATCCAGTAAATAAAGTGGATAAATACTGTTTCTTTTCCTTGTCGAAGTGGCCGCACTGTTATCGTACAGGAGCCACAAGCGTGGAAGCACTTCTCCCATGGGGAGAAAGCAACCCCCGGGCTTCTCTGGTCGCGAAGGAAACAGCGTTATCGCGATTTACGGGAAAATCGAGAAACAAGGGTGGGGGTGGAAAAAGAGCCATAGGGAATTCCATTACGCTGGGGGAGGGATGGGTTAGGGTGGAGAAGTTGCCGGACCGGAATAGAGAAAATGGTCCGTAGGAAGCACTTGCCGGTGCTTTATCTCGGTTCGCTTTGTTCGCAGCTCGCCTCGACGACGTAACGAGATTCAGCAACGACAACGTGCTTGACCGTAAAGCTCGGATACACTGGCCGGTTACATCATCTTTGCGAGCACGTTCCCAATGGCATAAGAAGGCCCTGTTACGAGCGCGAGCGCTAATTAGTAGCAACAAAACGACAGAGGATGCGATAACCCCTCGTTCTCTCCGGCGAAGCCTCGATAGCTTCAGCCGGGTGAAATATTGGATATCGGCTGCGGGAGAAAGCTCCCCGGTACACGGGTGTTATTAACAGCCATTTGCAGAATTAGTGGAGGTGTAAAAGTGATCGCGGGATCGTAGGGTTTCGGGGAGCACGGTTGGAAATCTGTTGAAACGCTTTATTATACTCGTCCTTGCCTCGAACTGTCTGGAGAGTTTTATCCGAAGCCTGTCGAATAACGCCGGCTAATAGGAACGGGAAATAGAGGCCAGCGCGAGGAGTGGAGTAAAGTAGATGCGGGCAGTCCGTGATCAGACACGTCTCGCCCGGCTCGGTGTTCCCTTTGGGATTATTTTAATCCCTTGGAAAATAAGTGGAGCATCGGTCGCGTTCAATTATAACGCTGGCTTAAACGACGAGCGAATCAGTGGCGACCTGGGACGACGGCTGGTTAAAGCGACGAAATTCTAGGGAGTAACGACGCTTTAAACGTCGATGCGTCGTGAAAGACGGGGAGGGTTATAATGTTTGCTTGAACGAGAGCAATCAGAGATTTGCTATTGAGAGCGGCGAATGAAAAGAAGGAAAGACGGAGGCTGCAGACGGTTTTCAGCGGCAGCTACGTTTCGTTCGAATTTCGTTCGTGTGCTCGATGGAGATTTCAGCGAGCGCACGAGTTACCGAGGGGGAAACGTGGGTGGGTGGTGGGTTTTTCATACGAAATTTCCAGCGCAGCTTTAAAGGGCGTCGGATAATAAATCAGCGGAGGAGAAAATCACCGGGACAGAAAGGCGAATGCTAATTAACCAGGCTCTCGGGACGCGACCGCCGAAGGTTTTTATTTTAAACCATTCTGATGGCCTTCCACGAGGCGTATTATTCGAGTTCCTAGGCTGAGGACCGCCGCGAGCAAATTGCCCGAGCGCGACGGGACATTTTAGCGTGTTTCAGAACGCGGAAATTTGCACATCATTTGCATATCGCCGCGCGTGTCGTAAAAGAAACGTAAACCCCAGTCGAGAGGCGAGAGCTTCTATGCATACACGTTTTCGGGGGGAAAAGAGAGAAAGGGAAAGAAAGGTAGAAAAGGAAGAAGCTAGACGCGAGTTCTATGCGCGATCCTACCTCTGAATACATTTAAGGACTATCGCGACGTTCGCGATTATAATAAAGCTTCGCGTGAGTGCATTTGCGTCATCGAGACACGCGAACGTCCCGCCAGGATTGAATAAAGGACGTCCTCAGCCTGGACGACGGGGAATCTGCATTTTAAAATCTCTTTTATTTCAGCGGAACTTCCATACCGCGAGCGTTCGCCAGGCGAGCTCGGGTTTAGTAGGCTCCCGCTGAGACACGTGGATTGTATCGCTCGCGGAAGAGCTTCGCAACGAGCTTTTCCCAGCCTTTTATTCGCCAGCTTCACTCCCCCGTTTCAGCCTGGCCGACACAATTTCACTGGTAAACGGGTGCATAAAACGCATTCGCCTGGTGCGTTCAAATGCACATGCTGGCTAACAAAGTGCCCCGGGAAACCGCGGCCTGAAGGATTTCATTAAAACCGCGAAGGAAACAGAACGGAATTCTTGAAATCTGGGAACAGGAAAAAGGGGGAGAAACGAAATCGGAGTCTCACGCACACACGCAATTCCTTTGAGACACCCATGCCG
This sequence comes from Andrena minutula, assembly GCA_929113495.1. NCBI lineage: Eukaryota > Metazoa > Arthropoda > Insecta > Hymenoptera > Andrenidae > Andrena > Andrena minutula. Next base: position 4,603,013 of record OV815996.1, on the reverse strand, counting down.
CTCTATTGTCGAGCTGCAAATAATAAATAATACCGTGTGACAGAAGGATGAACGTGGAAGAAGCTGCGACGCGAGTGATGACGAGCGAGCCTCAAGAATAACTGTCCGAGGGAATAAATTATTGCGCGATGGACGTCGCGATAATTATTATTATTATTATTATTATCATTGAATTACCGGGAGAACCCTTTAGAATACAAAATTTGAACAAAGTAATACAGTAGGTATAGCTTATAGTAAAAAGATATAAATAAAATAAAATAAACAGAAAATATACAGAAAAAAAAACATAACAGTCAACAATAATGCGGGAATCTGCGAGAAACCGGTGAAATCTTTCATCAGATTCAAGAGCTACACATTTCGATATACTCGACGCTGGCATTTGAATCAGAGATGGGCAAAAAATGATTTAAAATAAAAATTTCATACACAAACTTTTATTTCAAATAATGTTTTACCCATCTCTGATTTGAAGTGAAAACTACATTGAATTTAAATTACCAGCGATGCTCGCGTGCGGCATGCACGAAACGAATTCGCGCAACCTTGAACACCAACGACGCCGGCAATCTCGTTACGAGCATAATCGCAACGGCATTAACGATATAGAGATTCCCCTCGAGTCACCTTTGTCACGTGTCGTCCGTCCTTGTTACACGCGTGGCCCAGTGTTTTCGCCGGCAATTACTCGGAATCCGTGGTTCCTGAATAATTCAATGGGGGGCCAGGAACGTGCGCGAAATTCGCCGAGGAATGCGAGAACGTTCCGTGGACCGTCTGTCGGGAGGACGGCGAAAATATTTGGCCCTCGATGCATCTCGTTATAATACCATCGAGGATCCGCGTGCAGTCGACGGAGAAATGTCGCGCTGGTGTGTTTTTTTCACCGCGGAAGCTCGCGGTGTCGTCGATAATTTACGGAGGACGCGGCTGGGACGGAACGAATGCGACCAACTAGACTAACGAGTTCTACGCGTCACTTTGAATAGCTGGCAGAGTCGCGGCGCGTTTTGCAACAGCGCCGGTCGCCGCTCGTTTTTCTCCTGCCATTCCGGTCGCTCCTATTGTCAGCGAGTTCGCGGCACAGGCGTCGCGTTCGATTCGCTCGATCGCCGTTGAACTCGCGGGAACTTGTGCGGAGTAAAGGCCTCGGATGACGTCCCCGCGGTCGCGGGAGCGCACACCGTCGCGACGCAGTTTACGCCGGCCACTAACGGTCGATATTAGCATCGCAAATTCGAGGAGGACTGCCGGACGACGATATTCCGCGCGGCAATGTCGCTGGAAGGAGGCAAACAGCCCGCGGTATCGACTGGCCGGGAGATAAAATTCCAACCAGCGATTATTCAACGGGAAAGAGCTCGTCGACTACCAGCCGGCCGAGGATTAATTTCGATTACGTTCCAGCCACGATTCACGTTCGTCGCCCGATATCCCCGGCCACCCTCGCCGCTTCGAATCCACGATATTGCGGAAGTTCCGCCCACGAGCCGCGCAAATCTGCAAGGTCGCGCGTTTGACCCAGAAAAACAATGCTGAATGCGCCACTGCGCCGCGATCCAACGCCGCATTCTACTAACATCCGACTACCCCGCATCACTTTCACGGTTCCTCGTTAGATACAACGTGATTACTAGCTTCTTGAAGCGATTACTGGAATGATCAGTGGCTAAGTACACGCAGAGCTTTACCTAAGCATCCACTATCGATTATAGCAGAGGGAATGTACGAACCTAATGGACCGACGAGGGCTTCTCTACGACAAACGTTGTTAATTCATAATCTACTCAGGGGATATAAATAGCATTCGTCGAGGAGTCACAGAGAAACGTGGTTGCAGATCGATGGAACAATATCAAAGGTACACGAGGAAATGTTGGAAAGCAATCGATGCGAAATTCTAAGGTATGATGTAAATATTTTAACACAGCCTATGCAACACGGAGCACTGGATCAAGGCCGCGGAGAGCACAGGACGAAGATCCTTGTAAGTGGTACACACGCGCGATCCGGCTTCCAACGTACCTGTAGTGCGGGGCAGCTTGAAGGGGCACGCGAGACGAGCACGTGAGTCCTCTCCAACTGGCGTGGAGGCACCTGGAGCAGCCGAGAGACCGTGTGCGCCCACGGTGACCTCGGGGTAGAAGCGATGATGCGTGCGCGAACACGAAGAGAACGCGAGATGCGTGTGGAGAAGGGTCGACGGGCCCCTAGCGCACGTCCTACCTCAACCACGTTCGACACGCGAATGAACACCCGCGAAGAGCGACGTCGCTGACGGGAGCCGCGCGCCAAGGGGAGGAAGGTGGCGGTGAACGCGCGACCGCGAGCCTCCGCGGCGCTATAGCCGCGCCGCGATTCGCCGCTTCCCCTCGGCTAGCGCGCCGATTGGGCCACGAGTACGGGCGACGTGTACGAGGCAGATTTCTCGCCTACGAGCTCGCTTGATCGAACATCGGGCCGATCTTGCGACAGCTGACATCGACTGTAATGACACGATAAACGATAACGCTGGCCAAGGAACTAGCTTCCCTCGCACCCTCCTCCGAACACTCACTGACACTTTGCGGCACGGCTGTGCATGTGCGCTTTGGAGGGGATGTGGGATTGTTTCCAGGTCAACGATTTCGATTTTCAACTGCAAGTCGATTAAAAGCCGTTGGGTATTTTGGCGAAGCGCGGGGAATCGGTGGAATTTATAATAATTAATTAATTGCCGCGCGAGATTTAATTTATCGTTGGGTTTTGCTAAAATTCACGGGAGCCTTTGGAGTAATCCCTAGTATTATTATTATTATTATTATTATTAATATTATCCCTACTAATATATAAAAAATGAAACGTTGTCTGTTTGTTTGTCCTTCTTTCACGTCCAAACCGCTGAACGGATTTCAATGAAATTTTGAATATATATTATATAGATCCTAGATTAGATGATAGGCTATTTATTTTTTCTTTTAGGCTTTTTTATGTCATAATATATAATTCCCGAGTGAAACCGGGTAACGGGCCAGCTAGTTGCATAAAAGTTAGGAACAGTGTCTTTTGTTTTGGAGGATGTGTACCTAGGGTGTTTAAGGGTAACTATGATCCATGGAAATACTTAAAGGATGGTATGTACTTGAACAATAGAATTGTATATACAACCTTTTCTTCAATGATTTCCACAGATTCTGTTTTATCACCCCCACTACCGTTCACCCGCGTTATCCGTCCTTTAATCCTCATATCGGGGAGCCGGTTAGCAAACGCGACAGACCTACTCTCAGGCCCTGTTTCCCGTGGACCGGGCGCGCGATAAGAAGTTTCTTCATAAGGCCGGTGGAAGATACGCGAACCGGAGAAGCCGCTCGTGTGTCACGAGGAGTCTCAGTAATCGTTGTCGAACAACGTTCTCTACTAACCTCGATAGTTTCATGTAAGAGTCGGAGAAACGATAGGGTATCGCGGGCGGTAGCGTGATTTTATCGGCCTCGATAGGGAGCGTGGTTAAAGGGTACGGATAAACAAGTCGTAGCGGTCGATGAAACAAAAATGAGTGGCTATGAATAGTAAAGCCTGGGCCACGAAGGTCCCAATCTATTTTTTTCCCTGCTCGACGTACCAGACCGCAAATAATTGCCGGAGGAACAGCTGCGACCGAAATTGCCGGTAGAAATAGAGGCTTGCCGTGACCGCGGATCGCAATTAACCCGGAGCACGTCAGGCTGATAGCCAGTAAGACCAGTCCCCGGCTATCTTGTTATAGATTAGGAGGAACTACTGCGTGTATAGCCGAAGGCGTGTCAGCCGGTGACGACCAATGGCTTGGAAATGCAAGCAACGGGAACCAATGCAGCGACAGCCTCCAAGAAATCCAGAGACATCGCCCCAGAAACGTCCGGCTGAACCGTGACCAGCTTATTCTACTCATCTCGGGGAGAGAGAAAGTCGAGCGAGGAAACGCTTTCTTTCGGAGATACTAACGCGTTTTATTTATCAGAGTTTCGCGGAGAGTTCACGGAGGTTCGATCTCGTTTTGACAGTACGATAATAAAAACGATAACAATAATTCCATAGCTAATCTCCTCAGATATTCTCGTAGCGTCCTACTCGAGACGAAATCTGTTTACTTATTTGAAAAGGAAATATTATCGGGCTTCAATAAACTCTTATTAACCAGCTATTTCTGCAGCACTGTGTATAGACTCCTAGGGGTTGAATGATCTTATAGGGAGGATGAATAAAATCTCTTTTCCCATTGCGAAGAATTAATTGAAATTTCACTGCAGAGGGATCAAAGGAAGACAAGTGTTCTCTATCATCCATCATTGGTAGGAAACTATGTTCCCCTCGGGTAATTAGGATGGATTTTCGTATCCACCGTCTGACTTCTTATCTCTCTTTCTGGAAACTACAGCTCGCCCAGATTGCGATACACTTTTTTATTTCGTCACGCGAGATTATGTAATAAACGGCGGGCATTGCCTCGCCGGGGGTTTACCTCGATATCGAGCGGAATATGTGGTGGACTAAATGAAAAATTCCTTATCAGGGGCTGCGATATCGAGGTCGTTTATTGCTGTCCACGGTATCGACGTCCCCATCGAGTTATCGGCGTAACAATTACAGCGCAATAACCAACTCCCGTGGACCGTTCCTCCCGCAACAATGCCCCAGAAAGGAGAAAACAACGCGATAAAAATAAAATAAATGAGCATTAGTCCTGGGCGAGATAGTATCGATAAACCGTGAGTAAACAGCCGATATTTTCGACGCCGAGAGAAATGAAAAAACGAGCACTGTCGCAGCACGTGCAATGAAATACTTTCAGAAATATTTGCTTTATAAGTATTTTCTTTAGAGGGTCGAAGCTGGCCTGCAGAGATTAATAGCGACCACGTTGACGCGAAGAAGATTTAGCAAGATTCAGGGTGCACCGTGGAAAAGCAGATAGGGTCGAGCTTTCTACCCCCAATCTCGCCTCTGAGAGTATATTCGAAATAATACATATTTCCGTAGATACTCCTGAGGCAGCAGCTGGTTATTTACACGGGAGCTTACAAACCGAGCGTGGGCTACGCGAGTAGTAGCGGATTTACATGAGAAATTTCCGCTTCAACCCCGTTCCTGGCCTCCCCTTTTTTCTCCCCGTTGAATCTGTCCCCCGCGTCTATTTTCACTCCATTCTACCTACGATCGAGCTGCGATTCCGCTGTCATATCGAGGATCTCTCGACGACCCACTAGCTTCCCCGCAATTTCCCTATAAAGCATCATTATTCCGTCGGGCCAGTTCGCCAGTTTACGTCACGCCGCTCCGATAGCCACGCAAACAGGCGCACGATTGTATTAGCTCGTTGCCAATAACCCTGAGTGCCAACTTGCCGCGCGGCGAACGTTCGAGAAATTGAAAAAGAAGAAGCGCGGGGAGTTCGATCCGAGAGTGTGACGGTGTTATTATTCGCGATGCGCGTGGGCTGTGTTTCGTTGCGGCGACGGGGAACGGCAGCCGGGCAATTGAGGGACGCGTGGAAAGAAGTCAGTGACCCCGGGAATTTAAACGTGACCCAAGACACCCGTCAAAGGAAGCGCGAATACAATCGCAGATTCTCACGTGCTTTAAATCATTGAACTTTAAATCTCATTTGATTCCATCGTGTCGGTGAATTGCCTTATCATTCGAATAAAGATGCTCACACGAGTCGAAGTATTTCAAAGGGCCTCTGGGTGTCAATGGAATAGGAAGAATTTTAAAAATTCAACCAGCAAACGTTCTACTTTCAGCGAGAAGATAGTCTTCGACGACGAGCCAAGCAGAAAAACGTCAGAGACGGCTGCAGATGGGAACTGCGAGAAAGGGATTCAATTAGATCTTTAATGGAGGCTGTATACGAGACACTTATAGCCACTTGCGGTCACTGGACCGAGCTACGACTCGCAATGACCTGACCAGGATTCCCTCGAGCTTCCCTCCTCTCCTACCCTCTCGTCTCTCTCGCCACTCTGTCTCCGTGACCCTTCTCCCGGCTCTTTCCCTTGGCAAACTTTGGGCACCACTCCAAGATACCGCAGAAATCGCATACCGTGTTAGAAATTCAGGGCAGTTTGAACTTGGCTCGATGCAGCAGCTGCTGAATACCGCTGGACAAACACGCAAAGGGATTGGGCAACTCTCTCTCTCTCTCCCGGAATCTGCGCATACTTTTCGCGATTCTTCCAACACCCCTGGAAGCTTCAGGACTCCATGGTGGATCCAGCGCAGAATGTCGATACCAAATCGGAGGGAAGAGGATCGCGTGACCAGGCCTACCGTGCTAGACCTTGCTCGACTGTCTAGAGCGATTACGATAAGCACGAGCACGATACTAAACTACCGACGGCTACGATAATTTGAATTTCAGTGACTGGCATCCCCGGTTTTGAATGGCATTTACCCGATGCCGATCGAATATCCCGCGTTCCTCCAGCGACCCCTCGGTGTTGCCCTGCTGGGAATCGAACAATCGGCGATTAATCGCGTTCGAAACACGGCGTGATCGCGCAACACGGGAAATTAAACAGAGGATATGGAGACGGTGTATTTACCAGCGTAACACGTTTTTATCGAATTCTCTTCTCTGACACGTTGCGTAACACCCGGGAATCAATTACGGCGAATGCGCCAGCTGCCCGTAGGCTCGTATCGAATGTAAACACGTGCGATGCGAAGAGGAATATTTGGAGAAGCGAAGTATTACAGGAATGCGAAATGTATTGCGAGCGATAGAAAAATATCGCAGGGTTGGCGTATTTTCTCAAGCTCCTGACGCGATCGCCAAACAGTGCGCGAATTTCAAAATGCAACGTTTCGCGGAACGTAATTACTTTCTCATTGTGGAATCCCGTTTCGCTCGCGCGGCGCAAAACAAGCGTTGTTTGTCCGGGACAACGCGGCGGATTGAAATTGGAAATCACAGGGGCGCGGTTAATTGCGAAAGAATGCCGAGCTTTCCATAATGGAGCGGGATGGGATGGATTTGGAGAAGAATCGTTGACGAACCATCGGCAAACAACGAGATCCAATAACCGTGGACAGCAGTTTTCGAGTAGATTTGACTGGGCTATGGAGTGGCAATTTTTTACAAGCTTCTCGTAAACATTTAAAGTACCTTATTTCGCACTTACCTTGTTCTCCTTCTTCGACGAAAACGCACAAAACTACGAGGCAACAAAAGAATCGTACGGGCGCGAGGCAAATCTCGCGCGGTAGGAAAGAGTTGGCGGCAAGATTTATATAATTCGAAACGCGGTAGTCTGGAGTGTTAATTGCGCGAGAAAACGTCAATTAATAAAAAAAAGCAAATATAATCTCGACAGTTGCGCAATGTTCTTTTATACACGGTTTACGTAAATTTGCCAGATGTATGAAATGATTGCCATTTTTAATGTTTGCCCCAGTGAAACACTTTGCGAAAAAGCTCACCGTTTTTCAGGGACGTGTTGTTTAATTCAGTTATCTCCAATTTCGCGATTCCGCGCATTCGCGATGAAAAAACTCAACCGCTTTTACTGCAAAATGCATGTAATCGCGAGCCAGGCATTGCATTCACTTCTTATCTGGTCCCCGGGATATCATTTAACGTTTTTGCAAAAAAATTTCGTAAAGCAACCGTGGAAGTTGGACTCGCGAGCTTAATAAGTTCGTTTACATAATCTGCAAGGAGTATCTGAAAGACATCTGGGGATCGTTGCGCAATGTTTGATTCCGTCGTTAATTACGCTAACTGAATTAAATTGACGCGATGGTTTGCGCGCTAACGAGCGCGCGCGCTTGGCGCCATCTATCAGGCATCGTTAAAAGTTTCATCGTTAAAAGTTTCCGGAGGTAACTAAAAAAATATCAAAATAATGACCGCGTTATCCTCCTAGCAAAGTGTGTTCAGGGAGAAGAGAATGAAAACGCGTGAAATTCAAAGGGAACTTTTATAAAGTATGGAAATTGTCCTTGGGGATCAACGGATCAGCTGAAAATGTGTACACAATTTTTGTAACAGCTGCCTCTATAGATATTACCCATTGGATACTATCTTGCGTATCTTCGCCAGAGATTAGAGGGGTAGATGAATTACAAAGAGATGGTCGGTCGGTAACGAAGCTACCTTTAAGTCACACGTTGCGAGGAGCAGAGGCTCGAGCGACGAGAGCATCTAATTGCTCTTAATTAGGCTAAATTGAAGGTTACCAGAGGACAAGTAAATGTGAACCAATCCATGGCATCGTGCTCCTCGCAACCAATCGTGAGACACGCTTTTACCGACCACTGCCAATCGCTGGGTAAAACTTATCGGCGCTACCAGAGCGAATTCTATGGCCTAGATTAAGCTGGAAGTAAGTTTCTCGCTTTTGCCCTAATGTTCAGGGCGGGGACACAAATATGGGGATTTTAGGCGAAAGATATCTGGGACTTAATAAATTCGCGCATGATATTCCACAGGTTTCGAAAGTTTAAACATTTCATACATCTGACACTGTCGTTTCTTGTCGACAGATACGCGATGTTTATAAAAAAGCTTAGGGCTACGATAACGGTAAATAGAAAAGGTGAAATATTCTACACGGTATGCAAGATGTGACTTGAAAGAGTACTTACCTCAGGCGTGGGGACGAAGGCACTGGGTCCATCGAAGGCTGGCACGGGGACTGGAAGTCCCCTGTCCTGTAAATAAACAAACATTTCCCTCGTTAATGGATTTGTTCCTACAACATTTCAGAATCTTAGAAAACACACAGCCCCGGTAGCCTGGCTAGCTCAGTCGGTAGAGCATGAGACTGACTTCCGGTGGAGCAGTAGACGCCGAAACACACGTGAACGTGTGGCTCCTTGGAAAATCGCAAAAAATCGCAATAAATCCATAATACAAGTGATTCTTGATAGTAGTAATTACTAGTTAAGTGTAAGAGTGTTTGTTGCCTATATCGGAGGACTTCAATAGGTGACAAATGGGCTCAGTGAATTAATATCCGTTGCAATGGCATTGCCCCTGGGACAGGGAGCAAAGCGTCGCACTTCGCAAGACATGGAGGGCAATGAGAACAATACACCGGAATCCCTCCTGACTCCACGACAACGAAAAACGCCCAAATTGCAATCGCTGCAAATAGATAAGATGTATAAACAATTCATGAAGGATTATAGTCACAATCCAAAATCTCAAGTTAGACCTAACCTAAAAGAGGTACGAAAACTCGGACCAAGAAACCCAACGCCAGCAACTCAGCCTACGGCGAGTTCGTCACGTAGCAATATAACAAACACAGAAGAATGGGAATTTCCCAAAAAAACCTACAAAGCTACTGGAAAATCAACTGAGATAACGCTAAATGATTCAAATGAAAACAGATTCCACGCACTTTCGGAAGACGATCAAATGGAGACCGAAGAGAAATCTCAGGCTAGAGAGATTACTAACAAGGACAGCAAAAAAATGGCCAAGCAGCCGCCCATCTATACGGTAAATACCAATATAAATTGCTTAATTGAGGATATTTTGAAGCACAATATTCCTAAATCAACATTTTACATAAAACAAGTTGATATAGACAACCATGTAATACAGACCAACTATGCAGAACACTATGCAACAATTGAGAATATGCTACGTGAAAATAAGACACAGTTCTTCACATACACACCGAAAGAACAAAAGCCAAAATCAATTATTATAAAAGGAATCAGAGGCAATTTTAACGTAGAATATATAAAACAAGAAATCGCAGAGCTGAACCTCCCTGAGATGGAAATTATTAATATAACAAAGTTCATATTTGATAAATCAAACCCGGAACGATTCCATCACCTCCTGCAATTAACGCACAATAGCAAAACAGCTGATCTCTTTAAGGTAAAGTCATTAGCTTACCAAAAAGTCAGATGGGAACATCTTAAAAAACCTAGCATTTTTCAATGCAAGAAATGCCAGCGTCTTGGTCATGCGAGCAAAAATTGTCAGCTTCAATTCAGATGTGTTAAGTGTGCGAAGTCTCATATACCTGGGGAGTGCACTATTAAGAAGGAAGATGGAAAGCATCAATTAAAATGCGCCAACTGTGATCAGATAGGACACCCAGCATCGTACAAGGGATGCCCTTATATTAAATTTGCGCTAGAGCAAAAAAAGAGAACAGTCACAATGAAGAGACAGAATACTCTACACAATATTAATAATATATCAGCTTCGATCAGAGAACACACCTCCTTCGCTCAAGCAGTCGCAGGTCCTAGTGTGAGAAATAACTACCTCATAAGTAGCAGCCAACCACCAACTTCATCATCACGTGAAGAATCAACACCAATGGGTCCAAGAAACCATCAACTGGTCGGGGAGCAGCAAAATTCAGAAAAACCACCTTCATGGGTATCTGAGTTAAAAAATGAAATTGCAGCATTAATTAACTCACAATTTAGACCATTAGCAGCGCAGGTAGCAGAGAATACGCAAAAAATTGATTATATTCTTAATATTATTCCTAAACAATAATCAATGGCTTCTAACGTAGGGTCAATTAAACATATAAGCATAGCAGCTATCAATGTTAATTCATTGATTGCTAATCACCGCAGACTTGAATTATTACATTTCTTAAATACATATACCCACGACATAATTTTGATATCAGAAACAAAACTAAACAATACTCATATAGTTTCATTTAAAGATTATAACATTATTAGAAGAGATCGACCAAATTCTGTACAGGGAGGCGGGACAGCAATTTTAATCAAAAAAAGTATTTCATATGAGGAGGTAGAATTTCCATCCTCAGCCGTAAATGAAATATTAGAATACTCTATAATCAAAATAGTATCACGAGCCAATAGGAAATTATATATAGTTAGTATTTATGCGCACCATGACAATAGAAGACTTTTTATAGACGAATTAAATAATCTATTTTTGAAATTAAAGCTAGATAATAACAATAGTTACTATATTATAGCGGGTGATATAAATGCCAGGCGAATAGCATGGGGAGATCATGCTGATAATCAGCGTGGCAGATATATGAGGCAATGGGAAGCGGAGCAAAATGTAGAATTTAAGTTAAAAATAATCACACCGGCCTTTCCCACATATAAGCCGGCCCAGACGTTTCTTGACATCTGTCTTGCTGACTCTAGACTATGCTGGCTTAACGACTTAAATAACAAAGCAAAAACATTACCTTATGATAGTGATCACACAGCGATATCATTAACTTTTGAAGTACAAAATGATTTATTCAACCTAGTTAACCCAGCCTTGCAAAAACATAAATATAATTTTAAGGCCACAAAATGGGATAAATTCACACAAAAGCTATCAGAATTATACACTAACAATATACCATATGATTACAATCTATCTATAATGGAAATTGACACTCACTTAAAAATAATTACTGATACAATCTCACAATGCATTCATAACAATGTGCCTTTATATAAACACAATAATAGCGTCAACAAATATTTAAATCATAGAATAATTAAACTACAAAGAGAAAAAAGTTATATAGTAGCGCAATTGCATAAATTGCATATCTTAGATCCGTCCTCGCGACTGCTAATAACTAGAAGAGCCAAAGACACACTGAAAAAGATAACAAAGGCCCTACAGCACGAATTTAAGACCTCAATTGAAAAACACTGGACCAATATCATTAAAAGAATAGACTTTAGAAAATCAGATAGCTTCTTCCCAAAAATAAACACTATATTCAGACCCAAACAATTTTGCGGAATCAAAGATATCCACATTGCAGTAAATAACAATAGCATTCTCAATAGAAGTGGATGCAATCTAGCTAACATTCCTACAATAGATGACAAATATATTTTTGCAGAAAATATTAATAAGCTTAATGTCATTGGGGCACATTATGAATTAATAAGTTCACGTCAACACCTTAATAGTGATTCCCGATTAAAAGAAATAATAGATATAGCAGCAAATGATTTAAAACAGAATTTTAACACTGGGAGAGAGCAAAATATAACATTAACCCAATTTGATATAGAAAACCAAGCCATATGGCCTAATGTAGATGATAATGTTATATACCCTTTCTGTAGCCCGAATTCAACCAGCTATGTACTCAGAAATCTTCCGAACAAAACTTCTAGTGGCAATGATGGTATTCCACCCATAATATTAAAACACCTACCGGCTAAAATAATAGTAGATTTGACGATATTATTTAATAATGCAATTAATCGTTCCTATTTCCCCAAAGCATGGAAATGTGCACAGGTCCTCCCCATTCTAAAAAAGGACAAAAATCCCAACGAACCGGCCAGTTATCGTCCCATTAGTTTAACCCCAAGCTTAAGTAAAATATATGAGGCAATCATAAATGAGAAGATCACTGATTACTGTGAAGCAAATAATATAATCCCTGATACCCAATTTGGATTCAAACACCAACACACTACTACACACGCTATACATAAACTATTATCAGATGTTAACACATTAGTAGATAAAAGCCAGCTGGTGGGAGCAGCACTCCTAGATGTTGAGAAAGCGTTTGACTCGGTGTGGATCAATGGCTTACTATATAAATTACAAAAAAAAGGATTCCCACAGTGGATTACCTTTTTAATATGGGACATGATCTGCAATAAGTCCTTCGTTACATGTGATGGGGCTAATATTTCAACAACAGTATTTAAAATAGAGGAAGGTTTGCAACAGGGTACGGTTAACTCTCCAATATTATTCAATATTTTTGTAAGCGATCTACCTAAGCTATTTAATTTTAATAAGGAAGGACATCCAACGCTTCTTATGTTCGCAGATGACATAATTGTATACTTAACGAGCAACAGAGTAATAACAGTAAGAGAAAGGCTAGAAAAAACAATAGACAAAATCTCTAATTACTTAGCGGCTTGGAACTTACGAGTTAACCCGGATAAATGTGAAACTATTCTTTTTAAGAAACCAGTTGATATGTTAACTTCCAAAACTAAAGCAGGTGCCAAAGATTTTAAAGTCTCTACGTTGATACCTGGAAAAACAGTGCGAACACAAATCCCACATAAAAAAATAGTTAGATACCTTGGGGTAAATATAGATTACCTACTAAGAGGCAATAACCACATAGAAACGCAACTTAATAAAGCAAAACGTGCTTTCGCAGCCAATAGCAGACTATTTCGAAACAAATATCTGTCGTCTAAGGCCAAAGTCATATTATATATGTTATTAATCAGACCGATTATCACTTATGCGGCGCCCATTTGGTGGAATTTCAATCATACAGTTGCTGAAAAGTTAAGAGTCCTAGAACGTAAATGCTTGAGAGCCTGTTTGGGTATGTATAGGACAAGAGATTCCGAGTGGCAGCATTATGTCAAAAATCAAGTATTGTACGACAAGGCAGAAATCCCGCGAATTGACATATTCGTACTAGGATTAACGCGAGAATACTATAGTAAATTGCCTTTGATCGAGAACGACGTCATCAAAGATGTCAGTAAATGCGACGATATTATTGCTGCCAGACAGCTAACTACAGGTTATATTTCACCACAAACATTTACCTATTGCGACAAATTAGGTTTAATCCAAGATAGCAATAATATACCTATAATTTATCATTGGAAGCGAAATAAAGCCAACAAACGTATTGCGCTAGGTCAAAACGATACTATTTATGATAGAAATAAATTCAAATATTCTTACTCTCTCTCAAAGAAAGATATAAACAATTACAACAGATTAAATTTCAACAAATATTGGTGGTTGAACGAAACTGCTATCTACATGGCAGAGATATTGGCACGACGAACAATTTGGATAGCAAGGCATGAACAATTAGGCTAACAATTTAGGTCTAATATATAGAAACATCGATGACTAGTCCCTATAAGGAATGTGATGTACATAGTTTATAGTCATAAGTCTAGACATAAGTGTTAGAGATAAGCTCCTTTCCTCCCCCACCACCTTTCCCGCAAAATCCTCCCCCCCCCCCCCCCTCCTTTTTATCTTCCTGCATAGAGCGATACAGGGGTTTTTATTTTGGACTTTTCCCCTTTATTAACTACCCACCCAGAAGTTAATAGCTATATAAGGCTTCTTAATATCGCATAATGTTCCTTAACTTTACATATGACATATCACTGTCAAAGACTGAGTTATTATAAGTTCCGAAAACACTCGTACAAATAATAAGACTACATATTAAGGTATTTTTTTCATGTTTATTTTTACCAAAGATTTTTGTATAAGAGTTTATATATTTCTTTATGTCCAACAAATAAACACTTTTAAAAAAAAAAAAAAAGTAGAGCATGAGACTCTTAATCTCAGGGTCGTGGGTTCGAGCCCCACGTTGGGCGATTTTTTTTTTTATTTTTTTTATAAAAAAGGTAAGTAACTCTGCCTAGATCTACACGATGAAAAAGAAATTAACTTGATTGGTTAAACAAATTAAACATAGTTTAAATACCAATGGGATATAACTTGCGAGTTTAACTTTGCTTGATAATCGGTGTGCATTTCGTATGACTCACGTGGAACGCTATCGATTAGTCTTTATATACTACGACGGGTATCGATTATAAAAATTATCCTCAACAATGCACCCACTGCGCGCATCAAGAATGCAAATACCGTGTGCAATTTTGTTACAGCCTGTTTTCTATGCAAAGTGTACGATATCGAATGAAAATACAGCCGCCCATCTTCGACCTTTATTTTACCGTTAAACTTGCTTGTAATACGGCAGCTAGACGCTAGTCAACGATTAATAAGCTAATCGTCATCCCGAAGCAATCTCAGACACGACTGGTAGCTTAGCAAGTCTATGTAACTGTCGTATTTTTAGGCCAACAGTCGAACCCAGAAATAGACGGTTAAAACAACTCCATTAACGTGGCTATTGGTTCTTCCCGGACCCCGGTGCACGAGAGTAACACGCTATCAACGAAATCGCCATTCCATCAAAGACACTATTTCCGATCCTTAAGGGAACGAAAATAGCCTTTCCTCAAAACAGGCCAGGCCACGGTGGCCGTTTATTTACGAGCAACTCCAGGAGAACATAAAATTGTTCCACGGGGCGTTTACTGTTTCTAAATGGTTACAGCGAGACGAATGGTTCGTATAGGCGCTCATAAAACGAATGACAAAAGAGATGAAAAAAAAACGACTTTTACGAGATAACGGAAACAGGACGTTTATCTGGGACTTCGTTCCTCCTGAGCTCGTGTTTACTTTTATCAGATAGTGTACTGGCGGAGCAGTTTGCAAGCTTATTAACGAACTCATGGGCTTCCGCTAGCTTTATCCTTAGTTTGAACACTGTGAAAAGTTGCATTCGTATCTGCAAGTCTACAGAACAATGGGTGAAGCGAGGAGACCAAAGCCGACGTTACTGAGGGTGTAGTTACCGCTACTTAGTTACCGATACTTTACCACCCCGTTATCAGGTGTATTAATAAATAATCAAAGGAGTTGAATGCTCACCTTGACCATCTCCAGGATCTCGGCGCACTTGATCCTCACGTTCTGAAACGGGCAGTTGACGCTGAGCCTCAGTATCACCGGCAGATGCAGGGTGACCAGGCTCAAGTACTTGTTAGCCTGCGCCTGCCTAGGTCCGTCCAGGGCGTTCCCCAGATTCAGCAACCTGCCGACGTCCCCAGGAGTGACATCAGGGCTCTCCAGCACGCGGCCGCTCTTGGAGGAGACGTCCTCGTCCTGCGAGAGCGGTCTCTTGATCTGGCCGGCGCTGAACTTCCTCTCCTCGTTCTTGCGCAGGTAGTCCTGCTGCTCCGGGCGCGGGCAACGCTGGCGACAGTCCTCCAGACACTCGTCGTATATCTCGTAGTTCTGCAGCTTCATGTCCTCCACGCGGTTGTCGTCCTGCCTGTGATAGATCTCATTAGCGTTCTCGTTCTCGAAGCCGTCCAGGGTGTTGAACACGACCCCGTCGCGGCTCCTGACCGCCACCTCTGTCTCATCAAAGGAGACGTCGTCCCCGCTGTCGTAACACCGCCGGTCCCGCAGCACCAGGTCCTCGCACGGGCGGAAGTTGCGGTTCCTCCGGTCGAAGTTGGCGCCCAGGTTCTCGTCGAACTTCGGGCTCTTCCCGTAGATCCTGGTGTCCGCGTCCAGCTCGTCGTCCTCCAGCTGCTTCTGCTTCGCGCCTTTCACCTTCACGTAGTTCTTCGCCCTGGGCCTGTCCTCCAGGCTCGCCTCGTTCAATCTCTCGCTGGACGACGAGCCCACCACGTACTTTCTCTCGCTCTCGCTGCTCGAGCCGAAGCGCGCTTCCGAGCCGTCCTTAAACCTCAGATACTTGTCCTGGGCCTCGATCTTGAAGCCCTTCCCCTCGTCGGACGACGTCGAGTGACCGGACCTGTAGCTCTCCACGTCGCCGACGTACCGTCGCCTCTCGATCGGGGTGCCGTAGCTGGTCTCGTTACCCAGCCGGCCGTCCACGCAGTCGAACGACCCCGACGGATACGTCTCCTGGCACTCCAGACTGTTGTCCTCGAGGAACGGCTGCACCTCGGTCACGCTCTGGGGGAAGAAGCCTTCCGTCCTGAAGGTGTCCTGCAGCAGCTGCGGCTGGTGCGGGGGCTGCACGTTCTTCGGCGCGGATTTCGTCGGCGAACGCTCGACGTTCATGTCGTATCTTCTCGTGAAAGGGAAGAACGAACGCCCCGATTAACGCACGGCCAGCCACGCTCGAGGGAGGAATTTTTCCGCGGAAATGAACGGTGACGGGGTAAGGGAAACGGGACTCTAGCCGGGTCTACCGTTCGGTGACTGGCGAGTTTCCTCCGTGCGTTTAATGAGAACCGAGCGATCATTACATCGAGGAGCAAATATTATCTTTCCCACGGAACGGGCATTTCAACGTTCATAAATCATTGCGCACTTGCCGAGCGGAGGGAGGCGCGGCGCTACCGTCCATGAGTTACTGGGAGAAAACTAGCCGCGCGTTGTTGTTGAGTATTTCAGAAGGATTAACAATTGAGGGGGGAAAAACGACGAAGCTGCAGGTAGATTTCTCTTCGCCTGAGAATCGTCCGAGTGACCCGCTTTACGTATCTCTTCACCTCGCGATCTATAATCCTCCCGGTGTCTAAGAAACCCTCGTGCAAGTTCATAGCGTCGAGTTGACAAAGAAATTCGCGAACAGCATCTACCCATTCTTCGCGCAGAAGTAACACAGAAGCGAGATAAATCCGCGAGGGCCAACTTTCTCGGTATCGACGCCCGCGCTTTTATCGAAGCATTCGGTATAGAGAGCAGTCTCTCACTCACCTTCCATCCTGGCTCTTGAACTTTCCCCCGATGTCCTCCGCGTCCTCCATCTCGCCGGTGTCGTCCCAGTGATTCGGGCTGCCGACCCCTCCGAGCCAGCCCTCGACGGTGTTCCTGGCCGCCGCCAGGGCGATGTTCCTGGCGGTCTCATCCCTCGCGCACAGCGGCGCCAAAAATCTGCTAACGATCTCGACCTCGTCGCCCTTTGTGGAGGAGCCGCTTCCCGACGAGCCGTTCGGATCTCTGTACATCTCGCCTTGCTTTCTCGTCGATACTTCCCCTCTATATCGCTCCCTTAAACTTTCTATCCTCTGCCCCGCGACTCTCGCGACGCTGCGTACAAACAGTTATACAGGTTTCCCTCGACACGATTCCGAGGACAGATCGAACCTGCGCCGTCTAACGTTATCACCAATCCTTGTTCCGCAAAGCTGATCCGCGCGATTCTCTTCAGATCCTGGAAAACAAAAGAAAGAACATCTGTACCTTCATCGAACTTCACCGCTATTTCACCTGTTACTGAATCGAGAGCGATCGTTCTAGAGACGCCCGACGACAGAAGCGCGAGGTTCGTCTCGCGAACGACGATCGATTCGACGGCGCGGTCAATCCGACTATTACGCGCATTCCGGTTCCCCTTTCGGAGTGGCTCTTTAGCCCGCGAACAAAGGAAAAGAGGGTGGGACAGTAGAAGAGGGATAGAGGGATTGAGGAGACGCGGACGTTACTATCCTCGCGTAATTACGGTCGTTTCGTCGCGTTTCGCCGTGAGAATCGGTCGTAAAACTCGTTTCTCGGGGATTTTACCGGCGGTGCACCTCGGGAGTCGTTTCAGGACGATAGAAAGTAGGCGGTGTCGACTGTCGAGTCGATCGCGCGGCGATCTAGCACCGGGGAAGATGGCAGGAAGAGAGAGAGAGAAAGAGAGAGAGGAAAAAAAGGAGAAGAGGAGAAAGAAAGCTGGGCGATCTTACCGGAGCGAGGCTTCGAATGGTAACGATCGATCGGGCGCTTCTTTCGAGGAAAACCGATCGATCGCGGACGCCTCCTCTCCTCTTGATTATCCTGACCCTGTTCACTCCCTGTCCCTCGTCGCCTATTCCCGTCGGCTCGAGGCACGTGTGTTGCGGTTATCGCGACAGCGACGCGTTTGCATGGTTCATTACATCGTTACGCGACTCTCTAGCCGAGAACCGTCTCTAGAATCCCGTCTGATTAGGGGCGGACTGTCCTCGGTTTCGCGTGGTTCAACGTCGTCGGGTTAATCCATCGGACGTCTGAAACCAGAGGACGGGCGGGGCGTTCAGAGCAACGTGGTAAAAATAAAAATCAAAGAGCGCGACGGAGCTAGGAAACGGAAAAAGAATTCAACTAAGCTTTGACCCACTGAGCTAACTACTTTTTAAATTTCTTGGAATACAGCGCAACTCGTCTTGCCGCCCCTCAATTAAACCTATCAAGGACCGCGAAGAAACCAAGTGTTAGTAAGGAAAATCTGCAGAGGTACACAGGAATAATTCGCCGGTAGCCGATTATCAAACTAACGCTAAACGATCTGCGAAGAGCTCGGGGAATACAGAAAAGATCGCGAACCCTGGTCACATTGTCAATCCAAAGCCCACACGATTCCTATAACTAGAGTAACTAGAAGCTAAACAGCTCTCGCCTCGCAGCTCCGTCCTTCCATGAAGAGACGAGCTGTATTAAATTAAATTAATTGCTTCGCGGAGCAATGCGCGACAGGGGCCCTAGGTAGCGGTTCCGCAGCGAATCCGGCTCGTTATTTCGGGCGGGCGTGTCGATCCGCTCGATATCCAACGTTCGGCAACGGTAACGCGTCCGGCAGCGTGGCCGAGAGCTAATAGGGAAGCACCTCTCCGCGCCGCGAGCAGATTACTCGCCGATCGAACATTACGCAACGAAGAATCGCGAGGCTCGGTAACCCTAACCGGCGGCTCTGAACTTTAACGCAGCCGTTCCACGCTGCTTGGTTCTGGCTAGCAAACGTTCACCCGGGACGATTTCTCTCGCGTTCGCGCGGATCCGCGTTCCTGATCGATTGTCCAGGTAGCAGTGATCGATCGAGGCTCCCACAGTCGCTCCGGAAGGATGGAAAAATTTCGTCGCGGCAGGTGGCGTACAATCGGCCGGGAATATCGCGTCGAGGAAGGTCTTCCTAAGCGCAGTCGGACTTCTAACTCGGGTCACACGAAGCGGGAACGTGCTTAGGTTGAGAAGCTCCCCCGCAACGTTTTCCAGCGGAGTGTACAGGGGCTTGGAAATAGGAACGAGACATTATCGGGCCGCTTACGCAATTAGTCGATGTCAGGCTGCGGCAGTCTTCCCATTGATTGATCGACCCCCGCGAGGAAAGGCCTAGGTCAAGGCTAGCCGGGGTCAGGAAGTAAGGGAGGCCGCGCGAGCGGCGCAACCCGTCGAGAGGGGGAGGCTGCGCTACCCAGTATCTCGGGGAGGATAAAAAGGGGTGAGCTCGCACGGTCGATGCGGAGCAAACTGGCATCGATTTCCCTCCGCAATGTGCGAGCTGGGGCTCGAGTGGCCGTCGAATTGCTGCCTCAATGCCAACCGAGGTCTGTACACGTTTCTAATCGATAAAAAGAAGTATCCGAGTAGCTAGTCGGATCAAAGGGAATCTAGTTCCAAGATGTAGATGGAAGAAACGAACTACGAGTCTGAGCAAAGTAATAACAGTGCTTAGGATAATCCTTGTAACAGAAACGACGCTAAAGAAACTTCGTCGAAGTCTACGAACTGCCTTGACTTCGGTTTAACTCGTATATTAGCTCGCAAAAAAAAATCGCGATAATAAACACTCGTTCCAGAGGAGCAATTTCCTTAATGCCTAATAGAGATGGGGTAATGCCGACGTATCGGGAGCATGGAGGCTCGAGTGGAATTGAAAAGCATTATAATAATGGCAGGTCTTCGTTGGACCGAATTAAATGAAACGCCCTGACAACCGAAGCGAGCGAAGGTACGACGGTGGTCCCAATTACTCTGCGAGGGCTTAGCATGCCGCTTGTAAATCTAATCTCGAGAACAGAGAAGATTAATAGACGGTGGATTAATGGGACTAATAATATAATAACGTGGCCCGAGCAACGGCGTACGAAGGTCGGGCGAAATCGCAACCGCGGCAGTGCCTTTTACGGATGGGACGCATTCTACTTTGCAACGAACCGGTGTTGCGTTCAGCCGTGGCATTAAGCGGCGGTAAAAAGCTGACGCTGGAAAGAGTTCGATCCCACGCACGGAAACTCGCGTTTCCCAATCGCGTAAACGCAGAGATCGCCCGTGGCGGCGAATCGTTTCTCGGTAATCCGTGATCCTACCCCGCGGCTTCCGTGCGCTCTAGGTCGCGCATTTTTTCCCCTCATCCTTTCCCAGAACCCGGCTGCCCGAGCCTTTTTCGCCGAACCTCGATTCATCACGGTCGATGCGTTATAGGAGAGCGATATCCATCATCGTCGCTGGTCCACTCTCCGCTTTTAATACCGCGCGTGGGATCCAAGCCCGCCACCCTCGCCAAAGTTGAGGTTGGGGGGTGCTTCCAGGCCACGTTCCACCTGGCGATATTTATAAGCAGCCGAAATACTAGCGGGACGACGAGGCGTTGGAGGAGAAAAGGAATTCGACAGTCATGGTACGGGAGAGCAACCGAGAAGAGTCACGCGCGGCACGCACAGAGCTGTGCGGCATAACGGCCGAGGTTTATCGCCCGAGAAAACAAAAGAAACCGAGCGGGCAACGGAGTGAAGAAAAAAAAAGGAAAGCGGGGAAAGAAAGGGCGCAAAACGGTGTTTCAGCGTTTCCAGCGCGTTTCTTCGCGGCGATCTCCGGAACGATCTAAATATTTATAATTCCCCAAAGCCTAACCCTTCCCGTTCGCGCCGCTATGAATTATTAATGCCGCGCTGTGCTACCGTATGCCGGCGCACGTTGCCGTGCATTCCTGATACGTGTACTTTGTCTTCGAGATATAAGGATGGTCAGGGGCCCCGTCACTGTACGTACCGGGCCGATAAAACGCCGGCCAACGGCGGTTAAAATTAAATAAAATCGGGACAAAGTGGAGGGAGCTGTTGGGGATGGATGTTACAGAGGTATGTATTAAAGATGAAACTGAGGAGCACGGTTTGCTCGAGGTACGCGTAACTATGCTGGCTATAATTTCTTGTTGATTATTGATTACTTAATATTAGAACGGAGATTTTAGTTAGATAGGGGAAATGTATCTAAAACGATCCCCTTTAAGATCTACATTATTGTTGGCTTACAAGGAAATTAAAAAAAATTTGAAACTTTGTGAATATGTAGGGAATTTTCTCCTGATTACAACGCAATTTTTGTTTGCTGCCTAAAATCACTGTAAGAGGGTGTAATTGACCCCTGAAAATCCGGTTATTTTCCGATTTTGTGTTATAACTCGTGAACTGTAAAATAATTTTTTACCAAATGATAGAGCTAATTAAAAACTTTTGTCGGAATATTTTTTTCTATCTCTTACAGTTCGCGAGTTATAACCCAAAACCGGAAAATACCCGAATTTTCAGGGGTTAATTTCGCCTTTTTCGAGTGAATTTGGGCAGCAAATAAAAATTGAGTTGCAATCAGGAGGAAATCCCCTGCATACTCACAAAGTTTTGGAATTTTTTGAATTATCGGGTTCGGGATCTTCCCTTGTTAGATGAAATTTATCTATATGATCAATTATATTTTTTATTCGCATTTTTGTGAAGGCGTACTAAAGGATGTGCTTTCACAGAGGTATTTAAAATGATACCTACGAGGCATCCATAGAAAAATGACCTCTAGGATCATTTTATACCCACTGATAGTAAATAAGACGAACAATAAAAAGCACTGATTTATTTAGATAAAAATAAAAATTAAACTGAGTCACGAAATATGCGAACATAATAAATTAAAACAATTTTTTAAAGAAATCAAATCTTAGATAATTTTTGGCACATAATCAAAGAATAGAAATACTTCAAATCAACTACCAAACATAAGAAAATGAGATCAGCTTCACAGACTCAAATTTTTTATGTACCCCCTGGGATTCCTGGGACCATTTAACCCAAACATCCAACTCAAATTTAGTAGTTGAATATAATATCAAATTATTACATTCAGTAACGAAACAAATTATTGTTGAATCGTCATTAAATTCGTGAAAAAAAAAACAGCTGCCACACTAGGCCATTTAAAACGAAAGTTACACCACATTAAAAAAGAGCTTACCTGAAATAAACGGCAGTAATTTCAATTTTTCTCGTTTATAATACACACAGCCCTGATATTTACATGGCACTTCGTGCGATACTTGAAGACCTGCAGGCTGAACTTTTGTACATCGATATTAAGAAATATCACCACTAATAGCCGCAAAACAGCCAGGAATCATTTTACCCCGAGGGATCGTTTTAGCCACATTTCCCTTACTATACTAGCGACAGAGGCAGATTATTCGAAAGAGGACGCGTGTAACGTGTTTTTCACGTTTTTAGTAGACACCGGAGTGTTTCGCGCGGCGATCCCGATAATATCCTTCTTAAACAGGCCATCATTATCCACGTCACGTGCAATTACCGCGAACCGTAAGGAGTTATCACGGTCGACCGTGGTGTCTCGGTTAAACCGCTGGCGCTGCACCGTGATGCAACCGTGAAAATGCAATTTCTCCGATCGCTTATTTATAAACTCGGCGTGCAGTTGCCGCGATGTTTCGACACACCGGCCGGATCGTCCGCGTCGATGTTCACCTTTAACTCGACCGCGATAACGCGACCAACGAAATTCCCTGCTCGCTTGTAATTCGCCGCCCATTAAAGCCGGACGAGATCTTACCAAATTGCGATCGCGTGAGCGGCCAACGATGCGAGGGTCTGGCTCGCGTCGATTCAACGGCAACGAGCCGTCGAAATTTCAAAGAGCATTATTCTGCGGAATATCCTTGAAATAAAAATTCCCGATATTTACCGCAATTTCTCCAACCCCCGAAACTGCACACCACAAACAACTATCTCCACTTGCGAATCTCTAAATTCACCTGTGGCCGCCTGAACGAAAGTCTATCCGATCGATTCGGCGATAACGGTGCACGACAAAAAGCCCGTTAAACGCGAGGCGTCGTTACGGCCGTGTAGCTCGATGGTTAGCGCAAATTGCAAAAGTGCCGAGTCGGCGTTACGGGCCCGCGACACGCGAGAAATTCGCGATAACGCTCTGCACGGGACACCGAAGGCCCGCGAAAACCAGCCAGGACCTACCCCGGGAGACGATGCGCGGATATTAGATCGATCTCGAACACCATGGTCGCGATCGAGCTAACGATCCCCGCGCTCCTTATCCGCGGCGGATCCAAGCGGCTCGGATTTATCGGTGGAACGCGGGGCGAAAACGCTCCGACCGTCCAGCAACTTATTCCCTGGTTAATTGAATGTAACGCTCGAAGATAAGGCGACGGTCTGCCCGAGGAGCCCGGGTTGCAAAAACTGACATTGAATGGAATAAACGATGCCCGTGCAAGCTGGGTAAAAGTGAGCCGCCTGGCTGCATTGTGAAATGCTATATCCCCTAGCCTCGAGCGTTGCCCGTCCAGGCTCGGACCTATCTACTTTGTTAGTGGAATATACGATATACCCGCGCCGGTATTCCGCTCGTTCCCGACGATAGATCGTCGTGAACGAGCCACAGATAACGTGGATCGATACTCCGCGGAAGTGGTACTCGAAAACGGCGTATCTGATGGTTGCGCGAGGAGGTAGCAGGTATCGAGCGATCTAAGCGCCCGTCTTAACGGCGACGACAGAGTTGCCTGCGTCCAGGTGATCCTTGAGATTGGGACTTGGACGAGATTTAAGGATTTTAAGGGAAGATCCAGGAAACGATGGGCACCAACAGCTGCGCGGGAATGGTTCACCTGGTGAAGGGAGAAAGAGGCTCGATAGGAAGCGATAAGCAGACTGGCAGTAATCTGCTTAACGACTCTAACGACTTCTGCGTCCACGTGAATGATCAATAATTCACCGTGTAATTATTTCGGCTATTATGATACTGGAAATGAGAAGAGAGACGGTTCTCCTTGGGTTGAACGTCGCGGGCCAATTTAATTCGTGAATGAGACTGCTGGGTTTGCAGGCTGGTTACGCGTGCACGCAGGCTAAGCTGTACGGGACTGAAAATAATGTCCTTAATATATCCGCCTTCCCGCTTTTCGTTAACCTAAAATTACGCCCGAGTCGCTGGCTAAACGTACGGTATCCACGCACGCGATACTTGTTGAGCGTTTTACTCTCGAGCACAGTGGGGAACTGAATTTCACGGATTTAACGCCGCCGACCAGCGGTAAACGCAACGGCCAGGCCCGAGCGTCGGTCGAACGGAGCTGGCATAGCAAGTAAGAGAAACCGGGACCTAAAATAATGAAGTTAATAATCGCTGGATTGCCGTATCTACCGTGGCCAAGCCTCCCTTCAGAGGATGGGACAGAGGCACGGGTGACAGTGATGTGGCTGCGAGTATCGCAACCTACGGTTTCCAGGCCGTGCGTGCAACACTTGTTGAGCATTAGTCTCCCGGCGGGCAGAGTTTCGCGGATTCAACGCCGCTGATCCGTTTAATCGCGGCTCTGCTCGCAAGAATTCATCGGGAAGAATGAGAGAGGCTCGTTATCCATGCTTGATTTAGGCTCGCAGAATTTGGCAACCGCGAGTCCTAGCTGCAAGCGCGTAACTGGCTTTCGTTTATCTCCGGCCGCGTCCACTTTCTTCCTTCTCACTTGTGATCTCCCATCTGACCCCGTTCGGCTGTCAGGCATTCTATTGGTAATCTGCAGGAAGCCGAGCGTCCGAGCAATCCGCGCAATGGCATTGGCCCGCGACAATGCGGCAAGCCGCTTCATAGCTGGCGTGCAGCACTTGTTGCGCGTCTTCCAGGGACCTTGGACGAAATTTCACGGATCGAACGCGCCAGTGACCGGTCTGGCTGAGGCTCTGTTACCAGCGAAACCGTCCGCGGTATAACAGCCCAGAGATGGATAATAGCGTAATACCGGTGCGGCGGGAGGGACGAGGCGGAAACGAGGCTACTCCGCTCGAGATGGCCGCGTAGAGGGAGGCGGAATACGACCCTGATTGCCAAGGAGAAATCTGCAGCGCGATCTCGCGCGAGCCCACGACCGTGGAATAACGCGTCTTCGTCCGAAGCGAGCGGCTACGGAGGGAAAAAGACGAGGAGAGAGGGAGCAGGCCGGTAGAATTCGTTCGTCATTAACGACACCGTCGCTGCGTCGTCCCTATCCTACTATCGGCGCCTCGGCTCCATCTACCTCCGTCCTTTTTCTAGACCCCGGTGAGTCACCGTCGCCGAGCGACCCGAGTCGCCGATTCATCTCGCTCCGAGCACCGACGGTTCGCGAAAGGGGAATAGGCTGTCTGGCCAGCCGTGCACGACAACGGGCATTATCATCGAGTCAACGTTGCCGCTGATAAGCTGTCGGGCAAATATTTGCCGACGGGACTGACGCACCCTTTGTCAAAGCGGTTGCAGCATTGTTAGCCCGGGGAAAGATCCATTCTTCGCTCTACAACGTGCAGCTAAAGTGCACGCGGAGGAAGAAGTCGGGAATAGAAGAAAGGCGGAGGCAAGGTTCATTGGCAATCCTTGGTGGCCCGATGGAGGAGATATCCGCCGACGGAAAGAGTCCTTTTACCATCGATACAGCCGCGAGGGAATAATAAAGAAACCCGCTAAGTGGAACGCGAGATGATCCCCGCGATCGTAATAAGCGGCCGGCGAAAATGAAACGTTGCCTCGCAAAAGTAGACCCTGAAAACCCCGTCGATCCGCGTGGAAAGCAGCCGAGTTCTCGGACTCGAGAGTTCGAGATTCTGACCCCGTATAAGCGATGCCCCTTGATCAGTCCCCGCCCCGACTAAGAGGAGAAAAACCACCAGAAAATCGAGTTACGCACGAGGCATCGTTACGCTCCATAGCTTCCACGAGACAATTACCCACACGTCCCCATTTACATTCCATTCCCAGTGAGTCCTCGCCGAGCCGAGCAGACAAAAAGTTCCACGACTTCTTCGCCGTCGGCTTAAAGCCTCTATCCCATTAATCGCGACGATGGAAGCAACGCGATAGAACCGCTTGGTTCCCTCTCAGTTCCGGCGTGGAAGAATATTGGAAAGCAGGTATCGGACCTCCGCAAGGTGGCTTCGAAAGCCCAGCGGTTGCGTCACTTAATTACGGATAATTATTCGTGACAGGGTATAGGCGAGCCCGCGCACAGGCAGCGTTATATAATATCCCGCGAATCGTGCCAGAACAGCGGCGATCTTAGGCCCGGCGAGCGTCAGTGACCAGTAAGTGGGCGAATAGAGCCGCGACACGTACGACCGCCGGGGCGAACGTGCGCGTGGACGAGGCTTTAGTCACGCACACCAGCTCCAGTGTATCGGGTCCGCACGGAATCCTTGCTTAGCGCAGGAACACCTGGCCGTAAGCGTCACGGTTAATTTGCACTTTCTATGAATTTTAATCAGCCCTCGCGAGACGGAGGAGGACACCGGAGACAATGGCACGTATACACTACACTCCGGCCGGATTGTCGAGCGGCTCCGAGGCTCGGCGAGTGTGTCTCGGACTCGGTTCCGCGGGGCATCGAGCCGCTAGCTAATCGAGATACCGAGGCACTGCTCCTCCGCCGCGGACAATGCGCCCGGCCTTCGCTGACCGCGATGATCCTGGAGGACTCTTTACAGAAAGGAGAGGGAAGTATCGCGTGTTCCTCGTGGATGATGGCGTGTAGAGTCCCTTGTACGGGGTCAGATAATCACCCGGTACGAAATGATAAACGACGATGCGAGAGGTGTACGGACACCCGTGGTTAAGTAATTAGAATTCGCGGAGATGATCCGCCATTGCTAAGCTGGAATCGAATCTGCTTGTAGCTCTGCTCCCGTGGAAAGCTTGCGAGACGGACACGGTAAACGGCTGTAAACGAGCAGGAACTGCAACATTGTGCCAGGCGCAAAGCGTGTAAACGCCGACACCTTTTCGAGCCGAGTCAGCAACGGTTTTGCTAGGAGAACGGTGCTCGTCCAAGGGAGGACGGTGCGTTGCGGGATCACCTACATACGCGGCCGTGGACGCGCGTGCAGTAACGTGCAGAAGGAGCTCTGGCGTGGTGCAAGCGGGCGTGCACGCGCCCATATTAATTCCGCGCGGAGGAGCCGCCAAGATCTCATGTAAATCATCGAGACAAGATGGCTCCTCCCTGTTTGCTCGGCGCAACGTGCACAAGCAAACGTCGCCGAAGCAGGCGGTAATGCTCGAAGCGTGTTTGAAAAGCGAAAACCTGCCGGCGAGCGGCAGAGAGAGAGGATTAGCGTGTCGAGTGCTACACGCGCGAATAGTGCGTTTCGTTGTATGAATGCGCGCGAGGAGCGCAGCGCGGCCACGCACTTGCAGTTGGCTTCGAGGCCCATCGAGGATCTTCGAGTGTCGTTGGAGTTTCGAACATTTTTCAAGTCAGAGATGTTTTCAGTACAGCGCAGAGTGCGTTGATGCGGGCATAAAAATTGAAAGTCAAGAATATTTATTAATTTTGACTTAATTTATTAATCATGGATTTTAGTATTATGGGTGTATGTGCTTTAAAAATATTGTTTAGGCTCGTGGTCTTAGTGATCTTTAGAGAACATCTTAGTCGCGAGAATGATAATTTTAGTTCAATTGACTTTTGAAAAATACCTGGCAAAACGTATGCGTATTTTTTTATATTTTGTTCGCTTAAGTTTATATTTTATGAAAATAACGTCGTTATCTGCTACTACCTGCGATTATTTGAGAAATAATATTTTTTAAGAAGAAGGGGCAGGTTAAATTCTAATATCTTTGAAAAGCGGATTTCTTAGACCAACGCAAAAAAATTGATGGAATTTATAACCACATTTTGGGACTTTTAAATATAAAACAGCGTCCGGAAATGATTGACATCGATTTCAGGAAAAAGTGTGGGCTTTTTAATTTGACTATTCGTAGGTCCAAGAAAGCTAATTATATATTTAAAATATTTTAATGAAAAAATTCTAACTTCAAATTCACGCGATAAAAATAATTTAATAAAAAACTGTTTTCAACAAAAGTTTGTAAATATCCAATTCCCAACAAATTGCAAAATAAATATTGTTGAAAACTTTTTATTCAATAAAAAATTAAGCTCACCTCAATATTTTTAACGAAACTGTATATTTTATTGCATACCAATCGATGCATCTTTATATTCTCTTTAAAAAAAGTATTAGAGTATTCAGGTCGAAAACTGATTATTTCAGAAGTTATGAGTTTTGTCCCGAGCGCCCATCTACTTTGACGCACTATGCAGCGTCTCCATTCGTTTGCCGTAAGCACGCGTGGAGTTGGAATTAAAAATTAGAGTTGCAAGAGCGGACCCGTGTGCGTTGAGAATATTTTGAAATACTCAATAAAAGGATTTGAAGCTGGGAAACGATTGGACTGGTTGAAAATTCGCGTAAGAGCGGATCGAACAGCCATCGCTAGTCGCGGCGGACGAGCGAGCTGAACCGCGGTGTAGGTACCTTGTCGTGAGTCATGACGAACAACTACTTATCGTGGAATCGTAAATCACGAGAGACAGAGAGAGAGAGGGAGAGAGAGAAGAGAGGGACTGGTTGCCGCTCGGCTAGCTCATACTCCTACCGGCGAAAATTCATTTTTCTTCTCTTTACACCGAGAAACAGATACGTCCGGCCGCTCCCTTGACATTATTTTTCTGGTATGGTACACACGCGGCGTGCCCGTGAGAGCCTGCTGAAAGCGGCAAGAAAATCCGAGAAATGAAACGAGCGTTTGCAACGAAGCGGAGAGATTCCGGTCCTGCGAATCCTCGAATTCATGGCCAGTCGATACGATCGTGAAAGGAGGAGGCTGTGAAAAATAGATTAGCCAAGGCAATCGATGTAATAGGCTATAGATTTTACTATTCCGTTTACGCTATAACGTACCCCTCACGATTATTTATTTATTTATTTATTATGGAACAAGTCATTATTACATTGATCACGCCGATTTGCGTGTCACGATGATTGCCGTAACCCATCTGCCTTGAATCACGAGGAGGACTACTAATATTTTTCACGAGCGCCGTCATTTCCCCGCCAGGTGTCCAATTCAACCCTACAAGCTTCGCAAACGACCCCATTAGCGGTCCCTTTAGGATGAAAAGAATTTCCTCCGTCTCGAGCAATCACGAGCCATCGAATCGATCGAGACCGATTCGTAATCAAGCCGGCGAATTATCAGAGTCCCGAATCACCATGGTCCTTCGGCTCGCTCCCTGCCGGAACCCGCGTCGACTTTTAATTACGCACCGATCTTGTAGCAACCCCGTCTCGTCGATTTTGTTCAATCTCCGCGGAGTTAAGTAACTAATGATCCCCGGCGAATCTGCGCGACTCGGTAGGCAGATAGAGGATCAGACCGCGGCGAGGCCTCCCCTGCCTAAACTTTGTCCCAGACTCCTCGAGACACCCCTTTTTCGCCTAGCTAAGTCAAATCGACCGAACGTGCTCATCGGCCCCTGTAATCGAGACACGGATCTTCCTGTCCCTTCAGGTAAAATCCACGTCGAGAGGCAGGGAAGCGTTAACCGAACCTTTAAAGTGCCAGGCCCTGCTCGTGCTCCTAATTGCGTTCACGTCGAAGCGTGCGTGGTACTCACGGATTTCGAGCGAAGGAAGGCAAGGAAGAAGGATAAGAGACAGAATTAGAGGAAGAGAGACGATTCCCCGCGGATAGCTACAACCGGATGCCGAGGAGGAAAAAAGAGGACGATAGGAGCGGAACTAAAAGCGCGAATAAGCAAACCGCTAACGACCGCTGCTCGCCTCCCCGCGGATCTCCAAAGACGCGCTCGCAGACTCCACCTTAAACCGAGCCACATGGCTACGCGTATACTTTCTAATTATATAGTATCTTCCCGCCACCGTCAGCTGTGCTCGTTGGCTGACCGAGAAACTCGCGGGGACAGAAGAGAAGCCGAGGGAAACGCGCGTTCCGCGGATAGTGGGCAGGGGAGCATTAAAAGCATCGAGAGATGGATACAAATCGATGCGATGAAAGGCCTCACCTTCGGGAAAGCATACCGATCTTTTCACGGGGACTGAAAACAGAGGAAAAAGGTCGGACTAACCTTCCATTCACAATCATCGCTGCGGGATTGAGAGGAATAAAAAAGCGTAGTTTCGAAAAGAAAGCTAGCTGCACGCGGCGGCGTGCATAGCCACGCGAAAGTCGGCAAAGGCATGGCGAAGAGGACGGCTAGGCACGGCACTGGCCTGTGCAACAGCCTCGACAGTTCACCGAGTACGGCTGCAGCTTCTGTATGCCACGCGAGCATCCAATGCACTTTCCTATTTTGCGCCGGGCGGCGACCGCCTCGATTTCGATAACGGTACGCGCAATCATTCCCTCGACTTTGCTGCCCGGCCAGGCCAACAACCCCGAGGACAGGCAAATTGGGGGTATGCGCGGGATGCACGGCTGAACGACAGCGGCAGTCCGCTAGCTTGGGAATCTGTTAAACGAATCGCAGTCGGACGAGATGTTGCAAACGGGATTGGAGTCTCTGGATCGCTCGTGTCTGCTGGCAGTAGATACGAGATAAGATTGGATTTCGAGGATCGCGCGCGATAAGAGATAGCGGTGTACGATAAGGTGTTAAGGATCCATGTACACGCTCGTCAAACATGTTCATCGACGAGCACTGATAGAGTTAGTACTCCAAAAATCTAGTCGAGTGTAACTCGGAGATAGCATCTACCAAAGTCAATCAAAACGTTCGCGTCGAAACCGCGGAGGTTTGAACAGGGATCCCCGTGTCGACGAGTGGCGGGAAAGTTTGCCGCGAGTAGACAGAGCGATAGGAGGTCAGTTTGGTAGAGGCGAGGGGTCAGCGAGCAGCCGCGCAAAAACGTAGATCGATTCGCGCTTTCGAGTAGAACAGGTTTTCCGCGGCGCGCCGTCTCTACGCTCGTACAGCGCCGCTCCCGTTCCGCGCATAATACGCTCGCACAGTAGCCCGCGGTGCGCCTAGAAATCCCCGCCAGGCGGATCCGTGAGAAAGGACGCGGAAGATCGAGGATCGCTGCTAAACATCGCGAGGAGATTTTCGCACGACCCTGATATTTTACGACCCTCCTGTACCAACCACCTCGCCGCGCCTTTTTCGTCGAGGTTCCCTCCGCGGGCCGCTCTAAACAGCCGGAAGCCCGCGCATCACACAAGAAGCGCTATCGAGGGAGAACGACAGAGTTGCCCGAAGTCTAAGTTCGTTAAGGGCTTAAGCGGAACTTCGGCCGGCAGTATTTCTGCCTGACGCGAGCACGAACATGGTAACGAGCTCTATTCCGAGTCGCTGCTAAACGCCGCAGACCCCAGATTGCGAGCACGATTCCAGTCTTGGAAAACTCGGGAGGGGGCACGAGTTCGCGACGCTGCGCTCCCCCCTGAGAAAAGTAATCAGGTAGTCGCGTGTTCGGCTTTCGCGTACGCTCGGCTATCGCGGAAATCGTGAATTGCTGAAGGCCTGATATCCTGGGATCGAGGGATTCTATCCGAAGAGCGGAGGTCTTGATATTTTCGAGAAGAGTTGGGGAGAATCTTCCATGCCGGTCCTCGGCTTAGGCGTCTCCCCGCGAGTGATCTAAGATAGATTCGATTCAGCTAAATCCTCGAGTGTCGCGGCGGAGGAAGGAGCAGAGGGGGGAGAGGGGGCACTTGCCGCGCAATCTCTCCATCTAAATGAACCCGCGGCACGAAAATTACCCATTGTAACGGAGGCTATTTTTCTTGCACTTCAAAACCTCGGGTATAATGGGGAAAGAAATTCGCACGAGCGGACTGTTTTACGCGTACGTGTATCCTGGATTAAAAAAAAAAGGAGAGAGAGAAGAGAGAAACGTGCGTTCACGCGAACAATCGCGCGCGAGCTCGCAGACACCGGCCGGGCGTCGTATATACGTGGAATTAAACAATCGACCGATTGTTATCGGGCGTGACGTCTGATAAATATGCAACGGGGGAATGCACCACCTAGCTGCCGGCTCCGCGGAACAGAAACACCGAGGATGGGTGCCCTGGAAATTGTTTAATGCCACCGGTAGCGCTCGGACACGCAGCCAGCCTCCGAAAATTTCTACCCAACTCCGCGGGGCACGCGATCCAACCGGCTCTCGATTTCAGCGCAAACAATGAGTTAACGTTTTATTACCTTCCCCCCCCGTTGGTGTTCGCGACGCGTTCGATCGACTTGTAATTGTAACCTGGTTGAATGGAGAGGGGGAAAAAAGGGGGAAGCCGATGCACACCGAGGCTCGTGGAACGGATGTATCGCCTCTGTCGCTGTTGTTTATTCGGGTAACAGAATTATTATTATTATTAAACGTGTTTATTGTATATCACAAGCAGAAAACAACGAAGAGAAAGTAAACAATGACCAAAGCAAAGGTGAAGTTCAGTCGGGGACTGTTTTTCAACTTAACTTAGGACGATAATTTAACCCAGGGTTAAAATAATACAGAAAAATTAATAAAATAAAAGAAAGGAAGAGAACATACTAACCACATCGCAAAGTTGGCTGTATAACGTATAACATTATAACGGGTGAAGTAGCAGCAAAGATTTACAAGAGCAATTACACTGTCACGCATATCTACGCGGTGTAACTTCGATTAATTGTAGCTGGGCCTCGTTGGTTTATCGAGCATTTATATTTCTGTTGCTCGGGCTTTTTGTTAGTCATTCGATTAAGGAGTTACAAGATTTTCTTTTATTTTTATATTGATAGGGAAAATGTAACATTTTTGTCTCCAAAAAAAACATCTTAAAAATACCTGTTTTTTTAGGCTCCAAAATTGTGTAACCCCTTAACAAAGAGGATCCTCTCTATTCCCCAACCCTCGATTTAATCACTCCAGCTTCGCCACAAGTCGGAGAATCGAAGAGGACGCAACAGCGATTCGTGACGAGCGGAGATGGTCAAGCTTGCTCGACCGGGATCGGAAGAGAGCTTCCAATGGCCAGCGAGAAGCGGAAACTGGCTTGCGCGCGGGGCTTCTGACCAGCGAAAAATAGTCTTTGCGCCCGGCCCCCGTGTCTCGGTAACCCGAACGAAAGCAATTCGCCCGGGACCAACGGGCTTTAATCGTGTTTCAAGCGAGAATAAACGACCCAACCTCGGCCGGATCTCTCTTGGCCTCTCCCCGTCTCCCTTGCTCCGGCAGCGTGTGCACGGTGCCGACCCTAGCCGCGCACCCGCGATCAAGTTCAACGACCGTAAATTTTATTTACGAAAATCCAAGAGAGGCGAGCCTCGAAGCCTAACCCGATCCGAGGCAGCCAGAGCTTGACGAGACTTTAACGCGCCCATCGAACCCGCCATGGGGGATCATATAAAGGGGCCCCTGCGATTTGCTTAAGCAAACCTAACGGTCTGACACTCTCGAGTCACGACGCCGGCGAAAAGAAACACACGCCTGCTATCGATCGCGAGTTCGACACTCCGGCTCGAGGCTGCTCTTTGATAAAAGAGAAACGGATTACTTTACAAGCGTCGGGCCCTTTGCCTACTAAAGGCAGCAGAGGCTCGTGGGTGGCGAGGGTTCGTAGGAACAGCCTTATCGCATTTAGAAACTTAACGCCGATGAATGAATCTATCACCCAGACGATGCCGAATCGCGATCCTATTCACCGGTACAGATTGATTAGAGCCGATAGCGCGTTATTTCTGCGAACAATGGCTAAGAATAAGACCAGCGTCGCCTGGCATTGAGAGACACTGAGGTTACTACGGCCGCTGGCAGACAGCGGGGCGCACAACAGCCGTTCGCGCAATACCGTGTCATACGAGATTGAATAATCGCGTTTCACGATTCGAAAAGCGCAATCGATATCGGGGCCTGTGTCCGCGGGCTGGATAGCCGATAACACGTTCGATAGAGGTCGCTCGGAAAACGCCTCCTCGCCCGGTGGCATTCCCTGGCGCGAGGATCCACGCAGAAATCGATCGACGATAGTCTTTCGATAGCTACCCCTCCAGCCCCCGCAAGATACTTTCCGCGGCAGCCAGCGAGCGTCCCCGAATCCACCCATCCCACGCTCGCCGAAGGATGGATTCTACCGTGCGATCGATAGCACGCTATCTACCCATCGCGAGAACGAAGGTAAAGGTAAAGGCTGCGATTGACGAAAACTTGCTACACGCGAACAAATCCTCGCCCCCAATAAAACGCAATCGACTCTCCAGGACGAGCGTATTGTGTCGAATCCAACGCTCCGCCCGGAGACAATTCGATCCCATCGGCCTGCTCGCTTATTTCCCCCATCGATTTTCTGCGAAACTAAACAGCGACAGCGTGACTATCCGCGTCGAATCGGCGAATTCGAGCGATTTAATTTGGCCGAATGTCCATTGTCACGGGCTCGACGTTTCCAGGACGATGGAGGGCAGG
Source organism: Andrena minutula (assembly GCA_929113495.1). Lineage (NCBI taxonomy): Eukaryota > Metazoa > Arthropoda > Insecta > Hymenoptera > Andrenidae > Andrena > Andrena minutula. Next base: position 4,568,162 of record OV815996.1, on the reverse strand, counting down.
ACGGGCACGGGGAGCACCGGCTACGCGACGAATCGCGTGCCACTGATGGCAAGCTCGCAATTCCGAATCACTAGACTCGCGGGAGAGCGGCAATTCCGCGCGGTCGGGCTCCCTGTGCGCGTCTTTTTTTGTTCTCGACTTTCGCGAAACCGCGTCTCGTGCAGAGAACAAGGCGGACCTTGCGGTAAAGAGAAACATTGCTCCCTGAGACGGTAACAAAAAATCATTGGTAATGGGAAGGAAGGCGATAAACGGATCGGGGTAATTTAAGACTGCTCTGTTTGACCTCGAATCGATTTTGCTTTACTTGCTGGAATAAAAGCCGAAAGGAAGGACAAAGTCGTGGAAATTTGGGAAAGTCGTTTTAGATCGAGTGGACTCGAGTCGCCGGATCCAAAGGTATGGTACCAATCTGCGGGCCACCGATACTGAAATACGACGCTCGAAATAGTTGACGGTCCAGATTTCCGTGCAATTTATAACGCGAACCAAATATCAAGTACATATTTCACGGAGCAACGCGAGTTTGGCTTTAGCGGATCTTTGTACTCGCTCGGTAAGCTACGTGGAACGATGTACAAACTGCGCGGTAGTTGCATTAGAATCTAACGATTATCAGTGTCATTGCGCGCCGCAACATTTGCAATTAACCGGCTCGTTGCTGAATTGCTTTTAAACGGTATCGTTCGCGCGGCTCGATTCTCCACGGTTGTAGGCACGTAACAGCGCGGCGGCGGCTGTTTAAACCGGAGGAATTTTATTACGGCGGAGAAGCAAGGATTGAAGAACGAAGGAAAAACGGTGGCACGGCCGTCGGGCTCTCTTATTTCATTAGCCAATCGAGCACAATAAGAAGTAGCGAAACGGAGAGTCCGAAGTCAGGTGACTCACGAGCGCGGGGTTGCGAGCACGCGAGGCCCGATTGCTTTTAAATAGCAATGCATATTACACTCGGGGACCGCGAGGAACCGGCTCGGCTATACGTACCGCCGACCCCCCTTGCGCATCGCGTGTCCGAACGCACACCGACGCTCTATTCTTTCTTTTTTCGTAGGCAACGTTACTCGCTCCTCCTCCCCCTCCAGTCTAGAGACCCGTATCGACGGCCCCGCGTCAAACTTTCCGCGGCATCCCGAATAATTCATCGCGACTACTGTCATACAAGAGCGTCGGGGAGAAACTTACTTTAATACACGCTGGAACTTCCTTCAACAGAGTGGGACGAGAGACGGGCGTAAATATTTATCGGCCTCTTCATTATTCAAAGCACCGCGCTTGCCCCCCGCCGAACGTCGGCCAAGTCTTCGATATTATAATTCACGAGATCGGGATCACGTCGGCGACGATGCACCGCGAGATAAACGGCATTGCTCGGGAACACTCCTTAACCTCTCAAGCGGTTAACGCAGATATAATCGTCGCGCACATGTGCATTACGCAGCGTTTAAGACGGGCACAAGGTGGATGCTCCCATTACCGGCATCCCCCTCTCCGACGACGAATTATTTCTCACTTCGCGACCAGCAACGACACGCGAGCGGACCTACCGAGCGAACGATGCGAACGGTAATAGAAAAACAATATCAGTTTTTGCCGACGGGCCTTGAAATAGTTACGCAAAAGATAGATCAATGGTAATCAGTGGCCATTCCTGTCGGCGATTTCAAAATATCTAAGTAGTGCTTTCGGACTTAATCTGACGATGTCTAACGATGTTGCTAAATGCCGATAGGTATAGAAATATGGTAATTACGCGTCCCTACAGTCGCCGAGAAGCGCGACACGTTGGATCCAGCGCTACAGCGCTCGAGAGGTTAAGGGTCGTGTACGATCGCGCCCTCGAAATCACGCGCGCGTTACACTCGCGGTATGTCTCGCCTCGAGACGGCAAACGGTGTCGCGCGCGGGTCTCAAACACGGCTCGAGGAGGACGCACAAAGAAAAACGGTATGGGGGAACTGGTTCGGCGAAGTCGAGCGAGCGTTCTCGACCGCGCGCGCGACGTGCACCACGAACAATACCATTTTCTAGGAGGAAACGGTGCAGAAGACGGTGGAGGCGGTGAGCGGTGGAGAGGAGTGACGGAGAAGTGGAGAGGGGGCGGGGGAGAAAGGGGGGAGGGGAAGGAGTATGAGAAGAGGACGGCAGGAGGGCCGGCAGGAACACGTGAAAGGCGATTTAAAGGGAAAAAGAAGGAGGTGGCCTTTAAAAAAAAGAAGAAAAGAAAGAAGGCGAAGGAGAAGAAGAAGGAAGGAAGATGGCGAACCGGTCGCAGCCTCCATTCGTCAGCTGGGTGCTCAGCTGCAGCCGGGCGCGGTGACCTCGGACCGAGGCTTCACGGAAAACCGACGCGATTTGCGAGCAATAACGGTCGTGTCGCGCCGCCATCAGTTTTCATCGGTGATTTAACGCGCTTTCGTGTCGCACGCGCACACTTTCCTCGCTTTTCAAATACCACTGACACACTCACACACATACACACACACACACACGCCAGAGGTTTCCACCATAGGAGAGAGAGACCCGGCGAGTCATTCACGGAAACGCGGTCATCGGTCGCCTTACAGGTGATCGAAAGTACAACCCGAGGTACAGGCCGACTGACAGTTCAACGACATTCCACTTTACCATTCGCGACGAGAACTTGAGCGATTCCCTTCCTAGCACGCTCTTCCCATCGATATCGATCCCGGCATCGATCCGGCCGCGTTCGGGACCCGAGGCGCCTCGCACCGTTAAATCGCTCGTACGAACATCTATCGATATTTCGTTCGATGCTGCCGGAATTTTTAAAGCACGACCGAACGAGAAACGCATACAGAAGCGATGTAGGTGATTGCACTGAAATACCAAAGCGACGGGGATACACTCTGTGTCGAATACGAAAGAGACAGGACCGTTGACTCGGGACGCTCGATTCACTGACAATCGCGGCAGGCGATTTAAGACGATCCGCTCGAACGGTGGACGAATGAGAGACACTAGGTGGAATGTCACGATTAAGGGGAAAGAGGTTACTCGGAATGATCGGGGATCGACACTCCGCGGTCACGGTGAGAAAGCTGCACGGTATTTGCGGCAAGTGTAGCTCGCGAAAAGGCAGGATAATCTCGGAGAGGAGAAATTGCAGGCACAACGGGCAAGAGAAGGACGGGGGCGAGGGTTTTTGAAGGAGGCACGGTAAACCGGTCGGTGCGTTCGTTCATCAGCTGAGAGGCCAGCTGAACCCAGCGGCCGCTGTAACCTCAACCTTTCTAATAGGCCGCGTTTCGCGAATAACCATTAATCCACGCGGCGCGCGGGCCTACGTGATTGAGATAACGTTCAAATACCTTTCGGCTCGGCTTTCATCCACGGGCGAACGATGGGACCCGCGAAAACACTGGCCTTTCGGGGATAAAACTTTTTGAAAGCCCACTCACAATGGAATCTTCCAGTAGACTGGCCGAGCCGGCAAGCCGTTCCCTCTTGCGTGCACACCCACCGTTTCGCGGGCTCTCCCGACTTTTCCACCGGCCTACCCGTCTGCCGTGATCTCCTCGCGATCCTCGAAACAACGGAACACTCCGCGGCGAGGTACGACCGTCGTCTCGTCGCGTTGCAAAACGTTTATTTGCAGCAGAAACGCGGCGGTGCGCGTACCGCTGACAGTTCCTCGAGCTGTCACTTTACGGCGACTGCGCACGTGCCGCCATCTGCTGCCGGTCAGCTGGCACCACGCCACATTCGAAAGAACCGCGCTACGACCACCTAGCAACAAGATCAATAGACCGACGAAAGGAAGTCGCGATACGGACGGGCGATTTTATAACGGGACCGGGTGGAAGTTCTAAAAAACCGATGATTATAAATAAAATACTAATTGCTCGAAATTCTCGCTGCGAACTTTTGTAGAAAATCACTTCCAGGATTCATGCCCTCGTAAGTACGCTAGAATTCTAGCGCTGTCTTGACAACCGTAGTCGTCGAGGTGCGAGGAGGGCAACAGTTACAATCCGGTAACGAAAATTCCAGTTCTACGTCCAATAATTTCGATTTCTTACGCAATCGTTGCCCAGCACTTTTGCGATGGATCGTGCATTGCGTATAACTAGAGACAGCTTTTCCTTTGAGTCCAATTTTGTTTAAAAAAATGTTGGTTTAAATCGCGAGTGCTAGTACGAAGTTGTGGATTGTCGAGCAGTGGTGGGTGCATTCTACAATGTTTATTATTATTATTACTATTATTATTATTATTATTATTATTATAATTAACGGGCATCCCTTGGTATACAAATATGTACATAACATAGCGCTTATAGAGTCCAATACTTCGCGATAATTAGTCGTACGTGGATGAATTACCTGTTTAAGTAACATCGATATGAAAGGATCGACACCGTCGAATCGTTGACGCGCTTACCACATAGGGTAAAGGACCCAATTACTGACTCCCAACACAATTACTGTCACTTTAAGCTATTTTACTTAAAATAACGAATAAATAAACGTGTAAGTAAAATAGCTTAAGGTGACAGTAATTGGGTTGGGAGCCAGTAATTGGATCCTTTACCCTAGCTCTACTAATAGGGTCGACTGTATAACAAATTTCTAGTATTTCGTAAAATGGCAAGTGTATTATAAAAACAACTCGCATCTCAATCCATCTTAACTGTTTTCCGATCAACCATCGTGATGCTAGATTGTGCTTCACAATTCGTTTGTGCTCTGCGAAACGAAAAATACGAGCACTCGCGTCTCGCGATCCAGGTGCCGCGATGAATTACAATAGCTTTCGAACTCGTCGATTTTCGTTCCATTTTTTATTATAACAACTTCGTTCCTCTAGTACAAAAAACCGAACGTCCTCGCGATCATTTACAAGATATAACAACATATTTTACAAATATGTGTGTTTTGTACGATTTCTGTTCGTTCGACGACAGTATCCTTTCTATCTCCTCCCGCCTCTCCGCCAGTCTCTGTTTTCGCTCAATGGTCCACGCCGCGATTCCGTCTCGCTTCCAACGCGAGAATACAAACAGATTGTTGACGATACTCGCTCTTACCCCCGCTCCTTTTCGAAATGGCACACGGTTACACTCGCGCAGGCTCACGTTCTCCCGTCAGGCTCAAAATTGTTCGTTTGTTCGTGGAAGGCACGTTCTACGAGGGCCTGCCTCGAAGAGAAGGCAGTGCCCTCTGCGAAAATGTACCGGACTCTGCGACTTTGCAGAAGCTGTTCAACAACTGCAAGGTCCAGCCGACCTTGCGTAACGACGATGGAAGGCAAGACTCCTGGCCGCGCAGAATGAGTATTTCGACCTACATAGGAAACATGGATCTCCCGCATCCAACACACAATTGTACACGAGGAAACGTGAACTCCAGGAACGCTGCGCAAGCAGCTCTCCGAGCGACGCGCGCGCTGATTCCCCCGCGGGAATTCTAATTCTTCAAGGTGTCTCTCGTTAAAGTAAATATTATGTAAATATCGTAAGGAAAGATCGCCATCCGACCCGGATGGATCGCTTAGAGACGCGCGAAGGCAACGTGCCGAGTCGGTCCCCTCGAATCGTCGCTGCCGCGAATAACAATAGAATATTCTCAATGGTAACAACGCTATTAATATAACAATTTGTACGCAACGACTTTAAAATCATAGGCAAGGGATTAATGTGAGAGCCTCGGACGCGATGTATCAACAACATGACTTGAATGAGACATTATCGGCACAAAACGGTATGACTGTACAGGGCCGTTAAAATTACGCTACACTCTGTGTGAGGGCTTAACTAGAGATCTGGTGGGGATCGTTTAGCTCCACTAATGAAACAGATTCTTATACGCTAGCGTGCTTGTACAATTTCCAGCTAGTACTAGTTTAATCTTTCGTTGAGTCTTTGCGCGATCGCGGCCACCAGCGCGCCGCCCTTTCCGCTTCCGTCCTCCGCGTGGATCATATTGAACTGTGCAGTATCAAGGGATTAATTAATTAGTCTGAAGGAGAAGCTTGTTGATATTAAAAACATTAGATGTACCTTGTGCTCGGGGGCTATCAGTGGAATGTACTGGTTAATCCAAGTCTCTAGTCGAGGGTGGTGCTTGTACAGAGATCCATCTACAGCGATCGTCACGTATTCCTTATCGATTCGCTTCAGCAGAGCCCCCAGACCTTAAAGATTAATTCAATAATGATCCATTACTGCCTGTGATTTAAAGGATCACTTTTCAAGAACTTACATATCGACACGAGAAGGGCCGCGCGATTAGACACTACTTCGCAAACATATTGCACGATCTTCGCGTCATCATCGTCCGGGAAGATACCAAACTTGCTCAGGATTTCATTCGTGTTGCTGCTACCTCCGTCCACGGAATCTCTGCGTTTCAGTATCGATGTATATTACAAATTTGCAGGCTTAGAGTACGGCTCGAGGTGTCTGTTTACTTCAAGCTACTTACTGCTCGATATCCGAGACCAGATCGGTGGTGAGATTGCCAGGGATCAATAGAGATCCTGGCGTGTGTACCCCTCTGAACAGGAGGCCTTCTTTGGTTAACCTTGCGAGCACCAGCCGCACAATCTCTCCCAAGTACTTCCCACTGATGTACTTTTCAAACCTGTTGATTTAGAAGATCACAGTTTAATGAATTCTACTTCGAATAACATTTTCCACCCGCGCTTCTGTTACTCACGTGAACGAATTAACGATAAGGGAGTTCGCGTCGTTCTCCCGATCGTAATCCGTCTTGATAAAGTCCAGAACCCCGTTGTCCCCGAACGCACCCCATTCGATGTCGATGATAACCTTGAATATCAACGATCAATTAATTATCCAACGTACGGCTTTCGTCCAGCAGGGAGGAATTACATAAAGATAGAATTACTTCGCGTTCGCCGTGTCTCTCGGTCTCCCAATGCTCCACTCGATCGGCTCGCTCGAGGTAACAGGCGTTGCTGCCGGTGCCCAATATCAGCCCAATCGCTGTATTCGAATCCAACGTTGATCCTTGAATCATCGTTCCCGTGGTATCGTTTAGAACAGCCACGACCTTCACTTTGGTGTCGCCGCGACGGTCGAAAGCCTCCCGCAGCAATCTCACGGCGTCCTGGTTCACCGCGTCCGGGCAATTGAACGTTTTCGTCCAGGTCACCAGTATCCCGATGTCCAGGGAGTGCTGGATCATCGGGAACGAGAAGGTGAAGCCTGGAAAACACCGGAGACGTTAAAGAACAGCGGGGACCTTGGAAGATTTGTCCGAGAAACGGCAAAGTGTTTGCGCGAAACTATCGATCGCGAGATGCTGTAATCTGTGTTTGATTAGCAACGAGTATCGGCCACTTGAATTTTGTAAAATCAATGTGAAACACGATACTCGAGGCGCTGATAGCGTGAAGTGCTTTTAAAGCGCGATGCACGTTCGCGTGCTCGAGGCTCGCATCGGCGCCGATTGAAAAATAGGAATCTTCCTCCTCGATCCCGAACGATTCCGATTGTTTCGGTTTGTCAGGAGGAGCGCGTAACGCAGAGGCAATTAAACGTCTCGGGCGTGATTCCCCCAACGTTCATTCCAATTTACCGAGGGGAAGCTCTACGTCCTGAAGACCCTGCGCGATGACGAAATCGCTGACACATTCGGCCAGATAGTCGAACAGACGGATAGCCGATCCCACTCTCAATTCAGAGCTAATGTGGTACTTTTTCACTTCCTCCCGCACAGGCTTCCCGTGGGCCAGCTCCAGGAGAAGCACCCGGAAGTTCGTGCCGCCGAGATCCAGCGCCAGGTACAGGCCCTCCTCTGAAAATAGTTATCATCCTTCAATCGCGGTGAGCCCTGATTCCAACGGAATACATTTTACACGGCGGGCTATAATTACGTGATTGGAAACGCTGGAAAGCGGAGATGGGTTTCTCAAAACCCCTCGAAACCCAAGAAAGTTTCAAGCTTCAAGAATTCCAGCGTTTCAAAGCCTCACAAGCTTGCGCATTCCAGTTTCTATGATTTAAAAATTAGCTTCGAACCGACCCCTACTTAAAAGCTTTCAAAGACAGCTTTCATAAATCTTTCCTCAGCGATACTGAACAAGTATTATAACATACAAGCGTAAAGGCCCATAAATGTCGATAGCCGACCCAAGAGCACTACTTATCGAGTCACGTAAACCCTCTTATCAATTCGTCCGGCGTTACACGCGTCCAAACTGTATGAGGCTACAATAAAAGAAAAAAGGGGCAGAAAGAAAGAAAAAGAAATAGATAATGACTGTCGTAATAACCTGTGCCGTCAAGGAGCTCCGGCACATAAGTGTTCTCCATCTGCAGCGAGGACGGCTGCTGATGAATGCCTTTGTTCATTTCGGACACGAACACATCCTCGATCTCCCTCACGGTCGCGGCCGAAAATTTGATGCTCGCCACTTTCTGCTCCACCTGCAAACACACATTCGCTCGAGTTACGCAATCATCTGGCACCCCTCGCCGTTATCGCGGCCGCTGGCAAAATCTTCCGCGGTCTATAAATCTTCCTAACACCGCGACAAACGTCTCTGCGATCCGCGAGATCGCTGTTTACCCCGCGCCCTGTTACGTGATCGCTAATGGCATTCTAATAGGCACGCCACAAGCGGAGCATCTCCTCCGAAGATGCCCCGCTCTGACAATTAAAGCCACAACGACAGCGATTTTACGGGAAAAGATGCTTTAATCTGTGCAAACGATCGCTCTTGCCGCCGGTTACGTAATTAACGTTACGCTACCGAGACTGTTCAGCGCGTTCAATTATCCCTACCGTGCGCCTCGATCCCCTTCGTTCTCCTATGCCGATGATACTTATACCGATCGGTAACGATCCCGCGATCGCGTGGGGTTCGTCGTATATGCACGATCGCTGAAACGAACGCGAGAGTTACACCGCCGACCGGTTAATATCTACAAAAGACACATCGTTCCCTCGAAGGCAAACCGGTTGCATCCGCGCAAACGATCGCGCCGCCAAGGCGAAGCGCATAGATCCAGGAAACCGATATTTAAAGCCACCGAGCGAAAGACAAGAAGTATCTGGAAGTATCGAAACGCGAAGACATGCCCCGTCCCGCGCGCGCCGGCATAGATACTTACACGCGACGCAGCGTTGCACTCTCGCGTAAACAAAAGCTCGTGACGCACGCGTCAAGAGGTATTAAGCCGCGGAATAGAGCGAGCAGAAAGAAATTTATTGCCCCTCGCGAATTGGATCGTCATAGCGCGATAGCGCGAATGAATTACAGCCGTTTCCTGTCCGCGTAACGCTCGTCAATTTCATATCGGCGGCGAAAAGAATCGCAGGGAGACGGAGCGGGGCCTAACGACGCAGCGACACGAAAGAAAAGAGGAATTGGCCGTGACACTGCGCGGCCTGCTGATTGAATACAGAAAGAGTGCGTGGGCAAGTGTTACAGCTTCTGGTTGACGTAACGTTCCCTGTTTTAAATATTTGCCACGCGAAACTTTTGTCAGGAAGAGAACCAGAATTATAACGAAGTTTCTCCTACAAGCATATCATTTTATTTTAATCCCAAAGTTTTCGCAACAGCCTACGAATAGAACTGTAGATTGCTTTTTTTGGAAATCTACTAGTGCCACGCGAACGTATCGTTGCAGATAAGCCGTTTGGCTATCGGCAACTTTTAACAGCTAAGGAATTACCCCGTGATAACCCCGTGACTTATGGGGCACGGATAAGCAAACGACTTACGAACACTTTGCGACTAAGCTCCGTGTAATGTCGGAAATCTAGCATAGCGTCTAGTATCTAGTCTCGCGCCGTTGTTTAGAAAAGAATCTTCTATCGCGCTGCAATAATTATTATTCCTGCCCTCCTTCGCTTCCCACCGATCCCTATTGGATCGTTTCTTCCATCTTCGCTTCGAGCCCGCTCGTGGCAAGCTACAGGCGTCGCGACGGGTGGGACACACTTTTCGCAAGAGAGGACAAAAGCGTTGCGTAACCCGCGTCGCGTAGCGAAGAAAGCTCCCAGGCGGAGTTGATAGTCCCGCGGCGGTTATCATCGCCGCGAGGAGATTGGCGCTAGCGAAAGTGAAAGTCTCTATGTACGATCGATCGCGGAGTCAGTAAACTCTTAACGAGAATGTCGCAAGGTTAAGGACTCTGTGCTGGTCGTTTCTTGCATCGGTAATGATTCAACGTTGTCGTCACCGCGCCGGCGGAGATCGATCAATTATGTAAGAAGTGCGATAATAAACGGTGACCGCGGTTTAACGCGGATGTTATCTGGAAATCCGAGTTTTCGCCAAAGAAACGCGACGGCCGGCCGGTGCGCAGTACGCGGTCAAGCAGCATCCGCGAGCGGAGATATGTTTTCCCGTCGGTTTTCACAACATCGCCTCGCGTCATCGTTATCGACGCACGTGACCGCGATGGAGCTGGCTGCTTCCCCTGTTTTGCGTGTTAAAGGGCTAGAAGTTCACGGTCGGGCTGCCCTGGATCGATTAGATAAACCGCGGAGAGCGCGGCTAGAATTCTGCTCGGTTGTCGCTCACCTCCTGCCGTCTGACTTCGTCCGAAAGCACCAGCGGCGATACCTGTATCGCCTCGTGAAGGGCGTGCTCTGTGGGAACGACCATCTTCTACGGGCCTCTCGATTCTCTGGAAAAAAGAAGATAAAGCAACGGTCAAGACAGTGGATTAAAATCACCAGAAATATAATAGATCGAATATAGGAGATTTATGCGACCTGTCAAGGCTCGGAGGAATATTACGATCGTTACTACTTAGACCGTGCAAACACTTTACGGCCGCAGTTGTGGCGCGGAGAATTAATTCGCCGTTTAGAATGCCGCCGCGCTACACGTGCGGCACGTGCTCACCTCGTCGCTGCGAACGTTATCTGTCTCGATTGAGCTCTCTCGAATGAAAGGAACCGCGCCTCGCGGACCGTAACGTGAATGAATTCGTCGCGACGAGCGATAAGCCGGCGGAGACGGGAGCGCAGGAGTGTGTCGCGTGTTACACCGCGAGCGCGAGAAACCTACTGAAGACGAGTTAAAGAGATCGGCCCCGTTTACGGATTTCCCGCGTATTTATTTTCCCTCCTACCACTCTTTCTTTCGACACTCGGTGCGAGCCCGATAACGCCGCGCCGCCAACTATTTAATGAAAAGTTGAAAGTCCACGGTATTTTATAACGCCTCGATAACGCCGGCAGATCAGCTCTCGTGAGTTATAGCATCGGGGGGAATCGTCTTCGAGCGAGTGAAGAACGGGGCGACAGGCTCTCCTTCCCGTGAGACACGCGTGGACAGCGTAATTGCCCGGGCGATTACGTTTCGCACGGTTCATTCGGTGGTTTTCAAGAACTGTGTCTTCAATGTGCGAAAATGATCGATACGGGGAATTTTTCCGCGAAGACAGAACGAGTCCCGGTCAAGTGCAGCCGGGGCGAGGGAGAATATCGCGCGACGCCGAGTGGCGACGGTATCAAGAACTCGGGGGAGAAGAACAGACACGCTCCAGATTTCGATTAAAACTTACGAGCAGCTACGCAAGCTTGACCGACATAATTACAAAGGCGTACACTCGCTGCCCTACAGGTCATCAACTATCATAACATTATCGCGTGGTTCATTGATACACGTGGGCACGTTCCTCCTACCATGGTTTAACGGCGCGTCCGAAACCTTGGCCAAGATACAACTCACTCGTGTCCGCTCTCCTCAAAAGCCGCGTCGCAGAAACGAAAGCTGCGAGCGTGGAGAAATTTCCGGCGACCAGATGCCCCAAGACGATCCATAAACGAGGCTCCCCTTGCGTTCACCGCTCACTAATTACTCCCCCGGATCGCGACACTCGGGTTCCTCGATACGGGGAACAAAGAAGAAAATACACGGGAGCATTCGCAAATTTCTCCCGTCGGCGTTCAATAACCAGCTCCAGAGAGCGCAGTGCTCCACTCGTGCACATTGAATGCCCGCATGTACGGAGTGCACTCACGTTCCGAGCGGGGTCTTGCGCACAAGCTGACCGCCAACCGAAATGTGCCGATCGATCGAATCGGTCATTCAACCTTGCGAATTCGAGAGCCGAGAAATTCGTTGAAATCGCTCGAGCGTCTATTTAAAAATGAAAGGAATGCGCAGGCAAATACGTAATGATTGCCTATCTATCTTGAAAGAGAAAAAGGCTCCTTTCAGCGGGAACAGTAAGGTCGTAAAAGTTGAAGAACTCGTTCGACGAGCGAGATTCGCCGGGCAAGGTGGCACGCCTTTCGCATACCTTCCGCTTGTATTATTTTTATTATTATCCATCTACCTCTCTCCCGTTCAGTTCCCCCCCAGCTTTCTGATTGTTTATCGACGGATAACTGCGCCAGAGAAGCGAGACGCGCGAAAATACGTAATTTCTATACGGTTCTCCTCAAAGGGGGCTCGACGAACGGAAAACGTTGCGCGTTATCGTCCAGCGAGTTGCAGGGAGCGCGACGCAAATTGCGCGCGAACGCCGGGACACGGAGCGCGCGCGAAGAAACATGCGATTGCGTCCGTGTTTTCGAGAATGGGATAGGCTGGATGCAGAGACCCAAGCTGATTGTATCGGTGATTATTGAAGCCGGTCTCAATTCGCGTAAGATTTTTCACGGTCGATCCCGCGCGAGTGACGAGGGCCGCGAAATGCCGCTGGAACATTCTTCCGAGCCATCAGAGTCCATTAAAATCAATTGGAAGGTGCAAAACGTCAACCAGGATAATTCAGCCAGTTGACCCGACGTGATGATTTTAATCCACGGTGCACTACGCACACTCGTCACACGGACCACGTCGAGCCCGGCGCGATTCGAAAGCAGGCCTTCCGATTCGGAGCCTGGCGCTCGCTGGGGGCAAGACGGACGATAATGCCGGGCTTTATCTATCGCGATCGATCATCCAGCATTCATTTATCGTGCGGCGCTATCGGGCCGCCGGATTAACAAATCCGACGCAAATAGAATGCCGCGGGTGTTGGACGAATCGAGCGAGGAGTAACTATCGGACGATACTAAACAGCGGCCTCTGTTTGGTTCGCCGAAAATTCGGGAGCGTTCGAGCCGAGCCCGTTTCGCAGCGGGCGATGACGGACTGCCCTGTCGTTGAAGAGCGCGCACGGTTATGTATGATCTTTACCGCTTGAATTATAGAGCTTCCGTGAATTACGAGACAATCATCGCCAAGGCCTCGAACGAACCTTAATCGAATAGAACTCCCTCGAGCTTGGACGGCTCATTTTCCGCTCGAAACGCCGAGTTTTCTGCCAGCCTCTCGCGAAGGCATCGAAACGCTGTTTAAAATAAGACGATTAATCGTCAACTATATACCCGGAGCGACGTAGAGTCGCGATAAGAACTAGCCGGCGATATCGCTCAAATTCCATGATCGAGGGATTAATGCGCGAGAGGATCTAGTTTTATAATTATTGGTGAGATCGGTATAGATAAAGAGGCGTTTGAATACATACACGTGTCTCCCGAGATACGGCTGTCAAGCTTCTCCGACGGTTCCTCGAGTTTGAAGGGGGAAAGAGACGACGGTACCCGCTCAATACGAGGAAACACAGCGCGATTTCAACTCCAAGAAGATCGCGAGAATGCTACCAATCGAGCCCGTCGCGACGTGGATAAGGAACAAACTCTCTCGAGCGATAGTTTACAACATTAATTTCCGCGATAAGGATCGGGGGGATCGATTACATTGCCGTGACGAGATCGGTGACGCTTGACAGACGTACTCGTGAGACGATAATGACCGCAGGCATTTTTATCGTTGGCGATGCAGTTCGAAACGGGCAGTGGACGAGCTTAGCGTGGATAGGCGATAATAGTAATTTCCGATGTTTGATCCGAGTGTATCCGAGAGCACGGCATGAGAATCGATAAACTGACGACGACAACACGTGCAGCGTAGCGTCTCAAGGACCCACGTGGCCTTGTCAGCGATGTAAACAACCGAAACCATAGGCTCCGCGCATTAATTCCGCGAGTCGGGACAGTGACGCGAACGTTTCCAGCCGGTTGGTCGACCAATGATCGCACGGGAATGATCACAGGCGACATATCGCTCGCGCATTATGTACCTCTGACCAGCGATTCTTAAGAAAATCGCGCGTAAGCGCTTACGCGTATCGCTCTGTACATATGCATACTAAATTAGAGGAGCGCGGGACTCGCTGTCTCGCTCGCACTCGCGGCCGTTCGCAACCGCCGACCGTAGCCACGGATATAAATGTATAATGCGCGAGCGGTAGATCGCCGATGACACCACGGTTTCGAGGAGGACGAAGACGTTTCCGTTGTGGCGAGTGGGACGGGGCAACGGGCCCCCGTGGGAAAGGCGCCGGGTCGCGCGCGACCCCGACCAGTCGCGGCGCAACGTAAATGGGAAACGCAGGGCTCACCCTAGCTCACTTTCTACGCACGACGGCTCCAGCTCCAACGGGGATCGCTGCAACTTACAATGATCCTCTTCTATCCTCGGCTAGGTCCAGAGTTACCGCACGGTCAATGACTGTGGTGCTTCTAGGGACGTACGTGACAGAGCACGCACACGTACAAGCACGTGGGTGAGATCCCGTGAAATGTGTACTCGGTCTGAGAGGAGCGACGACTGGTCGTGCCTCCGGATCGTCGCTTTCCCCACTGCTCGCCAACTTCAAAACCATATCGGTGCGCGTACGTGCGCGGCTTCCCACACAGAGGCCGGGGGACCGAGCGCACGCGAATTCGCACACAGCCATGACGAGGTTTGATCTATCGCGTGGATACGCGCGCACACACCGTCCCTGGGATATCGCGTGCATTCGCTACCACGTGAATCGAGTCGCGATCAGAACCGTCTTGGGAGTATCAAGAGCCCTGGGCAAAGCAACGCACTGGGGTCCTTGTCTACTACGGGAATAATAAAAATGTTAAATAGAGTTAATTGTAGTAATACTTGTTGGGTTGGTCGTTATTGCTATAAGATTCTTGGACCTTGAAATCTGACGGTTTTTATTAGGGGCCCCTACTATCGTGGGGACCCTGGCGATTGCCCAGCGCTCCTAAAGACGGCGCTGGTCGCGATCCGAAAACCGCGTAAACGCGAGGATCGCTGGCGGCTGTCCTGACGACGTCTTCCGCAAGCTTCGTTGTATCTCTTCTTCTTCTATTTCTTCTGTATTCGGGGCAGGAAAAGAAATACGGTGAAGAACCAAGAAGCTCGTGGAATAGTTGTAGGTAATTTATACGAGAGCGGGGATTCGGTAAACGCTTGAGCCAGAAGGTAGACGGGTCCGAATACTCCTGCGGGCTCGCATTATGTCGGCTGAGTGGAGTTTGAATGCGGCTGCAATAAAATAACATCCGTCTCCTAAACTACATAGGCTGAATGGAGTTTGATTAAATTGGTGGTCGGCGTGTTTAAATTTAGATCGTTACAATCGCCCGACCCTCGTAGCTTGATAATGTATGGCACCATCCTGTGTAGACAACCATCTTGCATTTCGAAGTGATTAATCAAGGAGAGCGTAATTTGCGCCCAGACTTTGGTAGGGTACTGAAAGACTGGATGCGAAGAGATGCGTACGCATTATTGGCATCAGGTTCCTCGAACAATTCTCTTTGGTATTAAATTTAGCGAGCGGGCACGCAACAAGTATCTCGCACGTGCAAAGTATTACCGATTTTAATGGAGCGAGAGAAGGCTCGACGCGTGGGTAAGATCTTTGACACAAAGTTAATCGTCGCTCGTTCGACAGTGGTAGCTGGCTCGAACGATTCAAAAGGAGTTGAGCGAACTCTGTTTGTGCGATTGACTTAATCGTTCGAAAAGAAACACGTTAAACTGTAAACATTTTTATTACTCGTTTATTCATTGAGTCATTTGATATTGCGACGTGTTCAGCTGTCCATTTAATCCGTGGTAAATCGCAATCGTCGCGCGACTTGCGTTACATAAATAAAGATAGTGAAAGTGGAATGTGGTAAAATACTATATTCACGTTACTCCGGTAAAAGATCGTCGCCGAGTTCTTCGTCGCCGAAATCGTCGTCCCTCTTCCCAGCAGACGTCATGGGGCGCGTAGGTAGGGGACCTATCGGATCTACATAGCCGGTACCTGTATAGAAAATATTTCACGACACTGAAACTCGAAAAGGGATGTAGTTGTATCATTCATTTCGTTACGGTGAATTTCGAAAACCCTTTGACCTAATTGGGTAACAAATTGCAAAGGTAAAGTCTGGAGGGTAGACTACTGTATGGCAATGATAGAACAAGAATAGGCTGTTTTAAATAGCTAGACCCATCCATCACCCGTTCAATCCATTAGGGCAGTTCAACTATCATCTGTAGATCATTCCTGTGTTCCGTGCTCGTTTCAGAGCTACGCAATTCTGAAGCTTCGATAGCTCAATCGAATGTTCGATTCTCGCAAAGACAACGCACGTAAAAGTATTTCCTTTGAGAACTCTACCAACGGCGGGGGATCTTCCCTTAAAAATTCTCTTCTTCGATAATACGCACCCGTTTGATCGCCCGTGTCGGCTGCCGCTTCCGCGTAATTTTCCATCGTAGAAATTCGATTCGGTCGCGCGATACCAGCGCTGCTCAAACCTTGATTATCCCTTCTACCGAGGGTAGGGCTCGATCTGTGATCCGACAACACACTCATTCCAGAACCAGTTCGCGACGATGCCCCGCTGTTACTTCTCCTCGATCCTGCAACAACCAGCGTTGTTACAATGCTTTACTCGACGCAGTTGAAGGTACGACGTACCTGGTCTCGCTGATCCCTGCCTATCTTTCAGCTCTCTCGCTTTCTCCGCTCGCTTCAATTCCGTCGCGTATAATTGCGCTTCTTTCAACCCGAGATCGCTGCACAAACGGACCAGGAATTTAAGGCACTCGATGTTTTCTGGAAACTTGTTGTGCACGTCTTGATACTCCACCAGAGCTTTGTGAAATTGGCCGGTTCGCCTCAGACACGCGGCCACGAGTAGTCTCCATCTCGGTTCGTCGGGGGCAAGCTCTACGGCTTTCTTGAAGTAAACTAACGCCTTCTCAGCAACCTTGAATATTTTACGTAAGCTGTATATCCGATTAAAAAGGGAAACGTTGAAATCTTTACCTGCATTGATATGAAATACGATCCGAGCCAATCGATTACCTCGAAATTTGCCGGGAAGAATCTATAGGACTGTACACACATGGAAGAATTAATCAAAAGAATGAAGACGTACGCGCGATTAAACAACTTACGTCGCTGTAAAATTGATACGCTTGTTGTTTATCCCCAGCAGCATCGTACATCTCGCCCAATTTTTGCAGCACTCCAGGATCAGACGGTATTATACCGAGCAACTGATTGTACCTGTTACGTGTCGGAATGACTTTTCGTTATACACAGTCGAATAAATTCGAAATTGAAATATATAAAATCGCGGAAGAAATCGTAATACCATTCTGCCGCTTGGTCCACGTCGCTCATAAGTTGATACAAATGACCAATTTGGTAGAGCGTTTGTGGGTCGTGCCTAACGATGTTGCGAACTTTCCAAAAGCATTCCAACGCATCTTCGTACATGTTTTGTTTCTTATACACTAGCCCTGTTAAACAAGCTCTCGTTAATGTGACTCGTCTTGACGTACATCCGAGTATGTTGACGGGAAATTACCTAGATTGTAAAGTGCCTGCACGTGACTAGCATCTGTGTCCAAGGCGCATAAGAGCAGCTCCCTAGCGATATGAAATTCACCTTTTCTAATCGCACAGGCTGATAAATTAACATAAGCAGCAGCATTGTAACTGTCCGCGCTTCGAGCGATTTCCCCGCATCTCTCCGCTTGATCGTGATCTCCTTGCTGGTGATTAAATCGTAACTATTGTATTGTCTCGTTGTTAATTAAATTCCCCAACAAAATTAGATTGCAATCGCTTACGAGGAAATAAATGAACGAAAGCATAGTCGCGGCTGCGCTATTGGCTTTGCTTTCCCTGTTCTCGAACATCTTCAAGGTGTCAATAGCCAACTGAGTTTCTCGATTATGTAAAAACACCATCGCTTTACTTATTTCCAAGTCGGCAGCCAGTGGTCCATAAGCGGAAGATTTGATGGTATCGACGCACCTTGAAGTGAAAAGGTGTGAGATTTATAATCAGTCGAAAGAATTCTCAAAAATATTTACCACGCGAATCCAGCTGTAAGCGTATCCTCGATAACGGGCGCTATGAGCTTCGCGGCGCAAAGTATGGTCTTCTCCGCTTCCGCCTTCAATCCTTTCTCCAACTCGGACAACTCGTCGCTTTTCAAGATTTCGTTTAATATATTAGAAGCAACATCGTCCTGCAAAATACGCGCCTGCGATTTTAGAGAGGAACGGAAATCATTTGTGTTTGCACTCGGTAAACACAGTAGTATTATCGAAGAAAGTGCTTCTCGGCGCTACATAGACGTGTTTGTGCAAGAAAGTATCGTTTTTCCAGGTGGAAAGTACGGTGTTGTGTATTATTTCAAGCGTGAAGGCAAACAGAGTTGTGTAAGTAGTCGCTGGGTGCGGGCAATGGTGAAAGTAACGCTTTACACAGCGACATTTATAAACGCGCCCAACTCACAATACTTGTATTATTATATCTGTCCTCCTGATCAATGTTCAGCTGAACTTCCAGCAACTCTAAAAACGCTCTTTTCATCTTATCTCTGTGAGACAATGCGAAATGGCATAAAACGGCGTGCAAGCCTGCTTTAAACTCGGCCCTTTCTTTCATCACCCATTCAAAACTATTCGCCGCTTCTTCCAAGCGACCCATTTGCACGAATAACATTCCAATGTTGTGCATTATCTTTATTCTGCGAATCGTTTAGTGGGTTAACGTTGGTATTAATTAAAATTCCAACGATAAGATCCCGACGATCTTCACGTCAGCGATATCAGCTGTTACCTTAAATCTTTATGAGCTGCCGGTGCTTGATCGAATGCCATTCTGTACATCTTGATTGCTTGAGACAACTGCCCCATTTTAACATATATATTTCCCATGTTCACTTTCAGCCTGGCGCTGTTGCTGAACATTCTGTTTCTCGTTATAGCTTGGTAAGTGGCTATAGCTTCGGCGAGCATATTATTATTAGTGTATTGAGTCGCCAAGTTGAAAATCACCTAGAAAATCATTGAGTATTAAATATCCTTGATATTTCTTTTCTTTTAGATCGCAATTAAAAATAGACTCGAGTCCTTACAGCGAACGTCAAGTCTACATTGTGACTGTCGCTCAGTCCAGCTTGTTCCTGCAATCTAATAAGCGCTCGTTCCCTCGAAGAAGCCTCCCTCGCTCTCTCCAGAGCGACTCTGGTATCATTCTCATATGCCGCTTGTACCGAACTCTCTATTAGCTCCATTATTTTCCTCTCGGTTACTTTTATCTTCTCTTCTGGCCTTAACGAATAAACATTAAACATTGCCTTTTCAACTGTCTCGCTGAATAACATTAATCATCGACAGAGCCTCACGTGTCTTCTTTCCCGCTTTCTAACGGCGGCGCAGGTCCTTTGCTGGTATTACTCATGTTAAGCGGATCGAAAGTTTGACGACTGCTACTGGTGTAACCGGCTCCTCTAACTGCAGTCATCGGTCGAAGTCCGCTGGTACCTGGACGCATCGGTATACCGGTACCGCTTCTATGGAACTGAAAAAAGCTGATTAAAATTGCATGTGTTCTGGTACCGCTATAAGATATATAAGCGGGTTAATTTACTCACTCCACTGGATGTGCCCAAACGCATGGCGCTACCAGGTACCTTCGGCGTAAACTATCATAGAATTAGAAAATCAAAATCATTGAACTCGATAAAGGCAATCTTCTAGCGTACAATCTATTTATTCCCACTTACAATTGATCTCTTAACGTAGCTCGTATCGAGAGCCTCGCGAAACAGTTCATCCTGCTCAAGATCTTTAATACTGTACACCGATGGATAATCGTTATATCCATCGTAAATATCGTCGTCTATTAGCGCAGTCATCGCGAATATTGCTACGAAATTTTATTGTTTACAAGAGCGTGTATCTAGTAAACAGTTCGGGATCTCCCAAACAAGCACTTCTATTTATTTACGCAGTGATCAATCGCGATCAATTTTACAAACACGATAACAAAATAGATCCGCATGTCACTATATAAAAAATCGGTAACTTTTATCTCTCGTTTATTTATACAGCGATATAAACGACTCGAGAAATATTGCCGGGAAGTGTACAATAAAGTCCGCGTGACTCGTTGCAATTGATTTTTTATTGCGTGTGTCAAACGAAACTTATCTAGTACTTTTCTAACGTCGTATGGATTCAGCCGCTATTGGTCGCTGCATCGCTAGAAAATAATTGCTTTTCGCAAGTCTCTTTTAATCATCAAAATCCATCGAGTTACATAAAAGGAAAGCTATGTAGCTCCTGCATAAAAATGCAAATTGCATGCAGTTGCATTCAGCAACGGGGACGTAACATTTATCGGTTGGCAATGTAAGCAGTCGTGCGCTTTTTAGGCGACTGATCTATAACGTCGCGGCGAACATGAAGTTTCACAGTCGTTTTACGTAAAAAAAAAGAGAGAAACAGTGGGTAACTCGGACCGCGTATGTTTTCTCTTTACGAGTAGTTGTTTATTTATTTAGAATCGATCGAGGGGCATTGTAATTTTAACGATCAATTCGTTGACGATTTGACAAGGGATTCCGCTCGTATTCGCTTCCCGAAAAGGCGGGGTTACTTTACGCGCAGCAGTGCCAGAGATAACCTGTCCCGTGGAGCCACAATAATGTTGATAAATATTCGAATTTGACATGTGTTACGTGATAACGAGTCAAGTTTCGGCTCGCGGAATCATGTGAAAGCATTTTTTAATTCGTCGACTACGCGCGCACGATGCAGTTCAAGGCTGTGTGTGTGTAATGTGATCACGTAAAGTAGTTTAAAGTAACTCGATGAAAATGACAAGCGAGCAGAGCGGGCACGATCATTCCCTCGCGATTAGACAAGAAATACAACGTTTCGAAAGCGTTCATCCGTCGATATACGCTATTTACGACTTGATAGACCTCGTATCCGACACACACATCGCAAAGCAGATCCGCGAACATGTTGTCGCAATCGAAGGTATTACGTGCAATAAAATCATACCTATAAATTTCTTTTCATTTATTTTTTGTTTCTCTTTTCCTTCTTTACGCTAAGATAATCGTACAAAACGTTTGCCTCGAAACTGTGTATTATAGATTCCTTCGTAAACAGCCACGAGTGGACGTTGGCCAGAGATGTCCCCGAGTTGCATTTAGGGATCATCGGCTCGTCCGACTCGGGGAAGTCCGCTTTAGTTCATAGATACCTGACCGGCTCGTTTATGCATGAGGAATCTCCAGAGGGCGGTCGTTTCAAGAAGGAAGTCTTTATTAATGATCAGAGTTATCTCCTGTTAATTAGAGACGAGGGCGGAGTACCGGAGTCACAAGTACATGAGAGAATATATTACATATTCTTATATACATATCATTGCGATAATGTTTCAGCTTTATGATACTTAACGCAGATATCGCTCGTTTCAGTTCTCTGCTTGGATAGACGCTCTGTTACTCGTGTTTAGTTTAGAGAGCGAGGAAAGTTTCTCTATAGTTTGCAGTTTCTATAATAGAATGTGTTCGTTTCGAAACATGTCGGAGGTACCAAAAATACTTGTAGGGGTACAAGGTAAAAGATGTATATTTGCGTTGATGCAATATCTTTCGATATATGTTTCACATTATTAACATACATCCACATTATTAAGTTACATCAGTTTTACATCGTTGTAGATTCGATTAACGATTCCAATCCCCGAGTTATAAAAGACGTTAGACCGCGAAAATTGGCTTGCGATCTAAGGTGTCCTTATTACGAAACCTGCGCTATGTATGGTTTAAATGTCGAGAGGGTGTTTCAAGACGGTGAGTATTCGAGCGTGTATTTGTTACACCCTTCCTCGATTAATTACTATTACTCATTTACGATTATCCCGAATATTGCAGTATGTCAGAAAATTATACAACGTATATCCGCGAGGCATTATCGATGCAACGGACAGCCAATGGCGGACAATGAAATAAAATATCCGGTTCCAACGATTGCCAAAAATGTACAGCTCCTTGCCAAAGACATGGAAGCGACGAATTCATCGAAAGTAAGTGGCTATCTTGCCTGTTTGCGAAAAGGGGAGTGTTCTAAATTAAATTGATCGTTACATAGGCACCCGACAAAGACGACGATTCCCGATCTCTTCATAGTAGTTCTGCTCAAAATGATTCCGGAGCGATAAGCGATGTTTTTCATAATGCGCGGGATCAGCACGGGGATCTTAAATCGTCGATTTTAACTCCAACCACTATAAGGTACTATTATCGTTGAAATATAATCGCGTGCACGCGGTGAACAGAGGACTCAATTTATTTGCATGTTACAGGAAGTTTAGGAGGAAATCTAACATCTTTACCCCGTCGAAGAAAGAAAAGTACAATATGGGAGAGATGGGTGTCGGGAGAGAAATACCGGTGAAGCAAGGGTACTTGTTTAAACGGAGTAGTAAATCTTTAAAGGAATGGAAAAAGAAATATGTTACGTTATTGGAGGATGGTCGTTTAACTTATCATTCCAGCTTACACGTAATTAGCATACGATTATATAATTCTGTAATACGATAAATCGAGCGGTAAGCCGGGAAGCTAAGTTATGCTTCAGCTTTTAACTTTTGGTGGAAACGGTTCCACAAAAATTTATCGAAGTTAATTGTTTTGAAACGTAGCATCGCATAGCATAGCTTAGCTTCTCGGTGGATTCCCGGCTTTATATTTGGGAGGTATACATGCGTGTACTTGTACCGTTGTACAGGATTATATGAACGACACTAATGGTAAAGAGATATTGTTACAATATGTAACCGTAAAAGTGCCTGGAAAGACGCCCAAGGGTTCTAAATCATCGAATGCTCAAGGTGAATTACTAAAAATGATCAACACCGATCGAAATAGATCCATTTTAAATTATATTTTAATTTTCAGAGGATAGTTTCGAATTTTCTATTATCTCGTTAGAAAATAAGACGTGGCATTTCGAAGCGAATAACGCTGAAGATAGGGACAGTTGGATCTCCGCCATAGAGCAGCAGATTTTGTCGAGTTTACAGAACAGCGACGGCGATAAAAAGAACGAAACTGAAGCTTTCAAAATGCATTGTATAAAAAATAAAGTATCAGGAAATGACGCGTGCGTCGACTGTGGTGCGCCTAGTGAGTAGTTTTCTCGGACACTCGTAGGTTTATGTACCATCTATATGATTACTACTTATTTTCTATTTCAGATCCAGATTGGGCTAGTCTAAACCTGGGCGTGTTGGTGTGCATTGAGTGCTCGGGAATACACAGAAATCTAGGTTCGCACATATCGAAAGTTCGATCACTGGATTTGGACGATTGGTCGTAAGTGTGATGGCTACTTTTTTCGAAAGAATAATTTCCCATAAAATTAGTCATCGCTGGTAAAGCGATCGGATTTTGAGGATATAATTATATAAATTCTTACAAGTATACTCTAGTTACGCATGCATTCAGTTCTATAGCATAAAATAGCCCTGACATTAACACTTTAGCGCAGGTCAATTGAGCGTAATGTTAGCCCTTGGTAACGATATAGCGAATAGTGTTTGGGAATATTGTTTGAACGGGAAGCAAAAGCCAAATTCAGATTCTCCTAGAGAGGAGAAGGAGCAGTGGATCAGATGGAAATACGAGGACAAAGTCTTTCTGCCTCCGATTAACCCAAACATTTCTTTAGGCAAATTGCTTATCGATTCAGTTTGCCGGTAAATATTCTTAAAATTGCAAGTGGAACTATAGTTGCATCGTTATAGATAAATGTTAGATACCTTAACTTTATTTTGTATACCTTAACTTTATTTTGTATGGAATGTAATGTAGGGGTGACATGAGAGCATTTACATTGTGCTTGGCCAGATGTAGTTGCGAAGACATTAACATGTCCGTCAGTGTGGAGGATTTAAGGACACCTCTCCATTTGGCTTGTGCCACCGGGAATTTAGCTATGGCACAGCTTCTGATATGGGTGTGTGTTTATTCTTATTCAAATTATAGCCTCTAAACACTCGCAGGATTACGATTACGCCAATACATTATTAAATCGTTACAGCATAAAGCAAATCCACACAATTTAGACCACGAAGGACGCACGTGTATGTCCTATGTACGGGCACTCGAAAGAACGCTCGACAATTCATCGGATTCTATGGAAATGCAGAAACTTCTCGAAGTACTTGAACAAGCTAGCGTTTCGGGTGTAGATGACGTGGAGACGTCTCAGTATTAAACTTGCTCGCGTTACGTACTTTTCGCATGCGACGACATGCCTCGATTATTAGAGTCGATTTTATCATTAAAGACACACTCGGAGGAGCAACTCTGGTACGTCGAATGAATTTCAAAACGGTTCATTTCTAAAGAAATACAGCACTCTGTAACGTGTTGTAAAAGATTTGCATCGTGCGTCCCCTTTTAGCGGTGGCTATTAAGTACATGAAAAATCTCACCCACGTATTTTAATAAATTCAACATACTTTGCATATATATTTGTACATTGAAGAGTAGTTGGAATTCAAAATGTAATTCATATATATATACGTATATATTTAACGAGGTTTAGGTCAGCGAAAGTAATGTCTAATAGGAAATTGGAGTGTACATTATCAATGACTGAGAGTACAAACACTCGTGAATCTAGTTATATTTATATAGCGAATACATTTAATGTACTCGGAGAATGCTTTTACAATTTTTATTTTATTGATTGTGAATTAAACGTGTAATTACCTCGGCATATGTTTAATTATTTTAAAGCTAATTTTATTAGATCAATATTTCATTTGTATTTGTGGGACGAACAAATAGCACTCGTAACATAATACGCTTCCTCTCCTGTTACACTTGAATCGTCTGAAAATATTACACGAAATTTTACACTCGTACTATACTTGTGCGAAGAGATTCTTACCTAACGGATAAATACTCGTTGGAAATATCGGCTGTCGACTATAATATTTAACGGTCCTTAGTCTGGTTAACTTGGATTCGGACGAAAGTAAAATTCTCCGTGTGGTAGGAACTCTGAAAACAATGTACACTTGTAGCTATGTACAAGAAATTCTTAGATTTATCGAACTTACTCCTTATTCAAAGTATGAATTACTGCGATAGGAAGCGGAACAGTTAAATTGTAAATCGTGTTTTCATGTAGGTCGTGATAATTTTGTATAGGCGACTCTTCGCAAACATATTGTTTGAAAACAGACAGAAATATAGATCTTAGATCATCGGCTGGACATTCTAAATTGTTTTGTAAAAGTAACATGAATTCCAAACACACGTGAATTTGTGCCATGCGTATTAACTTTTTCCTGTGGACATTATTTAAAAAAAGTTATACACATGTTATAGACAATTAAAGATCGTATAATATAAAGCATAAATCTGTTACACATACCTGTAAGAATCAACTGTAAATTCACCAGACGATACATCCTCTAATTTCTCTTTGATATCATGCAGCTCACAGAATCTCGCATTCATCAGAACATACATGTAGTCTCTGCACAATTTCTCGAAGCCTATGTCTACAACGTATTCTAACGGTAAACTACCCGATAGTAATTGTGAAATTAATTCTCGATGATGCGTGTCAGAGATAATTTTAGCGAATCTCGTTGGATTTTTAGAATTTACCTGTCGAACATTAGTTGCACGATTAAACAGATAGTTCCCTGTAGCATAATTGATTTAGAATCAAATGTACTCGTTATACCTGCACCGAACCGTTGTTTATTAGAATTTCTTTCAGTACGGTATGAATACATTCCGTCATCTCGAGATAATTCGAGTTCTCTGCAAGTGAAATTTTTTTACATATTTACGAGTATATGTATCGCGATACACGAGTAAGGTACACTTACGGATTAGCAATTCCCACAGAAAATCTGTAAAATCTAAATTACATCTATACGGAAGATTCTTTATATACTTTTCAATTTTTATATCATTTTCGAAATTCTCTTCATTTAAATCCGTCGCGCGTGGTTCATTGTCACGAGAATCTTTGAAACTGTAATCTCCATTTAGCAAAAAGTATATGTTCTTCCTTACAGTATCGCATTCCTGTTTTAAACAGCCGGCAATTTATTATTATCAATAATTTAAAGCACTACTTAGGAATGTTAAAGAAATAAAAAAAATAACTTTAAGATACCTCCTTATACGGACTTGTAAAATCATGTGGAAATTCTAAGGGCGACTGAGTATAACGAGATTGGATATTTCTTTTATATTCCTCTATTACATTCAAGTACCTATTTAACAATAATAACTGCTTCCATAACTCTTTCAACGGACTATTAATCGATCCTGTAACAACTTGGGCAATCTGAAAAAACAATGCGTTTACATCACAATTTATTATTAGCGTGAAGTAGTAATCCTACCAAGTTATTGCTCGTGGCTTTCGCGGGTGGATGTAACGTCAAACTATGAGCGTTTATTTCTACAGATAAGCTTCCTTCGGAATTGCATCTCGCAAATTCCTTCCAATTAATCATTTCCGCTTTTGTTCCAAATAAATCATAAGTGTTGAGCGCAGATATAGTAACCTGAATGCACGAAATTGATATAAGCGAATACATTTGATATATGGTCGCTAGAAGTAGTGATACCTACATCGTATTCGCGTACATGCGAACGGTTTAAATGCTCTTGCATAATCGCCGAAGCATCTTTAATGCCATGAAGAGTTTCAAAACCAGTTGAACAAACATCAATCGTAGTAAACCATTTTCCTTTAACAATCGTGCCTAGTAATCTGCTCTGTTTCTTATCTTCGCCGTCGCAAAGTGCAAATATCGGAGGGAAGTCATCAGTTATAGACTCGATACACACGTTCACTGCAGTACTGAAATAAATTCATAGCATGACCATTTAGCTGTATTTATCATAGCGACATAGTTTCTAGCGTAACTGCTATCACTTTACCATGCTTCTGTTCTGCTTAACGGTAAATATTTCTCTTCATTTACCAACCAATTTCGCTTCATCAAAATAATACTATCCTCAAAATCATCACCATCGTGAAATGAGTACTTTAAGGGTGAACCAGTGATATCGAATTCTGAAACATTTATTCTTGAAGTGTACACAATATTGTAAACAAATGTACTTGAGTGTTACTTGGCAACCTTACCATGCGTTTGATCGGCGACAGGACGTTCCGAACGATCGTCGACGAAGTCTGTAAGTTGCTGAAAAGAATAAAGAATGCATACTAAATAACGTGAACTGTTTTAAAAAGAAAACGCAGAGTTTCACTATGCGACGTACTTCTTTATATAAAATCACGCACTGCGTATTTTTGTATTCCGGGAAAATTCGAGCCACGTACGATAAACGAATTGTATTTATTTTTATAGATGGACCTAAAAGCTTTCGTAACGTGTCTAGTTCAAACACCATTTTTTCAGTAATTGCTTATAATTTAAAGTGAATCGTACGATCTCGATTCGAGTTCATAAATTCGAACGAACGTTTTTTGAAATTTCATGTTCGAAAATACATCGCGACGCGGGTGCCCTTAAGTCAGTTTTACATGTGTATACACTCGCGCGCGAATAAATTTGAAACGTTTCCATTAGTGCGATTGATGAAATGAATTTATTTTTTCCTGGATCACCTAAACTATACAAATATATATGCGCTGTAAAATGAACGGATGATAAATCCAGCAAGCGATAATCTCTGGAAAGAATTCGAAAGAATTATCGCGGCATATTATACATGGAAACTGCTGGGAATACAGTGTTTCATTCGATGACTTTTCGAACTTTCGCCGTGGAATTCGTCGTCAGTCCGAGAGCCCTCTATCGGCCGTTTCGCGTTTGCGCTATATGCCCCGAGTGGATGTGACATCGATATGTCAATACTTCTGTGATGTACGAAAAGTGTATCATGTCGTAGAGATACGCGACGGAAGGTATACGCGGAAAAGTAATCGTAGTTACGATAGGTATTAGGTTATGAAAAAGTCGAGCAAATACTGGACAGGTGTGGGTAACATTTCAACGGTGTGTTTGTCGGAGGTGAAGAGGGACCGCGAAGACGTCGAGGACAGTCTTCCGCCGACCCTTTACATGAAGGAGCAGGATATACCCGAGTATCTGGAAGGCTGCGGTCTAACCACCTGTACAGCCGGCGACATGCCCGAGGACGTGGACGTCCTGCGGGACAGCAAGGAGCACGCGAAGGAGAAGAAACTGTCGTCGGCGTCCATAGCTGGCCCGGACACCGCGAAGAAGACGGTAACTGTCAAGCATCCAGAGTCGAATAAACCGAAGCCGACCACGAAGAAAGGGAAGCCGATACAAGCCGACTTGGACGTCTCCAAGGAGTTCGCGAGATGCAGAGAGGAGTGCGTGAAGCGGCTGGATCTGAGTAAATCCAGCATCACAAATCTCCCGAACACGGTACGCGATCTCACGCATTTAGTCGAGTTTTACCTCTACGGAAACAAGCTCGTCGCGTTACCGCCCGAGATCGGCTGCCTCTCGAATTTGGAGACGCTGGCCTTGAGCGAGAATTCTCTCACCAGCCTGCCGGACACGTTGGAGAATCTAAAGTCGCTGAGGGTCCTCGACCTGAGGCATAACAAGCTCGGCGAGATACCCGACGTCGTTTACAAACTGACCAACCTCACTACTTTGTTTTTACGCTTCAATCGCGTCAGATACGTCAGCGACGACATAAGAAACTTGACGAGCCTGACGATGCTGAGCTTGAGGGAGAACAAGATCAGGAAACTTCCCTCTGGTATCGGCAAGTTGGTCGATTTGATAACGTTCGATGTCTCTCATAATCACTTGGAGCATTTACCCGAAGAGATCGGAAATTGCGATCAATTGTCCACGCTGGATTTACAACACAACGAGCTCCTGGATATCCCGGATACGATCGGGAATTTGGTGTCCTTGACGAGATTAGGATTGAGATACAACAGATTAACCAATATCCCAAAGTCGCTGGCGAATTGTAAATTAATGGACGAGTTTAGCGTGGAGGGTAATCAAGTGTCTCAGCTGCCGGACGGATTGCTCGCCAGCCTCTCTGACTTAACAACGATCACGTTGTCCAGGAATGCTTTCGCCGCTTATCCGTCGGGCGGGCCAGCTCAGTTTACGAACGTTTATTCCATCAATCTCGAGCACAATAAGATCGACAAGATACCTTACGGCATTTTCTCCAGAGCAAAGAAACTGACAAAGTTAAATATGAAAGAGAATCAGCTGACCGCTTTGCCGTTGGATATCGGTACATGGGTCAATATGGTCGAATTAAATTTGGGGACGAATCAGCTTACGAAGATCCCGGACGACATTCAATGCCTTCAGAATTTAGAAATCTTGATACTCTCTAATAATCTGTTGAAACGTATTCCTGCCAGCATAGCGAACTTGCGCAAGCTCAGAGTTTTAGATCTCGAAGAGAATAGAATCGAGACCTTGCCGAATGAGATCGGTTTCCTGAGAGACTTGCAGAAGTTGATCTTGCAATCGAATCAAGTGATTTCTTTGCCAAGAGCCATCGGCCATCTGACGAATTTAACGTACTTGAGCGTGGGAGAAAATAATCTAAACTATCTGCCCGAAGAGATCGGCACCTTGGAGAATTTAGATTCTCTGTACGTAAACGATAACGCGAACCTGCATAATTTACCGTTCGAATTGGCTTTGTGCACGAATCTCAGTATAATGTCGATCGAAAATTGCCCGCTTTCGCAAATCCCGGCGGAGATAGTCGCCGGAGGCCCTTCTTTGGTAATTCAGTTTTTAAAAATGCAAGGACCTTATCGATCCATGTAACAAAGTTCTGTCCTGTACGACTAGGATGTCGATTCTTCTAATCAGAGCGAAAACAAATGATATTTGATACGAATATTTAACAACTTTTATTCTCACCATAATGATCTCGCGTCGATAAGAACTTGTACAAAGATTATCGATACAATTAAATAACGCGCGTTTGCGATACGTTTTCATTGCGAAGAGAAGAAATATTGTTACGGGTTCGAATTGAATCGCGGGTATTATTACCGAGAACGGTAGGATTTTAATTTCGCGAGCTTCGAGAGAGCAGTTTCCCCATCGGACTGTGAAACAACCGACACATCTGACAATCTCGATTTTCAACAGCTTCGATTGTACACGCTGATATATTTGTTAGAATTTTATCGCGACACGTATAGATGTATTACGAAAATTTGACGGATCGCGATAAGAACCCGTAACGATATTTCGAACACGGTAATAACGAAAGTTACACCGACATTTTATTGATATAACACAGAGTATATATAGTTTACGAGACTTTATCCATTTCATTTCTTTTATGTATATTATTTAATACTTACGGTAACGATAATTAATGTAATATATCTTAACTCGCGTGTGATGCGCTTTATCACTATTTTGCATTACAGTATCTGTTGAAATTTCCGAAATTACCATCTATCGTTTAAATACGCCATAGCGGGTTCGTTGAGTTCACAATTTTGTTATACAGAGATACCTGATAATACTGTCCGTAGATATACATATATACATGTATATATAATTATATATACACATAGAATTATTATCTCGAGAACTGTATTAAATATACTGGAGTGAGATAATATTATTCAATTAAAAAAAGGTATAAAATTAAGAATCGGCATCGATGAATTTATATTTCAGTTATTGCCGCGGTTGCCATATAAATGAAATATTTTGGTGACAGAATTAAAAGGACGTATAATGATAAATTGGCACTGTATTGTAGTATGAAGCTTGTGTATCATTGATTATCTCGTAGCGCGTTATATTATGAGTTGAAAGGGGAGCTTTAATTATAAAAGGTTTTAAAGAGAAGCTGCTCTTCCGAGATACGAGAGATGTCTACTTGTATAATTTAGCAGACTGTAACGAACGATGTATTATTTTCTTATTTCTAAGACTAAACGTAAACGATTTTATATTTAAGCACCCTGAACTACTATAAAAGAAATATGAAACATGTTATTGCGAGAGAAGCATATATTATAATAGCGCCATGTTTTCA
Source organism: Andrena minutula (assembly GCA_929113495.1). NCBI lineage: Eukaryota > Metazoa > Arthropoda > Insecta > Hymenoptera > Andrenidae > Andrena > Andrena minutula. The sequence continues at coordinate 4,536,956 of OV815996.1, read as the reverse complement.
CGGTAATTTTTACTTTTACAAACATCCGTTGTTCGAGTTGCAATAATCGGTGGCAATTGTAAACATACGTCTAAACGTATACTCGCGCGAAGCAGTTCCGCTTTAAATGACGCGCGTCGCGTTGATTTGATTGATTAGTAAATTGTAATTCTATTAGTTAGTATAATTGAAATTTTTAATCGAATCGTTAATGTGCTCTCATCGGATCAAGGAGCTGCCAAACATACAATTATCTAGTACTACCTAGCGTCGTATTATTATAAGATTATTTCTTGCCAAGTTCCATTAATGGAGTTTCTGGGTGTAATTAAAAGAATGCTCTTTATTCTATTTGGTGTGCACAAGTAAATAGTGCCAATACGAATAATAATTAACAACGTAGTGGATGTCTGTAAGTTAATTACTTTAAAAGAATTTTTCTATACGCATCGCGCGCTATATTGGCGATTGTAATAATTGATTAGATTTTATTTATAGACAAGGGCATATTGATTTTTTAAACACATATATAAATATATATATATACACACACACACCTCCGTGCACAGATTGAAGCGAATAAACAATGTTATGTTAATATACTATCTTTTTTTTTTCATTTACAACATGGGGCGAATTCCACTTACGCCCGAATCGCCCGTGATTTTCGAAAAAAAAAGTAGCTTGTTCCTATCCGCGACTGGACGCAACGTCCTGCAATTTCAAACTCGATTTTCTCGAAAATAAAGCGCGATATCAAAAAAAGTTACTCTTTCTTTTCTGTTTATAATAAGTAAATAAGTCGTAAATAAGGAATACAATTTTTTGATATCGCGCTTCATTTTCGAGAAAATTGAGTTTGAAATTCCAGGACGTTGCGTTCAGTGACGATAGCTTAATGGAAATCACGGGCGAGTTGGGCGCAAGTGGAATTCACCTATAGTAATTCATTGATAAATATATAAATTTAATTCGTAATTTGTTTTATGATGCAATGGCTGTGCAATAAAAAATTTAAAAATCATTAACACTTTTCTGTGGACTTTAACTGATATTGTATTAATGTCCCGTAAATTTCGTGAGTATTATCAAACAGTTTTATGTCCGCGAACAAGTTGATCGCACTAATATTGATGGATTCTGAGTCAATTCCCACAAACTTCGTAATAGAAAAAAAAGGAGTGCGAGATTGTTACTATTGAAAGTATGTTAAAGTATTTGGAGCGTTAAATGGAACTTGGCAAACTCTTAATTATAAACAAGAGAGAGTACGTCTATTACATAATTATTCGTCGGTGTATGTAAATGTATGATTCGTTACGTGTCTATTTGCAATTTTTCTACACTAGTTATGTTCGAAGATCAACAACCACGTTGTGTAATGTATTTATATTAAACATTGTCTTTCGAGCTTCTACAATTTGTCCGTGAAATAGTAAAAAAAGAACGACGTTGCGCGAACGAGATTCCGCTTAATTTCATGTTCGAATTCATCTTTCGTAGTTGATTATAACTTTTGTGTATGGAATCAAAGTGATGTCTCGCACGACTAAATAATTACTCGAATTATTCAAAGTCACAATCGATGTCAATTTATAGGATTCGTGTCGTTTCATGTTTCGAGATAGTGTCCGATAGTAATCGTGGGTATAATTTATCAAGTATCATGTAACATTTATCTTTGTTACTAAAGGCACATTCGAGATGTTGCAAATGCGGTATCGTTTCATCGAGTTGTTTTATCGACACTACATATATACGTGTGTGCGTGTGTTTAATATGTTTCAACTATTAAATAAACTTCGGGACATATGCAAGAGTTGCCAAAAGGAGTGCTACGAGTTGTTGTGATAAACTGTACAACAGTTTTAAAATACAAAAGTTACGCGCTGTACTATGATCGAAAGATGTTTAAATTTATATGGGAATTAAAAACGAATAGCTATTCTCGAGTTGTAATCCTGTCGAATAGAGTCTGTCGAGTGCGATGTTACGTGTATAATTTCGGAATCGTAATATTAATGTAATTCGATGTATATGACTAATTATATAGGATGCTGTATATTTCTAAATACATGAACGTGCTATACACACTCGTCGACTTTCAAGTTTATTCTTTATTGAAGTTGAAACAAATAAGATGTTTTATTGGGTAAAAATTTATTACAGTTTACGGGGAACATAATTATAAAATAACATCGCAGTCATATGCGTAAGAAAATGATCTTCGGCGATTTTGCGTTATTCTAGTTTCCTCGCTTTGCGCTCGAATTTAAGAGAAACCAGGCTTCGTTCTTTCATAACAAATTTGCCGAGCTTCGCCTCATCTTTTAATCTGTGACGCTGCAATTCGAAATATACGTAATGTATTTCAAATTTTAATGGAGTCTTAAAATTACCAAGCATATTATCGTAACGTACGCTGTATACTTCTTTAGGTCTCTCAATTATTTTGTTCGCAGTAGGCGTGGCCTTTTTTCCAATTACCACGTAAGAACGGATATTGGGTTTTTTAAACAGTTTTTTAGCAGTCGTGAATTCTATACTCGTAGTTGTACTATTTGATTCTGGATGCGTAGGTATATTCCGAATATTCTGAGAATTTTCCGACGTACTGATCGATCTGAAATTTATACGCACGCGAATTATTTCGATCGAAAGTAATAGAAATTATATTTGCGATAAGGTACTTGATAACGGTACCTCAGGATGTCTAATATTTCTTCCGATAACGATCTTAAATCGTTTAAAGTAATCGTAGCGTTTCTTATATCCTCTTCGATATTTTTATTACGAACAAGTGTTATCTCGTTCTTAACGATATCAATGTCACGTTTTAATTCTGCAAGTATATTTTGCTTAGATGCATCAATGTTGTCTACAGGATTTTGTATCCCAGTGCCATATTTACATTCGTGAGGTTTAATTACTTCCATAACGTTGGGATAGTAATCGAGGAAAGCGTTAAAATTATGTCCCAAAGAGAAACTCCATATTTCGCTACAAAATTTGTCTTCTAAAGCCCAGACACTGTTATTCACGTAATCCTGTGAAAAACATTATGCATTTTTCAATTCACGCATTCAATCTTTGTATATATCGCCATATATACGCATTTTTAGTTCCCGGTTCACCGAATGTTTACCAATTTCTTGCATTCTTCTCTTAATCCCGCCTCTTTTCGTTCAACTATATCATAATTCGTGCTCAATACACTTTTAATAACTTTCAACTCCACATTCTTACTAACATATTCCATTAAACGTAAATCGCGCGTTTGGCTTTCCTTATTATCTACAAAAGTCATGGCTCCCCAATTCCTACAAAACGCGGATGGATATTCCAACGATTATCAACGAAACACCCAAGTTCAAAGAAGATTGTATTCTTCCTAACAGGAACATAATACATGACCCCTGATTGGCGGTTTCCGTTAAAATGCGTTCAACCGTCCTACCGAATTTCTTCGAGAGTAATTACGTTTGCGTTATGGCGCGGCGAAGCTTTCATAGCATCGAAAAGTAACCTCTATTCGCATGTAAACAAACTCTGCGAGGCTTTCCCATTTCTCGACGCAACACCGTCGACCTATTTCCTAATACCGAAGCATGAACATAAGCGTAAGATGAGTACGAACGGCATAAAAGTGTTGAAGAAAAAGTGAGTATAAAAGTTACATTTTTGTGTGTAATTCGTGTGTGTATCAAATCTACTTTACGGATTATATACATACTTATCTCTCAGCGTCTCTCACGCGAATGTATTTAGTACAAATAAAACAATTAAAAGTATCGTAACGTTATCATTCTTTTAAATCTTCTCTATTTCAATGCCTCCAGCAATCCATATCCGCAAGGAATGCGATGTCAGAAATGTCTGGAATTAGGACATTGGAGTTACGAATGCAAAGGGAAAAGGAAGTTCGTGCACAGATCTTCGCGTACGACGCAATTGAAGAAAGCTTTGAAGACGCAGGAAGATTCTAATACGTAAGTTCGGTAGAATTAAGTAGGTTGATAAGCGTTTGGCCATGGCGAACGATAACTTTTAATGTTGAAACTTTTGCAGGGCGGAGCAGAAAAAGGAAACTTCCAAGATGAGCCGTTTACAGAAGAAAATTAAAAAGGATTCTAGCAGTTCCAGCGGTACGAATTCTAGCGCTGAGAACAGCAGCTCTAGCAGCAGTAACGATAGCAGTAGTAGCTCGTCCTCGGACAGCGAATCGGACTCTAGTGATAGTGTTTCTAGCAGTAGCAGTGGCAGTAGTAGCACTAACGGTAGTAACTGTTCAAAGAACAAGTGATATTTACGGTAATCTTAAACGACGATGTTTCGACTGTACGATATATATTCTTTTATTCACTTTGTAAAGCGACATTTCTATTTTTCGCAAAGACTGCATCCGGGCGATTTTAGATAAGAACCGAGAACCTCACGGTAGATGTATTAATTTTTTAAAATGTATAAAATTCTCCACCGATCCCTATGCTATACATATGCGTGTAACTTCATTGTACAAAATTGAGATGGCTAAGGTACTTGCGTGTAAAATACGTATACAAATGACGTGTAATTTTTACAGTGAGGCTTGGCAGTTGAAAGTTGTATTACAGATTCCTACCTAGTGTACTAATTGCTCGTAAGGGAAAGGAGTATTTTTTACCAAAACTTACATAAAATAAGAATCGTTTATTATAAAACCACGAATACAAGGTATAAATATAAAAGATTTAACACGGAAATTCAATTTTTAAATATCGAACGAAGTATAATAGTCGGTTTGTAAAAATGCTGTTCGTATAAACGGTATCACGATGTAAATAAAATGGCAATCTGTGTTCGTATTACGTCGAATGTTTCCAGTTAGTCATCCATACTTTCGGGGATCGTTTGTATTATTACTTTCCTCCTCGAATCGTAAACAAAGTTATTTGTTTTGAAGACGTCGGTCTCGTAAAATGGACGAAGGTTGTAAATGTCGATTTGTTTGGCCTGGAAACGGAAAATGTTAGTCGAATGTTCGCTACGGGTGTGTAGCGAAACGCGCTCGAAATTCGTACCCGATCCAAAAAATCCTTTTCCGAGACCTCGATGGTTGTAATGCGACTTCCGTGTATAGCTTTTTGGAATGCTAAAGTATCCAACGTCACCTGTCGTAGTATGTAATACAGAAGCTCGCTGTGATCCTTTTTGTATGACAAGTATTTCTGGAATGTCTTTAAAAGGAAGAAATTTGTTAGTTATCGTAAATATATTTACGAATTAGCGAATTAGGAAAACATTTACCTGTCGCATGCTCTTCATCACCGAGAATTTCTGTGTATCTACGAAGCTCTCGAGCATCATCCTAATGGCAAGATTAATATCACTTTCTTGAACGTGATCACGCAGATGCATTTTAGCGCTCGACTCGGCCATGCGTATGATACTTTCTATGTGTCGCACGGTAATCGGTAAACTTCCGGTGGCCTAAATCAACAACAGGAGTATGTATAGCGCAGTACTATGCAGTGTAACGACGAAAAAGTTGTACACTGTTCGTAAACTCACCAAACTCTCTTGCCTCAATTGACTGTACAATTTCGCCACTTTGTCTCGATCGATGTTTGTTAATTTAGGATGAACATTTTGTTTCGAATAAACTATATATTTCTTTAAAAGGTCTTGCGGGATAGATATGTCGTGTCCACCTTCTTCCGCGGGAATGCCCGCTTTATTCGAATTTGTCGGATGATGCCTCATGTGAGAGTTGACGACAAATTTAGCCAAATGCCGATCCTGCATAGGATCTATTTCGTCTTTTACCACGCAAAGGATATCGAAACGAGACAGGATTGGTTCCGACAAGTCTACCTGTGTACGAAGGAATTTTATATAAAACTCTCGTTTATCGTATTTCTCCTCTTTCGATTATACATGTAGTCTCTTACGTTTTCCGAGAACGTCATGCTAGCGTCGTATCTTCCCCCGATAGGATTCGAAGCGGCTATTACCGAGCATCTAGCGTGAAGCGACGCGACGATCCCCACCTTTGAAATGGAAATACTTTGTTGCTCCATAGCTTCGTGAATGGACGTTCTATCTTGATCGGTCATCTGTGGAATTATACAGTCGTAGTCACGCTCCATTACGCGTTGCTCGACAGAATAGTGTTATTACCTTGTCGAACTCGTCGATGAGACAAATTCCATGATCGGCAAGGACCAAGGCACCAGCCTCCAAAGTCCATTCCCGAGTCGTCGGCGATTTTCTTACGAAAGCGGTTAAACCAACCGCCGAAGCCCCTTGACCCGTGGTAAATACCGATCGCGGCGCAATTTGTTCGACGTATTTCAAAAACTGAGACTTTGCTGTTCCCGGGTCTCCGCACAGTAACACGTTGATGTCTCCCCTTATTTTGTGCTTGTCGCCTGTTTAATTCAGAAGATTACGAGGTATTGAGCTCGGTAATATAAAAAGGCTCCCGTTCGGTGAAAATAGTATTTGAAAGTGTAAGTACCAGGATTTTTGGGTTCTCCGCCAAATATTGCCAACGCCAATGCTCTTTTTATATAATCATGCCCATAGATCGAAGGCGCGATGCTCGCGACGATGCGCTCGGTGATTCGATGATCCTTGCTCAATTTAATAATACTGGTGATATCCTCCTCCGTCAACGAGTCCACGATATCTTTGGAATCTTTCACGTGCAAGTGATTAGCGAGCAGGACTGTCGCAAACACCGGGAAGCCCTGATACACGAAACGAATACCATATAATCAACAACAAAGCTCTCGAAATGATTATACCGCGAGTATATTTCTTTACCTGTTCTGTATTCAAAGAACCATCGTAGCTATTCGTGTAAATAGCGGTGACGTCTACTTCGTCTCCGGGTTTGCAACGATCGCATAGATCCGACAGAAGAATGCATTCTTTACTCCGAGGTATACGTCCCGCGGGAATTTTACCCGGCGATTCTTGGACCGTGACTTTCTGATAGTTTCTGTATATCGTTTGCTCCATGTTAATCTGTAATCAACATTAACATCAATTGCAACACGCGTTATCTTTATACCCAGACAGAACAAACTCTTACCATGAAAGGCCCGATACTTTGGCACTCGGGACACGAGCAAGGCTTAACTTCGGTATTCTGATTCTGGACAAATGGCCCAAGCACGTAACCGCACTTCGTGCAATCGTATTTTATAACGGACAATTGCGGTAATACACCTGTTGTTGCGGTGACAACTCCCAGGGTGCGTACTAACTGATTCAAATGCAACTTCCTAACGTACATCATCAATTCTGTTATTACTCGTTTCAATATTCAGCATTCCGTCTAATATATGTAGACTATCTTTTTACCTAAACGTGCGTATCTCTTCTATCAAAGGTAGCTCGGATATTCGCACGTGAATTTCGCTCGTGACTCTCTCGTAACTGGGGAAAATCGTCAGCACCAGATCCTTCGCGACTGCGTCGAATATTTCCAACATCTGAAACGGTGCTTCTGGCAAGAAGTAAGCCAAGACGTGCTCTTTACTGGCAAGAATGGGGAACTCCACGGTGAAGCTGGACTGTTGAAAAGTTGAAATAAATATTCTTTGTATCCTTGAAGGTCATTGTTGGCTAAGCGACTTGTGATAAGTGAGATACGTTACTTGATTACTCTCGCACATGTGACGAATTCGCTCTTTGTACATGTATTGCCCTCTGGCATTGGTATGAGTGCGTAGAAAGCTTTTGAATCGATTAGAAATTTCAGTCCTCGGTCCCAGCATGGATACCCACTCCTTCACTGAATGGCCCTTGGTGTCTTCCAAGTTTTCGATAGACTCGATCATCTGAAATGAAATGATAAATTATGCCGCTGTATTACATAATGCAACAAGGGACAGGATACTTGCTTCTGTGTCCTCGATTTCACCGGTCGCAGCTTTTTCAGCCATGCGTCTCTTACGCGCTTGCACTTCATCCTCGTCGCTCTCATCTTAAATGCATAGATATTTATGTTGTAGTAGGTTTAAAAGAGTAATTTTACATTAATTTTACTAGAACAAAGTGTACCGTAAAGCAGATATCTATCGTCTCTAATAATGCCTGCTTCCCTGTCTCTTTTAAGCATGGCTGTTTCAGCAACCGCACGTTCTCCCTGAGACATTTCTGAGTATTGTTCGTCGTCGACTATATCCGGATCGTATCTGTCCAAAGCTGGCATAGGACGATAATCACTGGAACGTTACAACAAAGTTAGGACTAAATGCATTCGATTCTTCCACAATCTTATGGCTGAAACAGTCCTACTCTTCCATATTATCGCCGAATAATTCCTCTCCGTCTCCTTCTTCCTCATCCTGATTAACATCGTTGTCCGTTCCGAGTAATTCAGACTCGTCTTCGAATGGTTCGTCCATTTCAGGCGCGGGCGATGTCATTGCCTCTGCGAGCCTGACAGAGCGCACCGGAGAACTACTGGCACCGTCCTAAGAAGAATATGAAATATGTTTTTCATATGTTTCCAGAAAAATAGGTTTAAACATGCGATGGAACATGAGATTCAGGGGCATGCAAAGAAGTGAAATATTATTTTCGACAAATTTATTAAATGTAAAGAAGTAATCAAAAACTATTTGTTGCATAAAAAAAGTCAAATTTCACAAAAAGTGGACATAGAATATTTGCGCACTAAGCTATATTACTTTCATATTTCGGATATCTTACCATTTTATTTATATTGGGATAACAGCACTTTAGTAAGTGTGTATACAAAAGTATAATACAGGCACAGAATAATGTTTCTTTCCTTCTTTTATTTTACACTTTGTTGAGATCAAACAAAACAAGAGGAATTGGCGGGAATATCGTCTAGATCACAAGCACGCTACAGTCGTGCCACGGGATTGCTCCAATCAATCGAATAATGGCGTTTGATCTAGGGAAATTTGTAATCATTCCAAGTGTAATTAATAATAAAATTAATCATAAAGGGCTACAACTCATCGTGCGGTCATCTTTAGCAACGATACTGTTCAAGGTTCCTTTAGATTCGTTTAAGAGGGCTGTAAAGATATTTATTTATTCATTTTATAGAGCATTCAACGCTATAGCCATCTGACGGCGATCCTCGCAACTAAAGTTCCACTTGCGTTTTGAATATTTCTGGCTATTTCGAAACGGCGTCCCTTCTTGCTTTAATTGCCACCTCCTCGCACCTTCTTGTGTCATTTGATATTTAATCCTACGAGGTACCGGGAGCCCAAAAGTATCAGTGATGCCGTAGGTCGTAAGGTATCGATGGGCACAGAATTCTGTACCAAAATCGTGGGACCAAGAAAAGGCGATTGCTTGGGTTACTCTTTCTAGTGATCTCCAGGAAGTGATCGGTATAACCGTAGTCATTTGTCAGGATTTGGGGCAAAACCGGAAATAAACATAACCTAACCGTTCACACTATCTCTTTCTATTAGTATTTCTGTCTCTTTCTATCAGTATTTTTGTCTCGTTCTTTTTTACAGTTTCTTTCTCTGTCTACTTCCGCTTGTGCTTCAAATTGCAGCAACCCATCAGTGACGATACACGTTATTCCGATCAGTCTCTAGAGGATATCTATCCCTTTCGGTGTTCGAAAAATAAAATCTAGGTTATCATCCATCAAGGGTACTCATCATACTCTTCCGTTTCGAATTGCAACTGCTTATTTATTAGCTTTTATACATTAATAGTTCATTTTTACATTGTCACTTGCAATCCCAAGCCACGTAATCCGCTCGCCATCGTTGCTATAATTTCCGGAGACAGATCCTTCAGAGGCGCGCGTACAGGTCCAGTGTCGATGTTAGTTAATAAAGGCATGGCTACCTTCATAGTTTCCACCCAGCTACCTGTAATTTCATATTTAAAGCCCCTTAGTCTCCAATCTTCCCTCAACGTCTCGTTGTCATTTTTACCGTGTCTCGATATGGCGACAACAGCTTTCGACAGCCGTTCTTGCTTTTCCCTCGCCCCGATGCTATTCCCTTTTTCCCCTAGCGTAAGAATTTCCTGCGCGAGTTCTGGAAACATGTTTATGGTCGTGGCTATAAACGAGTCCATTCCCAACGCACAGGCGGCGCCGATTAACTGAAACGTATAATTTATTTACATTACAGCGCAATGATCGTTCACTTAACGATTAAGTAATTTAAGAAAAAAGGCCCAGGTGGCAAACGCGCTGAGGGTCCCATTTTTCGGGAAAATGAAGAGCTCCTTTACTAAAGGCGAGCAAGTGTACAGAAAAGTATAGAAAAAAAAATATAGGTTTTGGATAAAATCATAATGTATTTTTGAAGACAGGGCCCTAGAGGGCCTTCTGAGAAAGGGCCCATTTTTCGAGAAAATAAAATGGTAGTTTACTAAAACCGGGCTCAGTGTGATAATAGAGAAAGAATATAGTTTGGATAAAATAATTTTTATTTAAGTATGAGGCCCGGGGGGCCTTCTGGGTAGGGGCCCAGGTGGCAACTGCTTATCGGCCACCTAGTTAAATCCGCCACTGCGATTGAGTATCTCGAAATATTTATTTTTAATTATCCAACCGCTTCTAGCGAATTAAAAAGCGTGAGCGTACCTGATCGTTTCCAAGGAAGATCACGTATTTCCTGTTACCAGCGTGCAATGCTCGAGCACCTTCCTCCAAGTTGGGGCTCGTGAACTTTATCCCCACAAAGGTAGGAAGTTTCTCGCCGAGAGATTCGAGAAATTCACCCATATGCACTAAAAGAATCACATTTCGTTCAACACCATCAAAGCTTGGCATTAATTTCTCTTGCATCTCTCGTTATTCAAATTACTATTTGGGGCTCCAATCTTACTCTCAATTTAATAACGACGAGTGGCTTTTAAATTCGAATTAAAATAGAATTCTAACAACCGCGCATAGTCCCTTGACTTACCGTTAACGTTAGAGAGCATCGGAATATGATAATACAAAAGGGCAGTGCTCGGCGCCGCCTGGCCGACCAATCTCAAATATTCGGTCAACTGTTCCGAAGTGGTAGGCTTGAAGTACAGCTCCGGTAGACAGAGTATGGAATCTGCTTTGATACTTTCGGCGTGCTTTGCCTTTGGAAGTAGAAGAGAACACGTGTAATTTTTTTAACGAAAGGACTATGGAATTCATCGAGAAATTTATGCGTACAAGCTCCAGGACATCTGGCAAAGGTGCTCCGCCTACTTGGACCATCAAGTGTTGCTTGGTGGTCCTCACAGCCTTCGCCCATGCCTCGGCGACCAACTTCCTCTCAGCCACCGACATGGAAGGACCTTCTCCAGTTGTCCCATTTACTGTTAATCGAAAACTACGTTGTGACGATTCAGAGAAGCTTAATTATAATCAAACTGATACTTACTAAGAACCCCAGTGACTTTCTTTTTAGCCAAGTACTCGGCGTAACTTGGTATAATCGATAGGTTTAAAGTTCGCTTGCTGGAATAAGAAGCGGAGGTAGACTTGAAGAAATATTTTCAATATTCTCCAGGGGCGGATTTGTATGTAGAACGACAAATTTTGGGCGAAAGAAATTGAGAAAGGTTCGAGCGCAGAGGCTCGAGACAATTTCAAGAACAATTCACTTCTTTTTCATCTAGCAAATTAGCTGATAGTCTCATCGAATTAATTTTAAAATTGTCTCGACTTTTTTAAATTGAAATATTTAACTAGGAATATTTAAATATGATATTTAATTTATAAACTATGATATTTAAATATGATATTTAATTTATAAACTATGATATTTAAATATGATATTTAATTTATAAACTATGATATTTAAATATGATATTTAATTTATAAACTATGATATTTAAATATGATATTTAATTTATAAACTGATATTTAAATATGAAATATTTCAGGGCATTAGATTTCCAAATCCGCCCCTGATATTCTCCAATGAACGCTGACGGAATTACCTGTCATTATTAAACGGTGTCAACACAGGCGCGATGAGCCCTCTAAACGCGAACGGTACCTTCTGTAAATTGAAAATGATCGAATTTCTATTCCCCGGCTCCAATCTCGCGTATTACTCTACGCGTGCATGATAGAGATTGATGAGAAAGTGCTGTGCCAATATTGAAATTCTGACACGTACGTCTACGAGACGTGTCGTTGCAGTGTAGAATTCCGTTTCTACTGATTCGAACGTGACCGGGGACAAGGTAGTCCGGATAATAGAGGGTTTGCTCGTATGTCCCTTTGCCAATAGTTTCGTATTCCGATAATAGAAGGTGATCGCCGTCGAGAGATGCAAATAGAAACGCCCGCTTGACTTTGCAAGCAGCGTGGAACTCGACGATATTTCGCGAAACAATTGTTTCCTTTAGGTACTTTATGCCTCCGCAAAATACTATTCAAATTGATTCTCCTATGTCTAAAATAAAACTTCTACTATTTTTACATCTTCCACCTTTATTACGTGAATTTTAATTACACGGGACGGTGAAAAGGCGAGGCTATAGCTATTATTATGACCAACTTTTTTGTAATATCTCGAAACATGACGTTAGAAGAGTAAAAGATAAAAGAAAGCTAAACTGAAGTTAAATTAAAATTTAGTCAAAAGTAATAGTAATAGTAAAAGCAACAGCAATAATAATAAATAAGAAATTACAAGTGGAGCGTGCAAAGTAGTAACAAGCAGAGTAACAAGTATTCAGTATCTTAAAGAAGTAAATATTGATCTTATGATCTGATCGAGATATTCAGTATCAGAGTTGGATTCATCTTTGATCGATTTCAAAGAGTGTGTTAGAATTTACTATGTGTAAAGTAGTTTCTTCGAATTCGCGTAGAGACGTGAATAAGTTTGCATACGTACCGACATCGTGGAGCGCGATACAACTTCTGCAGAACTAATCGGTGTGCTGTACAAAACAGAATGTAGAGGAATATTTTTCTACCGACTCTGATAAGATTGCCTCAACTTCGTATCAGGCATGACACGTATTTATATTTTCAATCTTCCCTCACGTAACACAGCAGTCTCGCATGCACACAGCTTTCTTTATCTTTCTCAATTACATTAGTTGAATCGATAAACTTGTTGGTTCCTCCGGTAAAATATTCCGAGTTCGAAAAGTGATACATACGAAAGATCAAAGTTTCTCGAAGATCGTAACTTGAATTTCTTCTCTGGGAAAATGAGAAAACCGAAGGAAGAATATAAGGAAATTTTTAAACTAGAAAGACAATAATTATTTAGGCATAGTAGAAACATCCCCCACGAATTGCAACTGAGTTCTTTGTAAATAACCTATCGATGGTGGCGCGAGGCAGGTGCGGATTTTGAGATTTGGCGCCCCTGGGCTAGCAACCACCGCTGCCCTTTTCGCGAAAAAATCAGATACTTTAAGTTGAGACATTCGAGACAATTTGAAAATAAATTCATACACGAGTTATTGCTGATTTGCTGCAGGAACAAAGATCGAGTTACTTTAAAGTTGTCTCAAGCCTCCGAGTTCACCCTCCACCATGGGCGTTCAGAGGGGGTGTAAAAGGGGCCGCCCCCCCCCCCTGGCTGTTGAGAAAAAAATCCCTTATTTTTCAAATCGGATCTTTATTAAGTTTACACTAAAAAAGGAAATGTTTTTAAATTCCGGTTTCAAAGTTTTACTTAAATTGTCACTACAAAATATGTTAAAAAAGCAAGAGGGGTATATTTTTCTTCACCATCCTCCTAAAGTTGGCCCCCAGGAAAAATTTTTTCCGAAAACCTTTGCCCTGCACTTTTAGTATTAAAAAAAACATAGGTATTTTATCTTAGAGCCAAATCTATACCACTACTGCAAACAAAAAAGTAAATACTTACTCGCAAAAGCATTTCGCTACCTACCTCTCTAAATTTCTCTCGCCGAAAATTCGCACAACGGCCTAAGCCCCTAAGGGTTGGATCAGGTGGGAAATAAATAGCGAGGGTTACGGTTATTTATAAAAATGCTTTTTATGTTTATTTACATGTAGATTCCCTTTCTCTCGACAATGCTGATGATACAGTAGCACAGCATCGTAGCGATGAATTATACACAAGTTCCAAGACGGCCGCGTCGCGCCTTCCTCTTTCGCGGATATTACGCGCAACCCTTGTCCCTCGAAACCGGGACGAAGTAGCTACTCGAGATCTTACACAATAACGCCAAAGAGAAATATATCCTATGTAATATTACTGGGCTACTCGTACAACCGCCATCGTTCCTCCCTTCGCATTGGATTCTTCTGCACCCCCCGGTTTTACATATTACTTAGACGAAATGATTCTGCCACGACGTTCCGGCACGCGCTGGTAAAACTGAACCGTTCGTTCGTGGCTTAAGCTTCACTCCCCATCCGCCTGTCCTGCTCCCCGATATTCTTGCAATATACCGGACGCGACGTCACGGCGAACATGATAGCTGCTACTGGTAACGGTGGGATCGTCTTAGCGATCCGTTCGATCGAAATAATCACCCTCGCGTTTACGCTCTACGAAGAAAATTGTCTAACGTTACATTTTCGCCATTAGTATTAGCATTATTAGCGCGGTTATTATTTCACTCTTTAATCATTCGTCTCTGCGTGCCCTTCGAGTTCTTCGTAACGGGCACGAATTTAATTTATGTACACGTGAAATCATGGCGATCGATCGGTGGGAAACTAAAGATCACAGCGAACGTCGGTGTAATTAATAGTTTAATAAAAGTAGGAGGGAATGAAAAATTACTAGAAGCACGATCCACTCGTTCGTAGGTATAATTTAAAACGAAAACAAGTTTTTAGGAATCACTCGATTTGTCGAAAATATATTCCCATGCTGGTTTGGGCTCGTAATTCATTAGAAGAAGATCGTAGTTAATGAATTGCTCCGCTGCGTGGCAAATACGACTTTGAGAAAAACTGGCGAATTCATGGATTAGGTACTAAAATTTCTGGCACAGGATCGAACCATTCATTTTCTCTCAAAGATCTGTATACACCCTCGTCAAACACTGTTGTGATCTATAATTTCTTTCAAATATATTCATCTCCGGACACAGTGTTCAACATTTGCGCGAGAAACTCTACAATTTTTTAGCGGCGACGTAACCAGCAGGCTGCTTTGGAAGTAATAAATAAATTTCACATCGTTGGTAAAATGAATCTAAATTAAAAAGCAAAACGCACAAATCTCGTATATTTACTGTTGCGTTATAAATATCCTCGAAACGCCGCGGAGAGCGATAAATAATAAACTAAGACTACTTTTACGTCATCGTGAAATTAGCGCGCCTTCCAGCTGGTCACGTTACGCTGACAAATCGATTAACCAAGTAATTACTCGTACACGCGATCAATGTCAACAGTCGCGATGGCCTAAATTTACTGATAATGCACCGCGAAAGAAAGCCACCGATGCGTACGCAGTGGAAACGAACCACGTCCCATTAGTATTTATATCCACGTATGTTAAATGATACATATATGCCGATATATATGTACGTACGTATGTATATCGTAAAATTCACACTTATGAAAAAGACATTTTCCGTTACTTCAATTAGATTAGACTAAGTAGCAGCCGCGGCCGGACCAGCCAGTACACACGGCGGAAACGTTCCCCTTAAACTACCTCTTTCTATTAACTTGTTTCATTATTATTAATGTCTTCGTCTGTCTTTCATTGGCTTCGAATCGCGCCCCGTACAAAAATCCAGCGCGTAATTAATTCACTGCTCTTCCGAACAACATATACGACTCGATCCAACGACAATCGAATAATCACCCTTGTTTTAATATCAACATTTGTAGTCTAGAATATTTTCAACATTATTTACTGACTCACTTCCGAACCGGGAGGTTTGCTGGTTTTGGTAACTGACGTAAGCTTGACTGCACATTGAATTTCCGCGATACTTCTTCGATCCATTCGTACGTGCCTACACAGGAAATGGCGTTTTGGTGATCGATTGTCATCGAATCGTCCCAGTGCAATCCATTATGTCGTATATATTATCAA
The DNA here is from genome assembly GCA_929113495.1 of Andrena minutula. NCBI lineage: Eukaryota > Metazoa > Arthropoda > Insecta > Hymenoptera > Andrenidae > Andrena > Andrena minutula. Next base: position 4,520,985 of record OV815996.1, on the reverse strand, counting down.
CCCTTGATGGACGAATGGAGGGTCCATTTTGACCCGCATTGATACACACCTCGACTCAAACTGGTCACTTTATTTCTGATTTTATTTATTCGTTTATTTATAAACGGTCAAGTTACATTACTCGGACCCAGTTACAATTTTATACTGTCGTCATCTAAAATTTGTATTCTCTTCGAATAATACTGTATAATAACAAGTAACTCAGGTGGACCGAAATGGACCCCCGCATCCGCTATCCAGCTGTCAACACTGTTCACCCGCAGATACAAAACGCGCGCAAATAAATCCCATTTACCTATCCGTTTCGAGACATTAGTACGCCGCGCGTATCTAACGTAACAGCCGCCGAAAAAGACCCACGGATATGTAGAGCAGGGATATGCCCGGATCGATACAAGCTACAGAAGTTTCTTTCGCCGGCGCGCAACGCGATTCGTGCACCCCTCGAATTCGATTCGATCAAAAAGGATAATCGAGTTTGCTTAAATTTCCGCCCCACCCTACTCTCCCGTTTCCAGCTTCGTCTAAAATAAATCAAACGAATCTCTGGACTACCGTGGCCGAGAAGCCGTCCCCGATTGCCAGAGCTGACCGTCGTTGGTAATCCCCGAACGCCCTGTATCTCGGCGAAAGAACTAGCTTCTCCGAAACGTATTCCTAATTCCCTGACGAAAGCTTGACGACCGGAAGTCGGAGAGCACCTCAATGCGGTTTGCGCGCGTCTAGCAGCACGTTACAACTCGATTGAGTCTTTTTAAATCTCGTCGAATGTCGATGTCGAATCCTCCCGTCTCACCCGCTTCGACTCCCCCGCCTAATCCCACCCAAGTACCGTCCGTTCTGCCCCTTCCGACGAAAAGAGAAGCTTAATACCGCCATCGTTCGCGTCTGAAAGTGGCCCTCCACAGCACGCTCGGCATATGCTTAATGAGAATGGTCCCAGAAGTTTGTTTTATTTTTCCCCCACTTTATTTTTTAAGAAGTAGTCGTTCCGATGGAGTGCAACGTGGTTCTCGTCTTATTTAAATATCCTCGACAGTGATTCCGGAATCGGCCGTAAAGTAGGGTGCCTTTCGAGCACAGGCGCCGTTACGATGTCGGTTTGAACGAGAAACCTTTGAGAAGCCAATGCTCCAACCCGTTAACGGTTGCATAAACGCAACGTTGAACTTTTAATTTCCATCAATCCGAGCGAATGAGAATTGCATGTTTTTATTTTAACGCTTGCCCGTTAATGAGTTAAAGGACCTCTCGCCGCGGGAACGGTGCTAGGGGTGAGCCCGAGATTAAAATAATTCGACTTTCAATGGAAACTCGACGTGGAACCAAAGGGATCCAAAATGACGACGCGAAAGATCTGGAATTTTCTTTTCCCATTTCTCTGCTACTTTTCCGGGGGAGGGTAACCTCGTAGCGACGCGAGTGCTTCCGAAAAGTTGAATAACAAACAGCAGCTTGGTTCCGGTGGAGTCGCGCTGCTCTCGAAGATTCGAAAGACGTCCGTTGTAAGTCGATGATATATTCTCGATGCGGGGGTTTTGTCCGAGACGCAAGGAGCATCGAAATTAACAATTAATTATCGTTATTAGTAGCCATTGTTTGCTCTATGTACATAACGTCCGCGCGATACATCCTGTATTAACACACTACGTAAATACTGCTCTGGTGGCTTTGGTTTTTTATATATAAAATCTCGATTTACCATGGGGCGTGATTTACGACGCGTCGCAATGAAATATAATGGGCGCTCGAAATGAACGGTTGGTAATGCGAAACGACAGGCTCAATTGTCATGCATGCGAGTATCAGGTAAATACGTTTGTGCATGTATTTACTATATGAATTTCTTCCTGTCCCTCGAGTGCGTATATTTATCACCCATTCGACTCCAGACACAGAGAATATTTATGTAAAATCGTGGATCGAAAGTCTCGCTAATGGATATGTTGTCGGGGGAGGGGTGATAAATTTCTAAATTTTTAGCTTCGTAACTTTGGGAAGATCTTGGGGGACGATATTTGTACCAATCGCAGACGCAGCTGCGGGATTGCTCAGAAAATAGAGTATCTGTTTCGCGAAGCTGATAACAATGCACTGCTGCGTTCTTAATTAGAAAATAAACAGTACTAAAATTATTAATAATCAACAACTCGCTCCTCTTATAACTGTCGATAATATATGTATCCGTTCCAACAAACGTCTCGCCAGCCACGAAACTATTCCCCTGTCTAACAGTTCGGTAACTCGCTGGTCGCTAGAAAGAATGCTGCTACAACAGAAATACAAATCTGAGATCGTTACTTTCGCGTTTCGAAATTTCGTCCGCGCGATGTAGTATTTTCGTTCCGGGATATGTAGTACACACGCCGAGAAGACTTGTGAAAGAGATATGTAAAGGAAGCGGTGTCCAAAAATATATTAGGGTGCTCAGTGGCGTCACGAACTTCTCTAAAGAAACCATTCCTTTCTCGGTAGATTCTGGTAAATGGCAATGCTATTCCTAGATTCCCGCAGAAGCTCGAAGCCTTGCCTTCCTCTCCGGGACTCGGAATCCTTTCGTGGATGCTCCTTCGAGTCGGCTCTGCTCCGGGTACAGATAGAACGTTTTTCTTTTCCGTTCTCCGGAATCGAAGCGCACCGCGAGGAAGGTCGCGTTCAGGCGCGTCGAGGCTCGAGTCAGTTGGGGGGTTCGTTGAAACCGTATAGAACAAGTGTGATGGAAGACGAAGGAGGAGAGCCGTTCGTGACACCTCTGGCCCTCGATAAATAGACTTCGTGCCGTCCTTTCCCGTTACTATCCTCGCCTATCGTACGTCGAATTACACCGTGAAAAATTAGGCTAATGGCACCGACGAAAACTATCGACAAAACGTGTGCCGGCCCGCTGTCCTCCGGCCGGTCAGAGCGATGCTCGAGAGTGAATTAAACGGCAGGCGACGCTCCTTGCTCTCGCCATTACAATCTACAAGTACGCGTGCTCGCTTATAACAGTCCAGGGTTAAGGGGGAGCAACGATTGTAAAAGTAACATCGATTCTACCGTCGTTCCCCGTCTTCCTAATTCCCCTCAGTATCAACAATGTATAATAATAAATACGACTTCTAAGTAGCAAGACTCCGCGTTAAGGTGATCCCGCCTGATCGCGACGCCCGATCAGATGCAATGACAACAGACAGGGCGGTGTAATAATTATGTACAAATGTCGCCCACGCTGCGCCAACCAATGATAAGCCAGCCTCCGCCGCGAGCATGGACCAGCATAATCGTCCCATCGAATCAGATTCACGCTGTCGAAATAATACTGTTTTCCTCCGCTGACCATTTCATCAGACTCGCGGCAACGTCGGCTCGCTTCGCCGCCACGTTCCTCCTACGATTGATCGCCTCGTCGGGGTGTCGTTTAATCGCGGGCTATCGCAATTCGTAGATTAATATCGTGGTCGAACGGACTTTCAACGTCGATGATAGAGCTTGACTAGACGTCTCCATTTGTCATTTAAAGGTGACAGATCATCGTCCCTCGCTTTTAATCCGCCACCTCCGCTTTCTCGATTCCGTGCTTTCATCTAGATGGAGGAAGTCGACCGACCTCGTCGAACCTTATCCAGCGAATTGAAGATGGATACACGTGGACGAAGTAGCCGTTCTTCCCCTTCGTTTCGTTTAATAGCTTCCGCGGGAAAAGAAAACGAGACCATGCAGTGAATTCGTTGAAGACAAACAGCGTAAAGAAAGTAAAGTTTTGTAAAGAGTACAATTTATACGTTGTAGAAAAGTTGAAATAGTTATTGTCATCGAGCGAAGTTCCTTTCGATTACAAGTAACGGAAATGCGGAGAGAAGAGAGCTTTAGTTTCAGTTTAGATGTTTAGAATAATTGTTCAATCGTCAGCTCTCGCTTCTCCCTTAAACCAGCAAGTAGGTGTTCTTTGAGAGGAGACACAGTTCCCGGGCGGCGATTAGGTTCTACGATCTACGAAGACGAAATTCCCTAGGCGTTAGAGTGGTTGGACTGCATGATCGTTAGAGATCTTGATAGAGAAACTATTTGAGCATCGTCGCGGATAAAACGAAAAGATTTACAGACAAGTCAGGTACTCAAAGTGCAAGCGTTTAAAATACTCGAGAGAAGAGGGCGGGGGCAAGTAAATGTTTATAAAAAAGAATCAGGTCCCGGTGTAAATTACATCGATATTAGAACAGGCTTCGTTCTTCAAACAAAATGGACCCACTACTATCCGTGAACTTCCTTCGAATTCTCTCCCATATTGAATTTACTGGGGCCTGTCTACTCTGATGACACGCTCGCCTTCGATACAAATATATACGTATATATTAAAATATATATCGTTTAGATTAAAAAGATATGTACACCTGTGTAAAAAAATACGGAGAAACAAGTCCATGGGGATGTAGAACCGAAAGAATTGAATCCGATTTGAAGCGAAGTGAAGCCAGCGAACCGTTCGGAAAGCGACAACGATTTGGTGACTCCGCGTTCCAATCGCAGCCACTAATTCCCTCCGACATCGCGATTCGTACGTTCGGGCGATATCGATATGACTAGAACGACCCGGCGACCCGCTAGATTCGAGACTGTCGGGGACACTGTTACCACACTCCCGTTTCCAGCGAGTTGCTTTCGGCCTGCAAACGAGGCAGCCAAGATTGCGCGCGGGCACGTGCACGCGCGTCAGTTCGTTAATTCGGATTACGTCGATAATAACACGTGAAATAATAATGAATCACCCGCCCCCATACTATACATAAGACTGCTCGAACGTAATCGTCCTCCCTCTGCGCTGCCAGCGCACGTCGCACGGCGTTTACGTCCAGTCGAACTCTCAACCGATCGTACTAATTACCTAACACCGCCTCAACACCCAGATCATACTTACTAAAGAGGCGTCGAGTACAATTAGGCGTCTGTTTTCTCGTAATCGTTCGAGCGAAGATTGCTGGACGAACCTTTCCAAAGCGACGCCAGAGATCGTCAGCGCCGGTTAGATCGGCTAGCAGCTCCGCGAGCAACGATCATCCACCATCGCTTACGATTCGTTCCTCCGAGCGGCGAAGATCGATGTTATCGACGACGCCCGAGACTGCCACTATGACTTCCAGGCCATCAGCTTCCTCAGAGAGACCTTCTTCAAGTGAATAGCCGCGTTCACGATGTCGGACTCGCGAGTGTCCTCGCCGTCGGAGTGCACCTCCCTTCTGCGACCGGGCATCAGGAAACGGTGCCTGAGGCCCCTGGAGGTGGGATCGGAGAGCGCCTCTGAGACCGGAACCTTCTCCTTGCTGGACCCTGGCAGGGATACAGACCTTCCCACCGAGAACCCTTTGCTGATCCTGTCCAGAGTGGCCGGCAGCAGGTGCCGCCTCGGGATAGGCTGCTCCCGCTCCCTCAGAATGAATCTGCCCAGGGTCTTCCAGAACGCCTGGGTGTTGTACACTTTCTCGTCGTCCCGCAGCACCCTCAGCTGACGGTTGCCGCTGCCGACGGCGCTCGTGCCGCCCCATTCCAGCTCCTCCACCAGAGCGAACTTCATCGGGTCCTCCATCCGCCTGGCTTTCACCAGCGCCTGGGCTAGGACGTCCTGGGCGGAGCTGTTGACGGGCACGCGGAGTATCGCGTACGGTATGTTGGGCGAGACGTTGTAGATGCAGACTAGGAAGGTGTCAGCCTCGTCCCAGATGTGGGTGGTGGTGTCCCTCTCGGAGTCGAGCTTCGAGCAGCCAGCCGTGCTCCTGATGGAGGCCAACCAGGCTCTGCTGCTGGGATCGTCGCCCACTCGCTTCAACAGAAAGCGTCCCTCACCTTTCCACAAAGCTTGCGCTTGCAGAGGATGCTCCGTCGGGTCCAGGACCCGCTGGGTTGGCAGCTCCTCCCTGTCCCTCTTCTCCCAACCCCGGGACACCTCTTCAACCAGGATGTACTCGTCGACGCGGTCCGCGGATATGCCGGCCTTCTGGAGGGCTTGCAGCATCACCTCTTGAGTGGTGCTCTCCTGGGTCACCTTCAGGATGGTGTACGGCTCGTCGGGTATCACGTGGTGGACCATCAAGAAGAACATCCTCCTCTTCAACGTCACTCCGCCCAGGCCGGGGTCCACGGTGGTCAGCTTCTCAGGCTCCTTACCAGAGGACGGCCTCTTCGACGACTCCTTGTGATCGCGACAGCAGGTGTTGTAGTCCAGGCTCTCCTCCTCCAGCCGGGAATAGATGAACAGGGTGGACAGCGCCAGCGACTTGTTCTTGCAGGAGCGCAAACGCACGTGCCTGTAACCGGGCCTCAAGCACGTCAACGGTATCACCCTCTGGGCGATCAGGTGGTGGGAGCTTGCCTCGACGATCCCGAAACGCAGGAAGGCTAGGTCCTTGAACATCACTTGGAAGCAGAACTTCTCGTTCCATATGGGATTCAAGGCGTTGTTCTGTATCACTTTCGTTTTGTGCTTGGCGCAGTCGATGGGGATGCCCACCAGCTCCACCTCCACGTAGGTGCTGGCGACGAAGTTCGATGGGGAGACGTATTGGCCGGAGACGATGGAGAGGGTCAAGTGGGCCGAGTGGAGGCCGTCGAATTCCTTGTCCCACGGATTGAAGCGTCTGTGGGTTAGATTGGGTAATGGACAGTGTAAGCGAAAAGAGGGAAGGCTTATATTCACCACAGATATTTATGCGCGTACCTGTACATCATGTGGCCCTTGTCCCACATCACCGAAGGCTTGCTCACGTACCCACACTGCCCATTCTGCTCGAACATCGCGGCGTTGAGATTCAATCCGGCGTCGTCTGTTTGGTAATTCAGCGCCACCATTTGAATCCCGAAGGCCCAGAAGATCACTGGGTTGAAGTTCGTGGAGTCGATGCGCATGCCAGCCGGGTACGTTCGAATCAGCTGCGTCTCTGCGTGCGCGACGACGCCTAGAGGCTGCTTCCTGCAGATCTTCTTGGCTGTGCTCTCGTTCAGGGAGGAGCATTGGAAGCAAGCTGGCACTCCGCGGTTCGATCTGAAACAGATGCGAGTATTGTTTATTCGTTTACCCGAATAATCGGGATTCTGGTATCTGATCTACTGGAGAATTAGAACTTATTAAGTTATAAGGATTGTTACTAAGACCACATTGCCCTACCACGTGCTAGATTTTAAAACCCCCAAATTTCACCAATTAGCACCCAAGTTTTTGACTATATCGTTACACGAAACTGACCTAAAGAGGTTGTCAATGTTGCTTCCTCCACTCGCAAGGGACGCCGACGTCGACAGAGATTGCGGTGACCCGGAAGAGCCACCTATAGTGATGGTTCCTATCGCAGCGATGCTGTGCCTCTGAACAGGACCCGTGTGCGGCTGATGGCGGGCCTTCCCCGTGGTAGTGGTACCCGGCGTGGTATTCAAGCCGCGAAACTTAATGGCCTGCAAGTAGATCACCAGGTCCGAGAGCTCCTTGGCGATCTGGCTGCTCTGCTTCTGGGACTTGTCGTCGACCGCGGAATCGGACTTTAATCGACCGTGCTGCGTTCCTCCGAGGTACCTCTCGTAACTGGAGATCGAGTTATCTGCAAGGCAAAAGTTCCTCCCCGTCACTCGTCTTCAATTTAAACAATTACTCAACTCCCCGCGTTCAACGGGCTCGGGCATATTAGCGTGAAGATTCCTCGTTATCGCGGCCGGGTGAGCTCCGCGAAACATCCCGCGAGAGGTCCGCGAGGCCGAGCCACGACGATTTTGATAATTACTTCGGCAAGTATCGTAACCGACGTAGAATAACAATTTCGAAACGGGACAAAGTGGAGAACTGCTTTCAGAGCGGAGTGATACACATAACTCGCTTTGGGCCCGCGGCAAAATTACTTGCCGGCGTTCCCGAGGTGCATAAACTCCAGGTTTACCCGGCTATAAATTGGAGGATAAGAAGCCATTAGGACGAATGAAATAATGACGAACATTTTAGCCGGCGTATTTGGGTTAAGCCGCGGCTTCAAAAAGATTAAGCGCGCCGGCTTCCGTGTTCCCTGTAAGCTTCCGGTGGATCGCGATCAAACCCTCCCCCACTCCCGTTGCCGAGGCGCGTCTTTATTAATTCGAGGCTCGTGGCATCGATACAAGATCGGGATTGGATTACCGCTAGATTAGGGGCAGACTTGAATAAATAACGAGCAATTAGAAGTTGGGCGAAGCAATTATGAGGTGCTCTTGAAACTCGCCGTTTAAAATTCAATTCCGGCGCATTGAAACGGCGCCGGGGTAATCTCCACTGACCGTGTCGCGCACGAAGCAACGAGGAATTATTTCATCGGAATAATACAGCTTGGGAGTTGAAGAGTGACGCGTCAGTTGTTGTGACACGCGTCCCGGAAGTTTGATCGGGGGAACGGAAATAACGCCGAATGCTAATTTAACGGTGGGAGGGAAAGAATCACCGTCGATGTTGTCGTCCTCGTCGTCGTCCTCCTCGTCGTCCTCGTCCTCGCTGAAATATTCGACGACGGGCGCGGTGCTGACGTCGGTGCGCATCTGCTTCATGGAGGACGCGCGATCGGACATAAGCATCTTCCCTCGGTGGCACAGGGGAGCGTGCGCCAAAGGGCCGCCGGGATCCACCACCAACTTCTTGTTTTTAATTAATATTCGATGCCGCAACTGCGACGGCGACGGCAGCTGGGGATCGTCGCCGAAGTCGGTATCGAACAGGAATTTCGTTACCAGTTTCTCGCCGAAAACCGACTGAAACAGCCACGTAACTCTATCTGACTACGAACTCTCTGACGCTCTCGCTACTGGACACGGAGGATTCATTTAACGGCCTAATTGACGAAGTAGCTCGCGAAAGCTTGATGGGAGATGTGAGGAATCGAGTGTGGAATCAAAGGAACAGGAATTCAAACGTGCATTCGAGTATTTACTATTTATCTGACTGTTAATTGCGATGGGAGAATTTCTCTGCGAGGTGGAATTGGTAAAGAGCTGGTGTAATTTTAAGAAATATGTAACAGTGACGTACTTGAAAGATTTGGGCCATTCGAGCTTGCTGACTCTGGGAGCAATGATTCTCGATGGATAGGATCACAGGGTATGGAGAGCTGACGAAAGCGCTTCTGTCGATCGCCTCTACGACCGAGCGAAATGGTATCTTGGTGGTCAACGTGTGCCCGTGGTAAATAACGGGAGACCCATCATCCCCGTCCCAGCAATCGAGTTCCACACACCTACATCCTGTTAGCAGTACCTGGGAAACGAATTTACCGTCAAGGAGGTACCAGTGCATTTCGCGGGGAAAGTCAAAGATTGCGGGAGAAGCAGGGACATTTCAATATAACACGAATAGATTGTACATGTAATAGATAACGATTTATCACGCGATGGCTGTTTTAATATATTTTACTTCTCAGAATCTACACACCACTCGTTATAACTTGACAAGAATTTAGTAGAAAATATTCTTTGCTGTTTAAAAAGAACATAATATCGAAGCTAGGGTAAAGGACCCAATTACTGGCAGCCAACCCAATTACTGTCACCTTAAGTTATTTTACTTAAAATAACGAATAAATAAACGTTTAAGTAAAATAGCTTAAGGTGGTAGTAATTGGGTCCTTTACCCTAGGCATTTCCGTGTAACAATTCCGAAACGATCAGGCACTTGTTCCCGTTTTCATCCTGCTCCAAGCAAAAATCGCCGGGATGCTGTGCTCACCTGAGAGTAAAGCTGCACCGAGGATTCGCCCTTGAGCTGATGGCCGGTCAAATAAGTGTTATGCGAGCTGGCGATGTAATACTGGGACAATGGCTGCTGCATTTTCGTCTCGCAGGGCGTCGCGTACTCGTTTGGGAAAGCATAATTGTCCTTGTCCATCATGTACCGCGCAAAGCCCTCGAAAGACAAACACCATTGTGTGCGGAGGGCTGGGTCCGGCTCGTGTCGCTGCAATCAGAGGAAATCGTTCCCAGTTGATGGCGGTACCCGCTCTCTGTCTTCCTATTCGCATTGTCACACAACGGTGTAACCTTTGGATAACAATAATTCATCGCTGGCATACCAGTGCTAAATACGCTGACCCCCTTACGCGGCTGCGAGCATATTGCGAAACACGATTCGATAGAATATCGTTTTAATGGAACCGTGGGGATTTTAGTGGAGCGAGGTCGCGCGACAATTTTAAGCAGAATGATTTGATATATTTCAAAGTTTCCTGAAAGCTGCCGCTCAAGTTCTATTTTGAAAAGTGAATGGGATTTGAAGGCTGGAATAGATATCGCTATGAAGGTACGTACTTTGACGAGTGCTTTGACCTCATCGTCCGACAATTTCTCCTGTTGCCGTGACTCCAAAAATTTCGAGAACGTGGCCAGAGTGATCACTTGAGACTTCGAGGTGTCCACGCCGGAGCAATTGTTGACGATGCTGGCTGCAGCCACCGCGTCGAACACTTGCTTCTTCTGGAGGTTGCTGCTGGTTTTGTACTCCTGGCAGTCGATGGAGTTGTTCCTCGTCAAGAGGCCTGTTCAACAATTTTTCAATATTCCTATCCGCCTTGTTACTTGTAATCGATACCTTCCACCGTACTGTTACAATTTGACAATTCAGAGAAGCTTGATACACTCTACCTTTCGTCTATCAAAGAGAATAGGATAATTTAATAATGACCCCTCAACGTTCCCCGTTGATCCACTACCCCACTGCGCGATGACGGAATTAATTCATTAAACTGACTGTACTATAGAAAGCAATGGGTCTCAGGCGTCCGTGTGGTCCGCGTATCGCGAACTACACAGCTTGCCAGTTTGATTAACATTACAGGAACATAGCCAAACTTTGACGATGGGAAAAGTTTAATGCAAAAGCCAGAAACCTCCTCGCCAGTGACCGCGGTCACAACTAAATCAACTGGCCGCTGAAAACCACCTCCCCCGTTATGAATCGAATCAGATTCAACTCCCAGGCCCCGTTGTAGTATCTATCATCTCTGTGACTGGCGGAGGTATTGAAAAACGGTGAAGTTGCGCGGAAAATTTAGAGAAAAACCATTTAGAGATTCCAATCTAATACTTCCCAGGCTTTTCAATAAATGAAGAGTTCTTGTAGAAAATTTGCACGTGGAATATTTTCCAAAATCAATGCCAAATCAATTCCAAAAACAAAGACTCTACAAACATCAATCGCGAAAGTGGGAGACCAGTTGATTTTCTTTTATTCTTAGGAAGAAAGAATACGAAGACGAACCAATTCGCTGGGGGGTGCCGTCGCTGGCTTGCCTCAACACCGGCGGCCGCAGGTTGAAGTCTCTGAGTGATCCATCGCTCTGGCTGCGACACGTGATCGCCAGCTGGCCGAACAGATCGCGTAAATCCTTTCGAGCTCTCAGGCTGAACGAGCGGAACAGGGCGACGAACTCCACGAAGTTTAACTGAGTTCCGTACATGATGGAGGTGGTCCGCGCTTTCACTTGCCATGGCGGCTCCATTCCGCCCGACATCCCGGATCCGTTCTTATCCTTGTCTCTGGCGACGCACAATGGGCCAGGCGAATAACGGGGGAAGAAAGGAGATTGCTTAGTTTAAGCCGCGACAAACTTTCCCAGCGAGCGATACAATAAAAGCACGAGCGCCGGGAGCAACTGGTTTAAGAAAGATATTTTGAAAGTGTCGAAGTATTCTGCACTGTACAGAGCACTAAGGAATATTTATCGCATCACTCTGAAATTTATGCAGAGCTTAGAATTGTCAAAGAAATATGATTGATAAAATTGATTTATTTATGTATTTATTTATTCCAACCTGTTCAACTTATTTTGGCCGATGCAGTCAGCCGCATATTTTTGCAAAGGTAGGGTAAAGGACCCAGTTACTGACACCTGACCAATTACTGTCACCGTAAACTATTTTACTTAAAATAACGAATAAACAAACTATAGAATATAATCTATAGTATAGATTATAGGTTGAAATATATAATTCTTTTGTGAATCACTTTACAACGTTTATTTATTTGTTGTTTTAAGTAAAATAGCTTTAGGTGACAGTAATTGGTCAGGTGTCAGTAACTGGGTCCTTTACCCTATATTTTAAAATAATGCTTGCCTGGCATTAATATTAACAGAGAAATAAGCGACAGCGTGTTTAATAATCAAGCGATGCAATAAATATCCCCAATACTCTGAATATTGAATCACGATCATTGGAAGGTCAATTTCTGGACTAGAATCCGTTCCCTCCCGCTTTCAGCCGTGCTAATCAAGTTACACTTGGCTGGAAATAGAACCCCGAGGAATAGCTGGAGAATTGCCGAAGTTGCCGCGGCAAATTTGGTTCGCGGTAATTTTCAGGTGATTAAGATTTTAAGAGTTAGTTCGATTTGTCGTTTTAATAGCTGCTGCTAGCGCAGGAGAAACGATGCGCGATTAAGCAACCGGCGCCGTGATTACGAAAAGAGGTTTAGAGTCGAAGCGGGATTGCTCTATTCTTTGCTCTCCCTTTCCACGAGGCTCCTTCTAAGATTGGAAATTATTGGAATCCCTACCTCTGGAAGCTGAAGTAAGGCAAGTTGGAGGTAATAATTCGTTCGGCGGGACCTGTTGGGCTGCGCGGCGGTACTCGATCTCTGCTAGACCGAGGGGATGCCGGCATGATTCTCGTCAAGGACTCCCTGCTACCCGTGATGTGCCGATGAGGAGCCGCCGATAAGCCCCCGTCCGAGGACGAAGAGTCATACTGCTTTAGGCTCAAATCCTGTTTTAAACAACCACCAGCTCGGCTTAGCCCTGGCTTTAACAGCTTTCTCAGGACATCCTAATTGAAACTATTCAAATTAACTCCGGGGCGAAATTAACTCGTCCTCGCTTCTATTCTCTATCGTTTCTTGGCAGGGCCAACAGTCTCGCGTCAGACGAAAGAAGGTATATCGAATTTCACAGCGAAGTACTTCGTTAATCCCAGTAGTGGAATATTGTCTTACCGCGAGAGGGTAAGTTTGCGCGGAGTTACCTTCACTTCACCGACAATCATTTCATCGACAATCATTTCACCGACACGATTTCATCGACACCGCATTTCGCCGACAGTATTTTCTCACCGACACGTTTAGATCACCGACAATCATTTCATCGACAAACGTTTCACCGACAATCATTTCACCGACAAGGGCCGTCTTAGTTCAAATTTGTTAAGACGGCCCTTGTCGGTGAAATGATTGTCGGTGAAATGTTTGTCGATGAAATGATTGTCGGTGATCTAAACGTGTCGGTGAGAAAATACTGTCGGCGAAATGCGGTGTCGATGAAATCGTGTCGGTGAAATGATTGTCGATGAAATGATTGTCGGTGAAGTGAAGGTAACTCGTTTGCGCGAGGCCTCGTTTCACGCGGTTCGCGAAGGGAACGGTGCACGTACCTTTGTCAACGCGTGGATATTGCCAATGGACTTGGTCTTCTTCCCTTTAACGTTCCGTTTGCGAAGCGTGCTGCTACAAGTGGGCGACAGTGTCCCAATACTTTCAGTCATCGACCAGTCGCGACCACCGAAAGCTCTTATGGCGTTCGCTGTCATTGGCTTCAGGCAATCTTCCTCGAAGTAAAGCTGAAGGTACTTCTCTTTCAGCCATCGCGACCTGCGGTCCGTCAACTGTTGCTGCCGCTTTAGACCTCGTAGAATCCAACAGAGACCCATGTACCAAATTCTGAAACGAGTGACAGTGGTGGCTGTTAGATTTTTATCTGTTTAAAGCTTCCAGGGAATATCACTGCTTTGTAATCGTGGACTGACAATTTAGTATTTAATGAAACCAAAGGATAATTTGAGTTGTTATTTTAAATGATGGAGTGAAGAATTGTGAATAGGATAGAGTGATACTTCGTTAAAAATAGAACTGCAATTTTTACTGTTCTGTTATTATCTTATATCCGTCTGGGTAATTTAATTTTTAATTATTCTCTGTGAGTAAGTCGAGTGTTGTATGTGAAAGTGTATTTGAGAAAGGAAAGGACGACACGAACGCAAGCTTTTGCAGCGCTAGTTTCTTTTTAACAGCACTATGTTCGTCAATTTACGCGGATTCCATAAAATGGCTATTCCGCGCACGACTCGCGGGCTGCAATAGCCGGCGCTGGATAAAGGTTTCCCGTAACAGTATATTCTCTAGTGAAAAACGAACAGAACGTTTTGCTGATCCAGTCCAACTGTGTCTCTCCCCGCAACACAATTCGAGGGTAATTTCTCGTCGAGTTGGGCATTGGAAAAGTCTTTTTTGAAAAACTCTATTCCATTCTTTGGTATTTAAGAGGCAGCAGGCCATGGTCCCCTAACTGCTAAATTAAACTTGAGAATACCTTAATTTCAATCGATATTAAAATATTTTATCAACTCGCAATATCTTCACGCACCGATGCAGTAAATAAAATAGAAACCTTTTAGATACAGTCGTCTCCCTGGCGAATAGAAAATGAAATTAATTTCGTAGGCTCGCGGGGAGTATCAAATAAAATTAATAAAATGAAAATCGTGGATTTAGAGGACAGCCCGAAAAATATCAAAGCTAATAATAATTGCGTACCGGCAACGTACCGAAGTAATTAGATTGACAAACTACCAGCGACTCCGTAAGCGACCGGGGCTTTAATGATTCCGTATGAAGCTCCTGTGAAGCGGATCGCCGCTCGCCATCAAGCATTCCAAGTAGGCATGGTATATCACAAATCCCCGCCGTGAATGTTTTCCAGAATGTTTCATAAGCAGCGACTCAAAGACATCCGAATGGAGAGGGACACCGGATGAGATGCTTCGGAATTACTTCCGTCAGCCTCGCTGTTCTCGAGGGTATTTTAAAAGATACATACGGCTCGGGGATATTTCAGAGGTAGCATTCTTGCAGGGCTCTTGTTAGCGACGGCTTTCAGAGACGCTTCTGACTCTACCAGAAAGATCGTTCTGTTCTGTAAATTTCCTCCTACATCTCGCGGAATATGCAATAGAAACAGCGAACAGTTTCATCTGTCGCGCAACTCCGCTGAATATAAATGGCCGCGGGGCTGTTAAATCATAATTATATTGCTTTTGTAGATGATTTACAGGTAGCTGAGAAATATTCTTGCGGCGTTACTCGCTCGTCGTACGACGCTTGCCGACAAATTTCAAGGTAGGTGTATATACACTTCAAAGTCTTCGCGTTCATTTGTTTCTCCATCTGTTTGTGCATTTCTCTGACTCTGGTTTGGTTCAAATGTACCTGCATAGTTTTTTTTTAGAAATTGTTTTTGCGGAGATTCCGCTCGCGTGAATTCAAATTATTACTGCGCGGCGAACATGAAAGCGCGAATTTATAATTTTGTGAGAAAGGTTTCTGCTTTCTTGGGACGGGATTGCATGGTGATAATGATATACACGCAGCGCGACGAATTCGGTTTCATTAACGGAATTGTCAGTCCAGATTACTATCTGGACATCCAGATCGATAAATAGTATCCACAATACATGAACGTCAATTATTCGAGCCAATGGAAGTCCAAAGCCGTTAAATCAGGATGGCATCGGTGAATTATGCGCGGCTTTGACATTTATTAACGGACAGAACGTTGTTTGAGGAATATTATACATTTGCATTTAAATATCTTCGGTATCATCTATCAGTAATTAATGCGTACATAGGGTGTCTCTATTTATACCCTATTTATTAAATTCATTAATTCTCCGTTAAATTTGTGGTAATAGAACAAAATTCTCTTGCAATAACTTTCCTCTAAAAATTAAAGAAACCCTATTTCTCTAAACTAATAAATCAATCCTCCCTATATAATGCAAACATTCTTCAATAAAAATAACCAAAATACTTTGATTATCCTATTCCAAAGAAATTTACATTAAAATTACTCGAAGATCACTTTGCGCTCCAACCTTTAAAGACAAAATTCTACTTTTCATCCAATATTATTAACACTTTTACTCCTACAATTTCGCTGCACCCAGCAAATTTTATTTATTACACGCGTCCCTATTTAATCATTACAAACAAAGCCAAAAAATAGAATCCACATTACCAGTCGCTAAAGGTTACAGCGCAGACGTCGGCGAAATGTTGGATCTTTCTACTTACTTGCTGAGCGCAGGGGGGCAAAGTAGAAAGATCAGTCGATTGTCCGGCAGGCTTGAGCCGTACATGAGGCCGATGCACGAGTCCGAGCCAGGCAGACCGTACCTCTTGCAGATGCTCCTCAGGTCAGCCTCTCTGTCGCGATCGCAGCAGCCGATCATCACCTCTTTGACAGAACTCAAGTCCAGGAATCCCTCGTCGAGCGTCACAGAGGAGCATTCCGACTGCTGCGCCGTGTAACGCCCCAGTATGCCAGGTGGCAAGAGGACCTCTGGATTGGCAGTCAGCGAGAACTCTGTGGAGACCGTGCCGCCGATCTGAGCAGTCTTCAACGGGCTCCAAGGCGGTTTCTCCCAGACGAAGGTCCCACAAGCGCGATCCACCCGCGCGAACACCAAGGCCGTCCTCGTGGTTCCTCCCTCGCCATCCCAGTGCACCAGGGTTGTACCATGATGCAGCACCTGGCACGAGAAACTTCGCTGTTAAACCACATTCAAACATGGACGATATATCATAAACTATGCTTCAGGTAATATCTTGGTATCATTGGCTTATTCTGGGGTGCCATTTAATCTCTGAGATGTAAGTAAGTTGTGAATGTTCACAGTTTAAACTATGTACTTGGACAGAATAATTAGACAACGGCATAATATTTCTGCGTTCAATAATAAAATGCAAGAACATAGTGTGTAAAATCACTTGATCATCACTTCCTCTATCATCGTTAAACCACATTCAAACATAGACGATATATCATAAACTATGCTTCAGGTAATATCTTGGTATCATTGGCTTATTCTGGGGTGCCATTTAATCTCTGAGATGTAAATACTAAGTTGCGAATGCTCACAGTTTAAACTATGTACTTGGACAGAATAATTTGTCAAGAACATAGTGTGCACAATCACTTGATCATCGCTTCCTCTATCATCCTTTCGGTCACGCTTTTCTCCATTCCCATTTTACAATCCTCCGCGAGTCCTCGCGTCCCCGTAAGCCACAGCTGAACCGCACGTCCAAAGTTCATTAAAGATTTAATCCCTAGCTAGAGGAGGGGCAGCGAAACTGGCAGGAATCGTCGCGAAAATCTCGCCCCGCGTGATCTCGCTGACCGTAATCGCCGCGTTATTAAGATCGTTTCAGCGGCAGCCGTTCAATTGCGGTGCACCGAGACGCACCGCGGCCGCCGGTGTTTACAACGCGGATGGAACCTCTAATGCACTTAGAGCAGCTTTTACGCGGTCGGCCCTGAGTGCAGCCCCCCGCGTGGACACTTGCAAGAGCGTAGCGCGCGGGGCGAAATTATTTATCTTCGCCCGGGCCGCGTTAATTTACGGCGGGTCAGAGGTCCGTCAGCGATGGACGCCGAGCCGCCACGTTTGCTTTACATACGTTTTAGTAGCCTTTTACTGTTCCGCCGGCGGCGAGCCGCGCGCGGACCACCGTTGCGAAACGATAAAGGCAACTTGGCGCTACGCGAGAGTCAATAATGCAACCCGGTGCATTAATGCCAGCGTGAGAGACGGCTGCTCGTGATGCTGATAGGCGTTGCGCAGCTGGGAATAGCTACGAATGGGTAAACGATTAAATTTTAACTACTCCAAGCGTTTAGCGCCGGGGTTAATAGTTCTAGGGTCGCGAGACCTTTTTGGAGAATATAAGCCGGAGGGGTTGCACATAGTTTCTCCGCGGAGTGTTGAAATTATTATTTCAGTGTCTCCGAAGATAGAGAGGAGGTCGATAGGATCGAGGATCGATAGAAGATGGAGGTAGCTTACTAAAATAGTAAGTGCTCAATGCACGAGTAGCTAGCTACTTGGCGATAGGTGAGTCGGAAGAAATACGCTCGGTGTCACGAAAAAGTACCCCAGCTTTTTTACCACTCTGCTATTCTACTTTTTAAATATTGAAGACTTGTCCGAGCACTGTGTGCGATAAGGCGCCGCGCCACGAGCCCTATTAACGCAGCCAATTAATAAAAAGACAGTTTCTTCGAAAGGATGACCCGGTTTCGCCTCGCCAAGCCTCAACCCCCAACGTCTTCCACCTTTAATCCTTTTCATTTCTGACTGCTTCCCTCCCCTATTACTTCTAGATCTTTGCATCCCCCTCTTTCTCTGCCTCTCGATCCCGCCCTGCCCTTCTGGCGAATTTCTACGTAATACAGCCGAGGCAGCAC
This sequence comes from Andrena minutula, assembly GCA_929113495.1. Taxonomy (NCBI): domain Eukaryota; kingdom Metazoa; phylum Arthropoda; class Insecta; order Hymenoptera; family Andrenidae; genus Andrena; species Andrena minutula. The sequence continues at coordinate 4,502,719 of OV815996.1, read as the reverse complement.
GGCGAAGCTGGCCCCTTTGAAATCCTTTTCAAGCGCGGGCAAATTACACCGACGATCCCTTTTATCTCAATACCGTGCTGCGTCCGGCAACTAGAAAAATAGCTGCGCGCTGGGATATTAATATTTCGAAATCGTCCGGGGGTAAGGTCGCGGGTCTTTATGCCCAAAACCTTTTCATATCCCCCCGCTCTAGCTGTTTTTCGCATAAACCGGGATGAACGTGACGCGAATAAATTGCCGGAACGCTGACCGCGCGATCACTTTTGCCCCGCGCGGCTGACCAAGCGCTGACTTCTACTACTTAGCAGTTTAATCCGTTACTATTGCACCGTAAATCTTGCAGCTTTAATTGGTATGTTTGAGAGCAACTCTGCATGAGCTATCAAGGGAATATGCGCGTCCCTTTGACGCTACTTTTGCTTACACTCTGCCGTACTGTTTGTATTTAAACTAGGTTAACTTCAAACGAAAATATGCTTCACTATATGCTCCTCATTTTTCCATTTAATTCTTTCCTACATCTAAATCTCTCCCTTTTTCAAACTCCATACGTCTCCAATGACATTCATTCGCACTGGAATTAACTGTTATAGCGCTATGTTTATTTACCCTTCTCAATTATTAAACAAAAAATTTCACACAAAAGCAATTATTTAATTTAATTCATGCTTGCATTCTCTAACAACGTTAATCTAAAATATAAATAATCCATGCTCGTTAACAAAATAACAAACAAAATCTCATCACAATCATGCGACGATTCCAATCTGTACAACAAAAGCGCAGGTGACACTGGAGAAGGATGAAAGGAAACGAATAAGACACCGTTCAATCTACTTTTCTTTATTGGATCTTCACCTGCAGAAGATGGAGGTCCATTCCTGTGTGGGGGGCTGCGACCGGGAACAACGCGACCCCATGGTCGTGCGTAAGCGGCTGCACGGGTTTGTAGGAGTCGAGATCGAGGTGGTAATCGTTCTCGTCGCATTCCTCCACCATGTAGGTCTGCTCGATGGCGGTCGTATGAATGCTCAGCGTGCGATGAAGGGAGCCTGTCGTCGCGTCCCTGCCACGGGCGTGACGATGCTGTAACAGGAAACACGAGCCGACCGTGAACACCTCGAAACATCTCGGCTACACGGCGCATGAATTTTCATGCAGCTCTTGGAGAAATTCGAACCAAGGAAACTCTGTTTCTGTTTGCCCGTGAATAAACCATTCACACTCCCCCAAACTCCTCTAAGTCATCAATTAGACTTTACATAAGCGATACCCCCGATACTAGCGCGTCATTTCTGCGAGCTTTCATACTTAAAGAGTCACGGACTATCTCAAATTCAAATTTCTCTCGAAAGCTTTCCTACGCTGCACGAGCATTTCCCTACGATCCAGACACTTCTCTCGCGGAGACAGGTCCAGGCTCGTTTCAAACGAAACGGGGCAACCCTCAATTTGTAAAAGTACAGTCTGATGAATCTAATTTCAGTGAATTCCGTTCTACGTTCAGCTCTCTTCAATCTACAAATACGAGTGCCCTCGTCGACGCTGAATTAGCAATCACGTGTCTACGCGTAGAAAGATAGACTCGGGGGGGACGATGCGAGCTCAATTTGTCGGGAACTTGGAGGACAGACGTCTTCTAAAGTAGTTTCCTTTATTTCGCGATGCATTTCTTGGTAATTATTGCCTGATTAGTCGAGCACGTTGATGGGCTTGTTAAGTAATCGAAAGCGAAGTGGGACAGGGAAATTGAAGTTTCTTTGGCGTAGTTTAAATGCGCGCGACGCTACCTACTTGATGGTCTCTAACAGTCACGCGACGATCAAGCTTATTTTACCTTGTGATATTCGGCGACCTCCTCGAGGACAGAAGTTGCATCACGGATCGGGGTGGACTCCTGCTTCTTTAAGGAACTACTTCTCGAGTTACATCCCGGGGATGATTCCGGGTTACTATCGGCGTCGATCTTCGCCGCGTGCCCTGGGGACGGCACGTTCTCGGAATCGGCGTCCTTGCTGCGCGGCGAGTCGCGCTTCTCCTTCCCCTCCTGCTGAGAACGGGACAAAGAACGGAATTTTTAGGTAGATCATTTGCTGAGGGTTGGACTCTTTCTATTTTTAAATTTCAATTTTTCGGGTAGTTAGATTTATAGCTGCAAGTTTTACAGAAATGAGTGTGTAAGAAGGTACGAGGATTTGCGTCTCAGTGCCACGAGAGTTCTAAGTTGTCATTTTTGGTTACAATTATTACTGAAAATTTGTATAAGGTTCTTAGAGAAAATGTAGCTTAAAATAGAGTTTCTTTGTGCTGCACGTCGCTCGAAATTTCATCCGTTTTACCCATTAATGCCCAGCGTTCCACTGCGAGGGTAGGTTTATGATCGCAATAAAGGTAACTGTTTCGCGAATTATGCCACGTTTGCAACAGAAGCTAGAAAATTAGTCTTTGTATTAATTGTTAATACTACTTGGAAATGAACCCGCGCTGCGGTTGCTCTTAATAAATACCACTCAGAAATCAAGAAACTTTGTAATTGCGTAAAAGAGGTAGGGAAAGCAGAGTCGCAATTTTTCATCCCGGTTTTTCCTCTCTTACGCCAAAGAGCCACGAAAGTTTTTTATCTGAGAGCGGTTCTTGTATCTTCAGTAATTTCCAGAATGGCGTCGCGGTAGGGTGAAAGTTTCGTGGTGCTTACACTTCGATGTCGAATCGTGGGAAATAAAGAAAAGAGTCTCTCTTAATATTGCCCTTATAAACGAGCAAAGTTTCGTTGAAATCGATAACAGACACTTTGGGGTGGCTGTTACTGTCTCGCCGCCCTAAACGACAAATCTATCTTCTATACTCTACACACCCCTAAAACTAATCCATCAGTTGGAAGTCCTTGAAAACTCGTTGAAATCTGTTGCAAACGCTTGGCACCTAAATACTCTCCATTAACAAAATACCAAACACCGAGAATTCTCACCCCTAAAAGCAACCTAAACATTCCACAATCTAAACCTACAGTACTTCTCTTAAGAATCGCATAGCTAACTGCTAATAATTCTAATATTATTTAAAATAATTCTGGTAGATGTAAAATAAATACAAATATCAAGAATACAATTCCAAGCGATAGCCTTTCACTACCACACGTACAATCCAAAGCAGAAACGCAGGCGAAAGTATTATCGACAAAACTCCGCTGCGTATCTTCGACTAAATAGTTTCTTCACGTACTATCTCCTCCCAGCCACCAGCCAGCACCAACAATTCCACAGCATCCCGTGTTTCCCTGAGACGTGATCCGATACAACGGAGGCCGCTTTCGAGGCTCAGCTGTAGCTTCGAGCGAATCCCAATTGTCTCTCTGCGAGGATCCTTTCCGAAGCGTTTCGCCCATTTTTCTCCGGCCCCTGGGCAGGGTGGCAGGATCGCTGGGCGGCTCGCGAAAGAGGTCTACGTCCTCGTAACAGGGAACGTGACGTGACCCGAGCTTTATCCCGTAGTCTGTGCCGTGAGGTGGAGGAAGAGAGAGAAAGAAAGAAAAAAGTGGCGGCCCGGTTCTGGGCAATGGATCGGATTGCAGAATGCCCACCTGCCCGGAAGATACCGCGCCCCCGCAGTGGTACCAACCACCACGCACTCCGCTTCACCACGGCCGGCTTCGGCCTTTATCGCGCGACGAACTTATCGCCGTTTCGCTCAACTACTTTACGGTTTCGTGCGCTGCGTGGGCGAGATCCAGCGACATCGTTTCCACGCAAAGTACTCCGAAAGGGGCGTGCTGGCCCGTTCCTCGCCCCGATGCGCGCCCGTCTAGCTCTTTCTTTCGCGTTCACGCGTTATGCAAATCGCCATACGCTATCGCCAAGCCTCCGTGGAAATTCGCCTCTGTTAACGCGAATAAATCCCGCCACACTCCAGCCGAGTATTCAACGATATTAGAATGAGGAGAACGGTGGACGAACCTGGGAGCCTGTTGCGTTGGTCGTTGCTCGGGTAATATTCTTCAATGTGCTCGCCGGAGTTTGGAGTTTCGAGTTTCTTATCACTTATCATTCACCCTTAATGGTCGCGGGGTTCTAAAGCGCTTAGATCATTGAAACGGCGGACAAGAATACCCCGGGTGATGGTGGGAAGTGCATAACGGCGAGACAAATCTCTCTCTGTCCCGCGTGAATGCCGCTCATTAAAGTATCCAAGGGAGTGGCGAGTCTAGGAGCTCGGCGTCCTCCAAGGCGACGATCATTAGCAACAAGAGCAAGTAGTTTCCGCCGGCCTACAACCATCATTGCTGCTGGAGGCCGATAGAAACCCCTAACCTTGTCGCTATAGTTTCTTCTATCGATCCAGTTGTCTTCCATCAGAGAATCACTGTAAACAATCTTTTTAACCGAATAATCTTCTCTTCCCTCTGTTTCACCTTAATTATACAGAAACCCAGAGACAGAGTATTCCAGCGTGTTACAGCGGTTTAATATCTCCGAGGGACCATTTTCCTCTTTTGTAATCGCCGATGTCGAAACCGTCGAACGGGAATCCGTGAAGTATCGCGGGAAGGAACGGGTGGAGGAGACTGCACGCGCCAAAGGCGTGCTCGTGTGCTCAGGTTTCAACGGTTCAACCCCTGCCAGACCCGTATCGCCGTGTTTTTTTTTTTCTCTCGCCTTTAAAGTGGTCAAACGAAAGAAAAGGGGTCGGTAATTTGAGTAGCTCTCCCGCCGTATCTCCCGGGCAACCTTTCGCCCCCGTTCGCTGCTCGTATTCCACGGTTCGACGCTTTCGCCCAGAGACGCGGCGAGAATCTACGGATTTTATCGAGGGAACCTCCTTGGCTGCACGCCAAATCGCACGTGTACCTCGCTACGAGATCATCCGATCTCTCGCAGCCGCTCCATTCCTCCGCCCGTCATCCGATACGTTTGAATAAGTGACAGGGAAGCGGCTGGTCCGTCTGTGTTGTCACGTGTCAATGTTTAAACCACTGATCGCTATTGGCTTTCGCCCTCGGACACTGCAAGACGTATCGTCGACCAGCAAACCCAGCTCTCGCTGCAACCGGAGTCTGTTAATGGCGATTGAATTCGGCCAGTCGCTACTGATTTATAACTGAACACTTAAGGCACTTTGGCGAATCTGCTTACGCTTGAAGGGACACTGCATTTGGCGGCTGGGGATGGGGGTTGATTGGTTAGGTACAGTGGCGAGCTTAGAGAGGGGTTTAGGGACTCTGGGAACCCTTAAAGAAGGGGTTTTGTAAAAAAGAAAAGAAAGCTGGATTTCATTCTTTAAATAAACTATAATCGCCCAATGAAATTTATTGAATTTTTAATTTTAAAGATAAATGCTATCGGCGCTAAGGTTCGGTCCTTTAAATGATGGAGTTGAAGGGATTAAACTATTTTTACTACAAATTCAATAAAGATAAAATTCAGAATTTCGACAGAAATAATTTTTAATTTTAAAGATAAATGCTATCGGCGCTAAGGTTCGGTCCTTTAAATGACCGAACCTTAAAGGTCCGAACCTTAGCGCCGATAGCATTTATCTTTAAAATTAAAAATTATTTCTGTCGAAATTCTGAATTTTATCTTTATTGAATTTGTAGTAAAAATAGTTTAATCCCTTCAACGCCGCTTTCCCCAAGATTAAATCTCAAGCCGAACCTCCCCTTTCTTAACTTCATTTAAATTAGGCACGCAGCTAATTACCGAATCCTCGTATCACTTAAAAGACGATACCAAAAGCGAGTGACGCCTGTAGCTTGATGACAGATCAAAATGGTCCTCTTATTAATTGTTAACAACCTGTAAGTGTTATAAACAAACTTTAAAGCTGTACGTAGAATTGAGATTCTCTATTGCTGCGCGTCGCATTCGCCCCGCCTCCCGTCACGCACCACTACACGACAGCGATACAAATTCAAAGTTGCCGAGTTTTCAAAGGCAGGAAGAAGCGGAGAAGCGAGATGCACTCGCGAGCCTTTGTTTCCCGGTAACTGAGTTTGCCAATCTAATTTACCAGGCACAAAGTTCGGTTTTTACAATCTGCGATGCACGAGCGCGGCACGGCAAAGGGCGGAGCGGCGTCTTCGCCGTCAGACACAGACTCGGTCGTCGCGGTTCCTCGCAGCTGTCTGTGCGAACGGTTTCAAGGTCCGCCGCGGGATTCTCGGGGCTGGCCAATCGCCGGGGGCGCGATGTTACGGGGGAGCAGAGTTTAATGGTCTACCTGCGACTCAGACGCGATGACTTCTCGCAGCTCCCTGAGGAACGCCCCGAAGAACGGCACCACGGGACACTCGGGCATCGCCAGGGCCCGCGCGAGCGCGCACTCATACTCGGAGGACAGAAGGGCGGTGGAGAGGTTCTTCAGCACTGGCACCGGCTCGTCCACGCTGTGCCAAAAGGGCTTCAGCTTGTTGGATCTGGAAACAGAAAGACACTCGTGCTGGATTATAAAAGTTCGATGGGACTCGCGTGCGGCGAAATCAACTGGCCCAATGTGGATACCGAGAACTCATGCTGTGGTATTTTTTTAGCACTTGGTAAATGACCCAATTACTGACACATTAAGCCTTGACGCTGATATTATTATTATAGTTTTCTACTTATAGACTAAAAGTATACCTATGTTGTTCTGGTTATTTATTATAGTTTAATATGTTTACTTGATGAAAAAAATTTTATGGATCTTGAAACTTAGATTTTGATTGTATAAATTCATCAATTTCAAAAATATATAACGGGATCTATTACTGACACCTCAATTAATGCCAGCGAACCTAATACTGTTTATCTGTCATTTTAAAGTTACGTCGTGTCATGTACATAAGCAACTACTGCTATGACAGTAATACCAAAATGCTTGAAACGCTTGTACCATACACTGTCACCCAATTAATAAGTAAAACGACTTAATGAATCGTTGAATTCTTTATTACTTTCTATGATGCTTATATTATTTCAATATTATATTTTGTTATGTTAATAGCTTAAATATTACAATTACAGCATTTTCTTTAACGCTTTGTTTTCCCTTTCACTAGTAAGAATGTCATCGTTTCCATTGTCCTAATATCCGCATAAAATTTTTTATCGTTTTATTGAAATTAACGAACAAAAAATTAAGTACTGTTTTTTGTATCGTATAAATAACAGTTTGAATTGTATGCTAATTTTTTTACTTTTTCAATTTTCTTAGGTGGCAGTAATTGGGTCTTTTCCCCTATCTTTTTCTTTACCTGTAGTCTCTACTAAAATTACTCCACAACAAATCACGAATAACTTTAAAGTATTATTTAAAACAAGCTGTAAGTAAAAGCTTAAAACTCAAAAGAAGCTACCTCGTTTTTTTTTCACCCTTCACAGTTTAAACTTCCTTTCAACAACTACGATATCTTTTGTAGTCAAAGAGCTTGAAATTCTCTAGCACATTACTGTAAGATCGAACAGAGATTCGTTACTTCGCGTTATATCCCGAAGTCGCGAAAAGCATCAAGGGAACGCGTTCCCATAATAACGCTTGAAACGTGGATTCGAATTCCTCTATTCAACGGTAAGTATCCGTGCAACGAGTTCAAGCGGCAATATCGCGTTTTAAAGAGTGCCGTCGGCCGAGACCCCTCGCGAAGATGTTTAACCCGTGAGGTTTTAGGTCACGATGCCGCGATACACGTAAAATCCCAACTATTCGGTTAATCGCATAGTTGCCGAAACTGAAACTCCCGGAGAAGCGGCGAGGATGGGCGCAGGGGGGTAAATTGTAAGTACAGGGGCCATCGAGGACAACGGTCGCGTCTGGGAGGATGTTCCGCCGCGAACTTTTATCTCCCCGGCTGCCGAGAGCCGACGAGTTTTACGATGTCGGTAATAAAAAACTCCTTTATTCCCATAACATCCGTTTTCAAAGCAAGGCTGCCACTCAAGGCCGAGCCCCGCGCCCGTGACGGGGTTGCCGGGATGGCTCGGGGCTGTTTTAAGGACGAGAAGATGCTGGTGAATCCAGGAGACGGCTAATGATTCGACAACGGCTCGAACTTACTGGAGGGGATGATTACATATTTCCAAGCGTCTCCAGCGATGGTCTTTCCACTGAAACACATGCGCGCCGATCGATGCTATCTTTTGTGCGCGGTTTCGAACGGACGGCTTTCCTCCGCGCTCAACAACGCGACAGAAGAATAATTCGATTCAAAAGCAATCCTGTTTGATGCCATTGATTCGAAGCCCACCCCTCTTTGAAACGCTGTAATTTATCCATTCGCGGGCGCAGAAATGTTTCAGCTTTCGCAGGGGGAACTGTGATCAAAGGTAGGGCGCGTTTATGCAGCTCGTTTACCGTGGCATTTAAACATTTTTATTTGTACTGGCTTGCTGGCGAAAAGGGGACACCTAATTATCTCATCTGATGTCGGGGATTTAAAAACATGTTTGGTACGGGAACCATGAATCTTTCTGACGAGTCAGATTATTTATAATAATTTAAAAGCGAGCGAGGTTTTAAGGGTTGCGATTCTAGTGTTCTATATTATTCAGTTTCCTTTTAAAGAGAATATAGAAAATTCGGGGAATCGATGTAACTGTATAATTTTCTTAACCTGAAACGCGTTATTAATACGCTCAATTAGAGGGAGTGTAATTAAGTAATTATCAAAGTGCAAATGTTAATATTATACCAGCGCCGCGAAAGAGAAACGTTACTTCTGAATGCTGCGAGAAACTAATTCCAGATATAATTCTCGACCATAGAATCGTGGACGACTAATGATCACAATTCCGTTTAACGACGTTGTACTAAGACCTTGGCGCTATAAAATCACGGAGAAAGTGGAGCAGAGCTCTTTCTTCGGGGAAACTCTGTTATATATTTAATGTTACTTATGTTCTACAACATGTATCTTACAATTTTACCTACACTTATGTTCCGGGGCTGAGTTCTCAGTATCCTTGACAGAGTAGTTGATTTCGATTCAAGAATCACACTCAACAATTTCAAACCGCTTATAAACTAAGTAGAATACCAAACAAACAGTTTTCAAAAAGACTCACTTAAGACCAGCAATGATCTCCATGGCTGAATTAAAGTTGCCAGTGTTCCAGCAGGTCTGAGCAACTCGCAGGATGCAGGACAATACGGCCTGCCTTTCTTCTATCGTGGCGCCGCTGGTTATCGTGTGAGTGACCCATGAGCTCACCTGGTCAACAGGAAACCCCAACGAGGATTAAACACAGAAAGTCCCTTTACGCTTTAAATCATAACAGTGTAGGCACTCCGCGTTTGGGAACGGCCTATAGTGTGCCAGACAAGATTAATGCACTGCGATTAATCAAAAGTATTCTCCCAGTATCCCCGAATATTTGCCAAGGGCGAGTTAGGTGAAACCCTCTGAATAGCCCGCCTCGAAATGCCATTTCTCAAAGGCTCTCGCGCCACTGAAATTCTTAAATCATCACCCCCTTGTCTCGCAAACTGCTCGCGAGTGTCTGGCGAAGGAGCGATGAAAGAATAACCGCGAGATTACCTCATTAAACCGATTGATGAGCGTCTGAACGGAGGAGAAGAGGTTGGGGACAGGCCAGTTGGACTCTTCCTCGGTCTGGGTCGAGCTGTTGGCGGTGCTGGGGGTGCTGCAGCTGCGGCTCGGCGACGGGGGCGGCCTGGCGAGTGTTCCCTGGGTCGTCTGGTCCTGCGACACGTGCCGCAGGTACTCCTGCGGCGGCACCTGGTAGAACAGCTGGTACTCGGCCTCCGTCAACCTGAGTGCCACCTCCTCGGGGAAGTGCAGCAGCTTGTGCAGATCCTCCAGCTCCTCAGAGCTCCGAGGCGGCTGCGGCTGCGGCCGCTTCTCCAGCTCTGATTAAACATTTCACCGCTGAATTTAATATCGCCGCCTGTTATCCCGTCGCCCCGCGAAAAGTTACCCGCGACGGGAGCAGCCCGAGGCCCCGCACCGTCGAATTAATGTTTCCTTTCTCGCGGGGCTCGCTGAGACATAAATTCATCATTCCTTGATCGATAGTGACGAAGCTTTAATTCATAATAAACACCCTCCCCTTTTTCAAATCACAAGCAACGGCTAAATATCCAAAACAATTCCCTCTTCTTTCAATATTCCACCGCATAACTCAACGCGTCACATTCCTCCAACGACTTCTCGCACACATAACTCGTCGGCCATTATACAACATTCCGTCGCGCGAAATCATGCGAAATTGCAGCGGGGCGTCATTAAACGGAACGGTTACGGTTACGGGCGCAACTAGAATTCGGTTTTTCCTCTGCTTTTTCCCCCGCGGAGCGGCACAGTCCGAGGAGGAAGAAAGCGCGCGTATTAAAGTGTTATTCGAAGCATGCGGGCGATGTTAAATCTGCCCCAGTTCCGCCGAAAATAATTAAGATTGGCGGGGCTCGTCGAGGGAGCCCGTGTACGGGCATAATAGGCGTGCACGAGGAGACCCGGCAAATCCGCGAGTGGCGTCCATTTGTGGCGACAAGAGGAGCTGCCTTGCAATTCGACGCGTTCGGTCGCGCGCGTAACGCGAATCCAGCTGTTATTAAAGCAATTCGTAATCACCGGCTGCCGGCGCCTCGAATAAAACATATCGTCGACCAAGCCTGGGAAGCTCGCACGAACCGAGAAACATTTCTAAATTCGCTATGCTAAATTCTAATACGAGACACGATAAAAATGGAATGACGCAATCTGCTCTCTCGTCGCAAATCGCAATCAAATTATTCGTTATTTTCTCCAGATTGTTTAAAAATTAAAACCGAGGCAATTTATAGTCGGACATATTCTACTGTTTAAATCAATGGAAAACTAAGGACCCCTGGGCGAATGGAACTGCGCGATACTTCACGTCTCCGGATCCCTCCAAAACCCTCTGGAACGAACTATTAACCTTCCGGCGGGCGCGTTCGTGTACAAAGTACACAAGAATTCGTCAGTCTGAAAAATGAATAACTTTCCTTTTCATTCTTCGATTTTTATACGATACTTTGAAACAATTATTATTCAAATAAATCATTAATAAGCTTTCAAATGTCATAAACTTTCACCGCATAATGTTTATTTTATAATAATAAGTCTTATTCTTTCACGGTGTACTTTGTACACGACGCGCCCGCTCCCGTTATGAAAAAGAGCGCGCCCGCCGGAAGGTTAACTAAATTAAGTAAATGGATACGCGCCTGCATTGGGAGTCTGTTAGACCTTGCTTATTCGAAGGAATCTGGTCTTGGTATCTGGCGAGCTAAACTTGCGCCCCGAGTCTGTTATCTGAACTGCGATAGAGGGGTGGTTTGGTCACGCGTGCGCCGTACATATGTCAGAGGCATTAGCCGAGCGTGGGGAGGTATAATAATACGATTGTAATAACAAAATTCCAGCTGTAATTCGAGTGCTCGGTGTTACGTTCCGCGACGTGGGTTCAAAGGATCTGCGTGCGAGGCCGTATCCATCGGTATTCGGTGCACGTCAATCTAGCAGACCGCCGACAGGGCTGCTAGCGAGCTGGCGAAACAATGAATCTGACGGGATCCGCGGGAGCAAACATGATTAACGATTCGCGGATCTCCGATCGGAGAGCCGGGGCTCTGATCGAGTACCATTGGCGGCGTGTAAACACGCCGGAGAAAAGGGAGCGGGCTTTTTTCCACCGGAAACCACCCGATTGCGCCGGCATGGGATTTCATTTCTTCCCTCGTCCCTCGCGGCTCCAGCGCGTCGAACGATTGAAATTACATTTTGGGTGTGGCGCGTTGGTGGCTTTGGTTAAATTATTGCGCACGGAGGTGACGCGTGCTCGCGGAGAAGAATTTATGAAATTTATAAAATTGATGAAATTTATGAAATTTATGAAATTTATGAAATTTATGAAATGCTCTCTGGAACTCGTGGAAACGGTTTGCTGCGCGAGCAGGAAGCACCGGGCGGAAGCTTCGATAACGGAAGAGGAGAAACTTGAAATGGAAGGGGGTGAGTAAGGAGCAGAGAGAAATATGTGAAACATAGCTGAATATTAATAGAAGAATACCAGATTTCGTTGATATTCTGCATTCATATTCAACTAAAGGGAAGTCTTTTAACTTCAATCGGGGAGGATGAAATAAATCTACTTGCCAAAGTTCTCGCGCAACGTTTTAAGTATCGACTTAGGAACTATCTAGGTCTTCTTCGGAATTCAGAGACACGTTGGAGGAACGCGAGCAGGCACAGGGGAGCTTACTAATTACGGTTCTGGCGTGCATCAGCTTGACTGACAAATCGATGCAATTTGGTAATGATAAGGCGACCCAAGGAGGAGATAGTCAAAGCGGTCGTTGCAAATATTGACGGAGCGCCTGTCTTTTCGAACGTAATGTCTCGCTTGCGTGATTGATACGCGACTCGATCAAGCACGAATACGACGAATCGGTTATAGGAGAATTAAGTTCGATGCAGCTGTGCGATCTCGCGGAGAAAAATTGTATAGCACCCGGCGCGTTGGTAGACTTAGTTGGTAGTAAGTAATAAGAATGTTGCTTAGAAGCTCGCAACCCGATAACGTGTAGCGAATTAAAAGTCGAACAGCGGGTTATTTACCCTATCGTCCCGAGTTTTAAAGGCTATCAAATGTCGGAAGCGTATTATCGCGGGAAATGAGATTAGTAACGGGCCGATAAAAGCACTTTCGGGATATAATTTACAGCGGGGCGTTTTAGACGTGGCGTTATGAAAGGGAAATCGCGTGAGACAAACACGAGTGCATCGTTAGAGGATTTACTCGGCTCGCTTGGAAGAAAACACGGTGGCCGATGCAGTGTAGAGAACGGAGTAATCTGTTTCTGTAAAAATATTATTTAGGATATATTTGGCTTGAGAATTCTCAAGGTATCTAAGTATGATTCCCTCTCTGTGAGAGAGTGCATCCTCCCTTCAACTCTAACAACGAATACCAAAACACAGATTCGCCCCTTTGATCAAATATTTACTTAGTAACGTTCACGCAAATTTATGCGAATGAAATATATCTGTGATGAGCGGCAAACGAGTATAAGTCAAATTTTACCTCAAGCTTACACAGTTTCTTTTCCTCCTTTCTTGTGAATCAAAGTTAAAATTGAAAGCTCCTTTTAACATATAGATATATTATCACCTCTCTCGTCCAAAATTTAACACCTTCAGCACGTTAAATATTCCAAGTGTCTTCCTGCAAAACTAATAATTCTGACGTATACTCGTTTGTCCGACCATCAAAGATGTATCCAACGGTCGATAGTTAAATATCACATCTATTTATATGACAAGGATGGTCAACGGGAAGCTTAAAAGTAATCGCGCCTTGCATCTCTGCACGAATAATTCCTTAACGCTACGTCGCTGTGTCTCCCGCCACCCTTCATATTTTAAGCTCCCCGTTGTCTAATAACTAATCCAGCTAACTGGCGGCGGGCCAGGAGAAGAAACAGCAGCGCGGAGCCGCGATCAAAGGGGCGTATCTTAAAGGAGCCACTGAAAGGGCGATTAAATCTTTGGACCAACCTTATCAGGTAATGGTTCGGCCACGTGGGGTGGAGGAAGCGGAAGTGGCTGCACTGTTCGCCGTCGGCGGTGGTGAAAACGGCGCTTCCACCCCTCGGGCGGAATCGCCACTGCTCTCACCGTTGGAATCAGCCCGACGACCACGACGGGTAATCCCCACGTAGTTTTGCAGCCTGCATCAGGATGGCTCCATTGACCTCCACCCGGGGCAGGATCACTGGGACAGTTTTCGCCTTCCTTCTCCTTGCCCCCGACCCACCCCCCGGCGCTTTTTGTCTCTCAAGGATGCGAGCGTCCCTTTGTTGACCTGAAAGCCAAGGGATAAGAATGGTTCAGTAACTGGGATTTATCGTCGAACCAGACGAAAGGGGTGAGCAGCCCGCAGGGCGAAAGAAGAGACGGGAGAGGTTGGAAGAAACTTCGGGAGGAAATTAAACCGAGTTTCGTTGACTTTCCAGGATATTCCATTTTTTCCTCTTGATTCGGAAGAAATTTACGAAGCTGGCTTTATCTTTCTTATTTATGTGCGCTGTAAGCAGATTGCGGGGCTGCTTTAGCTTGATATAATATCCATTTTCTGCTGTAGGTATGTAGATACTTATGCCGCGTGCTTCGTGCGAAATCCGAGTTATCTTTTGATTAAATTAAATTTCTAGTATTTCACTGTTGCGACTGAAATCCCTACTCTTTCTAACTCCTTTCAACTTTCACGCACAATTCATAACGAATTGACTCCTCTCATTTAAATCACTAGATTCTAGATTGAATTCCCAATTCTGTGATTCCCTAATTGGATAATGCGTCTCGAGTGACTGAAATCCACGATCCCATCGATACAGAATGTTATACCTCATACTTTCAGCGCATTAAATTATCCCGACTGTGTTCCACACAATACACCGCCATTACCCCACGCATTACTATAACGCAGATCAGCCTCAATTAAACTGATTGCCGTCGTTGTCCGATCGTTTGCTTGAATTCAATACCGCTCTGCGTATCAATAGTCAGCCACGTACGATCCGCATTAGGGAATTACGTTCACTTGTTCACGCGCGCAGAATCGCGACGGGAATCGAAGCTGATCGAGGCGGGTGGAGAAGAATCTGACTGCGGAGGAGCGAGTCGGTTGGTAAACGCCTAGGTGTAATCGTCAGCCAGGAAGTTTCGGAAAACGGAGGCCACGGTAATCCTTGAAGCGTCGAGAAGCTCTGCCAGAGGTAGCTGGCGAACTGTCGCCGGCAGAATGCACCGGTAAATTTAACGACCCCTCGGAGGGGCCGATGTTAATTTCTGTTTCGTCGTTCTTTCCGGATTAAACGGCGGGCCGTTGCGGTGCCAGCGTCTTCTCGAAACTCTCGCGACTTAACGTTGCAGTTCGGGGAATTCAGTCGCGGACTCTCGGTGAAGGGAGCATTCCCTTCGTTGGGTTTGGTGTCTCGAAAGAAACGCGACAATTTTCCTATTTCACTTGCTCACGTTACAGGACGACTAATTCCGCGATTCCTTTCATCGCCGGGAATTTACATAGCTCCTTCGCTCGCGGCTATTAATTCACCTAAACTTTTTAATGTAATAAGTTTGATAGTGTTAACTCGCGGCCAGTCGTTTCCCAGTGAAATACGATAAGAGTATCTCGACTTCCTCATCGTTTGAATAAATGACAAATGCTACTTCTTGCGACACGTCTGAAGACTATCTCGCGCGGTGGAATGATGACAAAGCACGCGTTATTACTGTAATTAATTCTCTATTTAAATCAAAGTGCCTGCTATTAGATTTCACTGCCCACAGAGTTGATAGAGCGACTCCTCGTGACACTCCGGAATAATAGCGACGAGGATAAGAATATCAGCGGTAATGTTGGGCAGGCTGATATTAAATTAATCTCGTGTATCCATCGAAGGATGAACGGATTTCATTAAACGAAAAGGGACCCGGTTCGGATTCGTAGTTTGCTGAAAGCTTCTTACAGATATTTCGTGCCTTTCCATTTGTCACAAAAACCACTTCCACTTTGATCGCTCGAGCATTTATCCTCGAATCAGTGAGCGAGTGTACACAGACACGAGTCGCTTTTGAGGAAGGGTATTCTCTTTTACAAAGAACTCGACAGTCAAAATCGATCGTGCTTCATGTTTATACCTTTAACGACACTTTAACGTTCTTGTTAACCCGCGCCCTTCAAACTTCCCCAGGAGTAGCATTACATCGGTAAATACTCTTTGCATAACTTATACCAAATTCCGTATTCACCGCTCCAACCTCAGGATTCATCTCGCAAAATGAAAGCACTCGATTTCGGAGGAAGGAATTATTAATAAACCTCTGCCCGATAAACTTCCCTTTTTCAGGCACGATCGTATCGGCCTAAAAAAGTCACGCGTAACACGCACTCGCTATGGATCGCAAGAGGGAAGAAAGAAGCGGGAGACGAAACGTAAAATAATGTCCAAGGCATTCCATTTAAACTCGCGCCCCGCTAAAGAAGTTTATCTCGTTTGCACTTGGTACGGTGTACACGATATTGTGCCGCGTCCTGTTTTTCCGCCGCAGATTTTATGAAAGCAACGGGCGTGCGTTGGCAGGGGAAACTCCGCGGGGGCGGCGAGAATGTTCAGTAACTTTTCAGGTTTATTAGTCTCGAGGGTGGTGCTCGTGTTCTTATTGAAACAAACTTCCAGCGCCGTTGACTAATTGGACGATACGTTCCTTCCTTTACCGACTGCACAGATTCCGGCAACTTTTCCGCGGAACAGTCCCTCGACATGGAATCGGTCCGCAAAAACCGCGTTCTGATCGAAACTAGGAACGAGCTTCTTGGAGCCCTTCGCGCCTCGATATTCATAATTCAGTGTCCCTTAAAAACATGAAACGATTTCGGGGATAAAACAGCGTCCTCTGAAATGGCGGGGAAAATCTGAGAGGCGATAATCCCTCGTGCTAAAAAGAACTGGAAACACCTCAACCGTTTCGCAACACGATGCTTCGTTCACGAGATGTGGGCGCTTAAAGTTTCAGACTCCGACTTCCGCCGCGCAAAATTTAAATCCCTGACAGTCTTTGGCAGAGAAGCCATAGATTGTAGGATGATAAAGAACCTTTCGATCCTTCCTAGCGCGAGGGACTTTCATATTTCTAATTTCCCTGAAATTTTGCAGCGCAAAATTCTCAAATATGTATGCTTTTCTTAATTCACTATGAAGTGATATCTCCAATGAATACTGAAAGAAAGCAGATCTTTTTGAGAAGCTTCTCGGGGGACACGAGATTGGACCCGATGAATTTTGATCGTCCGAACGGCGCATTTTAATTCCACTCATCCATTCACGCTCTGTATGCATAAAATCAAACGACGCAGTCTGTTTCGCTGACCAGCGGCTCGTCCCATTAATCCACGGCCGCCCGGCAAACAAACGAGTCAATTCTGTTCATCAGGTTTTATGTCAGCGAAGTAAACGGAAGTGAACCGGCGCGATTCAATTTTCGTACCAGCGAACCGAACGAAATATTCATTCGCCGTCACTTATATCGCCGGACGGGTACGTGTGAATTAACTCACGCCATTTCCAGCCGTTTCGCAATAAAATAGTGTCGACTGTAGTCATGGGACATGGAAGTTTCATTTTGAAAAAATTCTAATATTCTAAACTGAAAACGACTCACAGAATTCTCCGTGAAAGAGGAAAGGATATTTTGTACATTTCAGAAAAGAAGACGAGTTAATAATTACGGCGCGAGAAATATTTATTGATATCAACCTTGTTTATATTAGCAAACACGAGACCAGAGCTCGGTATCCGATATAAAGCTTCCTCCCTCTGCAAGATTGGAAAAAGAAGAATCCATTTGGAAAGCGCAAATGGGCCCGAACACGTAAGCTTCGGCGAGAGGTTGCCGTTCAGAGTCGTTTTGTTGGCTTTCTCAGCGTTTTCGCATCCTTTTACTTTTTCATCGCGCACCAACAGCCGTTTTTGTGCTGCGGATATTATGGTGCAGTATCGAGCGCGCTTTAAAGCTGACATAACCGACCGGAAAATTCGTGAATGTCCGCGCTTTGGATTTTTCTCTGCGCATCATGTGATTGTAGGCTTCTGTGTCAGCGTCGTTTGCGAATCGTGTTCTGTGTCATTTTTCAATACGCGCACGTAGCGTGAAGGACCTTTGTCCTGGGAAAACAAATGTACTCGTAACTATTTATGTATCTAAAAAATCTAGGAGCTTGAAAATTTACAATATGAAGCTTTTTACAAGTTAATTGTCTTGCCAAATTGTGGCTGTCTTTAATATTTTAAATTTCTAATTTAGTCATCAATTGTTTAATTAATTCTCGTAATCTTCTTGCTTCTCTAATTTTATTCTTACTTAAATCGCCATTTCGTTTCTGGTTCCATGGATTCCCACGGGCCTGAATGTATCGCATTACACGTTTTCCATCGCCCCTTTATTTTCCGCCCTCTGCGGCAGGGCAACGAAGGCTTTTATAAAGTCGCGGTTAAATCTCATCACGGGGCAGCTTTTTCTTCGCCCTCGCGAAACAATGTTCCTGGTATCAACGGGGAAAGGCATCGGAGTGTACGTCGCGAGGTGGCTCGAGGGGAGAAACCGTGTCGCTCTTTCGGTGCGTGCTTCGCGGTGGATATTAATGCCATTTTTCCCGGTTAAACAGTATTTCCTTGGTGAACGCTCATAGTTCAGGTAGCGCCAGCATAACGCAGTTGAAAAGTGTCTAACAAGTACGAAGTGGAACTCCTTGCAGCGGTGAGTAAAATGGAAGAATTATTTCGTTGATCGTAGTTAAGGAGCGTGTAGATTTTAAACAATTAACATTAGTGATTAAAATCATTTGTGGTTTGGAAATAAAGGGATTGCGAAAGGTACATTGTCCTGGAAAGCTTTCTCCTTACGAAAGAAATTCACAGTAAGCTTAAGGGTCCACTCTACTTTGCCAGTTAACAAGACTGCTATTTTCATGATTTTTTTTTTCACGAACTATTGTACGGATTTTAATGTTTCTTCTCGTTAAATATTTATTATTCCTTGCTGCATAGAATTGTATTTTTCATACTTCTGAAATATAATTATAAATGTGCGACTTAAGTCGCAATATTTGTAATTTTAATAATTTATCAATCTCCTATCATAAGTTATCGAATAAACAAAACTATCGTCGTTGATTCTCTGAATTGTATTTCGTTCTCTCCACGGAGTTCCACAACGTATTACAGAAGTCGTTGGACGCGAGGAAGTAAAGAAATACAAGAGCGCGAGTGATAGAGGTCCGTCAATAGTCAGACGCGTCTGGAACCAATATAACTGCAACCGTATCCCTCCCTAACTCTTCACGCGCCCGTAATTTTGGAGATCGCTGCCAGTGAAAGTTGCGCAGGCTACTTGAAAAATATGTTCACGCTTCGTGCGTGTTATTTTATTTATGATTCTTAAGCTACCCTCCTTTCCAGCTCGTTAGAATTCGCGTGACTTAGTTCCAGCTTCATACATTTTCTCCAGGCAGCTTGCAAGTGATTTTTCATCGCGCCTATTTTTCACAGACGGCGACAAGCGGTTCGTTTACAATAGAGTAAACACTGGGATTGCTTAACGGTGAAAAAAATTGCACGCCGAAATCGTTGGAGGACACTCGGGCGATGGGTTTAAAAATTGCGTTGGAAATTTTGATACTCAGTGGTGCTGGGCGTATAATCGGATTATAGCGGAGGCATGTTTTCCACGGATAGGCGGCGAAATATTGGGAATATCCGAAAGCGACACTGAATGGAAATAAAATTCAAATGTGAAAGATTTGCGAATTGATAGGGGTCGATGATGAATAAGTACTTCGGCTGAAGGGGAAATCCCGGAATCGAACGATGTTACTTATTCGCTGACCTTAATGGAAGACCAATCTCTGTTTCACTTTCGATCTTCCAAACCGCAACACCATTGCTATATATCCCGCAGCTTCAATTACACGATCGTTACTCCGTACACTTCCCCATTCACTCCACTTCTACGGTCTTGCCATCGAATAAGACATTCATAATGGGACACAAAATAATCGCTTCCGTTTAGTTACCGTGCACGATAACAATAGATCAGCACAATGGGAATTAAATAGAGCCATCAACCTCCTTTTCTTTCGATATTCAAGACTACCTCGAATAAATGAATACTGTAGTTTAACGATTTCTTCCAAAGAAAGTGTAACGCGTCCAATAAAACTCACGCGTAGAATAATAGAAGAATACAAATTATCCCACTATCTAACTCCACGAATAATTTCCCAAAACTTCGCTCGCCGAACTTTTAACATCCCACTGTTCCCCTCTAAATATTCAAAATTCCCCTCGATTAAAGTCATTCCGCCCACATTAGAACTGCCATTAGGATAATTACATTCTGACCACATTCCAGCGTAGCCTGAAAATTGCCACGGCCCTCGACTAAACCGAGCGACGTTACAATGCGAGGCAAACGATAACTGTTTCTGCGCAACGCGAACGTGTCCGATGCGCCGGCATAAATAGATGAAAACTCGATCTGTGCATCGCGACGGATTAAACCAGCGATAACAGAGAAAGAAAAGCGAGGAGACAAGGATAAAAGGGGGAGTAGAAAATTGCATGTTTACTGGTGTCCAATTACACGAGTCCTGGAAAGGAAAATCGCTACCCAGTATTTCCCAGCGGATAACAAAGTTGAATCTGCGCGTTGCACCCACGTATCTCTGGACAGACGGGAACCAATTGACCGTGGAGTTTGGGAGAAGGGCGAACGAGAAAACGAGGGGCAGGGACGTGTAATATGTGGGGCGGTCGATGGGACCGTCTATGCTGCGTAACCTGTCCAGAGGAACCTTTATGTGTGCTCGGAGGTTTCGCATTGCCGTGCTTCCGCGCACATTATACCGGCGGCAGCAAATTAACGAACGACAGTGTTGTGTATGCGCGTGCACCTCGGAGCTGGCGCAGAGACGAGGGGAGAGTGGGATGCGACTAGAAGGAAGATGAGCCCGGATAAACTTTACGTACGTATGGAGCAGGAGATGTGTACTTACAGTTAGAAACAAACCCATGTCGCGAGCGAACAGAACACGGCCACAGTCGGAAGAATCTCAATTGGCCACTCAAGGCTGCTTCCTCTACTGGGAAGCACAGCTTTTCCGGGGGCAGAGCTTCGTAGGAATATTCAAGGCCAAGTGGCGCCCCTATCTACTCTCGATTCGATTCCCCCTCGTTGCTTTTTTATGGGGTCTTTGGTATATCTATCGCGGTTAATATCTTCTGTGACGACAGGAAGTACCTCGGAGGCAGAGGCTCCCCTTTCGTTCGCTCTAATAAGTGATAGAAGAGGAAGAGTGCCGGCCTTCTATTTCACCTTTCCTTTCATAATCCTTATCACTTTGCCTCCGCCTTCCCGGCGATCCCAGAGATTGTACTGCCATTGCGACAGCGGGGGATGATACTGAGAAGCAGGGGCTCGAGTAGAGGACAAAGTAACCTGCTGCTTCTTCGCCGAGCCTTAAGATGGAGAGATAAACGAGCTTGTAGATGAGTTAACAGATATAGGAGGATACTTGGAGGGTGGGAGCTTGTACCCACGCAATCACGTGTGTGTATGTGCCTCCAGCGGGGCGGCGAGTGTATCAATCAAAGATAGGCGGAAAAGACACGTACGTTGCATATGCAGCGGCACGTAAGTGTCAAAGCAAGTAGGTGTAGATGGAGGATGCACGCGTAAGGCAACAGCTGTATTTCCGGGATTTTATCTGCGTCACTGGCTGAGGCGTCGGGCTACACCGTTCGCCGTGAAACTTCATTAACTCCCACATTCGTTTGCCGTTTATGGCTGAGGAAGAAATCGGAAATATGGGCGTAGTGGTAATCGAATTGTTCTAGATCGCGGAGGTACCAAGAATTACCAGAATTATGTACCGTTAGGGAACTAGTTTTTGATCAGTTTAGAGGGCTTCCCGCTTTAATATTTATTTTTAACCTAATAAAACTTTCAACCATAGACTTTTTTTATACTAAAAGATGAATTAATGTTTACACTTTAAGAAAAAATTTTAAAAAGTTGAAGATAAGTATAATTTAATTATTTATAAGGTTAGGGAATAATAATGTGACTAGGAACTAGTTTTTGATCATCTGAAAATACATGGGAACTAATTTTTGATCAGGTCAGGAACTAGTTTGAATTTTCTTTTTTTATATTAGTAATTATTTCAAACAATTATTTAAGGACATAAACTGAAAAGAACGATTTATTTCATGAACTGATCAAAAATTAGTGCCTGATCAAGAACTAGTTCCTTAACGGTATTCATATTTATCTATTGATAATATTTATCAATAGATAAATATGAATACCGTTAAGGAACTAGTTCTTGATCAGGCACTAATTTTTGATCAGTTCATGAAATAGTGTACATATTGTACACTATTGCGTAGCTTTTTATTCTATTTTGTACTTTATTGGAGTTGTCCCGTGCAATAAATAATAGTAATAATAAATAATAAAGAGTCAGTAGAGGGTAAAATTGCTTGCACACGTTTGGACGATTCATTGCTTTACAACTGTTGTATATAAATATGAAATTATTAATGGATGTTATATGCACCCCATCTTTAAACTTTATGAAAATTATTTATCTGAGATTCCTACTTTTGGCGAGTCTCTTTATTACCCAACCAGGTTCCTTGTATTTTTTGGGATTAGGAGCGAAAATTGCGCAATGTTTAAAAGTGTCTTTCAACTTTAGGATGCACTAAGGAACAAGTGTGTTGAGGTGGATCCCTAATGTGCACCCAGTGACACGATATGTGCGAGGCATATAGTAGCAACTCGACGGTGGACCCGTTATCACTGCTTCTACTGGAGATCACGCGATCGATCCTATCGACTATCAACCTCCATTAAGTCGCTCGTTCACCTGTTACCCCCTATACCTACCAGTATCCCTTCGTGTAGACGCGTTTACCGTACATGCGACGTCAAGACTAATTTCGATGCAAGTAATTAGGATATTTCGAGATGACCACAGCTTCCTCGTTGGCCTAACTTTGGGCCTCTTAAATACAATCTCTATTGGGCCTCTATTTGCCACTTTGAACACTGATACTATTTCAGTGGCGCAGTCAGGATTTAATTTTGAAGGGAGCTGAGTTGAAGGGATAAAAATATTTTCAATGCAAATTCACTGAAATTCATTAGGTGATTATGAAAAGGTATTTAAAGAATGAAATCCAGGTTTCTTTTTTTTTTACAAAGCCCCTTCTTGACCCTCCTCCCCCCTTTATAACTCTGTGAAATTTCATTAACATCGTATCTTTTTTCAAATATTTCGCAGATACCGCGACAGACGGACGCAGCGAAAGTTGAACGCGTTGTAGAGAGAATTTAGAGAGCAGCTCGCCGAAAAAAGGGGCTTTTGGAGCGACGGCATTATATTACTTTGGGGAAGCGGTTATTTGCCGTTCTATGGATTCATGGGGAACTTTCAATGACTTTTAAACTGAGTTTAGCCAGCAAGTGGGAAAGGACTTTCGTAACTGCGAATGAGTGCCTTAAGAGACACTTAATTGAGAGGAAAATTTCAATCTTCCTCTCGGTCCTCGGGGTTCGTGTGATCTTTGGTCAGAAATGAACAAGCGACAAGTGCGTAGGAAAATATGAAACGAGGCACTGATAGCAAAAACGTACTAAAAATAAATTAATTTACATTAGAATACATTATTTCTACTAACTCAATTCCGCAAAAAAAAACCGTGGGTAGTCCATTTTTACTCTAAATGCCTCAAATATAAAATTATATATCCTCCCAACGATACAGTTGCAACGAAAATCTGCAATTTTTGCGAATCCAACTGAAACGCACTCGGATTTATTCGTTTGTCACGAACGCGCGCCGCGGTAAAGTATTAAAGTTAATTAAATGTCCGCAGTTTCGCAACATTGCCATCGGAGCGGCGATATGCATTGCAGGTGGAGCTTCCAATAAAATGTCCGCGCGAAACTATTATCCCTCCCCGTCGGAAGCAATTACAATAATTGATCGAACAGTGGCGGCGATTACGAAAGAGCCACTGGCAAGATTCGGAAGGTAGAATTTCGAGCGCAGGACGGCGGGGAATTTCTCTCCCTTTGCTTGACTGGATAAACAGTTATCCCACGGTTGCCAAGAGGCGAGTAAGAAGAACTCTCGCCCCCAGTCATCCGCGCGATTCGTCTCCGTTAAGGGAAACGGATTCAGAAGATTTCGAGCGAATATCGCGAAAAATCGCTCGCCGTTTCTCGCAATTGAATAGCTACGGGCTCTCCATAGATTCATCTCGCCCTCTGGAATTTTCCCAGCACTTCCTGCAACAGCTTGAACCTTGACCTTTTCGCGTCTCTTATTTCCCCTGTCAAACGGCTTCCACTCCGACGCGGTCGCTTAATAACCAACGACTCTGACCGTATCCGTGCTTACAGTTTCCGTAGGCAGCCTCGTTAATCGCTGATCCAATTACAATAATCCCACTGATGGACTTCTCCTCGGTGGACGAGCGGCAACTCGCGGCGAAACGAAAGGTGGAAAGCATCGGGAACGCGAGATTGGTCGTCAAAGTCTGGGTATAACGACATTATGCAGCAAGGCTTGAGATTTTTATTGAAAAACTGTGTCGTTGTAAGTGACTTAATAGCCCTGGGGTTCTTCGTTATCGATTAAACGTAGAGATATCTCGATTGCGAGGGTTTGTTTATACGAGGGGCTTCTTAAATTAAGAAGCTTTTAAAAAAATGCTCTAGGTATAAATGTGAAACTGCGGGCTCGCTATTCGTTAACAGGGAACTTCGACAGGGACTTAATAGTGTTCCGTACGTAAAAGGAGCTAGAAGTGCAATATGGCTGCACGGAGTAGGGCGGATGTATTGTAGCTACGAGAAACTGGAATGCGCGGGTGTGTTACATGCACGTCAATCTTTGGCAGTCGATAATTCACCGACGTATTAATTACCTTCGACCCGACTCAGGAAACTGTCGCTCACCGACCACGGTGCAGTGATACTTTTAACTTGCAAGCTTCCATTAAACATACCGCAACAGTGGCTTTATTCTGGATCAGTGAGCAAGTTTGTGTACCGCCGTCCTGATATTCCACCTATTATTTAAGAGAAACGACAGGATGGATTGATGCTCGAATTTCTGCGAAATCCCGATGCGACTGATTGAGCGTGGAATGTCGCGGAATTTTACGAGCACCGCTCCTGTTCCATTTATTATCGGCGAAAGCTCGTATTTCTGCAGCAACAACTATAAAAGATCTATAAAAGGACGGGACTCGGAGCTCTCGAGATTTGCATTTGATTTGATTATCAAAGCGACTCGGAGCGACCGACCAGCAAAGTCGCTTTGGCAATAGGGGCGTGGGTGCAGTTGCGACTGCAGGAGCTCCGGTAGACATTAAACTGCGAAACGCTGCTTTGACGTCTTATTAAGCGTCCGTCGGCCCCTTCCGACCGTTCCCCGGGCTACCGCCACGCGATTAATTAAACAATCGACGCCGAAAGGCGGGCTTCTTATCTGCGGTGACTCGGAAATTTGCTAAATTTTCCACCGCGGCTTCTAGCGTAGATACTGCAATATTCAAGGGCACAGCGCAGTGAAAACCGAAAAACGTGCGAATCTGCCAGCGTTTACCATCCGCTTCAATGAAATAATTCCGCGATCACTGGAATACCCCGGCATGCCAATTCCGCCTGCTTTTGTCCGCAATGAAATTTCGCGGCGAATGGTGATGTCGCGGCTCGTGCGCCGGGGGAAAAATGCAAAACCGCGTGGCTGTCGCGAGGCCAGCTGCGCCGCGAATTTCTCTCGCAAAAAGACGATAGTTCGCATTATGCAAATGTCCAAGCGGCCCTGGTGACATTTCGTCAGCGTTGGCAGGAAAAATCTCTTTTGTGTTAACTACCCCCTATTTCAGGCACCGAAACTGTATTGCTGAAAATAGATATCACCGTGGATTCTAAAGAAGAAAATTTATTGCATTCTTCCTCGCTGTATTAAAGAACAGAAACTCTCAATTAAAATTTCAATTAAGCTTCCCGAGTGAGAGCGAAGGATCAGAAGAAACAGCGAGGCGCAACAATGTCCCTCTCTATAGGAGGCGAAGCTTTACCAAGAAAACAGTAGTAAAGCATACGAAATGTCAGACTTAATTCGACTCGCGAGTACATCGTTTAACGGGGGCAGCGTCTGTGATCCTCCGGGGGAGAGCCCGGCGAACATGATGCTTTTGTTCGGAATTCCTGGAACCACGCCCATCCAGGAAGTTCTCAGATCGATATCACGTATGTGTGCCGTCCGTGAGCGTGTCCATAATCTTTTTAACGGCCCCGTAAAAAGGTGTGGATTCCATTTGTCTGGCGAGCGAAACGGGCGGGCTTCGGGCTGAAAGGGAAATCGGTGGCTGGACTGGGGAAAGGATCGCGTGAATTTCCTCCCCTTGTCGCGGCTGAATTTGACTTCGCCGCGACCAGAGTGGGCGCGTGCGCACGCGGTTAACATTCCTGTCGTGCAGCGCGACGGGAAACGCTGGCGTTGCACGCAGGATGGCAAAGAATTCTCGCGTCCCCCGTTGCATAACGGTGAACGTTTTCGCGGCCGCTCGCGGGAATAATGGCCGTGCGCGTGGCGATTTTCAGAAAGCCGCGTAGCACGCGGCTAATCCAGCCGGGGACGGTGTGTGATCTCGCCTGGTAAATGGCTTTTGTGCGTGTCGATTCGACCGCGACGCCATGTTCGCGCGCCCCGGCTAGGAAACTGAGATCCGAGCTCCAATTGTTCTCCGCTCCCTCTGCTTCTTATCGCCCTGTCGTCCCCGCTAAACCGCGGACACCGCGCGAGGAGGGGAAGCTACTCCCCGTTTCGTGTAACAAGTTGCGCGTTTCGTGCTAAACGGATTTCGAGTTACAACCGCGGCGAAGGGGTCTTTGGTGTCCAACACTTCATACCTTTGTTCTGGGGATGAATTCTATTTAATCTTGGATACTCTACACTTGGCAAAATGTGCTCGATCACTGGTTACCGTTTAATCCTCGCTGACGTCTCAATATCGATGGCATTGTCCTTAGAAAAAGGAATTGCGGTTTGCGCGTCATTTTTCAGGTGAAACTGTTGAGGGAAAATTTTGCTAGAGCGAAGGATAGCAAAGTTTTAAACAAGAGAAATTTTTTAGTCTCTCTTTTATCAAAGGTGCTTATAACGAGTTGTTCACTCTATCTCTTTTTATGGGATAGTTTGTAAATACTTTAACTCGCAAGGATCGTCGGAACGTCTAGGAAATACACTCCTTTTTTACTGCAAATCGCTGAAAAAGTAGTTGCATGCCGGAGAGGTAGGACAGGTCGAAAGCGAAAGTGCCCAGTCCTCCATCGACCCGAGTCTCTTCGACGAGCTGAATTTTTACGGATCTCTTGCGCGTAAAAGGGAACTTTAACTACCTTAATTAGTCTTCTGTATAATGTTAGGGCGTTACTGTGGCAAAGTAAAAGCTGAAGAGACTCTTTGAGGCAGGAAGCAGTGGCGGTAAACGTTCCACGCGAGTGCCACGAGTTGCTTTCTGTGGTGGTCTGTCTTGGGGCTCTCTTTTAACTCGAGAGAAATTATTCCCATTATTTCTGCAAACATTTGAAGCGATTACTGTAAGAAATTAGTGGTAGACAACCTTTGAAAGAACGTACATTTTTTATATCAAATTGCTAATTCCTGCATCGAAACTAAGAAATCTGCGAAACGCCTATCGAAGAGTTAACACAGAAAATTTGCCACATGTCAATAAGAATTACTTCCACAATAACAGACACACGCGACAAAGAAGATTCCCCGAACAACGTAATATCAACCGTGTTAGCTGAAGTCGGTTTTGCCTCGCTGCTTCTTCTCTTTTCTCATAACTCCGTGGAGGAAACGCGATGTAATAGACCCTGTACCATACATTCTTCAAGATTTACCTAGGGAAGTAACACATGCCGAAGATTATAGCGTGCGAGATGAAAAGTGAGGAAAGAAACTCCACATTCTTTCCAGCATCCCTTCAAGATTCACTCTCACACCTCTAACGCAAGCTAACGAGTTTCCTTTATATTTCTCTGCACAAAAGCATAGCTCCACTACAGCCACCAGACTGGATCTCTCTCAAGACAGAAACAGAAAAGTTGCAGAAAATTTCGAAGAACCTCTCGGCGAGTTTCGACTGGCAGAGTCTACGGGAATCGATAGAACCGCATAAACCAGATTAGTCTGACGTTTGGCGAATACATACGCTGATTGTCCACAATTGCCGCGCCCGCGAGAATTTACTATCGGCTCGTTGCCAGCCCCGCGACAAATAAACTGACACCCCTGCCGCGAAGTCGGCATACGCCGCGCGTTTCCGTCGCGGAATCGATGGGGCCAGCCTGGCCAATTATCTTAGCGAGTTGCCTAATTGCACGTGTCATTCGATAGGCCGCGTGTCTGCCTGCCGACGTCCGATTGATTAAATGCAAATCGCGAGCAGAAAAAAATTGCAGGGGGTTGGGAGAAGGAAGTGAAACGTGAAATTCGTTCTCCGGTCCGCGTGGCTGTGACAGAAATCAGCGAGCCTTTTCAATTCAAACGTATCCGCGATTAAAATAACTGTGGTGAGCGATAGACGCTGGTAGTTTTGAAAGCTTGGCTGATGGTTTCGGTGAACTATAACTCACCCTCTTAAATTCAATATGGCGGACATCAACGGCGCCTGGTTGTCACGCTTCCCGCGCTTCTAGGGGCATCCTCTTTGTCCTGCAACAGAAAGGGAATGAAGTTTAGCTTGCGTAGCACTAAACCGATTTTGTCATTAAGTTTAATACAGCTTGATATTAACTCTGTATCTGGATAAGTGCTTGGATCCTTCGTTTAACTCGAGGCTAAGCACTTTCACTTACAAGGAGAGTATTTTAGGTGTCCGCCTCTGAACATTTTGATTTTTTGATATGTTATAGAGGACCGAAAAATAAGAAATACGTGTTTTTTTATTTTTCCCTGTTTTTATATTTGAGGGGTGAAAACTGCGTTCAAAGTTAGGGTAAAAATCATTTTTGTGGAATATCTGGAGATTTTGAAAATCTGGTGAGTCAGTCATATTTCGCATTCAAAGACACAAAATTCGTCCGTTGACACTATTCCCCTATATCTAATAGTTCTCGAGGTATTCCACAAAAATGACTTTTCAACCCTAACTTTGAACGCAGTTTTCACCCCTCAAATATGAAAACGGGGAAAAATAAAAAAAACACGTATTTCTTATTTTTCGGTCCTCTATAACATATCCAAAAATCAAAATGACCGGAGGCGGACACCTAAAATACTCTCCTTGTTAGAACAAGGGATGGAGTACCTATTTGTAGTTTTATTTGAGTCTAGAAATCGTGTTGCAGTTTGTTTAAATATAGGAGATATTCAATGGAGCGTCGATAAAATATGGAAACTGTGGTTAGAATGATATTCTTCTTTCTAAGATATAACGCGTACATATTTTATGCATATCGCCCTCGATAGCAGCAAGAAGCGCGGGGTATTATTTCGGACAGAAAGGAGCCGGTCGACGGTGAAATTATTCTGTACATTTCTGCCCGATGGGACTGCAGGGGGTGCATAAATTTTTCGTGCCTGGCCCGTTGGGTTAAAATCGAGCCTTGGGTGGAACAAGGTCCCTCGAATCGATGTTCCAGTAATGTTTAAAGCGTAATTCGGACGAGATAAAACGGGAGAAACGGTGTCAGACTATCGCGCCGACCTACTTCCCCCTTCGAATTGAATAGAGTTATTTTATTTACGCGAAAAAGTAAACGGCCCTCGAGCAGCAGCCCTGCGCGGAGCGTATCCCGCCGTGACGTGCGCGATTCTGACGACGAGTGTTGTAAAAATTTCGCTATACGATGTAAAAACCTGATTGCCCCTGACAGCGAGTAAAAAATAATAAAAACAAGATTTCATGAGACGAAAGAAACATTGTTCTTCACTGATAGAGGCGACGGAAAATAAGGGATGAAGTGTCAGATGCGCTGTGGTTTTTGGAGAACCGGATACCTTTTAATAATTCTATAACAAACTATGTATTCGTTAATCAAGGCAATTAATTTACCCAAGTTAATTCGGCACGTCCGCTTTTCCCCATGCACATTTCCTGGAATCGTTTGTTATCGGTGTATTGTACGGAAAGCATGCGTTCAGGAAATTTTAATTAACCTCCGATTGCAAAATGCGCCGCGTATAATGTTCGAGATTTAATAACTAGGAATACGTCAAAACAGTTCTGCATAATTTCGTTGGCGATTGTGCGGGATACGGTGTGTACCTCCAGGGAATATTCGGCGCGGGGGTGGAAGGGGAGAGGGGCTGGGGGGCAGAGGCGGCGGATAGTTTGCGCGGCCCTGATATGAAAATTTATCGACTCGACGGAACAGTTTATACCGTACAGATATTATCTTCATCGCCTCGAATAATTCCCTCTTACGCAATACTTTCTTATCAATTACAGCGCGATAACGCGACACAACGGGCGCGTAAATCCCCTTTAACCGGCCCGTTCGACGAATTTATTTTTCATTCCGTCCAATCGCGCGCCAATTAAATCTGCTAAATGAAACCGTCGTATAATCATAAATCCCCGGTGGCCAGGACTTGTTACGCATTATCAGAAATTCCTGCCACGGTCGACACAATGAATTCAACGGGCGTAGAGTCTCTTTTATAACACCGAGCATCGGCGTAATTGAAATTCGTTTAACATTAATCCGTCCGTGTGTGCGCTTGGCGCAGCATCGACGTATCGATTACTCGATTTCGCGAAATTCCTAAAAGGAATAACCAGAGCGTGCCGACGACACGGACTCGCGGAGCGGCGAGAATATTAAAGCAATGTTTTTCTACTTTGCATAGAACCGTGACATTTCCTCCGCATACACTCGATACAACGCGAATTAAATCGATACTCCCGCATGCGTGTGCACGCGCTCGTTGCCGGATATATATATCGCACTATACGCCTCGGGCATGAATAATTAAAGGAGCCGATTGTTTACCATATTTTAGCACGCTTTCATTTACAGACGTGAATCCCGGCTGATAAATATTTTCGCCCGGCTATTTTCATTTAACGTTTCCGAGGGTTGGACGGGCGTTAACATGACGAGGTTATTGCCGTTCGTTTCGCCGGCGCATCGGGCCTGGTTTCCGTGTCCCTTCTCGCCGCCAAGATCGAGGGAAATAATAAAGGGAAAATTTCAAGTGGCTTAACGAGATCAAAATTGTACGGTTCCATTTAAAGGAAAAGAGCAATTGCACTCTCCGCGCGCACCGACACACTTAACCTAATAAAAAGGCAAGGGCTCGCGAAGTTAGGGCTTATCAAGACATTGAACTTTTTCCTTTGTCGCTTCTCCCTGCCCCCCGAGCACCGGACAAATTCAAACTGTTTTAGTACCTCCACCTGTACAGGTTGGCGGAAATTACTGGTAGTTTAACATTTCCCCACAGTGTGCTTTCTGGTCGCTTGGAAATTGAATTTTTGTAATGTTTCTTTTAATACACAGGATTGATAATGTATTAAAATGAAGGGAGGGGATATTGAGCTTTGTAGTTAAAGTGCAAGAGAGGATTAAAATTATTAGTATTTAATGGAGCAAGTGGAAGTGGTACGTATATAGTCAGACGCCACATTCCTGAAGCTACAAACGCATTTTATTATCTTGAAAAGTACTTCCACTAACACGCGGTTAGATAAAAATTTAGTAGCAAATATTAAAAATTCTCGAACCACCCTATTATTCCTTTAGCTTCACTGCTTTAAGATAATCCTAGGTTTCTCCTCTGCGTACCGTGAAAAGTCTCTTCGAAGCACAAAGTTTAATAAGAAAGTTAATACACCGTCGACATATTCCTTCTAGCAGAATCAGTAAAACACCTTTTATCCCCGCGGAGCAAGAGGTGGGAACGGAATGGTCCATGGTGGCGAGCATTTAATCAGGGATCTGTGGCGACCGCCGCCATATTCCAGTCGTTAAACCTTGGTAAACAGGAGTAACAGTTAGTCTTCCACAGACAAACAGGCCAGCGCCACGGTCCATTCGCGGAGGGAGCCGTGGAAAGGGGTTTCCCTCTTGGAAAAGTAACGGGAAATCCAATCGGTTTCGTCATACGAGAATGTGATTAAAGTTAATGACCCATTACGCAACATCATCGGAGGATAAAATTGCGCATAAAAGTCCTAGGGCCGACGAGCTAATGTACGCTTGCCCGTGCAGCTCGTTATTGTAAATTAAGATTCTCTAATGGCCATGGTTAACGAAGTCGAGCGTTGCGTTACCTTGCAGCTGTCATTTACTAAATAAATCGTCAGTTACGTGGGAAACGTGGAGAACGGCTTTTTAAAGGATTCTTTTGGCTACTAGTAAAAAGAAGAAGGAGGAAACGCGGGACGAAGGTCGAAGTGGAACTAGGAAGAACTTGCGAGCTACAGTTTTATACCTCGGCCAGCGCGCGCAGTGCTAAAATCTAAATTCCACGCTTCGGGCTGTAAAAAGGATCGTTGCCCCCTTCAGGGATCATTAAAGCTTACGATGATTGATACGATCTCTGTCGAGCAAGCCAGAGACGCCGTTTTTACGAGGTCAAGATGTCCAATAAATAAACTTCGATATCGAGCAAGTTTCGTGCTAAGGAAATCAAGGATTATGCTTTTCTTAAAGGGAGGGGAATCTCGTATACTCGCTCCGAGGATCAGCTAGAATCAAGTACTACCTCGCCGAGCACTGTATCGAGCCAGGTCTGAAGCAATAAGCTCTATGCTGCTGAAAGGAGCGAGCTAAAATAACGCGGAAACGGAAGTGATTTCTGGTGAGGGTAAGGGGAGGTCAGTTGATCTAATTCTCACTGTAACTTTACTATTACAGCTCAATGATAACAATTGAAAGAAACGTGCTAACTCCAGTGGCGGATTTAGGGAAAAATTTGCAGCTGGTAAGCGTTCCGAGGGGACTATCTTTTCGGAAAAATGAAGAGGTAGTTTACTAAAAACGAGATAATTGTAATAATAATT
The DNA here is from genome assembly GCA_929113495.1 of Andrena minutula. Taxonomy (NCBI): domain Eukaryota; kingdom Metazoa; phylum Arthropoda; class Insecta; order Hymenoptera; family Andrenidae; genus Andrena; species Andrena minutula. Next base: position 4,470,100 of record OV815996.1, on the reverse strand, counting down.
AAAAAAAACACAGTTTAGATACACTCATAATTATTTTTTGAAGATGGGATTTTTTAGGCCCACTAAGCAAAGGCCTAGGCGGCATCTAGTTAAATTCGCCACTGACTAACTCTCTACCCAACAAATAAATATCTAAAAACTCGCAGAATTAATATTCTTACTAAAATTATTCAATAATTCAAGATACTCAAATTATTACCAAAGAAACTCATCCTTTACCACGACGTTCAAATCGATCACGTCCCCCGTTCCCACGAAACATCCACCGGTGGATCCCTTCAAGGGACAGGAGAGTTCTCTGATAAACTTATACCAGATCGGTTGGAAACTGAACCCGCGGTGGTCGAAGCACTACGACGCCTCTCTCCGAGGAAGAAAGTCTCCAGAGTCTCCGGAGAAAGAACATGGCGACTACCCCAGAAACCGAAGAGCGAACGAGTCCGGGTCAGGGCGAAAGTTACAGCAGGATAAGAAGTGGAAGTTCGAAGTTGCTGCTCAATTTCGCCCCGAAACTCCGGCCGTGCTTTATATCGCTATAAATATCCCGGCAGAAACTGGGACGCTTTTAAAAAATTCTCATCTGGCCAGCTTGTCTCGTCCTTTTAGTAACACTGGCCGGAATCCTCCTGCACTTTATCGCGGGACTATTTTTTCTACTCCTGAAAACTCGATAAATAATTACTATAATTAGAAGAACGAATCACGGAGCTGAAAAGGAAGATCGTAACAGCGCTATATTAAAACAGCGCTTTATTCAATTCTTCCTTATAAAAATTCCCCCGCTTCCACCTTTCACACTTCGATCCGTATAGACTCAGTCACGACAGTGTCAGCTCCAGAAGGATTACCTCGAAGGACACACCACCCTTTACCATCCGACGCGAAATAAGCCCGATGTCCACGAGCCTTCATGCATCCAGATACTTATTCATTCAGCTTACACGCTGCTCCCCGTCACAAAAGATATCGGTCGATCGATGTCTTTCGTCCGAATGGACGGGCCGAGGGGCAGAAAGCCGTATTGTGTAAACCGCAATGTCGCATTCCCCCGGAGTCACAGATAAGAATGTCTGCCGGGCTCGATACAGCCAGGAAACACACGCGAAATGCACTCTTATTGGCTTCCAAGGAATCCAGCCCTCTCTCCATCCTCCCGAAAAATCATCTCTCCCCCTTGCACCAGCCTTCCCCTTTCGTATTCGCGCGCCACTAAGAACCTTGCTACCGCGCTGGTCAAGGGGCCTTTAAAATCAGATCACTCACTCCTCAGATCTCATTCGCGCAACGTAACACTGCCATTTTACTCCTGTCGCTGCCCAGAAACCGTTCCATCCCCCGAATTTCCTTCGGTTCGATTAAATCCACTTTACTACCCGAGAACTTCGTCGGTTTATATAAAGGCACGCTACCGTGCGACGTACCGGGTGTCCAGGAAACACGTGCGAGTGCGTGTGATAGGAATTTGGCAGGGTTCTATTCAGACCGCTAATATGCTTCTAGAAGCTGAGAGGGAGCTCGCCGGATCTCGGTTGCTAACAGGAAAGCGGGGAGAAAGGCGAGGGTCGAGCGGGAAAAACGCGGCGGGCGAGACGTCGCCGGGACAGGAAGAAGATGAAGGGAGAGAAATGAAAAAGCGTAAGAGGAATTCGCGCGCGGCCAGATGCGCGGAAGTAGTTGGCGGTAACGCGATATTATTTCTCCATGCAAACAGGAGCGTACGTGACCGCGATGTTAACTATCCCATTTTCCTCCCGGCTCGGTATCGGACACGGCCGCCGCGACGCGGGGCTATTAATCAATTTGGAGCCGGTAATACGATTCTGCTACCTACCGGCAAAGAACGTGGTTGCACATTCGATCACAGTCTTGGCGACACGCCAGCCCTCGTCTGCCTATAGATTTAGACGGCTCCTCATATCTGACGTTGCCTCTCCTCGAGCGGCCAAGTGTCGAACCGAGGCACGGCTGATAAATATTCCGAGCGCGTCCCGCGGGAACAGTTCGCGATACCGGGACGAACAAAATGCCCTCCCAACGATTCTCCGCTGGATTTCTACTGATAATGGCCCGGAAGGAAATGGGGTTTGTGTTATTTTATTGCGGAGGGCGGTTTAGAATTGAAGCGAAGGGGTGGATTTTGAAACAAGTATTTCTCCCATCGCTTTCGGTATGCTCGTTAATAATTTTCGGTATCTGAGTCAGGGAACGTGCAATGAGTCGGGGAAAATGACGTTGGCATCTTAATATGCGAACTTCGGTGCACGAGCTTTGCGCGGGTAGGAACTCAACCGAGGGCATAATTCAAACACACTGATAACCAAAGTCGACTGGTTCCGCGTAATAGACACTGACTAGGTCTTGTTACGCTCGTGCGGCGTCGCACTGTTTGCGTTTATAGTTTGTAAGTGATTTTCGTGATGAGACGATCCGATGAGTAACGACGAATTATTATTCAATCTGTTTTCGGCGCACGGTTCGGTCAATTTTACTTAAATGCAGAAGTAAGGGGGTTATTCCCAATTTTATTTCAAATAACTTCTTGAATAGTTCTAAAATATCTACAGTTTCTGGTAAATTGTTGAATTTAAAAAAGAGATTCATGAAAAAAAAAATAAAATTGACCGAACCGTGCGCCGAAAACAGATTGATTAATTTTTACGGTCGAAATTATACTTATAAATGACGAATTATTATTATAACCGGTGCTGCGTAATTGATTTAATTGGGTGGGCGAAGGTAAGAGGCGAGTTCTGGGTAGGTGGAAAGCTAGATTGTTTATAAAAGTATAGAGGGAAATTGTTTCTCTTACCGTTCGCAGGTCAAACTTTCTTTGTAAGGTAGTTGACCCAGTCGTCGATCGGTACCCAGTCGTCGATCATTTGAATTAATATTGAGATTTTATAAGGTTTTTGAACAATATTGTGTAAAGGACAAAATTGCAAGTTAATATTTAAGAGTCTTTACCTACATATATCATCACAATATTATTCAAAAAACTTATAAAATTTCAATATTTAAGTGATCGACGACTAGGCCTAAACCGATCGGCGACTGAGTCAACTACCTTATCACCACTTTATATCTATGAACACCACCCACCGCAATTTTAATAGCAACAATTTATCCTCCTTCAACGAAGCCTCGACTCTGCCCAAAAAGTGACCGTGTCGCTTTGATCCGTGGCGGAGTCACCGGGCCACGGTTAACGTTCCCTGCCGTTTCGCAAGAATATTAATAGAATCGCCGATAAATTTCCTAAAAGCCTTCGGTCGAGCGGCACTTACGCGGGCGGCAACTTCCCGGGCAATTAAAGGTGAATTCAGGTCAGCCCGTTGTAATTAATAAGCTGTCTAGTGCACCAAATTGATGCGTCGTCAAACAACAGGAGCAATTCCTCTCGCGTGGCGGGACAACAACATTTCCGCGCGCCGACCAACCGCGTGCTTAACGAGTTTTCCGCTTTTCCGCGCGCCCACGGAACACGTGCTCGATACCAGCGCGATACTCCACGCGTAACATTAGCCCGTTTACAGTGTCAATCGCCCTGTTTTTTTTCTCCCTTCCTTCCGCAAATTCTGTTACCGCCCCGACGATCCCAGCTCGAAGGGGCTGATTTGCGGGGCTGGAGGTTCGCTCGTGGTTGGATCTCGAGAACAAAGGATCCGCGGGATTCTTCCCTTTGTATCGCGAAGCTTTCCTGTCGCCTTCTTTGGTATTGTATTCGTCTTCCATATTTTTCGGAATTTTAAAGCAGACCCCGCCGAGTGGCTCTGCGTAACCGCTGATGCAACGGAGGAATTTTATTCCCCGGGAATTCCAGATAGATCGAGATGGATTTCCCTGTCAGAGGAGCGCGATGATTTAAGGCATCGGAAACGGCAGTCCGTTGTGCGGTTTGCTGGATTCAAATGCAGTGTTCTCGCGAGGGGAAGGTAACAAAACCCGCGCGCGCGCGGGCTTCCCCCTTTCCCTTGCATTAATTGTCCCGCGGTCATTCGCGATGGCTAACTTTGTCGACCAATCGGGAATATCGATGAGCAGGGGAGTGTAACCTGAATCCGCGGGCTATTTCCGTCGGGGGATAAAAATTCCATCGGGTCTCGCTGGGACAGAGCTCACCGGGCGCTAATAAAATTATTTCTTTCAAGGATAACGGGTCTGCTTGGAGGACATCTTCTCACGCCGCGGCATCAATTAAATCGGAATTAAACCGCGGTAGTAGTGGTGGTTTGTTCGGATGTTTTCTGTAGTAGGAGATTTCGATGGAAATTTTTATGGAAGTCGATCGACTCGCGGGGGTGTTACGAGGTTACTGCAAAGAGGTAACTTGGATAAATAATAGTTCGCAGAATTTAAAAGTGACAGGTGCTGGGTTGCGTAAACGTTCTATGGAATAAAAACTTCCGACCCTTGATTGAACGCTTGTGTATTATACAAGACAACGCGAAGCTCTCGGAAAGCTTCTCGAATCCCCTCGCGATGGCAGTTGCATTTCCAGAGAGTGCATTTCACTCTGTGCATGCGCATCAGCTCGAGCAACATCAGCCGGCTCGCGAATTTGCTCGGTCGCGTGCAGCGAATACAAAAATAATAGGATTCGATACCATCGGCCCTTGGTTTTCGACCAACTTCCAGACCACCCAAATGGCAGACATTACAATGGCGGTCGAGGGGCCTCTGATAGCAATCAATCCCTTTCACCGGCACTGTAACGCTTCAGAATGTCACGTTTAAACTCCGCCGACAGAATTTTGCGTATCGCCTCCACCTACGTGCTCGATAAAATCGACAGATTTCTACGCGGGAACGGTACTATGTATTTCATTTCAACTGGAACGACTCGAGTAGATCCCACAGTGTGTCACAAACGTTCCTCGCTGCCATTCATGATATTAAACGAAAATCGAGGAGGCTCCTAGCGATTTATTATTGTACAACGATGGGTGGAAGGAAGATTAAGGTAACTTACTTGTGCCCCCATATCAGGTAACCCCCACGGATGCAAATATTTTTATCGAAAATTCAATAAAATTCAGTACTTAATAATACAAATTTATTTAAAGAATAAAATCAAGTTTCCTCATTTTTTACAAAGCTCCTGAAATACTTCAACCGCAGTTACATTATTCTCTTTTTCCTTTTTCTTCAATAATCTTTTCTAATAGAGCCATCTTATTTCTGTTGCAGTTCACAGTTTCAAACTCCCTTCCAACCCCCAGCGCACTTCCCCGCGCTTGCATCGCTCCACTTTGATTCGCCAGGAATTATCGAAAGCGAAGTAAAGCGAGGCGTCCGGGAGGCGAGAAGCAATTGAAGTAGAAGTTGCGGGAAGAATCGGAGAACCCGCGAGCGTCCGGGGCAAGCGTTTTAAAGATTTCCAGAATTACGGGGAGGAAGGAAGCAAGAAGAAGCGGAGAACCATCGCGGTCGAGTAACGGCGTCTCATTCACGGGGGAGCTTGTAATTCCGAGCGCGTCGTTTGCGAAATCGTAAAAGTTGCGGGCCGCCGCGCGGCGAGTGTCCAGGAAAATTTTAAAAAGTTCCTCTCCGCCGAGAGGAGCCTCCTTCGAGATGGATTATTGTGCCTGAGCAGCGGGAAGCTTCGCCCACGCGAATTCGATATTAGAGGAACATCGGTTTCATCGAACCGGAGTAATGCGTTCTGCACGAGCGCGGGAGCTTGAGAATCATAAAAACGAGTAAGCCCATCAAAGGACGAGATACGCTGGACGTAGTGTCCGAAATAAACTCTGACAGAACCAGTCGCCAGAGTTATTCGTGCGTTAATACGTACGTCACGGAAAATCAATAAAGATATCGCTTACACGTGCTCTGTATTCCTCCACCTCGAGAAACATCGCCCTCGCAGACCCCGCCGGAACATCTTTCCTCGCGTTCTTCTTCCTTCTTAAGCAACTTTACAACGGTTATTTTCGATAGGGGAGAGTGGGGTAATTCCGAACGCGGTGGTTACGGCATGTTAATAAATAAAAACTGATGTTCCCAGGGCAGTCTTAACAAATTTGAGCGCCCTGGGCTAAAAAATTTTGGCGCCATAGCCCCCAAGGGTACAATTTCTCCAGATAAAAATTTTTATCTCGAAAATTGAAAAGAAAAAAGTATTTTAATATATTTTATTCTTAAGCGCCCTTGAATCACAGGCGCCCCTGGGCTATAGCCCAGTTAGCCCATTGGCAAAGGTGGCCCTGGATGTTCACTGTACACTAGCTAATAGTTTAGGTGGTATCCAACGCCGTGCAGAAAGTAATAAATACAGAACGATCGTGCTAGTCAAGATAAACACAATTTATTATTTTCATCATGTTTCAAGTAATATTTTGTCCATCTTCAATTGGATATAATAACTGTTGAATTAATGATACAATTGGGATTTTTTAAGATGAAATAAAGCACTTTTTTACCAACATTTTGTGACCAACGCGTTGCTTGAATTATGATTCTAACTTCTGAAATAAATTCTTTTTTATTTTTTTATGCCATGGGGTAATGAGGAACTACTCGGATGTGGTAATCTCGAACCTTTGAGATTAGCAACGATAACCGATTTTGACGAAATTTTCAGCATATATAGAACTTACTTAAATCTACAAAACGGATTTTTGAATTTCTATTACAGGCTCAGACAAAAAAAGTTTAAAAAACGACCTTTACTATTTTTTTTTATATTCCGACCATTTGCAATTTTTTTTCTAACGCACAAGAAGAGGATTTTGAAAAATACATTAGGTAGAGGTTGTAGCAACGTTTTTTATGGGTTGACCATTGAAATCGCGCTTTCTGTACGAGTTCTGCAATATTTATCACTCCGTTCGTGATTACCCCACGGCAAGTCGGGTAATTACGAACACCAAGGGTTTCTCTTTTTCACTATAAAGTTGATTTTTATCATAATTCTTCAAAAATTCGTCACAGTACTTTATAGATGAATAGTTTAAGTAAGTCTGTAAATAAAAAACAAATTCATTTCTCACACAGTTTTCGTTTTATTTGCTTTTTGGCTTAGGTGTTCGCCATTACCCCACTCTCCCCTACAGGACAGAGTACACCCGAACCCTTTCTGCCCGCCGAATCGCCGAGGGATGAATCATTAATAACATTCTAGTCCGGCTCCCCACTGCTTTCAGCCCGAGGATCCGTCGCGCTTCGATCCCCGAGCCCGCGAGTAGATTAACTGTCCCATTCTCGATTATGATCGAGATTGCGTAATCGAGAATAAGGAACGCAGACGTGAAAGGTCGCCGTGAGCTGACGCGTGCCAAAGAAAGAATGGAAACTAATTTATTAATTTAGCCAACTAATTTCCAGCCGGCTTGTGCCGCCCGTTTATTAAAGGCAGCTACTTTGATGTCGGTTTTAATTAATAAAACGGAGTGTTATGCAGGTGCTCGCATATCTGGGACGCATTGCTCGAGCTGCAACGTGAGCCCGCGCGAACCTGCTCGTTTCTGTACAGCGCTTGCACACCGACAATGCGACGAATGTTAATGGCAATTGGTCAGAATTCATGGTACAAATTTGCAAATAACCAGGCAGTTCTCCAAGAAGAGATTCTATTATAAATTACAACGTAGCATAATTCTGTTACAACGAATAACGTGACAAAGCGAAATGCCATAAATCCTCGCGTTCTTAAAATTCTGTTTCCACATACGTGCACGGGAATAACAGATTCCAATTACAGTGATACAGGGGCTTAACGAACGGCGGTGTCTCGCTCGCTGCATCCTCTTTAATGGAGGGCGCAGCAATACCGAACGCTGGCGAAAAATACCAGAAGCACCGGCGGGTTATAAACTCCCGGCGTTTTATAAACCGAGCGAGAAATTAGTAAATTAGTCGGGCACGTTGCCGCGATCCCGACCGCGGCCGTGTAAAGAGATGCGGTTGACAGTACTTTAAAAACGACCGGGGGTTAATGCTGCGGAAATCGATAACGAGAACACGTGTACCACGGGATTACGGGGGTGGGGAAGGTGGCTGAAAGGAGAACTCACCGCGAAATTGCGACGTTACATGCTCGTGTAACCGTTTCGAGTGTAACACAACGAGTGGGGCCGATAAAAGCTGTGTCATTTCCGCGAGGTTCCCGGCTGGGCGAGCTTCGGATTATCAACTGAACGAAAGATCGAGTCGAGAGCGATTCACTTGGGAGTCTGTAGGAGCTAGAATTTCGTAGCAGCGAAATTTATATGTACATTCGGCGAAGGAGAAAGTTAATCCTGATATGGACCGGCGGAATCGATAAAGGGTCAGGCTCGACGGGAGGGTTGCCGGGGATAAGGGTGTTTAAATTTCGTGGGTTCGCAGGCGGGGGTAGACTTAAAGGGTGCGCGAAGGGAAAGGGGAATCCATGGAGTGTTCGTTAACGTGTAAGGACAAACTCGTTTAGCGCTCTGATTCGGGCTTTTAAAGTGTTTGAATATATGAGTGCGTTGGCGGGTGCGCGACGTCGAATTGGGAGCACGGCCGCGGGGTTCGCACGCGGGGACTCTGTTTGCTCGGCTCTGGAACACAGGTCTCCGTGATTTCTTTATGTAAATTAATGTAAACCGAGTTCGTAAATTTTCTATGAAATGGAACGTATTGCCGTGGCTTGGGAACGCTTTTTTAAAAATTCAAGAAGGTAGGTCCCTTGGTTTTAGATATTAATTCTAATAGAAGTGACTCATTAATGCTGAAATCATCTGAGCGAACATACTTTACGCGCCGGAGGCGCAACAACGATCGACGGTGAAAAAAGATAAGGGGACAGAGCGAGTTTTCGCATTTTATAGTTTTTCTCTCCCCCTTCCCCAGCCCATCGGTAAACCGCATTATCCCCGTGGGACGCACGCCCTTCACAATCAGTTTCAGAAAGATTGGGGGTAACCTGTATCGACAGACTCTCCCCCATTCCCTTGCGTGACCTCTTCCCTGCGAAAACAGAGAGGGGAGTGCGAGCCGTGAGTAAAATTCTAAGTACGCTCGCTCGGACAATGAAGAAATGTAGTTTTAAAAAAATATCCTGCACTCAACGATGTTTATAATGCACGAAGCACGTGACATACACGCCGCTGCAGCGCGCACCCCCGCAGGCTCAAGTGGCGACGCATTCGCCTCCGTTTTTACACGGAATTCCATGCAAATTTCTGCGTCATCTGATAGTTCGTTTAAAACCCACGTCACGCTCGTGGAAAATATTTGTTTGCTTTCGACGCGTTCGGCGGAATATTCAATAAAAAGCATCCTTCAAAATGGACACTCTAGAATAAAGGGCGCGTGAAAATCATCCACATTGCAATTTCGCGAATTCTTTCACCGAACAGCGTAGCAAAAACCGAATTCAACCAGTTATCTTTCACCTCTCAAAAATATTAACTTCCTGCAATATTCTATATTACCCTTTGGAAGTGTGATAGCAAGGGAAATTATGGCGCGGCGGATCACGGACGCGGACGTACGTGCAAACGATTTACATCCGATATGCATTGGCAAACAGCGGGCTGTTTACAGTTTCGTGGGCATTGTGTCTCAGCAATTACAAGCTGCCGCATTTCCCCCGTAAATTACGGTTGCGCCGCGCGATGCTTCTTGGGCGCCATTGAAAATGTCCCTAGCGCCCTTAATTTATCGCCACCTATTTACGCCGCTCTCATTCAGACGGCGACTTACGCGTCACGTGTATAACTCTTTTTAATTACTTACGAAGCGGCGAGAGTGAAATTCTTCCCTCTGCTTGGAACGAGTTTACGTTCGTTCTGCGTATATCTTCGTAAGACCTGGATTCTTTGATAATGGAGAAGGCGACCCAGAAAACGCGACACCCACGCGACACATGTGTCCCTCCCCGCGCGCGCACACCGGCGACGGACCTTGCGCGTGGGCGAGCGTCGATGCAACGTACTACGAGGAATGCAATTGCATCGCGTACGCGATGCATTCATCCCACGCGTAACGGGCCAGCTAAAAGGACAGCTATTCTGGCTTTGTAACGTTACTCTCGATACTTACAAACGCGAAAGGGAGCCAGTCCCCGCCGTCTACAGCGGGCACAATACGTCGCAATGGAGCGGCACCGACAAAGTCGCTGAGTTTCGGCGACAAACGGCTGCGACCAGCGGTTCGCGCGAACCCTGGGAATAACTGCGGTGCAGTGTTGTACGGATTTCGCCACCCTCGTTACTTTGCCGCTGCGGATGGAGCACTAAGGGCGGGTGTAAAACTAGAGCCACCTGGTAAGCGGAGGCAGTGGATTCGTATTTACAGCGGGGAAAGGACAGATTAAACTGCGGAGGGTGGCGAGAGTAAGACTGGTTTGTTGGAGAATTTGTGTACCATAGATTGGGAGCTTGCCAGAATGGGTCAGTGATGCCTGGTATTAAGTCACTTATTCTGTTTTCCAGCGCTGTATGAAATATTTGAAAATGTTCCCTGACATATAGGTATTAGGGTAAGTTTTTTAAAAATTTCTTCTGACCCTCTCAGAAGCTTCTAAATAGTTTAAAAGAATTTTGTCTAAAATTGTATTAAAATATATTAAGGATTGAAGATCGCTCAATGGCAATGAAATATTACTATTTTGGTATAAATTTAAGAAATTTTTTTTTCTTTTACAGCTTGTTCTAACTGGTTGGGGAACTTTCGTTGTTATAGGTGCTAGGGCCAGTATCTAGTATGGTACCCGGTTTTACCCAGGCCACGGTGTAAAATCGTAAAAATAAATCATATTTTAAATCATTATTTTTTGTATTTTTCCTTTTATTAAACAAATTGGATATGCACTATTATTTAAAAAAGAGGTTATTCTAACGAAACCCAATTTGTTTTTTACTTAATTATGTAAAAGTTTTGAGATTTTATTCTTAACGACCCGATTTTGCCCCGGTCTCCCCTGCATGCGAAATATAAAGTCCTTCAGCGACCTTTATATATCAAATAATATACAAATAAAAAACACGAAGATTTTTTTTTGTCAAATAGAAGATTTTTTTCTGTATTTGTCTCGTTAAACAGTAATAAAGTGGAAATAATAATAATAATAATAATTTTAAGAAGGTCAGACAATATATATTTTGAAGTTGAAAAATAAGAACCACCCTAATAAGTATCACATAGTTTTGCGGCCATTTAAAATGATGCACTGAGAGCAACAACGGCCAACTCACATTAAAAAGAATACAACTTTTCTTATTTTAGGTACATGACTTTTAAGTAGTACAACCAATTAAAATAGATACACTATTACTACTAACTCAATTTCGCAAAGAATATCAATGCCTCAATTAATGAACGCACAGAAAAGCTAAATTCTTGATTAAAATGTTACTACGCCAAAGTCTATACACTTATCCACCCTTTCGAAGCCCATTGAAAGAATTCGATCACTCTAGAAAATTAAGAAGAAACCGCGATCAAAGGGCAAGGTCGAACAAAGGGCCCCGAGGAATCAACGCGACAAGCCCAGCACCCCATCGCCGCGCGAGGGAAATCGGTAAAACACTTCCTTTGTTGTACCTATCGTCGAATGCAAGCGTCTTCCGACCAGGGACGAAAGATGTGCCCGATGTAACGTGCACATCGGGGAGGCAAACAATCGGTAGCTTCCCTTGCCAGTGTTTCGATACGAGGGCGGCGTTCCCTACGCCCATTGTTCTGCGCATCGTAAATTTCGATTGAATAGACTGATCAATAGGCACGATGGGGGGGTCGGAGGGGGAGTTGCTGGCATTTAAAGCGATTTATAAAAGTTGCTTCCTCCGGCCGTGCTCGACGTATCATCGCGAGCTCGGCCCCGGGCCTCGATGCATCCATCGACCATCGAGACCAACTTCCACGGGAGAATTATGCGACTGGTCGTCGGGAAACAGCGCCTCGCTGGGATAATCCGGGGGAAAATATGTCTCCTACTGTTCGGACCGAGGCACAACAGCCCGACTATCTACCGATCCAGAGAAATTAATTACCTCGGACGTATCAGCGTCGCGAGGATTATGACGGACTTTTAAACTTCGCCGATTAAAGTTTCGCGGCGGATTCGACCCCTTCACGGGGAGCGATTCGAAAGCTTCTAATTGATTATCGTTACTCCCAACAGGCGTTCCATCTTCGAGGACTTTCTTTCCGGTCAGGATGTTCATAAAGAAAATTTAATTCCGTTTGTAACGGGCAGAATTTTCCGAAGAGGTAACAACCACTGTTACAAATGAGAGCACGCAATTATAACTAAATTTCTTCACGCGCGTTTCATTCATCCTTGTCGAAGCGGGATCCCTTTTCGCTACACCAAAAGGTGAATGGCGTTCAATTTTTCATTCACGGTCGTCCCATTTTTTTCCCCGAGACAGGCTCGACGCAATCAGGAATCGGGAAGGAAAATATAGGGGTGTTATGTCTGCTCTGTCAATAGTAGCGATTCGAGGGCCACTCGAGGACTTTCAAGCCGAAGGGGGAGCTGACAATCGCGCGAAATGGCGAGATTGATACTCGGGTTGAAACGGCGATGTCGCTGCGGAGGCTTCTACCTTGTTATCCTTAACAATAAGGGGGAAGAAAGATTTTAAGGCAGCAGGGTTGCCTCCACGGCTCGCCTATTTCGTTCGATTCGACGTGCGAGGAAATTAATGCCCGGGCCGAGGAGATCCGCTCGAGGGGGGGAGGAGGTGGGATCTCCGGCAGGAAAAGCTGCGAGCCCGCAAAAGAGAAATAGCCGGGAAAATCAGACGCCGCGCGGGGCTTCGACGGAGCCTGTAGTTTACGCTGCTTTCTGGTGACGAAGAATGACTACCCCCACGGACTGGAATCCCAGCAGAGCAGACCTAATTGCCTCGCTCCTTTTACACTCCCGTTACGGTAACAAGTTGGAAAGCCGTCCACTTGACTTATCGCAACAATATAAATATTACCTCGGTCCCGGTGTATCGCGATAAATACACCGTCTCGGAAAACTTCCGAGAAACCAGAGGGCCCATTCCCAGTGATACATTTTCAGGGCTGTTTAAAAAGCACAGAATGCTCCGGGAAACTTCGCTGCAGGAAGCGTTCATGACTTTGAAATGAGACGGAATGTTTAAAACTTTAAGAGACAGGAGAATCTTAAATGGAATTGCTGACGAGACTGCGCGACTTTTAGCAAAGTTTTCTTCGTATTAGATAGTTTCGCAGGGGGGAAATATTTGAAACAGTGCGTGCCGTGGACGGTAGGAGAAGATACACTGAGAAACAACGGAGAGGTCAGCGAGTAAGTAGAAGCGGTCCTTATATGGTCAGACGGAGGGTATACAAATATCGCTTCATAACTTTTCAGGCGTTCATTATTTTAAAAATTGTTTCTAGTAAAAGTTGCTCGGCTCGATATTTAATAACTAGTACGTTTAAAATTCCCCTGTCACTAATCTTTTCTCTCCCCTAATATAAAAAGCATGAAGTTTCACCACACATTTTAATGAAGCAACTTATGATAGACACACATTGTTCGCTCGTAGTCGTATCTTGGAAAAAGATGGGGCAGAAGCCGAAGCTCTGCGAGATACTTTCCCAAACAACCTATAATTCACTACCTTAGCCGCGAAGGGATACAATACGGTGGCAGGAGTATAGACACTCTTTCCCCTGTTAAATTGTTAATCGATATATATCGCAACCTGCTCCCTCGTCCCGAGCAAGGGGCCATCCACCTCCCTTCGCTCGGCCATTTTCCCCGCTCCTCGGATGCCTGGGAAGAACTAAATGGAGGACTCTCGTGATTGACACCCGAGAAATGCGAACCGCGCTGAAAGGAGAGTCGAAACTGTACGGGGCCTGGACGCTCTTGGAGAACAAACTTCCCGATGGTAGGAACAGTTTAAACTGTTAAACGGAATAGTTCCCGCTGCCCCTGGATCCTTAGTGGAAACAAACTCGAGTAATTCTCCGAATTCTTCCAACGTTTTACGCGCTTCTCAAATATTCACTTTGCGAGAGTTTGCTTCTTCCGTGCGTACACTTACGATTATAACTTTGATTAACATCCAAAACCTGGGATGCTCTGGTAATTATGATAGAATCAGGGATATTCAAATTCCTCGATCGAAGTGTGGAGAATGAAAAGGAAACGCTTATGGAGGAGAAAGAAAAATTGCAATTTATTGCGAGAAGTTTTCGTCACGCGGTCTCTGTTAACTAAATATCTGCATAATAAACTCCGTGGCGCACAGCGCGCGGATAATTTACCATAATGCGATCCGTGATGGTTTAATTCGTTGCTTTTCCCGGCCCCATTTCCAGCACGTTTCAATATGTAATTGCCTTTCAGCCCTGATGCCGCTTCTATATATCATTTCGGCCGTTCAATAATTCCATTCACCCGACGCAAAAGCGTACCGCGAGGTTATCTACTGGCACAGTAATTCTTAAAGCTTCTTCGGCAATAGAGCGTCGAAACACAGAGAAATCATTCATCTTTTCCTTTCGCGAGGGGGTTTCTATTGCCCGCGCAGAATGTCGCATTATTCCGTGTAAATGGAAACACTGTGTAATTAGCAGCGAGGCGGTTAATCCGCGGAAAGGGAATGCAGTTCCTGAGGACGGTCCCTCGGAAAGGGGGGGAAAGAGAGAGAGAGAGAGAGGTGGTGGGGGAATTGATTAAAGTGTCCCGAACCAGAAAATAACTTTATGAATCGATTCGTTGGACGTTATTGTGATCCCTCTTTTCTCGATTGGCTGCTCGTAAGACGAAGAGGAATCGCCCCTCTCTCCCGCTAGCAAATTTCCTGGGCGAGCAGGGAACTTATTGGAACATTTGAGAAATATAAACCGAGGGCAGACGCATGGCGGGACAGCCGCCGGAAAAGCGAGAAACGTGACACCCTTTTTACCCTATTTTTCATCTGCCCGCGTATAAATCATCGGGGATCGTGCGTCAGTTTCGGGGGGAGACGGGCGAGAGGGCAAATTACAGTGTCTCTCCGCAAGGAAAATTACAGATATCGCCTGCTGCTAGCCGACCTGGATACACTGCGTGGAATTTTCATGGATCTTTTCCCACGACCCCTCTTCTCGTCTAAGAATATCGCGTTACACGCCACGACGAAGGGCGCAGCATTTTTTCCAAACGAATGTAGTGGGAATTACTCTGTTTTGAACTCGGCAGAGAGTTCTATTCAACTTCCCATCGTAATTTAATTTGCCCCCGGAGTTCGAGGGGAAAAAAGAAGCGTGAAGCGGCAAACGTGCAAATGTTATCAGAAGTGTTCTGCCAAGGTCTGATTTCAACGCGATACCTACAATAACTCCGTGGAATGTTCGACATCGTCTTATTGTGCGAGCAACCCGGCAAGCTCCCTTGTCACAGAATCTACGAATGCGAGGAATGCGCTGCTCTCACTGCGAATATGGAAAAAACTACACGATCCCATGACCTACTGGAGGTTGGTTCTAGATTTCGTAGCCTGATTCCTCTTCTCGAGCGAAGGCTAAGTGCTCCTGAGGTAAACTTAAATGATTGATTATTTGATTAATCGATGGGAGCCGGGCTGCTTTTAAGACTGCTAGTTTGAAGCTGCTTCCACGCGTAATAACTAATCGCTAACTACGCGCTCGAGTGGATCCCGACGCCTTTTACTCAATGCTTCCGAGTTCCACTGGCGATCATCGATTTCTAATTGCTCCCTTTGGCGAGGGATTTTTTTTTATCGAAGTGGAAAATCAACGATCGTTCTTTCTATAATTCCTATAATTTCTCCCAAAGTCTCTGGGAGCGGAGTCGCTGGGCAGGTGGCCAGAACGGATCACGGGTTTATCAAAAATTCATGAAACTATCGTGGACAATGCGACGTCGAAGCGAACCCGCGAATATACGATCGCCGAGTACGTAGCGGCATATAAATAACGTATCTTCCGCGGCGTAAACTCTGCAAAATTCAAGGGAAAAGTGGACACTCGTAAATTGTTCATCCCGCGGCCTTAAATCGAAGCGCGCACCGCACGCGTACGCCCGCCCGTATTTGCCTTGGAAACGTTTTGAAATTAAACGGGCCGCGCCACGTCCCGACCCTATGCTCCCTTTCCGCGCGCGATAAAGCGCCAGCAAAGTCGTTACTACCTCCTCAAGGGTGGAAACATCCACGGTGTAACTAATTCGGGCACTACAAAGCACCGAAACTAATTTAACAAAATTGCCGCGTGTTTGATACGGAAGAATTTGTGACGATAAATTTTCAATGTCAGTATTGGATGCTTACCAAAAGCTTCTACTAAATACAAAGATTTATATCAGAAATCTGTGCTCAGTCGATTAAAAAAAAGACTCCACACAATTATATCGACTCAAAGAAATTTATTTATTTATTTATTTATTTATTTATTTAAAGTCCGGAGGATCTTAGAATTTTCTTCCGTAAAATTTCACTTTCTTCCGTGGAACGTCCCTGAAATTGAAACAGTAATATCGCGCTGTATGTGGGACGAGGAGTTGTCCGTTTACGCGATGAGTTCATCAGGTAAGAATAATTCGAGCCAGTAATCCGGAAATATCGAATGATGTGTCACGGCGGCCATTAATAATTTCCGGCTCGGTCTCCCTCTAGCGTTGAAATTTCAGCCCCTCCCGATATATCCTCGGACCGCGAATAACCGGCGGAGTTTGTATGGATGCAGAATATCGCGTCGTTTCTGCTGCAGGCTACCTCCTAACTCGACTAAAAACCGCAAATTCGAAAATCGATGGTCGCGCGGCTCCGAGAAGAGAGCTCTGCCTCCGTCTCGCTGGCGCAATCCCCCTTCCTCCACGGAATTTCCCAGCTTTTCCGGGGTCTCGGCCGTTTCATTAGACCGCGAATTTTCGTCGATTGTTCGCGCAATTATCGACAACGATAATTACGAGTGGAAAGTTTCCGAGTAGCGTAGGTAACGCGTTTACACCGTTTACGGGACGCTTTCAACGCTTGTCTCAGCTGTTTACCTTCGAATGAGGGACAATAATCGATTTAAGGGCTAATGTTTTCCGGCGCGGCTACGCTTTCGGCGCCCCGCGCTCTTTATTATTCGGAGCGCGTCGCTTATAGAAGCTATCAACTGGCCTCGTAGAATTATTCGACAGTTGCAGGCACAACAGCAAGATGACTAAGGTAAAAGACCCAATACGTGGACACGTCCCAGTAGCTGGACACTGGTGCAAAAATACTGATTAGTACATTTAATATCCGCTTTATCCAAAAAAGAACTATTTTATTAAATTATTCAAATATTTAGTAAAATATATTCATATATATATTTGACTAAATATTTGAATAATTGAATAAAATAGTTCTTTTGCATCAGTGTCCAGCTACTGGGACGTGTCCACGTATTGGGTCTTTTACCTTATTTGACGATCTCGAAAAACAAATGAAAAAGGCAATTCTCCAATCGCGGATGTGTGTTATATAATTAACCGACGACAGGTCTTCAATTTCATCGGAGAGACTGTCCTTCCCGTTATAATTTAATAACAGGCCATCCTGGTGTAATAATAGAGTGTTAATGGAGCAAAAGGGATTATTCAATCTCGCCGTTCCTGAAATTTTAATGGAGCGCCTAGGTGGAAATTGAGACTGTGATTGGTCCTGCTTAAAAACTGACTGGGATCGCGCTATTATTAAAGCACACAGTACGTTTAACTATTCTTTAAAAACGTCACTCTTCCCGCCATCGAAATCCTCTTCCCAAAGAAAATATCGCCGTCGAACGTTCGGGCCATAAATTTTTAAAGAACCGCCTATTACCAGTCGACGCTTGGTTACGTGCGGAACGAGCAGAGAAAACGGCACCGTTCGTGGCAACTCGAACGATGTATACGCTCGTCGAAAAGTCGAGGCGTCCGAGGCTCGTAAATTTCGACTAATTGCCCGAGCGGCGGTGGGGAGGTTTGCGGGGGTGATAGGGACTGGCCATGAAAATTGTGGACGGTAAACAAGGCGGCTAAAAAACAACCGTGTCGCCTGGCAATGGCGAGGGGCGATATAAGAGGGAGGAACGAACGTGACGCATTCTTCGAGGTCAGATTTCCCGGAGAAGCCTCCGCCTGGCTGGACTTTGCGCCCCTCGAGTCCCACGCCAGAGCCGCTCGTTAGCTTTCGTAGGTAAAATAAAACGGCCCGGATAGAAACGTCCCCCAAGGGGATCCCCTTATCTCCCTTAGTAACGCTGCTCCCGCGAGCATCCAACCCTCCGATGGGAAACATCTTGACCGTCTTACTGCACCGATGCAAGCCCGAGTGGAACAGAAGCATGTAAGCGCCGGAGATACACCGAGTGTCCCGACCCTCTGACCGGATGCTCGATGCCTCGTCGGATATGGCGAAGATACCTACAATACATATAATACTTCCAACGCGGAGTGTGGTATCAAGTGTCCACCGCCAGCTTCCATTTTCCTATTCAAGTCTTCTCTCCACCCCTACGAGACGCCCCGTCACGCTCTTAATGGGATAAGAGAGAAGAAATCCCGCGTGGGTTGGTAGCTTCAGAGAGAATATTCTACGCAGAACGGAGAGGTGTATCTCACGCCGAATGATCATTTCCTCTGTTAAAATATCCTCGCCTAACTATCGGTAGGGGCCCGATTACATCGCGGCCACCCCAATTAACTGGAATAATCCAGCTGCCACTGGGAGGCTTGGATCATCGCCCAGTGGCTCATCGATCGCGATCCATCCCTTTCGCCACTGCGAAACAGTCCGTCGAGGCGCAATTGTCCGACGACCGTTGGCCAAGGACGACATTAATTGATTTCTTGAATTAGCCTCGTTGCCTCGGGCGCGTGCAGACGAACGGAACGCGTAGCCGTCCGGAAAGGTGAATTTGAATGGCCGCCACGTGAAAGGGCGGAGGGAAGGAAGGCGAAGGAGCACGGGGGACACCTGCATTCGACGAGGGAAAAGAGGGGACGGGGTGGGGTTGGACGGAGGGCAGGGTGGAAAAAAGAAAAGCTGCAGGGACGGGGATTGTGTTCGGGGAGAGAAAAACAGAAATGGGGCTCGGCAGTTAATATCGGAGCGAATGGGAGAGCAATCGGTATGAAACGAAGCGGAATGACCTTATTGCCCTGGACGAGTGCAATCTGCAATTGCCTCGGCCAGTTACTACGATTGGCCACCGCCGATTTGCGGATTCGAATTCGGCGTCCGCGTTCCCTTTGACGAGATCCGTCATACGCGAGCGAAGTATTGCGGGAATACGATTTTAATAATAGTATTAAGGGATTGACTGGGTGGTGGTTCGTGATTTGCGCTGTTGGATAAAAATTTTTTGGAAGTTTGCAGAGGTGCTTGGTCTTTGTTAGAATTTTTATTTTAGGGTAGGGTTCAAGTGGGAAGGTTTTTTGCCTCG
Organism: Andrena minutula; assembly: GCA_929113495.1. NCBI lineage: Eukaryota > Metazoa > Arthropoda > Insecta > Hymenoptera > Andrenidae > Andrena > Andrena minutula. Next base: position 4,450,756 of record OV815996.1, on the reverse strand, counting down.
CTTGGTGGTTTATTAAGGTACGAGTGTGATTCGGAGAATTTTTGTTGAGATGAGAAAGTAGATGCAGCACGGGATGTGTTATTCAGAGATTTTGGAATAGATGTAAGGTGGGAAATATACTTACGTACGCGATCTTACTGAAATACTAAAACTTGCCCGTCCCTTGCGTAACGTAGATGGCTGTCGATGCTTCCATAACTGTTCGCGGCTTTAACGGCCATTACCGACAACAAGAGGCAGGTGAAGATGTAGCGATAAGGGTTCGTTAAAACTTAACTGCACAATGTATCGCCTTACGTAACATTTTAGACGGCTACCTTTGCTTGACACCGCTGAAGAAACAGTTTACGGCGCACCTGAATTTGCGTAATGCTGCTGGTACTTCGCTTCAATGATACCCCCATCGCAATAAAAAAATTGCACCTGCATTTTTCATGTGAAATATAAATAGAAATATAAATAGATTCCACGGATTGTCTATCAGGGATCAAGCTGACAGGAGCTCAGCGATCGCTCGGTACGATTTGCAGTGTTTAATAATTAATAGAGATTCCGTTAAATCCCTCGAGGGATTTCCACAATTCCACTTCAAGCTCTAACACAAGCTCAGAGTTCCAATGAGCGGTAACTCGAGAAGAAAGCATCTGGTGACTTGAAGACGGTGGTCCGGCAAGCATTACTACCCTAATTATTTCCGAAACTGCAGCAATTAGTCCCTCCTGTACAAAATGACTCTCGACCAGCATGGTCCCCTCCAGTTGCTAGAGTTCCGGGAGCAATTAAAGTGCCGGCAAACACTGCTCCAGCCTGTATTTGAAGAGCACCCTGACACAGTTCCGCCGAAATCCTTCCAGAGATTTATATCCGCCAGCGAGAATTCTGCGGATGATCGAGGGTGAACGTGCTGGAAGAACTCCGCCGCATGCATGTTGCGGGTTTCGAGGTATCGCGGCAACCGCTGACAGTCGAATTGAAAGGCCATTTGCATTTATAGCGACATGCCGGGCCGCGATGGAATCTACCAGGCTCGCCGTCCCGCAGACTTATTGGCAATCCATTTAAAATGTAATGCATACCTGCGCCAGCGCAAGCTAATAAATGATTTAAAGCAGTACTCTTTCCGAACTTCCCCCGTGAACCCAGATTGCCACGAAACGGTGCCTCAACAAGATGAAACGAGAATCCGTTGATTTCATATTCCTATTATCCTGAATCGCCGTGGACTCCTTGTCCGCTGGATTTTTCAAATTACCCGAAATCGCAGCGCTCGAGGAACGATATCCTTGCCCGAGAGTAACGAGATGGTACCCGCAGATAAACGTGGGAGGATATCTCAACATGGCGACGCCGCAAGGATCTCGATTTCTTCCCTGAAAATTCCGCGCGAATTCGATCACGCTCGCGGTGCCCTACAAATACGGAAAAAGGTGCAAGGACGCTGGGCAATTTGAGTTTTATATACAGACTCACCTGTAGCCAGTCGGAGGAAGGTCAAAAGTACGGAGGGAAAATTCACGAGCGCGAAATTGGAAGGCCTTTGAAAGAAGGGAAGTAACACTTAGGAAGGGAAACAAAATCCGCTTGCGAGCGGAATCGGCAATTTTCAATGGAAAATCTCTCGTGACAATTGGGAGTGGACAATTGAATGAAGAATATTGAGGAAAATGCACGTCGAACCGGAAGATAAAACTATAAAAGCAACGGAACGCGAGAAGCTCTCACTGAATTGGTAGAAATTTTTGCGAACGATCGTGGAGGAAGAATTTATCTAGATGCTAAGGATCGGTGCGGATTGCACATGGGGCGGCTTAAAATCCTATCAAACGAGTGGAAAGGTCTATTAGCTGTGGCTCTGGAAGTGAAGGGAGCTGCAATCCGTGCACGTTCTCTCCGCGAGGTATGTAAGTATTGGCTTTGTGGAAACGGGAACGAGGAGAATTCTCGTGTAAGACATCTCTCGCGATCTTAGACAATGATATACTCTCTCGGGGAACGTTGTCTGTTTACAAATGTAACCGTGCGGTCTGACTTCCGGAGGAACAATGACGATCCATGGATTACTCGACCTGAATACATTTAAGACGCATTTAAACGCGGTTACTCGAGGGGGTGTTTTTCGCGAGAGGAACAATTCAGATTCCCTAACAGTATGGATTCCAAAAGCGATTTAATATAAGGGAGCGTGGGGTAATTAGTAAGGCGTTGGCTGAATTATGAGTCTAACCTTTGAAATAAATTCCTTTTATTTTTTTATGTCGTGGGGCAATGACGAACAACTCGGTTGGATTTTGATGAAATTTTCAGCATGTGTAAAAATTTCTTAAATCTATAAAACGGATTTTTGAATTTCGAATACAGGCTCAGACAGAAAAAGTTTAAAAAACGACCTTTACTACTTTTTTTTATATTCCGATCATTTGCAATTTTTTTCTAATCCACAAGAAGAGGAATTTGAAAAATACATTAGGAATAGGTTGTAGCAACATTTTTTATGAGTTGACCATTGCAACCGCGGTTTCTGTGTGACTTGTGCGATATTTAACACTCCGTTCGTGATTACCCCACGGCAAGTCGGGTAGTCACGAACACCAAGGGTTTCTCTTTTTCACTATAAAGTTGATTTTGATTATAATTTTTCAAAAAATCGTCTCAGTGCTTTATAGATGAATATTTTAAGTATGTTTGTAAATAATAAACAAATTCATTTCTCATATAGTTTTCGTTTTGTTTGCTTTTTTGCTTAGGTGTTCGTAATTCCCCCACTCTCCCTTAAACAGGCACAACGACAAGCATCGTATTTAATTACCGTGCGATCAAAAAGTATTCAACGAAATATTTTCGAGGCGCGAATCCGCAAACACAGTTTTAATTTATGAAACACCAAACAGAACCGAATTCTTTACCATCCTGTCTATCCGAAAGTGGCGTAGCATTTTCCTAAGTATTTAAACGCATTTCGAAGTTCCTTGCCTCCCTTATTAAGTGTCCTCTCGCGCATCAAACATTCATGCGACCAACTTGCATTTACGACTAGCAGCGACGCTCGAGCGTCTCCCCTGCATCCGACAGCCGCCTGCCTGCGCTTCCGCTCCGCTCGAGCCTCGAGGCGCGTGCACGGCTAGAAATTAACATATTAACAATCACGGCCGGCGATCTTCGCACGGATCTCTTTCAATCGAGCGGCTCCCTTCGACGAACCGTTCAGCGCCCGTAAACTACTTGCACCCTGTTAAAAGTTCCGAAAACTGATCGTCTCCGAGTAGCTTCGATTCCAATTTACGCCCCCCCGATCGAAATCGTTAAACCGCCTGACCTTATTTATGAACTTGCACGGTCCTCCCGCGAGACGCTTCGCATTCCAATTTAAAACTGTCCCGACGCTGCCTTTAATCGGTAATAGATCAATACTTTATCAGTTCGCAGGAGACTTCCGCGAGGCGCGAGAAATGCCGGCGAAACGAAATCCTCCGCGGAGGCCCCCGGAGCTACAGCTTCCCAATTTGAATTTAAGAATCGGTTGAATTTCCTTGATCTATAGTGAACAACTGATTTACGAGCTCATAGAGTCGACTGGAATCGCGCAGTTTATAGCACGGTCGTAGGAAAACAATAACACTCACTCTCCGACGTGAGAAATCGATAGTTTTCTGTACTGCTGGTTGGAATTTCGATAATGAAACACTTTTCTGGCATCTAATCCTAAATGGTAGTGAAATACAGTTGAGGATCTCGCAGCAAGGGGGTGCAGATTAATTTTTGACAGTTTTTGCGTTTTGACGTTTGATAGAAATCCGAGAGCAAATAATTCATTACAAATAAATAAAAATAGAAATAGTAATATTCATATTTTTTGGTCAAAAATAGAAATAGTAATACTAATATTTTTTCGTCAAAAATAGAAATAGTAATATTAATATTTTTTCGTCAAAAATAGAAATAGTAATATTAATATTTTTTCGTCAAAAATAAAAATAGTAATATTAATATTTTTTCGTCAAAAATAGGAATAAAAACTTAGCATCTCAATAACTTTTCCTTATTCTATGAAAAAATATATTTTTCAATTAGCATTCTCTTTTCAACGTTAACTCGAAGCAATACTTTTACAAACACTTGTTTCTAATTTACTCCAAGCTGCTAAAGACGGAGCATCGCCAGTCTCGCTGCAAGCTCCTCAATTCCACACACACTACAAATCCTCTTATTTACTCCAAGAGGAGAACAGCCCGAAAGATTTCAATTGATCCTCGCGGCTCGAGCAGCGCCAGCTCCCTCGCACCAGCAGCCGCTGTCTATACAAAACAAAACTCCCTGGCGATTACGCGCAATCGAGCCGAAAACCTTCGCCGGGCGTGCAATTTCGGGGAACGAGCCGAGAGATGGGCGGCGCGCGGATCCAGACACGGCTCTAAGGAGGACGTGATACCGCCTCGCCACCCCGTGTGTTCGCGGCTGCTCGCCAGACACCGTGCTCCACTCTTTTCTCCCATGATCCCGCGGCACGGGGAATGCAGGGCACGTCCGTGTTCGGCATCTGCACATGACAAGCGTCCCAAGCACGCACGTGCGCGAATATCGAGTACACAGCGGCGAGGAGGGGGCCGAAGCAAGATAAAAAGGGGGAGAGCCAAGAGGGAGGCGAGAGGAGAAATGTTAAACGATGCAGAATTCTTCACCCCCGTCAGAATTCCGAGCCACCGCTAGATTTTCGCCCAATTTCCCATCCGAAGCTCCTCCGAGGGGAAAGCGGGCAGTCTGCGCGTTACATAAAGGTTTTTATGTAGAACTTACAAGTCCAGCGTATTCCCCGTATTATTTCGAGCGACAGCGAGGGTTTCCCGGGAATTGCCTTCGGGGATATCAATCATCGATAGAACGGGGAAGGTATCCTGGTTACTTGATACGTCTCCATTTTTCGATCGGTAAGACGGATCGTAATTCCGTTCCCGTTTCAGAGTCAATTAAAATGAAAGTTAACGGACAAGGGGATGAAATGATTTCGAGAGACTCCTGTTAATTTTCCGCGAACGAAGGGCGCCGGGGAAGCGGCTCGTTCTTCCCTCCATTTCCGGCCCTCCGGTCATCCAGAAAATGGATAGTGATTCGACACCCATCTAACACACATTTTACCACAATCGACATGCCTGTGGACCGAAGAGAGAGAGGTGGTTGGTAAAAGGGAGGTGGTAGTGAACCAGCTCGTGTACGAGAAAGACTGAACGTGTGGAAAGTTTAGCAGCCCCCGCTGGCTGTCCCTGTGTTAGTGCCGGCGTTGTCAACACGCCTGTCACGTATGCAGGATTTCACTCTTCGCTGTGGTGCATCCACTTCCCAGCCTCTGAATTCCTGCTCCCGATGGGCTCGCGAACGAGGACGCAAAAGGACCGCGATAACCGGCGCAGTGGAAAACGTTGTTCGTTATCGATATTCAAATTAACATGTAGGGTTGTAGCGAACACTTGATTGCTAAAATCGAATCGATGGAACTTTGGGTTCGAAGAAATGAGACAATAATCGCGAGAGAATATTACATTCCGCTCTTTGAAATTCCACCAACTTAAAGCTAGTAATTACCAGCAGAAGAGAATAGCCTCGCAACGATCGATCTCACGAATCTAAGGAATCGGCGCAACGATTCAAGGAATTTTTCGTCGACCCGATTGCCCTCGCAGGGGGACACAGATTGCCCTCCCCCACTGTCTCCCCCCGAATCGCCAATTAAGGCAGTCTTATACGCGTCGATGAGCCATCGATTCTCGAGTGGGAGCTTCACGCCGACTGCGGATGAAGAATTACGAAGAAGGGACTAACTATTCCGGGAACGTCGAAAATCACCGTACTGAACCGTGCGGCGGGTCCGAGGAAACAAAACTGGACGAGCGCCTTTGATCTTGCATAATACATGAATTTGACGGCGAGTCTGTCACCAGGACTTTATAAAGTTGGCGAGCCGGGCGGGGAATTCGGACAGACAGGCGGCGGGGTGGGGCTGGGAGGGGCGACATCCGGCGGGAAATAAATTTGCGTCGCGAGATTGGCGTGCTCGGTGGAAGGGAAAGAAATTCCGCGTGGATCCAATTTGTTGTCGAACTCCGAAGTGGCTGTAAGCGAATTATGCGAGAGAATGATCGAGGACGTAATTGAACCGATTCAAGTCCCTCTCGTTGTTGGCGAGACCATTACCTCTCAAATATTTCCCCGTGAATAGCTTGGTAACAGAAATTGCCCCGCCGCTTCTGTAAATCCGTCGCGATTTAATAGAGTGTCGTTTGAGTGGGGACTGTGGGGTCAGTTGTTAGGTTCTTCGATGCGGTATCGTTTTTTAATACCGTCGAAAGTAGAGGCGCGGGTGATGCGCAGTTGCCAACGTACAATTACTAGACGGTCTCATAAGTCCGCTGACATTGATGCTTATTCACGTTACCTAAGCCTCCTGCCGTCCTTTCGACAGAGTTATGCCAGAAGGCTGACGTAACGTAATTTGTTCTACTCGACGGCTGGCGCACGGCTGCTCGCCTGACCAATGCCACGGCCATTCTACTTTCTAGTGTGCTCTCTCTAATATGCATTATGTACCAGGCTCTGTGCAATGTTGATATTCGCTCGGGAATACTACAATTAAACTAACTAAAGGCTCAACGAATCTCGCAATAAAATATACTGAAGAATTTGGGATTACTTTGACTGTTGTTTTTATAGAAATAGTTTTATAGAAATAGCAAGTATAAGTCCTTCAGGAATTACCTTTCTCTGTTAGTAAACTCTAACACTGCTTTTTAAATTGTTTGACTTATTTTTGGAAACAATTTCTAGAAGCAACTATGTACAATCGTTTTTATTTTATTTAAGAAGGGGAACAAATTTTTTGTAATTTCTCTCGCATCGAAAATACGCTAACAGACGAAGCCCCGCAGTATTTCATATTTCTTGCGACATGATTCTGTCCACGATTATTTATGGTTGGTCATTCGCGATGGAACATGAAGCAGAAAACAGCTCGGCGTGTTTGCTCGCGCGTTCTAATGAGACACCTTAACGAAAAGCAAATCGTTTGCGCGCCGCTGGAATTTCATCGCGTGCGCAGAGAATTTAAGAAGAACAATAAGGAAGGAACGGAGGAATTCAAGAACAGCGTTCAACAAACCGAGTAACCTGCGTGCATTTGCATTGAAGTTCGTTGGATAAAAACTTTAACGCGACTTGCACTTCCCCCCTTTTGACTCGAAACTGCCACGGAAAATTCTGAACCCTTCTTCCCTCTTTCGCCAACTTGCCAGAACTATTCGTTCTCCATCCTCCCCCGTCCACTTCCCCTTAAACGGTGAACCCCGATCGGCGAACTTCTCGTGAAAGTCAAAACGCGATCGAAGAACCGTTTATGCTTAAATTAGTTGTGAAAAAAGAAAGCGTTTCGCTCGAACGCGGGCTGAATAACGGTGGGCCATTTCACGAGCAGCGGTCGGTGTTCATGAAACATTCAAACGTTGGAAAAATTTCGACGCCCAAGTCGATGGGAGTTAAAGACTTCCCTCGGAGATGGGACGCGGCGTTCTCGTTATTTATGAACGACGGTGGATTATTAAACGACGCCCCCGCCTAGCGCAACCCGTAAATTACGATATTATTGTATATTAAAAGCGAGAATCGTTGTCTGGTTTCCAGCACGGCAAAGGCTTGCCAACAATTAAATTCGCCAGTCGCCGGGCACAAAAGGTGAACAAGCGCGGCGCACGAAGTAGCAAAGCGTTACCAGACACAGAGAGAGAGAGCTGCGCGGAGCTTAAACAAAATAGAAACAGAAAAATTCTGCCCGGTACTTTATCGATAAAACCGAGCGCCCGGGAAACCACAGCCGGCATTTTTTCCGCAGGCTGTCTAAACAATTTTAATAAAATATCGGTGGAATTCCCGCGGTCCGCTCGCCGACCGCTTCCTTTTTCGTTCCTGAAATTTCGTTACCGTATCTCCTAGTCCTCCTCCTCTATTTTCTATTTTATCATACAGCGCGTACAAATGGAACGACAAAATTTTATTGTTCCCGGAGCACCCACCGTTGTCCATCAATGAATTTACGAAAACCGAACCGAGGTGGCAACGATGCTGTGTCGTCCCAATTTTACGTTTCGGTTAACCGTTTCACGCGCCTGCATATTGGCTCGAAACGCGAGACAATTGATCGACGATTGGAAACAGATACAGACTAGTGGCAGCTGTAAGTACCTAGAATTTTAAAAAAATTCTCAATTTGGGTGGAAAAATTTTATTCTCGAGTTCTTTGAAGTCGCATCGCGGAATGTTTACAGACGTTAATTCGTGTTCTTCTCACTGAATTAAATCCCTCGCGAACAACCCCTCTCGAAATTGTTGTCCTGCAACGACCTCGTGCGCCGTTTACTTTGAAATATAAAACTTTCACGGCCCTACTGTAATCGAGACAAGAAATAAAAAAATACCTGCGTGACTACTGCGAACAGACTCGGCCTCCATTCTCTGGATACTGGATACGCGTATCGAAAATGCATTTATGCGTCGTACCTTTATGTTCCCGTGGCGCAGCCGCTCCTCAGGTGGATGTCATGGCTGCCTGCAAACAGACGAGAGAAAACACATTTTATTACCGTGGTTCAGCTCGATTCAGTGGTTTTTAAGAGACAGATCGAAAGGTCGTAAGGCTCCACGCGAAGAAAATGGAAAATTACTGGGGTGGAATTTGGAAAACGGTGACACAAAATGCGAGGGGATACAGGCTTCCCTAAATCGAATGCAAAGTGCTTTTCTGCTCTCGTTTAAAGTGCAGTAGAAATCGGGAGAACCAGATACTATAATACTCCGAAGCCAGCAGACTCTACAAAGTCAATCATTCCCTAATAATTCCCCCCATGAATCGATCGTTGAAACCGAGCCCGATTAAACCGGAAGCCGCCTTAGGTTTCCGAGATTCAATATCCCCGGAGGACTCCACATCCCAGAATCATTAATCTCAACGTCCCTGTCCACGTTACACTTTAATTCCCTCGATTCTTGAATTCGTCGCGGGAGCCTTTAAAATTCGATTCCGCTAACCAGAATCGAAGGAAGGATACGATTAAATGGAGAAGAAAGGCGTGGTAATAAAAGTAAACTTCCGGGAAAAAGGAGGATCGTTGAGTAAGAGAAAGTCGATGCCTGTTAGCTGTGAGATTACTACTTTATAACATTATCCTTCGAGGGATCGTAAACCGGGATGATAAATGATATATATAATTCCGCTTTAATCAGAGAAAATAGCTTCACCCCCCAACTAATCAGCGCGTCGAAGATTTGAAGATTAGCGACGGGGAATCGCCGATGTTCAGCTGGAAACTTCGCGAACGCAATTGAAACTCGCGGAGCGGCAGCGCCAAGTCATTTCTCAGCGGAGTGGGTAAACCGTATATAGGAGTAGCTCGCAGAGCGTGAGTAATAATTCAAATTTACGTATTATGCGAGACGTGAGCTGCATTGACCGCGGTAGACGAGAATGCTCGCGTATTTTCCAATGAAAGTAATTTGCTTTCTAATGAACCTCGCGGCTCTGGAATTTTAAGTCTACGGTAATATTTCGAAAAGCGAGTAATTTTTATATGAAATATGTATGCTCTTATTCCACGCGACTACTCCTTTCGCTGAAACACTATTACCAATTCTAATCCCTCAATTTTTTTATCCCATTATTATCACACGCTACACGCGTGAGTTGCATAATCACATTATCAACGATATCTTGCTTATATATGCGCAGGATCCTGAGTCCTGTTACGTTTCATTACCAAGGTATCCACGGACTGATTAAACCCTAGTTTGGAACGTCAAGGGCAAGTCTGGGAAGGTTTCGGCTGGTCTTCCGCAACAAGATGATGCCACCAGTCATGTTGGCCCATCAAGCAGTTGCTTGTCAGGCCTCAGCTGCTGCAAACTTTGCCCACGTACACGCTCAGGCAGAATTCCATTCGGCTAACTAACAGCGAAATTTCGAAAAAGGAACGTGACGTGCCTCTCGAAACCTCCGTGTTCAACAAGTGCCGATAAAATTCCTAACGAAGTTTACGTTTTACAGAAACTTCTGTCTTCCGTAAGGCGTGTCTGAATTTTCAGCGGAGATTTCGTATCCCGAAAACGAGCTCTCCGTTCATTTTCGGAGCTCGCACCGTCAAAAGCGCAACGCGCCGAGGAAACGTATTTATCGAGATGAGATTGCCGAGCAATTAGCGAGGCGGCCTCTGAAAGGCTAAATTCCCCAGACTATAAGGAAATTAATTCCAATTAACTGTCGCGAAATTATTCCACGCGTCAAACGACCCGATTGCACTTTCCTCTGCGGCTATATAGTGTAATATTAGCGTGGCTTGATGTTCACCTAATGATACACAGACCCAATAATTAATGAGATAATCGATGCCGACATACCCTAATTGGCTTCCGCCGGGGACACAAAGCGCCGCGGGCAAGTTGTTCAGTTACTGGCCCTTCTCGAAAAACGACACCGAATTACGTATATTGTGAACAACATCCTGTAACAAACGATTCTACACGAACCTCGAGAGAATAATTTCAACTGTACATTCACCTTTGAAACTATTTCATATTCAACGTTGCACACGGACAATTTCCTTTACGCGTCACTTTTCGCCAAGTTACAAGTTTCGCAAACTTGATGTAAAATGTTCACGAAGCAGAACCTTGGACACCCGAAAATCTTGAAGTAACCAGTTGCTACGGCAAAACTTCGCGAGAGTTTCGAAGTAATGATCCCTGGCGTATCATCTCCCTCTGAATTATTACAATCCCCGGCGTGGATGCTTTAAGCGGGAATAAGGCAGCGGAAATTTTTTCTTAGGCTCGGCTGTCTTTGACCGCGAGTCGTAGCTGCACGGATTTGTTTGTCAGTGTAGGAATGGGAGAAGAAAGACGAAGACGCAACACGTGAATCGACCAGCCTCGTACATCCTCTCTGACGTTTACGTGTTTCTTGCTAAAAGCACCGGGTCCGCGGAACACGATCCCCGACCCTTATTCACCTGAAAGTGAACTCGATTTTCGTCGTGTAACGGCATTATTTAAACGTTCAGAGGAGTAGACGTATCGGTTGAACGGCAATTGGCTGTCGGCCAGAGCCGAAAGCCAGTCTTTCGACACTCCCCCGATGGACGCGCGCCGGATCTCTTTGGACACGTGCCATTTCATTATTTTCGCAGCACCGTCGTCGATACCGCGGCATCCAAAGTCTTTCGATACCCCTTTCCCGCGCCCGAGAGCCCCGTTCACTGCTACCGTTTGCAAATGCTTCGAACCGAACCCCCCGCCATATTTGTGTCAGTCAAACCCCGCGCGCCGACTTTGGCGGCTAATGCAGCATAGAGCTTTTCGAGAAGAGGTAGCAGGAACTTTGGAGCAATGGTGTTTTGTGTAGCTGGTTGTATTGTTATTTTGCGGGTAATGAGGTTAGGATGTGGGTTTTACGTGAACAGTTTCTGTTACAGTTTCTGTAATCAAGTATAGGGAAGCTTACAATTAGGGAAACGGTTAACCCGTCTTCGAAGGGCTAATGAGTTCCATTTAAATGGGAAGAGATATTTTGGTTTCTTTGAAAATTTGAGAATTTGAGAATTTCAGGATTCGAGAAATTGTGAATTAAAAAATTGAAAAATTGGAAATATTTGAAAGTTTGAAAATTCATAAATTTGAAAATTTGAAACTTTAAAAATTTAAAAATTTAAAATTTGACAATTTGAATATTTGAAAATTTGAAAATTTGACGATTTGAATGTTTGAAAATTGGAAAATTTGACAATTTGAATATTTGTATATTTGAAAATTTGAACATTTGAATATTTGACAATTTGAATATTTGAATATTTGAAAATTTGACAATTTGAATATTTGAGAATTTAAAAATTTGAAAATTTGAAGCTTCATTCTTTAAAGATAAAGTCCAAATCCTGAATATTGAATTTAAATTTCTTGCGATAGTATGACCGAATTTCGAAGGAAAATAGTTCTTTCAATACCATAATAAATTTCACTCGCGATATTTACGATATGATTCAAACATCGATGGTATTTATACCTCCGCTGATCGCAGATCGGTACTATTATGATTTAGTAAAAGAATAGTCAGAGATATAAAACGGTTCCTCCGTCGCTACTATTTAAAGCATACGCTGTCAGAGTTTGCCCAGATGTTTTCGGAGCACCCGGTGTGTTTGACTTCCGAATGAGAGCCGTGTGTTCCTCGTAGCAAATCTGCGAAGAAGATTAGTTTCCTCAAAGGACGGTCGGATATTGAATCGATCCGCCGCTGGTCAGATGTCGACCATGGAGACTGACTGGTTAGCCGTGATGGCGAATATCTACACTTCCGTATCGTGTTGCGCAAAGTTTGCTCGGGATCCGTTCGGCGGCAAACACCATTTCCCCCGGCTACGGTTGTTTAGATAATTCCAAGGAAAATCGAAAATCGCTGTTTATCCAAAACGGACAATTAAACTCTACAGTGTTAATAGTAATATTTTTGTGCACTTCGAGGGATGTTGTGTTAAAGTATACCTGCAATTTAAACTTCGGCAAGGAGCTGTCAGTAAAAAATTATAATTCTGGTTTCTAAACATTAACTTAATAATGATTTTAATACTCCTTACGAGTCAACCAAATATTAAGTACCGAAAAAATGATAATAAAGTTTACTTGGACTCGAAGTGCACTAACTCTTCACCACAAATACCGTATGCACCGTTTAGGTATCGTTGACGAGTCGCAGAGCCCGCGCAAGGCTTATACAAATACAGCTTTCCATTCCAATTCGCGCCGACACGAGTATCTTCTTTTAAAGTTACGTCCTGCTGAATAATCCAATGTTATACGGCAGCAGGACGGACGATCAGATTAAAGATACCGCCACCTTCGCCCAGCAACTCCGACCAACAGTTCCAGAATACTCTGGTTACGAGCTTTCCCATCTAGGACGAAGGAATCGCGTATCCGAAATCGATAACGACCGCGCCGCGTGGAAACACCCGATTCGCTCGATACCAGAATAACGCAACAAAATATTATCCTTTCTTTAGATTCTTATTCCGATCCCCACCTCCCGCGCCCCCCAATCGAGTTACCGAGCTACGATCGAATTATATTTTCTGCCTCGGCGTACGTACGAGCCCCCAAAGCAACAATAAAACGGATCTCCTTGCGTCTTCGCTGGGAAAGTACCAACGGGTAAGGAAGCGAATCCCTGCCCCGATTTTCCAGCATTTCACGTACCCCTTTACGCTTCGAACGACCCTTTCCCTGGCTACCAAACGCCCCTTTAATTTTCAATGAGCAATCGAACGCCTTCTCCCCAAAGTATCTTAAATCTAACAAACATAGATCAACGACGACTCCACGATTTCTATTAATTGCAAACGCGTGCCTCGCGCATTAAACTCCAGGAAAGAAATTTTAAAAGATTCTACAATAAACCGTTCGAAAATAAACCCTTCAATTTCCCATCTCCAATGCCGATGGCCCACGATGCAACCGTGAAACATTTACAGACCACTCGTCGCAGCTGGACTTTTGGAAATTCAAGGAGATTTACAAGCCCATTGAATCATTGATAATCTTTGCACTCAACCATCTTCCGCTCCGCCTTCGTTTCGCCCGCCGTCCGATATGAATAATAATATGCCGGGTCTCTCAGCCATTCGAATGCATAACGATCCGAAATGGAATATTTATGACACACGTCTAGGCTAATATTAATTCTAATTTCCCCGGGGATCTGTATCGCGAGGCGAGGTCGCCGTCGAATTTCCAAAAATCCGCCCGGCCTCTGGCGCCCTTTAACCGCTCTTTACTCCGCTCGATCGAGCTCGAATTATTTGGGAAATTACTCGCTGCCCGGCGAGAAAGGATGCCGCAATTAACCGGGATAATTGCATAACTTAATAGTTCGTTGCGCGGCCCGCCGTGTGTACTCGCGTGACATGTTAGGCGCGATCCTGCCACCTGAGATGTAATCCCGTATTCGTCTCTCGTTTCAAGTTACGATGGCGCAACATAGAATATTTATGGTGTTCCGGGGGCGGACGGCCGCCGCCGCCACGGCAGGCTGCATCGCTCGCCAGAGGGACACGCCGCCCCATGAATATTTAGAAAATTAAATCGGCCAACTTCATCGTGGCCTCCCCTTTCGTTCGTTACCACTGACTACGCTTCCCGCGACTTCAGCCGGCGGGCGCAACTCAGTCTTAATAGATCGCTAAATGGGCGAAATTATACTGCTCACAATGGGCGGCCGTCTTCGGTGATGGGCGCTCTTTATCTACGAAAACTGAAAACGGGCGACGGTGCGATGTGGAGACGTTGGAAGTTAAAAACGCTGTGAGTGAAGGTACACAGCAGGGGAGATCTGAGGAAGACCTATGAAGAATCTACGAAAAATTTTCTAGCTTATAGAAGAAATTGCTGTTGGAACAGCTGATTAAGGAGTTCCCTCAAGGGGACTAGGTAGTCAGAAACTCGATTTTTGTTGTTGCATTTTTTGGAAGTACCACCCTTCCAGAGTAAAATGCTGTTTGGTTTATGTTAAAATTCTGAAATTAAGGATTTTACAGCCGAAAAGGTCGAGTGCCCCATAAACTAGATCCCTCTTTCGAAACTTTAAACGCGTTTTTCTCGGAATCATATTTCCTCTTTGTTTTGCAGTGATTGCGAAACAACAGAGGTATATATCGATTTGAAAAAAATTCAGTATATATCAAACATGTCTAGTTACGACCTGAACCTACGCAGAAGTCTGTGAAAATATCTGTTTTGACAAAAAAAATAATAAAATGGCTCTTATCCCTGAAAAAAATGACGTTTCTTTAAAATTTTCCACTTTGCAGCCACAATTTTTATAATTTTGCCTTTTTCCAATAGAATTCAAGGCAGAATGGGGGCCAGGACAGAGTAACAATTTCAGAGGATATTTCACAATTCAATCACTGCAAAATTACAGCGGCTCCAAAAAAGCCTACATATCATTCATATAATTTTTTTTACTATTTGTAGTATTAATAAACATTACCCAAAACTACTAGTCACAATTTGTGTTCATCTCCTTATAATTAATTCGCAAAAAATACTTGACTTTCGAGCGATCCGACTGCCTATGTAGTTCCCTTAAACAAAATAGCCCCATTTGACTGTAAAACCATACAGACTACAATACCAGTTTTTATTCCAATCTGAATCTTTGATGGTGTCTAGAAAGACTCGGAAGGATCTTAGTCCTGCGAAGCCAAAGGTCCACGTCGGTGTCTAAGGGAGCGTCTAAACGCGCAGACGTACACACTAGGAGCATCCACCCTCCTTATTCCCCGCTGCCAGACATTTCGTTGACCGGCTCTCTGTGGCATTACACCGGCCATCTAATGTCGGGCTAACTCAATCGTGAACGAAAACGAGTTATCACCGTTAATACAGTTTCGCCGGCCGTTGCCCGTCGATCGAAGGAAAGATTTATCTCCGATGGAAGATATGAGAGCTACACGCACCCGCCACCCTCTGCCTTTTCTCCACGCCACCAGTAAACATATCTCGCGGAATAACTTCGAGGCACAGTTTCGTTAGGGAACTCTCCTTTAGCTGCAATGTTTTTTGCTCCGCTCTGCTGCAAAGCACACCGGCAGAACCCTTTCAAAGGGTCGATTTTAAATGGGGCAACGCGCCTGGACCGTGCTCTACTGCTTCCTGTCACCGACAATACGAAGAGAACTCGCTCGCCGCTCCACCACCACTGTTCAGAAACGAATAGACGCGTCTTTATGCAGGGATCACTTCGAAAGGGTTGGGAGTGAAAACTGTTCCTCCCGAAAATACAATCCTGGTTGTGGGATTTATATGGGGTGCTTTTGGGAGTTCACAGTGTAAATATAAAAGGGTTAAAAAATATGTGTCCTGTGAGCAATGAATGATGAGAAAAGAAAGCTTCCAGTCACGTTAGTTATTACAGTATCTAATATCAAACAAGGAAAACGATTCCCTGGACTTTTCGAGCTCGACATATTAATCCTGTTTAATTCCATTCGAAACTCAAAATCGTCACGGGCCAAACTTTCGGCCACGCAAACGGCAGGGTTATTTTAAACACGATAAATTCAATTTGTCCGGCAGCGAGACGCAAATTAGCCTGTCTGCAGTTGTTTGCAGTTATGGAACCAATTGACCCAAGGGCAGCGCGGAAGGTAACAAGCAGCTGCAATCTAGTTGCCGTTCTCCCCGTGAAATCGCTAGGAAAACGCGACGTTCTAACGCGGCGAGTGCTCGCCGAAACGGGCAGGAAGGAAGGCTACGAAATAGTTTCAATTTGGAAAATCCAGCTTGGCCGTGGCGGGGCTGAAAAATTGCCTTTCAGGCTCCCGTTACGGTTACCTCTTTAACCGTCATTACGTTTCTTGTTAGCAACCGAGGCGTTTAATTTGGCCATTACGGGCTAGCCGCGAGTCGCGATAAAAATAACAGCGCCCTGCACTTTTTCCACCCTTCTTTCTGCAACGTATCACCCCCTCCTACCGTCTTAACAATTCCGCTTCATCATTTCTCAAAACGAGTAATGAGATTCTGTATTTCCATTCGCGGAAACACTACGTCTCCCTCGGATTCAAGCGCCGTCTTGCATTCTGCATCTCTGCTTTCTCAATTTTTGCACGACACTTCCTTCCATCCCTTCCACCCCCTCCAACGTCTCACTGTTTATTTTATCAATCCCCGCGTCGCTTATTTCCCTTTCCTCCTCCCTTCTATTCCCGCGTTACGAATTTTATTCTTTCCTCGAATATTCTCTTTGCAAGACTCAAAGTCTCCTCGATTCAAAGTATGATTATACTTTGAATAAAGTGAAAATGGTGGGAGGGGAAAGTGTCTGATGGTTGATAAATTTTACGCCACAGTGTCTCGACTTGAATTTATAAGAATGGTCAAACAGTACGGCATTGTTATCGATAGTATCGAAAGTATTCAATCTTGGAAACTGTCGAGAATTTCAGAAGCTACTGAATATTATAAGCCACTCAATGCCAAACCTCGATCATTTATTTCACCGCGATTTAACTGCAAAATTCCGCGGGATTCTATGAAAAGTCCAGTTCGTCAATTGTTTCTAACACTGCGATAGTTAACTGAACAATTGATCGTAGCCATATAAAGAACACGCAGTATAATAAAAAGAAAAAAGTGGCGGAACGTAGCTAACGACATGATTTATTCAACGCGAGGCGTCAATTAATCGACGTATTGGTTTTTAATAAGCAATGGGCGCGACAAAACAACGAGCGCCAGGGTAAACAGCTATTATTAATGAGTTACAGAACGAATGCCTGTGTTCCTAAATATCCGCGCTTTCAATTAGCGGAGGGAAAAAATAGAACGAACGTGCGCTCGGCCTGAAAGGGACGATTTCCGGTGTTCTCCTCTCTCTCTCTCTCTCTCTATCGCCGACAGAACAATATTATATCGGACCTCGACGAAGCTCGTATTCCACGGCGAGGTAGATGAAAATTTATAACGGCATTCTCTAGCAAAAACCCGTTCAATTTCAGCCAATCGATGTGGTTACACTCTAATGGTCAATTCATTTTACACTGCCCCGAGCTTTTAACTTCTATTATGGTGAATAAATTTACTAAAAGGGCGGCATCGATTTTCTGAATCAGAAACCAGGTGACCAACAACCTCTGCGCCTGATTATTGCTCCACTTTCCAATAAAAGCGTAATGAAAATTATTCAACGCCACTGGTCTACAGAATCATTGTCCTTCGTAAACTCGCTGCGAAGTAAAATAAAATACTATTAGCCGCGAGTGCATCGAGAGAGCGTTTTAATTCGCTAAAACCACGGTTTCGAATGGCTGTTTCTTGGTAAAAGTATTGCGTGTCGCCTGCCCGTAATTTCTTCCACGGGGAAGTGTTATTAACGGAATTACCAACTAGTTCACATGCGTGCGCGGGCACAGTGGTACGAAAATAAGGTCAGAAGGAAGCTTCGTTTTTAATTAAGAAGCGAACTAGCGCGTGTGGCGAAATCAAAACTAGTGGAATCGGGTTTATCGCGCTGCGCGTTCCGGTCCAACCAGCAAAGCAACATATTTATATGGTAATTAAGTTCTGCCGATTTCTGTCCTCGCTGATCTCGAGCAATAAAATATTCTCGCGTATCTATCGCGTTGACACGCGCAATATTTCCGTACCTGATCATTACCATGGACACCGAGGCGACCTCATTTTTCATCCATCAGATCGGACTTGAATTTGCACCGATACAGGTTTACCACGTCATATAAAATTCCATTGTTATTAACCAGCAGCCGGGAATTGCAAACTCGATTCGCGAGCCGCGGGGAAACGTCGCCGGAGAGGGCAGAAGTTAAGGGTCAGCCATTAAAATGTCAACTCCGCGTAATTCTAATGCAATACTTTGAGACAAAGGGAACCGGGGCACGCGATCTTCCGCGTCAAAGGACAAATCGACGAGCTGATAGGTTTCCTTTCCCGCGAACGGTATGACCCTCGCCAGAGGAGGAAGGCAGATTTCTCTCTTATTTTCGAGCTGACGCTTCGACGGGAAATACTCCATTCTCGTGCGCCCACACGCGCGCATCACGCCCCGTGTGCAGAGAGCGTGCACACACGATCAAGGACTCGGCAGCCGGGATCAAAGATATCGGGAGAAATGGGCGAATTTAACGGCAGCGAATACGAAAACAAAGGGTGCCTATTTCTTTCTGTTTCTCACTACTCCACTCCGCCCTCGGCCTCTCAAAAACACGCGGGGTAAGGCGGATCGGTGGGTGGAAAGCTGCGAACAGTTCCCAAGTCGCGGAGAAGTGGCTGGGAAAATTCAGGCGGCTTAACGGATCGTGAAATTGTCGCTTTCGAATAGCACGCCTTGGAAGATTAGTTGAAATATACTCCTATTTCTGCGGGAAAAAGAATTTTCTTTCGGGGGCAATTTTTGGCGAAGACTTTCTGCTTCCCGTGAACAATAGAGATTCGAGAATCGAAGGATATTAACACGTGCCTTCGATATTCAGTATTGAAGATTCTGCAGAGTGAGCTAAAAAACGAAATTTATAGGTACATGGAATAAGTACCTAAGTATTTTGAATATTCCACGGCAGACATAGCGCGCAAATGTTTATAAAACGCTGATAATTTAGAGGGCGATAATTCCCGGCGGAGAGATAATTGCATACAATTATTAATGGCTCGATAAACAATGTAAGATAATCCGCACAAAGGGAATAAATTCCCTGTGTATAATATTCCGTCTCTGTAGCTATAATAATAATAGGTGATCGACGCTTACAGGGCTGTGACGAGTGTAATTAATCCGTAGAAACTATCCAATTAATTGGCAGTCATCGCAGACCTCCACATAAAGAACTAGGTATACGATTATCTTGCATTCGGTAAAGGCAACGACGCACTTCGCTTCTAATTCTCGGCGTGCGTCGTACTCCGCGACGCGAGAGCCTCGCGATCGAAAGAGTGGGCTAAAAATATTTGCCGTTTCGTCAGCGGGGCTAATCGATAATCGTAAAATGTTGATGAAATGCGAACAGGGACTTCATTATCGCTTCATTGCTACTTTGCTAATGGATCCTTCGATCCAGATGGCCAAGTATCTTTGGACCGGCTGAGTTTTACGGTTTATATTGTCGAGTTAGCGTCGGACAATGCCAGAATGGACTCGAAGTTGGACAAAGAGATAGTTCGCGCACAATGGTATCACGCTAACGCGAGAATCGAATTTCCCCTCCTCCCCCTCGGTCCACCCCTCTTCCCCTGTAGGCTTACACAGCGTTCGCAATACCGCCAACTTATCATCGCCCAGCTTGTCTGTAAACAATTCTACATGGAGAATACGAGCGCCGTGCTCTCCTTCTTTCCGCTCGACAAAATTTGACCTTGTTATCCTCGAGGCTACCTTGCACGAATATTTATGTCCCCGTGCATATTCTGAAGCAAGCAAATCGCGAGAGGATTCTAATATTTTAAATGGCTGATGGTTTTATCGGATTGATTAAATGTCACTTTCATTGCGATACACGGTAGTATTTTAACAAATTCACTTTTGTGTTTGGAGAGAACGAGGGAGAATGGAATATTCCTGTTTTATATCAGAATGATAATTAGCCAATTTTCCTATCTGCCTTATATCGCGTCTGATCGAATTAAGCATATTCCCTGTCAAGCTTTTGTACGGCAAACAATGACGTGAAAATTCAAGCCACGACTATGCCCGTGAATACATAAACGCGTAGTCCTCGAATAACAATAACCACCCCCCGTTCCCAGCGAAGAATAATAAAACCGCCGTTGGATCGCGGCACTACCACCCTTTCCCATTATTCCCTATTTTCATCTAGCTGTGAAGCCAGAGGCGAAGAAAAATTAGCCGCTCGAATCTTTAATAAAATATATTTAAATATATTCCATACCCTTGTGCGCCCGTCCGCTGGGCGTAGACTGATTTGAATCTTCGTTAAAATATATATTCATTGGTCAGCACTGTGTATAACGAAAGGAACGTCATAGCTAAATAACAAGGAATTCTTAGCTCGGTTTACGAGCCTCGCGGAGCCCTAAACGCCATAATTGCCCCTTAAAGGTAATTTAACTTTCTCGGTGGAGTTCGATCGCGATAGAAAGAACGCGATAGAAATAAGCAGAAAAATAAACGACAAGAAGCAAGCATTTCTTAAATAAATAGCCGTCTTAACTGCGCGATAACAGCGTGACAAACAACCCTTTGATAAAACCACACAATCTTTAGTTCAAACTGTGCGAACGTGGAGGTGACAAGAATCTCTTCTTTACAATTTATTCAGACAGAGATCGAAGCACCCGAATCTGCCAATAAATTTACAAAAATAACAAACTGTATCCGGGTCACAAAGGAAAACCATGGAATTTTAATCAGCCACCCTCCACGTACGTCAGTGTCACAGGGAAAGGAAGCCGCTGGAAAGGTACGTTTACAAAGTGCCTACCTGATTCCGCCTGGTGGACGTCACCGCACCGCTGCCAGACGATTATTTCTCTCCCTATTCCCGATGACTTTTCACGCAACGCGAGAATGTCAGCTAATATTGCTTATTCGGTAAAGGTCCTAGCATTTCGGGGCCGGGTGATTCACCCCCTCGTCGCCGCGGCGGTAGCGAGAACTGAGCGCGGCGGCTCGTCGATCTCGTTAACACCGTCCGAAGCGGTCCGAGAGATCCAGCGAAACCCAGACCGGGTACGATCGACCGATCGGCCGACAAATTATCGGAGTCGCCCCCGCTCCCCCTCTCGACGTTAACGTGCGTGTCCACGTCGAGGATGGCGTGTGCGAGGGTTACCGAGGGGGGGTGGGGGTTGATATCGCGCGTTGCGTGAAAGTCGAAAGTCACTTCGATTGCGGAGGGATGACCGTGCAGTGGGGCGGAAGTAGGATGGGGGGTGGTGGTGGGCGAGCAATCGGGAGCGTCGAGTGAACGAAGATGCTCCTGGGTGGTAGGTGGGTAGTGCAGGGGACACACCAACAAACGTCACGTAAACAACAACAACAACAACAGACAATAACGTCGACACTCCGTTCTACTCACTGTTCTGCGGGGGCCAGATAACACTTCGCGACTGCTGCTCGCGGGGACTCGCTCTCGACTGTTGTGGCCGGAGGGGGGGGGGTGGGAGGCGGTTAGGGTTGCGCGTTGTTTTCGCACGGCGAGAAGCAACGACGGCTCGCGAAACCCGTCGCCGTACGAGGAGAGACGCTCGAAGGGTACGCGCGGTACGGCAGCGACGAGTCGACTGAGGCTCAGGAGGGAGGGGGGATACAGCGCGTATGAAGGATTGAAGGAGAGGCTCGGCTCGCGACTCGCGGCGGGTTGGTCGGAGCGAGAGAGGGCGAGCAAGTGGAAGAGGCACGGGACGGTTCAGCCAGCGGGCGAAACCGAACGAGGAGGGACAGAGAGGGCTTCTCGGTGCGGGCGCACTCGCGGTGGCTCTAAACGCGTACCGAAACTGACGGAGGAGCGAGGTGCACGCGACGGCGGTCGCGACGATACTGCGCCCTGTCGGGCGGCCCTGCGCAAATATAATGCCACCCCTCTCCTATGGTCACGCTATTCTCCTCGCCGCCACCACCGAACCTAAAACCCATCCCCCTACTGACGATCGGTTTCTCTTCCTACCCTTTTATCTGCCAGTCCTTTCCCGGCCCCCTCGACCCCCGGCAACCCTCCCCACACACCCTCGACTGTGTACCCCCCTCTTATTTTTCCTCTTTCCGCGACGCTGGCGACCCTTGTCGCGCTGCCGCGCCGCCCTGCCACCGGCCGTCCTTTTTTTCTTCTTCTCGAGCGTACATGACAACCGGGGCCAGCGGGGTGGGAGAGCAAAGGGTGGCCGGTCGCGCTGTGATCTTCCGGTGCACACCGATGGCTATTTCCGTTCACGCTCCAAGGACTCAAGACGACGCGCAGAGGGTACGCCGCGAGTGTAATCGTACGTGCCCTGGCCCCGATCGCGCCTCGCGTATACCGATTATGTCCAACGACCGATAAGATCCCTTCCAGCCTCCGATCCCTACCCCGATGGGATATTTCCAGCCGCTTTGGACGTGCTGGACGAAGCCGTTCAGCCTGATTTATCGGATACGCATTGGATACATCCGCGCGGCTCACCCTCACCGATGATCGTTCAGGCCCGAGGAATGTACCTACCTTTATTTTCTCTCGCTCTTTCTCTCCTTGTTTTCTTTTTATAAACGTACCCTGTGGCAGAGGGCCGAGATTTTTTCAAATTTATTTACGCGGATAAAACGCCGGGCCGTTCGTTATAAATATCCACGCTGGTAGCGCTTCTCCTTTTGGCTCTCGTTTCCCATTTTCTACCGAGCGACTCTGCCGCGAGAGGGATGTATGGAAACGTACAGGATCGTTGTTGGAAGATATTGCACTCCGGGGCAATACAAATGACGCGCGGCGAACAATTAGCCGTTTCTTCAAACGACAGATCGGTAGATATTAATTATCCTTTGCTGGGAATGGCACGGCTGAATTGTTGTGTCAAGAACGCGGGGGATATAGAAATTGAAAAGGTGGGGATGCAGGGTGATGGTGAATTGAAGTGTGTTTTTTTAGTGATTATCGAATGATTATCGTAATGATACCTTCGATGATTGAAACTTTAGACGCTATAGAGAAATCTTCATACTTAAACTCAAAACACCACACAAAGAATATCTGTGCCCCTTGTTAAGACTATTAAATACCCGACGAAACACTCACCGCTGTCAGCCAATTAACCCAAAATTAACCCCAACACGTGTCTCGCAATAAATTCACCACCCCTCGAATCGCTAGCCTGCCACAGGCAAATTGCAAACTGCCGGTGATACGAGAAGCATGAATCCCCTCGTTAGATACCTGATCTAAACCATCCTCGAAACAACTGTTCGCCAGAGGACGATAAGAAGCTTCCACGAATCCACAATCCGCCCAGAAATTAAAATACACAAGCACCCTTTCAAAAGGAACTCACAAGGGTCGCGGAAATGCCAATTGCAGCATTCGCAGCCAATTCCGCGATTCGTCATTCCAGCGAGCGATTAGCGGTGTATTAAAATCGACATTTCGCGCTGATAGCAATTACGTGCCTACGTATTCGCGTGTATGAGAGCGACGGAGGCCCGATCACTCGGCGTTTAATCCACTCATCCGCGAGCCCCCTTTCGCCGCTGCTCTGTTAATATATTAATAAACAATCCGCAGAGGGCACCCCGCCGCCGGTGTGCTGGAAATGAGCCGTCCGATCCGCGGGTACTAATAATAACGCGCGGATCACGGCAGGCTGGACAATTCCGTTTAGCCACAGAGGTTGGAGCCCAACGAGGTGCGTTCTTAACGACTTACCGAGGCATACGGGGCCGTAAGCTCGGCTCAGTGATCACTATGGGTAATCAAGTATGGTGTTACAGGATGCTCGCGCGCGCCTCCACTGTTTCGCGCGCCAGCGGGCCTGGGAAAACGCCTTTTTACTGGGCAACCGAGCATGTCGGGCAACGTAGCTCGACCATATACCCTGTCACAGCCCCATGGACCGAGTGAGACATTGCACGGGTGAGATGCTCCACCAACGAGACTCAAAGGATAGTTAACAGCAATGCGCGAACCCCTTCGCCCGCCCCCCCACCCTCCTACAACTACCCCTCGGTCCATGCACGCTGCATGGCCTCTCGCCCTTTGTCCTCCTTTTTCCTCCGCTTTTGTGCCACGTCTCCGCTCCCGTTTTTTCTCCCCCGAGCACGGCCGTTTCACACTTTGCCGGGCATCGTCCCGTGCACGGGATCCGCGGCACCGCAGCCGCTTGATAAGCGCTCGGACAAGGCAATCCGACTGATAAAGTGTAAAGTATAATATGGGTCACCGGGGCTGGGAGGATATTTCCGCGCGGCTTTCACGATTAGGGTTGGGAGAGACGGGAGTTTTTTGGATCCGGAGGCTCTGTACGGAGATTCGATCGGTGTTGGGTCAGGGGGGTCGAAAGGGTGGAGGGTTTGGGGCGATAAGGGGTCCCTTAGGGAATTTGATACTTGTAGGAGGAATGCTTAATCCGGCAGAAAACCGTGGAATAGCTCGACCGGAGCGGAGAAAGGACCGCGGTTGTGGTCTATAAACAGCTATCGGGGGATGTTTTCTAGGGTGAACGGGACCGTTTAAGGTGCATCCGATTATGCCGGGAAGATGACGCTCTGTTGGTCACCTTAGCGCCGGGATACGCTTCGGGACTGTTTGCTAATCCATGCGAGGACGCCTCGCCGCAACTCTTATTCGCTTCGCTCAGTAAATTACCAAAGGAATTAGTCACGCCTGTGATGAAAGGGACTCGGGGCGCCCTCGATTAGCGCTTAGTCGAGCTTGCCCACTGCTTCCCTTGGCGATGGGAGCGCGAGCCGGTCGAGGTGTCTTCAGCTCACACCCTATTTCTCGATCAGCCACGAATACGCCGCGTCGTCGCGCTCCTAGCTTCTGTGAAATAGGCCTCGCCGAGCCTAACGAGACTTTGCGGCAACGTCGGCCCTTCTTTTCAACCCTTAAAATAACTCCAAACCAAGCTGCCAGCGGTGGCCTCTTTGAACGTTCCTCGAAAACGATCGACAATTATTTTCAATTCACCTCGGCTTGCTGGGCCTTGTAACGCGCCACTGAATGCGCAGGGGTGGAGAGATTTATTGCTATGTTGAGGATTGTTCGGCGATCGGGGCGGGTGTGAAGGTAATGAAATTTGTGACGATGTTGCTTTTTTACTGATAACTCGCGAAGAAGATGGATGCGCTGGTATTATTTCTCGTCTGGGGGGTGCTGGGTACATTTGGATCTACGCTGAATGTTATTCTATATGTATTAAGTACACTTGTTGTTAATTGTATCACTTCTTAATATTGCTACTTTAAGAAACTGAGAATTTTAGATCCTATCAAAATTAATATCTTACAGAAAAAATTGTTTTAGAAATTGTATGAAGGATCGTCAGTGGTTTACGATTTTTAGCACTTATTTATTTTAATATTGTTATATTTCCATATTTTATTAACCCGGCGTTGGTAAAGTGAGGTCTCACAGACCTCAAAAATTTTAAATTGAGGTTAACTTTTTAACTACGTGTGGCAGTGAGTCGTTATTTAGTTTGTTCATTATAGAAGCTAGGAAGAGTATATTTTTGTTGGAAATTAAAGATGTTCAATTGGTTATGTATTTTTGAGTAATAAAAATGTAATTTGGTGTATCTGCGTTTTTATTCTGTAAAATTTCAGGCTACTACGTAATCTCATATTAATTAAGGATGTGGATTTCTATAATACACTAAATTATACTCGGTGGGACACCACCTTTCCACCGCTGGGTTAACGATTCAACACTGATTTTTCATAAACGAAAGGAAATATTTACCTTACGTTATAGGGGTGGGGTCGCAGGTTATTTGAATATTATAAAAAGGGAAACACTGGTATGATACTAAGTAGGGGAGAGGTGGGATGATATGAATACTTATTGAAGGGGACATGGTCATTATCTCAAAGATAAAGGATCTGCCCAGGCCAAAAGTGTTTTTATTTTGCAGCCACACTCATGCGTGTGTAATCAAGCCTAATTTCAAACCGTTATCGTATCTACGACGACAGAAATAAACGATTGAATTTTTTTGAGGTTCGAAGTACCTATAACTTTTAGTATTTCCTTGAACTGTCTTGTGAAGTGATGTTACCAACGACTGATTTCTCTATTACTGCATCTAAACAGGTATTTATTTAAGAACGATATCGTATAATGTCCGATCCTTTTTGTGTCATATTGTAATTGTAGGAATTAGGTTTTCAATTTTGGTGCCTTATTTATGAAAGGGAGACAACAACAATTTATGAAGGGGACGTCATTTTCATACCTGTCACCTTCAAAACCTTACTATTCTTCACTTGTTTCAGTGAAAATATGCCAGCTAAAATTCGGGTTAGGATGACATTAGACAACTCATTATTTACAGCTATTAAGATCATTTAGTTACATAAGCTTAACTGTGGAGTATTTAGTTCCTATTACGAATTAAAATGGCTACTGTGATTTCAGTACTGCATAAATAATAATTAAAAAAATGATATTAATATTACCAGGTTTTATTACACTGTCCCATTCATAAACACCCATGTCCCTTTCAATACAGCCAATTTATGAAAGGGACAAAACACACTTTTTTAGAAGACGAAAAATATGACATGTAAATATAAAGAGAAGCTTAATAGGCCCGTGTATTATTATATTCAGATAACTGGCCTTTCTAATGTTACCAATATGAACTCGAATGGTTATTTATTTTTTTTACTATCTGGTCCTAAACACAAGTGTCCCTTCCATCCCATCTCTCCCCTATTCTAGATCAAAGTGCGCGTCTGGTCGACTGTCAACTGTCAAGGTATCCAGCATCGAAGTGTTAGTATTAATTATATAAAAAATTATATATCAAACTCTAATATAGAATGTACAAAGTGGACCCTCCATTCAAACTACACTATAGCGAATTATCCTTCGTCCAAGGGGTCACGATAATTAATGCCCCTCCACGAGCAACAGATCTTTCGTGGTAATGAGTCATTCATCAGGCGCCGAGGATCTTCAGCCGAGGGGGATGGGAGTAATATTCAGCTCCGCTAATGTTAACGCGGAAACGCCGATTAAACGGTTTATCAAGTACGCTCCTAAAATCCAGCAAACGGACAAACCGCAAGGGGGAGCTTGCATTCTCTCGGATTCAGGTTCTACTGAACTGGCGGCATTCAGGTCCGGGCAGTGAAACTGGCAACGCACAATTGCCCCCTAATACAACAGCTGTTTTACGCTATGGAATTATAGCCGCAAGACCGAGATCCAGCAGGTACGCTGCCGTTCGATTGCAACGCCATTTCATATTAAGCCCTCGTAATCGGATATTTCGTCATTCGACGCGATAATCACCGTGGCGTCTAATGAATTACCCATCAATTAAGGGAAGCCAATCCAAGGATTGTACCAGCCATTGAACTTTTAAAACAGGGGGTGAATATTATATTTCATTATTTGCAAATAAATGTAGGATTTGTTTTGAATTTAAGAAAAAAATTCCCTTCTTTATGGAAAATATACAAAATACTAATGAAATTTTTTTTAATATACTGATGACACTAAAATGGCCTATTTGGAATTTTTTGGTATAAAGAATTTTGTCTAAAATGCGCTACCAATTTAAATATCTCTGACTCGTGTATTTGACCGCGAGATTACGTGGCCTCGAGAATAAAGGCACCGTCTTCAACATTTTGCGAGCAACGCCCAGGTGTTCGTTGATAATTATTCCATTGCATAAAATATGTAGGTTAAGTGTCCCCCCTCTAGTAAATCGCTAGACTGTTCTCATAATCCGATGGAAGGATTCCCACCATCCTAGCGGTGTAATCAATAATTTTGCCCATGATTTACTACCGGCGAACCGCGCGCGACGAAATAAATACCATTCCGCGAAGGTAATTTCAATATGCTCTTCAAACTAAAAGGCTTCAACTGGCTGCGCCTTCAATAGGGCTCGTGCTTTAAACCTGATCGATACCATTTCACCTCTCCGCGAGCAACATTACTTAAACATGAAAAAGCGCAATTGCCATCGATACAAATGAAAGAACAACCCTCGGAACGAAATATTCATTGGAACACTCCCAGAAGTAAAAGCAACGGAGGGGAGAATTGCGGAAGCCGTGCCACCTGGGGCGCTTTAATATTCTCCGGACAAACATTTTTCTGTGCCAATGTGCCAACATTGCCCGACACTCTGCCGAAACATACGCTATGCGTATCTAAATAGTGTCCCTTACGGTCGAGGCAGGAGAAAGCTAACATTTTCGCCGAATATTAAGAGTCAAATACCTACAGAAGTTGAAATTGTTAGGATAGAAAGGAAAGCGAGCAGCGTCCGCGCGACGCAACTATTTTCCTCGGTGAAATCGAACAGACGTAAATTCACTTTGTTATTTATTTCGTTCGTTTTTTCCATGGGGGTCGTATGTTTTCGCGCTTTAATCTTTTGCCGGGGAAGAGCAGTGTCACGTAAATCAACCAGAGTCCTCTTATCCTAGCCTGACGGCCGAGAACCGACGTGAGCCCGAGGGTTATCGGATCACTATCTATAGTATTCGCGGAGCGTAAAACTGAATGTGAGGAAAAGGTCTGAAAACCCGAAAGGAAACGTCCCTCGATTTCCGTCGGTACCCGTTTGTTGCACGATCTCGATGCTTGCATCAATCAAGAAGGAAAATGATTTTTTAAGGAGAAAGAGGTTCTATGATTTTATAGTTCTATCGCCACTGGTCTTAGAAATTTGACATATAGGATTATGAATATGAAATAAAAAATGCGAAATTAGTGTAACAGGAAGTGTTTTATTTTCAATCAAGTGGCACTTGTTAGGTACGCCCCTACTGATGATACTACTTTCGATATCGCGCTAACTGAATGTATCGGTGAAAGTTAAACTAGGAGCAGAAGTGTAGTGTAAACGATTTAACCCCCGTTGACTGTTGGCTTACTTGTTCCACGGTTTAATACCTTCTCACTAAAAGCATCTGGTAGATCCCCTGAAATCCCTGCCCCTCGGAAACGGAAATGCGCCCGGACGTGGAGTGTTATTTTACGAGGAGCTTGTAATGTGCTACGTGAGAAATTAATAATTGTATGCGGAGCAGCGGCGGGAAATGCTGGCAGGCTTATTTACACATTCCACAGCCTCGATATTAAGAATGAAAATTCGTGAATAAAGGCTCGTTTTACTGGAACGAAAAGTATGCGTCCGTCTGGTGTCAAATAATAGGAATACAGCCTCGATGAACTCTTTAGGAGAATAGTACTTTCCCGAAATGCCATGGACGACGGATATTACGTGCTACAAGTTATTTACTAGGAGCAAATGAAAAGCGTATATAGGGTTTTATAAATGTGCTGACTGCCAGAAAAAGGATGTCACCCTGTCTTTTTCAACCCTCCGCTGTGTTTATCGGTATGCCCGAGGGCTCTCGCGACCTACAAACCGATAAACAAGTTTAGACACAGTAGGGGAAAAGTAAATACCCCTGTTCACCTCTATTACCACACCTTTCGATACGCAGCGTGAATCGCTCCATTTTCTCGAGGTGCTGAGACTGTCAGTTCGATAATCCAGTTCGCCCCCTTGTTCGTTAATCCTTCGATACCGTGAAGTAATTCGATAAAATCGGGCTCACTTCGCATCCCTTCCCTTTCGAAATAAATAAATTATAGAATTCTACGTGTATTTAAATAGTGGCTAATGTGGATCAAAATTAAGGGAAATAAGGAAGAGGAAGACGCAGTAATAAGAATAATAAAATGAAGGAAAATAAACAAGCTTTTAATTGGAAAAAAGTCGACCATCCACGAGTAGAATTCGGGGGATTTCACCACCCAATTGATTTTATCGCAACTTGCGAGAATTTACTCCGGGTAAACGAATTTATACGTCGCAGGGTGTGGAGACAGAAAACGCTTGCAAGTAAGAATAGTGTTCAATTTTATTCCCACAATCAGGAACGTAGATAACATCGATACAAGTACGCATAACGTTACAATTACAACGAACGAAAATGGATACCGTCGTAAGCGCAAGTACTTGGAATACTTCAACACAGACCTCTCGAAACTCAACTCGACTCTTTATTATCGAACGTCCCGCGCGATATCCAGGGACGAAGCTAACGTAATACACGCTATTACAACATGCTCGCATAATGCTTACGTAAAAATGCAAATCGTACCACGTTCGATACGTTCTCGTGTCATGCTTTAAAAAAGAGCCACAGAATGCTAATGCTCATTTGATGTGATTAATTCAGGGAATAGCATACTGCCTGTAAAAAATACAACGAATCGTGTAAGAGCAACAATTCGCTACGACGATGTAACACACCACCGGTTCGATTATTCCAATAATGGCTGGTCGCTGGTGGTGTCAATCGTGGCACGCTAATCTTTGGTTCTCCATGGAATAAAACGGAAGAGACACGCGCCCCAACCCCCACACTGGGGTGGAACGAAATATAGGGGCAAAATATTTTTTTATTATTCATGACTTGTAATAGTTGGTAAAAGTTGCCTTTTATAATGGTATTTAAGCTACCAAAGTTTGAACGTGATCAACAAATTTCTTGAGGTGCCGCAAGCTTTTCGAATATTAATATTTACTGAAATATTAACTTTTCGAATATTAATATTTACTGAAATATTAACTTTTGAAAGGCTTCCGCCATCCCAAAAAAATTTGTTGATCACGTTCAAACTTTGGCAGCTTAAATACTGTTATATAAGGCAACTTTTGCCCACTATTAGAAGTCATGAATAATAAAAAAATATTTTTCCCATATATTTCGTTCCACCCTACCCCACACTCCCCTTCTTAACTGTATCTATAAATCTCGGATATTAATGTGTCGTTAAATGTCATTATTATAATGTACGATTGAGTTTCTTTACACATACCAGCTCGTTACAACTATATAAGTTACTATTTACAAATTATGACGCTATCTAGTCTCACAACGTGCGATCACTTTGAGAATTAATATCTATGCGGTGTATAGTAACGTTGTCTCTTCGTAACTGAAAGATGTGGGGTCAAAATATATATATATCCAGCAGACGTAAAGTAATTCCACTCTGCTTGAGACGTATGATGAAATAAGGGGAGCTCTGTGGATGCAACAGCGCTGTCCGACACATGGCTGAGTCGTACTACTTGCTCTCTGCGATATGAACGTGTCTTTGGCGATTCGAGCGAAGGAAATGAGATCAATTGATTTTTTGCTCTGGCCACAGTTGACGGACAGGGCTGTGTATAATGTAAATTAGACATTGTAATGTGATTTGCTTAAAATAACGAACAATTATGTCGTTGCTATAAAAGAGTCCAGAACTGTCTCTGAATTTATTGCGTATCTTTTGAGCCTTTCGAAATTGCAATTCAAAGTATCGTAGAAGATTGCAGTAACAATGAGATTTCCAGAAAAAGTCCAAGGAATTTCCACAAAATTTCCACGTGATTTCTTGATTTTTTGATTATTCGTCCCTTGAACATTTTTCTTGCAATGATGAATTTTATCATCCGCCGGTAATTAAAAACGAAAAGGTAACGTGTCCTCCGTTACGTCGCTGTTCACGAGCATTCTAACACTTACACGCTAATCCCTCTATAATTATCAATTAACGCTCGCCGTTGGAAACGAATTTCACCCCGTGGTCGAATTTACGCAGCGTACGCCAGCACCAATTATTACGATCAGCACCAATAATTAACAAACCAATCGAAACCATGCGTCACGATACACGGAGCAGGGCTCAGAGAATTCTCGGGTCTTTTGATCCATTGCGTTACTCGAAGCTAATCGGTCAGTTAATTAATTACCTAAGTATCTAGCTTTGTGCGCACTCTGAAAGATCGACATTACATAGGAACCGATTCTGCGCCGCGGACCGGGGCCCGCGACCCCAAGTACCTCGATTATCAATAGTTTTATGCGTGCATTTCGCGTGTGCAGATGTGTTTTACGTTACCACGCCCGTCTTAATACGATTTCAGCCGACATCCGATCCAACTGAACCATCCACTTATGCTTATTTCGCAGCTAAGTAGGAGGTGTCTTTAGCTACGCTAGCTTTAAAAGCAAATCTCCTTTGTACTAGCTCTAATCTCTCCCCATTCATTGCTCCAGCATCTTCCAATCAAGATCAGGCATTCGGAAGAAACGAAGAAAATCGAAAAGGAGTTGAAATTTACGAAGCAATGAAAAATGCTACAACGCTTTTAAACGAAGGGAAATCAATTAGCCATCTTGTTTCAGTTGGAGTCAGTGGTCGCGAATTCAATTTTGCTGGGAGTGCGAACACGATTATGATTGCGATTCTGCTCCTTTACAAATTCGTTGTACAATAATTAACAGTATCGTGTCTCCAAAAATCGAGGCTCCACTGCTTTACCTTCGACGACAATTGTTCTTGTAATTCTATGTTACAATTTTCATTATTATGCCGCGAAGATGGATGTCCTCAAGTGATCTGGTTGAACGACGTGTGAAATTATACCAAAGTGGCGAGTGATGGAGAGCGTAAGCTTTTTATGATATTACAATTCCATAGCACGTGTGAAAATTGGAGTGATAGTTGAAATTATACTGAGCTCCGCGAAAGAATTCTGTATGAAATTATCATGCTTGATAGTTAAAAGGAAAGCATAAATGCTTTTTATATCGATTAACAACTGAATTAAGAAAGAAGACGATAATTGTAAAGTAAATTATGAATAGAATTTTATATTGATGATATATAATTGAATATTTTCATCTGAAAATTCATTGTTTTCTTATTTGTGCAATTACTTTATACAATTACTTTTCGATGCTACAACTGCTCGTGAGATCTTAAATTTAGCTTATGTCAAACGAGCTAGCAGTTTGATCGTCACCCAGTAATTAATTGATATGTCCTCGATAAGGAACTAAAGTTAAGGTAGCTGCAACAGTTCCAAGATGGCTCGCCTCTGGTATACAATTCGAAAGAAAATACGAGAAATTAAACTCCCGAAATCTTGCGAACTTTAAAACACCAAATATCCAACACATGACCAAAGATTTTTACAACAAACCTTACAAAAGCGTAAAATTAACGAGACAATAACGCAACGACCCCGCCTTTATTTAAATAATTCCTTAAATTAACCTCACGTCATATTAATTTAATCCAAAGTAGCTTGTACTAGGAATCACTTGAACAGGTACTCGATCCACGCGTACCGATCAGATCGACTCGAAGAATTTAAGAACTAATTCTTCGAGAAAGTCGCGGTTGACTAGACCCCGCGGAAATCTCGCACGCTCGATGGCATATTTTACAAACAACGACTGTACATTCACATATGCGTCAAATACACACCGACGTAATATAAAAATTCGATTCACAAAAGAACGGCCACTCTCACCGAGGTGACCAATTGGCTGTGACAGTGGTTGGCAACCGTGAACGATGACTTGGTTTCCCTTATTACTGATATCTCCACTTAAATTACGAATGAGAGTGTATGGACCGAATGGGTGAACGATACCGCGGGAATATTCTAATACTGAGAATTCTTGAACAGCTGTCAGTGATAGAAATCGATTGTGGTTGCCAAACACTAACTCTACGATAGTCCGAGTCCGATGGGATAAGAAACTCGATATCGCTATGTTAGACCATATTCATTTACGTGCAAACGGTGTCCTTACGATTACTACGTTTATCAATTCCACCCTCGAGGAGTAACCCCGGAGCTTCGGAAGTTATTTTGGAGAACAGCAGTCGCGCTTCGAGGTCCGGGACTACTCCGCGGAAATTATTACTCTAGTCATTGTACGTTGGCGGTAATATTTACGGGAGCTACTGGTAACCATTAACGAGTAAGATTGTAGATATAGTCGCACCTTGATAGTCTTAATTCACAGGTAATCCGTTCGATATTACGTTCAGTTTAGTCCGCCGGTATACCTTGTCCGTTCGATAAAGTGGTTTCGAAAAATGGCGAGGAAAATAGAGCTGGATTTCGAGCCCGCATGAATATTTATCCAAACACTGGAAGAAGATAGGCGTTTACATCGTTAATGTTCCAGGAACATTTCGAACTGAATTTTATACGCTGTGATACAGTTTTCGTTACCTCCGCCAGTGCATTGTACGGAGAAAGTCGACGTAGAAAAAGAATTACGATCGCATCGCTTCCATTTCCAACGAATTTCTGGGAACGCCACTTGACCAACAATTTCGTGTCGCGTTTAAAACGAAACGTAGTTGCTGCTTTGAGCTCGAAGCTCCTTCACAAAGCCACGCACTCACGCGTGGGAACGTGACTTTAGGTTCGTTTAAATGAAGATGAAGAATGACGCTGTGCGATTTCTTTTTTAGTTGAGATATTGCGTTTTCACGATTTGTTCTCATTTTTGAAAAGGACTCCTCTATCTTTTACTTTTTGATAAAACCTCACTCGAACCTTTTCATACAATTATAAATCACTACCACATGTTTGATACCCAATTTTGTTTTAAATACCTCTCGCTTTAACTTAAAAACAAATAATTTCAAACTAACGTCTCCTATTTTAAAAGAATATTCCTTCTAGTATCGTTAACGATCAAATTTCAATGGAAGTTTTGCGAATCTACTATCCCACCCCTAAATTAACCAACCTCTAAACGAATTTAAATTGGAATGTCTCTTTTAAACAAAATTTCACTTGATTACAGTAACGATCTACGAAGACAGAAGTAATTTTCAATCAACTGCGTCGATACCTATCCTTCACCAGTATCTTTACAAAAAATCACGTGCCATCAAATCTTCACGGTTCCGTTCCACAGAAATAACACTCTACCACCGATCACCAAGGGACACCCCCTGGTAGTTTCGGTAAATCAGTTTAACCGATGAAACTACCTCCATAATCAATCTCGACGCCCAACGATCAAAGGAACCCAGCACCAACGATGATCGCTTTGTACGATAAATTTGCCAAGCTCGTCAGAACGAAAGCCTCCAACGCGTCGGACCTGCCAAGTACAGTTAATTGCACGTAATTGACCGTGATCGAAGGATCGATCGAAAGGACTTTCAGAGCCTTGTCGCTGTCGAAGCGCCAGCGGCTGGTAGAAGCCCGTAAAAACGCGCGATAACCTCGCCTAAAATGGCGGGTGGGTTACCAAACGATGTGTAAAAGTCCACGATTATCCCTCGAAAAGTAGAAACCGAAACGGTCCTACCGTTTCGTCAGAATCGTGGTCGGCAGTCTTTCCCTTCGATTCGCGGACTACCTGGACGTCGAGCTCGCGACTATCCGCTGCGTATCCGCCTCGACGGCTCCCCGGCCGGGATGCCGCAAAGAAATTACTCGGAGAAGGAGGAACGTTAACGAAAGACGACAGCTCGAGCTGTCTTACCTCCTCGGTAGACCTCTTTTACACCTTTCGGAGCCTCGGAGGATCGCTCTCGAGGCCCAAGCGGGTAGCGCGGTCCCACGCGAACAAAGTGGCCCTCGCCAGGGGCCCCGTTCAAGTGTTCTTGAGGCTCGAGGCGCGCGCCAGGTCGTGTTCCCGCCACGAGCTGGTCGTGCAGACGCCCTCGCCTCGCCACCACTCGTTCACGTCCTTGTAGGATTTCGGCGGCCGCTCGTCGTGCAGCATCGCGCACACGCGGCACCAGAAGAACGTGTTGATGAACTCGCCGGTGCCCTTCCACCGGAAGTACGAGTTGTACAGCTCGTCGTCGCGGTCGAGGCGGTGGAGGTACGCGGCGAGCTCCCTCGGCGACTCGAACTCGTCCACGTGGATGTAGGAGCGGTACGGCGCGCTACGGGCGTAGTCCGTCGGGTGCGCGCCCATCACGATTGGTAGAACGTTGTGCCTGGAGAGAGAGAAATAAAAGAGAGTTGCCTTATCGTTGTGGGTGGAGAAGCTTCTTCGATTAGTGTGTGCCTTCGTGCTGTGTGGAATTGGATGTTGCGGGGAATAAAGGGATGAATTTGATTAGTCAGAAGTGGAAAATGATAGGGGATGATTCTAGAGATGAGCAAAGAATT
This sequence comes from Andrena minutula, assembly GCA_929113495.1. NCBI lineage: Eukaryota > Metazoa > Arthropoda > Insecta > Hymenoptera > Andrenidae > Andrena > Andrena minutula. The sequence continues at coordinate 4,414,546 of OV815996.1, read as the reverse complement.
GTTTAAAATACAAATTTTTATTTAAAATAATTTTTTGCCCATCTCTGGATGATTCCATGCAATGCAGTCGGTGCCATTCTTCCACGGTCCCATAAAAAATTTCTGTCACGTTATTTAGTTACATGGAAGAATATATCAGCGAAGAAATGTAGAGTGAACGCTTGGATGAGAGAGAAGAATTCGTGAAACGTCCCTCATTGATCGACGCGGCTATGTAGGGTACAGGTAAGAAGTGAATGTCGGTCGTATTGGAATGAAAATCGGGCGTCGCACTTCAGTGCCTCGCAATAGTAACCCTTATCCCAAAAATCTCGGCGAAGACAACACTCGAACGAAGTAGGGCAAGAGGGAGCCTTGAGGGCCACTAGCCGCGGCAAAGTGCAACGAGTGGCAGTGGCAATAGCTGCGTGTGGAGCGCACTTTAGCAATTACACTAACAACCCGAGGAAATCTTTTACACCGCGACTACTGTCCTCTAATTAAGCAGCGTTGGGCAAACTAATGACTTGGACGAGAAGCGCCGGGATTTAAGAATAAGCCCTGCCCATACCCAAGACCATTGACGAAGAACTTCTCCGTGATGTAGTCCTTGCAGTTCGAGTTCTCGAAAGCTAGGTAGAACTTGTAGTCCTCGTCGAGCATGTCGAAACAGGCCTGAGACTGCGAGCGCGGGCATCGCAGGCTGCCGCAGGTTCCGTAAATGTCCACCTGGATGTGCTTCGACAGCTCCTTAGCGTACTGCATGCGTTGATTTCGAGGATGACAGTTGGAAACGAACCAAGCCACCTGAAATCAACGCGTGGAAAAACCGACTGCGTTATTTCTGAGGCATTTGCTAATTTAAAGAAAGAAGAAGCTGATTTAAGAAGCGATTGAAAAATTTAAATGCAATTTCTGGAGTCTCGGAGTACAAAGCTCGATGTGTAATTAATTTAATATTAGAACAAATTTTGTTACCTTTTTAGTCTTGTTGGCAGCGTAATTGAACGACTGGGGTATTTGAGTGATGCTAGAATCGTAATACTGCCACCTTTCGTAGGGCGCGACTATGTCGCTGTCGCGGCGGTAAGTCGCCGTCCAATTGATCACTGCGTTCTTCACGCTTTGCGTGTGATAAGGGCACTCTAAAAAATACAGCATCCACACCTGCTGAAAATCGTAACAGTCTCATTCGACGCACATTCGGGGGAAATTTTCAACGATGCCGCAGGTATGCTTTCCAGTATTTCCAACTACTCAGTTGAATTGAAAATTTAGTCCTCGCGACGATGGTCGTGTTTTAATTAATAATCGATATTGAATGAAAGTAACAGGTGGCGGAGTCGCGGGGATGTTAAATTAATCACTGCAGCTCTATATGACGTACCTGCTTGAAGGACCTCCTTCCCACATGCGTGATGTAGTCCTTGAAAAGTATCAAGTCAGCTTCGTCAGGGTTCTCCCTAGTTATCGCGCAAGTGTTCACCGGGCAGCGATGCTGAAGAAATATATCTGGACCGACTTTTGCCTCGGGCATACCATGCGGTACCATTATCTTCTTAAACTGGTGCTCCGTGCTTGTTTTGTTGTAACCATGGGGCACATACATCAACTGTAAAAAGAAGTTTCGTGACGTTATAGATGTTAACAGAAGTCAATCGATTTTCTTTCAATTTTTTAATCAATCTCACTTGATTCGTAACACGATCGTCATAACTGTCCTCCTCGGGCCACAACCTCGCCAATCTTCGACCAGTGCGATTGGACCTCGCTGCGGGAAAAGGCCTTCTGACGCCTCCCTTCATGTACCAAGGCCTTCTCAACGGGTCCAGGGAGTTCACCGTGTGGTGGGATAAAATCGTGGTACCCGTGAGATTGGACACCTTTTGATTAAAGAAATACAGTGTCTTATGCTTCGAATTTGGACTTTATTTCTTTCGTTCTAGGATCACCTAATAGTGGAGCTACTATTGGTCTTCGCTAGGAATATTGAAGAGGTATAGTACTTAGAAGGAATGTAGCGAGGTCGTAGAGGAAACAGGAATCTCAAGTTTAGTTATAAACTTCAAGGATTTGGAAGAAGAAAATCTGGAAACTTTACAGTGGCTATTTAGAAGGGATGCGATAAGGAAGTCTTCAAAGCTGCGGAAGTCTCAAAGTTCACATCTTCGAGGTTTCGAAGTTAGAAGTTTGGCATTTTTGGGGGAGGTAAGGTTTGCAGCCCTCTGCTACCAAAGCCTGAAAGCTGTAATCTCTGATACTCTCGCAGCTTTGACGACCTCGCCACATCCCTTCAAATTACTATACTACGATATAAGGTGCAAATATCTTCGCACGGCCTGCTGTTTAGTGAAAGTGTCCCTTAACACCGATAATTCTAACAGAAGCTTACAACAACTGATTGGCGTCTGAGCTACCAGCGTACCTTGGTGTGGTCGGTAACACGGGCAGGTGGTGTCTGTCCAGGATGAGGTCGCATACGATGCCATATCTCGTCCTGCAGTAGATTCAGGATGACCAGCAGCAGGCCGGAGAAGCATAGCACGTAAAAAAAGTATCCCTTCAGAGAGAAACGCGGCAGACCCATGCCGTACGTTTCCGGCTTGTCAAAAATCTTTATCTATCCATGCGCTGTCTCTCGCCCCACCCGCAACGTCCATTCAGCTGCACTGAAAATATAAGTCAGATGGTTAATTAGATTATAATGAATAGATAAACTAGGAGATGCCTCGTGATCCTGATTGAATCCTGACCACTGGCTTCCCGAATTAAATGCTCTGGTTAATGAAGCTGCCTACCCATTGATTCATTCTTCCTCCCTAAACCCAAAGAGCATGGCCACCGATAAAAGTAAAGGACTAAGGCCTCAGGAGCAACTCTGTCTACCATTTAAGAAGCACGAATCACGTTAATAAAAAGTTTCGTCCGGAGCTACAATTTAAACAGTATATGGTGTGCCACACAGCTGTTTCTTTGAATACATACAATGTGTAAACGATAGTGGTACTTGGCACACACTAACCCACGCGATAACCCAAGCGAATAGCTAAAACAAATGCTGACACTCCGTTAGTCAATTATTCGTCCACCTGCGATGGTAGACGGGAATATCGCGGGAGCATTCGTGCAAAAAGCATATGTAGCCGGTTAATTATGAAAACGAGATTTACTCAATTTTAAATTCGAAGGACATAAGCTGCAGAGTATTTTGTATAGCCACGTCAGTCATCAAACTTAACACTTAACACCGTCGTATATGTATTTGGACAACGTCAGACGTATTTATTCTGGAGTTAAATTACAATGTTTATTTTACGATCACAGCGGAGATGGTCAATAAAATTCGTGGGACTTTTTTAATCTATTCAAGCACCCGTGGTATCGCGCTAAAATTAGAACGACTCGTTTTAGATATACAGTGGCTTTATATAAATTAATCGAACGGAAAGCCAATCACGCGCGGAAGCTCGGTTTCCTGTTGGTTACTGACGTCACGTCACCACCGATGCCCTATGAATAATATTTTCGTAACGAGGAATATGTCGAAACACGCTCGCGAATGCAAATTAACCGAATATTCAGCGTGCTTCAGTGTAACGCAAAATAAACCGTACTAGAGGCTATAGAGCGGGGAAAGTTAATGCGTAGGGGTGCAATTCAGCAGGGGTGAAGGTCGCTTAAGTGTTAAGTGACACTGAAGTGTCACTTGTCACTCACGCGGACGGGAATTTTCGTCTCTCAGACCCTCCAAACCTGCGTGCAACTTTACTCAACAGTAAAAGCCAATTTGGACCAGTGGAGGGCATAAAAAAAATAGAATATTATATAATCTCTCGCTTCTACTGTTAAAAACAGTAAGATGGACTAACTCACAATTCTTTAGACGTAAAATTTTTATGGCCCTGTCTTTTATCATTTTTAATACACCTTTGTAGTAAAAAAATGTTTCAAAATTCTACTTAGCTCTCAATGTTCATAAACATTCTTACAAAAGTGTAAAAACTATAACACAAAGTTTCTTCTATCATATCTCCTGTTATGTAATTTATGACACACACCGCACATTCGTGGGTAAGTTTCTATACATACTTTTTCGAAACGTGATAATACGAATCGTGTTAGCGGTGGTATCTCACGGCCTTCGACGTTTCCGTCGCGTAATTGTAAAAGGAGTTACATTGGTATCGCAATTTTTATCGTCCTTCCTACTTAGAAGCGTTAATCGACAAAGCAAATAACATTACACGGGCCCGTATGCAGGAAATTGGAACACATTGACCATAAATCTATGACAGTTCAAGTCTTTTAAAAAAAATTCTGACACTTCACAATCGCCTGGTGTAACTGCCGAACGACCTTTCACACTGCACCCACATTTATTATTACCGTAGAACGCGCGCATTCCTATTTTGATTTATGAATTATGAAAAGAAAAACAGAATTATATTTCGTCGCACTGTTTTCGATGTTTATCTACTCCTTTGTTACACTTTTAAATTACATTGGAACTATGTATTCTTTGTTATTTTAAACGAGAAACGTATGAGGAATTATATACACAGTAAATTGGAGATGTCTAATTTTTTAGATTATGAAGAAGAATTGGGGAAACGGTAACGGCACGCGAAGCAAATCTACTCACTCACGGGCGAATGTTGCTAATGACCATTTGCATCATCATACCATGGTATATCGGTACCTTATCGCTACTAATTCCGACAAGGATAACGGACTACTGGTTACTGGATGGCTACCCACAAAATTGCATATGAATTAAAGATAAAACAAACATAAAGGTGTCCCCGTTATAATTATTTGAGCATCGAATCATTTCTTTAAAAAAAAGAGATTTGCAAACGGGAATGTTGCATTTGACGTGAAAAATAACGCTGTTGCTGTAACTCGTGTTCTCCAGTTTACATTGAACGACAAGTCTAAAGAAATTAAGAAATAAATTGATCGGTGTGAAGTTTCATGAGTACCTGTGCATACTTTCTCATTAAACAATTTCACGTATGTGTGAGGTTAAAAAAATGTTTCCGAATAAAGAAATTTGAAAGAGTTACCTCGAATGAATGTAATAATAATCGAAAGGCAAACCAACTCTTCCCGGCTCAAAAATTGATGTTTCTTTCAAGTTTCGTGTATGTACGTTCGCATCGATTTAATAATTACCATAGTTTGCGCTCATCGGGAATGTAGAAAGAATGCGTATGTGCAAGTCAACGGAGAAGTTGTCAAAACGGTACATTTATTATTTAAATAGACGAGATCTGAGTTCGTTGGAGTAATGTGAAGTCGAGTACATAAACTGAAATTCTCGTAGATCAATTTAAATACTTATTATCTTATTAATTCGAGGCAGCAATTTTGACCAATAAGGCAAGCTTAATTAATAAATTCTTCTTCTAATAAACAATTTCTTGTATAAAGAATAATTATACACTTCTTTGAAATTTCTTCTTTTTGCCAAAAGCTTCGTTTTTTAATGTCAAAAGCCATCGGCCGTGGGAAATATCGGTCACGTTCCTAACGACTCCTTTCCAATTGGAAACGGACTTTTAATTAGATCTGATGGACTTCGCGTCGACACGGTGCCCGCGCGCATTGTTGTCCACCCACTGTTCGATATACACAATAAATAAAGCGGGCGGGTTTATCGGCCTCGATCTAACTAACGGTGCCAGCACAAGTTTCACTAATATTTTTATAAACCAGGACGATTTACATCCTATCACAAAAAATCCACTAAATTAAATTTACTTACAACAATTACTGTAACACTCGCAAAGAAGTATAAAAGTAGATAATATTTCTTAACACTGTCTAAGTAAAAATTCTAAAAAGACTGAAAGTGAAAGAAAAAGAAAAATGTCTTAGACCACTTTCGTAATCACCAGCACAATCAACACGTGTACTTAGTAACTTCACTGCTAAACTGTAATTACAGTAATTACCATATTGGCGTCACCGATACATTTCCAAGAATACCTTGAATTCCGTCAAAAGAGAAATATCTAACGGCGACGTGGCCGCGTAAAATTCACAGAGCACACGAGAGGAATCTTCCTCTAGAAAGCGCGCGAACATTCTGATAAGGTAGTCACTAAACAGATCCGGATTCGAAACAGGCGCTAAGTAGCCATCAAGATAACCCAAATGCAATGCCACGTTCGAATTTTTTACAGCGATTTCCGCGCTCCCGGATACCGACGACAAAGGGTGTTAATGGCGGACCGCGCAACAGGAAACTAGCAGGTTTCGCCTCTTTTCACATCGCGCGCTGCCTTCATATTTCAGGCGAGTTTCATTTTAACGCGCCCGCATATTTAATCTCGACTTTCCGAGCTCGAAGTGTGCGCAACAATAGCGGGGCTTTGTTGCTAGATAGCCAGCTCTTTGTACGGGTACAAGGTGTCCCTGCAGTAACCGGCCGAGTGGGATAAATTTCGGAGCTCATTCCACTTAGCTCGGGAATGAAGAAAGTTTTCACACCCGGGCGGCCAGAAGTGCTTCCTTGCCGAGGTATGACAGAGTTTGTGTTTAGAATAGAGTTTAATAAACGCGACGGGCGAAGAATTACGAGGAGGCATGTTAGGTGGGTGGAAATATCGAATAAGAAACAAGGGGTGCAAGAATTCTTCCTTCACTATACTTATATTGAGTAATACACATTTCTGATGGAAACGTGGAAGTGGAATCTTGACAAGTAGCTTCACGAAATTCCCCAAATATGTGTAATTAATATTTCAGGATTGAAGAAAGTTTGCATGGAATTTAGTTGCCAATTAAATGTACAACTCCTGACTCGTATCGAGTGCTCCGAATGATTAAAAATAGGGGAACTAGATCCAAGCGAGGCTGGCGGTGAAAGCCCGATACGTCCGCCAAGATAGACACGCGGATTTTGGATGGAGTGAAATGTTTTTTGTTTTTTACTTACGTGCCCCGCGTCCCAGTCGCGCCCCACATAATTTCCGCGCAGGCGGGCGTATTTTGAGTGCAGCGCGGCTTATTTCTAGTGTACAATTGACGTTCGAGAAGCCGCGGTCTATTTCTAGTCTACCCTAGAACGGGAGAGAAACAGAGAGAGCGAGTGGCCCGACCATGCCAAACTGCATGGTGGAAATAGATTAGTGTTGACCACACGCCCGCGGCATCCTCTTCCCCGTGGACATTTATTAATCCCCATCGGAGCTTCATTAATCGCCGTGGCGGCGAAGTGTTGCTTTCCACCGGAACACTCATCGATCTACGCGGCAGCTCATTGTTTCCGGTGACCCGGGCTCACGGCAGTGTTTCAAAGAAAGAAGATTTAAACTGCGAACTACTTGGCAAATAAAACAGCGGTGTTAGAAAGAATTATATTTGAAAATTTATGCCCCCTGAATCAAAGATAAGCTACGAGTTTAAATTAAATTTCTCTTTTGACCGCCACTGTAACTTTTCTCTGCGTTTGAAATTGAACTCTGCGCGAATCTTGTGTTATAAATCCACACCTTTGCTTCCCATCTCCGAATTTATATTAATTCCTCAGGAACAAAACGCACCCTCCATTCTTCTGCTGCTATAACGCGTCGCGATCTTGCGAATAACTGCAGAGCACTGAGAGTGTCCCATGGCTGACGTATTACGCGCCATATGGGTAATACGTGGTTCGCGACGTTTCGTCGGGATATACAGGGTGACTCAGTGGCAAGTGGCGTTCCACGAGCGTTTCTGCTGCACGGAACGGCGAACTCAATCGTGCGTTTTTAAACTACAGCGGGAGATGAGAAGTGAGTAGCATTCGACGGTCCTCGAGGCAGAGGACAATGGATGGAAGAAGGACACCATTGCTCCGGGAGAAATCTGGATGCCACCTGACGATTTCATTGTGCGTTTGATGGGGCGTGAGTGAAGGAATTCGTTTTAAATTGCGGGGAGAAGGTAGAACGCGAGTGCAGAAGTGTATTGGAAATGATTAAATAGATTGTATACAGTGTTAATGGAAAAGAAATCAATTTTAATAAGTCCAGTAAACTTCTTTCAGAAGCTAAAAGACTTATAACAATAGAGTCTTATAACAAAAGATGAAATATAAATAGCAAAAAAGTACTACTTAGGAAGGACTAAATAATATATTTTATTTTTTAAAATACCAAAGTTTTAAATGAAAATTATTAAAATCTCAAATTGCATTAGAATGGCATGCAATTTAAATAATCCTCCTATAGAGAACTCTGGGGGGAACGAATTCAATGGCCTTGGTCGTGCTGTTTTTAGAAATTCGATACTAAATTCGGCTATAATGCGGCACTGACGCTATCGGCTCTTATTATCGGACTATAGCCAGAGACGGTAGGTACTATAGAATGTCGGTACCAGTATGAATCAACTTTCACGCCCACTTCTCGATTCACCCCCTCGGCACTGGCAACGGTAACCCCAATGTTTCGTATCATCCGATAAGCAAAAGCACACGCAGAGAACGCTCGAGCTATATACGCCTGCGATATTTACAATGAATAAAATATAAATATTCTGCGCACGAATGATCGTGTTTCATTGTTGTTCGCGAGTAAATACATATATAGAGCGAAGGGGAAATTGTGGTGTAAGTGGGATTATTCATCCAGAGTAAATAAAACGATCACGTTCAGACCATCGCGCGTGCATCTTACAATTAAATGTAATTTAGCGAGTTTTATAGTCGCTCGAGGAAAGAAAATGCATAATAATTAGGTACTCCATTATCGTTTCTATATATTTTACACACTGCGAGCAATCATATGGAGTATATTTACAAAATGACACTTTTAACTGTAGCTACGGCTAGAACGATCCATTTGGAGGTAATTGATAGTCTCCAGCGGAATTTTTATCAGGGACATATGATGATATATGACGACAGAAAGTGTTAACGTTTTAAAGTAATGTCACATGTGTCTTTTTCTTCACAAATGCCACTCCAGGATTCTCGAGTGCCCTCGAGCTAATGTGTACACTGTACACACGTGTCGTTGAAGGTTCGACGGCGAATAATTTCGAAAAGAAAGCAGTGAACGCAAATATTAGATTAGCCTGTTGTGACTAGACTTATCTCCCTCGCGATTTAAATTTGAGCGTATTGAATGCGGGATACACGCGGCGTTATTGAAGTTACAAATGACACGTGTGAATATTATGGAAGATTATATTTTCTCTGTCTGCTGATAGATAGGAAGAGTCGTGGAATTTTATCGATATTCTTCGGTGAATAATTCGTGCGACGTGGCATTTATCGTTTCCTTCTTTACAAGTTCTAACAGGAACTAAGTTCTACAAGTTCAAAAGATTTACTTCTAACGTCCACAGCGCCTATAGTAGCTGCTACTTAGCTCGAGGCATGAAACAAAGTCTAAATAAATAAGTAGCGAGTTAAAGCTTCGGTTATAAGTCCCATGCAATGAAATAAGGCTTTGCTAGTATAAAGTACCTGAGTAAGCGGTTGTCACTAATCGATTAGTTTATAGATTCCTGCTCGGTGCTCGAAATTATTTAGAATTTCCAGTCAGCAGGAAAAATCTAGGTATGTACAACCAGCTCCTGTATTCTAATGTGTCGGATGCTTTGGATGCGTGTACACTTTTACGACTACCTGAATGTGTTCAGAGTAAATAGACACGGAGCAACACACCTTCCCATGAGGGAGACAATATGAGGCACAATATAAATCCACTAACTTCCCATAACTCCCGAGCACTGACTAAAAGACTCCTCGCCTTAAACTCAGAAAAAAGAGACGACACCAAGGAACCAAAGTACCCAAACCACCCCCAGAAATAGGCAAAAGCGAACTCCCTCGAATTCCCCTGAGCGCGACCACCAGCCCTACGTCCCAGGAATCAACAACCCCCGGATCCTGCTCTCGTAGACTCTCCTCTGAACACGGAGGCCGTAGAGACCGTTCCCCTACCGAGGCGATGGCAGAGACGTCGCGGGCCTTGTTAGGGAGCGGGCAGGAAAGGTGGAGGAGCACGCGAGAGAATGAAGGACTCACCGTCGACGGGACGCGTTGGTGACACGGCGCCACGTGTTTACCCGCGAGATAGCAGCAGCAGGAAGCGCACCGCGACGATGCACCCGGGCGATGCGTCCGCCGTTGGCCGCATGTCCGAATCGTTCACGTCGGCCACCACCTATGCGCGAGATTATTCATTCCCGGTCGGGGCAGTTCACGTTGCAGACGGTTGGCCTAGTCCGTCGCTTCTGTCCTCTCGCTGTATCCTCCTCCTACCTCCGCCTCCTACTCCTGCCTCTCCCTGCTCCAGCCGCCCTCCGCCTTCTGCGCACTTCCTTTCCTTTCCATGGACGCTGCGCGTTCAGCCACCCCCTTTCGCCCCCATATCGCCGGCACCCCCTTCGGTAGCGACGAGGGGAAAATCTATAAGAGCCGCGGCTGCGCCCTGCGAGCCTCACCGCCACGGGGTGAGCTCCATCGGGGGATGTCCTGCCCCGACCTGGTCCTTCGCCTTTCCGCGCGCCGGGAGGGTGAGGATCCTCCGGCTCTCGCAGGGCGGATCGAGTCACGCACCGGGCTGATACCGTGGAATGGGTGAACGGGACCACGGGGGTGCTGCTGGACTGCGTTGGACAAGTGGGCACGGGGTGGTCCGCGCGATGGAATCGCGGGGGTGGGTTGCGCTGCGAGGCTCGGGCGGAGAATCGGTTCGAAAGCCACTGGTCGATACGTCGGCCGCGATGATCTAGCCGAAACTGTTCGCCAGGCCACGTGCGGCTGGGTGACCGCCGAGTCGGGGGCATGAAACTGGGTGTCGCGTTGGAGAGGGTAGCAGAGAGCTGTTTTAAGTTTGCGTGGGTCTTGAGGTGGGAACGGAGCGAAAGGACGAACTTCCTTGATGGGTCGTGGGATTGCAGTTGTTACTGATGGTGTAAATACTTTGATGGAGGGACATTAACATATGTATGAATGTTTTACATGGAGTAGTATAGATAAACGTAATTTTTCTGGTTGTGGTACTGCTCAGACCTCAGCTCAAAGCCCCCGTCCCAATGTTTCAATTATCGCTTCAAGCCTATCCAGGCCATCATGAAGACTTAGCAGTACTATAGTAACGTGATTTGATCTAATGTAATCCGTATATGTTACCGCGCTGTCGGTATAAAGTGTAAGAGACAGAAAGTAAAATTTAATCGAATTTCAAGTCTTCCTGGGCTGAAGAAGGTAGAAGGTTGTGGTGGTTCGTTGGGATTGTAACGCAGTTAGCAGGTTTTAATAGAATGCTAGACGCATTTTCAAGATCCATTCCTGCTGTTTATATTAAACAGATTTCGCGAGGTGTGAGAACCACTGAGATTTTGTGAGCGAGCTTCTGAGATCCATGCTGACATCGGCACAGTCCCATGACAACGCCGCGACAACGACGGTCCCAATACCGGTGGTATTCGTTGTCAAAGATAAAATTGTTATTATACTATAAGCAAGAGTGCGCTCGACGAGGATTTTCCCAGAAGGCTACAGCCATGTAGCGATGAAAATTATGAACAATAGGCGCCAAAATGGACCGCGTAGCGCCACCCAACGGCGAACTTAGAAACTAAAGGTGTGAAAACACGCCAGTGCCAGGCTACAGTATTTTTTTCGAATAATAAATAAAGAAGTTTGCGTTGAAAGTTGTTGCATAATGGTCTATGGACTCTCTAGAAGAGACCTACAACCTCGACTTATAAATATCCAAATAAATAACCAAACTATACATTCTTCTATACAACCTACTCAGTCGAAGAACCGAACTCTCACCGAAAATGAATAAATTACCAATTTTCCATCATCAATTTATACACTTTTAGAACTCCAATTAAAAATATAAACCCTTAACTACTGTCCCACATAATATTTAAAATTACTCTGTTCGTGAACACAAATTCTCCTCACCTCTTAACTAATTGTAAACTCCATTTCGAAGATCCAGCGGTACCAACCGCTCATGTAAAGCCGCCTTAAATTTACAATTCCTACGTGGCTCAATCGTTAAAATCGCGAATCGTATGAACAGAATAAGCACGCAATTATTCATGAATGAAACCCATCGTAACGCAATAAAAACTACACAGGAGATCCATTCATATCATCTCGCCAGAAGTTAAATTTTTCGAACCAATATTTCGAACCATCTCCCCGATAATCGATTGCTTTTGGAACGCCATTTTCTCCATTTCCCGTCGCGCGATTAAACTTTACTTGCTCGGCATAAAGTTAGTCTGATGGAATAAAGCGAGGATTATATAAAACTCCCTTAACGAGGAAGCTGTGCACGGGAATAAAAGGGACTGGAACACAGGAACTCCGTAGCTCCGATAACGTAGCGCGGCGTATGGGTATATAATTCTATATACGGCAAGAGATTTGTATTTGCGAACGCGCTGCCGATCGAAGTGAAATGTTCATGGTAAACCACGGGGATGCAATAACAGCGAGGCGGTTGATAAACGATTCGCTCTGATCCCCGATCGTGCATCGATTCCCTTTATGCGTCCGTTACGTCATAAAGATAGTCACCAAGTGCAACGTCAGTAACGTTTCACGCCAAGTGTCATTTGTCTTGTATATCGTAAGATCGGAGAATCGCATTTAATCGTCGCTGAGGAAATGGGTAAGCCCTCGCCCCTTATCTATCTTCACGTAGCGGTTTCCGTTGCTGCGACTCCTTGCGCTTCGATCTGTATGCTTTAACTATTTCGATATCGTATGTTTGTCTCTTTTCGTTCTACTATAATCGTAATTTCTTTCGCGACAATTCGCGAGTATTAAGGTGCGAGTTAGTAGCTGCTGCATTAAGAGTACCAGGTAATTAAAATGAGTAACGAATGTGTAGAGAACTCTGGAGCAGTTACGATCGAGGGAGAGAACTATGAAGTTGTAGATGAATGTGTAGAGGAGGAGGACACCGCTAATGCCACTAAACCTGCGGAGAATTCCGAGGATGGCGGGGCAGAATCCGCGGAGATAACACCGGTAGATAATGAGAAAGAACCTGAAGAAGTAACGCCGGCGGATGATGAGAATGAACCTATGAAGGTAATGCCCGTGGAATGCGAGGACGAACCTCTGGAAGTAACGCTGACGGAGTGTGAGAAAGAAAGTTTGGAGTTAATGCCGATGGAGTGTGAGAAAGAATCGACAAACATTCTGCCGGTGGATAGCGAGGTAGAAGCTATGGAGGTTGCGCCAGTGGATTGCCCAGAGACGAGTGGGAATGAAAATCAGGATGAAGCGGAGCTACTGGAGCCACCTGTAGAGCCAGATACATCATCGAAGAATTTGATCGACGAGAGTAACGTCGAAAGTAATGTATCGAATGCGGAAGACGAGGGCGCACAGGAGACAATTGGGGACTTGATTGATTTCACTGCTGATATCAGCTTGGATCAGCTGGACGAACAGAAGGATATGACGGACGAAGATGTTTTAAATCATCTGGATGAGATTGAAAATATAGTTTTAGAGTCTTCGGACTTTCAAACAGCGAAGGGGGACGATCAGCCAGTGGAGAAATGTATCCAGTCTATCTTGGAGGACGATAGTTCTGCGCAGAAGAGCGAAGGGAATGAGACTGCTAATAATGAACAGAAAGTATTATCTAGTGATGTTAAAGAAAAGCCAGGAACGTCTGAGAAGATTGAATGGTACGAGGAGAAGGTAAGAATTAGAGATAATTTTTAACAAATATAAATGTAAGTGTAAATTGCTCTTTATGTGTCTTAAATTTATTATGAATTTGCAGCTCGCTGAGAAACAAGGAATTATTAAGGAGAGACTGTCGAAAGTAGCTAGAGTTTTAGGAATTTCTTATCCGTGTTATGAGAAGTGGTTGGAATGGGAGGAGAAAGTGCGTGGGAATCCTTTATGCAGATTGAGGCCAGCTAGACATTGTCGTTTGGATAAACCATATACTAATCGATGGAAATTCATCTGTAAGTTTATGTAGTCACACAGCTTATTCTCTTTATGCTCTTATATTCAATAATCTGATTTTCTGAGTCAGACGATAAATTTGATATTGCATGTACAGGCAACAGGAAGAGGGCAGAAGAATCTGGAAAGAAATCTGGCGATGCTGATGGTCCGACTGATAAGAATACAGAAACAGTATGGAAGCTAGAAGCGAGTGGAGCATGTGGCATTGATATAAATAATGAATCTGAATTTCCACCATTTGTATTACGAGCTGTAAAGGTGGGCTCGGTTTTGCTCTACCAAGAAATTGAGAAATCCTCTTGTTTTGAATATAGTTCGTTAATATTAAATACCTCTTGTACAGATATTTGAAGATTTTCTTCAAACAACGGAACAGCCGGGTTCTCAAACGAACGAAAGCTTCTCCGACGATATATCTATAGACATGGAATCAAAGAAAGAAGTGACTAGCGAAGCGAAGCAGGAATGGTTGTGGTTGTTAGTACGTTGCAATAGCATGGACGAGCTTATGTTGTTCGCGACTGGAAAGAATATTAGCCGCTCCACTATGGACCGTTTGAAACAAGTCTACGAATCTGGACCAGGAAAGGATTGCAATGTCAAGTCTCTTTATTGCAAATCCATGAATAAGTAAGAATAATTCTACGAGACTCGCGTTAAGCTTTTAACTTGCATAACTTTGATCGTGAATTCTTTTCGATTTTAGACACGACGATACTATCGTTACGAATACAACATTCTTGGTGGGATCGGAAGCGCTGGACGAAGTTGTGGGTGGATTGAAAATACAACTCGCGCCGAAAACCAATTTCTGGTCGAACACTGCAGGGGCAGAGAATGTAGCGAACGCGGTGATAGATCTGCTTGCGCCAACTGCAAAGACCGTTGTGCTTGAAATAGGATGCGGTATTGGTCTCATTGGATTGATGATGGCATCTGTAAGTAAAAAGTGTATTTGAAATGCATATCCTTGGTTTCAAGATTCTTGGAGTTCTTTTTATATTGTTCCAGAAATGCCAACAAGTGATCGGAGTGGATTCTCCATCCGAAGTAGAGGAAGCTGAAATGACGTGCGAGTTAAACAGTATAAAGAATGCATCGTTTATCATGGGATCTCCCAGCGAAGTGACGGGCAAAATTGTCGCGGCAGTGAAAAATCGCAAAACCTCTGCAATAATTAATGCGAATACTAACATCGGTCGAGGTATGTAGAATTATCTATAAGTTTCTAATGGATTATTAGAAACCCTGTTTGCTTAACGAAGTACGTGTACATGTGTATATATTTTTACAGCGCTTGAGATAATTACATGTCTGAGAAATATTCTATCTATTAAACGGATAGTGATGATAACTACCTTGACGAAGCAATCAGTCCGTGCTATATTAGAATTAGCTCGACCCGGGGATCACAATCACGGGATACCATTCATTCCTACCATGGCGTGTGTCGTTGACACGTTACCCGTCGGGCCTCATTTCGAGGCTGTCATTTTGCTGCAACGACGGCCGATAAGCAAATTGGATCCAGCGTGGTTTTTAAAGAACGTAGATAATACGAAGGCTAAAGCACCAGAAGCTAAGAATCCCCAAGAAATCGTAGTCGAGCAGAATTCTACTGTGGCAGATAAGAAATTATCACCTAAAGGAGCTGAACTATGGACGAAGAAAGGTTTCAATAAAACGCTGGCAAAGCAGCCTGCGAAAAAAGCGAAGGTCCCTCTTAAAAAACCGATTTACCCGAAGACCGTTGAGAACTTGGTTCTGAAAAATAAATTCAAGGGGAAACGGGCTCATTCTCCAGACAAGGGCGAAGTGCCGCCGAAGAAGATAATAAAGAAGCTTGGCAAATTTGGCGCCAAACCTTGGCACATAGGTAAGTTGCTGTTATTTCGCGAGTAGTTTTTGGGGAAGGTTGAATTTGTCAAGCTTCCAAATACCAATTTTTAAATTCCAGATCAAGCGACGAAGAAGAAAAAGGAGTGGGTCGGGGAGAACTCGCAGCTGCGAATCAATCCTCTGTACGATAAGAAATTACGCGAGCCCAAGGAGCAGGGCGATTTGAGGGAGAAGCTGTCCAGCAATCGCGTTGACACGGACATCGCTCAGACAGTGAAAGAGCACCAGGTGCTCTTAGAAATAGCGAAAGAGAAGCTGAGTGGGCCTACGCCCACTGTCGACGTCAGCACCGCCAAACAGTTGCAGAACATGCTGAACATGGTGTTGGAGCAGACGAACAAGCTCCAAAGTCAGCTTCCGCGGTCGGTTTGGGATCGTATCGCGCCGCCAGAGAACGTGAACTTGGAGGACAGGGAGATGAAGCAGGAGGAGCTCCCCTTAAAGGGTCGCTACATTCAAGAAACAAGCTTCCAGGACATTGTGATCACAACACCGAATAAGAAGTTTTTAGATAAGGAGGAGACCAAACCGTTCTACAAGAAATACAACAATTTGCCGCCTCTGGAACCAAACACAGTGATGCCAGCAGCGTATACAGTGAATCACAGAGAGAAGATTTTCCGCCCCCCGCCAGAACGGTACCACGCGATGGATGTGCGTCAGCAAGGGCCGGATAATTCTTGGAATCGGGAGAAGATTTTCGAAAGGAATCGCTGGAACGAGATGGGGAACATGAGGAGACCGATGTCGCCTATCAGAAGACAGGCTTCCCCGATCAAGCACCACATGTCCCCTCCGAAAAGACTCTCGCCTAAACGTCCACTGTTGTCTCCTCCAAGGCGTCCGTGCTCTCCTCCCAGGAGGCACTTCTCTCCTCTCCGTCGTCCAACGTCGCCAATGTACAGACAGCGTTCTCCCCTGAGGCGCCAAATGTCGCCACCCAGGCGACCGATGTCGCCGCCAAGGCGAATGTCCCCGCCCAGGCGCCAAATGTCGCCACCCAGGCGTCCGACGTCGTCTCCGCGACGAGCTGAAATGATGATGAATCGTCCGATGTCACCGATGAGACGTCAGATGTCACCGCAGCGGCGGCAGATGTCCCCGATGAGGCGACCAGTCTCTCCTCCAAAAAGGCAGATCCCTTCCCCCAATCGGATGATGTCTCCGAACAGGCAGGAGATGTTGATGTCCAGGCGACAGACGATGATGCAGGAGAGGCAACAACAAATGTCGCCGCCGAGGCGCGGCGGATCGCCGCAGAGATTCATGTTCGGGCGTCCTGCGTCGCCGCCGAAGAGGCAACAGTCGCCGCAGAGAAGGCAGATGTCGCCGCCGCAGAGATTCGGGGACGAGTGGGATATACCGACTAGGAGAGCTGTCGAGCAGAATACTTGGGCCAGGCCTGTGGACAGAATGCAGGAGCAGAATGTCTGGCGAAATGATAAGCCTTCGACGTCTGGCAACAATTGGGACCAGACCTCTTGCAACGATAGACAGCGCAAGATTTTCAACCAAGAGAAGTGGGAGAACAAAGATTCCGGCCGCAACGACACGTGGAACAGTGGCGCGAATAATTGGAACCCGAAGCAGCAGGTGTCCGTGAAGAATATGATGTCTAAGGAGACGTGGTCATCGGGCTCTGACAATAGATGGTCGAGCGCATCCAATATGCCCGGGGGCAGTAATAACGATAACTGGAACATTCGCGGGAAGGACAGTTTCTCTGGCCGCAAGGAAGGCTGGATGGATAATAAGAAGCAAGGCAGGTGGGAGACGATGAATGTTAAGGAAGGCTGGAAGCAGTCCGACAAAGATGATCTGAACGATCTGCCGGAGGACGCGAAAGACCCGTGGGGCGACGAGGGTAATCTCGGCTTGAAAGAGAGATGGCTGAAGCTCGAAAGCACCACTACATCCTCGTGGAACAGAGACGGCGATCAAGGGGAGAAGTGGTCGAAACCGAAAGACAATTGGCAGAACAAAGGTTTAACTTTCAGTACGAAACCTCAGTGGCAGAATAATGGTATTCAGAACGTCGGGGAGTCCCGCTGGCTCCCTCAATCCAATATCGATAAGAAGCCTGTGTCGAGCACATGGCAGGGCGGAAAGAACATGGGATCATCTTGGCAATCCCAGAACACAAGTTTTCAATCACAACGTCCTTTTTCTACTTCACAGTTCAAAGGTTTTAATTAAAGTTCGTGTTCCTTAATTTAACGGTAACGTTAACATTTATATGGATAATGTTAAACACCCAACGATTTAGTTTGTTAGATGAGGTTTTTTTCAGTATACTACTCAGGTCACAAAAGGGAGGACCAGTTTTCTTATATTTTAATGAAAGTAGAACGTATTTAAAAACAACAAAAAAAAAGCAACCGTAAAGTGGTCGAGAAGTTACGCGATCGAAGCTTTGTATTTAAGCCTCCATCGATTATCATAAACTATGTTCTACGAAAACGGCTGACAGCAAACAGTTTGTTTTATTTTTCAATGTTACTCTTTCCCTGTTCATGCATTGAAGATGTTATTTAGTCAAGTAATAGGTATTGATTAAGGATGCGATATAACTTTCTGATCACACACTAACACACTCGATGTGTTGTAAAACGTAGGCAGTGGTATTTAAGTATATCTCCTTTGAGGCAGTGTAAAAAGTAAGTTTATATTGTACTTTTCAAATAAAACTGCATTTACAGAAACATTAATTGTATTCGATTAACTGTTTAGTTAACTTGGATCGCTGCTAGTGCTACACGATTATATTAATAGATCATATTATATTAGAACACTAAGTAATAAACTCTCGAATTTTATACGATTATGAAATCCTTATTAAATACCTCTACTTTGCTTTCCGATTTATGTATAAATAGATTTATATAGAAATATACATTACAATTCCTTCGACATACTCACTGATGCGCCCTGCATGTACAAGCAATAATAAAAAATAAAACAATACATCAGCAATTTATATACACACAAATCTGTACACGTGTGCTGCCGATGCACGTGCGTACGGAAACTCGTTAAGTTTGCGATGTGTTGAGAAGCGATTATACTAAGTTTCGTTTACACCTGAAACAATAAACAAACTACAACCACCGTTTCGTCGCATAAACGAGTAGAACAAATGTTTCGTTTAAAGGTATAATCCTTCGATATAAATTACGCTAGTGTAAGATAGGTTAAAACTTACTCTAAATAATATTCCCAGGTACCTTCCACTTTGCGCAATGCCACAAGCACCTGCTTGCCCGAGAACGGATATATCAATTCATTGCAACGCGCATTATTCTCCGATGTTGCAATCGAGAAAACAATATCCCTCCCCAAACAGGTATGCAAACTGAACGGTACGCTGCACGATAAGGAAAATCAAACTAATTTCACAATCCCATGTATTGCATGATTGATATTGTACATATTACATTGTAAGATCAATGATTTTGTTTAAATATAGTTTTAAGAAATCCTCTCTAAAAGTCATTAATGCTTTTCCATCGTCCGTCTAGCCCGCACCGGATAAACTGTACAAGAAATTAGAGATCGAAGTCAGGGGGAACGACCCCGCTGTGCTAAGAAGCTACGGGCAGTTCGCCTCTATGGC
Source organism: Andrena minutula (assembly GCA_929113495.1). Taxonomy (NCBI): domain Eukaryota; kingdom Metazoa; phylum Arthropoda; class Insecta; order Hymenoptera; family Andrenidae; genus Andrena; species Andrena minutula. The sequence continues at coordinate 4,395,095 of OV815996.1, read as the reverse complement.
AGCTCAGAATTTAGACATCATTCTTGGTAGAAAGTAAGTTGTAGCTTGAGAGTTTATAATTGTAAAGGGATACGGATGATAGATTGTAATGTTGTAATTAATAGCGTCGCCGAGAGGAAAGCTATTCACGAAAGGTACACGGTGCTCAAGTCGGTTCACGTTCACAAGAAGCACCGCGTTCAATACGAAACGAGAACGTATTATAGGTACCTCGATTTCTTTAAATTGACTGGCTCGACGGCGGACACTTTTCTGGAATATATACAGAGGAACCTTCCGGAGGGAGTGGCTATGAAAGCCACGAAGGTATGATTCTCGATTGTTCGTTTCTCAACGCAGGAGAAATCTAACTAAACGAGATTGGTTTACAGGTGGAATTGCAAACATTGCCAGAGTCGGTTGAACAGGCGTCGCCTCCAGATAATAAAGTATAATGCGTGATGGTAAATTATCTTTATTCTAGGATATAGTCGAATAAATTGTATAAAATCATTACTTCACACCTCTGTTCTTCCATTAATATCTAGTATTAATAAGTCCGAAGGCAAGGAACTAGTTTATACTCGTATCCAAGTCCCTCGTTTCGTAATCGATATGTGATTGATTATTCAGTTTGGAGTTTACGGGCATCGGCTCTCTTGTCGGAAAGTTAGAATTTCTCTCCTGCATTTTAAACGAGCTGTGTAGCTTCTCAAGCAAAGTTTCAGGAGGTTTATCTAAATTCGTACTTGGTACCCCTTCGTCCCGATTTCTTTTATTTAACTGAGCAGTAGCTGTGCATCTATGCAGTATAAACATGTCTCCTGTGAATGCAGAGAACAGAGATAAATGGAGGAATATAATTGATGAATCAGATTGCTGGATTGTTTACTCACTAGGGTGATTTAGTTGATAATCAATGACCGACCCACAGCTTAACTGGATAACAGTTATAACTAAAAGTACAATCAGTCCCTTTATCATTTGAAACACAAAGTCTGAATGCTACTGTGGCAAAAAAGTCGCAGAAATTATTACGAGATCCCTCGTATTGTACTCGGAATTAAACGGAAACTGCTGATTCCTTTCCTTCCTTTTAACGTTATTCAAGACAAACCGGTTTGAAAGAAGAGTCAGCTTGAAACTTACTCTTTGTCCTTTTAGGATGTTCGTCGGCATATACCGTATTTAAACTATATTTAACATCGATTTACGAAACGCGCGCGTTTTCTGTTTAAGGAACTGCGAATAACACATTTCTGGTCGCAATTTTCGTGGGATATTTTGTTTATTAATAAATATAATTTATATTGTGTTACAGTTACGTTTAGAGATTAGGTCGCATTGGAACCGAAGGCGGCGTATGATATATTTACAGAAGATGATTATGATAGGAGGATGCAAGCATGGGCGTCCGGGACAAAAGTTTTTGAGAAAAAAATCGCTTATTTTTCAAAACTGATCTTCACTAAGTTTATACTAAAAAAGGGAATATTCTTAAATTTCGGTTTTAAATTTTTAAATGAAATTGGCATTATAAAATGGGTTAAAAAAACAAGGGGGGTATATTTTTCTTTACTATCATCCCAAAATTGTCCCTCCTCTGGAAAAAAAGTCTGCGGACGCCCCTGGATGCAAGGACACCATTAATTTATTTATATACAATCTTTCATTTATTTCTTACTCTCTTTCGAAAACAAACGCGACGTTCTTCGCGTGATGTTTCTTTTCTCAATTAAACGACCACACTCGAATGTAATCGATCTCAAAGGCGGCCTTCCTACCACTCTGTCGCTTCCAGCTCGGTAACCATTGATTTTTCGCCTGCCAAAATTGCAGCATTGCCTGAAACGCCCCAAATATCATGAATTCCTTAACGTAGCGTGTACATACTTCTCAAAAGGTATGTTCATACCTTGGCCCCAAGGTTTCTCCATGGCTTTGAAATCCCTGAGTTAATTGTTCCGTCAGGAAATACTCGTATACCTCCGACTCCAAGCCCGATAGTAATATAAAACTATTTAAAAAAGAAGAAGATTCAACGAATAGATACTTGTGATAATATAAATTTGCAGCTGCATAATTTGAGGGTCATCTTCTCACTTCTCCATTTAAGTTTGTCAGATATTATAAGCAAGCAATTATTTATGAAATAATCTGCAGCATACCTCTTGATCGAATGGAGCCATTTTATTAAATTGATTATTCATCCATCCCTTCCCTCCGGGGACCAATTTCCCAATTTCCTCATTATCTACTAAAAATTGGAACCCATCGCTATTCCAAATCGTCGTGTAAACGTGAAACTCTTTCGTCCATTTCGGGCCAGTCTTTTCTATCTTGGAAACCATGTGGTTTTCAATATTTCCAGCCGCTCCAATTCTAAACCCAAACTCCAATTTCCTCGAATCGAAGATTTCCCTGCTGGTGGCATTAATTAATTTCTCGTTCCCACGAGCAAGGCCGAGGAGCACGCGCCCGCTGGAATACCCGTCTCCGTAATTATTTTCGTAGCTTGGCTCCAGCCACATTTCTGTTGCGATTAAAAATATAATAAATTACGCTACTGGCGTAGAAACGTTATTTTCAACGCGTAGAAAAGGGAGAAGAACGTAGAGTAAAAAGTAGGCGAAAGAAGTTGAAATATTTATAATAATTTAGAAGTAACACTTGCCTGGGTACAACCAATCGCCTTCTGGAAATTTCGCCCTTATCTCGATCTTACCGTACCGGAAATTAAAGCTCTCTTTGGTGGTGAATCTGGCGGATATAACGGGCGGCAGAATATTAAAAGCACTGGCTTTCCGTTTGCACTCCGCTGGGAAGGTGCTGGTGCAGCTGCGAGAAATCAAAGCGTATCCAATTATCCAGACAGTAAAAACGGTAAATATCGAAGGCACATTTAATTACACCTACCCTCCGAGCTCCGTGCTTCCGAACGCGGCTGCACCTTCGCCGTAATAGTCTTCTAGAATTAAAGGCTTGATACGGAGCGTGCCGTCCACAATTTTTGCTAATTCTTCGTGGTTCGCGTTGTGGTAGACGCAAAATTCGTAATCCTGCAGAGATCACGGTATAAGATGTATTATCTGTCGGTGTATATGCGGGGTGTTTGAAATTTCGCGGAACAAGGTGTTTTTATAACTCACAGGGCCTAAGGGGAATTTAATAACGCGGCTCCAAGTTGATTGGTTCAGGGAGTCGAAAGTTTCATTGAACACCAATCTGGTGGTCATGGGTTTTTCATCTCGTTTCTCTGTAAATTGTATAATTATAAAGCACCTACTTTTATTAACAGACTGCAGTGAAGCTCTAGGTTTTGCATTTTGTAGTTTTGCAGCACAACTTGTAATATTTCATTTAAAAATTTATTTTAAAAAATCCAACAATGAGAAGACCATTTGGCGCCCCATCTCAACTTTACGAATAGACAGCTGTTTATTTAATTTTGCTTATAAGGGGAGTCGGGCCTGAATGTAGTATACACACACATACCACGAATTATCCGCTTAAGATTGTCCCTTTTGAACGCGGTCCCATTAACCTGCGCGTACATCCAATAATTTATCGTGTCTCCATCCCTTACGTTTACACCCTCCTTTTGAACGGTCCATTTCCCCCCTCTCTGCCTGTATACCTCACCCGATATTACGCCCGTTTCGCTGGGCCCGATGTCTGTATTCACGTTCCCGTGGAACGCGAAAAATTGCATCCCCTCTTCATCTATAAAAAGGAAATGGAGAGTTTAGTCGGGTTATGGGAGAAGAACGGAACAATTTGTATTTTATGAAAATATTACGGCAGCGGACACGCGCGGAAGAATTTCAATTTTGCGTAAAGGAGATAGCAGTCTACTTTGGGTTCTTTAATTTACTTGCAAATTGAAGGAGAATGGTAACTTTTATATCTACTTTTCAGTGTTATAAAGTATTACTATTTCTACTTTGACATTTGTATTAAGTAATCTCGCGTGAATGACGAACTGGGGTTTTCAGGGAAAGCGTGATAAGCACGGAAACGCTTAGTAATTCTCGGGAAATCACTGTAGCAAAACGCTAGCATATCAAATATGAATGAATTAGTGGTTCGCGCAGAATTAAATTAATTTATTACAAAATAAAAATAAATTGAACTGTAACGTAATTCCGTTTTACACGATCCCGGGTATATTGACTCTTAAACTTGTACACAAATTCACAATTCACTATCTACGCCCCTGCAATCAAGAATTGAATATCTATAAACATTACATCACTTCTACTCTACCGAGCAACACCATTCATTGATTTCCAAACACTCCCGTCTTCCTCAATGTCTGCTGCCATTCATAAACTGAATCGCTAAACTAAAGCCACTAATAATTAAACCAAAGTTTTGGCACAAGTGTCCCAGCACTATATAATTTTGTATAAAACAGCTAAAACTTTAAATTACACCGTTTCACTGTTATATACGACTACTTTCTACTTACTACTTTACTACTCAGCATCTACTGAAATTTAGATTCTGATTTTATAAAAAAATGAATTTTTAATTTCGACCGTAATAATTGATAGTAAATATTTTATAAAAAAATATTTTTTAGTTTATCTTTTTTGCGAAGATTGTCACATCCCAGAGTTTGCCGTTTCGAAAGTTTTCAGACGGCAGACAAAGACACAAATATATTAAATTTCTGGTTTAGATATTAAGATTACTCTTATTCACTCACGTGGTATCGATATCCGAATTCCTGGCTGCTGCAGAATTTCGAACGTCGGTGTTGGGAGGACGTAACCATCCGCCACTCGAGCGCAGTCCTCGAAGGCCGAAAGAATCGCGACGAAAATCGCAGCGATAGTTGCACCGTGCGCGAACATATCTGCCGCAGCTGGCGATTCTACAATTTTAATAAGACTTATCTGCGAAGAGGCGAGAAAAATAAGCGCTCCGCGGATAGTTGACTCTGCACTGACCTGATCGCACAGATTCGATGACTCCTCTGCAGCTCTTCGAAACCCCTCTTCCTTATATTAACCATCACTCAACTTTGCTGACGGGGCATTTCTGGGTATACCGGGGCATCCCGATGAGACAGTCCAGAAACAGTACCCCGGAATTTCCTCATTTAGAATAGAAGATTCATGTTTAAGGGTATAAGCAACCAGCCAGGTATTCAAAGAGTCTAGCAAGATAAGCACGAGCAAACGGTCCCCGTGACAAATTTTGTTAACACCATAAATTTATCATCTTTTTATCGGATACTACTTAAGATAAATAAATGAAACATAAAAGAAGAAAAATAGTTACATATTACCTGTACTTCATATATTTTTTACCGAATAGTAAATCAATTATTACAGATAAGAAAGAAATCATTTACTTTTTGGGTAGATTTTGCAAACAACCTTATGAGTTATCAATAAAAATAGCGATGAATATGAATTTACCAACTTTTCTATAATTTAGATTCTTAATATTATAATATTCATAATTAAAGAATATTATTTTGTGTCTCTTTTGTTTAAACTATATCTTTATTAATTCCCTCCTTGATTTCTGTTAAATAATAAATAGAAATGTTTGAAATTCAATGAAACAAACAAATATCTTCCTTTAATTATTTCTTTACTTTTAAAAGCAAACAACTGCGCGCCATGCGCGGCGCGCAAAACATTCGAATCATGTGGCGCACGATATGGCGGATGTAGAGGACGCGCAAGTTGACGTCGTCCGTGCGCTCTGTTTGTTTGATCGATAGAGGATACATGAAAAATTTGTAGTATGTTACTAACGAGGAACTTTAGAAGGACTGGCCTTCTCAGTCTTCAATCTTGTGACTCGGTAGCAAATGTTGTCAGCAGAAATTTGGCTCAACAAATCCACGCGCAATGCGGAAGAAACATTGTAGGTTACCTCGCGTTGCGTCAACGGAGATGTTTAAATAGAAGCAATGATTTCAGAAGGGCAAACCATCCACTTATAGCAAATTTTAGTTCGAATTATGAAACGGGATACCCAACCAATCAGTAAGTATGCATTGTCACGTATATGTACTTTATCAATTTTCATTTAAACACACGAACGATAAACCATTTTCTACGTAAATCCTTATTACAGAGAACTCACTGCTGTACAGTTTGAGAAAGTATCAGACGAAACCCTCGAGTCTTTGACGGAGTACTTTGACGAACTGGTCGAGCAAACACCACATTTATCGGACGCAGACGTATCGTACGGAGTATGTGTTCCGCTACGATTATATTCGCTATTAGTTTCCATTTAATAGTCTCTGTTAACTATATATCGATCTTGCAGGATGGTGTGTTAACAATTAAATTCGGCAACCCTCACGGTACTTATGTTATAAATCGCCAAACTCCGAACAAGCAAATCTGGCTGTCGTCTCCAAAGTCTGGGCCGAAGCGATACGACTTTGAAAACGGTAAATGGGTGTATAGACACGATGGAAAGACGTTGCACGAGTTGCTTAACAACGAAGTGCCAGCTATTACAAGGGGTCCGACGGTTTTCGATAAATGCTCGTTCAGTGGCAAAGAGAAAGAAGCTGTGATGAACAGCATTTAAGAGAATCGTTATATTTGTCTACTGAAAATAAAAAATCTCAGTTACTGTATATAAGCTGCTGTATAAAATAGACGATACATTGTAACATATTTATGTGAGTATTCATGATGTAAACTGTCTGCATGATAGAGCAGCACATGTAGAACTCTGCACAGTAGTGACTAGTGCAAGTCTACGATTCGAGATCCTAGAGAACATTAATTCTGTGCATTCACCTCTGTAAATTTTGTGTATAGAATCTTTCATTATGTAAATAAAGTGTATAATTTTTTAAGCACTGCTTAATCTTGTACCCTTTCACATTTTCGCAATGATTAATACTCGGTACAATGATGTCTTTTTAAATATGGTATTGTGCATTGAACAGATAGCGAAAATGGAGATTATGGAAGATGGGAATTTAGTGGATCGCGTTAGGATTTTGCTGCAACGGGACATGCAGTATTATCAGGTAACGGTGCTGTGTAATTCGTCGAATGTAAATAAGGAATGCTTTAAATAAACGAAAAATCGAGAATGTGAGAACTTGGAATGTAGAACTTGAAGCGTGTAAAGTGAAACATGGAAGTTGCGATATCGAGTTAATCTTAAAATAGTCTCAACTCTTTTAAATTAAAATATTTTATGATATTTCACGGAAGGGGCGGCAGACGCTAGCCTAGGGGCACCAGATCCCCAAATCCACCCCGGCGCTGATATGAAAATTGGCCGCGAAAATGTTTTTTAAGCGGTCATTCTACTTTGATCGGCCGAAAAGCGAAGCTATTTTCAAAAATTTTTCTCACTAAATACAACATATAATGATATAAATCTTTTTGGAATTTATTAAGCTACTCTTACAGTATACAAAAAAATTAAAAATTTTTTTTTTGATTTGTTGCAAATGTTTCTTTATAGCGTCAATGTGACACCTACAAAAAGAGGTGATTTCCCGGCTCAGGCTTATCTGAAACAAAAAATTCCAAAGGATTCTTAATCCGTATGAATATCACTATCACCCGTAGCTCAATTAACAATTTTTGTTGACAAATACCAAAACGGCGCCGATTGAAAAGAAAAAGTTCCCCAAAAGGGTGTTTTCCGGAATATTCCCCGAGAAAAATCTCTGTTACCTTTCGCCAAAAATTGTCTAGGTGTCACACTAACGCTATAAAAACACATTTGCAACAAATAAAAAAACTTTTTAAATTTTTCTCTATATAATATAAGAGTAGCTTAATAAATTCCAAAAAGATTTATATCATTATACGTTGTATTTATTGAAAAAAATTATTAAAACTATCTTCAATTTTCAATCAATCAAAATAGAATGGTCCCTCAAAGTGCTGCAATTTTCTATGATCTACTTAATCTACCATAACGATACAGGAGATGCAGACAGTACTGAAGGAGCCGTTATGCGCGCGTATATGCGGCGGGAAGCTCGATTTCCCCCGGCACGCTTCATTTTCGGCGATTAAGATCGTAGCGTGGTGGGAGGTAGAGTTTCAAGCTGCCTTCAAGCGTCGCTCTGGACTATCAAATGCAACGGAGCAGGAGTCTGTTGCGAGCGCAGGAGGCGGGGGTGGAGTTATAAAAACGATTCAGCCATCTGAGTTCGTGCTGGTCGTTGTCGACACCGCTGAACAATTATTAGGTGCGACTTACCTCTTTAATAAAAGAAAATTAAAAGCTACAACTTTAAAAGAGAGGCTCAAATTAGTCCCTGAATGATTTCAGAACATTTGCATCTCCTCATTCAGGAATCTCTAGATCATGCTGACTTGACTGTGTTAACTGCCACTTTGGGAGCAGCCGCGGTAATCAGGAATTGCTTGTGGTGCTATTGCCAGCAAGCTAAAAGTGTTATTTCCTCCCAGACAAGGTAGTCAGAATTTGCTACTTGATCCTATCAACATCGCTTCTTTCTCAACTCAGTCGGGGAAGCACGATACTCAGACTAATCCGATTATAGTCCTCTCATTTTGTTATTCATAGCGAGAAGCTGAATAAATCGTACAAGTCTTACCACGAAATGGCAGAGGCTGTGGCAGAGAGATTATTAGATCTGCATTGCCGTTTGATCTCGTTGTATATACTGAACGAAGCAGACTCCCTTAGTTGGCACGATAACAAGTCGTTCTTCGAGCGGGAACGATGCTCTTTCGTGATACAAATGTGGTGGCTGTATATGCAAGGTAACGTATTTAGCGATGTAATAATAAACTTAGTATATTCAACTAGCTTTACTACTCGGTTTCGCCACAAAATATAGATTCTGATTTTATAAAAAAAAATTGTATTTATTTTTCTGTGAAAATAATGTCGCAACCCCAGAGTTTACTGTTCGAAAGTTTTTAGGGGACAGACAAACACAGAAGCATATAATCTTTCTGCTTTATATATTAAGATTATAAATAAGTATTTTTAAATATAATTTTTCACGGGGAGTAATATTTTTTTTAGGCTTATGTTGAATAACGAAAGCCTTTGTTTTATTGATTTTAATTTTCTCTTTCTACCAATTTCGTCACCCCAAATGTCCCCTGCTTGCGCCATCTCTCCCTAGATCGGGCCTGAAAGAAATTGTGCAATTCTCCGAGGAGAAGGGCCATAGTAAAAAGCAAGTATAACGATAAACCTCGCGACGCATGTGGGTTAAGTCCTGTCTAATAAGACAGTAACAATCCCTGCTGGGATTAAGCGAATTACTGCAAGTAGAACGTGGCAGTATCGACCTCTGCATTACACTAAAAAAATAACGTTACATTACACTCAACGTAACGTAGTACCTACTACTTTAAGTTCTTTATTGAGCTGCGTACTTGAAGGGTGGCTAATGAATTTAGCAGGTCTAATATCCCCACATTCCACCCTCTTTTAGCACTTCACGTCCCTTAAATATTCAGGGTCTCCGAGAACTTGGAAGAGAAATTGAAAAAGGTTTAGACACAGGGACTTGAGACAACTTATTATTATTCTCAGGTTTAGTGTTAAGTCTTAAAATTACTTTTACTTTGTTTTTAATATTCGTTATGCTTGTTTGTTGTTGTCTCTATTTTAGTTTCACGATTAAGCCATACGATTAATAATAATACAATAATAACTTGAAAAAATGGGGATGGATTTCTCGAAGCGTCGAAACCTCGAAACCCAAGAAATTTCGAGATCCAAGAATTACAGAATTTAAAATTTATCTCTGAACCCACCCATATTAAAAACAATTCTCTTCTTCCTCACACTAGCAAATTAGCAATAACTCATACAAGAGTTATCACATCAAATTAATTTTGCAATTATCTCGACTCTCTTAAATTAAAATATTTGCTGATACTTCACGAAAAGGGCGAGCCTGTTAGCTTAGAAACAGGGAGCCTCCAAATCCTCCCCTATCTCAGAATCTTCTATGCTCAGGGACCAAGGCCGATTTATGGAACACCGTGTCCCCAAAAATGGCGCAGCGAATTTTTTCAGGGATGCTAAACGAGTCTCTGTCCATTATCGTCACAAGATTCGTTTACGTAAGCCTCCAGATTATTAATTTAACAATCATTTAGCTAACTCGTTTCACGGTGGTACAAACTGTAACAGGGTCGACCGAGTTTAGCGAGGTCCGAGCAGTTTTGGACGGATGCCTTCAACGTCCTCTGCTGCACCGGTTACCTGGCATTGGGGGCTTGCGTCAGCGCCAGCGAGCTGATCGGAATGAAGTTAAACAAGCTGCCCATCGCTATCAGAGACCTGCACGCCAAGTGCAACGAATTGTTGGTGTGCCTGTTGTTAAGAGGCACGCCTCTTCAAGAATTGTACCAGGTACAAGAATGATTTAAAAATGATCGCATGTAAGCCTGTCTAATATACGCGATCACTTTCAACGGCAGGTTTTCCGCGGCGGATTGGACAGTTTAAAAATTCTGCAACCGCGTCGCGGACCTGCACCCTGGCTGCTAATTTGTGCTCCGAATCTACTGGGCTCGATCGATTCCAACGTCCACGTCTCAGAATTATCTGAAGATCGAGCTGTGATCTTAGAGCTGAACGTGCTCAGGCACCAACCGCAACCGAACTGGCCGCAGCTGATGAAGGTGGTTATCGAGGGAAACGATAAGCCTCGCGAAATTGATATTAAAGCAGAGAATCCACCGAGAAGCTAAATTAAGATATCCTATGCTACGCTATGTTTTAACTTTAGCTTCTGGTGGAAACGGTCCCATAAGAATGTATTGAAGCTATTTTTTTTTAAAACGTAGCATAGCATAGCATCGCATAGCTTACATTAACTTCCCAGTGGATTCCCGGCTTAATTGTTTTAAAACGCAGCATGGCATAGCATAGCTTAGCGTCTAGGTAAATTCCCGGCTCAAGTTCCGCGTGCTTGAAATTTTTTACAGGTGCTCTCCATGAGCGATTACGCGGTGTCGAAGATTTTATTAAACACCTTGATCCACGAGTCGGGTGATTATATCTCCGAAGACGATTTCAACGATATAGAAAAGCTGCGAGGTGGTGGAAAGAGCTGCGATGGTTTTTTGTGCAATAGTGCAACTTGTGACAGGTCACTGAAAATCACGTCGGCGACGACTCTTTATAGTTTAACGTACATTTTGACGTGCACTGCGAAGGAGCCAGGCCGCGTGGTTGTGCCAGCTTTGAAGCAGCATCGCGAGTGGTCCAGGTACCTCGATCGGCAGCAGGTACTTCTGACAATTTTGATATTGTGGGTACGATAGAAATAGTTGTAATGCGTTGGTGATACTTGTGTCCGAATAGGTTTGGAATCAGTCGAGGCCGCCGTGGCTGAACGCAATTCTGAATCCTTTGAACGGCATGATGCAGCCGATCATTGAGATACTCTTAGAAGCTGTGAAAGTGAGCCACTATTTCTTCAATTTCATTTCACGCGTTTAGGTTTAATATGATAATGTTAAGTTTGAGGGGGAATAAGAAAGTATGTATGTAGTTTCTTGGAATCTGAGTATAAGGAATACTTACCTTATTTTATTTGACTTGGAGTAATTACTCCAACTTACATACTTAATTAAGCATTTCGAATCTTAGATTCGTAAGGATTTCTCTATTACTCCGCGACCATAGGGGTTGTAAGGAGAAAAGAAGACTCGATTTTATTCTTGAAATAAATTATAATCGCCTCGTGAATTTTATTAAATTTGTATTATAAATATTTTGATTCGTTCAACTCGGCTCCCTCAAGATTAAATCCTGAGTGCGCCTCTGCGACCATTACACTTGGGCTTATCGCTATCAAAGTGTTAAATATGAAATCTGCGCGGGTGTTTGAACAGTGCGCCTCGTTAAACGCGCGCCGAAGATAAAAGAGTAAATAAGGAGCGAGCCTCGGGCGGCCACCCCTTTATCGGTGCTCCACAAACCGAGGAAAAAAAAGTGTGAACAACTAGGGACCAGAAGAAACAGGGAAAAAAATCTCGGACACGTGTAAAAACCACCGACAAATTTCATAAACGTGTGCAAGGAAGACGGGCGAAGTTACACTCGCGTGTAAGAAGGACGAGAATTGTCCGCGCGGATTAGAAACGCGACAGTCAATCAGGAAGACCAGAATTTCCTAAATATCCAATAAGAACGAGAGTAGGAAAGCGAGAGAAAGTAATTGCAAGCGTTGTATGCGTGGGAAAAAGACGGAGGGATTGTCCACGCGGATCAGAGGAACGGCTGTCAATCGCGTTCGCTTTCGGTGACCAATGAGACGAGGGGAAGTAACGCGTTCAAGTGCCGGGAAAGGGACAGACACGCGTGGAAAGAGGACGAGCGAAGTCTTGGGCGCACGAGGAAGGAAACGTGCGCGAGAGCGAGAAGGACGACCCGAGTTGTTTACTTAAGGCGAGAAAAAAAAGAGGTGAGCTCGAGTCGAACAGGTTTTTTTCTCGGCGCTTCGCGGAATCGTGGAGAAAAAAAGTGTGAACAAGTAGTAGAAGTTAAGGGGGAGTGTACGTACTTGCAGAAAAAACCAAGGCAGTTGTACTCGCGAAGGTGTGAACAAGGGGGTCGTGGCCCGAGGCGCGGCGACTTTTTTATCGCCGGTGCTCGATATATCGGGGGGAACAAGGTGCGAACAAGCAGTTTTAAAAAAAAAAGTGGATGGAGTTCTACGCGTGCGAGAGAAGGAGAGGAGTAAGAATAGGGTTGAGGATTGTCCACGCGGATTTGAAGAGCGGCTGTCATTAGCCTGCGCTGTAGCGTGGTCTTCTATTGGTTCTCGATGGGTGGAGGGCGAGCAAGTGCAATAGTGGACGTTATTAGAGATTGTGGCGTTAATTAATTTGTTCATTCGATATGTTATACGGATAGGATTTATACAAAAACCAACTTTTGAAAAAAAAGAATGGTATTCGAATTCCACTATTCGCAAAAAACGGTTTTCAAATTTTCAGAAACAAATATAATTAAAATAGAAAATAAATATTTTCAGATTCTTTTTAATATTAATAGAATTACAAAAATGTAACAAAATAAAATATACTCTATCTGTACAAAACCAAATTTAATCCTTAACGCTTTAGTATCTACTAGCATTCGGTGGATCAATTTTAAAGTGATTTTGGGTCCTTTTTAAGAAACAATAACGTTGCATTTTCAAACTCTCTACTCAAAGTGTTAATATGTTTCAAGATTAAGCACCCAAGTTTCCGTTATTTCTGGCATCAAGGGACCACTTGCTGATTAATCGAATTTATAATTTCCAGACAGGGGCTAGTGTCTACCAAGCAATGTCGCTGGTAATTGCTTGCTTCGCTGAATTATACGTGACCTTACCACCCGCCATTCTCAAGACTGCACTAGCACTGAACGACAATATCCCCGCGCATTGCCACCCAATCGGTGGCAACGTTCTTCTCCATATCCTTTGCGCTGCGCTTTACGCCGCTCTTCTCGAGTTCTCGAAGAAGAGCAACGTGAAGACCGAGGATTGCCCAGCTCCCGTGGAAAGGGACCGCGAACTGAACTTCTTCGATTGCAATGACAAGCCTGGGGTCGCGATCGCCTTAGCCGAGGCTATCTGCAGCATCGACGAGGACGACAAGCACACGGCTCAGATCGACGATTTCTTCCAACTTGTGAAGGAGAAGTAAGCGTCATCGTGATTGCTTAAACTTTTTACGAGTTAAGCGACTCGCTCGATCGAAATACATCCTCTGCAATTTAGAGTTGCAGCAACTCTCAATAACTCCAGTTTGTAAATAAAAGATTGCTACAAAAATTTTGTAAATTACAAAACAGTGTTTTAAAAATGATTGTCTGTAGATGAATGTGTTAGTTGGAAGTTTATGGGAGAATTTAAATATTTTAGTGTTTCCACAACAAATGCAAACGCGCAGAGTGGCGAATCGAAAGCTGCGTCTTCGATCATTGAAACGGACACCGACGAATTGTTGTTCACCAAATCTGGGCGGCAAGCTTTGAAAGTATGTAATGCAAAATTCTACTAGCTTCCATGGCTTTCTTGCGGCATTTTTTATATATAATCTAGTGGGGAAATTGAAAGCTTAGTGGTGGAATTATTTTGGATCCCTTGCACAGTATTTGTATTCCAGATAACGCACGAGTATTTAGTTCGTGCATCTGATTTGGTCCTGGACAATCTACGACGCAATGATATACAGAAGCATTTAATCAATGTACCACAGATTTATCCCCTCGTGAAGCCGTTGACTTACATAATGTTCCATATCGAAGACACTGTATTCGATCAGGCGAGTATTGAAATTGAATTTGATGAAGTTTATTAGAGAATGATTGTACGGATGGAAGCTTTATAAATATCTTTGTGCCACCCTGAGGAGAATAAGTTTTTCAGTTCCTCATCGAGTACGAAAAGACGAATTGGAGGAAGGCTCTAACGATGCCACTGTCTATTACACTAAAACGTGTGCGAAGTCAAATTCTGTTGCGCCCCGAGTTCAAAAATGTGGGTGAGCTGACACGCGAGGACAGAGAAGCGATGCAGTGTATTAAGAAGCTTTGCACTTCCGTGAAAACGGCGCACTTTAAATAGCGAAGCGATCGCCATTGGTTGAGAAATAATTGTACCTTCTTATACAAAAATCGACTTTTGAAAAAAAAACGGTTTTAGAATTCAACTATTCCCAAAAAAAGATTTTTTGCGAAAAATTTAATTAAAATAGAAAATAAATATCTGTACTTAAGTTAAAATTTTGTAGTTTGTAATAATTATTGAATTACAAAAATATAACAGAATAAAATACACTGCATACAAAACCAAATGGAAAAAACTAATATAATTAAAATCCGTACAAAATATAAATTATAAATCTTTATTAGGAAATAATTAATTGATTTTTAAATATTAACGGAGCACGAATCTTCATCAAATTGCACATATCGTTTATTAATGGTAAAAATTACAATACCTGATACATTTATACTTCGTGTCCCTACCATTCGATGACCGCAAAAAATTGGTAGATCAAAAACCACTTGATAGATCTGAATAAATCGATTCAAGAAACTAAAATAAATTACGAGATAACTCTATTCGAGTCACCCCTTCGAATAAAATCATCAGACATTATCCCATATGACAACGAAGATAATGAAACAAAAGTAAATGATACCATTGATAATATTGATAATGATAATATTGATAACAGAGGAAGCATTCGTTGCACGTTCCAAATACTTTATACACACGTGGGGAGATCTGGGTGGTAGAGGGACGGTCCATTTTCGTTTAATTCTCGTCGAATCTCGTGAATGGAATGCCGTTCATGGATCTTGAGAAGCCTCCCATCTGAAAAATAGAAACGACTGACGAAATGTTTTCCGATCAGCACTGAGACTCCGGGCGGCGCACACCGAGGGTGGCTAAGGGTCCCAGGCAACCCCCAAAGAAGGGGCTTTTTAAGAAGAAAAGAAAATTTTATTCTTTAAATAAATTTTATAATCGCCTCATGAATTTGATTAATTTCTATTAAAACTATTTTTATCCCTTCAACTCGGCTTAAAATTAAATCCTGAAAGCTCTACTAGTTATTAGATTACTAGTATATAAAAATAGGAAAAGTTATTGAAAATGAGAAAGGTATGCTCACAGAAAGGCGAGGATCGGAGCGGCCGAAGCGTAGACGCAGCGAGGGTGATCGCTGAGACTTGCGAATCATTAAATGTTCCAGCGGGGCCTCAGCGAATCCAGCATTTTCTAAAGCAGTCCGCTGCAGGAGTCTGTAAAGCTCTTGGATATTCTCTCCTGGAGTTTTCTCCGGTATGTCGTCTGGATACCCGAGAAAAAGTTCAATCAAAACTAAATATATCACCAGAACGTTTGACACTGTACCAATTCTAGTAAAGTAAGTCGAAAGTTAAACTGTTATAATACGAAGCCATCGGGATATAAAAATACGTCCCATTAAATTGCACTTGGGTCGAATAGAATTCCAAAGAAAAATACTGCAGTAATCATCGCATTTATATGAATCGAGTAGTCGGCTAGAATTTATTCTCAAAGCAGTGACCTTTGGAAATCTCTCAGAGATTGCACGGTGGATGTTCTTCCCAAAGAAAGCGTTCGACTTTCTGCCGTCCCGCAAAAGAGAAGAATCTTGTGTACATTGGTTCATAAAATTCTACAAACTACAGATTAGAAAGGGTGCAATTGAACGCAAGTTCTATCAATTTTTTTGTCATTTCTTCTGGCAATGGTCGCAATTTATATTCCGTTAATTCTGGCTTTACAATTGACACTTGTGTAGTTAACGTACCTCCATAGTCAACGTAGTTTTCAACGCCAACAGCAAAAGCGATGGCAACGAAAAGCAGAACGGATTTCATGTAGAATTTAGCTGACATCTTCTTAGGTTTCTAAAAATAATATTAAATTAGTTATAGTATTGTGTACAGTAGAATATTGGTGAAATGTAAAATATCTTTTACAATCCACATATTAGTTAATTAAATAACATTTGCCTGGATACAGTAGAACTTCCCTGTACTGAACCTTCCACTGTGACACTCACACGCAACTGCGCGCGTTACGTAAAATTTAACATGCTTTTTTAAGGTTTTTCGTGGACGAAATATTTACAAGGGGACACTTGGGCTATCGATTTTGCTATAATATTTTTAGCCGTATGAATGACGTACATAGATACACAGTAGTAGTCGAAGAGGAGTGCAAGCACGAATTTTAATCAACGGAATTATTATAAAAATCGCTTGCTTCGTTCTGAAAGGAATGGGATTTGTTTGAATTCAAATCCCGAGAGAGAACTTTACAAACATTCTGCCCGAACCGCGAACCAAACATTAATACGAGAAGTAGGAACGGCATCCCGCAAAATTCGCAACCGTACGAATGCGATTTTTATGCATGAAAAAAGTTGATATACCGGCTGAAATTCAAACACACGACTGCTTTACTTTTCGCAATGATTATACTCCTGCTTCCTTCCTCTGATTCGACTTGTCCATTTTGTTCGCGAACTGATGGAACAAGCAATCTCGGGAGTGTAAATTGAATTTGAAATTCGTTTGTCGCGTAGAATAATAAAAGACGCATGCGATTAATCGCAAATTAACGTACGAATATTGCGAATATTTTCCGCTGAATTTTGCCGTTTGAAATTTCATCAAAACTTTTATATAATTTCAGGCGTGAAAGTTTGTGTGGACCCGGTGCATTCAGCTTCCCCGCCGAGGTGCATAATTTAATGCGTCACCTCACGTGTCTCCATTGTGCGAATAAAATAGAGGGTTTATTTAACTATGAACAATATCCAAGGAATGTTAATATTGTTCAACGGCGTGCTTCGCCGAACATAATCACGTTCTTGGAATCCCAACAAAGGAATTCGTAAACAGCTTGGAATTGTACGGCCGAAGAGGCTTGAAACAATCGCAGCTTTCAGTTGTGGCACAATAATCGCAAACAGACGAATATTCGCAAATTACATAATCGATAACAAAGCGATCGTTCTCTGAAATAAAATATTCCTGGAGAACGGAAGAGAGTTTGCAGAGAATAATCTTGTTTTATCGCGAAAATCCGGAGGGAATCGCGGAGTCAAATGATTTCCGCGAGCGATTTAATATTCGGTCGCCCATTTGAATTGTGATCTAACGAAGCAAACGAGTCTGAATTGACAAGGTATTCACTGAAGGGCTGAATCCTCTTAACGATCTCATTACGCTTCCTTATCCCCAGTCGCGATTAGGGGCGCTTTCAACGGGGATGATTTCGAGACGTTTGCCTTATTATATCAATAGGAGGGATCTCTGCCGCAAGTCGAATACAGAATCAGGCAGGATTATTGTCCGACTGAGACGACGGAGTTATAATTGAAATTGTAGAAAGAGACTGAGGGTATAAAAGACGAAGAAGAATAAAATACTATGCTAACATGGAGGGCTTGAAATTTTGACCTAATTTATTTAACGATTTTGCGCGACGCGGAAAATTAATTATGGTAGTACTTTCTGTTGCACACGCAACTGTCGATTGTTCTCAACGCAACGCACGCGATGAACTGGGTATTGCTTTAAAACAGAGAGAAGAAGAAATGAAATGTTAATGGAAATGAATGTCAATTAAAAAAGTATAGTGAAGAAATTAAAATAAATTTTCATTCGCCTCTAGTCTCTATTTTCTATGAGAATTTGAAAATCATAGGAAAATTGCAATTTGAAGACTAGAATATTTAGAATAGAATGAAGAAACTCACCGTATGAGAAGAAGCTAGGATCAAGGCGTTCCTGATGGTTCAACGACTTCGTTGCTCAGAAGGGTCCGTTGCGGGAAATTGAGCGGATCTCGCGACACGATGGTAACGATACGAAATGAGACGGTGTCAGGGCGTCTTCGTATATATACAGGGGTGTTTGAGGGGTGGGGAGTATGAGCATCGGTGGCTGTTCAAAAGCGACCGCGCGACCACCCCAATTGCGCAAGCGTTCCCTTCTTGTACCCTTCCCTTTCAATTCCGCGTCCCTTCTGCTCAGGTATTCCACAGTTTTTGGTATTTCTTAACCGAGGCTTCGAGCATAACTTTCCATTAATATTCTGCCCGTCTCTTTCCAGATACTACCCCGTTGCTTAGAGATACAGTGAACGAAGTCTTCTTCTGTGGTAGAGATGGGTAAAAAATTATTTGAAATAAAAATTTGTGTATAAATTTTGATTTTAAATCATTTTTTGCCCATCTCGTTCTGCGGAATGCGTGAGATTCATTTATATTCAACTAAAAAGGATCCATTCTGCTTTACCAAGGCTCTTTCCTTGTCCACGAGATTATTTCTACTTTTTCTCGTTTCTAATTTAACTCGCGCGTCTAAGTCTCCCTAAGCACACGTGGGTCTTCTTGGATCTCCCCGACTCTCCCTGAACCCACCTATTTAATTTCTCTTGCTTCTTACCTCCACCTTGCCCACCTAATATATTTGCTCCTCCCTTACGCTGTCACGAGGAAATGTTTAACAATAAATGTGGAATATAAATAAGGCTGGAATAAAGATATCCGGGGACATTGATGATTCATCATTCGGCAATTCGGTCAGGTATAAATTGTTAATGACGGGGGTACGTCAGGGTTCGTCGACGAGAGAAGACAGATGACGGTGTAAGAAAAGAGATCGATAGTGCGTGATGTGTAGGAAGCACGAGAGGGTATAAAATTACGTACCGACGTTAATGTTAACTTCCACTTGAGCATCTTGCTAGTTAATGTCTGAATAAACACGTATCTGGTCGCGGTAATAGCCGCGTTAATTGACGGCGCGCGCGCGGCGACGATACACTCTCGCGTGGGCAAAGAATAAATATAATATCCTAATGTCTGTTTGATCGCTACGTTCTCCCTGTGGAGGGTGAAAGAAATATTTGCGTAGCCATTTCACGAAATACTCGACGCCGTGTGGAGACGAAGGTAGTGTGTGCTTAAAACTGTGCGTCGTTGCATAAATCGAGCACTGAAAAGTGAACGAAGGCATTAACAAAGTAAAGAACCGCGTATGATTAAACTTTCGGGATTAAAATCAGAGCTCGTTTCATGCAGAAATTGAGTCACGTCATCTGGAGAATGAAACTAAATTTCCTCCGCTTCTTCGTGGCTATCTTTAATCGTTCTCATTGAACATAGCGGCGGAAAGGATGCTTTTCCTCTGCGATAGCGGGTTTAACGTGCTCCCGCCACGATCACAGCACGTATCGCGAGCCCGCGGCTTATCGGGACGCAGAAAGTTTGCCGGTGCAGTGCCTAATCGCCGAACGATAAGGGGTAACGCGCGGCGTGCAGAAAATTGCCACTGCCGATTGAAAAATTGCGACAGATCGATCAATTACAGAAGCAAACCCACGCTGGCCTCTCGATGGAACTCTGATTAGTTCTCTGCGATGTTTGACTTCGATACGGCACATCTGTTTCGAGGGCTCGTGCATCGTTATGACTTATCGATTCTGCATGCTAGCATAAGGCTCGCGACACGTGTATTAGTCTCGTGATTTTTATTCCATTGCCGTGTTTTATCTGACAATTTGTGGAAGCTTGTTCAAAGAAGGAAGGATATGGAACAGTTCCTTTGTTAATTGAATTGATGTTAAGGTAGGAATCTTTCACCAGCAAGGCTCTAAATCGGGTACTTGATCGTTCATGTGCCCAGCCGATGCGTAAATTACGCGTATGCAGTTCGTGAAGCCTGCCGCTCGACGCCAGCCGCTGACCACGACAATCGCATCTCCCACTTCGATGTACTTCTTCGTACGAAGGTGATCCAGACCATTTTGTATCCGCGTCTCCATATCTTTGCCCCATTCGCACAGTGGCTCCTCTGTATTTGAAATTAAATTAAACGCAATGTGTTATAGCGCTATCGCTTTGTTCACGGCGGAGTTGAAGCGCTGTCAACGCGTTATAAATAAATTCTGCGTGACGCAAGAGTTATCGCTTACGTCTGTAGTGAAGTGGATGGATACTGTGGTAGAGCAGCAGCCATCTTGCGACTACACCGTAGCGCGTCACTGCCACGATGGGGCACCGTGGACGGTACATTGACAGTAGGACTGCGCTGCGACCGGTCGTCGTTGCGACGATGATCGCAGCCGCGTTTAATTTCAAAGACGTCTCCACTGCTCCTATGGCGACCGATTGCAGGGGGTCCAAAGGAATTGGGACCTGTTTTCGTGGAGGAAAGGAGATTTAGAGGTTACGGTGAAGGAAGATTTTATGGCGCAATTCGCAATATAATTAAATATTTTGATTTAAAAGGATCGAGACGATTTAAAAATTAATTAATATGGGAATTTATATGAAAAATAAGTGAATTGTTTTTTAATGTCTCTTATCTCAAGCGTCTAAGTTTATCCCTTTTCCATTTATTCTGCTCAACATTTGTCGTCATAGGCTGCAACCTACTTAGCCTAGGGTAAATGACCCAATTACTGGCAGTCAACCCAATTACTGTCACCTTAAGCTATTTTCCTTAAAATAATGAATAAATAAACGTTTAAGTAAAATAGCTTAAGGTGACAGTAATTGGGTCCTTTACTCTATATTCAAATTTGCGCCCGAGTCAATTCGGGTGATTATTTTACTCCACTCCTCCATTTCCAACAAACTTAAAAATTGAAACGACCGCGTTACCCTAATTCAAGCGTGTACCTTGTAGCTAAGCTCGTCAAAGATTTCTTTCTGCCACCGGGCGCTTTCAGCCTGCCTGCACACTAGGTCCACGTCTTTCAACAATTCAGTAGTTCCCTTCGCGTCCAAGCTGCCCGTTTTGAGAAGAATCGTGTCGACCCCGTTCAAAACAGCGCTCGCAATCAGGTTCATGTCGATTCTCGACTTGTCGTCTTTGCACACGTGGAAAGCTAGCGCTATTGGCTTTCCCAGCTAAATAGAATCGGTAAGTATTGACCGTGTGGAGTTATTTTCAATCTCCACCTAGCGACGGCCTTCTTCTCACGAGTGCTTACTTTGATGCACTTTGCAATGACCATCTTCTCGACGAGGAACAACTTCTCGCTGCCCACGTCTACCTCGACGCTGGCTCGATCGAGAAGAATGCCATCGGCTGCTTGCAAGATCCCGTCAAAATTCTCCAACCCCTGCTGCGAGGAGATCTTCGCTACCACGCAAATTCTAGTAGCACCTTCGCAAATTTCAGAAGCTTTAAACTTCATTTCGAAACCTCCTTCGTTAAACCTACCCATCTCTTTGAAGCGATTCTTCACGGCGTAGATCATCTTCTCGTCGCGCGTGTGGTTCACTATGATGAAATCACACTCCAAGTTCGAAGCCAGCTCTATATGCTCGTCGTCCTTGTCTGAAATCTGCGGCAATGCCACTACGCTGTCTAATAATTGCACCAGCTTCTCGTCCCTGGCCACACCACCCTTTATAATTTTACAAACTATGGACGTTTCACCTGTATTAACATTTATTTTTCTTTTAATTCACTCGACGGCTTCATCAGCTATTATTTAATAATACGGAGGAAGAATGCGACTAACGGACACAAGCGACTTGTAATAAGACAGCGCCCCGATCGATCAGGATTTTATCACCAGGTCGACACACTCTCGGCAAGTTGCGATAAGACACCCAAAAGCAGCTAGCGCACCCCGCGCGTTTCGCGATATCGTCGGTTACCAATTTCACAACATCGCCCTTCTTCAGCTCAGCGTAACCCTGCAAGAGTGAAGGATCGATCTCTTTAAACGACTCTCTGTCGATGGGTTACCTAGGCTCGAGCAGAAAATGAAGGTGGAATGGTAAATTAATATCATTTCGCTTCTCCGTCGTTGAAGGCAATAAGCTGATTGGCAGAGCAGCTGAATGGTAATCATACTATGCTCGTCTTATCACCGTGGAATACGCCCGTTCTTATTTCAGGGCCACGGAGGCTCATCGCGACCCCCAAAGGGTAAACCTCGCTGGTGAATTCGTACATCCTATTCCCAGCTTCTCTGATAGACTGTACGGTGATTGCGTGCCATTTCGCCTCTTGATGGGACATGTTCAAGCGGACCATGTTTGCACCAGCTATCATCATGTTTACGATAGCGTCGGGGTAGGAATTCGCGTCTCCTGGACCGAAAGGATGGAGGCAAGAGTCTTGGGAAATAGCGCGGTATCGATTTTTGTAGACGTGTCGAGAAAGGGGGTTCAATTTGTCAAACTTTTCACTTCGAATTACGGTGTGAACTCTTCATCTCTTTATTTTGAAATATTTTTAAATATTCAGCACAGTCGAAATTGACTTGGGAACCCCAGTGCTATTAAACTTAAAGTAAAGTCTACATAGTCCCTTAAACATGTATCTCTAATTTATTCATCTATTCACTACTAAGAAGAGATTTTTTCAATATGGTTTCCTCCGACCGAAAAATAAGAAATACAAGTTTTTTGTATTACACCCCCTTTCACATATTTAGGGAGTGAAAGCAGCCCCCAAAGTTCGTCAAGAGTAAAAAGCGGAATACTCTCATTAACTCACCCAGGGTGACCATAATTCTGGTGAGCCTCGCTAACTTACAACTAGAATTCACATCCAACTGCGCGTCGTGTTCGAGACGCGTGCTTTGAAACGCTGCTCGTACCTGATCGTCAGCCAAGCTATCATCCTCCAGTCGTATCATCTATGTAACACAAGTATCCTCTACATCTCAAGCCTTCTATTAAATACAATATTAAAAGTCACGTGAACTTCAAAAGTATACCCATGGCATTCGGCGGCACGACTTTTGCCGTTTCGTCGCTGGCGCGATTTCATTGGAACATATCATGGTGGGAGCGTAATCGGGTTCCGGCTTCTTGGTAATTTTAGTGAAGTGAATATGATGTCCGGGCGTCTGTAGCTTAATTTATTTCTCCATCTTGCCGGTGTGGTTTGAAACGGGTTAGTGAATGGTTAATGTTACACGTTACGGCGAGGAAAATAATTGAATACTGCGATAGTTTCGTTTCGGTGTGCACGTGACAAAATAGGGAAAATTATTGGGGAGTGATAGGAAAGTGCTGTTTATAGGGTATTGTAACATGTTAACATAAAATACGTTTCTTTATTCATCCCTCGTACAGGAATCAAAGATCGAAGTATTACTGTTCGTTTCAAGCAATCGGTTATTCAAGATTCAATAATTTACTAGTGCAAATGATTATTAGGTAGTAAAGTTATTTATACGTTCGCGTATGTACATGTATACGTATACTGTGATATACATAATGCACGCGCGGGCTTACACACTATCGTGTGGCTGTGTTTGTGTAGGTACATCTGTAAAGACAAGAACATAATACTGCAGCTACTGGCATCTTCGGTTTGTTAACTCTTCGGTAAATTTACTAAGTCCGGCGTATGTGTATGTTACGTACATACTGGACTCTCGACATCTACAACCACTGAATCCCTTTTCCTCTTTGCAGACCAAGCCAGTGTACGTTTAGTCAACGGTCCTATAAATACAGAAAGAAGAAACTGACGCCTCCTTCCCTGGAAACTATTTCTTCCGCACGTAAAGGGCGTAATGACACACAGTTAGGTGTTTACGTAAATATATGTTAGTTTCAGGCACTTGGTGGATGGAAGGTGTTAAAACTAAAGCTGGAAAAGTGTACATGCAACTAAAAAGAAGTTAAAAAAAAAATAAAACTGACTTCAAAAATATAAAATTGCACTAAAAGGTGAAAAATAATTTTTCCCCTTATTTAATCTAAGACTCTCATATTTTTTAAGTCGGTGCCAGATTTACACAGTGCAAACGATGAGGCACAGACTTAAAAAATATGAGAGTCGTAGATTATATAAGGGAAAAAATTATTTTTTACTTTTTAGCGCAATTTTATATTTTTTTAAGTCGGTAGTAATTTTTTTAAAATTTTTTATATTTACTTTTTAGTTTTGTATATATTGACACAACATGCTGAGGAGATATGCGCGTACGTGCATAAAGTAATAATAATTAGGTGACGATAGTCTTTATTATTAACCAGAACTGGCAAAAATATTGGGTCAATGTTGATTCAGTGTAGGATGAGACCACCGGGGCATCCTCCTCTTTCAAATAAAAAAAGATCATCAAAATCGATCCATATGCTAAGGACTTATGCGGGGACAAACATAAAAAAAATACAAACGGGTCGAATCTATAACGTTCTTCTTTTTTAAATCGGTTAAAAACTAAAGCTGGAAAACTGTATATGCAACTAAAAAGAAGTTAAATGTACCTCTGTTGGGCGGGTAAACGAGTATAAGTAAAAATAATTTGTTTGGCAGGAAGGCACTTAGAGTATTTAAATCATGTAAAATAATGTGTTAAATTGTGGACGCGAGAGTCGATAACATAAATGTTAAAAGAAACTATTGAAGTCTGATGTAAAATTTCACTTGTGCCCGTTCGCCCGCCCACCAAATATATGACAAGCTGACAAATAATGATATATTAAACAAAGCATGCAAAATTAAACATGCAGGGATCACAGGATATCTTCGTACGAGTCTGTCTCGCTGCGTACAGTGCATGCATCGTCAGGCAAGGGACCTTCAAGATCTACGTACACAATACGGAACGTATTCGTGTATCCTGAGCCTTGTCTCCATCCAGTGACAACGATCACCGACTCCCCAGTTTTAAGGAAACCGCGGCCCTTGCCGAAGTTCAAGCCGTATTGAACGCGCACGTCCACGTCTTTCACCCAGTCAGCCAATGGCGCTTCTGCACATAATAAATACAATCGCAACTTGCATAACGGGCTCCGCCGGCCCTGGCGACTTCTTAGGCCCGCGCGATTTATCTCATCCATCCGTTCTTTCCTATCTACGAAGAAAATAACATGTCACATCCCTTACCTTCGTAATAGAGTGGCAGGATACCACGGAACAGATGCGCCTGTCTGGCGACCTGGTGGAACCTGGTCACAGCGATGATGGGGCAGTGAGGTCTGTACTTCGCGATCAGATGTGCGGAACGACCGGAGGTCGTGATTACGATAATAGCGCTGGCCAAGCATTTCACGGACGCCTCGACGGCCGCAATCGCGACAGCGTGGGTGGCGTCGATCGGAGGTATAGCCTTGCTCGCGAGATCGTGGAAGATCTGCGTCTGCCAAATGGCGGCCTCTGCTTCCTTGCAGATGTTCGCCATCGTGCGCACGCATTCCAGGGGGTACTCTCCCTTGGCGGTCTCACCTGTTCAATTCACAATTACCATTGGGTTTAATATACCTGACACACTTCGGTACAGAACTAGAGCTTGAAATTTTCAAGTTCCCAAACTTTGCACTTTTCTCGCAATTCGAAACTCTCGAAAGCCAAATAAGAAGAAGTATAAAATCAATTCGCAGCAATTTTACCCACTCCAATTCTTAAAACAGAATCGGCACTTCAAGTTCCGAGAGTTTCCCGGTTCAAGAGTTTCGAGAATTTGAAAATTAGCTTCGGAGAAACCCCTACAGAGATCACAGCAGCATGAACGGTACCTGACAACATAACGCAGTCTGCGCCGTCCAGAATGGCGTTGGCCACGTCGGAGGTCTCAGCCCTGGTCGCTCGCGGCTTCTTCACCATGGACTCCAGCATCTGGGTGGCACAGATCACGGGCTTGCCGGCCTTGTTGCATCTGCTGATCATACACTTCTGCGCCAGGAACACCTTCTCCGGCGGGATCTCGATGCCGAGGTCACCGCGGGCCACCATGATGCCGTCGGAAGCCTCGATGATCTCGTCGAGGTTCGTCATGCCCTGCTGGTTCTCGATCTTCGATATGATCTTAATGTTCTTGCCCTTCTCGCCGAGGATCGCTCGGATCTCGGCCAGGCTGGCGGCGTCCCTTATGAACGAGGCGAAGATCATGTCGACGTCGTGCTCCACGCCGAACTGCAGGTCTAGCTTGTCTTTCTCGGAGACGGCTGGCAGATCCACCGGCACTCCGGGGAGGTTCACGCCCTTGCGGGAGCCCAGCATACCGCCGTTCTCCACCGTGGTGGTAATTCCATCGGGGCCTGGGGGATGAAAAAGGATCAATATAACATGAAGCGCAAATTCGCAATGTGCGAAGGCATAAGTTTCCTATGCTTCGGTTCGAGACGATAAAGTAAACTCTCGCTATGAGCGCATTTGAATTAGATATGCGTTAAGCGCTCGCGTCGCTACTCCCACTGCTTCCTGGAATCTTTTGAAAGTGTCTACACAACGTTACCCGTTGGCTGTGAAAAAGAGAAAGCATGATACTTCGTCTAGTTTCGTATTTCAAGTGTCTACGCTCTGTCTCTCTCTCTTTCTCCGCTCGGAATCGTTGACGGTACATGTTAAGAGTCACACGGCCAGCCCGGAGCGCGCGCCTATAGCGAGAGTTTACTGTAGATAGCTCCCCTGAAGGAAGCCCTCGACTTGGATCGAGACACAGCTGCGTGCCAAGATTTAAAGCAGAGGCAACCGAATAGAATATAGAAAATCCATCACTGCTACGTACCAACAGCGGTGACGATGAGGGAGATCAAACCATCGTCAACGTAGACACGGTTCCCAGGCTTCAACACCTTCGAGATATTCGCGTAGTCCACGTAGACCACATTGGCATTACCCTTCTCCATGAACGCTTTGTCAGTGGACAGTTTGAAGGTTTGCCCCTTGGTCAACTCGAATTCAGCTGACCCGCCCTGATAACGCAACGAACAAGTTCAATGAGGAATTCAATTTGAGAAACACTTTGAATAGCGCCGGCGTCTTTTCACGTCGATAATAACTCCTGGGAACTATCTCACCGAAGATATTACTCTACCACCCACTGATCCACAATTCTTTCAATCATAAATCTATATTACAAATAAAAAATCCACCCCATAAATTGAAATTCTTTAATTTTAAAGTATTTAATATTGCAACCCGCGTAAAAAATTAGGTCTCCACTTTGGACCCCAGCCAAAGATTTCTCTAAGATCTCAAAGAATTCCCTTTTTGCGCTTTCTGCAAAGTTTCTCCGAGGCGATCGCTTGGGAGCACCTGACGCCTTTCAAAGTCTCACATCGGTTCCAAAACCAAACGAATCAGATTACATACACCCTCGTGGAGTCCAGTACGAATCTCAGGCCCCTTAGTGTCCAGGGCAATGGCCACGGGAACGTTGATTTTGGAATTGGCAGAGAAGTTCTTCTGCGCTTGCCGGACGTTGTTGATGGTCTCTGCGTGGTACTCGTGCGACCCATGAGAGAAGTTCATCCGCGCGACGTTCATGCCCGTGTCGATCATCTTCTCGAGGGTCTCGACGGACCGGGAGGCGGGCCCGATCGTGCAGATGATCCCCGAAAGGCGGACGAACGACGCGCGGCTCTCTACGTCGAGAGCGCACATGTGATCTAGCTGGGTCTGGGCGTTCAGAGCCAGGGTGTTCGGCTTTCCGGACATCTACAAGAACCAGTAACGATTAGACTGTTACGCCGAGACTGTCGCTGCTCGCGACAATTTGCCAGGCAATTCAGCAATTCGAAGCGTCTCCAGGCTTCTGTGTAACGCGTAGGTAATTACAATCGCCTGTTATACGCGCGGGCATTGCTTCGGGAAACTGTGGAGGCATAGGCTTCATGTACATGGTGCTGATTAGTTCGAGCTGGCTTTTAGACAGCGCCGATGACAACGTAACGGTAAACCGACGTAAGTGAAGAGAGGCTCGGTGCCCTTTGAGACTATGCTAGGTACATTCAAGTACGTTATTACGGCCAATGCGCTAAAAATAACTTAACATTGCTGCTCGTCGTTGCGAGCCTCGCCTCGCGACACGCGGGCTTAGCTGGGGATATGTATCGGAGGACGATAAACTTGAGATTTTAACATTCCAGTGACTCAATGTTTACGTTGAAGGCAGGATGTCTGTCTGGATTTATCGAAGATTACGGGGCCTATTTAGGGATGAATGATTGCTAATTAATGCTTTGTTCCCGCGCTGATAAAGCGGAGATACGATCCAGTGTCAAACCACTGTCGATGAGAAAGAGCTGAGATAACATTAATACACCCGCGTTATCAGCGTCGGATCTCCGCTGGCAGAAGCGTTGGTGAGTTGGTTGAATTTTTTATCGTCGCTTCGCGGGGTTGAATTTGAAGTCTAATTACTAATTACTAAAACTATACGTGTGCTACTAATTGTGTATCAAGCTAAGAGCGATAAGAAAGAAGGCACAAGTGCATTCAAAAAGAGAGAGGGACTGATGAGTTTACTTACAAGGTAACATTGCGAATATAGAAATTAAAAAAACTCTGAAACTTTGTGAATATGTAGAGAATTCCTGATTATAACGCAATTTTTGGAAATGGGTGTAATTGACACGTGAAAATCCGGTTATTTTACGATTTTGTGTTGTAACTCGTGAATTGTAAAATAATTTATTTTACCAAATGAAAGATCTAATTGAAAGAAGTAGATTTTACTTTGAAATTTTTTTTCTATCTCTTACTTTTGCTAAATTTTCAGGGATTAATTTCACCCCCCTCGAGGGAATTTGGGCAGCAAACAAAAATTGCGTTGTAAGCAGGAGGAAATTCCCTACATATTATAAAAGTTTCAGAATTTTTGGATTCGGGATCTTCCCTTGTTACACTCTAATTTATATGCTCGAAGAGCGAAGTAACACCTGAATCATTCAATCATTAATTATAATCCCCACGAATCGCAGGAGAGCTACAAACACAAACCATGCTAGAAAAGAGCTGATAAAAGGTTGTCGGAGATACAGTGAAGTCGTAAAATCGGCCAGACACAAGAACAAATATTTTTCGAGCATCGAAAGAAACGATTTTAAAAAAGAAACAATAAGAACCACAGTTTCGCTTGGAGTTGTTACTCTCATCCTGAAATACAATCTATAAGGCATTGAAATAAAAAACAGACTAACCCCCACCTCTCGTAAAATTAAGTTACTAGCAACAATGTGTCCCACTAATCCGTCCTAATCACATAAAATAGATAAAATAATTGTTTTTCACCATGGCTTAATTCATATTTGCTCTCAGCGCCTCGCATCACAGACTGATATAAACGATTTCACTGTATCTCAAGTGATATTACAAACACTCAACACTACACTCGCAACAAAACAACAGCGCAGTTTAATTCTCACTAAGTAGCTACAATCAGTACAAAATCAATTGGTCTTCGAGGGCTACCAAAGACATCTACCACTGTCCATCCTCTTTCTCCCTCGACACAAGCTCGCAATCGCTTCAGCCTCGATCAGCCAACTGATTTCACTGCAACTCTAACGCTACTCACCATACGCGATGCTCAAACTAAAAGCTTAAATCTCAACACCGTGAAGATCAGAAGCAAGCGTCGGTGCGTCGAAGCGGGCCCGCTTTGTTCGAACAAACCGTGGGAAACGCTTGCAAATTTTACATACTCGCAGGCATTAACACGCGCAAAGGTCTCGCGCGGTTTGTCGGAAGAGCATCGGGCCACCTCTGAGAGCGCAACGACAATGCACAACGACAATTGAGAGCTCAGGCAAACTCAAACGCCGCGCAGGGTAGCCACGCGTTGGAGAGAAAATAAAAGAATACTGATTACGTGGTCACTGCAAAAACAAACTGCCCACTAACTGACGGCTTTAATACCTTATCGTCGACGGTAATCCAGACCATTCTTGCGGGCTGCGCAAATAAATAGGAGACAGGAATTAGTGGCAATGCGGTATCGATGATGCCGCGGCTACGTCTGGCTGCATACGTCGGTGGACGAAATGCACGCGCCTTATCGGGCGAGCAACGGAAGTTTCGCGACAACCGGAAGCAGAGAGGGGAACCGAAGGAGCCGCTCGATGGACATAGACGATGGCGGCGCCAATGCGTGCAGCAGGTATACCAAAATTCGAGCCGCCCCATTCAACCCTGAACCGTTTACGTTCATTCATAGAAACGAATGGTGGCGATAACGATTGCGCGGGGCTGCAGGTACTTTTAATTGCTCCGTTAAGCACGCTACAGGTGTGTTAATTGAGTATTTGGGGGAGGCTGGGTAAACGTTTAAGGTGTGTGTGTAAAAAGTCAATTGCAGCTGGTTAATCGTTAACGCGAGATAATTATTTGGGGGAATTATGTATCGCTTGATTGTTGGAAGCGGTGCGATAAATTGCAATCGAATGATTTAGAATCTTGTTCGAGTGTGTTAAAGAACACCGTTATGCGGAAAACTATCAACCCTTAATGACCTAAAAATGAGCTTCATTTTGGAGATTTTAATTGCTAAAGAAAAGTAGTTTTATTTCTATTGGGTATATTTTATTTTTTATTATTGTTTTGCAATCTTTTTTAATGGGTTATTTAATAGTAGGTAGTATAAATTTAAATTTTCTGTAGCTTTTGTTTTTTAAGCCTGACATGGAACTATGACTTGATAATTTTAATAACTGTATATTATAAATATTCTTCTACGGGTTGGTAATCTTTCGCAAAATAAATATCACAAAATTCTGTGATCCATACTGCGGTTAATTAATTTTTTTAATGTGAGGGTTGATAGATTTCCGCACGACTAGCTTCAATGGATTTTTGTTTAAGTTCGACTGTTCCAATAGCTGCCAAAATTTCCGCGCGATTATTAAAAATTGCCCTAGGTCTGCGACGAAGACGACAGTATTTAAAAAAAAAACACGAATCACCCTCAGCACGTATTATTGCCGCCATCGTCTGAAAGTAAACATTGCTCGGAGCACGCCATTTTTTAACGATCGCAACGCTCCAGAAGCACGAATTGGGGTTGTAATATACAGAATCTATATTAATCAACGGCAGCTCTTCGAGAATTTAATGCGACGAACTCGCCCGATGTATCGTTACGCCAATTCCGAAAATCATTTTGCATGAACGCGATTCCTCATTCGTGATTTATCAGATACATTTCGCGATCCACATTAACTCGAAACAGTTAGATTAATAAATTACGCGAGCGATAAAATTATCACGCGAGAGTCACGTGTTTCAAATCGTAATTATATTCAAGATATTTTAACGACCTTGCGCGGTTACTTTAATATCATCAAGTTGTGGCATTTTTCCTGGTCGATCTCCACCCGAGTCAATGATATACAGGCGAAGCCTTCGACCACATAATTGTTATGCAATCGCTTGCGCCGTCAACCTGACGTCAAGCTTTTCTTTCGCATCACGGTTCAGAAGTCACACGTGCATTGTTTCTTTTTTTATTGAGAGGTTATCGGATGTGTTCGGGATATTGCCAAGACTGTGGTGTAAGAGTGATTGCACATATCTGTGTAATTACTCTCTCCAAGTGATCGCTGATAGTATGCCAAGGTTTCTGTATACGTATAGCAAAAAACCGAACAATGCGACTTCTTGTAAAAGCTTTTCTAGACATAAAGGCTGATTCAGATACGTCCAGTAATTCAGCAGAGTGGCGAGTAATTTAGTAACTTACCAGTGTTTTACTAAACTACTTGAATGAATTAATGGATGTGACTTAATCAGTTTCTAAATTAAACAGTCTACGCTGAATTCCGATGCATGTATCTTGGAAAATTTGTTTCTACAAACTCCAAGTGGTATATTAACAAAATGATTCTACTATCTGAATAATCCATAGGTCGCGCAAACATTAGCTGACATTGCCTGCGTCAATGGCAGAATGTAAACAATCGTGGTTTTAGAAAAATTGTAGAATCTGGCGTTGCAGAAGTTGGCGACTAACCAACTAGCGCATTTGACAAGAATTAAAAACTTTGAATATTATGGAAGGATATATGAGAGTGAAATAAAATTACTTAATATATTTATGATACCTAAGGTGATATAACAATGCAGAGGATATATCTATGTATATTTCAAATGATAATTGCAATATATATGACAAAGTGAAACTGAGCGAAATAGAATCTTATTTTATGCAGTTGGAATCGTAAGTTCTATAGAAGTTTGAACACAGATTCGGTGATAACGGATTTTTAATACTTCGAAGCAAGTGTATTATTTCAAGGTCAGATTCGTCTTCGTTAGGTATTCTAGACTCTAGACTGTATTTAAATCTCCGAATGTCCGTGGACACGTTGATGAATTAGCATTAGACCGTTGCACGCGATAAAAACCTGGACAAAATTGATAAGGAGCCGAGAGGAAGATTTAGAAATCGTGGATTCAGGAAATGTGGCAAAGGCCGACGAATTCCTTCAATCGTGATTCACTGTTACGATTATTGGGACAGGTTAAGCGGCCGAAGTTACGGAATCTTAAGGGCGAAACTGTATAATCTGAGTTCTTCGTTACCTTCTCGAAATCGTTAAGACCAAGCGGGGATTCAAGTAAACGAGAGTCAACGAGCTGCGTGGAAGGTCGAACGAAAAGGACGTTATCGCGTTCAAAGCCAGTAGGAAACTGATGTTTTAAGGACAAGAAAGGTCATTACTTCCTAATCACCTATCTTCGACCTTTCGGCTGATCCTCAACGCAACAGACACCGCTTTATACAGCCGCGAACACGCGATCGATAGTCGGCGGTTGTGATCATTTGGAATTAAAAATAAAGTGGATGCTTGCTATATCTGTAGTATTCTATTTTGTAGTTTTATTAATTAATTTATATCAGACTTGTCCTGTGATTACTAATTGAATCTTACAATGGGCGAATTCCACTTACGCCCAAATCGCTCGTGATTTCATTAAGGTAGATTTTCCTGTACGCGACTGGACGCAGCGTCAGGAATTTCAAAACCGATTTTCTCGAAAATAAAGCGCGATATGAAAAAATTTTATTCCTTTTTCTCGACTTATTTACTCGTTATGAGTCGAAAAGAAAGAGTAACTTTTTTTGATATCGCGCTTCATTTTCGAGAAAATCAACTTTGAAACTCTTCGCGTTGCAGCTTGTCGCGTACAGGAAAACCTACTTTGATAAAAATCACGGGCGATTTAGACGTATTTAAGTGGAATTAGCTCAATTTAAGTGACGTTTTAAGATCGAATCATACAGCTTACAAACTCTCGACGAGTTTCCAACGAGCGGCTGTACATATAAATCAACCTTTAAAGTAGATGCCATCTTTTTTCGCGGTCTATTTATATTGGTTATGTTTACAATGATAACTGTCGAATTTAATTTCACGTATTGTTCGTTGAAATTATCAAATATGCGCCATGGACAATCGAATAAAACCGTGTAGTGATGACAGTGATTTTCTCTCACAATCATATAACGACGGAGTTGAAAGGTAAATATTGAGTATAGGTTAATGTTACAACATCTTGACAGGAAAATACGCAATACCTATTTACGCGATTTTCCAACTAAATTCATGCGTTGATTATTAATTAAACTGACTGTGTATCCACGTCTCTTTCAGAATAGTAGGATTAAAAAAAAATAACGACTTTAAAGTTTCTAAGAAGGTTTTAAAGAAACGACAACAGTTCTGGGATGATCTGTGTACCACCTACTCAAGACCGGTACGAGCGATTCCATTTCTCTAAATACAGATACACTCGCCTTAAAGTATTCTTTATTTCAATAACGTTCATTATATGTTTCAGTTTACGAGTGACATTGAATATAACATTGCTACGCTGCAGCGTTGCAAATCATTAAGCTTCGTCCAGTATTGGATAAATACTGGTTATCTATCATACAAGACGAATCCTGAAAGTGATATGTCATTTATAGAAGAGGAGTCTTTGAATTCATCGCTTCTTGACAATGTAAAAGAGAAGACGAATAGATACAGCGCGAGACTTAGCTACGATGAAAGTTCCCTGAGTTCCTCCATCGATACCACTGCGTATATTCTGTCGAATACAAATACGACTAATAAAGTCGAGACGATGGCGATTCTGAAAGGAGCTAAACATAACGCCTTGCCGAATCGGAAAAAAAGTGGAAATGTTGAAATCACACAGTTTCAGAACGCTGTGTTGGATAATAACGGCAATGCCTATAAGGCAGCCTTACCGACAATCCCTTCCAAACAGAAAGAGAGTTTAACGCAGCAAAGGACTAATAACTTCAGCAAAAGTATAACAAAACCGCTAACAGATCCAGTTAACAGAGATAATATATTGAACTGTAACTCGGAACATAGCGAAGAACTATTTAACGCAGAGGTAGCAGGTGCATTTAATGCCAGCAGATACCGGAATTCTGATGTCAGAGAAAAGTGTTTGAACGCAATGTATGTTGAGAAGGGATCCATGGTAGATGAGAGCTCCACGTTGGAAGACAATACTACTAAACTAAGTAGTCGCAAAAAATTGTACAGCGGCAGAGACTCACCAGTTGACCTTGTGGACACGACGAGTAGGATTAAGATTGTACCGATCAATTCGAGGAAGAACTTGCACCCTGCACTGGATCCCACTTCTAAGACGCCAAGGAAATACATGCGTTGCAGGAAAAGACAGAGGAGCCACTTATCTATATTCCATACGAGCAAGCTAAACAGAAGCGTAATGAGTATTTCAAGCTACAAGAAGCGCAAAAGAAGAAAAATTGCTCGAAGTCATGTGAGCGAAAATTCGTCTATAATGAACTTCTCGAAGAAACGCCGTATCCCGGTCGCCGATAAAGCGGAAAATAGTCCGGGGAAGAAGAAAAGTTTCGCGTTATCGCAGTCGCCGAAAGAATTATTAAGTACGCAAAGTAATCTCGATAATCCAGTAGCTCAAGTTGAGAAGCCCGTTAACCGGGTCTCTGTGAAATCTAATCGCGCATCGAGAACAGATTTGAATCCAAGAATTTATTTGAGGCCGGTAACAGAGCGCGATATCAAGAAATATAGAAGTTCGAAGAAAACGACGGCGAGTCCAAGAGGCTTGTGCCCTGTAGTTCGTTTAATCCAACTATCAGGTTCTGATATTAAGAAATACAGAAAGCCAAATAGGGAAGCGACAAGACCCGGTAGTTTAAATCCACCAGTTCATTTAAAACGACTATCAGAAGTCAATAATCCGGAGCGCAGAAAATCAGAGGAGGCGTTAGATGTCAGATTCAAATGTCCAGTGATTCGTTTAAAAAAGCTGTCCGAGCAAGATATAAAAAAGTATAAAGCTGAAACCCCTCGCTTGGAAAATAGCGACACCGCTCATGTTCCTGATAATTCATCGACACGCTTAAATATTTCAAAGCCTGGTAGCGAAGCTGTACATTTGATTGAAGACTCTGACAGCGACGAATCGACGTATTTAATTTACAGATGCAACAGCTCTGTATCGCAGGAAAGTCAGCCCTCGTCTTCCATCGTAGGAGTTTCTAAAAATCGTAAAAACTTAGTAAGGAAAGGTACGTCGAATAAATACACGGGACCAGATAAGAGCGCCTTGTGTAAAACTTCGGAAACAGCGCAAAACGGATTCTGTGGAAAAATGATAGTAGATTCCAGCGATAGTTCTCGCACAGTAGAAAGGCGATCTCTCAAGAATCTCAAAACTAGCGTGAGCAGTTTAAAAAAGAGTGAAAGTCAGCCCTCATCTTCGAATGTAGAAGTTTCTAAAAATCGTAAAAACTTAGTAAGGAAAGGTACGTCGAATAAATACACGGGACCAGATAAGAGCGTCTTGTGTAAAACTTCGGAAACAGCGCAAAACGGATTCTGTGGAAAGATGATAGTAGATTCCAGCGATAGTTCTCGCACAGTAGAAAGGCGATCTCTCAAGAATCTCAAAACTAGCGTGAGCAGTTTAAAAAAGAGTGAAAGTCAGCCCTCATCTTCGAATGTAGAAGTTTCTAAAAATCGTAAAAACTTAGTAAGGAAAGGTACGTCGAATAAATACACGGGACCAGATAAGAGCGCCTTGTGTAAAACTTCGGAAACAGCGCAAAACGGATTCTGTGGAAAGATGATAGTAGATTCCAGCGATAGTTCTCGCACAGTAGAAAGGCGATCTCTCAAGAATCTCAAAACTAGCGTGAGCAGTTTAAAAAAGAGTGAAAGTCAGCCCTCGTCTTCGAATGTAGGAGTTTCTAAAAATCGTAACTTAGTAAGGAAAGATACGTCGAATAAATACACGCGACCAGATAAGAGCGCCTTGCGTAAAACTTCAGAAACGGCGCAAAACGGATTCTGTGGAAAAATGATAGTAGATTCCAGCGTTAGTTCTCGGACAGTAGAAAGGCGATCTCTCAAGAATCTCAAAACTAGCGTGAGCAGTTTAAAAAAGAGTGAAAGTCAGCCCTCATCTTCGAATGTAGAAGTTTCTAAAAATCGTAAAAACTTAGTAAGGAAAGGTACGTCGAATAAATACACGCGACCAGATAAGAGCGCCTTGCGTAAAACTTCAGAAACGGCGCAAAACGGATTCTGTGGAAAAATGATAGTAGATTCCAGCGTTAGTTCTCGGACAGTAGAAAGGCGATCACTACGGAAGAATCTCAAAACTAGCGTGAGCAATTTAAAAAAGAGTGAAAGCGTGCTTCCAGGGAAAGATGTGAGGCAGAATGACGAGGCGATATCGTGCTCCGATGAATCGGAAATATTTAATAAAAATGCAGGGACGAAGCGTACGTCGCATAACTTTATACTGTCCGACGAAGACGATGAGTTTGTGAACCTGATATATTGCTCCAAGAAAAAAACGAACTCTAAAATCAGATCACCTTATAATTCGCCACGAAAGAGCTCGAAAATCAGATCACCTTATAATTCGCCACGAAAGAGCTCGAAAATCAGATCACCTTATAATTCGCCACGAAAGAACTCGAAAATCAGATCACCTTACAATTCGCCACGAAAGAGCTCTAAAATCAGATCACCTTATAATTCGCAACAAAATAACTCTGACGATTCTGCGGAGACACGGAACGTAGGAAAATGTAAAACGAAATCTATGGGAGACCAGTTGCTCTCTAAATCGAATGGACGGAGCACCAAATTCGAGAAACAGACGCCTTATTTCTATAGAAAAAGAAAATCTAAAAATCTGTTGTATTTAAGCACAGAAGAGAGTATAAGTCACGCGACTCCTCTGAGCATAGCGAGCTCTAGTTTATCCAGAGCTTACAGTTACGAGCCAAATAAATCTCAAGTTGTATTAAGAGCCAAAAGAAAGCTGTTAACCAGTATGAATATTAAAAAAGACAAAAGCCGTTTACATACTTTACGCTTCCAGACAAGAATCTTCGATTCAGACTCCGAGTCGTCGTATTTCTCGTGATTCCTGGCTTTATAAATGACTGATGGTTTAATGAAAGGTAAGCAGTATTACTGTTGCCGTAATTTTGAAAGACGAGACCAAAAAAAAATTTATAGTGAATCAGGAGCATGACAATTATAAGTTACAATTCAATTTACCCCTTTTCGAACTCGTTATTTTCTGCCGAATAGCATTGAAAAATCGCTACGGAGTAACAAGTCGATAAAGATCGAATCAATTTCGGGAAATAAGCAAGCAGTTTCTCTTAAAATTAAGTAGTGACCATGCTGCACATTTGCATCGTACATGATATTTATAAAGTTTAATTAATATCTGGACAGATGAAAGTTGGTATATTTTTTTAATGGAAATTTAAGGAGAAATGTTTGTAGAAAACCAGTTAATGACGATTTATAATGTGTAAATAGATTTTGACGATGGGCCTTATACTTCCTAGAAACTTAACTGAATCTCCCTTACAATTATTGAACTCGAAATACCCATGCATAATATAGAGTAGTCGAATGCTTAAGCTGCATTAAAGTGTTTTGTTTGAAATCGCTATAAGGAAATGTATATTGTAAAGCGTGCTTTAATAAACTTTAGATTAAGATTTTAGAAAACAATAACGAACAGTCAACGTACTCCGTGTTTATGATTTAATAGTATTTATACAGTGTCCGTGATTTTTTACTCCATTTCGGTTTTTACCCAACCACTCCTGTAGATACATAGAATTGCTTCTCAAAATATCTTTATTCAACGACTTATATAGAATTATTCCTCAAGATTGCATCATTTTTATATTATTCCCATTTGTAAATTATCTTTGTTTAATAATAAAATATCTTTTTTTCGGTGCTAGAGTAATTTTCTGTTACATCACCTCGGCGGGTACAATTACTTTATCTGCTCTTCGCTTCCGAAACTCTAAAGACTGATATAGGTACCGTTTATATGTGCATTTTATGGTAATTGATATTGCAAAATTTTTAATTCAAGCAGTTAGCAAAATTATATTTTTCTACGATCATCCTTAGATTATCGGTATTGTATTAGCCTTAAGAGAGAGAAGGAGAGAGAGAGAGAGCAAGAGAGAGAGAGAGAGCAAGGTGTACAATACAATTGTAACTTCGAGCTTCCAGTGGGATTATAATTGCTCAGATTACACGCCGTAATAATTGACCAACAGTTC
The DNA here is from genome assembly GCA_929113495.1 of Andrena minutula. Lineage (NCBI taxonomy): Eukaryota > Metazoa > Arthropoda > Insecta > Hymenoptera > Andrenidae > Andrena > Andrena minutula. Next base: position 4,356,274 of record OV815996.1, on the reverse strand, counting down.
AGTTGCCTTACTTACTCTTTTCCAAATAAAATATAGTGTACTAAACATAGTACACTAAATCTTTACTGAAATACACTTGACCTCCAATTTTCCACACACCTCCTCCACTGGCATAGTGTCTAGAACCTGATTAATAATTATTGCAGTGCTTGTGTCGATCAGGGTGGACGAACTCGGGCCCAACTACCCTCGACTGAAGGGTAGTTGGAGGAATTCTACCTCTACCATCTAAGCGACTCATCCAAGCTTTATTAACAAGTGACTACTTACACTTTGAACTTTCCTACCCCTTTCTCGGCGTTCTCCATAGTATCTTTAACTATCGAACGGCCACGCCGAGCACGTGCTGCCTCGATAGAGTTAAATGAAATGATTGAGACACGTAGCCTTCGAGGGTGAACGTGTCCCACGTGACTCGATCGAAGCCAGCGTTTTTAATGTGCACGATAGGGTCGACGTCCAGGTGGCAACCGCCAAAGAACGATGGCCATATCCCTGTTTGCGATAACACTTTCTGCAGCCATCGTACGAACGTCCCTTCGCTTTCCGGCACGTGCTCTATGAATAGATATTGGCCGCCCTGAAACAAAATCGTGGAACGAGGAAGATTTTGTTCTGTTAAGATGATATTTGCTATATTCTATGAGACATGTGAAAATCGTTTTACCGGCGACAGTACTCTGCGGATTTCTTTAAGGGTGGACTCTATCGATGCCACCGAGCACAATGATCTCGTGGTGACAACCACGTCCACATATCCAGCGGGCACGTCGTCCATCTGGCCACCGTCGCCGATGATCAGATGCTCGATGATGATGTGCGAGAATTGCCAGGAGCGATTCCCTTTTATCAAGTATTCGGCTAGCCTGAGATTTCGATCCACACCGATTAGATGGGTGCTGTCGGGGTAGAATTGTATATTCTCGCCTGTAACGTTTAAAATATGTTTATAACCCTTGTCAGCGGGGGATGTTTTAGTTGACTCGGGGAGAAGCTCCTGCGATATGCTAGCTTCTTGGAATTTAAATGGAATGCGCTATGTTTTTTTTCTAAGGGGTGACTTTATGACTTACGGGGATAATTTGTAGTTTCTTACTACCCTGGGTTGTTAATACGGTGAAATATAGTGTCACAAAGTCACCCCCTCGATGTAGGGTGATTTCGTGACAATCTCGGATTTTATTTTTCATTTAACTGTGAGAGAATTTTTATTCTTAAATGATTTTTCACTGTTTATGCTTTAAATTAATAAACAAATCTTAATATATAAAGCAGAAAACTTCTATATGTTTGTGTGTTTGTCTGTCGCCTAAAAACTTTCGAACGATAATCTCTGGGATCACGAAATGTGCCTTAGCTCATTATGCCTGACTAATCCAGATGAATGACTATTTTTACAAAAATAAAAATTGTATTATAAAATCATAGGTAATCTAAATTTCGAGCGAAGCCGAGTAGTAAAGCTAGTAAATATATAAGTAAATAAATAAAATCCTCAATCCTCAATTTATCTTAAACTAAACAGTGTATTCATTCTATAATTTATAGTTTTCCCGTGAAATTTAAAAAACATCAAAAAAGTGAATTTTTAATTTTCACAAAGTCACCCCCACCTAAGTAGTTACTCGGTATTCGAATGACAGATAGATACAGTATCAATCATTCACGGAGCGCATGAGTCTCATCCAATATATTTTATCAGGTCGTTCCACAACTACCGTCTCTTCTTATCTCGCTTACGAGATGACAAGCACAGAATCTTTCTGCGTCCCTATTTCCTCCAACATTACAACAAGAAACAATATTATTCATAGCGCATTCACACGATGCACACCCGTTTTAACGCCGATCTCGAGGAGACGGATGCAGCCCATCGATCTCAGCACGCAGTCATTCGAAATAACGTTCTGCAGCAGCTCGAACAAGTGTTTCTTGTAAGGGAACGCTAGTTCCGCGCATTCCACTTCGAACCCCGTCAAATACCCCCTGTACACGCTCTTCTGCAGGTCCGACCACTTCCGGTATATCCAGAACGCCGTCAGGGCGAGGAAAATGGACAGCAAGCCGTAATTAGTGATCAGGTCGCGTACCCACAAGTCGCTATTGCTCATCTTTCCGTAGTCGAAAAGCTGTGCGCCCGAAGTGAGTGATCGGCTGCTCCCAGATGACGCTTCTGACAGAAGTTTCCATTAAGCCTGTCCCCGCAAACCACTTAGAAACTAGAGTCTTAAGTCCCGCGTTTTAATTACATAATTAGGTATTCATACTCTTCACGTAACAATCCTCGAAACGCAGCTTCGATGTTCAGCTCGGACACGACCGCCGCTCGCCAAAGCGGCGCAAATAATGTGAGTTTAATCACTCGCGATAAGATAATAAGCGTTTCAGTTTATACTTTCTGAATACATAATGAACGCTCTCGAAATGAACGCTCTTTAAAACAACATTATCACAAGTGTACCGCAATTTACGGAGATTCAAGCATCTAACCACTTGGCGGGAGGGGGTAGGAGGGGGCTACGTGGTATTCTCCGAGGCTCGAGGAACTCTGACACTCGCCCTGATCGAATTTTGAATCACTAATTGCGGGAATATAAGAAGCACTGAAATTACAATTAGTGCTAGCAGGAGATTCTATCATCTAGGGGTAGATATTAAATTACGTAAGGGTAATTTTGCGATTTCTTACCTCCATCCCTCGCCCAGTATAAGAATTCCTAAGATTTAACCCCCTCCCCCTTACGTAATATTTTTCCCAAAGTAGTTCTTCAATTATCAAAATTCTGTTAAGGTTCGCATAATTAATTTAATTCTTACCTTTTTTAGGCTATTAAAAATTATATTAAAAAAATATTACGTAAGCAGTTACCTGACTCCCTCCCCCCTTTGCAAGATAACATAAGAAATCTACGATCCCACCCCCAAAAACCGTTACATAATTTAACACCGACCGCCTACCACCCACCAAAGAAACAAGTGATCTAACAACTCATCGTATAAACACGTACTCGAAGACCCCAAACAATTCTCCAAGCACACTTTAACAAATTCATGTTTACGAAAAACACCACAACACGTCCAAAAAGAAGACCGAAAACATCGGCACAGTACAGGCAGCGTTTCGCCGGCAAGGGAGCAGGACTCGTTCGGCAGGAGCATCGTCGAAACAAAGGTCTCACGTTTTCGAAATGCGAGAAAGAGCGCGGATGTTAACAAAACGACGAAGGGGGGGAGGCCAGCCAGCGGGCAGGGAGAGAAAAAAAGCGCTCGAGACGAACATATCGGGCGCAAAGGGGGAGCGCGATTCTTTGTCGCTCGAGTTTTTAAGAGTGACCACAAACAAAAACGGGGCCCGATCAATTTGGTCTCTCGAGCGAGTGCGCGCATTCGGCTGGGCTCTTGGCCGCGCCCGTACCACGGCCACCGCCGCCACACCGCCGTTTCACATGCACGAGACTCGAATGTTCGCCCCGATTCAGAAGCATCCCGGCCGGCCCCGGAGAGGCGTTTTGTTGTTAGCATCGGGGAGGAGAGGAGGCCGAGCGTTTTCGTAATGGCTCGTTGATTCGAGAGAATCGTCGTTAAAAAATCATGCTAGACGCCTTCCCTACGACCCAGTCCCCGGCGACTTTTACCCTTTGTGCGCGTATCGCCGGGGCCGTTCACCAACAGCCGCGCTCTGTTTTCTGGTTTGCTTCGTCCTGGCTGGAATCGTGGGAGACGGGAGCCGTCCGATCGACGTCTATTTTCCGCTCCAACAGGTACTCGCTTCGAGCCTGCTTTTACTCCGCTACACGCAGAGGAAAAGCTTTTGTAGTTTCTGGCAGTCGTTTGGTACACTTCGTCGATGCGCACTTATGTAATAGTGTACCGGAGTCTGTTTACCTTAAATGTTAAGCTACGGCGGTGTATATTTGCCAGGGTCGATCGTGAAACTCCCCCGGCGTCCCACCCCCGCCGATCATCGAGTCCCGTTTTCTGTCTTTTCGCTCAAGGATGCCCGAGGGCGCGTCAGCAAATTTAAGTTGGACACGTACAACCGCGTGAACAACTCCTCGAGCACCCCGACGGCTTATTGGCGAGCACGGAGCCAGCCGCCCACCTATCTGTTTGATCGTTCGAGAGCGAAAAAACATTTAAATGCTGCCGCTGCTACTTTAGGACGCACGCACTTTTTTTACGCGGCATGGATTTCTTCTTGGAAATTAAGAATGGATAAAATAATACTTTTGGGGCGAGGGGTGAATGTGGTTGAAAATTAAAGGCATTCTTTTTTGTTGTTGGGTGGAAGTTTATTTGAATTTTGAAGCAATGCTGCTCAGGGCAGAGGTTTCTTTTTTTTTTCAAGCATTTTTGTATCTTGATAGAGTGAACCGCTTCTAATATATTCGACGCAAGGGGGGCGATTCGACTTCAGCGAAACACGACGCCCTGAGGCATACAAGACGTACTCGAGAAGAAGCTCTTTTTTTCAAGTGTCGCCGCGGCAGCGAAGTCGACGGCATTGTCTCCATTGTTGGCGAATCGTAATCAATATTTTCACAATATGGCGCCATTGTCCTTAGCACGAGCGAGGCGCAAGGGTTCTTCGCGTACGCTTTCGCGGAGCTTTCAACCATCGACACCAGCGCGGATCATTGTTTCAGAAGCGTGGTAAAGCAGCGCTGGTAAAAATATAAAATATCGCGTCGCCTGTGTTTTCAAATATTTCGGTGGCTCCGGGTCTGATATAGGGGGTGAATGCAGGGCAATTTCAAAGGGGCGGGGAAATTGATGGAAATGGAAAATTTAAATCAATGGAAAGCAATAAAGAAGTGAAACTTTTTGAAAAAATGGTGAAACAGTACCTAAGTAGGTAATAATTGTTTGAATTCAGTATCAAACTTTATAATTAAAGTAGAAAAATACCTCTGTGCATATTAAGGACTCCATGAAAACACATTTTACCACCCCCTTAGGGGTTGATTTGGGCAAAATCATGAAATTGGTTTTGACATTTTTGTGGGCAATCTTTCGAAGTAAAAACCGAGTTGATCTGATCCGACCTAACAGGTTTTGAGGAATCCTTGAAAACATATTTCACCCCTTTTTACCTCCTTAGGGGTTGGTTAAGGCAAAATCCTGAAATTGCTTTTCAGGTATTTGTGGGGGCAATCTTTGTGAGTAAGAACGAATTTGATATCTAATCGGGCTTAAGAGATATTAAGGAGTCCGAGAAAATACATTTTACCCTTTTTCTTCCCCTTGGGGATGAAATTTCCAAAAATCTTTCCTTAGTGGATGCCTGCGTCGTGAAAACAAAGTACCTTCTAAATATCACGTTCCTAGGTTAAACAGTTTGAGCTGGGCGTTGATGAGTCAGTGAGTTACTCAGTCAGGACTTATTTTTTCAAAAAATCATTTTTTACTATACTTCTGACTCTACTATACACCTCCGTTCTGCCAATACTCAATGGAAGCCATTGGTGTGTGCGAAATAAATTTACAAGTCTAAAAAAATATAAAATCGTCCAACTTTCATTGTAATGCTAAAAAATACTAAAAAATAAAAAATAATTTATAATATAAATCAAGATGTATTCCCACCCCTAAAATAGAAAAGCACCATTTTTACCTTCACAGGTTCTAAATGGGAAGTCTTTTTAACCGCGCCACGCTTTAATTCGGCGAACGGTAAACATTTACAGCAGACAATGGGGAAATGATCCACGAGGAGTCAGCCTCGAGGATTGAAAACGGTCGGTGACTTTACGGCCGGAGCAATTGTTGCTCCAAGGTACCCCGGTATCCTTTTACGTCCAAATATCGCAACTATATTTCACCGGAGGAGGTGTCGCGTGGTAGTTGCAGTGTCACCCGGTACCCGGTCGTAAACTAATAAATGCATTAACTAGCGACGACAATGCGCCCGCGATCAAACAAGTCGTAAACGATCACAATGCATGAAGGAGACTCGGAATCGGAGTAAAAGAATGGGCCCCGTGAAAGTGGCGGGGCCCCGTGCTCCTGATTTACGACGACCGCCTATTTCCCGAGGTTACGGCAACACGCTGACACGAGGACACGCTTTTCTCTCGGCTGGCTGTTTCCCTCCAGCAGCAACTCGCCTCGTCGTTAACGTCGGCGACATCTCTATTCTGGGGATGACGGTGGAATGGTAAGTAGTCAACTATTATTATTCCTTTTGAACGTACCCTGCATTGTATTAAGGGGTTGCGTAGCTTTGGCAGGTGGGGAAATAGGGTTATTCTTATGAATTTTTTTATCTGATAAAAAAGTTATATTAAAAAATTAAGATGTAGGTACACAGTTTTTGGTATGAGTTAAGCTGTGTTCTTTTAAACAGAAATTTTATTTGTTAAGAAACGATGACACAGCAACCCCTTCTACTAAAGCCTCGTTCGGTTCGCCGAATTAACCAAAGTGTTTGTTAAAAGTAAAAATATATTAGGTCCCCTTTATGTTCTTTTTAATCAAAGTATTTTTCTGGGCTATCCAGTACTCTTTGCCAGTTTTTTGGTAAAAGCACAGATAGGTCCTGTGGAAAAAGAAATTTCTGTAAGTAGGTATACCAAGTTTGAAGTAAATCGGGTGATTAAGTACCTAGTTTTTGAGATACATGATACGCTAAATATATACAAACACAGGCACAAAGTTTTCAATTAATATAATTGGAGGGTTTCTCTTAAAAAAATCCAATCATCACGCTCCTTTTCAGGCCGTCAAAGTAGAGAGATCCCTTAACCTTTAGAGGGCCACCTAAGAATTTGGATACTTTGTCGGTCATTTTGGTGGTATAAATGCATAAATTTTAAGTAAAAAATACCAGACTTCTAAAAATTAAAGGGACATGGATTTGAGCAGAGTCTCGGAATGCACCATAATAGATAAATCTACCAGAGTTTAACCACTAGCCTCTGCAACAAGCCAGCACACCACCCTCTTCATTACCTCCCCATAGCTGATCCCTGAAAACATTGCCCGCGTGTTATGAACCGCCCTGTACATGCTCGTCGACGGATCGAAGCTTTTCAGCGGTCGGATTCCATTTTGATGTGGCGGAGGTGTCGGTGGGTCGGCCCAGGACCGGAAGCGAGGCTGTATCCGTCGCGGCGGCGCAAAGATTTCGCGCATTAACAGTATCGTGGGCGAAGAAGGGACAAAAATAGGGGGTGTCCCCGACGCCGTGCGCTTTCACGGGCCCTCGGAGCATGGCCGGACGGCCATTTATTATTTCCCGCCACGCACCGACGTCCCGACAATACCGTCCATTGACAATTTCTCCTTCACACACGACGCCGCGCACCGCGACGCCCCGCCCACGATCGAACTACAGAGAGAGCCGACACAGAGGGCCCTCCACCCGCGCCCCCTCAGACTCCGTCGCAGCTCCCAGTCGCCGACACCGATCTCTTTCGAGGAAAGACAGAAAAAGGAGGAAAGATTTCCCGCGCCTGGAGGGGGGCTCCTCCCCCTCCTGGGCACAGCGTCTTGGTTCCTACGCGGGCCCGACAAATATTTTCTCTACCGAATTTCCCTCTGTTGGGAAACAGAGCGCCTCTGTTCACGTTCCGCCGCTGCTACCCCTCGAGCGTCGGGCGAACGCGTGCAAGAGGGTCGCGGGGCGTTTAACAATTTCGCCAATGGTAATTCTAGCGCGTGCCTAATACTAGGCATACAAGTTAATGCTTCTTAAAAATGTTTCTTACGATTATAGTATCAAGAACTCACCTGAGGGCAACAACTTACTAATTCTAATACTCGGTATTTAAATTGGGAGATAGGTGATCTAAAAAATGGGTTTGAACAGCATTTTGTTTTGTTCTGATACCATTAATTTTCAAAACAACTTTAATAATTATATTTATATATTGCACACGGGGGCATCACATAATTTCAATGCAACAAGCAAATTTATTAGTTATGCCATAGTGTTCTAAATTAAAAAGAAATAATTTTTCCTTTTTTATATGGATACCTACTACAGCGTATTCGGATATTTTTATTCGCAATGACTCACGCAGGTATCGGTTCCGTCAATGGTGTCTCTGCTACTCTCTTATTACGTGCGCCGGGACCCGAGGAAACTTCCAGCAGAGTACTTACCTACCTACTACTTACATGCATACCACTGTCCTCTCTGAAAACGGTCGCTCGCATTCGCCACGGCCCAGGAGCTGCGTCGACAATCGGCGTGAGCATCGGGGCCGGAGATCCCGGAGAGCAGAAAGTCTCGCAATCATCGGATATTAGTGTTTTACGACATCGCATTATCCGCGCCGTCACGGGCGTCACTCAGAGCCCGTTCCCGTTGTCGCAGCAGCTTGGACACGCGATGTCTTTCTCTGCGGGGCCACGGGGTGGAGGCATGCGACTTCACGGGAGGGGAAAGAAAAAAGATGTGACTTTTGTCGTTTTGCGAAGATGACTATTGATCCGGTCACCCATTGTTCACGGGGCCATCCGGAAAGGATCGGGTAGGAAACTCAGCTCGCTTCCCCACGCGGCCGTCCTCTTCTCCTCCTTTTCCTTGCCCCGAGCCTCCACGGGATCCGGGGACGTTTAACCGTGACGCAATGAACATCAGTAATTTAAAACCCTGAACACCTCGACCACCCGCGGCGCTTCTCTCAGACTTTTGCGAACAACGCGGCTCCTTCGATGCTCCAGCACTGTTCCCTCTTGTTGCCGTTTCCCGAATTCTCCACGCGTCGACCTATCGCGCCTAGATGGCCGACCGAATCCACCCTGGCTTTGAGGGGCGCACGGGTATTTCGGGGTCAAAAAGTCGAAATTCTTGTTTGATTGTTTGTGATAGACAGAAGTCTTAAAGGTATTTTAAAAAAGATTTCATTGAAGAATTTGAAAAATTGCGAGAGTTATAGTGTAAAAAATAAACGGGCGGGCCAATGCAATTTTTCTCAAAAATATGTTTCTTAAGACGGTGAACATTCGTAACTTTTGGTTGAAATTTTTATTGAACCTGCAAAACACTTTTCCCCGCAATGTGGAACTCGCTTAACAAGATCGCATAACTTTAACAACATTTATCACAGGGTTATTTTAGTAAAATCCCTCAAACTTGATTATTGTTTTATAATTCCATGAATTTTTATTAAAATTTTCCGACCGAGCTCCACATTGTGGAAGAAGACTATTTTGTAGGTTAAGTTAAAATTTCAACTAAAAATATTAATCCGTTCTCGAGTTACAATGTTCACCGTTTTAACTGTGCATTACGCAGCACCCACTTTGATGCTTTGTAACTCCTTACATTTTTAATATTTTTCAGTTTTCCTCATCTTAAAATGCGCATTATATCCGCAATAAAGTATTATAAAAAGTGCAAATAGTAAGAATTATTAGTCGTCCTACAATCCAACCCAAAAGGAACCGTCCATTTCAGCCGTCCAATGCCCACGTACCCCTTAATCCTCAATCGCTTTCAAACACGCAATATCGCACCCTCCCCCGCGACGCCCACAAACTATCAGAGCTCAACCGCCAGCACTCCGCTTTAAGACGAGGAATCGAGCCTCCCGCAGCTCTCGCGTCTCTCCACCGCGAAATAAATAATAAACCAACGCTGAAAGAGCGCCTATTTTTCATCCTGTTCTCCACGGCGAATTTTCGTATACCTGAGAAGCAGCGGAACAGCGACGTTACCGCCATCGTCGCCGCGGATCCCGGCCTCTCCATCGCACACCATCGCTCCCCGCCGCCATCCCCGTCGTTACTTTTGCCAGGAGCATCTGGATCCAGGATAAAGGGCCTTCGCCACCGCAAACAAAGGCTCTCACAAATCGACAGCCCCGCCCACGAGGAGAAAGAGGCCGGGGGCCAGGACGCCGACAATACTCCTGGCATGTTTTTCAATATTTAGTCATCATGACTTTTCGTCGGCCCTTTCGCCCGAAATCTCCGCGTCGAATTGGAAACTAGATAATTCAATTAGAGAACAGCTGCCGGCGGCGTAGCTTGTACGCGCAGGTAGAGGCCATCGCTGGGATTACGGAGGACACGAGTAGAGAGAGAGAAAGAGGGAGAAGGAGAAAGAAAAAAAGGGGAGAGAAAAAGGACACCGGTGCGCCACCCTCCTCGGCATTTCAGCGGAGCCCTTGGATATGTTTATTTGCGCTCCGACGCTCCTTCGTCTCGCTGCTCCTCGGAATAGAAAATCATTCGATTCGTTGTGGGTACACGTTGGAGTATGGCTGCATAGTAGGTAGCAATCTTGACTGAAGGATACAGCGCGCATCATGAATGAAGAGTTACACCGAAGGTGACTAGATATTGAATCAAGCTAGACGTTGTAGCAGCACGTCCCTCGGTATACCGAAACTCTGACGTCCTGATGGACACAAGGACCGAGAGGAGCTGTACCAGGAGAATGGAGCCGGACGTTCTAAGGGTGCGATTATGCACGCAATAAATAGATTATCGTCGACGGTGGCTCCCGCGGCGAGTGACGAATTCCCTTGAACAGCCGTCGAAAATTCGTCCAAGGCCTACCCCTGATGGCGAGGATCAGCGACAAGAAGGAGGAACTGGAGAGAAGCCAGCGGAAGGTTCCTTCCGAGACTGTCACGGTGGATCTTTGGAAATTAAGCCGCATCTGGTGGCTCTTTTTCTTCCCCGCGTTCAGTTTAAGGACATTGTGTCGCGCGCAAAGTGTACTCGGCTGGTGGCCCCGCGGTACCCGAGCCGCTGGGAGCAGCGTTTCCCTCGGGCTTTCGGAGGGACCGGCGCCGCGGCAGGTAACGACGTCGTCGGGAATTAATTTCGCGGAGATGCGCGGGGACGAGATCCGGCCGGATGGTTGCGAAGCGGAGGAGCTTTTGAAGGAGAAGTAATTCGGATTTATCGAACGCGATGGCGGCTTCGCATAGGTGGAGGGCCACGCCAGGTGTGAGAGCCGACCAGCCCCGGACTAATGGAGCCACAAATCAATGGCAGGATGGGCCATCATTGGACTCGCTGACACAACGTGTTTACCACACAGGAAACCGACCGTCGATGCTTTTCCCTGCCACCACGAAGGGGCAGACACTGATCCACCTCTCATCCCCTTACGCTCAATCGGCCGTATTGTCCCGCGGGCCGTGCACGGGACAAAAATCATTTGGCGCTTTCTGTTTGCTCCTTCATGCTAATCGAACGAGACTAAAGCTGACCCCTGCTTTTCCCCGGCGTGAATGTCTCTCTACGAGCCAGCCAGCATACACCGGCCCCCGGCACAATGCGCTCGTTGGCGTCGAAACGGCGAAAGGAACGTTCCACCTTTCCATTCACGTGCGAACCTCGCCCGCAAATATATCCCCTATTCAGCCGCGTGCGTGTGGGTAACGTCGAGGAAAGTTTGACAACACCGAACGGGGTAAAGGAGCGGGGAATAAACGGGGGACGTTTAAGACTTCGATCAATCTTTGGGCGAAGATGCGCATGGGGCGTACGATTTTTTTAAAAGAAGGGGAACTTTTTAAGTTAATGTTACTTGAGTAGCTGTAGTAGCTGTGGCGCAATTGGGATTTAATCTTGGGGGAGCCGAGTTGAAGGGAGGAAAATATTTTTAAGGATATGCGCTGGTTAAAAAATTGAAATTCTTTTGCATATTTTCATTCAACAACATCCCTAGAATGTTAAATTAAAATTATGTTCAAAAAATGTCAGAGAAATTGCTTTATATTCTACATTTGTAGCAGAATATAGTGCAAAAAGCTTTAGACCCATAGAATGTATCCTTTTTTCCAGAAAAAATCATAAAAGTCACCTACGTTTTGCGCGATGTGACCGGGGGATGCACTTAATTCAAATTCAATAAAATTCATTAGATGATTATAAAAATGTAATTAAAGAATAAAATCCAGTTTTCTTTTCTTTTTACAAAACACCTTCTTTGGAGGGTGCCAGGTGCTCTTGCATCAATTATAATAAACTACCAGGACTATATAAAAAAAACACTCCATTCTCATGAATTAACATACCACTTTTATATACTCTAAATCGTGTTCCTCTCCGCCACGAGCCTCCGCTGTTCCGATCGAAGCCGGAATCACCAAATATTTAGAAAGAGGTGAATCAAAGCCACGGAAAGGATGAAAGGAACCATGGGTCGAGTATGTCCTTTGTGATCTCAGGCCAGGCAAAACTCCTCGACCTCCCTCGCCTCGTGTGTTTCGCTCTGTTGATAGATGCATACTATACATTTAACAGAGGGCCCTTTCTGCTACACCCGCAACCCGTGTCGCGCGGCTTACAACACGGCTTCTAACATTATTACTATTAGCTAGGCTCCCCCCGCGCCCCGCTCACGGTTACGTCTCCATTATTGCCCGTCACACGGAAACTCGTCTTTTAGCTGCCCCGCGAGCGTGCTACGCGGTCTCTTTCCACCTTTGTTGTCTCTGGCCCTCTTTCATCTCTTGACGTGACGGAGAATCGGCTACCCACCGTGTGATTAATGAAGCATTCAGAGGGATCCCGAGGCGGGACGGTCAGCGACGATGCTGTGAATTCTATTCCGAGCACCGTCTCCGCTTTCACGCGGTAGCCGAACGTCGATACCGAGATTTCAATGATTCCATCGAACCAATTAGCGTTTCAGTATATACATCTGTTTCGCTATATGTTCGAATTAGACAGTCGGTGTTGGGAGCAAGATAGACGGAGGGTCTTTGTCTTTGTTTAATGAATGCCTTTATTAGAGCCACGTTGACAGGACTCGGGGGCTTAATAGTCCAAAAATTTAAAGCAATTTAAATCGAGAGGTTAGCGCGGAGGACCATTGACTGTCTTTCTCAAGTGCAACGTGCGTTCATAGAGGTAAAGGGACCGAGGCATGGTACCTACTTCGCGCACCCCAGTCGAGCAGGTTAACGCAGTCCATACCGAACGTTAAGGTCCCATTATTATGCAATTCCGCGTCACCTCTCGCCGGTTGGGCCGCCCGAGGAATGTCACCGGAGTGAAGCGTGCACGCTGCACACTCGGCCGCGTTTTCACGGACGGTGGAGGACTCGCCGGCAGGTCGCGAGCAGCGCCTTGGATCATGGATGTTCGAGCAGGCCGCAAACAAGCAAACAAAGGGACGCGGCTCAATTGTCACGTAGCAGAGTGGCGGGGCACAATGCGGATGGCGATTGTATCCAACAATACGGGACATCCTACACTGGCGTTTCGTAAATTAGTCGGCCCGGGGTCCGATGACGAGTCCTGACGGGGGGACACGTTCGCACGTCGTTCCTAGTTACCAGGGACAATGGCAGAAAAATTCTGCCATACAGAAAACCGGGGACAATCTCTCCTGCGGTTTCGTGGGCCTCGTCCCGTTCATTCTTCCGCGCAACCGTTTCTCTGCACTTCTTTTTCACTTCACCCTCCCCTTTTCTCTGCATCATTGTTTAATTAAATTATAGTAATGTTGGACGCTAATGTAGGGTCCAGTGAGTAATTAATACGCTCGTTGGTTTTGGAAGCTTTCCTTTTCCTATACAGCACACTTCGTTGCAGCTGTATTCCAGGAACGTTGCTGCAATATTGCGTCGTTGCAGGTTGCATTGCAATATTGTAAGGTAGTTGACCCAGTCACCGATAGGTACCCAGTCGTCGATAATTTGAATTAATATTGAGATTTTATAAGGTTTTTGAACAATATTGTGTAAAAAATAAAATTGCAAATTAATATTTAAGTCTTTATCTACGTATATCATCACAATATTGTTCAAAAACCTTATAAAATCTCAATATTAATTCAAATTATCGACGACTAGGCCCACCTGCTTAACCTATCGGCGACTGGGTCAACTACCTTAGGAACGTTAATAAAATATTGTCGTGCAATGTCCCATTGGCAACGGTTCTACAATATTGCAAGAACGTTGCTGCGCAATATTTTATTAACGTTCCTACAATATTTCCGCAACATTGCGCGCTCATCGACGCATCATTGCAGAGACGTTGCCGCAATGTCATGGCGCTGCGTGGGTTTTTATGCGAGAGATATTGAGTTTCGAGGGTCAATTAGAATTCCCGGGGCTGTTAAGGTTGCATAAAGCGTCTAAGAGGCAAGGAAGATTATCTACATTGAATGCACCGCCAGGTTTAAACGGGCCATTGTGTCGCCATTCGCGATCGCCCGTGATATTCGGGATTTTCCGAATTAGCTGCTGCCCCGGCACAATGTCCTTCGTCTTGGAGAGGCAGAACCTGCGTAATCCTGGCTCAGGATAATCTGACTTCAATTGCTGCGGCGCGACACGAGCTTCGAGTGCAAATGCGCTGATGGCGTCCCGCAGCTATTGGGGCGCCTTTTCATGCACAAATAGCCGTCTAGATACTCGATTGCGTCGATAGGCGAAAGAACAGTGAGGGCAACTTTATACGCGTCACTAAATACTGCAGAAGAAAAGTACACTCGCAGTTTTATTTGTTAGGTACTTCTTCCAGTAAGAATTTAACTACTTTAGTCTAACAACACCCCTGACTAATCACATTAGATTAAAATAGAATACTATTTCCTGTGAATATGATTTTAGAAAAATCGTCATTTCGTTTCGTGAGGTATTAATTTTTTTGCCATTGCTGTTGCCCAAAGTATCCAAGCGCAGCTTCCAAAGCACGCGCTCTGGACGCATCCCCAAAACGCGAGTGTTACCCGTGTTTACCAATTGTTACGCGCATAAGAGCCTCCAGTTTCAGATTTAAAAAAATCAGGCCCGCTGGAAAGCTCTTGCCGTAGATGTCTCGTCAGATAGCCGTAACTCGATACCTAGATTACCAAGAGGGTAGCGAAAGGCACAAGAAGAAGATGATGAAAAAATACGGACCCGAACAGGAGAGCAGGGGCGCGACCGTTGTATTTGCTCAATTTACAGTTGCGTAATTTCATAATGAAGGCCCCCAACGTTCCCTCGTCCCTCCTCATCCCTTCTCCACCGATCGATTTTTCCATACCCGGGAATGTTACAATAGGCGACTCGGCCTTTTCAGAAGCAAGCGAACCGTCACAAAGCACGAGTCCAGGCCGGGGCGCCGAGGGGTGTCGTGTTTCTCGGTTGTTTCGATGAATACGGAATACAAAACAAATCAACGAGGGCAGTTTTCGGCAAACAACGAGCGATGAAGATGGGAAGAAGATGGGAGACACTGGCAAACGACGCTAGAGATCGCTGCTCTCGAGTTGGAGGTTGAATTAAAGGGGTTCTTTCGAAGGGGTTGATGCGCAAAGCGGTAGAAACTTTAGAAAGATTCCGCACTGAAAAGTCTGCTATTTTCTTCAGAGCGTTGGAACGGAGCTCGGGGCTTTAACGGAATTTTTACCGCTCCAAATTTCTTTTTATTAATTGAATTTTGTTTCACTTTATTACCCGAAAATTAAGCATCCTTTATGAATTATTTTCTACATAAAAATGAAAAGCTAGAAAAATGGGGTTTATTCCAATAAAAAATCCCTGTTTGAAAGTACTCAAAGAATTTTTATTTAAAAAAAGCAACTGCATAAAGTATTTTGATGGAACAGCGGAGTAAATAAAAAATTAATCTTCTCCAATCCCCTCATTTTCTTCACTTCAATCACTTTCTCTCTCCCCTTATCAACACAGTTATCAATCCCCTTCCCCAAAAAAATCTTCTCCACTCACAGCAACAAAGATTACCCACGATTCAAACTATCTTACGCTCACCCCGCATCAGAAAAATTTGAATTCCTCCGAGTGCGCAGAAATTCGGTACAGAAACCGCCGCACACGGGGGTTGTTTGCATAGTTGGCGGGCAGCCGGAGCCGCGCCACTCCACGTTCCTCCCCGGTGTTATTGTTAAGGATTATCCGGCGAGCAAGGATTTTATATGTCCCGAGAACACGACAACATACCTTCCATCTCTCGAACAATGAGCTATTCACTTTGATCCAGTCGAGCGTATATGTATTTTCATAGCCTGCCTCAGTTTTCCGCGGTAGCTGAATACGTAATTAAAGCTAACAACCTTTCCACTGCTCTTTTGTCCGGACACGCTGTTTAAGCAGACGGAACAGGTAAGCACGATTTTAATTCGACTGTAATACTCCATTCTGATTTTATCCACCGAGGCTTCCAGGCTGTCCGTTTCCCAACAAATACTGATTAAACCTCCTCGTCCCTTCGATCTTCCGCAAGATCTATACGACGATAAATTCCCCCGTAAGCACCAGAGAGACTTTCGCGTAGATACTCCCCGCCCGTTGAAATATAGCGCGAACACAGCGAGTCGCTTGAAAATCGTCGGTTGCGATTTAAATAACGACGAGCAGCGGCCAGCCACGCTCGCGTGTACGAACAGCCAGCGTCTTAGGACATGCATAATGGCGGGTCACCGTGACTAAAAGGGCTAATCATGACAAATGCAGCCCCGTTATTGCCTCTTCAGGGGTCTGCAGAGGCTTCAAAAATCGCCTCGCGTTGGCTAGCACCCTGTGCAAGTTTCTTCGAGCTTCTTCGCGCTGCAAGGATCGCTGCGCGTCGAAGGCTCTTTGCGAAAGTAGCCTGTGGAACTCGGGGACTGAGCGCGATACAACCACTTCAGTCGTAGTCAAATATTTTTTCTAGAAACATATATGTATGCATTCATGCTACACCTAAATAGTTCTGTTCTCCGAACCCTGTTTCTAAAACAAACCCCGTGTCATCGCAGATACTTATTCATACACACAGAAATCTCCTAAGGCCTGCACTATCACCCTCATTCTCCATTCAAAAGGTGACTTAATAGGGAGATTTCTTATTGATCACGTTTTGACAGACCTGGCAAGCGTGCCCCGGCAAAGAAGCAATTTATTAATTAGCGAGCCTGCCTGTCCGCTGTCAGAATACACTTCTTAACGACTCGATAATTATACATTCCACCCGATCCAACCGCCACAGCTGCTGTGCAATATGGCTGACGTGGAGGTTTTGGTAGGAATGCCCTTCGTCCTCCTCTTCGATCGCGTCAAGTCAAAGTGAACCCGTCGAGATGACTCGTCCCCAATTACTCGATATACCATTCCGTCCGTCATTTCGCGATCATCGGCGGTGAAATTTTAATTGCTCCGCTGAGGATCCGTCCTATCAACTGGAACTCTTTTTAATATCGAAAGTAATGTTCATTTTGGTCCCACGATTTCCACCAGGCCAAAATTCGAATTTATTATTCGGCGAAATCGTATCGCGAGATTAGGAATATTCGACTAGGCCCTCTTCGTCATCCCCCGGGGGCTTCGGACCCCGGTTGTGTAACTCTATAACCCTGCATATCTGCACATTTGTATCGAGCCACGGGGGTTTCAGGTCACGGCCTCTTTTGTTGCCGTGATGATGTTGTTTCGTCTCGTTATTGGCCGCAAGGTTGGTACGGTTACACGGCGCAGGGCACGCACACGCGCGCGCAGATGCCTCGTTTGTGCCCCGATTAATAGCGAAGAGGGTAGTTTCCTCCCCGACGACATATGCTCGCGTATCGTGTTACAAGACGTTTGTCATCATCAGGCCGGCCATTGTTCTTGAAAATCTCGGGCCGCTACCGAGTTGACGGTGGATTCTTGAAAAAAAAATAGAAAACCGTCAGCCAGCTCCCTTTTCACTTGACCGCGCCCTCCCCTTTCTTCGAAACACACTTCTCCGCTCGCTAACTTCTTCTCTGGCGTCGCTTGCTCCACGACTAGACCGTGGGATCGGTGCTCTAACGTGATTTCGTAAAAAATGGTGCTCGTAACACGAGTCGACACTTTTTCGATGTTTTGAAAATTTCCCGGCTACTCGTTGGGTTTTGAGTAAATGGGGCATAAATCTTTGACGCTGGGGATCTGTTGGCGATAATTTAGAAGGGTAAGGGAAACAGGGAATTTCACAAAGAAGCTTTATATCGAGAAAATTAAGTTTTAATACTTTAGTTCGCCAATAAAGAAATAAGGTTCAATGAATTTAATTTTTTTATATAATTTTCTTCTTAAATAATTTCTTGCTTTGCGCAGAGTGGACATTTCCCGTATTTAACCAGTGTACCAAATCTTTAATGTTATCTTGCAGGGATATTTGAACTTTACAACCCTTTGCGATTTGAAATTTCTTTACTCCCAGTTACCACCAACAAAATATGCTACAAATCGCAAAACCATAAACAATAAACATTCCCGTTTATCCCCTCACCTTTAAAAAATGAAATAAAATTGATTTATTTACGAAAAACAGTAAAGCAAAATCGAAAAATCGTTAAGATTGCTATACTCCCTTCCCTCAATTTAACTGATATATCAGTGTTCGTAAAGAATAGATGCAGCAAGGAGTTTCCGTCATTAAACGCTAGAAAGAAACGGCACGAATGCTGCGTCATTATTTGCTAATTATCCTCGTTACTGACAATTCCGGTGGAGCCGAATTCCGCGCAATTAAAAAAATTTCCGCGCCTCGTTTCCCTCGACGTTTTACAGTTGCAACATTGTATCGTCCCCCGTGGCCGTTACCTCGTAACTTTTATAATTTCACCGGGGTGGATGTGCCTGTGTGTGTGGGGGCAGGGATTTCGGCTGGAAACTCTCGCAAAGCGGTTCGATTTAAAAACCTCGAGGGTTCCCGGGCTACCTGGGGCATGTAACGCTATCCGCGGATATTCCGGAATCGAATGTCGATCATTACGTGTAATGAAACGGGTGGCTGGCTCCGCGATTCAGTTCTTTCTCATTTCCCTCCTTTTCGGCCCGAAACCTGGCTGCCTGCCACCCCTTCAATCGTGAAACGCGATTCAGGTGTACAAGGGTCACATGATACAGCTGTTCACCGTCGATTTTCATCGAAAATTACACATCTCCTTCTGCCCCCGTGAACCCGAACTGCATTTAAGTTCAATTTGCTAACCCATTGATGTCGAAGGTCGAGCCGTTTCCCGATAATAAATTTCTGAACGGTCCCCCCGTCCCGTTTCCGTCTACCTGACTCCGTGCCATCCAGAAACGCACCTCTCGCAATCCCAGCCAGTTAAAAATCTCCACCGTTCATCGCTGTGAACTTCCCCCAATTTCCTAGAATCTCCCCAAAGTCGTTGGAAATTAAAACCACCGCTTTTCTAGTTAACCGAGCAGTGATGTTAACATTCTTAACGGCTCCGCAAGAATAACATCCCCGGGTTTCGAGGTCTGTACAAATGCCGCACGGAGTCTTTGCAGTTTCGATCGATGCGCCCCTTGGGATGGATCCTTGACGGATCCAGATTATGGATTTCCAATATGGAGAGGTTTGTGGGAGGAGAAGAGGCAGCGTGCTCGGAGCAGCTCGAGGAGCGAGTCGCCTCGGGTTTCGGGCGTTCGGAGGCAAGCGCGTGGCACCGAGGATCGATGCATCAATCTCGATCATTGCCGAGACTGTGCCCTTTTCACGTGTCCGCGCCGTTTTCACGGGGCAATTCGACACAATGCCCGGCTGAGAAGCACGCGGATGTGGAGGCTGGACTCTTCGCCATTTTTGGACGCGCTATCCTTCGGGAAAACGTCACCATCCCCGGGGAAGCTTCGGCATTAACCCGGTTGAATTCTCTCGAGATTCCAGATTGAAATGGCTCCGGCTCACTCGTGACACCGTTGTGGGCCATGGAAACCACTTCGTGATTGACAGGGTAAAGGTATTTGCATCTGTGCTGCTAGAGATGTTGGTGATTTCATGTTGGAGGTGGAGGAAGAAGATAAAATCGTTTGGGTGTATTCATAACAGAAAATTGGATTAATTAGGCATCAGATTGTTTTTTTAGCAAGCTGCAAGGTGGTAGTTATTATAGTTCGAGATGTTTGGATGGTTTTAAGAGCCATGTTTCTAGAGAAGGTTGAATTTCTAATTACACAAAGGATTTCTGGGTTGATAATTGAAGAGTCTTTGTAAAAGAACACTGCAAGTGTCAAAAATCAAATTCTATACTATATAAATTCTATATTGCCATTGGTATGATTTATTATGAAACAAAAAATTTATTTCTATACTTTAAGACATCCTTAATATAATCTAAAAAATCCTAATAAATTATATGCAGTACTTTTCTTTAAATTAAAACCATACTTCTTAAATTCAGACTTCTAAGTATCCCAGAATGGGTGACTCTGTAAAGAACTTACCAATCTCCAAGAAATTAACCAAAAGAAGAATCAGAAGCAGAATTTGTCGATTCTAAAATGCCTAACCGAGGGACAAGCTCAGATTAGCCAGAAAGGGAGAATTTAGTGCTACAGATGTTTTCTGGGATTACAAGACCCACATCCCGAAAGAAATTTGTATCGACCCAGCACGATCCCAGTATACACTTCTCTACGTTCCTTGCAGTTCCACTGCGGACGAATCTGTCGCTCGTTCCAGGACACCATCGGAATGTCCATCAATCATGGACGAGTTGTTTCGACGGACAATGCTCGTCAAGGTTGTTTTGGCAGCGCCACCGTAGGCGGGTTCCGGAAGTGAATGGTCAGCCGCGAGTCGGAGGTGTAAGCAATCTTGTCTCGTGGGATAGAGCCATTATATTTGGAGTGAGAGCTCGCACGCCCATCCAGCTTCTCCGCGTCCACTTCGTTAAAGGGTGCGTTACACTTGATGGATCAGCGATCTTAATCCATGGAGCGCAAAAATCGGACGTGATCCAGGCTGGAATAGGTTCAAAGGATCCCACTGTGGAGTTGCAAGGAAAAGTACCTCCCCCTCGTCATTCTCTTTTATTGTTGAACCAGCGAGAATGCTCCTGGCTTCGCTCCGTTCGCCGAGGACGAGAAGCGACTCGCTTTCCCGCGTCGCTTTAATTAAAATCGAAACCTGCGTGGTTCGTTTTCGGGGCAAGATAATGAAATCGAAAGTGCCTCGTTAAACCCGAAATCCTCGCAGCTCGAAAGGAGGGATGACGGAGTCGTTCTTCCTGGGTAGAAATAATCCGCCGCGCAGGATCGTCCGAGAGAAAAGAGGATGAACGCGGCGGAGCTGAGTCAAGCTATGATTAAGACATAGTTAGGTAGCAGGTACCATCGATGGTTCGACAGGTAGTGGTTGCACAATGAACCAACGGCACCTTTTAAGAATCAAAACAATTACCATCTCGGGCGGCTGGGAGCGGTTGCTGCCTATTGTTATTCCGCTCCCGAGGATCTCGCGTTAATTATCCACCGATACGCCCACGAATTCCTTCCCTTTGTCGCTTGGGACGCATCGAGTGGCCTGCAGCTTGAAATCCGGGGCAAGATTTTTATGAAACTCTCGAGTGCACCGCGTAGAAACTTACTTAATTAATATTCAAATAATTGTCAGGAAAGGCAAGCTACCTTAATTAATAATTAATTAAGAACAGCTTACTGAAAATTAGAAACTAAGTATTTACAAATTACTGTCTAATTTTCCAAGGATCTTCTATCTAAATAATATCGAAATAAATTCAAGATTCCACTTCTCATTCTACGAATTCCTTCCCTTTGTCGCTTGGGACGCATCGAGTGGCCTGCAGCTTGAAATCCGGGGCAAGATTTTTATGAAACTCTCGAGTGCACCGCGTAGAAACTTACTTAATTAATATTCAAACAATCGTCAGGAATGGCAAGCTACCTTAATTAATAATTAATTAAGAACAGATTACTGAAAATTAGAAACTAAGTATTTACAAATTACTGTCTAATTTTCCAAGGATTTTCTACCTAACTAATATCGAAATAAATTCAAGATTCCATTTCTCACTCTCCGCAGGGTCTCTGTCCACGATTCGCGCAGTTAGTGAAGACAGAAAGGGTTTGCAGGAGGACGCGTCTACCGTTAAGAGTGTCAAGTCGGGCCAAGGATTCGACGAAACTTTCATTTATGTTTGACAAGGGCCGAGATATTATCCGCGGGTATAATCCTGCGGGATGACAATATTTTTAATTCCGGGCAGGATGTAACAGGATCAGCGAGAGCCGGGTAATGTTATACCGAACTTACCGCTAATCTACTTTGAGCCATTCTCTCTCTCTCTATCCTTCCGTCGACGCTGGAGAACGGGACATGGTTAACATTTAATCTGCTTAAGTTTTAGGCTCGAGAAGACGAACCATTTTGTCTTCTCCTCGAATTCGCGGGTAATACGTAATCCTCTTACGGACGTCAGGTATCAAGGAATACCTACAGCGCTATGTTTTCCGAACTAGGTACTTTGTGGATAGGCAGAGACACTATTTTCTCTACTATCATCTCCCAGAACATAAATAACGTAATTTATCCAGTTGAATATGTGCCAAGAATCCACTGTATGGATTACAATAAAGACTCGCTCAAGTTTCCCCACGTAATATGCCCGTAGAAACCTCACTTTCCCCCATTCACCAGTCAGCCACTTCAGAAAGTCGTTCCAAAGCTCGTGATGGCTTCCTCCGGCTCGCATCCAGGGAAATTAAACGGCGAGCGAAAAACTACAGCTCGGGTGTCACGAAAGTAACGCAGGAAACGAGGAGTGAAACGGAGAACGGATACGCGTGTCAGGATAATGAGAGCGGGCTTCATCACAAAGTGGTTCACTGGTTAAAATGTGTATATACCAGCGGCCATGATGGCCGCGCTTCCGGGGGCCGCCTCTATTTAATTTCTAAGCGCGAAATGGCAGGTATCCTGCCGTATCGAGGCGAGATCATTAGCGCAGAGGGTGGGAGGAACGAGGTGCGAGTTAATGCCAGGTTGTCTTTCTGTCCGTCCGCGAACGAGAGAAGGGTATAACACCCTTCTCCCTCGCAGCGCTCACCACCTTCGTGTCTCCCTGGTAAAACAAACAGAGGAAGCTTTCCCTCCTCTTCACCCCCTTCGCGTGTACCTACGGGGATATGAAATGGTAGGACAAATGAACGGAGTAGATACTTACAATTAGAAAGTGTTCGCAGGTTACTTTCGCGATAATTGAACTCCAATTTCAGTTATACCACGGTTGAATTATTCTCATCGGGAGTTGGGAATCGTAGTTCTAATGGAAACTCTGGAATAAAGTAGATAAATACATAATTGGAAATAGTGGCACCCCCAAAGAAAAATATAAAAGGAGATTAATGTAACCAAGATTGAGTAATTCAAGAGCTTTGTAAAAATTAGAGAAATGAATCTTATTCTTTAAATTAATTTTTATAGCCACCTAATGAATTTTATTCACTACCTCTACTTCCAAAATTAAATCCTGAGTGCGCCACTGATTGGAAGTATCAGCAATTTTCTAAAATAATCCTCAAGAGTTAAAAAATCACAGAGCTTGTCGACTCTAGCTTCCCATCAGCCTCCAAGAAGCCATAGATCAGAGGGACAGCGATTCGTATGTGGGAAACGGGGAAAACAAAGGGAAGAAGTGGGCATTCGTCTCGTAAAGTATCCCAGATATCAATACACGGCTACTCCCCTCGACGGAGAATATTCGCAGCTCCTTTCTGCCGGCAATAGGAGCATCGAGGATCGCTACCTCGTGGAAGACACAGTTTACGACGTCGTAAAGGTGGAAGCGACATCGCATTATCCAGCACATTGCTCGCATTGTCGTGCTTTGCTTTACGAGGCAGCTCGATGCATCGGAGACACCGTCTCAATTACTTCCGCCTCCTTGGCCGCATTTAACGTTTGTTTCTGCCTGTCGGGCTCATCTTGCCCAGCTTCCGAGCATCGCCGTTTCTTGTTGCGAGGAGGGAAGGGGTGGCGATCTATGGGGTGACATCGGAGGAATTGAAAACATGCTTCAGCTGGTAAGAGCCGTCGCTCTTTAGATGGAGGATCTCATTTTGGGATTTTTAAATAATTAAGAGATATCTTTCCGAATTATCCGAGTATGCAGGTATTTTTTTTTCAGTCCACTGTGACGGTTTGAAAGATGAAGCTATTTTTAAAGATTTTTTCCTTCGTAAATACAACATATAATGCAATAAATATTTTTGGTATTTATTAAGCTACTCTAAAGAATTTTTTAATTTGTTTCAAAACTTTAAACGCCATTATCTCAAAACTACATTTTTTCAACTGCAGGTGATTGCAAAAAAAATATTTGACCAATCAGTTTGAAATTTTTACACGTTATTCAGTACATCAGTGACTATAGCCAGAACTACGGAAACCTTTTTCGAATAAACTTTTCATACTTTTTACAAGGAAAATGTGGAAATAATAATGCAGGTATGCAGAGCAGAAAGCGCAGCTTAACCAGCTGAATTATTTCTCTCTTTACTAGACAAATTCAAATCAATCCACAGATACATACAAATATAGCGACTCTCTATCCGAACAGCAGAAAAGTCGTGGCTGATTCGGGGTCCCCAGATAAGGCACAAAATCGACAAGATAAAGATGCAAATATCGAAGGAGAAAAAGGCATGTGCTGGCCGTGCGAGCACTCGATGATGGGATGCGTTTGCGCGGCGAGCGAATGTAATCGAAAACGATGTGTGTGCTTTATCGATGCTTTATCTTTCCGCCTGGGAAGCCTCTGTAGACAGAATCTCCGTCCGCATCGTGTTTATGAATATTACGCTAGGATCGCCCGCTTTTATGCTGTCAGAATCTAGAAAAAAAATAGAACATGTGTGAACTTGAAATTAATAACCACATTACTGCAAACAATTCTAAATAAATTTCTCCTGCTCCATTACTTAACGTTTAAGCACAAAGGGCCACCGATCTGTGCTATTAAACAGCAAACAAACAGTGATTATTCGGTAGCCGAGGCGAGGTCCTCTCACAAGACTCGAATTCCGAGCGAAGGCGATGGGATCCTCAGATAAGGGTTGAAAATTGCAGGTATAACGCAAGGTATAACATAATGGCGACATAATGGTAACAATAACCGCCGGAGGAGCATCGGACCCTGGCCCTCCCATGATTCGCTGCTCCTTTCATGCTCCACTTTTATTCTCTTACCCCTGCTTTCTTCTCTTTTCTTCCCCGCGATATCTAGATTACTATCTGCTCTATTATTGCGTAAGTTTTGCGCGAGTACACGGTAATCCACCGGGAGCTCGACCGGGCTCCTTTGTCGAAACGTCCTGTTTTACATGAATGCTTGGGCAGGACATTAAAACACTGAGCAGCTGTGGACAAGATGTCCGAGACTGTTGACATTCTTCTACAATTTTTTTTTAAAATCTCTGTCATATATACTTCATCTCGATATAAAAATGCAGCTAACGCGATCCACTTCGACGATATCTCGCGCGTGGTGGACGGAATTAAACGCGACCGGTTGGGTGGAATCACAACAGAAAAGGGGAAGAATCACGGGGCAAGGGGCGGGGAGGCTTAGAGACGAAGAGGGTACGTTGCCGCGAAGAGTAAAAAGAAGGGCGTCTGTAATAATACATTGTCATTGGGCGATGTCTTGATGCTCCGAGGCGGAGGACGTTATATATTATGGCACCTACGGACACGTACGCCCTTATGCTCGAATCCGGCGCGCGATTTCTCGTTCCATCGGTCCCCGCAAAGCTCTCTCCTACCAGCGATAATGCCTGCCATAAGTCATTATGATGTATCTCCGAGCATCCACGCGCATAAGGACCTTTTATGGCCACCGTCGCCAATTCCTATCACACCTGCGCGCGCATTTACTTCTGCAGCGGGCCGCGCAACGTTCCCAAAACGTTGCAAAAACTGTTGTAAAGTATTATAGGTATCATCTGCTGACTATTCAAATATGTATTAGAATATTGCACGGTCGATGCGCTTTCCATGCAGAATATCCTGCGCGGATCCTAATAACAGTAATCGCGTCCCGAAGTTCGCAGATCTAAGGGTCTACTTATTACTAGTAGTTCGTGGAAAGGTTCGAGGGGTGGGTCACCGGTGACCCCGATTCTCGGCGAACGTGTTAGGCAAATCCATCTCGGCGGCAGTCGAACGGTATTTCGCTGAGCCGTGCCGCGCCCAGTGCACTAAAACGCCTCTTAGTGACTATTTACGTCCGAATTGAAACGGACCGACTGCCTCCCCTCCCGGCGGCAACCGTTACCCTCCCGTGAAGGAGGCCCGCGGCAGGGATGAATCACGAGATTTCCTGGCGAATCCTTAAACGGTAGGTGAGCTCGACTTTTAATAAGCGCAGGGTGGCATGTGTGGAACGACACGGGGGACAGTGGACAATGGGAGCGTAACTATCTGGAGCGTAGCAGAAGAGGGTTGTCTGCAAGGGTTGCTAAAGAACGGGGCCAGAAACTAGCGCCTCGTATATCATCGGTTAACGCAGTGTTTAGGCGGGGCGGTTTCACGGTGGGTACAAGTCCATACACGATTCCCTAACACTAAATAATTCCGCCATTTGCAACTGGATGCGCGTGGAAGCGGCCCCTGATATCGTTCCCCAACCCTTCCCCCTAGGAAACACGGCGGATTGATGTGTTCATTTTCGAGCCACGGCCAGCTCCAACCGTAATGTTACAGTAAATTGATGCGTATAATATTCAATGCAGGATGGATGATTCCTTGCAGATTCTTCCTGTGCTATCTGCAAGATTAGTTTCGCGGTCGCGAAATTAGTAAAATTGACAGTGGTGTATTTTTTATTACGGCGACCCTCTCTAACTCTGAAATTGAACCCTGAAAATTTGGATATTTTCCGATTTTGTGGTATAACTCGCGATCTGTAAGAGACAGAAAAAAATATTTTCAGAGAAAAAATACTTTTAATTGGGATTTTCATTTGGTAAAAGTGACAGGTACGGGAGGTATAACACAAAATTGAAAATTTGACGAATTTTTAGGAATCAATTTCTCCCACTTAGAATGAATTTGTGTAATTTACACCTATATATTCTCTGCAAATCCCTAAAATTCCATAATTGTTTGAATATCCGAGTTGGCGATCTTCCTTTGTTAGTACGGCATCTCCCATAATGACCCCATCAGCGCGGTAAACCCCAATATTAATCCCCAAAACTCGAGCGATGCGGAAGCTAAATGCTAATCCCATTGAAGCCGATCTACCTGCACGGCAATAGCCTTGTTTAGCGCAAGTAACGCTAGCGGATGAATACGTTTTTCCCGGTAGCCCGTGCATCCCTTTACCCTCGCAATAACTCAGGTCAACGGTGCCGTAAAATCAGGTACAAAGCTGCGCATGGAAATTACCACCACGCCCCTCGCAAAAGTGAGTTTTCGCAGGAACCGCTTAATCGAATTTAATTCCATTTAATTACGGGGCTGGACGCGGACGCTTCCACGGGACGGAGACTTTGGGACGGCATTGAAAAATTCGCAAACGTACTCGACGCTCGGCGTCCCAACGCCGGGCAAATTAGTTTTTCTTGGAAAAGATTAATCCAATTAGGTGCAATTGAATTGCCGGACCAATTCGTGGACGTTGTTATAGAAAGGCCAGGTATGTTTCCCCTTCGGAAACAAAAAGACGATGGTCCTCGCGGATCATATTTATAATCCACTTTATATGAGTGGAAATACTGGACAATTGGTATATGACGTCGTAAAATTGCCCGTGGCTTATGTGAACCTGTTAAAGGGAAAGAGACGAACCCCTCCCCCAGTTGTCCAGCTTTTCCTGAGTTAACAGGATTAATGTTTAATCCTATTTCACTAATTCCTAAATTAGTGTTTATTCAAAAGAGGATCGTGGATAGTTAAGATGAGATTCGTTGCAAAAATGTGATCGAATTTGGTCACCGCATCTTGAGAAGTCTATATTATTAATTATTATTATATAGATTCTATGTAGGTAAATTAGTTTGCGTAACATATGTGTGTTAAACCTGCTCCTTGCAATTCGAAGTAAGGAAACTATTTCTTCCAAACAAATTTTTGGCTCCGGGAATAGAGCTTCTCCGTGATCCCCGTTAACAAGAACCTTCTACATTTCAAAATAATAATATAAGAATTGTTCTACGGATTGGTAATATTTTGCAAAATAAAAATCACAAAATTGCGGGATTCGTATTGCGTTTTACTATTTTTTGTTTCATTTTGAGGGTTGGTAGCTTTCTACAAAACTACTTAGACCCAATTGTCTACTATCCAATCAAAATCTACCCTTTTCACATAAAATTTTATACATCGCAAGCATGTAATATACCTACTTCCCTACCCACCCCGTTTCAATACATAATAACCAATCGAAGAGATCGAGGAAATAAGAGATTTAAAGCTAATCCTCTCGCACCAATCCGTGGACTTCCGAAGCGGAACTTGCACGTTCCCTGGCGACATTATCCCGCGCCGGTGACTGCGGGCCAATGTCATTAACACCGTGCTCGTTTCAACATAACATTCATCTTGCTTTCAGGCCCGTGCGACGACGCCGGGATCCCACCCCCCATAATCCACAGCGGTCGCGTTTCAAACGAACGGCCAGCACGCGGAGGCGACATATTTATGGCTTGTTTTTAAATATTAAATGATGCAAAGGGCGCCGCTGCTCCGCGCGCAAGGCGACCAGCTCCAGCGCGCTGATAGAGACGTTATTAACACCGAAAAGAAGCGGTCCCAGGGCGTTGGCGAACCGTGCCGAATCCTCGCCATGGATTTATGGAGCCGTTAATTCGTAATTGATGTCTTTATTCGAGGACATGCGAAATATGCGAAGTTCCAATCATTCCGAGGATTATCAGGTTTCCAGACTTCGCGAAGTACCTTTCGAAAACTCCCGCGTGGAAGCTTACAAAAATGTTTGCAGGAAGATTTATATATAAGTAAAGGGAGCAAGTGAAATTCAAGTATTGCGAGTCCGGTAGAGTTCGACCACTTTTTAGAAAAGAAATTGTAGCAACGTTGTTTTTCACATTTTTCTCGTTTTATGCACATTAAAGCAAAGCCCTGCAATTTAGGGTATATATAAATTATAGTGTGCGATTATTTCAAATATTTATTTTCATTTTCGGGTTGATCGACCACCTTATCAAAAAAAATTAAAAACGAATACATACGTATTGTTAGTGTTACACTGTAGTTACATGCATATTATATCCTCAGTATTGGAAGAGCGTAAATAAACTTACCTATTTTTCAAATATCCCCCACTGTAAGTTGGTCTAAAAACTTTCAGCCTCGCAATAAAATCTAACCTGTATCTTACAATTCAAATATGGATTTGTGATAATAGCCAATGCGAGATAAACAACGAGCGCCTCCATTTCTTTTGTGTCAATGACACACAGTGCCCTATCTTGCGTCAGTCTTAAAATATCAGCAAGTCCGACTCTCCCGGACTTACCCTAATTGTAGCTTTCACCGTTTCCTCGAGCAAACTTCGCTATACCGAACCAGCGCGCCGAAAGATTGCCCCGAATATAATACTTTCCTCGAGTACACGTCACTTAATTCGGCATCAACGACCCGATCCGACCCTCCCTCGTTCCAACCACCCCTTTTCCCTCTTTCACCACCCTCACTCGCGGCCACGAGCAGCCGCGACACGCTTGCCCGTCGAACGGACCTTGCGCCGATCCAAGCGGCGAGGAATCGTCACTCTCGTTAGCGTTTCGCGTCACCTTGTTAAAATGTCTGCCGACGAGTGATACCTGGGTCGCGGTTGTCGCCCGATCAAAAGACACTCGGATGATTTATTAATCGGGCGAGCGTGCGGCCTGCGCGAAGAAGATAGGTGTGGCGGAGCGCCGGCCTCTATTACGCATTTATGGTCGTTTGGTTCCGTGCCAGCTCCTTAATAATGCGGTAACGCTGCGTTTAAAGATAAGCCGTTATTACGCTAGAGAAGGTACGGCAGGACGGCAGGTGGACTTGCTCCCACAGAGATCGGCGATCACCGCCTCCACGTTGCACGAAACCGCGGTGGACGCGATGTAATGACAGGCCGGAAACGGAGCCGTCGCGGTGTACGCACGCTTCTTCCGCCGTCCCGGTTTCTGACCCCCTCTACGTGCATTGTGCTTTGTAAATACAGGTGAAATCGCAATGGGATTCGTGTCAGAAATTGCCAACTGCGTCTCCGAATTGCGGGCGGAGGGACCGGTTGTTTGGGCTTCGACGAGGGGGCTTCGGCAATCCTCACCGAACGTTTCCTCGCAACAGTTGCTTTTCCCGGGGGAGCTGTGGGGATAGGAAGATCGTAGAAATATATTTACGTATTGCGAAGACCGTCGTGATTATATCTGAGATTAGAGAATTGTAGATGGGTAGATGATTTAGTTTATTACTATCGCAGAGTGTTCTTCAATTCTGTAGTAAATTCTGTTTCCTACCAGCATTACAAATGTGAGGATTACAAATTTCAAATGGTTCGTGTGTGAATCACAGGGCTATATTCCCTTCTGTGTACCTTCATCGGGGAGTTTGGTACCCTCTAGCGTTGCTACCGAGGTCGAAATAAGAAATAAAAAGACACTTTAAAAAAAAATGGAATTCTTCCGCTATGTCAGACTAAATTAATGCAACGATCGTTTCTAGACGTAGGGATCAGCATTCTAAAGAAGAACTCGAGGGGGAGGTATACATAGTATTATACAAGCAAAGTCTCGCGCTAATCATAAGGCACGCGTTACCTACGCCGTCGCTTTGATGGCTCACCTTTCTTTCACTTTTATTCATTCCCATTGATGACGCAAATCTATAGACACACTCTGCTACATATGTCGATACGGTTAATGACGACATTCAATCAAACGAAAACCTCGCTTTTTACTCTCGCAGTTCCATTTTATGAAGAATATCTTCTGTACAGAAGGTGTGTGTATTTATTTACAAAGTAGCGTTGCATTAAAGTGTAATCGAATGGCCTAGGACCTAAGTGAATACTTTTCTACACCGACGTATTCTATAGCCAGGTTGATCGATGGCGCCGCGCACGAAAAGTTCACGGGCGGTGCAAGAATACAGTACAATTGAGCACAAGAACATTGCATGTGTGCCTAAGTGCATGCTTTTGACGCTGTTTACCAAGAAACATACGATAAACGGGCACAATGAGTGCAGTTGTAATCGAGCGGTTACGTCATAATAAAGAATCAAAGGCAATTTTAGCTCTCTCGTCGCTCTGGGCTAAAATAATTATTTTAAAATATAATTTCTGACAGCGAGCGATTTTTTATTATAAAAACAAAGGCCTTCGTTTGATAAAAATTGAGTAATTATATATTGGTGATTTAAAAACAATTTTTAAGTTTGATACTAAATTCAAAGATGAAAGTATATCGCCTATTTTTCCCTCTTCTTCAAAAAGCTTCACTTTCTTATTGATTTTTATTGATCTCAATTTTCTCTTTCTACCAACATTTCCGTCGATCGTTCAATTCACAACACAAAGGCGCTTCGTCGCCAATACCACTAATTGTCTTCGTGAATTATTAATAGCAAGCTATAACTATATTCTTCGAACTACACGAAAGAGCATCGAAATTATTGAACAAACAGCTGCAGTACTGCCAGCGCAACACTATCAAAACAGAAGACAAACGAAGTAGCATGATATTGATCAACCCAAGTCGTGACTCGCGGTGCCGTCGTATAGATCGCATGAAAAGTTAAAGGCGGCGACAGTCGGCTCCTCTAACTACACTTTTCAATGTTTTTTACTCGAAGCACACTTACAAGCATCTCACCTTATCTTTCCCTGAGAATCAGCTACATAATTCAAAAACCTCTTTGTTAAAACTTTCAGTTGACGAATCAATTAAAGTGGGAGGCTCATTTAAAACAGTCAAACCCCTGTTCCCACATCTCCATCGCATCCCCAACTCCGCTTTCCGCTTTCCTCCTGAAATCTGCGACCCGCCGAGTGGCACAAAGAAACGCCAAACGAAGGGACTGGAAAGCACGCAAGCAAGGGTGTATAAATATAGGCGTCTCGACGCTCGTCACCAGGGGTAAACAATTGTCAAGCAATTTCCCGCGTCTCTCGGATGTTGTCCTAGCGGAGCGCCCTTATTCGGCCACTTTTGACTCCGCGGACACCATCTGTCCCCGCTGTCCCTTGCTGGTGGGTCGCGTAGACTTCTGGGAGACGCGCGCGCGCACCATATACACGCGGCGGGACACGAGCACGCCGTCGAAAACGCGAGCGACACAATGTTGCGTGCCCCGCGAGGGGGGTTTGCGCACCGTGACGGGGTGTAGTCGTGGGCAACCCCCCGTCGAAACGCGAGGATGGGCTGGATACGGTTCAACAGGGGGCGAGGGACATTGTGTTACAGTTACATATTTATCGTGTAACAAATAGGCAGCACGGTGTTATGATACCGCGTATGGTGTAGCTACACCGCCGACTGGTTCGCGCTGCTCGATAGGTCGAGGGTGCAGCTGTCAGCTGTCTCGTTGCCGCTATCCTCCTTTCCCTCCCTCTGCCACGGTTTTCTCACCTTTCGCTGGAAAAGCTCAGTTTCAATCGAACTGAGAACTTCTCTGGGAACTCCTCGAGCTTTTCGGAAATCTGTCGATCGATTTAATGGAATTATTTTACACCCTTCTGGGGATTTGGGAACTCGATTAATTAATGCGAAACTGTGGTAGCCCTGGGGAACATTTTCGCGGAGAACAGTTTGAGGTACCTAAGTGACTTTTTTAGTGTTTTTTTAATGCATTGGAAACGATGCTTCTGGCGCGAGATGGTGGAAAGTCGGGAGATTTTTTAAATTCGTATGTATTTATAGGCTTCTGTAACCGCGCACCTTCTTTTGGTAAGCTTGCCATGGATAAAGGAAGATTGCATTTACCAACGCGTGAAGCGAAAGGTGCACCCCGTTCGCCCCGTAAATCCGATTTCCTGAAGGGTTGCGGACGCACTATTTCGCGCGTCCTTTCTGAGGCCACGTGAGCGCACAGAAATAATTCCACGCCTCGATGGCCCCGTCCGCTTTTCCTCCTATAATAGATCATTTTTTGCCATCCCTCTTTGCGACGAAAAGCCCGCTCAAAGGATCACACGGGCCAGCGAAGAAAGATTTTACCAATGTCTAATCTCATCGAACTGCCTCCGAACGTTTTGAAAATTTAAAGGAAACTCTATATTTTCGGGCACCTTGCTAATTCATAAAAAACCAAGCTTCGGGGCCCTTTCTATATAACCCAGCAAAAAGGAGCACTGCTTGCAATAAAAAAGGGTGATAATCCTTTCGTAGTGGAAGTGCACGAAGTTCAATTTTGAAAATATTGTTGATTTTTCAACACGTTTCGTGTCACGATAAAAATTCAGATTTTTGGTAGGGTTAGAGCAGAAAATTTTGAGCGAAAGAGATTGAAAAGGTTTAAACACAAAGGCTTAAGAAAACTTTAAACACAATTAATTTCTTGTTCATATAGAAAATTATTGACAATAACTCATCTGTGAATTAATTTCAAATATATCTAAACTCTTTGAAATTAAAACACTTGATGATATTTCATGAAAAGGGTGACAGACACTTATTATCCTAGAACACCAAATCTCCAAATTTCTAAAAAGTACCTACTGAGGAAACTAAATTGTAAACTGTAATATTCTCCAGGACTCCT
Organism: Andrena minutula; assembly: GCA_929113495.1. Classification (NCBI taxonomy): domain Eukaryota; kingdom Metazoa; phylum Arthropoda; class Insecta; order Hymenoptera; family Andrenidae; genus Andrena; species Andrena minutula. Next base: position 4,322,875 of record OV815996.1, on the reverse strand, counting down.
CTTTTTAAAAAGCTCTTCCTGAATTAAAAAAAAACCTCTATCTTTTCAATAAAATTTCAATCTATTCCATCTACTGGCTTTACACTACTTTACAGCGCAATTTTCTCAGCGAGGATGGAGGATCCCCGATTCGGGCTCAATCGAGCTGTCTCTAGCGGCTTTTGTCGAAAGAAGCTGCGCGTTCAATCGCGCGTGATTTCCTCCCCGTGAATACAAATTAATCAATTATCCTCGTATTAACACCTTTGTAGCCGTGCTGCGTTCTCGAGTCCTCTCCTCTCCGCTGGCTACCTGAACGATTCTTCACGGGGACCTGGCTTTTCGAGTGGCGAGAGATCGTGGGACTTTACGGGGTTTCGCAGGTAGCCGATCGCGGACGCGACTCTTTTCACGGTCCTGCGTGTCCTCCTTTTGGGGACGCACGCTCTCTTGGCTGCTCAAGATCGACCCTAATGAAATTGCACGCGGCGAATAGAATTACTCTACCCTCCCTTCCTGACACCAATTACCTTCGTCCAGCTTGCTGAACGCATCTTTCACGCTTCTACGTGTAACTCGCTTGACAAAGAGTAGTAGGTACTTACTTAAATAGGGAGGATAATATTTTTTCTCGCCCGTTGCGCGTGTGGGAATGGTGTATTTAAAATAATAATTTATTACTGCTTCCCAGTTTCAACAGGAATATAAGAAAGACGCGTGTTTTTTATAAAAAATGTTTAGTCACCATGACTCTGTGGAATCAATTCTTTCAGAGTCGATAGCGGCATTCTATTCCCGGCAGAGTTGCTTGAGTAATTGATTAAGTTTAATTCAGTGAGTACTATAGCCTGCAAAGTTTTGAACCACGTTTCAAAAACTTTCTGCAAACATGTTTAACGATTGTTTAAGCACGCACGTAGAAAGAGTTGTCGACTCGAATTGTTGAGTGGTTGATGGAGGATAGAAAAGTAGTCTAGTAGGTTAGAATGAGAAGAGGAGACCAGGGGTGAAGGCACAAAAACGTCGCTCTAATTTCCAGTTCCAAGAGCCCATCCCTTCGATTGGAGTTGCTCGTCATCCTTGTGTTGCTCGAGGATGACAACTCGACAATCATGAATATGACATCTTTTACCCTCCGAATGGGAGTTGGGAGAGGATTCGAGAGACAGGGTGGTTTCAAGACAGAGGTAAAATTCGAATAGCGCGTTCGCTCACGCGTGCACACGCGCACGTTGGATATTATTTTCAGGCTCTTCTTGGCCGGGGATGAATATGCTTCTATTATTAAGGAGAAGCCAAGCATCTGGGGGCAGGAATGTGTCTACGACTGTCTAGCTTTGGGACGTCTTTAGGGTGAATATAATAAAGCGCGGTGGAAGTGGAGTGTGGTGGAGTGTTTGTGCAAATCTGTGTGATGGAGACCGCGATAGTGGGCTTGGATTCAAGAATTTTTTGAAGGAGAAGCTTTGTGGGGGAAATTTCTAAGGAGGAGTTTGCTGAACTACGGTTTGTTAACTTGAATTTCTTTGATTAGAACAAGTTTTTGGGGTAGAATTTCTTGTGAGGATTCCTTAATCTATCAAAACTTGATTGGCTAGTAGAAATCCCCCCACTTAGAATTCTTTAAATTATTAGAACTTGATAACCTAGTAGATATTTCCGAAATTAGAATTCTTTAAATTATCAGAACTTGATAGCCAAGTAGATATTCTCCAAATTAGAATTCCTTAAATTATCAGAACTTGATAGCCTATTTAGTAGATATTCCCCAAATTAGAATTTCTTAAATTACCAGAACTTGATAGCCAAGTAGATATTCCCCGAATTAGAATTCCTTAAATTACCAGAACTTGAAAGCCTACTTAGTAGATATTCCCCAAATTAGAGTTCCTTAAATTATCAGAACTTGAAAGCCTTCTTAGTAGATATTCCCCAAATTAGAATTCCTTAAATTATCAGAACTTGATAGCCAAAGTAGATATTCATGAAATTAGAATTCGATAAATTATTAGAACTTGATAGCCAAGTAAATATTCCCCAAATTAGAATTTCTTAAATTACCAGAACTTGATAGCCAAGTAGATATTCCCCCAATTAGAATTCCTTAAATTACCAGAACTTGAAAGCCTACTTAGTAGATATTCCCCAAATTAGAATTCCTTAAATTATCAGAACTTGATAGCCAAGTAGATATTCCCTAAATTAGAATTCCTTAAATTATCAGAACTTGATAGCCAAGTAGATATTCCCCAAATTAAAATTCCTTAAACTATCAAAAAATGATAGTCTACTATTCCCCAAATGAGAATTCCTCGAACCTTAAACCATCAAAACCTAATACCTCAATCTTCCCAAACTTCGAATTCCTAAAACCACCAGAACTCTACAGCCCAGCCTAATACCAACTCCTCAACTCCGAGTTCCTCAAATTCTTCCAACTCCAACAGCCCAAAACTCCCCAATTACAATCCCTTATTCTATTACACTAATCCAGAGTCCCCCAAAACAAGATTCTCCGTCTCACCACCAAAATCTCGCTCGAAGCTGATCAACCACCACGTCCACTGTCAGCGACACCAACTCTCCCCCATCTAAACTCCGAAGATTCACTCGGCAGTACCTGAACTCGATCTAAGTGTCCGTCTAACTGTAACTCACACTCCTAATACCCGCACAACGCCAACGAACGATCGAACAATGCATCGAGCACTCAGATTAGCCAACTAATCGCGCGTCCCATCGTAGGCCACGGTATAACTAGAACGGGATTAGCCCCGGCAAGACTGGCGAGGCGTCAGAAACGATAGAGCTCGCTGTTGCGATTCCACTGGATGGCCAATCCCTTTCATGGCAAACCGCACTCGTAATTTACAACGGCGCGATTATACACGGTCTCGTGGACAACGGGCCCCGCAGAGCCGACAAGCCACAAGAGGAACGTAGCAACTTATGGCGGCGCGTACCAGCGAGCAGAGGCGATACGCCGAGTTTGACGATTAGACGGATTATGAAGAGGCTCCGGCCCCTACCGTGCCGCTGATACAAACCTTCCATCGTTCCTACAAACAAGTGTGACGCTAGAAACCGCAGCTTGATTTATTGCACCCGGGGGCCAATGTTGTTGTTTTCCTGCCTGCCGATAACGGTTTCTTTGACCGGCGGTCGAGGCACTGATACTGAGGACTCGTCGGTGTTGACAGTCTATTGCTATAGAATTTTCACGAGGTATTTAGGCAGGGTAGTCAGATTGTGGACTTGGAGCTTGAAGTTCTTGGGGAAAGTAATTTTGTTGAGGGGGTTTCTTAAAATATTGAGGAATTGCATTTATAAACATTGTTTCTCCTTAGTCGAGTTACATGGCTTGCTATTATGAGCAGTGTTTAAGGAGAAATATGAGGATTTCCAGCAAAGTTGAAGCCTGCGGACGTCAGTGGATGGGTGGCGGTAACGGAAGTCAAGGCAGGCTTCGTCCATCTAACGTCTGTGGCCTCAACAAAGCTATTGTTCGGTTGGGTCCGGTTGAAAGAGATTTTCCAAGGGGTGTCGGATCAAGGCGTGGCCAGGGCTGCGAGTCAATGGGGTTTTAACGAGAAAACGGGCAATAAATCCGCTAATGAGTGTTGTGCGCGCAAGCGCTAATCTATGCAACCGCAACGCTGCTCCGCCCTGCTTCCCCGTTCAATGTTCACCAAAGGCAACCTCTATCCTTTTGCTCGGGCGCTGCGAATGCTAGGACCGGGCCGGCCGTGAGTTCTCATTAAAAGGATTACAGATGTAAACACCGTAAATCAGACGCTGCACTTGGAGGCTATTCATGAGGCCCGGAACCTACGGGACATCCGTTCCTGGTCGCCTTCTGCTTCCTTCAGCTATGCTTTGCTTCGCACCTTGAGAGGGACCAGAACGCACCAACGTTGAATATTACTAGCTGGATCTAGAATCTTGAGTCCCGAATTTCTATATTTCCAATGCCACGTGTAGAATTTCAAGGGAAATTGGTTATTTCCCTGAAGCACAAGCTGAAGCATTAAAGTACCTACACCCCCAACTAAACGATCACTTGCAATTGAATTTGTAGCCTGAAATAAGGGAGCAAGAGCCTAAAGGCGGACCAAAGCAAGGCCCACAGCGTGCCATCATCGGAATGACTTGGCGAATATGCTGGTAGCTTCGGTAGTACCTATCGATATTATGATCGATCGAATCGTAGCTAGGCAATCCTCACCGCTGCAAGCGAGGACTCCTCAGGTGCGCGCGGTGAGCAGAGAAAATTCGAGTAAATCGAACGCGAAAGGGGCGTGTATCGTTGGCAAAAAGAAAGACCTGTCCGCGGTGGATGTGCGCGCTCGTATCCATGTCAAGAAGACGATGAAGAGGTTGAGGGTGAGCAGGAGAGCAGCGGTAACCCAACCCATACCGGATATGGTACCTGTCTGTACCGCCTCCACCAATTGCGACCGACGAATCAGACGCATATCCGCCCGGCTAGGTGTACGAATCGGGCGGGACCACTTTCCACCCTTCTCTTCTTTCCACTCTCCTCTTTCTCCCTCCCGCTTCCCCCCTCGGCGCTCCTGCTCTCCTTCTCCCTCCTCGGGGAATCTCCTCTTCCGGCTGTACACTCACGACTCCTTTCAGATCGTCTCCCTCTTCCACGCCGAGCCACTAGCCCCTGGCGCACCAGCGGTTTTCCTGGCTCCGGCCCGTCGATACGCTCCGCTTCATCGAAACCCAAGCTACCGCTCAGGAAAATAGAATGCAGACGAGCGTTGACCCTAACTACTCGCGGTTTTAGTTCCTCCGGGAACTGTGCAGTGTGAACTGCCTCTGATTAACAGAGCCCAGTTGCTGAGAAGCTCACTTCTCTTAACTGCGCTGTGGGCACTTCGGATTCGGCTCCCCTAACTCCACCTGCCCTTCTCACCAACCATTCTTCAGAGAATATAAATTCCACCTCATCGAGTAATTTTTTCCAAGGTTGAAGTTTGGGGTTCCTCCTGGCAGTGAAGACTCTGTAACCAAGCGATTGCTTAGGTTGCTTGCTAGTGATGTTCATGTCTCTAGAGTCCTCGAAGGTGGGAATCTTAATGGGCGATAGGAGTCCCCTCAGAGGCACCATGTCTTAAAAAGTACCTCGGCAAATGGTCGCGTTCGTCACGGTTAAGAGGCTCGCTAATTGGCTTGACCCAATTCGTCAGGCCGGCTGAACCTCCGGGGAGGAATTCGACACGCGCGGTGTAGGTGCTCCCGTATTCGACGAAACCGCGAGGATTTTCAAGCGGCGGGCGGGGGGTGCGCGGGGCCCGGGGGTGGAATAAAATGAATGAAGAGAGAAGCGCTCTTATTTGACCCCGGGCCCATTGCGCGAGTTAACGGACCGCCGCGATCAGTTGGGGTCACGCGAGTCGCCACCCCAATTCACCTAATGGGGACAAATATCATAATTGCTGCCGCTGCTGCTGCTGCTTCTTTGCTAAGCATCCAAATAAATTGATGCCTTCTTCACTGCTCGTTCTCGCATACGCGACGGACGCTGGTCGCGGCACCGATTTCCTCCGCCGCTCTGGTGCCAGGTTGAAAGTAGGGTGGAAGAATCTAATTGGGAAATTGAGGGGGAAAAACGGGGAATGTCACAAAACAGCTTTATTAGAGAAAAGAAGTGTTTTGGTCGAGTGCAGAGTAGACATTTCCTGTTTTTAATCAGTGTACCAAAAGCTTGACGTTATCTTACGGGGGCATTTGAACTTTATAACCCTTTGTGACTGGAGAGTTCTGTAGGCCCAGTTGTCAGCGAAAGAATATGCTATAAATCGCAAAATCGCGAAAGTGGACATTCCCTGTTTTCCCCCTTGCGCTTCATATTAGGTCGGTGAAAAAGTCCGGTCGCTTTATGGAAAGTAAAAATATAGTTCTAGCTCTTAAAAGGATTTGAAAAGCAATAATTTGATTACTTTTATATTTTTTATTTACTGCAGAAATGTAGTTTAATAAATAGAAAAGAGATTTATTCCATTACTATAATTATTTTCGTCGCAATAAATTCAAGAAAATCGCTGAACAAGCTTTTCCACCGATTTAATAACACTTCCTTCTCCTGAAAATGGATCTTAAATAGTACCATGAGAAAGACGAAACTTTCAACTACGTTTCTCAAGAAATTTTGAATAACCACGCCCTGTGCCTTTAAGCACATACATACTTCGCGCTAATTACAAGCTTCTCGCACCCCCTCTCCGTTCTTCTTCGCTAGAACTTGCCACGTTTCATTGTCCATAAAAATTGATTCGACATTCAAGCGCATGGACGTAAGTACAGAGCCTCTGATTTCCATCGAGGCTCTCAATCCGAATTCTGGAGGGCATTCGAGATAAGTTCCGCGGCAGTTTCAACCTGATGTGGGCGAAGCCGGCGCAGATATCCACTTGACCCGCGTTCCGACGGTATATTTATCCACCTAAGGTCTGTGGTGTCAACACGAGTCAACAATGGTCAATAAGCGATCAAGTGACCTCGCGGCCTACGCCAATCCTCGCCGCGGCTCCGCGACGTTTCTCGGCGTGCACGCGGGGAAGGATCGTGGATCAAGCGCTCCTCTGGATCCCAGGTAATCCTCGTTGATCGCTGGTCCTCGCGATAATCGAGAGCCGACTCTTAAAGAAGTTCACAAGGGAAATCGGAGGCTGGCCGGAGGCGAAGTCAACGGGGTTTCAACCGTACGACTTAACCTCGCGGCACGGTGTCAGCGGTTCACATTAATTCAGTCGAATTAATCGTAAGCGTTGCCGCGACGCGCAACCCTGCTCCGTAGCACGGATTTATTGAATCAACCGGTCGAATGGTTCATTGGTTATGTCACCGACTAATTTCGTGTCTCCGTCTTTTGGTCCGCAGACCTCCTCTATTAGGATCTACGATAGCAATCGAAGGATTATCGCGATATGCTGATACCTGTCGTTCATTCTCAACTATTAGAACCTAGAACATCCATAAAAATTCGTTTCAACGTTGTTTCCTTGATCCAGGAGCCACTTGATGATAACACCTTTAACAAAACCGAGTTCCTGCGCCCCTTCGATCGCCCTAATCGACTTGCCGCGACCACGATCGATTAATTTGGCCACAGGGGGCGATTCGGAGGCATTTAAAGGATCCCTAGACGTTCATTACGCAAACACGGTATTAAGTATCCGCGCAGGCCACGACAGACAATTTACCGTGTTGTGCACGGCCGATCGGAGGAGGCACACATGCCAGGTCTCGTAGGAGGGAGTAGCGAAGGTGGGGCAACGGGAGGATAGAGCACCTTGCTGGTAGAAGAGTCGACGGTGATCACAGCTGCGAGCTCCCACGACCCCATCGCCAATTCATCAATGATTCAGCCGGGAGAAGAACGACCGACGTTACCGATTGTCATGAAACCGTAACCCGCCAGACCACTGTTCTGACAGTTTTTCTCAGAGCACCGCGAAGGTAAAGGAACTTGTCACGGAACTTTGATCATCGGGAACTCTGAAGCGAATGCTCCTCGCTCCCATGATTATCAGTATACGCTAGACTATTTAATGCGATCGGGACTTTCCTACCCACTGCGCCATTCCAGCAGCCTTCAGGCGTTAATTCACAAACAGTTTTAACTCTACCGTATTCACAACCTGCCCCCTTTCCATGAAACTTGTAGACAGCTAACCCTTACTTAAAGCGAGCAGCAAGTTAAATCGCCAAAGCTACGCGTCCCTAGAACCCACTGACGGCATACTATGTATATGGAGCAGAGCATCAGTGGGTGTCACTACAGTTGTTTTCTTATTTGTCGCAATTGATACAGTCCAACGAAAGTTCGCCGCGAACTTGCCGCCGATTATCTTATACCGTCCCTGTCGAGTTGTTTTCAAGCCCCCACTCCCCGGTGGTTCTACATCGCAGCCCTAGATTGCCGCTTCTAAACGATTCTATCGAAATGAGTCACGAGCTTCATCCAGCATTCTGCCGTTCCTCAAATTGTCCCGGCAACAGCGTTCCGATCATTATCCACCTAGCCGGCGAGTTAAAAATGAATAACGTATAAGTACAGAGTCCCGGTGCCCTCGGCTGAAGATCCAATTTACAGGAGAACCCAGCGCAAGATACACTGGATAATTTAAGTAACAACGCTCATCCAGTGTCATAGCACCGCCAACAGTTATGACAGACAGATAAAAGGGGACAGGAGAATTCCCCTCCACGCATTTACGAAGCTTTCAAACGATACCCCCCTCCTCATTACCCCAGACTCCCCTACGCCGCGCGTGTCTCTTCAAATTTTAACCACTTCACTTACCCACACAGCCCTACTAGCATTCTAACTAGACCGTCGCAACGTGCCTGGAATCCACGCAGAAAAATAAAAAACCCTCTTCTGCCCTCCGCCTTCCCTCAACAGCAAGACGCAACGCGTCGACCCGGGTAGCTCTGACCACCGAGCCTACCAAACAGATTAATTCGCCCGATATCGCCGCGTTCGATAATCTTCGTGAGCATCGAGAGAGTCAACTAGATTGGACGACGGCCCCGATGCAAGTGGGACAGAGGGAAACGAGCTGTATAATCGTAGAACCAGAGAAAGAGGTGCTTCCAGCTCGGAGGTCTATTCGGTTAAGAAGCTATAATCTCGTCCCCGCCGTCCCCCACGGACGGAATGCGCGTACGAATCGTTTTGCAGGACTCGCCGGAGATTCTCACGTGATAGACTGGTCCGACCTGGTGCGGCCAGGACCGGCCTGGACCGGATTTCTACTCGCACGGCCTGCGTAGGAGAGCCTCGACTGCACCACGCAGCCGCGTTTCAACTGCTCCACGGAACGTCTCACTGTACTCGCTTTAATGAAGATAAATCCTATCAGCTGCAAGTGGCTGTAACGCGCGGCTATGGATCTGTATCTGCCGAGCGTCTCTCGGCTTCTCGTTTTCACGGTCGCCGTTCGAAAACACGTTCCTATTGATATCTTCGAATTTAGCTAGCAAACTGGCTGCCCTGGATAGAGGAGTTAATTATTACCGGGATACAGATACATTACCTAACTTACTTTTCCTTTCTCGCGTGGTCCGTCCTAAATTCAATCACCAACCATCTCAGCCACTCCTAATCCACAAAGCCTGTCTTAATCTTCTAAAATAAAGTACCTACGCGCGGTGACGTTGAAATACACTGATCCGGGGAGGGACCTGCGAGCAGCGCCGCGCAACACGTCCAAGGTACAATGGCCACGGTGCAGAACCAGCGTGCCCAGGTATGCGCGGGCACAAAACGGGTTGAACTCGGAAGACGAATGGAATCCAGTTGCCCGGGCTTTATTCTCAATTACATCTGCCGGTGCAACAGTGGGCACCGCCGCTCGTCCCTCCCCTCGTATTAGCTGATCATCGATGTATCCCGAAAAGGAGCTTACCACGATTCGCACAACTCTATCTGAGCATCTTAATGCCGGACTTTCCACGGGCGCGCATTCAATATTTTCCGTCGGCCGAAACGCCGTGTAAACAGCGAGTTGCGGGGCCCTCCGCACCCCCCCCCGGCTCCCTTTCTGTCGTCCCTTTTTGGCTTCCCCGGCGGAGCGTGACCGCGGCTGGCTGCCTACAACGCCACTCGATGTATCAATGCCATCGATGCGACAATCCAAATATTTGCTAGTAAGATTAGCCACTCCGCGGCCCCCACCGTTTCCTGTTACTATTTCTTTTCCTCTCCTCTCTTCCCCTCCCCCTCGTGCCTGCCCCGCTCGCCTAGGGCACGAACGTGCCCTCCGCATCTGTTCCCTGCGCCGCTCTCTCACGCGGCTTCCTCGTCGCCTCCGCGGCCGTACTTTCGTGGCCGCCGCGCCCTTACGTGAGCTTGTTGCCGGTGTTTCCAGGAGTTAATTTGCGATTGGCGATGAAGAAGGCGTTTAGGAGCTCGGGAGGGTGGATTTACTGATTTATCGATGGAACTTTGTTGGGGATGTTGTGCCCCTAGTTTTCATCATTAATTGCAACTGTTTGTTAGTATAAAATGAAAAGGAACGTGGGTACCTATAAGAAAACAAGGAAGAGGAAATAGCAGAAACAGAAATTATTAACTTAACCACTTAATATACTGGTAAGTATATTAATACTACAATTTATACTAGTAAGGATATTAAGTGAATAAGTTAATAATTTCTGTTTCTGTAACTAGTAAGTATGTTAAGTGGTTAAGTTATTAATTTCTGTTTCTGTAACTAGTAAGTATATTAAGTGGTTAAGTTAATAATTTCTGTTTCTGCTATTTTCTCTTCCTTGTTTTTTTATAGGTACCCATGTTTCTTTTCTTATAATTTTGTTACAATATAGAATTATTATTATTAATATTATAGAGGTTCGAAAGACTCTTAAAAATCCAATCTGCCTATACTCCTGTCATATCCATTTCTCCTTCTTCGAACCCATCGATTCCCTTTTCCATTCCTACGCGGATATTAAAATTCACGCAGCCCGAAAGCACAACAGGATTACAGAGCCCCTCAACGACAATTTCATCCCCATCGCAGCGCACCGCCGTATCGTATTACTTAATAGACATTTTATTCCTTCCCCTATCGCGACATGCTCATCGCTGTTTACAATATAAATATGCGCATTCATGCCCGTCGCGGAGGAAGAGTTCCGGTTGCGAGCCGGTTTCCCTGTCGAACTCTTTTCCCGATTAACGAGATAATGGCCGCGGTAATCTGAAAGGGCGATCTCATTGCGCGTTAAAGCCGAACAACGACCAGGTGGTTTCTCCTGCGTGCACCTTCAAAAGGATCCCTCGTCTCCTCCTTCTTCCTCCGCCTGGCCGACCGCTGATCCCCGACGCTTCCAGCGGCTGAAACGATTTAACGAACGTGGAAAAAAGCGAGCGGCTCGCAGGCCCGTGAAAACGCGGCCGGCCTCGTAGTCCTCTCCACGGATCAAAAGGATTGCTGCCGCGAGGGAATCCCCTTGGAACGTTTATTCGCCAAACAGAAATCTCCTCTGGCTTGCCGCAAAGTCCTTTCGGACAATGTCGAACGGCTTAAGCTCGGGCGGAACTGTCGCGTGAAGGATCACCGCGTATACTTAATTGTTTATTACGAACAACACTCTGCTCGGATACTGTAAATACGGGGGAGCAGTCGACTCGGCCATGAAGCCTTGAAATCTGTTGTCCGCGGAGAAAATAATTTTTAGCTCCTTAAATCAGGATTTCCATCTTTCTCCTATTAGACACCCTAAGAGATGCGAAAGCTGAAGATTTGTTTTTTATTTAATTTTTAGAAATATCTACAGTTAATCGACATGTGAGTAAATTCGGGCGAAGGGGTGACGTTCCCTTTCAATCGGCAAAATTATTTAACCAGCTTCTTCAGAGTCCCTTGCAAAATACTATATTAATATCTTCAAAATTGAGTTCACCAGCTACCCCTAAGCGCAAGTGCTCGTTGCGTGGCGACGCAGGTTAATCTGATTACACCGAGAACCCAGTAAATTCCTTCTAGCCTCCCGACTCGATTGACCGTACGAAAAGCTGTTGTTGTTGCCAGGCTCGATCTTTGCTCGACTAATAACTCCAACTTGCTCCGGTGAACGCAGTCGCGCGGCGGGACGCTGGCCGACGAAGGGTCGAAACGAAAGCGGATATAGTATACACGCGTAATCGTTCCTTGGTCGACGTCAGCAGCTGTCACTGTTTGTTGGTTTGCGCTGGGGATTACTTGAAAATAGATCGCAGGGAGGCCACACCGAAACCCAACACCAAAACGTTATCCGTATTAATGATTACGCCTAGATGCGTCCTAGATATGCGTGGCAGCCTGGACCGAGCTGCTGGACCCCTAAAGCCGCGTTCCCACGTGCCCAATATCCAGAGCACACTTCTCCCAATCCCGAATCTTTAAACACATGCTAGAACCCAAATTTAAATCCTTCCTACATTTCCCAACCTCGTTGAATCTCCATAACGATAAGAATATTCGAACGAAGCAATGTAGAACAGTTGAACCTGGGATATATAATAATTCTCCTTAACGTAGGACATCTGCTAATCTTCAAGAACATAGGGTTCTCTATCGTGGAATCGATTCCTCGACCGATTCCCTCTCCACGGATGTCAGATCGAGTTTCCGAAGCAGTTGGCCGTATCTTTGTCTCGCGGACTTCTCCACCGTCAGCCTCGAAGGGTTAAGTGTGCACGTTGGCCGCAGCTCTTGTCCCTCGCTGCTCCGGAGGGCCAGCTTCCGTTTCCGGATTGGCACGTGAACCACGAGGACCTTGAAGAGGATATAGGTTGTCGCGGTACCACTTGGGCACGTGGTGACCGTGCGTGAAAGAACGCCGGAGCTCCAATACGCTTCCATCATGGATCCGCCACTCGTTGCCCTCGCTGGAACACCAAGGTGGCCCTCTTCTGCCGCGAACTGCTCCTCGGAGGGATCCTGTGTCGTCGCGCATTGTTCCTTCGGCCGCGATCAACGGGGCTGAATAGGCACTTCAGCGTAGTGGATAAGCAGACACAGAGCTGTGTGTCTTCTGCGGTCTTCTCTTCGCTGGCAACAGTAGCTGCCAGGTGAACCCTGGTTTCGTAGGAAATTAAATTGTGATTATGAAGAATCGGTTCTTCCCATTTGGAATCCGAAATCCACAGTGACACGCGTCGCTGGATGCCGAGGGACTGTTTTCCCTGCGCACGTGTCACTGAAGACCGACGGCTCCTACGGTAACTGAAAAAATACTGGCAGAACAAATTATGTAAATCCCCGTCGTTGCGTTCACGAGCAGCCGCGACAATGCGGACAGACAGTGTCGGCCGCCTTATCAAAATACTCGAAGAGGAAACGTGCCCGGAGCACGTACTTAACCACGTGTTGTCCCACCGTGAATCCTGCCTCACAGAAACTCGGTCGGATCGCTTGAAAAATCACGTCGCGTGGCTGCTGACTAATTTCCCTCGGGCGGGAGACAAACAACAGTACCTCTCTCCCTATTAAATAGAATAAAAGGATCCACGCTGGGGTTACGAAGTTGTTTCAGAAGGAGGAGTTTGTGAAATTAAAATAAATTCTTAGATGTCAATTTTTATTATGTAAGGAGACATTAATTACTTTAGATTAGAATAATCTTGTAGCTATAGGGAGTTTATTCACACTGACAAACTCAAACTGCCTGAGAAATTCACCAGGAAGCCAATTATCATAGTTTACAAGAAGAAACCAATGCACTTCTTCTTTATTGTTTATGTAACTACGTCGATTGTCGCGGATTAAATAGATCCAAGCAGGGAATTAGCAATTAACCGCGCGGCCGGAGAGGAATAAAAGGAAGCCTCTGGGAATGAAAGGATCTGGACGATGGTTAACGCTGGAACCCCCGGTGGACGAGAACCGACACCTGGCCGAATGGTGAACGCACACGAGACGCCGCGGGATACGACCGGGAGGCCGACCACGTAATGAGCCAACGCGTCGCCATAAAATTTCTTCTTTCAGCGCCGCGGAATTAGACGATCGATTAAAACCAGCCTCGGAAAGCCCCGGCCAAGCGTAATTAACAAGCCACTGCCGGGGACGCGCGGCGATACCCCATCGGGATGTTCGCGCCACCATCTCACGCAGTACGCGTTAAATTTCGAGGCCCCCTTCGTCGCGCCGTGCGCGTCCGCAGCCGTCGAATTCACCGCCTCCGCGCCGCGTTGCCAGCTTCCCATCGCCCGCTGCATTCAGAGATAAACAATCGAGTGTCTCCTATTACCACTCTCTAATTAAACTTCCTACTTAAATGCATCAGCGCTGCGGGGGAGCCAATAGCCTATTATTGTTTCTCCAGAAGCTATTTATTCGAGAGGGGATAAGTAAGTAGAAGCTTTTGTAAAAATAAAACTGTGAAAGATAGAAAAAAAACTTTGCGACGAAACTTACATTTTTTAGTTAGAAACATCACTTGGTACACAAATTTACTTTACAGTTCGCGAGTTGTAACAGAAAATTGCAAAATAGCCGGACTTTCAGGGGTCAATTTCATCCCCTTAGAGTAAATTATCTCTCTAAGGTAGTTGACCCAGTCGCCGATCGGTTTAGGCCTAGTCGTCGATCACTTAAATATTGAGATTTTATAAGATTTTTGAACAATATTGTGATGATATATGTAGGTAAAGACTCTTAAATATTAACTTGCAATTTTGTCCTTTACACAATATTATTCAAAAACCTTACAAAATCTCAATATTAATTCAAATGATCCACGACTGGGTCAACTACCTTACATATCCGCAGAGTTTCACAATTTCTTGAATATCCGGGTTGAGAATTTTCCCTTTTAAGTAGCTACTGCGATCAGTGATTTTATACGATTCCTTCCTACAATTCCAACATTCTTTAAAGTGACACTGTCCGCGAGGCGGTCGGAGCAGTGCTCTACGCCTGACCGCTCGCTGGACGGCAGCTCTCCTTCCAAGGGGTAATTATTACCAGGGATGAATTGTATCGCGCGGCGAGAGGTGGATCGGCATCGCGTGCGCGAGATCCGTGGGATCTTAATTAGAACGCATGACTAGCGGATCTCGATCGCGCCGGCTCCCGTGGCAATTTTTCTCGGGGACGGAACCAGCATCCGGTGGATTCCCGCGCGCGCGCGCGCGCGATTCCTGCGCGGGCAGTTGCAATTAAGTTGCGCGCGGCCGCGGTTCCACCGCGCGAACGCAATTATGCCCGGCACCAGTGCGGACGATTAATGACCGAGCGAATTACCGACACTATTCGCGATCGGCCTCTATAAATACGGCGCGCTACCATCGCGAGTCCTCGCGATCCCTCTCGCCTCTCCAACGAGGCGATTATAAATAATTTACTGGTGCCGAAGCTAAACCACGTATATTACCTGCTCGATGGGAAAGGGGCACATAATATTTGGCGGCGCGGTACGTAAATCTCTGCTTCAACTCGTTCGAGTTATAAAATTTAACCGTGTTTTAGAACTCTTACAGAGGACAAGTGGTACATCCCAACGATTACACTTCCATTGTAGGGTAAAGGACCCAGTTACTGACACCTGACCAATCACTGTCACCTTAAGCTATTTTAGTTAAAATAATAAATAAACAAACTATAGAATATAATCTGTAATATAGATTATAAGTTGAAATACATCATTCTTTTTATGTATCACTTTACAACGTTTATTTATTCGTTATTTTAAGTAAAATAGCTTAAGGTGACAGTAATTGGTCAGGTGTCAGTAACTGGGTCCTTTACCCTACACCTACTCTGTATCAGGCAGACTAAGAAACTCCTCAGAAGTCCTCCGCGTCCGTCAGCGACTCAAACACTTGTGATCCTTAATCAATACAGGGGACAAAGTGTGTTGAGTCGCAGCGAGTTGGAGGGGAAACGCTGACAGAAAGAGAAACTGCTGGATACGCGCACGGACGGCGGCGCAAGCAGGAGAAAAGGGAGCAGGACGAAGGAAGCATAGGTGGAGCAGAAGCAGGAGAACGGAAAGGCCATTTCTGCGAGAGCCAATTACGATCCGACTTGGCGTGTAAAGGGCAATCCTATTTGCATAACGCGTCGCGCGAGTTACCGCCGCGAGAGCACGATATCTCCATTACGCCCTCCCTCACCCCCCTCGCCGTACGGTCTCCTTCTTCTTATTTACTCCTCCCCGCGGCTCTTCCTCCTTTACCTTATTCCACGGCTGCCGTAGATCAAGCCCCGCTGCGCTTTTCGACTGGCCGGTTATTTATCGAAACCGGTGACTCGAGAGCGGTCCACTAGCGGCCCGCCGGAACGGGGATGCTCCTGCGAAGACATTTCCCTTGTCCGCGGATAGAAGAACCTAATTAACTGCGCTGGATCGGATCCTCCTTTCTATTTAATCGCAGATGACGCTTACACAAAGCTACCAGTGTTTCAGCATCTCAATCGATAGAAACAGATGCCGTGTATAATGTATTCGATTGCCAAAGTTGCAACTCCCGACTCGTCTGGCATCGTGTATGGACGGGAATTTCTGCTGGCTGAGTATCGCCGCGAAACAGGTGCTCGCTGTCCAAATGATTATGCAAATGACACGGAGGAGGTACAAAGTCGGCGGTGCTCGCAGGTGCGGCATGCGCGTTCGACGTCGTTCGAGTCCCGCGCGTCAGGGTTGCTTCTGTAGCGGAGGAAAAATTTGACGATTAATTGCTAATGAGAGAGGAAAGCGTGAAAAGTGGAGAGCGATGAGGGAGAAGCGAGGGAGAGCCACGTATTCAGACTGATGTCTCTTTTTAAGCCTTCGAACCCCTGCGTGCTTTCGGCGAATCGACTCAGGCCGAACGAGCCGCGCGAGGCGTTTCGTTTAAAACGGTTTTGTTTACAGGTGTAGGCAGTCGAAGCACTCCCACTCCGTTCATCATCCCGCGGCCGTTTCTCGGGCCCGTTCTTCGCGACGGGCGGTCATCAAGGACCCCCATTCCTTATGACGTCATTTATCCTCGACCCGAGCCGAGTCCACACGAACCAGCCAAGCTCGCCTGTAGATCCCCGCTAATTGCAAACAGATTTATTGGCACCGGGGATTCTCTTGGAATTTAATACGATTCCGCGTAGCCGGCGACAAATCGGAAGCCATTTCGGCGAACTCCGAAATTCGGAAATGGAAATTTCCGGAGTATCTATGTACTAAAACACATGTGATATATCTTTGCTTTAAGGTTTAAAAACCCACCTGCTCCAAAACACGGCTATGAATTATTCCTCTAATTATTCCTAAATGCTTTTATTACTGCCACTGTCACGAGAATCATCTTCCTTTCGGAGCGATTTTTTTAGCGTTTTGATAGGATCGTCCTCTCAAGGGAAAAGGCTCAAAGGTTTGTAGCAAACGTTCTGGGGAACCCTATGCCCATAAAAGATTCACAAGTAAATTAACGCGCGTGTGGCGTACCTACGAAAATGATGGGAAACAAAATAATTATAATGTTTGGATAAAATCATAATGGGGGGCCTTCTGGACAGGTGGCAACTGCTCATCGTCCGCCTGTTAAATCCGCCCCTGCGTACTTACCTACTACGCCTTCCACCACGCAGCTTATATTTATGTACCTACACTCGGAAAGCTACGATGCGTTTCCAAACACTGCGACGCGCGTGGTAATCAGGTGCACACGAGTGGTGCATCGACACGAGTACCTGTGTGCCCCGAAATCGAATCGATGGGAGGAGGTGGGGCACGCGAGACGTGGAATGCTAGTGGGGGGTTTATTAAATGGAGCTGAAGGACCGCGGACGAGCGCGAGGAGAGGAGAGGACGCGGCTGGAAGAGAGACAAAGGGGGAGAAGAAACGAGAGGACAGACGAGCATTAACGTCTTTGATGTGCCGCGGAGTCGAAGATGGGTCTTCTCATGCCCCGAAGGCTCACGGGTTGTCACTCAAGCTCTACGAGGATGAGCCATCGAACTGTGCTGTTTCGAAGATTCCTCTCCTCGGGGCCCTCGATACCAGGCTCCACCAATCCCCCCCTCGACGCCGTTCTTAACGAAATTTGTTATGTCAGACGGGTACGCGGCTATAACATCCGCTCCATTTCACTCTCCTCAGCTCTCCTCGACGAAATTCAGCGAAGTTCGATTGAGGAGGCCAATACCCTTTAATGCATTGAAATGCATCGAGAAACAGGAATATTAACCTTTAGAGGGCCGGAATTTTTTCATTGAAATTGTAAATTTTATTTACTTAAAATTTATGCATATATACCACTAATATGGCCGGCAAAGGATCCAAATTCTTAGGTGGCCACTATAGTGGCCAGCCCAGCCCTCTTAAGGTTAAAAATAGAGTCGTCGCTCTAAACTGTCTATGCTGAATTTTGCTGAAATAATCCTCGAAAAGAAGGCAATTAAAAAAAGCGAATTAACCCCAACCCCCTATACATAGCGCTGAAATCGAATCCCCTTCGAGTCTCCTTAGCCCGAAAACGGGTCGCATCCTGGAAGAGGCTGTTCCCATTCTGAGCGCGGCCGGGCAGAGCCCGCGGCGCGCAGAAGCAGGAAACGAGGGTTAGGCGTAGGGCTGGCAGGTAACGCGCTGATAATTGGGTCGTAATAAATTAATTCGCTGACAAAGCCCGCGGGACCAAAACAACGGCCAGTGCGACATAGCAGGGACACGAAGCCTCAATAGAGTCTGCAGGCACAAAACTGCTCGCACTGCCTCGCCACTGCTTGGAAGCTTCCACGGCGAGGAGACCCCGAGCAAGCTCGTGGTGGCTGATAGAGCGAGGGTGGGGGCGGGGTGGAAGGAGACGGGATGGAAGGACCTTCGCAGGCCTCCATCTTCTTGAAGAGCCACGGTGCTCGGGACTGAAGGCTGAAAGCTGAAAAGACGTCGGGCGCGGCACGGGCCCGCTTCGTCAGGGATATAAGGTTACTTGTGGGAAAGATGCCTGCGTCTTATTATGGCTTGTTTTGAGCTCTACCAACTCTTTGGTACTATAATTACACGGTTATTGATAAGTCGATCAGGTTACCGTCGTGCGAACCTCTACTCTGGCGCGCACAATGTTCGTGCTGCTCCTCGCCTCGACCCCGGGACAATGAGCGGCAGGACGATGTCCTGGTTACCTCTTTCCTCCTCTTCTCTACTTTTTCTCAACTGGAATCTGGATGCGCATGCAGCTCGCCTTTGGGGGCACAGTGGCAACCTCGTGGAAGCGATCTCACCAGGAATCTTTTGAGTCTATTGTGCAATAGGGATAATTGATTTTAATAGATACCAGGTTTATTAAAAGTAGCATACTTTCAATGCGATGAGAAGCTGACTAATGCCCGGCTGACGGAACGAGGATACGCGCAACGGTGCCATTTTCATTGGCGATTCGAACAGTACCCGTCGATCGCGATGAATCGATACCGTTATCGGCAAATTGAATTGTGTAATGGATCCCTCGGGGGATCGAGGCACGTCGAACGTGAAAAGAACATTATCGCGCGCATAGAAGTCGAGGTATCGTGTTTGTCCATCTATGCGAGCTAGCTCGAATGGCTACTCATCTTCCTCCTTCGATCCTACACAGGGAACGAACGACTATGAAACGATCATAATAGCATTTTTTCACGGCCAGTCGCTGGAACAATAGGGGCGGGAAATAAAGCTGCGAGTGCTCACTTCGGCGATACAATGTGGTATAGGCACTGAGGGTGGGCTGTGATGAGTAGATAGATAAATAGATGAAGGTGTTATTAATTCACCGATCCATATAGCCGGAGCGAGGCTCCAAACGATTTCTCGCCAGTTTCTGCATGGGATTGACGAAGATTAAGAGATATGAAGGCAAGGAAATTTTTTAATCTTGATCTTGGACTTAGTTTTATAATTATACTAGCTTTACTACTCGGCTTCTGATTTCATAAAACAAATTTTATTTTTTTATATATTAGAATATAAATTTCTTTTTTTTTTTTTTTTTTTTGGTAAAAATGGTCACATTCATCTGGATTAGTCAGGCATAACGAGCTGATGCACATTTCGTGACCCCAGAGTTTATCGTTCGAAAGTTTTTAGGCGACAGACAAACACACAAACATATAGAAGCTTTCTGCTTTATATATTAAAATTAGACACAGGTTTAGAAATTACTAAGAAGAATATTGTCAACATTCTTTTCCTGCTTTGGACTATCGTCGACGAATAAAGGTCCTGTACATGGAAGTCGAAGGTATTCCTGGCATGCAGAACAGTTAAATGTTGGCTATCCCTAACTGGAACAACATGGACGCAAGAATCCGCGAGCTGAAGGATCTTCCCTCGAAATGATGGATGTTCGTGTCACGCTATTCCAATCTGATCGACAACTATGCGGTAACATTGGCTGTCCGCAGCTGCTTTGCTGCCGAGCCTTTTAAATACGTTCCACGAAACGCAAACAGCTCTGAAAACTACCGCTGTCTCAAATAGTCATTCAGAAATATTACAACGAATTTAATTAACCCTTAAGCATCTTTGAATTACTCCTCGTAGTTGGCGAATAAAATTTTTTAAACACCCCAAGTTAGAGGCAGAAAAGAATGGCAATAATTTTGAGGCTAATAAAGAATTCACGAGGACTGCTAATTGAAAGAAGAATAATGAACAGAGAGTCGAATGTAGTGACCCGAATGAAGGGATCATTGTTTCCCAAGGGAGTGCGCAGGTAGCAAGCCCTTACCTAGATCAGCCAGGTGCACCTTTGTTTCTCATTAATCAACGTCTGTCCGTGAAATTAATTGACCTGGATCAATGTTTTGGCAGTCGGCTTCGCTTACGAATCGCGTCGCTAACGCAGCAAACAAGCGTCCATCATCGATTACGGAGTAAAGGGGGAATCTTCCATTCTTCCTCTACAACCTTCCTAATAATTTCTACCTCTCGCTCCTCTTAGTTCTTATGCTTGTATAAAAATAACAAAAATAACTAGGGCTTGCTACCTACCTATCAAACATTTTACAAAAAACATTAAAGCTCGTAGAATTAATGATTCCAATCTATACCACAGAATTAATAGCAGACTCTCAATAAATTATAGTTTCCTTAGATACTCCTTATCACCTCCTCTTACTAAACTACCAGTGATTTACAGCTGCAACTCGCGTCGTTTCCTTTCACAGTACCCATCACAAAATAAAGAGGCGGAAAGATGAAATCAAGGGGAGAAGAAGCAAGTCTTGATCAAAAAGGTAATCGTAGAGGAAATTGTCAAGATGGAGGCCTAGGCGTCCACTGGCCTCCTTCCGGCAGCAGGTCCGAGACAAAACGGTTTCTAGAAGGAAGGATCATCAGTCACTCCGCGAGCGATTTTGCTGCCGATAAATTCATGAATTCATGCCCGGTACATGTCGACAAGGAGATCGGAACTCGGCGACGCCACCCGCTGTCCTCCCATCTACGAACACGATCTACGGTATCTCCGTAAGTAGCGAGATATCTCCGGAGCGGAGCAGAATGTGTCGTAGCACTTGTCACTGCTTCGAACCTGCTCGATACCGCTCCCTAAACCTTACAGATCGATCGAAAGCCGAGCGCTGGAAACGGTTACAATTGAGACAGCGACGGGGAGAAGTGCGCCTCTATCCGTCCACTCTTTTGTCTCAATAGAGCTCGACGCGTCGATGAAGGTCCGTTTAAAAGCTGCAGGATCTTCCCACAAAGGTTGCAACGCGCGTATGAACGCACGATGGCCGGACAAAGGCGAGGTGTATACCCTACTTTGGTCCTTGAAAGCGACAACACGTGATTCTCGGATAAAGGAGAGAAGTAGCGAGCGATCGGCACCTTTGACACCTAGCCTCATAGAAGTCTCTTCGAGCGAAATAGCGCTTTCAGGACGACGTGCCTGTTCTCGCCTCTCCTGGCTTCCTACGCCGCAATTTTTTAGGGAAACCTTGCTTTTGGGAAACCTTGCTTCGGGGGTGATGGAGTGAGGAGCTTTAGGAGAAGGTTCGGTTTTTTGGGAATGTCTATAGAAGTATTTACTTCTATTAATATCGATTTCTTAGGGTTCTCACGTCTGGGAGCACCTGATATTACATGTGTCTGGGAGGACCTAATTCATTAGACACTTCATCTACAAATACCTAATCTGAAGAACACCTAGGTCTACTTAGAAGTTCCTGTACGCATGATTAACTATTCCCACAAGTACATTGGCCTCTCTGATTCGTCCTAAATCTTCCCCCCTCGGTCTCCTCGCAACCTGGCCAGATGATCCTCCTCGTTGAACCGGACTGCTAATCAAATTGTCAGGTGGATACTCCCACGGGCGAGAAAAGAGTCCTGGAACGATACGGCGGTCGTGAGAGTGGGGATCTGTACCGTCTGACACCGCTGCCAACATAGCGGTGGGTGTCTTGTCAACATACCTTTCGTCCCGACTCCGTCGCCGAAACGATCGCATGCCCGGCGAGGCGGGGGTGTCGCGTCGCATAATGCGCGCGAGAGGGCGTCCAAAGGTGTCCAGAGGGGGTTGGAAAAGATGAAAGACGCCGACAGAAGGATCCCACGACAGCTCTCGCCCCGTCGCACAATGGATGCTCGTGATTTCGGATCCCTCGCCGGAAACTGTCGGCCACCTGCTGCCTCCGCTTGTGACTTCATTTGCGGTCCCTTACCTACCCCATTTTTCCAATCTTCGGAATTTAATTTGGTATGGATTGGATACTTTTCACTGTTCTTAATTTGAAAATACCAAATATGGAAGAATTTGTGAGAAATCTTCGATGGATTTTCCACAATTTCATTTTTCAGAATTATTACACGCAGAGTGAGTGACCTGATAGGTACTTAGGAGCGGTGGGGGTGAAAAGTCTTATTTAGGAAAGCTTCTTAATTTAGTTAAGGATTCTTTGATATAGATTTCTTGAATGTAGATATTCTGATGATCGAAAGAATTGATTTTGAAAAAATAAGTGTTTACCTATCTACTTGTTTACTTTTGCAATAAGGATTGCATCGACGAATTGGATGGAGACGTTCACGTTTCCCGGAGCTCGGCTGGCTTTCGCAGGTAACCGAGATTTCACGAATCACCGATTTCTCCGGGTGGTTTCGTGTTGACTGGGCGGTGTAAGTGGTTTACCTATTCATCCCCGTTCACCACCCCCGTTTCCCGTAAATAGAAGATTCGGAGCGATCGCAGTTGTGGGGACAGTCGGCGCTACCAGTGTCCACGAAATCGCCAGGGTAAATATTTTCTATTCTATTCCGGCTTCCCTGGAAGATCGTGGAAAAATCGGTGGGGAAGTGCGCTGGATAAATTCGGATGGAGCAGTTGTGTGGAATGCTCGAAGATCTAAGAAATAGGATTAGACACATATATACTATTAAAAATGTAACAAGAATAAAATATAAAATTTGATAATTTTAAAATCATAATTTTCTGAGGGATTACTATTTTTAAGTGGCCATTATTTAGTGAAGCATATAGGATCATCTATTTCCCTGAGATTATCTAAACAAATATATTGTTATTAAAATATATCAATTTACTAAGCATCGTGTAAAAATCTCTTCCGACAAAAAGCGAAAGGGTTGCTTGTTTCACTTCTAACGCACGTCTTTTAATTCAAGTAGGCTCCGATACGCCGACGTATTTATCTGTTTTATCAACAGACGTGGCCACTAGATCCGACGTGCACGGTGAACCGACAATATTCCAAGACAGGAGACCATGGGTTTGTGGGATTCACTGGCAGAAGCACAATGGCCCCCAATGACTCGCCATAACTGTACTTAACCGAGCCACGACTTACCGCGTCAATTCGAGTGCCCGATACGACGGACCGTTCGGGCTAAAGCCGCGATCCCACTTGCCGAGCCAGTCACACGCAACACACGCGCCCGATCCACCTTAATCCCTAAAATCGAGGTCGCAAGAGGAAAGCAAACATTTCGTCTCACACCTCGCGCGAATTATTTCAAAAAGTGTTTCGAATAATCCCATTGCTCCAAAGAGTATCTTTCTTCAATTTGTTCAATAGAAACATAGATAATAGGCAAGATAAAAGCTGTCCTTAATCACCACTAGGACAACAACTCGCGGCTGCGCTCGTAGTTTAAAAAGGCAACCTCCCTCTCCCGCAGAATTAAATGGGAATCAGTTCGATCGGGACAACTCGTTAAGATCGCGCAAGAAGGAAACATGGAACGCATACCAACAGGCCGATGTATCAAGCCGCGAGCATTGTGCCGGCCGAGCAGGTTTCATCTGACAGTTTTATTGGAGCGTGAGCGAGTGTCACGCGTGTAATGGAGGCATTGTAACGGCGGGCCGAAGGAATAATGCTCCTCAATGTCTACGTGACGCAACGTCCTCTCCGAGGATTCCTCTCGTTTCGTTCGGCTGTATACACGTTGGTGGGTTCGTTTTCACATCGGTCGCCGGGCTGATCGGCAAGCTCCACGTGCGAGCGGCCACGAAGAATGATGCGGGTGTCTGTCCCGTCTGATAATTCCATTAGCCTGATGTCGCTGACGCTGACAGAGCAGATTGATTCGATATCGGGACGATATCTCCGCCGGCCGAACCAGAAGAGTCACGCGCATCCGAATGGGAGGATCCAGCGTGGAGGAGCGCTGCGATCATCGATTCGACGATTCCGAGCTTGGAACGTCTCGCGTTGGTCGCGTCTCAATATTACAAATTTAGTAGAAGTTTCAACATTGGGAATTCATTGTGTTTCTAAGTACTAATGTTTGAGAATTCAATCCTGCTTCCATACAGCACCATAACATTGCAGCAACGTTGCAGATGCAAGATTGCAATGTTGCCCCATAAAATTGCAGAGACGTTGCAGGTTAAGTCTTATGTCCGCCTTCGTAATATTGCAGGTGGGTATTTTTGCAAAGTTGCGGATCGTTGCCAATGGAACATTGCACGTCGATGTGGGCGCAATATTGCAGGAATATTACAAGTTCGTTGCTGTGCAATGTTCCGCTGGCAACGAACTTGCAATATTGTGGAATCGTTGCCACTGCAATATTGCATCAATATTGCAAGTTCGTTGCCATTTCAATAATGCGCAACAATATTGCAGCAACGTTCCTGCCATGCTGCAAAGAGGTGTGACCTACTACCGAATATTCGGTCAGTTGCTCGGCGACTGGCGAACGTTCGCGATGTGCGATACCGCCTTAACAGAAGGGAATGTGTTAAAGCGAAGGAAGATGTCGAGAGGCCATAAGTGGCATGGTTTTCCGAGTCAAGTTCGAGGCGTCCATCATCGAAGAAAACAACGAATTCCTGCTCTTTGTGACGGTGGTAGGAGCGAGGCCCGCGCTCCTCTTCTTTTTTCGTCCGTGAAGAATGTGCATGTGTCCGCGACTCGCCGTGAAAGGATAATCCGTCAGCGGCCCTCGCCTCCTGATCCAGCCAGCGAGCTAAACGCGAGCATATAGGAGGCAATGCTCTCCCTTTTCCTCCAGCACGTTCTTTTACGCCGCCTCCATTTTAATCCTCCGTGTGATTGCATGCCCGATACCAGCTGAAACGCTCACGTGGAAGGAAGAACGAGCGAACGAGCGGCGTGTATGCGAGCTTGACAGACCGTAAACCCTTTACCAGCTGCGGGGGGTTCTTCCACTCCTTCTCCCCGTCTTCCACCTCTCCTTTTCTTCTCTTTCTGCCTCCTCTTCCTCCATTTCGCCGCTCCCTCCCCGCCCCACATTAGCTCCCCTTTTAGCGTCCTCCACTTCTGGGCCCTTTCTTCCTTTCTTCATCCACGATTCCTTCTACTTTCACCTTGCAACTTTTTCACTATCTTCGTACACAAACTTCTACTTATACTCCGTTCCCATTTTCCATTTTCCATTTTCCACCCTCCACTCGCGTTTCTATTATTTACAACCCTCACTTCCATTATTCCTAGTCTTCTCGTCACAAATTTCCATCTCCACCATTTCTCCTTCAATTTCACTACGCACTTCCTCCCCCAGCTTCCGTTATCTCCACGACATCCCCTCCCCAACACCCTCCCCCTCTCCAACACCCTTGCATCACCTCCCACCGCGTTCCCCCCTCGTATCCATATTCCAGCCTTCTACCTTCCAGCCGCGAATTTCAGCCGGCAGAAAAGGAAGAGCATTGTCACGACAAGCCTGAACGCTGATGCGAGTCGAAAGCACGTGAAAGAGCCGCGCAAGAATGTACCAGCGAGCCGGGCCCGCTCCGTGGCGGCGGTTAAAGCGAAAAACAAATCGGCCTTATTTATAAACGCGTGGAAAAGGGAGCGCGGGCGGTGGGAGCGCGCGTGTCAAGGAGGTAAAAGGCGATCATTAGCCGGTTGCGACGAGACTTCCTAATAGGCGACGGCCGAGGAGAAGACGTCGGGGGCTCCTTCGGGCCCGGCTGGATGATACGACCCGGTTTACCCGGCGCGGCTCCTTTGAGGGCCCCGATGCCTTCCCGTCCGCTTCACGGAGCCGAATGTCGGCGTTGCGACAGATACACCTAACATCCCGGCGACTTATTACTTACACCGTCCCTCGAATATTTATAATTCAACCACCTTGCCCCATCCTCGCCGTTTCGTTCACAGCGCTCCAAAGATTTGTGTTTTTACTCCAACGTCCAAACGGGGTAAACTAAACCCAGCTTTCCCGCGATTCAAGACAATTCCGTGAAACCTTCGACGTCGTATTTTCAGAGCTTGAAAATGCAGATATTTAAGAAGCTTTCAGGCTGGATGACCTATGTTCTTCGCGGTGGAAATTCTCGAGAGGTATCGCTTTCCAGATCGAGGGGATCCTCCGTTTCCTCCTTATCCTCCCGTGATCTACGCGAGGCGGACAGGTACTCGAAAGATCCATCAGGAATCAGGCATATCGATGACAAAAGTTAAGCGCGCGCGTCGGGAAACCCTAGAACGGACCGGTCGTTTTGACAGATCTTCCCTCTTAGGATCATTACGCAGCCGGCTGCTCATCTTCGTTTGTATCTCTCGCGAGGGGTGCGGACGAGAAGGAGCTGCGGATATTCTGAAATAACAGATGAACTGTTTACAGGTCGGCCTGTTCAACCTATCTGTTACAATCCCCACAGTCTCTCTCCTCGACATTGTCCTACAACTCCTCCGACGCTTAATGATTAATCGCTTAAGCTCCTAGAGCAAGAGGCTTTAAATTTCTGCTTTAAAAAGACGATTAGCATCGAGCTGTCTAATTCTGAAAGTATTCTATAAATCAGTCTAAGGGATGAAATACTCAAATCCTTCCGCACGAAATAATTTCTCAAGATAAAAGCTGCCTAGAAGAATTCCGCAGTCTTCATCCCCTGCGCCGCGATTTCACAAAGAGCCGTCCCCTTTCGCCGTCGACTCACGAAATCTCTATTAAATGCCCGCCGGGCATTGCCCAAGCTCCGGGCCCCTCGGCCGCCCCCTTTAAGCGGCAACTCTTCTACGAGATCCAAACAGCGTGTTTTCGAGAGTACGGGGAAAAATATTTATGGGATTTGGACGGTACAATGAGCCGCCTACGATCATTAGAACCGATTAAATCCTGGAAGAGATATTGTCCTACCGATATTTGCATTATCGGATTTCCTTCGAGGCTCGTCCACCCCGGAGCCTACCTCCGTCGCTCTGTCTCCCTCCTTCACGTTCTGGACGGCATCACTCGGCCTCTTCTCCCCGTCCTTGGCCTCTTAGCTCGCGTGGCTGCCCCATGGAAGAAGGGTTGTCGGCCGGCTGGCCAAATATTTGTCGTAATTACCCCGACGAGAAAGAGGTTTTCCTGTCCTCCGAATAATCGCATCCCGTCCTGCCCCGCGTGCTGGTGCACAAGCGGATTTTCCCCTTTCAACCCCGTAGATGCCATTATTGGGGGAGAAGGGAGGGGGGCTTCTTTCTCGTCGGACCGGAAGCAGCTTGCTACTTGCTACTGTCAACGGGACACGCCGATTTCCAAGATAGGAAAATACCCCCGGGCTTCGTGCACTCGACCACTTGGAATAATAACGTTATGCACATATTGTGCGCGATTGTTGGGGGATGCACTTTGTTGCGATTCAATCGCCTGCCTTTTGGAGGAAGTATGGTTTTATGTGGAAGCCATGGGGGTTGCTTAGAGTTGGAGGAGATTGAGTGTGGTGGCGGTGGCAATGCGTGGGAGGTGTTGGATAAATAGGAGGGGAGTTTGGAGGTACTTCAGGTCTTGGAGGTAGGGGTTGTGTTCTAGAGAAAGAAGGAAGGTACTGATTTCTATAATTCTAGAATATGTCAATTGTGTTCGATTGTGTATACATTAATCGAAACATAAATCCTACGGAAAGGAATATACAATTTTCTTAATAATCATGTGAGATGTAAATAAGACAGAAGAGTTTGAATACACGGAATTTATATACAAATTTAGAAAAATTATAACGATGGCTAATTTATTGTGATACATTTTTTTAACGATAAGGCTGGTCGCTTTGAATAGTCACTTGCTCACTAATTCTTAAATTTGAAACAGTACACCATCTCCTTCTAAATAATAATTGACAATCTAAAACAATGTCACCTATAATGACCGATCGGCCAAAAATACTGTCCAGCAATAGGAAAAAAATAAACTGGGTCATTTATCTGCGTATTTGAATGACTTTCATATTTATTTTATTACGAAGAAACCGAATCTGTCTTATAGTACATTTCAGTAGCTTGCCAAAGAATACATTTTCACCTTTTAAAACGTGTACCCAATTTTAATAAAACTGTTGTTTGCCTACCTCGAATAAACCTAACAATATCAACACGCGTGGAAACGGCTTAAAGCTGAATTCGCACTGTTCGAATTCGGCAATGACTCGCCTGAAGCCACGCGATAACTTTTAATTGTGTCCCCCCTTCCTCCCCACTCGATGAAAATATGTTCCACGGCGCACACAAGTGTTACAGCACACCCGACCAGTAAACTTGAAAACGAGTGGCTTCCTGGATCCCCGTGATGTACTCCCAAGATAAAATTCGATGGGTGCGAAGTGTCACGCCCATCGCGCGATTCGATCCGCGATGATGGTCACATTAATGGCGAACAGAGCAATTATCTCCGGCGCATCTGGTGGCGATACCGAGCAAACGGGGCGCCGTTTGCCTCGCGCGCTCGTGCGACGCGGGAATCATTATCACCGACTCTCCTCGACTAATTATCCCGCTCCGCAGGCACGCGTGTCGTCGATTCTCCCGGGCGTTCGTCATTTTCGCACACCTGTCGCGAATTTCTGCCGCGCAAGAGGAACACCACGCGTGGAACCTCTCCTCGTTGCACCGACAGGCATCGATGTCACCGAAATGAGCTTGAAAATCGGTATAATACTGTACGAAGCATTTCTAATAGCTAACCTTTAGCTATGGTAGAGGCAGCACACAGAGGCAACCGCCAAATGCAGAAGATTAAACTTATTACAGATTCCGCTGAACTTAACACTTAACCAGTGACGTCCCACTTTGTTACATAAACGGTGACGTGGAGTCTCACAGACCCCCTGTTAATAATTTGACAGTGTCTTGAATTTATTTTTAACAAAATACTGGGGGTATTAGTGACTTTATTACATATTTGAAAATATACTTTTGCACGTCTTCTTCGGAACCACTGACAGTTATCTTCATGACACAATATGGTCTGCATCAAGGTCGAATGAAAGGAAGGAAAATATAGGAAAAATAATCCTGCTAGATAATACTTTAGGAAAATACAATAAAAAAATCGATTCTTCGACTGCCTAGTCCCCTTAAGAGCCCACCTCGACCCGCATCCTAGCCACCCCTAACAGCTCATCCCCAAACACCTACAAACACACTCAATCCCGCTCACCCTGATTCACCCCAACTTGCCCAGCTCTAACCAGAGCCGCGCCCTCGCGATGCTATTAAACGTAGCTTGATCAAGCCACCAACATTCCCGCAATCATACAGAGAGGACAGCAAAGACCTATCCGAGCACAGTGTCGACTGTCATCGTGGCCGAATGAGGTGACCCGATCGCGGGATCGGCGAGCCTCCCGGCCGCGACAGTTAACGGTACACGAAGAAGAGGAGCCCCGGCTAACGTGGCGAGCCGAGGAGAGTCTGGATGACGACTCGGTGGAAATAGACGAGAGAAGGATGTAACCGCGTGGCACGTTTCTGGACAGAATAAAATCACAATAACCGCGCGCGAGGGGTGGGCGGGGTGGTGGAGGGAGGCAGGGAGATATGTATAGAGTTATTCGTTGGGCTGGCGAACACGCTCGGGATCGCCTCTTTGACGACACGCGCGATGCCGCGCGGTGATCCATCTTAACTGCCAACCCTTTGGCTCCGAGGCCCCTTGGATCGCCGTGGGATTGCAGCCAATGACTGCGATGCCACCGTCCGTTAGAGCTGTCCTCCTCGATCATCCTTCGATCACGCTGATCCCGGCCGACCAGAGTGCTCCCACTTGCACCACCATCCGCGCTCTCCACTTCGCGAACAGTCCATTTGGCCAGCCTCGGTCACCGAAGCTACTCCATCTCCAGGGAGTGTAGGTACGATCAGTTGGACGATCCGAGAAGACGAGCGCGCATTCCGGTGATCGAGGCTTGTCAGCTTAGAGTTGCGGAGTGGAGAGAGCCTATAGAGTAAGGACACTTGGATAATAGCGCTGAGAAGATGAGGGATAGGGTAAAGGACCCAGTTACTGACACCTGACCAATTACTGTCACCTTAAGCTATTTTAGTTAAAATAACGAATAAACAAACTATAGAATATTATCTATAGTATAGATTATAGGTTGAAATACATAATTCTTTTTGTGTATCACTTCACAACGTTTATTTATTCGTTATTTTAAGTAAAATAGCTTAAGGTGACAGTAATTGGTCAGGTGTCAGTAACTGGGTCCTTTAATCTAGGTGGCAGGGCCAATTCGCCTTCGCGAAGAGGAAGATATCTGGGAATATTTAGATGATACCTAGCTTCCTTCTCGATATCTGTGTTTACACGGAGAAATCTGAGGGACACGTGTTCCTTCCGCGCGTGCCCCGTGTGTCTTGTATATCGATGACGGCGGAAGACAGTTGACTCGCTCGTTATGGTAATACGCCGCGCGATTATCGATCTTCGTATCGTAATTAGCTGTCGAATCGCGCCGCCGTGGCGAAGGTAGAGCGAATTACGGTGTAGGGCGCGACAGAGGGTAGCTTTCCAGCAGAGGGTAGATACCAGGACGGTAACAGTTAATAATTGGTATAACGAGCGCTTCACACCCGGGCCGGTTTATCCACTCGGCCAATCTAGTTCGTGTCGTTGTTAATAACAACGTGTGTATCGGCGGTCTACGAGCACGCCGATCTACACACCGCTGGCTAGAAATCCCCGGCCGAGGCTCCCCCCTTCGCTCACCCCTCGAGCAACGAGCAGCCCCTATCCACATTGAATCGTCATCTGTTCGGTTACCGTAATGCCCCTTGATCGGTTTAATTGTCCTTCGGGCTTCGGCATGCAAATATCATTTTTCTATTTAGCATTTATCTAAAAAAATGCAATCATGCAATTTGAAATAATGCTCCGGGAGTATCGATGAAATATTAGATGAAGGTTTGGTAATAAAATCGTGATAATTATTGTGAAATTTTCGAGTTTTCTTGCTTATTTAGTGATATCCTCATTATCCTCTTCGTCGCGAATTTATTTTATCGCTAATAACGCGAGAAACGATGGCACTTCTCATTCGTTCCCACGAATATTAGGATTCAAAGGAATGGCCCTTATCGTCGCGAGATTTTCAGACTCTTCGCGCAGCGAAACACACGCGATGCAAATCACCGTGAAAACTATTCCCGATCGGCAGTCATCGAGGGGTGCTCGACTCGAAGAAAAGGAGTCGAAAGGGAGTCCCAGGGCCAACGTCATCGATACGTCCCCCGATCGATTCTCCCCGAGGTCATTGATACCCAATCATCCGTTCATGATCGGCTCATTGTCGGAAAACAGTTGACGCCGATTTTCTCACAGCCGTTACCGCAATCTCGAAAACTCACTCGCTCGCGAACGTTTAATGGCTTGGATTTATAAATTTTTCATGAGACGCCGACAGGAGTGTTCATTGTTAAAGGGAATAATACCAATTACTCTTGGGAATGTTAACAATTCTTGCTGGTTTCCTATACAGATTACAGCACGCTTAAAATTCATGGGATATTAATTCAAGGTTTAAATAAATCAAAGCCACGGTCCATTTGTCAGAAACATTCGAGCGGCGACCACTAATCGTCTGAAACAAATAGGATTATCTTTGTTATCCTTGAACGGTCCCCATGGTCGAGAAGATCTGACCGTTCGACGTGTTAATTAAGTAATGGATACCGATGATGCCGCCAGCCACCGGCCATTATATGTCAGCGATCCAGAAAAATACCGTGTGACATCTTCACTGGGCCAATTAAACGCCGCAGTCATTATTGGTAGCTAAATTGAATTAAATCAAGCTAATAAACGTCTCTGGACACCGCGCCTTTGATCCACCGATGTTGCTTTTCCTCACGCCAATTTACGCTGCTAAGCAGACACCCCTTTTTCCACCAAATTTCGTCGAAAGAAAAAAGGGAGCGTCAATTCGTCTGGCGGAGTTTCGATCTTTTTTTAAAGAAAAGTGCTCCGGGGAAGCTACAGTGGAATGTGTGGAATATAACTGAATGGTAATATACCTTTCATAAAATTCAACGTTGTTGATTATGATTACTCTGCGGAATGGGAAAAATAAATGAATTGCCTTCTGGCGGATCCCATCGAGACATTCAGAACAGTCGTTCACGTGGCTTCTCCGTGGTACATAGTTCGATTCGAATCGGGAGAAAACGCGAGAACGGAAACGGACATATTCGCCGCTTGAGCGAGAATCGATTAGGCAGGGGATAAAGGTAGGAATAAAGGGACGATTAGGCAGCGACCGACCTCGAGGACAGGGAGTCGGTTTTCGAGGGCATTCGGAATCGTTAGCGGAAGCCGTGTCCCGCGGTGCGCGATCAACAGGAATCCCAGCGCTCCGCAACAAGTGGCCCCCGAGGCCAAGGGTTCCTTTCACTTCCAGCAAATCGCTCGCCTCGAAATTCACCACCCCTCGGTATTTCCCACCCTCGTTCACAGGCGTCTCAACCGAGAACACCTCGGAAACTACCCGCTGGTATCTGGAAAATCCGCGCTCGAAGCTTTCAGTACAACATCTTGCTAAATATCTAATATCTAATTCTAATATCTAATAAATATCTAAATATCTATTAATCGCACGCGATATTCGAAGCGAATCGGTGAGCTGAACGCCATGCAGCCTCATTTTTATTATAATAATCTCTGAAGATTCTTATTTTAATGAAACTTCGCGCGAATGAGGAGAATATTTGAGTAGATACGCAAGGAGTAATTCTACTTTTCTATTTTTCTTTAATTCTACTTTCCGAAATAGTGAAAATCAGCGCGTTGTAATAGGCGACTGATCATCGCAAGAAAAATATGTTTTGAGCAGTAATTTCGTTAGTTATGAGTGACTGGATCGTGCGTAAGAGTGATCGATGAGAATCAGTAGCAAATTGTAATGTAATAGTGGCCGAGTGGCTGGCCTCTCGCTCGATCAATTTAGATAAGGGCGCTCGGGGGACGATTAATGACACAAGCAACGACTTTCTTGGCCTCGCAGCGACCCCGCCACGAAAATGTCAAATGCTACGAGATCTGACCCCGTGGATCCATTCACGTAATGGGAACCAACCTCCATTCATGACTCTCAAGCTGGTCCCGAACATCCTTCGCGGGCTCTCAAATTAGCGGGAGCGAGCACCGAGATTAATTTACGAGAAACTGTTTAAGACTCCACGTCTATGACGTTTGAAAACAATTCCAAGATTTTTTACAATCAACGTGGGTGATTTATTCAATCTGCTTTTTGTTAGAAGCAAGTAGGTGTCGCGAACGCTACAATATTGTGAGAATTTTAATTAACCAGTGAGAAAATAAAAGGTACATTCAGGCGATCGTTAACATTTTTTGTATTCTTGACGAAGTGTTTCCCTGCGAAACGATCTCGTTTGTCCGCTCGCCGAGAAACACGAACACAACAAGGGGCCCGGCCTGGGCGAGGGAAGTGCTTGAAAGGGAAGAGTTCACCAGGACGAATAGCAAAAGGCAACGGGACGATTAGTTCCGGTGGACGTTCGACTTTCCTGTCTTTATTCCAAAGGCGCATTCGTATGTAAATCCAGTTGAAACCGTGGCCGTGCCTCTCCCGCCAAGAAATGTCGCGCGATTGTGAGCGACGACGGAGATTGATGTCGAAATTGTCGTCGCCCGAGCTTCTAATGTTGTGATTTTCAACGTCGAGGCGGTGGAAAACACGTGACGCTGCGCGACTCTGTTATACTTATGAATTTTAAGGTGGAAGATGAAAAGCAAAATATCGAAATCATTGCCTCACATTGGTGATGGGGTGCAGCTTCAATTTTCACAGTTTTTGAGTTATCAGTTTTTGAGTCTATTTTATAGTTTGATGCAAATCCGATAACAAATGAGCAATTAATTGCAAATTTTAAACCTGCACCCATTACCCTGCTGCGAATCAGAGGCAGCTGCCGATTTGAAAAAATCTCCAAAAATAGAAATAAAGACTTATCAACACAATAAGCTACTAATTATTATGTGAAAATATATATTTTTCAATGTACTATTCTCTTTTCAATGTGAAGTCAAAGTAATACTTTTACAAACAGCGTTTTCTAATTTACTCAATTTTAGACAATAATTTTAAATAATTTTAAATAATAATTTTAAAGATAATTTTAAAGATAAATGCTGGTGAAGATATTATTGTCTAAATAATAAGGTTCTTTAAAGGACCGAACCTTAGCGCCGATAGCATTTATCTTTAAAATTAAAAATTATTTCGGTCGAAATTCTGAATCATTTTATTTAGACAATAATATCTTCACCCACTCGAAGAATTACTGCGCCGCGATCGATCGCCGTAGACACCCCCCATTTTCCAGTCGCAGAATCCGCTTTTTGCGCGGATTCCTTCCTCCCCAGTCTCCCCTGCGCGTTTCGCCACGGCAGAGCAAGAAAGAGCCGGGCAAATTAATATATCCGCTTTTTAATCCCAATGTAGAGGTTAATTCCAGCGAAGGGAGACGAGAAAGCGAGATAACGTGGGGGCCACGCGACAGGAAGACGGTCTTCTTCTCCGCCGAAAAAGTCCCCGCCAGCCTCCCTTCCACATCTCCTTGTTGTCTCCTCGAGAAGCCATGATAATCACGTAATAGCGCGAGCGATTAATCAATTAAAAACGACAAAAGTCACGACCCCCCCTCTGAATTCCGCGCGCGTTGCCACCAACTGGTTGTTTGTTGCCTCCCGTTCCCTTTTACGGCAACAAGGGTGACCAGGATTTTCCACGGCGGCCCGAGCCGACTCTTTTATTCCCTCCCAAACGAGAAGACTAATCTCATTAATTCTGAATATCCCTCGAATCGAATCAATTCCATATCGGACAGTTCGCCAATCATCTTTGCAAATATTTACGACGGTGGTTGCTATCGCCGGTGGATCTCGGGGCCGGGCTTCTCGGCGATCCCAGCCGCCTAATTCTCCACACCCTGGAGAAGCTTGTCTCCGGATGTCAGACAGTGCCGTCGGACGAGTCGCGAGGCAGTCGGAGAAATTGCCCCAGCGGGAGGGGAGGCTCTCTGTGATCCCGAAGACGTGATTTAAGGGAGACATTACTCGAATGAGTCAATTCTAGAGTGTTACCGCGGCAGGTCGTTCTAGATAGCAGGATTTCACTTCTAAATATTAATGTTGATGTGCGCCGGGGTTAGGAATTCGGAGGTGGGCGAGGAAATGACGAAAGCGCTCGCGTTTGTCGAGAGGGAGCAGGACGAAGGAGGGGTCCAGAGGATCCTCTGCCTCGAGTCCTCGCTTGCGGCCCCCTTCCCCGGTGAAAAAAAGAGGTTCCCCGTGGACGTTGAAGCACGCGCGAGCAAAACATTATAATCTAAGGTCATAAGAGCAGCGACGCCGGGAGGGGGTGCAGGAGGATTTATTTTATGGCATGTAATCCCCCGTGTCGAGGTGCGAAAGGCCTGTAACTCTTTTGTTGGCACCACGGGGTGTCCACGCTTCTAAAGCAACCGCTAACTAATTCCTCCCGTGAATGCCGAGGCCCTCCACCTTTAAGCCACGTTTCCAGCGCGCTACACCCCAACCACCGGGCTCCTCTTCGCCCCGCAACCGCGACAGTACGCACGCATGCCCTCGCGCAGCCAATTAAATAGGTAGTTCCGATTAAACGGGACGCGAGGCACCCGTGCCTGTTATGTATCTAAATATCTCATCGCGAATGCACGGTCCTGGTTGGATCCGAAAGTTCTACCTCGCCTGAACACTGTATTATATAGAGATCCCTGGTTAATCCAAATTGATCTACTTCTTTGGAAGCATCGCTGCTCCGAAATACAAAATTCAGTGTCACTTTCCGCTCCATTTAATTAATATAGAGAAAAATAGAGCACACTTAGGGGGTCAAGGGGCCTTAGCACCCCCCAAAGAAGGGATTTTTTAAGAAGAAAAGAAAACTTGATTTTAGTCTTTAAATCAATTTTTATAATAATAATAATAATAATAATTCGACTTTATTCACCACAAATTACATAAATGATGTGATAAATAGGCGAGATTCATACTTGCTGCTCTGCAACTAAATCCCAAACATAATCACCTTGCATTTGAAATTTAGGAGTTACCTACATTTCGAAAAGTATTTTTAGCTTCTCCTAGATGCAAATATTTAGGACCAATTTTTTTCCCCCATTGTGTGAGACAAGGATGACATTCTCCGTGACGAACGAAGGAGGGGGACGTAGCGCGCACGGGTCCCCGCGCGGAAAGCACGAGAGACGGCAGGGAGGGACGTTAACGAATTCGACAAGAACGAAGGCCATACAAATTTCCTCGGCGCGTACGCGTCGCCGGCCGGGCCCTATTAAGCCCGGAGACGCATTTTACGGAGGCCCTGCGGGCTTTGTTTGGACGCAGAAATTGCTGGAGGGGCGCCCACTCGCGAGACGCAGGAAACGCGGAGTACGAAGAGGACGCACGCGACGTCACTGGTAGCGATAACGCATCGCCTCGAATAGCGCGATACGCGCGCGCATTAGCGGAGAAGAGGATCGAGCGGGCCACGTATCCACGTCGCCGATGGCCAAGATAGCCACGCGCACACGCGCGTCTCGAGAATCAGACGCAGCAAAGTGGGCTTCTTCAATCCCCTCGGATACAATGTCCCCCGGCACGCACAGCGTCGCGCCAGCTCGCGTCTGCTTTCTCCTGTTTGGTCCTTTAGAAACCGTCAGTGATCTTCAAGTTTCGGAAGAAGCATGCATAGGTATGTTTTTTTTCTATTTCTAACGCAAGCCTAGAACTCGAAAAACACCAGGGAAATTAAAAAAAAAAATAATCTTGAGGGGAGCCGAGTTGAAGGGACACCTAAAAATATTTTTACCACAAATTTCAAGAATGAAATCCAGTTTTCTTTTCTTTCTACAAAGCCCCTTCTTCAAAGCGAAACCACGTCAAGATATAGTATTTCATAATTGAGGCAGTCAGAGCAAGAACGGACTAACCCACATTTTTTCGAAATTGAATTAGTAGCAATAACGTATTCCAATAGGCTCTACTAACTATATAAAATAGGAAAAAAAAATTTTGAATGTGGGTTGGTCCGTTCTTGCTCTGACTACCTCAATTCTTGCTTTTCATCTGACAGTAAAGACACCTATCTATTTTTCCTTTTTCTCTAGAAATCTAGAGGTCGCCGTAATAGAGCAGCAAGCGAATGGTCCAGCAGCGCAAACGGTTGCCGGGGTGGTCGAAAAAGCCCGGCGCGCAAGCAATTCCGTCGTTGCGCGGGTAATTTGGAGTCATTACGGGCCACGATCCGTGCAGACGCGAGGTCATCGAGGACCGAGCGGCGGGCACGCGCGGGGGCGAGTCCTATTGCTCACGATCAGCCGCGCAAAACTAATGCCCGAAAGTAATCCGTCCAGACGAAAGCTAAAGTCACCCTCTGGCCACGCTGGTACCGTAACTAATCGATCACGACGCAGCCGGTCCTTCACCCCTCTCGAATCGAATTCTAACCGAGTCGCCTTTCGCCTCCGCGTCGCTCGCCAGCGAATGCTCATTTTCTGCGACTCTCTCGAAGCAAAAAGCAAACATCTAAAAAAATTCCCCGCCGCGCTGATGCACAGTGATTACGCGATTATTACTCCGCAGTCCAGAAGCTTTCACTCTACGAAATGTTTGCCCAAAGGGTGGCTCTAATTACACATCGAATCCACCGTTATGGACGATGATTGTGGAAGCCCCAAGCGCGCGCTTTGAAATATGCGGCCGTTTGCAGAAAGGGAAGGCATTGGCAAACGAGCGCAAATAGAGCCGTGCGTGCTCCTGTTTAGTTGAGGAGACTGTCTAAAACGCATGACGAAACACGAATGACACGTGTCCCAGTGAAGCTACACTGCACCGTGAGTCACGTGTTACTAGGATACTTTCATGTACTGTATATCTACACGCACCGAGGATCCAGGGAATAACGAAGGGAACCCCCGAAAGAGAAAATAGTTGGAGATGCATTAGAGCAGAAGAGCCGAGGGCTTTCCCATGGTGACTTTAATTTCTCCCCTGTTGTTCTCCGCGGTACTGACCATTCGCTGCCTCCCTTCAGTGGCCAGCAGCGATTCGATTAGAAGCTTCTAGAGACCACGAATGAACGATGCGAAAATAATATCGCGGTGAGAAAGGTGTTCTCTGTGTCTTTATAATACAACTAAGGATTATGAATCGAGGATAGAGACTTGACAATTATTAACGCGATGAGGGTAGTTTAGTTAGCCGATCCACGAAAGGGGATGCGAGATGATGGGATCTCGGACGCCACCAGCGCGAAGGGACTTGAATCCACTGTTGGCTGGGTCGCGGAGGAACTTGAATCGATCGTTGGGGAGGGTCGCGACGGGATCGGGAAGCTGGTGGTTCGTGAATTTTCGCGAGTCGAAGCGTGGTCGGTTCCAATTGAATCGGTCAATTCTGGAGAGAAAAACGGTGGCATCCGGCGCGCGCTCCGGGGTCAAGTAGACGACCCCGTATCCTGGGTCTTGGTTAGACCCTTGCCTCATTGACGGCTGCGCCCACGGGTCAAACTCCTTGACTCGCGACCGCCACCAGCTGCCCCCTAGACAACTTGACAATTATTCTTGTCGTGGCTTACGCGTATGTCGTGCGTCCAGCCGTGTAGTGCGTGGCTCCATTCATGAATCCTACGATTCCGAGAACCACGGCCCGGCGATGCCTCAATGAATGACATACCGTGACTTCGCGCTCGGGCGCAACCTCTGGCGATTCACCGCGCAGCAATTGGAGGCTCATCGGCTACTTGGAAACCAGCTGGACCTAGTCACGAGAAGATTTCCTGCCGCGGTTTAGTCGGTACCTGAGACAAGGGCTGTGGTTGGAAGTAAATAGTTAAGTCTTGACAAATGTCTAAGGGGTACCATTTTTAGTGGACAAAGCTTTTCAAAGATGCCTTCCTTAATTTACAAGTTTCTTTTAAAAAATACAATGAAAACATGACAGTGCAAAGGTTAATCAATTCCTAAGGTATTAATCAACCATCTGGAATTTTTGTGACAATTTTCTTCACTGTTTAGCCTTTCCCTACACGAGATTTGAAAAACTTTGACCTATTTTAATTTTAATTTTATAACTATACTAGCGTTACTACTCGGCTTCACCCGCAATTTAGATCCTGATTTTATAAAAAAAATTTTTAGTTTTTTTGTGAAAATGGTCAGATTCATCTGGATTAATCAGGTATAATGAACTGAGGCACATTTCGTGGTCCCAGAGTTTATCGTTCGAAAGTCTTTAGGCGACAGACAAACACAGAAACACATATCATTTCCCCACGAGAATAGATGTTAAATTAAAAGTTAAATAATTGAAGAACTACCGAAACAATTTAAAATCCGGCCGGTTGATTAAACAGAATTTTCAGTTCCCCCAATTTTC
The DNA here is from genome assembly GCA_929113495.1 of Andrena minutula. Classification (NCBI taxonomy): domain Eukaryota; kingdom Metazoa; phylum Arthropoda; class Insecta; order Hymenoptera; family Andrenidae; genus Andrena; species Andrena minutula. The sequence goes on along the minus strand of OV815996.1, from coordinate 4,283,319 downwards.
AAAGACTCGCGCTTATTTTTAATGTTACCCATCATGTTCATCCTCAAAGGGATATAAATTAATTATTCCCCTATAAGGGAAAAAAAGGGAGAGTGTATCCCGATCGTGACCAAGGGTGGAGAATTTGCTTTTGCGGCTCGCATTAACGGTCGATTTGTTGCACAGCCACGTCCCTCGAGGGGGTGAGATCGCGGGAACGTGTCTGCGCGCTCGATGACGTTAACCCGTTGCCCATTTGGGCAGCTTCCGCGGCCCTTTAAAACAAACAGAACGTCGCCCGGGGAACAAAGGTCGCCGAGTAGCGGAAAAATAAAAACGATGAGAGAAAGACGGAGCGAGTAGGGTGGCTCTGGCGAAGATTTATCGGATCCAAAGCCCGACTCGATTTTATAAGTGGCGCGGCATTATACCATACGCGAGTGGCGCAGCTGTGGGACAAAAAACTACCCCTATTATTTTTGCTGGGTCTTACGCGACCTTGTTAAAGGAAGGGGATGGCTGAGAGCACTGTGGATATTGTTGTTGTACTAACAATTACGCGCAATCCAACGAATGGCATTGAAATGAACAAGCTCCTTCAGAGAAAGGATCACCACTATTCTCTAATAATAGCGTTTTACGTGCTTCACTTTCGTTGCCGCGAAAAATTCTAGAAACGCTCTCCGCTGGCAACTATGCGCGTGTTTGGCTGGTTAATCATCCCGTTAGTCTGATTAAATTAGGCGAACATCGTTAGTCATCGATCGGGAGAATCAGTTCATATACCTACTCTATGGTAAAGGACCCAATTACTGGCAGCCAACCCAATTACTGTCACCTTAAGCTATTTTAATTTTTACTTTAACGTTTATTTATTCGTTATTTTAAGTAAAATAACTTAAGGTGACAGTAATTGAGTTGACTGCCAGTAATTGGGTACTTTACCCTATACGTTGCACCAAGTATTAACGATTCTAAAAAATGACAGAAATTCTGAGGGTGGATATAAAAACGTTCAGAGTCCTTCGCAATCAGATTCCTCTGGTTGCGCCGCGGAATCCCGCGCGACCCCCCAAGCAGATCCAGCCGATGGGCGAAGGTGAGAGGGGGATCCGCGGGGGAGGAAAAAATGGTCGGAGTGTGCAGTGGGTGGCACGCGCCCAGTGCCGTAACTTTAATATATAAAACGCTTAACAGGCTCGGTGTAACACGAGACACACCGGAAGGGACGTCAGCCGAGTGTCACTCAGTCATTCAGTCGGCTACGCTCGCTTCGTGCTCTCCCTCTCGTTCTCTCCCTCCGCCACCCCCCCCCCCCCCTCGCGGTAAGTGTTCGCGCGCGCGCGCACGCGCACTCCTATTCCGTCGGATGAGATCGAGTTCCGAGCGATAAGAGGCGAGGGGAGGAGCAGACACGAGCCTTATCTATGCGCGTGTTAATTCACTCTGCCCGCCGCCCCTCGATCCTTCCTTTCACCCGCGAAGCACACTCCCCCTTTCGCGGAGACTAACGTATCCTTGGTATCCTAACCAGCGACTCATTTCGCGGGAACCGGACGAAGAAGTGTGTTGGTCGCGATTGTGAAAGGATGAACGGGATAGATTGACACGAAGTCGTGTGATAAGCGAGGAGAGAGCAATCCGATCGATGTGGTACTCGAGGGAAGGAATCGTGGTCGCGTTGTTAGTGGAGGGAGTGGATGGAGGGGCGGGTAAATGTTACGAGAGACTCGAGTGCCGCTGCACCGTCAGTTTAAATGGTCGTTTGTCAGAAGCGCCGGGAGACAGAAAGGGAGAAAGTGTCGATACAAAGACACCAGCCTTGATTGCACTTTAATTCACCTTCTCTCGTTCCTCCTTCGCCGCCTCCCCCCGCTGCTCTATTCCACGCTCGAGCACGAACGGGTCAGACGTTTAAGCAGGAAGTGCAACCCCTCCCTCCCTCTGAGAGCGAGGAGGGGTCTCCGCTTTCATTGCTGCGAGAAAACTCTTTATCGTCTCGTTTGGTGCACTTAAATGTGCCCTGCGACCATACAGATTCGGCGTTTTCATTAGGGGAGGAAGCGTGCTTGCCTGTGGAGGGAGGTTGACGATGTCGGCGCTGCTACCCCTCCTCCTCTGTCCAGTGTTTTGCCGAGTTGTTGATTAGCACGTTAAAGATCGCAGTGATCTAATGTAGCGTTCGGACGCTCGCGTCATTTGGACTCCGAAAAGCATAATGAAACGGGAGAGAACGGAAGCCTGTCGTTGCACAAACAACCCTCTGTTGATCTATTGCGCGAAGCAATTAACCCCTCGCGTTTGTCGGCTCCTTGTATGGTTTCCCTTCCATTCGTCATTTCGAACACCTCCGAATTCTGGTTCCAAGGGCAGAAAATGGGGAGAAGGGGACTTTGTAGGGTGAAGTTTCGTTCAGCTTCCTTCGCGATTTTTGTTAATAAATAAAGCAGAGTGTTTATGTTTTATTTATTTATTGCCTAAGAATTTTCGAACGGTGAACTCTTTGATCACGAAATGTGCCTCAGGCGATTTCTTACCCCCTCCCTCCCCCAGTATAAGAATTCGTAAGATTTGATATTGCAACCCCCTTTTTATGTAATATTTTTTACATTGAATTTCTTTAGTTATTAAAATTCTTTTAAAGGTTTATATAATTCATTTAACGCGGTTTTGGAAAATTTGAACTAGAACAACTTTTCTGGAACATTAATGATAGAATTTGTATTTATTGAAAATTAGGTTAAAAAATATTACGTAAGACGCTATCTGACTCATCCCTCCCTCTTGTAAGAAAACGTAAGAAATCCGCGACCCTCTTCCCCACAAAAAAGCCTTACGTAATTTAAGGACGAATCCCTAATCCAGATGAATGTGACAATTTTCAGAAAAATAAAACTAAAAAAGGGAAAAATTATAGAGTCAGAATCTAAATTACGGTCGAAGCGAAGTAGTAAAGCTAGTTAAGGAGTCATGCCTAATTAGTAAACGAAAAAGTACATGATTTTCGAGAATTTTTTGTGAAAAATATGATCCTTACAACTATTTGACTCTTATTAGTTAATTTTTAAATATTTTCTTATAACAAAATTACTGATAATTTCTGAATATACGAACCTTTAAAATAAGTAGATACTTGCAAAAAATATACATTAAATTTTCCACAAAAAATTCCCCAAAATCACATATTTTTTTGACCGCCAACCACTTAGCCATGCCCCCTTAAAGACAACCAAGTTCCTCAAGCCTTTAAATCTGAAATTCCTCAAGCTTCAAGAAAAGGACCAAAAGAAAACAATTCCTACCGCAATTTTCCACTAGATATACCCTAGTCTCTGTATCTCGCTATTTCGCGGCGCGCACTAGAAGAAGCTTTCTACGTGAATTCTGAAGAAACAATTACCGTCCTAAACGAAGCTAATTGAAGCCATTCAAGATCATGGCGAGCGTGTCGGTGTCGGCCGAGGCGCTGCAGAAGAAGAGGACGGGAGGACAACAGTGTAAACCCCGTTTCGCCGAGTTTACCCGTCGTGTAAACGAGCGACTGCTCGTTTCCACCTAATAAAACCGAATGAAGCGCCTACCGCTGTCTTCCTCTTTCCCGAGGCTTGCGCCGCCCTCTCCGTCTCCGAGGCTTCGCGACACGACGCGTTTCCGGTCGCCGCGTCTCCGTTCATCCCTTCCTCCTTCCAAACCCCTTCTCCATCTTCTCAATCCCTATCCTCAGCATCCGACGCCTATCGCTCTCGCCGCGCGTTCTTTTCCATCAGTTTTACCATAAATCTGGCTCGATGCGATCCTCGAAAGCACTTCGAGTTCCTTGACCCTTGAACGGCGGCAACCGCTGCGGACTCCTGTTCCCTCGCGCAGATAACGCGATACGTTACAACGAGTTTGATTTATTGCAACACAGAGCCGTTAAAATGCAAGCAGCTAATTAGGTGTGTTCGTTACTTCGTCTTACTTTAAACTCTCTACCCCGGCAACTAACTACCAATAGCTACCGATCTTGTAAATCCCAAAACACCGGGGTGACTCCTTCATTCCCCCGCAATCACATTCCTCACTTCCTGACTCCAACGGCAAAGAACACCGCCGCCAGCATGCCCCATCGATGGACCATTCGCCTTCACCCCTCTTTACTCACCGACGTTCGTTCCCCCGACCACGCGCTCTCCTCTCCACCCTCGTTTTCGTCCCCCACCGACGCTCGAAGACATGCGAGCCGCCGCTCATTCATTCGGCCATTCGACGGCCGTTTCATTCATTCATTCGTTTAACACTTTTGTGCTACACGAAGATACGGGCCTTCTGTCGCCGTCGGTACGCGCCTGGGAACCTCTTAACTGTTTTGTATAACGTGATTAGTTTCAATCCCAGCCTCTCCTCTTCCTGCCGCATCCGGATCTCCAGCATGCTTCATTTAGATCCTTATCGCCGAGAGACTAAGATTCGTAAATCCCATGATTCTAGCCCCCCTGGAGTGTTTCACTGTCATCAATGGCTGAGAAAAATTCCCAACGGTCTTTATGTTATATTTAAGAGACTTTTGGAAAGTAGATCAATTGATTCATCTATAAACTGGAGTGCGCGCCTGAAATGGTGATTTGCCAGGATCGAGGAGGCAGGATCGCTGCGAATGTGGGCGTCCCAGCGAGCGAAGGCGACGCGACCGAAAGCCCGCAAACTGGTTCGCTCCAGACAAGCAATCGCCAGCACGTAATTGCTACCAACTATGCGGAGGTGGCGAGGAATGGCACTGTTGGCGGCACCAGCCAAGGCGTCTCCTCTTAACCCTTCTTCCTCGCTGAAATAAATTATCCGAGCGGTCTTGCGACAGCGCGCACGTACACGTCCTCCTCTCCGCCATAGGTGTGCCGCACGCTCTGTCTTACGTCATGCGCGCCGGCGAACGCGTGCCTGCCGAGCTGCTGCGCTTAAGCTTCAACACCATCCTTGAATCTTCCGCGAAATTGGCCGCAATCAAAGTGCCACGTCAACATATCCTACGCGCCTCTAAGTAGCTATCGAGCGCTGTGCCGTCCCTGCGTCACGAAAACCGAGCGCAACTTCCGGCGGCTCTCTGCTACGCGCCAGGAGGATCGATGAGTAAGTAACCTCTGTTCTCGATTCGCGGGCAACGCGGAGAGAGCGCGGCTGCAACTGGACTGCGCGCCGCGACTGACACTCGCCTCGCGCTAACAGCCCGAGATTTCTTTGTAACCATGGCCGTTCGATATTAAGGGAGACAGCGGTTACAGCTGTGAGTGAACACTGATTGTTGGAGCAAGGATTCCGCGAGAGTTATTTCCAAAGTGGTCAGTGATCGATTGCGTGGTGGATAGTAGAGTACTTGTTGCGTAGTTCGGATGGATATTAAGTGGGAATTAATTAGAGGATAAGTGTCAATAATGGGGAGCTCTCGTTTAAAGGAGATCGATAATAGGTATCCTTGATAATCACAGTACTATTTCTCGCACAGTTTCACTATCCGTAGGTTCCTTCTTTTGATAAGGATGCTTCTATAGAGAAGCCGAGAGGAAACCTGGCGCGAAACGTTGCTGCCGAGGGGATGAAGATCGCAGGAAGCGTCGAGGCTCGCCCCGAGCTAACCGCAAATCAACCATCGTCGCGCTGCAGACGCATCCCCATAGGCTGAAGATCCGCCCGGCAGCCCTCCTCGACCCCTCGTCACCCCCATTGGGACAGCCACCGCAGCGGGGATGAGAGAACCCTCTGCAGAAAACCAGTCCGTTCTTTTCTAAGCCGTAAACGTCCCTGTCTGAGCGCTGGGGGAGGTGGGGCGCAACGATCCCCGCAGAAGGGGGTTGCGTGTGTGCGCCTATGGGTGAAAATAATGTAACACGCTGCCATTGAAATCCATTGACACCGCCACCCTAAGCGGGGCGCACATGCTCCTCGCGAGACCGTTCTTCTCTGTTTGCGAAAATTTCCACGGAGAGGAGGACGCTGTTCTCTGTGGCGACTGACTTCTGCGTGGTCGCAAAATGGCGCTGTCAAAATAACCGTGGGCAGAATCGAGGCCGCTGCGCTTGCTTGGCTGGGGTTCTTGGGTATTGGCACTCTGAGAGGCGCGGCATTCGGATGAATGCCTCTTTCATTGAATTTTGGAAAAGTGTAAGGGAGAGGCGGAGGAAGTGCGACGTTTTGGAAACAGAATCTACTGCCGGGGGATACTGGGTTTATGTAAAACTAGGGCGAGAAACTTTGAGCGCGTGAAATTGGGGAAGGTTCGAACATTGAGGCTTGAGACAATTTTAAAAATAATTCACTTTTATTTTGTATAGCGAATTAAGAATAACTCGTAATATGTGAGTTGGCATAGATATTAAATTAATTTTTAAATTGACTCGACTCTTTTAACTTAAAATATTTAATTATATTTCGCGTAAAAAAAAGTGGAACTCATTTGTGGGGCTCCAAATCTCCAAATCTGTTCGCAGATGATTAGACAAAATCATTCAACGAATACCTACGAATAGTTTCTTTTGAAAACTTGTCGGTGCCACTCGAGGCGCAAAAATTAACGCTGGCAGGGATTTGTATAGCGGCCTACTTGATTTTCATGCAAAGCTTGAGGAATATTCTTAATGAATATGCTCTTCTTTGGATGCTGATGTGTAATTCAGCATCCAAGTGGCGGGTTGCGATTGCTCGCAAGTGATAGCATTGTTATCTACGCGGATTTTAGATGTTTAGGATGTATGATGACTGGTAAGAGTGGTTCAATCTTAAAATGTGTCTCGTTGCCTTACGCATCACGCGGCAATCATATGGCATTAGTAAAACGGCAGCGCAAGGGCTCTGAAAGACATCGCGGTAACCCTAGCACAGCTCGAGTCTGCGAATAACGCTGACGACATCGACAATAATGTAATAGCGCAAAGTAATTCAGCGAGTTACCGACTACTTACTAAAATGCCAGGAACACTTACGATCTTTACGCGTTTCGCAGGCCCCACTTCGTGTTCCATCGGCATCGGATCGGTGCTCACGCATGGCAAGGGTTAAATCGATTTTTAAGAAGGTTTATAAGAGCGAAAGTTATTCCGCGATAGAAATTCAACATCCGGTAGGCATTCCACTGTTTCCCCTTCGTTCTGAGGAAATTGGGAGCGAAGTAAGCGGAGAACGAAGGAGATACAGAGGAAGTATTCTACGCTGGTAGAAAATATTAACCCTCATCCGTCCCTCCTGTCAATTTGACACAGATTTTCTGTAATAGTGTAATTCTGGGTGAGATGGCCTTTCGAATGGACAGCAATGTCATTTTTTATTGAATGTATGATTATTTTTGTTAATTCCTATGTATATTATTTTTCATCTAAATGTACTTCCTTTTGCAAATATATTTTTGTCCTTTATAAATCCACTAAATTTACGGTGTATTGATTGTTTTAAAAAATGTGGATCATCTCTCCCCGACTACCCTAAGTTATATACTGTTCTGTTATTTTTTATTTTTATAAACAAGCAGTAGGTATATCCTGCGCATCGTTGTATTTTAAGCGAAAATTATGAAAAGTCTAAGTCGTAAATATTAACTCATCAATGTACCTTCTCATTTCATCAATCTTTCACCACCACGTCAATTTGACACCGAAGGACAGATTCAGTTCGTGAAACGAGAAACTTACGAGAGTTAAAAAAGAAGATATACATCGCACAATAATTCTAACTGCACCTACAATTTGTATACCAAGCTCTAATTCCGTTTAAATAAATAAATAATAATAATACGTAAAATTCTCATCCCTCCATTAAAAAATTTACTGCAGCTCTATCAAAACCCCGTCGATCCGACCTCCCGCTAACTCACTCGATGCTACTCCCAACGCGTTCCCCTATTTGCGCAGAGGTTAATGAAATCAGCCAGTGCGAATGTGAAGTTAGGTGGCCGCGAGAAGCGTGGCTGGAGTGCGAAGGGTTAAAGAACGATTCGGCGCGGCTCGGATAGAGAAGAATACCTATCGCGCATAGACGAAGAAGCCAACACTCGCATAGACCACTCGCCACTTGGAGCAATTGACCAGGCAAGTGTTTATCGTCCCCTTCGGCTACGTGATGCTATGCACAATATTCGTTTGGTCGCTTCATGTACGTCCCTGTCAGCTGTTATCGGTCGACCGATAACGCGCGCCGGCAGCAGGCCTCGTACGTTCCCGTAATTACGAGCGGGATTCGCGATCCGTGACCGTCACGTACACCATCGGCAAATCGAGCACCTGAATCGAGAATGATATGTACGTCCGATGGGAAATCGTCGGACCCCGTTTAACCGAACGCCTGCTCGACTCCGGAGACATTCAGCGTTGCGCGCCTGTACACACGTCATTCGACGATTTAATTTGAATACAGCGAAATCATCGGCAGGTAATTAGAAGATAACAACCTTGTTGCTTACAGCTTGAAGTTTCATAGCGCGTATTATGTAGCACACTTCTGTGCGGATACTTTGTATACTGAATCAAAAGTGCGTCAAGTAAACGGAGGTATGAAAAGCTGACTTTATCGGGTGAGAGATGCAAAAGGAGAGTTGGAAGTAGGAGTAGAAATTGAGAAAGGGGACGTGTTAGGGTAATTCTACTTGGAATTCTGTTTTTGAAACTGTCAATATTTTAATATACCTACTTAGTGAGGATTAGGAATGAGTGTATTATGTAGCGACGGTGGAGCGTGTGTGTGTGAATTTACGGTATTCATGAAATAAAGAATTGTTGGTAATAGTTGGAGGGTAAGGGGAGAAGCAGGGAATGTCACAGATCAGCTTTATCGAGGAAATTAAGTTTTAATGATTTAATCTTCCAGTAAAGAAGGTGATAAATTGAATTTAATTTTCTTGCTTTACCTTAGCTTATTCTTAGGGAAACAGTGAGGTCATTCCGTAGGTATTTTATTCCAGTACAGAGGGAACATTTCCTGTTTTTAATCAATAGCTACCTATACCAAATATTTAACGTTATTTCGCAGGAGTGTTTTAACTTTATAACTATTTTAAATTCGACAGTTCTGTAGTCCCAGTTGCAAATCACGAAAAATGGATATTTCTCATTTTTCCCCTTACCCTAACACTTATATCCCAAATAATGATCGACATACACGTTGCAGAGTTATATTCCCAGCCCGCAAATCAAATAAATCTATTCTGTTTGAAAAAAGAATGCACTCACGATTTGAAGAAGACGTCAAAGCCCTCGGCGACGATGCTCCCCACACGCGTTTCCAGGCATCCATTTCTTCACACGGCTGGTCGCGAGCGTAGACAACTTTTCCAAACAGCAACAGGCTAAAGTGGACAATTAACGCGTGGAATTATTAATTTGACACTGTACGAAGCTTGAAGGATCAAACGATCTTCGCGACACCCTCCCCCATGAGAATATTCGAATGGAATCGTTTAGCAAAGATGGGACTCGTTGGGATTTCGTTTCATGGACAAGGACTGGCTAACCGGAGCTTCTATAAACAGGCTACTCTCGCGTGCAGGCGATTCAGGAGCGTGCTGTTGCTCGGTACGAGCCGAGCCGCTCGATATTGGTATGATACATTGAGACAATGAGGCGTAAATAAGATAATGGCGTACGCTCGCGTATGTCCAACCTGATGGGGGAGGTTTAAGCGTTTGAAGGGCCGAGGAACGAACGGGCGAAAGAGAGAGGCGGCCGATTAGGATCGGTAGATGAGATTGTGACCCCCGCGGCCTCTCCACTCGCAGACGTGTTTCGCATTCTTATACCTTCGAGCGTACACCACTGGGGGGACGCATTCTTCTATCCAAAACACATCACTCTGCTCGTAGAATTTGTCGCGGAAAAATTCTGTTAAATTGGAGCCACGCGTCATTTAATGATTATTAAATGCTTGGACATCAAGGCCGTCACGCATTTTGCGAAGAGAAAAGTTTATAAACAATTGAAACCCATGAAGCACTGACAATTAATTAATTAGTCATCTCTTCGATTTATCAAAATACGCGACGGCTTTAATTAATATGCGTCAATACTTTAATTCGGTATTCGCTAAATACCAAATGTGTGCTTCTATCTTTATATATTAAATCAAATATGAAACTCTGGGATGCACGAAGGTTTCACGGCTACAAATTCTCACGACTCAAACCGAGGCTTTCACTAACAATAACTAGACACCTCACGCGATGTTATAAACACCATAAATTCGAAACTCAATTAATTAAAAATTAACGAAAGACTCTCAAAGACGCTACGTTGAAGGATTTCGTGGTAAGACACACGGCGGGGAGACTAAATATGAAAACGAACCTGGAATGTTTCCCTCATCCTTGGGAGCGAAGAGAAAGAAGAGAAGAATGGACCCGGGACGCATCTCCGTCGGTTTTATTCGACGGACGGTTCCCAAGGCGGTGGGATGGACTCGGTGAAACCAAAGGGCGAGAAGGCTCCTCGACGAAGGCCGCTGGAATATGGTTTATGGTTATATTGGAGCAGTAAAGCAATTCCTTATTTTTCCGAAACCTCGACCTCGACCCGCTCTCAGCCATTATCCGGTGACTTCGTCCCGGCGAGACTTTTATCCTGTGTTTTGACAGCCGGCGGGTTCTGCCTGTTACTTTTACGATCGACGCGCACGAAACTCGGACGAAAAGTACTGTGCCGTCGCCCCTCGCGTTAACGACTAAGCAAGAGATGAAGAGAGAGGAAGGTCGCTAGTGCGATACGCGAATCGAGGCCTCGGTTTTGTTTGTAAACAAACGAAGACGAGTATACCGAATCGAAGTGTACAAAGCGAACTCTCCCGAACCACGATTTCAGAGTTTACACACCACAGTGGAGTCAATATATCCAGCAAGCTTTGCAATTTTTTTTGAAATTAATATATTGTATCAAGTATCAAGAAATTTCTGCGAAATAATCGCACCTATGCGTTATTAGTAAGCGGAAGTGGGATGGAGGATGATTACAGGAGAAACGATTACGCAAAATATTTTTAAAAAAGTTTTGCACATTTATTCTCACGATCGTACACATGTGGCTGCATATGCACTCTCGCTTTTCTCCCCTATCATACATATATACATATACGATACTATTCTTCGACGAGTAACAGTTCCTATATACAATATTCGGTAAATGTCGACAATCCTCGACCACCAACGAACACGGATCATTTATCCGGGGGCCCCCGCGAATAAAATCGAACATTCGTCAGCGCGTAACGCTCAGCTCGGCAGCAGAATTGCTCCAAGCGCGGTGTTCTCGGATCGACGACAACGAGATCATCTAAAACTCGTCTATTTAGACGTATCATTTATATAACTCTCCTAAGCGACGGTTGTCCGCATTGATCCTCGCGAGTCAGCAATCGCGTTTTGGTATCATGAGGTTGCGCCGAGCGGGTGGGTAGGCCCGCTCGACTTAAAGCTATCGTTTACAACTGCGACGTAGGAAGATCGAAACGGAGACGAAGAGAGAAAGAAATAGAGTGACGAGAGAGATGAGTACAATGTCAACTCTCGCCGCGTACGCAATTCAACTGGGTTTGGAGTGAAGCGTTGCGGGTTTTGTACACCTTTGTTCGAAGCATGTACAGTCCTCTATTCCTATGCCCGCAGAGCGCGAGTCTACTGCGAGCTTCCCAACAACGCTCGTTCGCCGGGAGAGTAAATGTCCAAAAAGGTTTCTTTCTCTCACAGTGTCTATCAGATCCTTCAGCTCTGCCTGCCGGTGAGCACGGTGATGGGCTTGAGCAGCAGTTGCGGCGGGTTGTGCTGCATGGACCTGGTTTGCTGCATGATGGAATTGCAGATGTTGATTGGGGGTGAGTGGGGTGACATCGGCTCGGGGCTGCTTCCCGGGGAAGCTGTGGCCGAGCTCGGTTGACCCAGAAGTTGAGGCTGGTTGACGTGGTATCTCGCTGGTTGCGGGTTGTGCGCAAAAACCTGGTGTTGCTGATGAGCGGCCAGGGTCCTCAGAGTGGAGTAGAAGTCGTACGGGTTGTTGGACATGGGGATGCTGGCCGCGTAGCTGGCGGTTGTCGGCGGCTGCAGGAGTCTCTCCATGGAGAACGGTCCATGAGCCGGAGGAGCGGCGGTGGCCGGCAACGGCTGAGGCTTGCAGGGCAAGCTGTTGGCGGAGCTGCTGGCTGAACCGGGTAGCAAGCTGGCCGGGTAGCCGGCCGGCGTGGAGTACGGGCCGGCGGTCGGTGGATATCCAGCGGCTCGGTGCAGGTACGGAAGAGTGTACAGAGAAGTTGGCCAACCCGGCGGCGGGTACGGCGTAGGATAAAGACCGCCGAGGACGACGCTCCTCTTGAAAGCGGCTAGTCTCGATCTCGAGGCAGCGGTGGTCCTCCGGCGCAGCTTGCCGGTGGTGCCGCCGATGAACACGTCCTCGGAGCTCGGGTCCAGCATCCAGTAGTTACCCTTGCCGGGGTCGTCGTAGTGGCGTGGCACCTTCACGAAGCACTTGTTCAGCGAGAGATTGTGCCGGATGGAATTCTGCCAGCCCTGCTTGTTGTTCTCGTAGTACGGGAAATGACGCATGATGTACTCGTAGATCCCGTTCAGAGTCAGCCGTTTCTCAGCGCTCTGACGGATAGCCATCATGATCAGCGCGTTGTAGCTGTACGGCGGCTTCTCGCACTTCTTCTTCTCGTCGTTGACGCGATCCTTGACGCCCTTCTGCGCGACGGCGGCGGTCGTCGCGTTGATCGCGTTCGTAGAGCAGTCCAACGGGGGCGTGTCCGTGCCGCCGTCACCAGTCACGTCCAAGTCGCACGAGTCCTCGCTGTTGTCGTCGATCTGTGCGGCGTCCGGGGACACGGATCTGCTATCCGATGGCGCGGGTGTGACAGCACAGGCCTCCGGCACTATGTTGCGGATGCTGAAGTTGCTCTTCAGGACGACGTGTGGCGGCGGTGAGGCGGTCACCGTCTGCTGGTCGCTGGAACCCTCCATGTTCACCATCTCTCCAAATACCGATCGTCGCACTGATTGTGATGTATCGCGAAACGATAGAACACTGATCAGGATGATCGTCCTTAGAGCGCACAGGTTCAGAATAATCGTTTCACTTGCGTAAGAACGCGACACGACGGAACCGGGGAAACAACACCACCGATATAATTCGTGCACGGCAGAACTTTGCCTGCGAAACGTCTCTCAACTCTATTTCTCTATCTCACCTTGTCTGACTGGATATAGTTTCTAGTCACACAAGAATCACTGCTGCGATGTTGCTCCTACGGAGCTTCTTTCTCTATCTCGCCTTGTCTGACTGGATATAGTCTCTAGTCACACAAGAATCACTGCTGCGATGTTGCTCCTACGGAGCTTCTTCGCATATCTAACCTTTTCCCCGCTGCCGGGCGTATTTATACGGTCGCCGGAGGCCACGCCCAGCCTGCGCCACCGCCTGCGCAGCGTCGCACCGGTGACGACCAATCACGTGCGTCCTCGGTCGCCCTTCGCCGTCCGCTGACGGTATCCCCTCCACGGTGTTTTGCGACCAATGTTTGACAGCAAACAGTGCAAACAACCGGGAGGTTTCGACGGGGGCAGGGATTTTCGAACGTGGACGATCGTGACGGCGCGGATGGTGGGGAGCGCAGCCGCAAACTAAACTCGACCCCGCGAACACCGCGTACACAAACAAATCCAAACGAGATCGCTTCTCTACGCCCTCTCACCAGCGCGGGGCACGCAACCCTTCGCCCGGGGTGGCGGACTCCCACCCTTCTCTATGCAGGAATTACACGCGCAACCGAAACGGGAGGGGGGTAAATGCCCTTTTGTCGTGGAGTACGACGCTCGCTACAGATGCCTGATCGATCGACATCGCGAAATAGTTGAAATCGATCCCCTTCTGTTGGAGTTTTGTCACTACATCGAGGGGGTGAGGGGAGGGGGAACAGAGACTCGCGTATAGTTTGGGTATTAATGGAGGGTTGGTAAAATTCTTAGATACTTAATTCACGGGGTATTAATGGCGGGGGTGAGTGAATCTTTTCTGCATTGATTTATCTGTCGAGCTGTTTGATTTGTTGGGGAGACTAAGACGTTGAAGGGGTTGGTTTTTGTTGTATCGAGGATTACGTACGCTTTAGGGAGTGTGAATATTTTATTCGTTTTTATTCTGGTTGGTTGATGCGAAAGAATTCGAGGGAATGAGAATTATTTATTAGAGCTGTTCAAATATATAACCTGACGTTCCTGATGAGTGTCAAATGAGCTCGATTTTTGATCGAGCCGCTCGCTTTTTGATCGAGCCGCCCGATTCATTCGAGCCGCTCGCTTTTTTCGAGCGCTCGGCTCGGATCGGTTATTCGAACCTAGTATATCCCGGCTCGCTTGTTCCGAGTACTCGAACAGCTCTATTATTTATATAATACTTTGACTAAAAATGTACGTGGTGCTTAGACGCTTAAGCAGAGATAGATATTGGATCAATGAAAGGCGAAGAGGACATTGTAAATCTGGTAATACAGCCAGCGGTCGGCGCCGCAAGTGCGCGGACAATGGCCGACCTGGTAATTGGTAACAATGGAAACAGTACGTGGGGAAGTACAGGGTAGGGTTTACGGAAATTGCGTCCTTCCGAGAATTCATTTGAGAACCGTGCTTCAGAATTCCTCGGAAAACTGGGCCACACACTCTCGGGAAAGCGGGAGAATGGGCTTTATTATAATTTCGAATAATTACAGGAGATACCTGAAATTGCCCGACTAAACCTATTTTATTTAATCGTTACTTATTATTATTCACATTGTCAAACAATCATTGTCATCTCCAACTCTGCGAATATATAACTAAATAACAAATATCTCAAGATTTCTGCATCGAATTCGATTATCTACCTAAGCTAATTTATTTAGAACGTCGTACAGTTATTCCGACCGTCAAGAGAATATTGTTCGGATCACTTCTGTCCCGTTTTTAATCCAATTTAGCCCAGTGCACACGCACAAACCAACCCTTTCCCACGAAATCCAGTTCCCTGACTAAAGGGGTTGGTAATAAACAATGATTATCCAATAATAGGAAGCGGAGAGGCTTCGTAAACAGTTTGTTGCCAAACCATATGATCCCAAAATAGTGATCAAGGAAAGAACGACGAGGAGGAAAATGCTGCATCCATGAGACCATGAGTATTTATTGATAAATACTTTTAAATAAAATAATTACGATGCACGGTACTAGATGCAATCCTTAAAAGGAAAAAAGATTTTTTGAGAAACGTGTTATAGTTGTCGAGTAAAAAATTTCCAAAGACCACCCTGTTTTCGGCCTCCTGACTGACAAGGAAGGCTATGGGACCGTCCGCTCCGATTGTAATAAAGCTTTGCATATGTGTAGAACAGTGAAAGGTAAGAGGCACGTGTTTTCTTTATCGGCGGATACTCAACTTTAAGGGGTGAAATCACCCTCTGAACATTGACACCCTCGAAACTATCTTCAACAGTTTTACAATTTTTATAAAATCATTACCGCTGAAGTATTGTACATAAAAACCAGACAACTTTGTAATTTGAAGAATACTTTTATCTCTAATAATTTCCGAGATAGTTTCGAGGGTGTCAATCTTCAGAGGGAGATTTCACCCCTTAACGTTGAATATCCGCCGATAATAAAAACCACGTGTCTCTTACCTTTCATTGTTCTACAGCTGCAAAGTTTCATCGTACTCGGGAGCGGACGGTCCCATAGCCTTTATTGTGAGCTGACCCCTTAATTACACTCTCGCTCCCGGAACGTGAATTACGGTTTATCAGGTAGGCCACGAAATTTTCAGCGAGAGGACGCGGAAGGGTAGCGCGGCACGGGATAGTTAGCCGTGTCCGCGAAAATCCGATAAGCTTCTCCATGGGTTATTATTGTTTCCCGTTATTGTCGACTAATAGGATTAGCTCGCGAACGCCTCGGCGACGCGTATACCCATTCGCCACCTGCGACGTGCTGCAACTCCCCTTTTGTAAACCCATTGTTCTTCGAGAGTCTCCAGGTCAGAACTGCGGAAGAAAATGTTAATCCGCCCGCGATTCCCACTCGCTAATACACTCTAAATGGGGAAGATTTTATCCGGAGGGAAACCGAGGCGGATTGTAACAAAGAAATTTTCACGCTTATTTCTCCAAAGTGTCTTCCTGAATCGGGAAATCATTTGCGTGATTTACTACTTACATACGTGGCGAACTCATTAAGTGTAAGTAAGTGATAATATCTTGGACATTCAGGCATCTAGCTTCATCTTAACAAATCTGAACCTTTGTTACAATATTCCGAGTTCGGGGTAAAAAGTAACACCGTGTGAGGTAAATTGTAACACATCTGTACTTATTTAACTGTACCCCAGCGTCATTTTTGAGTTACCATTTTCGTATTTTTGAATCTTTTAACTTTTCAGTGATAATTGTACATTCGTAATACTTATACAGTCATGGTCTACTAGCCTTTCTCTAGAAATGTAAATTTTGATATCATAAAATTTGTAGTTGAAAATGAGCGATTTTCCATGGTTGCGGGAAGAACCGATTTTTAAATTTCTTTTTTATTTTCTTTTCTGCGTTAAATCCTCTTTGAAAGACGTGAAGGTGCGACATTTCATATCGACAAATGCTCTTGGGGTACAATACACCCCGTGTGACCACAAAGGGTTAAATACAAAAATGAACACAAATAAACATTTCTAAAATATATAAATGAAAGCATTGACAACTGGAGTCATTGCTTATTCATGTGATTCTTTGAAAATCATGCCTTCAAAATTTTTCTCTGCTTTTCAGATTCTCCATTGTTCTGCTCTTTCAGATTTGTCGTTCAGAAGAATTTACTTACCTATATTAAAATTTACAACGCCT
The DNA here is from genome assembly GCA_929113495.1 of Andrena minutula. NCBI lineage: Eukaryota > Metazoa > Arthropoda > Insecta > Hymenoptera > Andrenidae > Andrena > Andrena minutula. The sequence goes on along the minus strand of OV815996.1, from coordinate 4,266,489 downwards.
TACAACCTACCGCTTTCTCCCCTACAAAGCCCGAGAGATGCCGAGGGTACTTTTTACTATCCCTTCCCTGGAAGTCCACGCGTAGGGCAATAAACCCAACTCGCCCGATTAATTGTGCTACCTTTTATTGCACCTCCTGCATCCCACTCGTCCCAGGGTAAATATAATAATGTCCAGGGGATTACCGTTCGTTAGAGATAAGGGACTTATGTGGTTATTGTAACGGAATTAAGAAACGCAAGTGGCTGTCAAGTCACCTATTGTCTAAAGGGTGGATCGGTTGCTATTCAATTGAAGGGTTTTCGAGGAAGTGCCTACGCTCTGGCTTTACGCGTACGCACGGACAATTACTCAGGTAGCTATTGTCCTATTTAAATTGCAGTAGAAGGAACGAGAATTGCGGGCAGTGAAATGCAGAATATGGAGGTGGAGGATTAAGACTCGCCGAATGTGACGTGAACGTTTCATTTTATCTCCTTGCTATATTGATATCTATTCATCAGACCACCAGGAATTAACGTCGCGTTTAAAGCATCAATGCGGTTGCAGACAATCGCTAACGTGGCTCAATTGAATCGTCTGGATGAGATAATGGCCACCTGTGACTCTAATGCCCGGAGACGCGTCTAACCGTGGCCAGTCGGCTCGTTTGATCTGTGTGTGTGCGCCATTTTAACGGAGCTCGTTAATCCTGAAAAAAGGCACCGAGTGTCTCCTCGAAACAGAGTGTCTTGTAAGATCCTCATCTCTCGATGGGAAAACCCTTGGTGGTCGCCCAGGAAAAAAACCAGAACACCCTAAACGAGCTACCAGTCCCCGCCTCCCACCCAAAGAAACATATCTGGGGTCCCCTAAGATATTCGTAAACACACAAATATTATAAAATATCGTGCACTGCTGTCTGGAGGATTCCACTCTAAATTCTGTAATCAAGATTAATTGGAGAGTCCTCGTAGAAAACTGTAAGTGCCGAAAATGAAATTCTTCTGATAAGAGAACTCAAATCTTCTGATAAAAAAAAATTGTCTCAACTTTAGCACAGAGGTGGGTAAAAATTATTTGAAATAAAAATTTCGTACACAAATTTTTATTTCAAATAATTTTTACCCATCTCTGTGCCAAAGTTGAGAGAAATTTTTTTTTATCAGAAGATTTGAGTTCCCTGTATCATTTCTCTCAACTTTGGCACAGAGATGGGTAAAAATTATTTGAAATAAAAATTTGTGTACGAAATTTTTATTTCAAATAATTTTTACCCATCTCTGTGCCAAAGTTGAGAGAAATTCTTTTTATCAGAAGATTTGAGTTCTGAAAAATTTGTGTACGAAATTTTTATTTCAAATAATTTTTTCCCGATCTGCTTTGGTACTTGCAGTGTTTACAAGGACTCTTACTTACAAGTAATTTGACTGAATAAATCAATATAATACTAATTATTTTCATATCATACCAATAGATCAATACTTTCAGTTTATAGAAAAATCATTTTCAAGAAACATTCCTCCTCACATCTTTAATTTTATTACAATTATACCTTAAGTGACCGTCATTTTACCCTAAACAAGTAATCTAATTTTCCCTTTCGCATCCCAGAAACCCGAAGTCCCGCGACGTCAAGGGCCATTCCCGGAAAAGCGTGCCCCCGCCACAGGTCGCGCGAGAATAATCCAAGGAGTGACATCGGCGGTTTAGAAACGTCACTCTCGAATGCTCCGCAACGTGGGGACCTCGCGACAATAGACAAAAAGCTTGCCGATCGATCTATATGCCATCGTTTCCATACGACGAACACGTGGTCGAATGATCGCCGAGGATGCCGCTTGCGAGCCGTAGAGCAAAACGTCGGCCCCCGCTTTGTTGAGCAAATAGAGTCGTTTGTTGGTCCACTGTCGGTACCTGCGTCGTCGCGCCGGGCCCCGTGGACGGCGGCTGCGTGACAAGGGGATGAAGTAATGGGGGATGCAAGCGTCATGCGCCACGGAAAACCGATTTCCTCGGCCGCGCCGTGAAAAAGGGGACCCGGGGGACGGCCCCCGGCAGGCGGAAGACGTGAAACGCGCGGCTGGAAGTCGGCGTCCTGCAGCTTCCACGGGGACGTTTAGAGCCTGGCCCGATAATGACGCAATGAGTGGCCAGGCTACCCTCGATTCGCCACGGCAGCTCCTTTCGCAGCACCCGCCTGGCCGAGCATGCAACTGCTTCAGATCTTTTAGGATCCAATGACCATCTTCGTTTTCGAGGTTGTTCTAATATTCTGATTTTTTAAAAAGATATACAATGTTCTTTATAAAGTTGAGTTTCTATCTTCAATATTATTGCAATGATAGGTATTCTGCTGATTTAGTCTGGAATTTTTACGTTTAATTTCATCCGCAGTGTGATTCAATTGAGTGAGAGAAAGGTAACTACTATGTTCGTTTTGTATATCGCCAACAACGGGAAAGGGAAAAGGCGGCAAGTCACTCTAGCCCACCGGAGCCTGTGACGAATACGAATTTCTTCTACGATAATGAAGTAATGAACGTTCTGGGACCGAGGATTTGATACGGTTCGGGGCGGACCTGCGCCGAGAGATCGACCGCTAGCGAGGGCTTCGAGTACCGAGGGTCCGCGTTTCCGCGAACAAAACATCATAAAGCTCTGAGTCAAACATTACTGCCCCGTTAAAATCCTCGCGCGAGGCTTTGGGATTGAAAGGGACGATAATGCTCGGTAGCGGTTTTATTGGTGCCGGGATCGGTGCGCGCAACCGTCGGGGCGGATCGTGGGAGGTAACGGAGTCCGAGCGGTTCTCATTTGCGTGAACAGCGACCGGTAAACCCTAATCCACTTAAATTGACAATGTACCGGGCACTGGTTGTAAATTATCGGCCGCGACCTTTTACACAATGTCCCGAGCGGCCGAGTTGTTCCCCCGCCCGGTGCCTTTAATTGTCGCGAGTCACTCGAGCCCATCGTCCGCTGCGAAATGCAGGAGGAGGGAAAACACGAGATCGCGGCTACGGTGGGCGCAGGAGGGAGGATGCAACTAAATCTATGGTTCGCCACGGGGTGACGACGTTTTTCACGACGGGGGGTCGAGCGGCCCGTATAAAGATGTCCTCCCGGAGGGGCCCGGCGGACGCTCCTTCCGATGCCTCCTTTTTCGGCCAGCCAAGGGCCAGGAGCGTTCCTCGCGTTTGTCACGTGCCTGCTCCCTAGACGGTTTCTTTCGCCTGGCAATGGTACTTGTGAGGATTTCGGCGTTTGGGGGCCATTTTTAACTTGCATTTGAGTACTTTGGTGTTTCTTTAGGGTAGATGAAAGTCGTTTGGAAAGAACAGCGAGGTGTTTAATTTTTAAATTGAGTTATGGTATAGTGGCAAAATATACCCGCGCTTCGCTTCGGGCTTAAAAGATTTTGAGGAATCTGTGAAAATATATTTCACTTCTTTTTTATCAAACCCCTTAGGGGTTGGTTAGGGCAGAATTTTGAAATTGGTTTTTAGGCATTTATGTGGGTAACTTTTCGAAATAAAGACCAAGTTGATATCTAATCGGGTCTAAGAGATTTTGAGGAATCCATGAAAATATATTTCACTCTTTTTTTATCATCCCCTTAGGGGTTGCTTAGGGCAGAATCTTGAAATTAGTTTTTAGGCATTTATAAGGGGAACTTTTCGAAGTAAAAACAAAATTGATTTGTAGTGGGGCCTAAGAGATTTTGAGGAATCCGTGAAAATACATTTCACCCCTTTTCACCTCCTTGGCGATGGAATTTCCAAAGATCCATCCTTAGTTAGTGCCTACGTCATGAAAACAATATACCTACCTTCCAAATTGCACATTCCTAGATTAAACAGTTAGAGCTAAGTCTTGATGAGTCAGTCATCCAGTCAGGACTTCTTACCCTTAATTATTCAGCTATCTTTCCTTCCGAACAAACAAATCGTAGTTACCTACATAAAAACTCCTCCTCGCAATTAATGAAGCGTCTCCAAATTATCCCAGCTCCACTCGCAATCAGCTCGAACGAATGCCTACCTACTCGAGAGCAATTACTTACCCGCGACTACCCCCCCTTAAGCGTCCCGTACTTTCCCTTCTCCATGCGGGATGCGTCGATCGGCCAGCTATTTCCTGTACATTATGCATCACCCGACACGCCACGCTCGTCAGCGATATATGATTGCAGTACGAAGTAGGTACACGAACACCATTCAACGTTTCCCCCCTCAGAACGAAACCCGCCGAGTGGACGCGGCCGAGGCGTTTATTGTTTTCCGAGAAACGCATTGGCGAGCGGTCGCAGGTAATAGACCCTAGCCCCACATGCTCTCCCATTGAACCTAAAGGCACACCTTGCAAGCCGCGGTCAGTTTCTCGCGGATCAACCGCCTGATGTCGACAGGTCAATGCCGCTTAACTTTTTAAGCGGCGTAAATCGCATTACCGCGATCTCCGGCCTCAGTCCCGATCCCGCTTGACTTTCTCGTGAAATTTCACTCCTCTCCCATCCAGCAACGCGCCTCCCCGAGTCACCCTCTTTTTCCTCCCTCGCCCGAGATACTTCAACCCGTTCGCCCGGGGCGCAGGATCATCTCCGTGGAAAAAGAACCACGGAACGGTCAAAGATTAGCTGCTTCATCTTGTTCCCGGCCTTTATTCCTCGGCGGACGCGTCGCCCAGTGGAGGTCCCCTTAAGTCTCACCCGAGCCACGGATTTCGTCGACGCTTCGGAGATGATCCGTTTGACTTGCTGGCTGCTGAGCGCCGAGACACCGTGGAGATCGTGCCGCGCGCTGTCCGCGTACTTACACTAGTTTCAATGCTCCGGAGGCTGCGAGGCGACCAGCAAGCTAAGGCTGACTCGTGACTCACGGAGATTTACGCAGGGGTGACTTGACACCCCACCGGGTCATCCGGCTTGACTCTTTCGTCGGACTGATCGGGTAAAGCGGTGACAAGTGACGCTGAAGATCCCGTTGTTATCACAGCTTTATATGATAGGTAAAAGAAAATTGATAAACGCTTACGTAAATTCAGGGCCTGATTTAGGGGGTCGCGAGCAGGGCAACCACTTCAGAACGACAAGTTTAGGGGCTGCTAAATTGGTTAAACACTAATTCAAGAATATTAAATTTGTATGAAACAATAATCCTGTGTTAGTAAAAAATACCCACAAAAAATCATTCACTGTAGAAAATTATATTTCAAAATAATTATTTATAATGAAAAGAAGAAGTGGCAGAAGAGCAGAAGAGCTAGTCCAAATCCTGATTCTATTTTTCTCTTATCACTGTTAGAAGAATGCGAATGTGCTGTCCAACTGTCAGAAGCAGCCAAAAAACTCATGAATATTAAATTTTTTATGAAACAGTAACCCTGTGTTAGTAAAAACTACCCCCAAAAAATTGATTCACTGTAGAAAATTATATTTCAAAATAATTATTTATAATAAAGAGAAGAAGTGACAGAAGATCTAGCCCAGGCTCTGATTCTATTTTTCTCTTATCACTATTACAAGAACCGCGTTAACTTTAAGTGCAAATGTGCTGTCCAACTGTCCAAGAACGTCCCCACGTGTTTCTTCTTTCGGTTTAGACTCCTCCAGCCTTCGAAGGACTTTTGCTGCCAGCAGCAGCGAGCACCCTGCCAACCAAATTTCCTTTTCTCCAACTGTACACTCACCGTGCGCATTCATCGCTTCCCGAATTCCTCGGATTAGCCAGCCTCGTTCCTGCCACTGATCGGGATTAGTTTGTCCCCGAGAAGCTGTCGAACGCCGGCGCGGTACAAGTGATTTTTATAAAAATAATACCCCGAGGGGGGTCGCTGAATGCCACGGGGGTGGTCTGTTGTCCAGCCACTTTGGCTTGTCTTCTAAACACGGGGCGGCGTAGACCTTTGTCGGAATTAGGAAACTTTTATTCGCCCGAAGTCTCGAACGCGACTCGATTTCCACGAGGAACCCGCAAACCTTTCACCTCTGCCATGGGATAAGCTGGTTATGCCTTAAAGTCAGGATTTCCGCTTTTCAACCCTTCCGATGAATGCTTTCCCTCGATCCACTTGGCATGCAAATCGAATTAAGTCTTTGACACGTCAGCATTCACTGATACTTTCAGGATTTTCCCTTAATTTTCTTCCTTTTTCCTTCTATTTTTGTTGTTGTTGTTGCCTTTATTATTCACTGGAAGGAGCAAGGTTGTTATTGACACAGACGACGCCAGCCGTCGTCCGCTGGTTCCTTTCGAGTTTAGTCTGTGGGCCACACTAGACGCTTAGCCTTGATGAACTCTATTGGCAGACAAAGCACTTAAAACGAGTCTCGTTGAGGCTATAAAACGATTGATTCTAATGCAGCCAGCCGGCTTGGCGAAAGAAAGCCAATATTTGCACGCACAAAAGGTGGATCATAGAATGTCGTCCGACTAAATGATTCAATTCCGTCAACGTCCGGCAACACCACGTTTCAACGCGTCCACTTGGCCTCACATCATGATTTACACCAGAAATATCCGGATGGCCGGTTAATTTTTAACTCCCTAGCCTTTTACACTGAAAAAGAAAACATGACCACTCGAAGCGCTTTGTCTCTTTGAAAAAATCACCTTCCTGCCTTTTTCAAAATCACTAAACTCTAAAGTAAAACGAAGCTTTCTTAGAGATTTCAATTTTTTGCTCCTCCCGCTCGAAGATTGCGAGGTTATTACCGAAAATGGAGGCCTTGAGGATTTCTGCCGCCACGGCCATTACGCGAGGAACCGGAAACTCAAAGTATTTCTTCTAACGCAAGCCGGAGGCCCATCCTGATTCAGATGGGCTTATAAATTTTTTCCATTCCGCAAAGAGGACCAGAAACGTTGTAAATCTTGCGGCCAGGTTCTTCAGCAGCCGCAAGAGAAAACCACAGAGGATCGAGGATTATAAATATGTGACCGAGGGCGGCCATAGAGGAGCAACGGTTTTACGAAGTTACCTGAAAGCTGTAAGTGCGGAGCTGTCTTCCAACCCTCTATAAAATTCGTGAAACGAAAACGAATTTCAGCTCTTGTTCTCGAAACAGACACTTACCACCTCGGTAGAACTTTTATATAAGAAACAGGGGAGGATTTGAAAAGATGTTAGGCAACCCAAAAATTCAAAAAATTTTACAACTTTGTGTGCTAGTAGAACAGGTAATTCGTAAGATGAACCTATTTTTTGTTGGGGCCATAGTGCGGTTTTGGGGGTGAAAACACCCTTGAAAAAATGTCGATATGGAAGAGAAGCTCACAGAAAAGTTGCATATTTTTTATAACTATTTAGGAATCTGCATAAAAATAATTATATATCAAGAGAAGTTTCTCACTTTTTTAGTTACCCCCACCAGCAATTCTTAATTCAATAATTATTTCTACCCAGTTTCGTAGATTTCATCGCAAGAAGGGTAACAGACGCTTGTTAAGGGCGCCAAATCCCCAAATCAGTCTCTAATAAAAAATTCAGCAACAGTTTTTTGTTCTTCCTCCTGATACTATAACGAGGATTGAAAATAATATGCGTAAAATTCTTGTAGAGTCGTTACCACCCTTAGCAAAGCAAAGTCGTAGGGGATGGAACACCCAAGATACTATCTACAGAAATATCGCGACCGAGCATCAGCTTTTTTATGCTCGCGAAGCGAATATGAATCCGGATCAAGCTGCCCCGTTATAAGGTTTCGCCTTTCTCTTCTCGGAGGCGTCGGTAATTGGCGTTCGGTTACATCGATAAAAGGATAGCGTGACACGTTTCTTTCTGAATTTATGCCTATGTACATCGCCGCGTTTCTAACTGGTATCAATATTTATAGCGTGCCATTAATTCTGGAATGGATCAGGCCTGACTCCCGATACCAGAAACTCCCCTTCGATCGATACGGCAGCTCGAGGGTGAGCCTCCTAGGACGACGAGTCCAAGGAATATTTTATTTCCAACTCCTTTTTAATTGTTCATATGTAGATTCGTCATTTATTATATTCCGCGAATCTCTTCTTTTTTTAATTTAGTTATTTTAATTCGCATCAATCTGTATATTTAATATAAATCTCAGTAACTATTTTATCTTCTTTGGTCGGATTTTTTCGTATACGGTGGTCAGTCTTAAAGATTTCAGCTGAGAATTTGTTGCAGAAGAGAACAATATATTAGAGGTGTTTTCAAAAAAGTTGTTTTTTTTTTAATACAAGGATTTAGTTTCCATTCCTTGTTCCAGTGCGTAAATCTTGTTAGAGATGTTTACCCATTAATAGCAAGTAACTCTATCCAGAAGCGATTGCTGCCGCGTGACAGTTCCCTCTATTCGAAGCCGAACAAAGAGAAGTCTGTGCAAGTATCTGTGAGCCGCTGCGTAATCCGCGGGATGATCTAGAGATCAAAACGAAAACTGAACGTTTTTACGATCGCGCTGGGTACACGGTGTTTTTCTGACTACCGAAAACTTCTGGACAGCCTCGTAATCCGATATCGCGCGCAAACGGCAGATGATATCTCAGAAGATACAGTTCTGCTTTTCTTCATATCCCAGGCACAATGGCTTCTTTGTCTGTAATCCGATCATTTCCTTACACACGGATCCTGGAGGCGCGCCGAAAAGAAGCGCGCCCCCGCCGGCGACTGCTCTCTTCCCGTGCCCAGCTATTGTCTACTTCGAAATACCAGCGATTTTAGCAAGTTTTGCAACTTCGTCTGAGTACAGATATCGTTAACTGAGGCAAATATTCTGGGAGTCGAGAATTAGGGGGCGGGGAGGGTTAACCCTTCAATGAAACTCAGGCATCGATGACCCCTCGTCCATTCTTCTACCCCCAATGTAGTACTCCTTTACCCTTAAAAATTTTCTTAGGATCCAAAAATTCACGTCTTCCAATCATCTCCAAGAAATATTAAAATTGCCCTTTTTTAATTCTGAATTTAATCTTGGGGGAGTCGAATTGGAGAGATAAAATATTTCTTACAAATATTATAAAAATATATAATATTAAAATGTAGATTATAGAAATTTATTTAAAGAATAAAATCGTTTTATTTTCTTTTTACAAAGCTCTGGTATTTCTTCAGCCATGATTACAGTAATCTCCTTTTTTCTGTGAGGGTGTCAGAGCCCCTTGATTCATAAATATTAGAACGCCTACTCTGCCTGGAATAATTCTGAAAACCGTTGCAAATTTATGGAATATCTCTAACAAATTTCACTCCATTTGGTATGTTAAATTAAAAACAGTAATTATTCTATTCGACACCATCGCAGTTTCTCCAACTACAGCAGGTGTACTAATTCTCATAGACAGCAGTGTAGCTACCCACGGCCTAGCGCTCTCGTCAGTTTCATCGCCCATTCACTTTGCATGGTTGATTTAAGAATGGCTGTCCAGCGACAGATCCAGGTTGCCCAGGGAAGGACTCACTCCCGGAGGCGTGAATACAGAGATGATTGGATAAAGAGGAAGCCTCCTGCGACGCTTTGTGCCGATTCCCAGCTTCTGAAGTTACCAGGACGAGCCGCCACAATGACCCACTCGGCGAATACGCTGCGCGTTACACGCTCTCGTCCTGCTGCGGATCTTGCACGGAGGGGACCATGGCCGCGCGTCTTTTCTCGGCTAGAATGAGCCCTCAATAGGGAACGAATGGCAGCGACGACGAACGGAAGGCTGAGTCGTTAAACTCGCACCTCTTTCGAATATGTGCTGACTTACGGGCGATCCTCGTGGACCACGAATAGAGGCTGTAAGAGGTATTAGGTCTCATTGTTGCAAACCCTTGTTCGAGACGCGATGACGAATGGTCCGGTGCCATCCTGCGCTCGATCCTTGGGCGCGTGACACGCGGAAATTCGTTTCCTTCAAGGTACAACAGTATTTTGGCCCATCATCTTCTGGCTGGCTTGTTTCTAACCGTGAAATTTGATTGTGCTGGCGTGTTCCTTGGCCGGTTGATGCGGGTGGTCTTCATTCGAATTATAGACATTAAGAAAAAATGAACAAAAGTGTTTAATGAAAGTAGAAAAGTAGTTAGAGTATTTTTTTTGCTGTCTTTGAGCTTTCGCCACTTTTCAGGCAGTGGGGCTCTCAGGATTTAATCTTGAGTAGAGCCGAGTGGTGGGTAAAAAATATTTTTACTAGAAATTCAATGAAATTCATTAGGTGATTAGAATAATTTATTTTTCGCGAAATTGATGGTAATAGCTTACGGCGTCAGGATTCAAAGAAAGCAATTCTTGAGACGAGTGTATGGAACATAACAAAGTAGCTTTCCCCTTCACATCGTTGCCGTCCAAAGTTCTACAGTAGCCAGCCACGGAAAGTGAGTCGAGAAGAGTCGCGGTTCAATGGAAACGTGAGATACAATAAACACGCGCTATAAATGTGCGTAAGCGAAACAAACATCAGCCAGACGATGAGAGCACGACGCGCCGGATCGTTAAAAAGCTGTGACAACCGATCGACTGCCCTCCCCCCTCCCAATTCTGTGTGTTTGTAAACGTTTCCCCCGGTTAATAGAATAATGAATGCACGGATCAACTAATCGCCCCACGTCGAATATATATTCGCCCCGCTCATAACCGCGCTTCTAATCTCGTTAAAGAAGATTTACGGCGCGTCGACTCGCCGGTTCCACGAAATCTGGCTCGAGGGAACAATCGTTGGCTATCATTTCGCCGGCGAACGCCACTTTAAAGCGACAACGTGTAAATAAACGGCAGACACTGGTTTATTTGTTCCGCGAGGGAGTTACGCATCGCGAGGGACTAAATGGAACCGTTAAAGTCGCCTCGAGTGCTTCCTCGCCATTGCGTTCATGGCTAACACTAATAATCTTTCTTTTCTAATGGATCGTCGACACACGACGAGAACTTTTTTACGTTTATAACAGAAGGATAGACTTTTTGCAAAAAGGCTTATCTTATAATTATTTTTCCCTGGTACGCGATTCGCACAGATCTATGAGTCGGTAGATAGAATGAGTTCCCAATTGGGAAACGATAGTGCAGAACGGAAGTTAAATGCTAAAGTGTCTTCACTATTGAATGGGCTTGATGACAAAAAATTAGTTAAACTTAGTAGGGACCTCATAATTTAGTGATCTTTAATTTGCAAAAAATTATTAAGGCAGTGGCCAATTATTAAAACTACCAAGTACATAATTCCATTTTGGGCTTAAAAAAGAAGAATTGCAGAGAATTTAAAATAATATTAATTATACTACTCTCTACTAACTTACCCATTAAAAAAAAAATAAAGTAGGTACCTATACCTAATAAAAATAAAGCTAATCTTTAACTCTCTTAACAATTAAAATCTTCAAACTACAACTCCCTTTCAGATGATTTAGGACTGATAACTCTCTGCATAACTACTTACTTAAGCCCAAATACCTTCCAAATAATTCCAACTTCCCGGTATAGCCCCTTACGATTGATTCGATTCCAGATCCATAAATCGAGGAGCAAAGACGCTTCCGACACTCGTTCGATCCGTAAGAGCGATCGAGCGCACCGAAGGCGCGGTGTGGCCGAGAAAAAAGGGAGAAGAAAAACGTTCCTCCTCGACCGAGGAGACGGTTTACATTGGTGGCTCGCGGTTGGTGGCGGTTGCTTCAAAGCGATCGCGTGTTTCGTTAACATCCCCCGAAAACAAAGTGTAAACTAACTAGACGGGCGGGGCCGGTGTTTACTCAGCACCAGAGGATCCCGCCGCCGCGGGAGAGCCGCGAGGCCGTAATAACACACCGTTCCTGCATCTTTTTATCGTCGCGGCCGCCGAACGTCATCGCGTCACCCGAATTCTTCAACCTGTCTCTGCTGTGACACGATCCTACTCGCTCCAGCACTCATTACAAGCTCAGAAATAACTTTTCAATCACCGCCACAACGCTCCCAACATTACACCGCGCTAGATAACCAACGCCATCATCTAAATACAATTTTTTTTACCATCCCCACCACTTAATTATACGGCGTGCCTAACGCAGATTCAAATACACCAGGGGCACGAAAGAAAAGAAGCTTAAGAAGATGTAAACGGTTTACGTTGCGGCTCGAGTGGCCCCGCGCCGCTGAGAATTATTTTACCACGCCCGTTGACGTCCGGGCGTAAATACAGCGCCGAGCTTCTTCAAACAGACTCGCTTTTATACGATCGATCCGGGTTTTTCGCGCGATCCACGGATCGACGAGGCGCGTTGTGCGTGGCTGCCGAACGAAAATACGTGGAAGCACTCGTCGGGGGAAAAAAGCGCGGGGCGGGGGCTCCCCCGGAAGCGGAGGGCTGGTGCTCGTCACTTGGTGAAGACCGATCAGAGGAGGCTTCCAGGAAACGGGCCCGGGCGAAGCGCCATTGGATCGTACGAATTCTTCGGCCGGAGGGAAAAAAGGGAAATGATCGAGCAGGCTACCCGCCACGCCGACGATAAACAAACTACGCCGAGGGGGCAGGCTTCCTACGGATCTTTGAAGACTCGCCGTTGATTAATCCCAGTAGGCGAGACCTCGGGCGGCTGGGTCGTCGCCGATGCTCTCGCAACACAATTAGAACAGGAATCGATTCCAGGAATACATCGGGGCTGCTTCCTTCTCGGGGCAGAATGCTACCGAGAAACATAGTGTACAGTGTACCGCGAGTGGTTTAGATTATTTAATGTCTCTTCTGCCAGTATAACAGTGAATTGAAGTGTGCCTTTAATGTTGCCCCTGTTTAAAATATAGAGATTGAAATAAATTCGCTAGCACTCGATCCGGGGGATAAGGTAAAAGACCCAATACGTGGACACGTCCCAGTAGCTGGACACTGGTGCAAAAGAACTATTTTATTCAATTATTCAAATATTTAGTCAAATATATATATGAATATATTTTACTAAATATGTATTTGAATAATTTAATAAAATAGTTCTTTTTTGGATAAAGCGGATATTAAATGTACTAATCAGTATTTTTGCACCAGTGTCCGGCTACTGGGACGTGTCCACGTATTGGGTCTTTTACCTTAGTTGGCTTCCAACTCCAGTTTCATGGAATAGAAGAAACTATTTTTTTTATCAGTATCTTCTTGGAGATCCTGAAGGTAATGGTGACGATATCGCAGCATTAGTTCCACAGAAGTCCTCGAACCTATCTCCCATCGGCTCTTCCGGAACAAATTTCCGGCCAATAGAAGGCCCAGCGTCCTGTTCAAGACGCATCACGCTGAGCAGAATCGCCAGGATCTGTAGGCCATTGTCCAAAGGACACGCGCCCCTGGTGGGGCTACATTTTCAACGTCCACCGTGTCCGTTTTGGTCAAATGATCGCCTTCTGGCGTACTGACCTTTTGTGGTGGCTGATGTTCTTCATTCATGGTGAATCTCGCAGGGGATGAGAGTTTCTCTCTCCTCTTGCTTCGTTTCTTTTATTGCGACAGGATGCGTGAACGAATTATTATCACTATCGTTTATAATTATAGTTTAATAATCTATATATTTATCTATATATCCTTTTGTTTTCAATGTGGTAGATATTTCTTTACAGATCCTGTAATAAAGTACCTATGCGTATATTTGAAAAGATGCTCTTTTATTGCAAAGGAAGATCGAGTTGAATATTTATTGCCAAAACCGTAGTGTCACAGGAAACTGTTCTCTTTCCTCCTCGTCCCTTTTTTTTTCTCGGGTTCCGTCGCAGCAGGACGAGAGGGCAGCGGGCCCAGAAGCGTTTAGGATGGCCATTGTGCCCCCCGAGACGCTCATGTACCCTAAAATTGCACATAACTGCGACATCCGAGGCTGTCCATTTTCCAGCTTCCTTTACAACGGCGGTCCTTCGGGATCCTGGCGCAGCAGGATCGCGCAGGATGGACGGCCGACGCGAATAGGAACGCCTCGTCCTGCCGACAGCTCGATTATCGCACTTGACACGCGCTTCCATCGATTCTCCTATCCCCCTGAATCTTGTCTTCGACGAAACATTGTAGATCTCGCGATTTTGACTCTTCAGAGCTGTTTAAACTATCAAAACCTACGTGGAAAATTTCTACACTCGCTTGTAATCGCTTGTAATTTTCAGGGAAGTTGTAAATTTTCTTATAAAAGAATCGCGGGAGGTTTCAAGCAACCCCATTCGCGAGAAATCAAATCCGTGTTGAGGTGAGCTAGCGACGAATTTGGGGCTTCCTTGCCACCGGAGATGATGGATCATCGAATGATCCGCAGCGGGGACTTGACGAAAGAAAAAGAGGTCTTTGTGAGCGCGATTTGCATGCGAGTCCAGGCTGAATGCGATGTGATTGCCTTTTCAGCGGGAGAATGTCTTCCTCCCTTCGTCTTCCTGGGAAAAATCTGTGGCGACTGGCAACGTTTTCGAAATATTATTATGTACACAGTGTGTCTTTTATTCTTCGCTGTCGGCCTGCCCGTTTCTCGCTTGTGCTCTGGAGAATATACAATCAACTCAGGATCTTTTCACGAAAGTATCTCTATTCCATTTGAACCGCTTTTTGGCTCCTTGCGCAAGAGTTTAATTCAGTTGGAATTACCAAGAACGACTCCTAAAATCGTGGGAGTAGTTCAGAGTGTTCATTTGTCGCTCGTAAGCGAAACGCTAATCGCCGAGATCCATGACGGACGGCAGCCAGCTAATTGTCGAAAGTAAACCGAACCGGAACCAATATATAACGCACGAGCGGGCTCCCGAAAATGTGTTCCGCGTTACGTCGGCCACCCGACAAATCCCTTGGATCTACGACCGTGGCGGTAACGCGCCGCGACATTTTCCACCTTGCTCGGGAAACCGGAGCGGCCGACCCCACGCCCGTTTTTACAAATAGACTTCCGAAGGGACGATTATACGTCAAGGAGGCTAATCCTTTTCCAGGAGGAGCGCCACCCTTTTCCTCTTCGTAACGCCTACAGCTGATTTCTACCGCGCTCTATTATTAGAACCACTGTCTCGCGATTGATTAAGACGACAGCTAATAAATCACCTTTCAAGTCCGCATTGTTCTAGTGAATATGATGGAATGGTAATAAAAGTTTCTTTATTGGGAATCGCGGACGATGGGCAGCTGAGAGAAAAGGGGAGCAGAGGGAAAAGGTGACAAGCAGGTGTCGAATGAAACTGTTAAATTTTATAAATAAAAGGGATTCGTTGAAGTTTTGACTTATAAATTATTTTCTTTCTGTTTTAAAGTAATTTTGTATATTAAGAAACAATTTGACTCTGTGGTGAGAATTTAGTTTTAACAGTTATTTTATGTTCGATTAATAAGAGTTTTGGAGTGTCATTTAAGGGTAAAATATAAAGGTTAATAATATTTTTTTTTAATTAGTATTATTTAAGGAATTGGTAGTTGGATAAATACAAAAAAGAAAGAACATTGTGATTTTTATATAATTATTTACACCGAGCGGTTTAAGGTTTCAACCAGAGATGGGCAAAAAATAATTTGCAATACAAATTTGTGTACGATATTTTTATTTTAAATAATTTTTTACCCATCTCTGGTTTCAACTTTCAGATCTATCGACCCCACATTTTCAGGATATCTGCCTGTCACAGCTTTAACTTTTTCAGGTCAGGGTAAATATTTCTGTTTAACTAAAACTTTTTTCTACTTTCAAGAAAATAAATGTTTCTTAGGTATTTACAGAAAAATGTGTGCAATAAAAGTTTCAGTTAATACACTGTATTTTGTAATAATTTTCTCGGAGCAGAAAATAGTCATAAACTTACAATTATTTAACAATTAATTAAAAATTATAACAGTTTCATTTTACCCCTAATGAAAACACCACGCAGGCCTGGAATTTCTTCGGGTTTCGATATAAATACACCGATGTCTGCTACGCCAACTAATTAGTTTATACAAGTCCATTCCAACGGAATCGCGCAACACGACATGCCCCTATCTCCTCGTCTAATTAGCGTACGAAACGAATCTCCACAGAGGACATACATTTCTTAAAACTTGCCAATCTGAAGCTTCTGAAAATATTTTCGTAACAAGTGAAGAATTCTAAGCCCCGAAATATCCACCAAGTACAAACTTCCCAGCATCAAATTTTTAGATTTAGGCGAAACTATCCTACAAACTTTCGAAGCTTTCTCCGCAGTCCTCCTGGGATGGACAATTGCACGAGAAATTTTTAACGACAAGCTGCGGCCCCTAAAGAGACAACCGAAATTCTGCCCCCGGAGAGGATGCTTTTGGCTCGAGGCTTCTCGAACACAGAAACTCGTGCCGTGTTTTGGAGAAAGCTCGGGAAATAACGATTCGGTGGCCGGTGTCGCGTGCTCCCAATTTCCCGTGGATGCCACGCGGTGCGAGCTTACACCCTCGTCGCATAATGTAAGCATCGTTCTCGTTAAGGGGATCAGCTGCGGCGCATTGTCGGCGCTAACAAGCGCTAAATAGAGTGCCGGGGTGAAATCGCGTGGACACAGTGGATCTCCTCCAGCGCGTAGTTGCTACGAATCCTCGTGCAACGGAGTCTCGACGAACCGAGTTTCGTTTGCAAGCTTTTCGCCAAATGTTCGCAGGTTACAAGTGTGATGCGTGGTTTTACAGCGCTGGTGTAATTAATTAATCCCAGCTCTGTTTAATCCGACGACGGGTTAATTGAAAGAGGCGATCAGAAAATATTGAAGTTGGGGGTAGTTTTTGCGTTGCGAGGTGTCCCCGAAGACGTAAAGAAGCAGTGATTCGTTCCGTGCGCGATGAAGACCGTTTACTCGTTACCGCGTGTAACGCGCTCGTGCAGCGGCCCTCATTTGTCGGCGTGAACGGAGAAAAAAAAGGAGATAAAAAGAGAGAAGGAAAAGCCGCGGGGCGTCTCAGGCGTGTATCACCCCGCAGTGCTACAGTATAAAAAGGGGATGGAAGGAGGGCCGGACAAAGGGAGGGTGGTTGTTAAGTTGTCGGACAGATGCCTCGCCACGTGAATCCGCCGTCTAAACACCCCTAACTTCCACTCCCTCCCTCTCGCACATTTCTATTCTCACCTCTGC
Source organism: Andrena minutula (assembly GCA_929113495.1). Taxonomy (NCBI): domain Eukaryota; kingdom Metazoa; phylum Arthropoda; class Insecta; order Hymenoptera; family Andrenidae; genus Andrena; species Andrena minutula. The sequence continues at coordinate 4,249,505 of OV815996.1, read as the reverse complement.
AAATTCAATTCCACCTTGGCGCGCCCCCGTCAGCCCACGCGAGCCGCGCGATACGTGTGATTTACACTGTAACGATGCTTGTTAACCAAAACAGGGGCAGACTTCCCTCTTGCTTTGGGACTTTTCAAAACTTTGGACAATACATTCTTATGTTTAGGGGTAGCTCGAGCGAGTCGAAGATTATAGAAGTTATGAAAATTCAAAATATAATGGGCATGTTTTAATTTATAAATTTACATTAGATTGCATTTGCATTTATGTTTGATAATTTGTTAGATTTATTGTTCAGAGAGGCTCAGACATCAGAGAGTGTCTGTTTCCTACTGTCAGGGTACAATATACTAATTGTTTTACTTAATTGTACGTTAGATGGGGTACAATGATACCTTTTCTCAATTTCTATTTTCCTTAATGAACAACATAAATGCATTTGAAAAGATTTCTCGTATTCCATGCCCTCCCCTATAATTATCACGTACATAAAAAATCTCACCATTATTAAACTACACCTAAATATAAATAAATTGTGTTCATATTCTTCTCAATTTAATTTTTTTTTAAAAAAAAAAAGAATCTTGAAATAGTAACAAGATCATATTTTCATAGTTGAAAAATAACCTCCACCCCATTAGAAATCAGAAATTTTAATTCACCAGGACCAATTCCTAAAACCTCAAACCTTCAATTAAACCTCCTTACTTCGGTAGCCGAAAGCACCGCGCTAAGCTGCTGATTCCCCGAAGCTGGAGTGTCGGGGGCAGGTTGAAAGAGGCGGCATGGAAGAGCGCATCACCTGGTGCCCGTTTATTAAGACGTCATTTCCCGGGGATGGTGTTAAAAACCTCCCCCAGGGCGATCCTTTTCGCTCTTTCTATTCGGGATTCCGGGCACGCTTCCCGAAGGACCCGGCGGAGAGAGGAGCGGAGGTGCGAGCAGCGCGGGAGACCCGCGGGAGAATGGACGCGCGTGCACGGCCCATTATACGCGCGGCCGGCGCGGATCCGCTCGGGCTTTGAGCGATCTGTAACAAACGGACTACACCGGCCGACGTGCAACTTTTTTTCACCTGCCCGTCCGACAACAAGCCTCATCGGGAAACCCCTGTCGGTCGCTAACGAGCCTTTGAAGCGGCCGTCCCCGCTCGCTGGGGAATATCGTCCGAGGCGAGCCGATCGTACGTGACTTCGCGGGGATGGTTGGGCCCTGCCCCAGCATTTTCGCGTGTAACGTCTGGCCGGAGGAAATTGTCCACTAATTTTCTACTGGACGATGGCGATCGTCGGCCGCTAAACAAGGGGGTACCGTTCACGGGGGCGTGTTTTTAAGGAGGGGATTATTAAATAGGGGTGTGGAGTATTGTTCTTGGGAATAGTTAGCATTAGCGATTAAAGAGTTTTGGTGAAAATACTGTAAGAGCTAAAATTACAATTTTATACTATTTTATTATCATTGACACGTAGAATATTTTCTGATAAAACTTTTTTCTAAATTTTGATACTTGCAGTGCTTTTTATAAGGACCCATTATATTTTCGATTAGCAAAATTTTGTTTAAATAAAAATTTCGAAAAACGAATCATAGTTAAAAGAATTATTGTTTGCTGGAAAAGTTAACTTTATTCGTAAAATGATCTAAGGTTAACGTAACTTTTATTTGATCCGTTGTTTAAATAATTCTTTAGTTAGTTAATGCCAAACTCTGGACTGCATAGTACGCAGGGTGCCGGGTGCCGAGTTATTGAGGGGATGAAGCACAGAAAGTGGTCGTTAGCGATGTGCTTAAAATTGGATTTCGTGACAGGAGTTTCGTTTCGGGGGCTTCGGCGGGCATGGCCGTCGTTCTTGGATCTTGGATCAAATTTTACGATCGATTTCCTGCTACGCCGGGAATAACTCGACCGGGGCTGATTTATTGGTTCTGGAGGAGGAGCGCTTAAAATAGATCGTAAATGACCAGAGTCATAGAAAACACGTCGTAAAGGTTTCGAGATTGACACATTGTGCTTTGTCGCTCGAAATTCCCACTGGCCGCTGTGAAATTTTCAGGTTCCCGGTGACTTCGTGGAGGAATATTGATCCCTCGTTAGGCGAGAGGGATTTGGTGGATGCTGGGATCTAGCACGATCTTGGCAAAAGTTACTCCTTTATGTATTTTCGGTTCTGTATTCATAATCTTAAATATAACTCGGGAAACTGTAATCTTCTTTACTGAATTATACCAGTGATTCCCAACCTGTGGGTCGCGAAGTGTTTTCGTTTTTTTTTTCTAATATTATTAACTTAGAATTATATTCTGAAATACCTATTTTTAATGTGTTTCCTTCAATTTTTTAAATATACCTTACCCTATATGAAGGGGGAGGTTATTTGAATATTATAAAAGGTGATCGCCACTCAAAACAAAGTTCGGAAACACCTCATGAAAATTATTTAAGAAAAACCTAGAAGCAACAATCCCCACCGGGGAATTCCCAGAAAAGGTCACCGACTAATGGAATAAAAGCCTGTTTCACGCTCTTCTTAAGTCAAGAATGTTGTCAGAAATGAGCTTTAAAATTCCCATTAAACTGTTTCGGTGCATTAAAGCGTGCGATCGTAAAAGCAACTCGAGAACCTGTATGAAGCTCCTATCAGTAACTGAGTCTAGGGTCCAGGGGACGAGTGTCCAAAATTGCTCAAGTATTAATTATTAAAATTAATAACCAGAATCATTCGATCTCAGAATATTCTACAGAAAGCAATTATGTATAATACCTATGATTATTAATTATCCTCATATTTCCGTATTTCTTTACTATTTCCTTTCCTTCATCCTCCAATAAATCAACAATTTATCTATTTTTTAACCAAAGCTTGCCGCTAAAGTCCAGCGGCTGAACACTGTCCTTTCCAAGACAATTAACAGGACCATTATCATCATCGTCGTCCGTCGGCGCACGATAAAAGGAGCCGCGCGAGCGAGGTAGGGGGTGATTTTAATACAAAAATAAGGGGGTACTCGCTAACGACTCGGACGATCACGCGCCATTGGCTCGCATCCTTCATCCCCCGCGCTCGTTTGGTTCCGTGGACGGTCCCAGGAGCCGCGTGTCTCTCGCCCATCTTTTTACTGTGTTTTAACCACGGGGGGGAGGACCTAGTGACATCGCTGCGTGCCGGCCACGTGCCCCTTTCTCCAAATTAATGTCCCTGTAAATATTTCTGACCGACTCGCGACAATGGGCACCTCGCCAGCTCACCTTTCAGAGGATCCGAGCTTGACAGCATCTGGGCTCGCGCGAGCAAATTGCTCGTTAACCGTTAATAATCGCGTGTAACGATAACGCGAGCGTCTGTACCTCTCATCCCTCAGATTGGGACCAAAATGATAAAAAATTAAAAAAAGACGGACGACGATAGACGAGCTTAATTTTGCGCTAATTTACCTTCGCCCTAATTTCAAGCGATTTTTAAAAAAAAGTCGATTTTCAATCAGATAATTATCGCTCTAGAATTCTTAGTTGTTACTTTTATTCTAGTACTCCGTCTTCACACAATTTTCTCCATTTCCTGTTTGAATAAAAACGAAAGAAAATAGATCCTAACGCGACCCGGAGCACGGCTCCGACGGAGGTAAATCCTGCACACCGGCCAGACGCGGGTACATCAAAATATAGAGAAGAGAGAGCAAGAGGAACTTTCCCCTGACATTCACGTGTCCGACGTGGACGTCGACGATGTCATTAAACTCCTCGTTACGGGGTGCCGGGGCCAAACCAACTCTCGCAGCCGGTTTGTAGGCGAACTAGCGCGGAGGGTGGCACGACCGAACCAACACACCGACGACACCGCCGAGCTTTATAACCAGACAGACTCGCCCCGGTGATTGGTTACATTACCGATACGCGCGTCTCTCGTCACCAGCAATGCTGTTACAGCAATCGCGGTGAAACTCTCTGGCCCTGTCCTCGCCTCGGCGAAAACAACACCATGGAAACCGTCTGCGCGAGAACCCGCGCCACTCCAGCCTTTCCCTTCGCCTTCCTTCCGCCCCTTCTTCGCGCCCATTGTCGACGCGCGATACCTTTTTTTCCTCCCTTCGTCCGACGGCACAGATAACGCTTTCCTCCAGAAGCAGCTTGACCTGTGGCGGATTTAACGAGCGGCTTTGCACAGAATAACCCCGGGGCCCTACCTTCTGGAAAAATTACGACTTCATTTAAACACTATTTTAGTTGTTTTGCATTAGGTACTTCCATACCACACGCACGTAAATTTATTTGCAACCTGGGTTGACACTTCTCCGGATTTGGCCTGGGTTTTGAAGCAAATCTCCGGACTCCGGTTTTACTGAAAAAATCTCCGGGTTGTAGAAAAAAATGAGATAATAAGATATTGTGTTTTATACAATCGTATCGATTTTATATAAAATAATAGTTATTAATTAAGAAAACAGATACTTTAAATTCTGAATTGTTTAAGCTTAACCCTTAAATGCATAATTTTTTTCCGCAAAAAAAAAATCGCACATCTGTTTTCCGGATATTCGAGAACAAAACTTTTTTGCTTTTTCCATCTCCGGGTTTACATTCGAATTTTCCGGGTTGGAATGTGTGGCACTCGGGATTTATATCGTGATAAGGTGGCAACCCTGTTTGCAACTCTATTATGCATACAGGGTGTCCCAGAACGTTTGCCACCCGGTTGATTTTCTTCAAATCCGCCAACCGAGCTTCACCCTTCCAATAGTAAGAAGAAGAATGTGTTTCGCATGCTTGGGATATAATGGCATAAATAAAGCATCCTAAGAAAACAAGTGCTTCGGGCCTTTGCAGCTGCGAGCCTTTAACTCAAGGTCCCTTCGTCGATAAACGGCGCAATGTATATTTGAGATCGCAGGAAACATGTACAAGCACGTAATCACGGGAGAATCAATCTTCCTAAGGGGAGGGAGAAGGACACAGCGCGAGATCGCCATGGGGGGCGAGCGGGTTGTCTCGGAAACCTTGGGAATTGACCGGTCCGGATGTCACATTTTGTCTGCGCGGCGTGTTCTCACCCTTGTTGTTAGGGTTTCGTGCCCCGTTTGCACTCGATACACGGCGCAACAGACGCACGTGCGTGAAAACCTACGCACACTTCCCGGCGAGCCCACCCCGGACCCTTCCAACCAGCCCCCTAGCCGGCTCCCCCTTTTTTCCACCCCTGCCCCTCTTTCATCGAATGATTTGTCCCCGCGGCTTCCGCGGCAACCTCGGATACAACTTCATCCGCGTATGATCACCATTCGTCATCCGCAGGCATTGTTCGCTGACAATGAGATTAACCATCGACAGAACAGCTCAATTGCGGTGGCGCGTCTCCATTATCCTTGGCGATAACGCTGGCATCACAGGACCTTCTTCCACCTAGCAATGTTTCAACGTCCGCTCGGAATATCTGGGATAAGATTCCGTGGATTTCGAAGGCCTCTGTTCACACGAACAGCCTCGGCCACCCCTGGATCTGGGGCTTTTGTGAAACAGCTGTTTGCCACGGCTCTCGCGCCTCGTTACCCGGTCTTTTTTCTCTGAAACAAGAAGCCCGGCATCAGGACGTCGTTATAACGCGAGGCGTCCACTTTTCCGCCGTCCTGCGCGGGCCTCGGCCACCCCTGGCCTCTCGGGCGGCCGTTCTCGGCCCCGCGGCCCTTGTGTGCTGCAAATAAACCTCTCCTGGAAACAAACAGGGACAAAACTGCACTTCCACCGGGCAAATTGACACCCCGGACGGACACGTACGAGCCGGGGAGTCTCCAGCATGTTGATCCACTTTTCTCGCCCGTTTGAGGGCCGAATGGTACACACACCGGGTCCATTATGTTCCCTGTCGCTGGCTGTCCTTGCTTTGTCGTTATTTCACGCCAAGATTCAGAAATTTGTGCGGGGATAATTAAGGGATTAGAGGCGGTAAGGATAATAATGGCAACTGTTTTGTTTCGAGCTGCTTTGATTTTCACGAGGGGGTGTGTATTTGGGGGAGGGGAGAGAAATCGATGACGGAGATTTTGATGATGTTCTCTCGCAAGTTTGATAGAAACGCGTGCCTCGATACCACCAACCGAGCATGATACGATCATACATTTATAAAGTGATAGTCACGTGGCGGACAGTGATACAATATCAGAGTATACACGACTCGCCACGTGCCGAGCGACGTGAGTACAGCAACAGCGCTCTCGTTTTATTATAATACACCCCCCACCCCCTCGACGCCCCACGCGATCATAATCGCGTTTGGCTTCTGCCTTTCACACAGGAATCACGTACGGGCACACAAATCACGTTAGGGGCTCGTTTCTGTATAGTAAAACAGTAGGACGCGCGGCTGGCGAGAAATACACAACCCCTAGACGTCGTGCCGGTAATTGTCTTTATTATTTCTTCTACTGACACGCGAAATTGATACGCATTGAATAACGACGGCTTGTGGGAAACGGAGATTGCGTCGAAGGTTCTGTTACCTGATGATAGCTTTCTACCTTAGGTTAATTAATCTTTAATCGGAGAGTTGTGTTGTAATTTGCAAGTGGCCATAGTGGCAAGGGTAAAATTGTCTTGGACTTCGATAGACGTATACCTCAGGCGATAAGAATTGATGAGTCTTTGCAGAAAACACGGTTTTTACTTTGACTAAAGTGTATAAAATCAAATTTTTCAGGAGCGAGAAAAAACTCCCCTTACTTTGAATTATTTACTGAATTGTTTCTGAATTTATTTGAATTTGATTTGTTTTCATTGCTTAATATATTTAAATATACATAATAGCCCAAATGTATCACAAAATTTTCTATTTTTTGCATTAATATAGTTCACCTCTTATTAAATGTGCCATTTATTTAAATTTGTAAGCATTTTAAATATCAATTCTGAGACAGGTCGCCCCTAAGTGCCTTAATTTCTACACAAATGAAGTTGGACGTCAGCAGTACCTACCATCTTTCACCACTATTGATAACTTATTTACAAGTGAAATTGCATTAAAATTCTATACTACAGTGTTACCATTGGCAAGTAGAAAATTTTCCGAAGAAAAAGAAATTTTGTAATTTTCGCGCTTACAGTATTTTCCACGAGATTGAGAAATATTTTCAGCGAGGGTTGCTAGGGAAGAGAAAAGATGGTGCCCCGTTGAAGAGGCTTCTGCAAGGCCCCGGTGAAAACTGGCCGAGGCTTGATCGTTTACGTGGAAGCGCAGAGAGCACGTCGGTGAAAGAGGCGAGGCAAGGAGAAAGCGCAGAATGGTCTCTGTACCTTCCGGCCGCACGGAATTGACCCATAAATCCGTGCGACGTGATTTACTGTCCCTTGCGAACAGCAGTTGACGGAGGGAATGCTCGGTCGACTTTGAATGCCGCTGCGGCCGCAGATTCCCAAAACATCGTGCAACCACGACGATCGCAATATTCGTCATTCTTCGATCGTATTTCAGGCCCACGGCCTTGCCGGGCCCATAAATTTCCGGTTAATTTTAACCAAATGTTCGGCGCAGACCGCGTGGCTTCCATTGAATCACACCGAGGCGTAAACGCTGGCTGCTCCATTTACGAACGTTCCACCGCGAGGTTCCGAACCTTCTTAATGAATGCTCGCACTCAACCTGGGGACAGCTGTAAAGCCGGGGAAGGAAATTTAATTTACAGGAAGGCTTGGCGCGTCAAGTGTGCATTGGTTACATCAAGGATACAGATAATTCTTTACTGAAGGTTCCATCGAGGACAGAACACCCCCTTTGGCAAAGAGTAACTTGAAATAATCGAGGGATGGTCAAATCAGAATTAAAGAAAATTAAAGATATTAATGATATTAGAAAAATTAAAGAAATTTCATTCTCTCTATCTCACCCTTCCCACTTTAAACTTCCTTAACTCTACTATTTTTCTCTTTCTTGTTTTCTTAAGTATATGTACCTATTTGTATTTTGCAACGAGTAACTTGAAATAATCGAGGGATGGTCAAATCAGAATTAAAGAAAATTAAAGATATTAATGATACTAGAAAAATTAAAGAAATTTCATTCACTCTATCTCACCCTTCCCACTTTAAACTTCCTTAACTCTACTATTTTTCTCTTTCTTGTTTTCTTAAGTATATGTACCTATTTGTATTTTTTAATCCTCTTGTTACTTTCGTAATGTCTACTGTTTAACAAATAATTGTTATTATAATTATTATTCATCCCTCGAAACATGGATTCCTTCCACTTCAAGCACAACCTAAGCGCACTGCCCTATGATTCCATTACACGATAAATTTCACGTCGATCGTTACACGCGGACAATTTCCCAGTCGAAAATATGTGTAGCCCGTGGATGGTTCGGGCGACCTGTCTCGCAGCGCATTGTGCGCGGGATTATGCCTCGCTGGACGAAATGGATCCGTCTAAATGGGAATCGTGCCGGGCGGGATTGTGTTGCAGGGCCGCGGCGGCGAAAGGGGAAGAGAGAAAAAAAAAAGGAAAAGCACTTATCAATATTATCCTCCGTCGTTGGAGGCTCATACGGGCGTATTTACACCGGCGTGGCATGCAATTTTGGCGCGCGACGTGTAAATACAAACGTGTCATTGGACAACAATATACCCGTGGGATCCGGTAGCTAGATCCCCTCCTTGCTGGTGTCAACGACCACGCCATTCTGAAGTTTTCGACGGTATTCCACGCGGCTGCGCCCACTAAATTATTGCTAAATGCCGTGCCAGAGGCGGATGTCAAGATGCGGGCCTCGTTTCGGGTGGTCGTGGGATCTTTCCTCGACAATCGCCCCCCTTGGAAATATGTACCAGAATGTGGAACAGAATCTCCTCGATCGATGGCAGACGAATTAGCCGTTTAACAGGCTTTTAGGAAAATCAGAATATCAAACGGGGCATGTAAAACTGTGAGAGGCTTTTCAAACTCAAACGTCCTGCGTGAAAGATTCTTCGTTTCATTTTATATTTGTTTAGAATACCTGCAGCGAGGAGATCACTACGTAATTTTGCTGAGTGTTGGTGAGAGAAATAACAAGTTAAAATGGGAGTGTAAATTCTACGACTACTGGGCAAAAATTTTGAATTCGAATAAAAGATAAAAATTTGATTTGATAACGGATAAAAATAAAGCATCTTATACTTGATACGTTATTTGATTAATTTTTTATTTAGATAATGCCAAACTTTTCTAGCTGGCATCTACGATAGAAGCTTTCAGTGATACGTGGGTGTCAAAGGATCAGTTTCTACTTGTCCATCCAGTTTTGTTTAGGGGTGCTAAACCCTTCGTTTAAGAAACAGGTTCCCGTCCTCCCCTTAAACGAAGGAGAACATATTCTAAGGTTCGAAATTTATCAATCGCGCCTGACGAATTCCGAATCCATGTTCCCAGGCCTGAATATCGTCTTCTAGGAGACGGATAAGAAACAGGCGTTATTCAACGAGGGACATTGACAAATACGCCGTCCAACGTGCGTTTAAACGGAGCACCTGAAAAATCGTAGGATTAGCCTGTAACCCCCTCGAGAATCCGAGACCTTTCTGCCCTTTCATCCCAGCTTCTTTCATTTCCACCGCGCATTTTATTATCTACTTACCAATGAGCCCTTTCTATCGCGTTACTCTAACACCCCAGCACGGATTTTTATTTCTCCCGAATTTCTAGGCAACCTCCTCTCTACTTTCCCGTCTCAAAGCGACAGCAGAAAACTTCAATTACCATCAACAATTTTGACGTTGGAAAAAATGGCCACCGGTGTACAGAAACTGCGGGAACTGTGCCAAAACCCCGACTACCCCGGAAGATCGTAAACCTTTGCTGGATCCGGTTCGTTCTAGCCAGAGGAGAGTGAAACAGGGGCACAAAGGCGGCGAGAAAATCGAATTTTCACTTTCCCAACGGCTGGGCCGGGCCCGGCACGTGACTAATCGCGGCCGGCTACTGGAATTTTCTGCCACTGACGACCGAGTAACCCGGATACTTCACGGATCGGCCGGTTTTTCTATTATCCCTCGGCCTCCGTCCTCACCCCCGCGACTTTCTCGTCGCCTCGTGCGGAGAACCGAGAGAACTCGGCTACCGAATTTTTCCAATTCGCCCTTTTCCGCCGATGATTTACGAATCCCCCGTGTCGCATCTTCCAGGTCAACGCGAACAAGAAAGGAGGAACAGCAGTTGTCGAACCAACAGGCTCGAGGAGGAAGCGGGGGAGGGAGAAGGGGGGCAAGAGGGATGGTGACCGTGGAGTAACACCAGGGCAGAGCCAAACTCCCCGGAGCCGATGAGCCCTGTGTTCCAGCGCGTTTCTCCTTGTCCATTGGCGAGGATTCAGCTCCGGGCAAAAGCCACCCCATCGAGGCTTGCCACAACAATTTCTCTGTTCACGATGTAGGTTACCGAGGCGATGCTTTCAGGGACCTTTTAGCCTAGTGCTTTACTGCCCCACAATAAATCAATTGCTACCGGCTGACCGCCAAGGACGCGCGCCCTCGCCCTGCCGAGGATCCTTTCGAAAGTTCATCGACTGTGCCTCGACGCGAGCAGCTTCTTCCCTTTTCGGGGGCTACGAGCAAACGCGCCGGTGCACCTTCGCTCCGAGGGCGACCCGGCAACTCCTTTCGATCGCGGTGGCATTCGTCGGCCGTGACCACCCATTGATTTTAGATCAGGGATGTTGGGATCTTGGAGTGAAGGTGGAAATCCACGATGAGAGGAAGATGTGTCGAGTGAGACTGTAATCTAACGAGACCAGAGACGGATTTAACTTTCAAGGGGCCATAGGCTGAATATTTCGTGGGCCCTCGGTTAAATGAGAAAAATAAAATGACGCTGATTTGATTTTATTTTATAATAATACTCATAGTATTTTATAATAATAATACTTCTGTTTTATCTAGCTAACTTTATTTCTAATATTTTTTACTTTGGGCTTAGGTTGCAAAACAGCAGGTAGGCTGAACCTCGCCCTTTTATCCCTTAATTCATGTAACTTTGTGATAAATAAAGACGAATTATTATTATTATTATTATTATTATTATTATTATTACATAATCTCAATAAGAATTTAATTTCAAAATTGGCATTGAATATCAAAACTAACCATAAGATTAACATAACATAATATTAAAGATACAAATTAATAAAGATAATATAAAAAATGCTAATTTTTCGAAGAAAATATTTAGAATAAGGGGCCCCCAGCTAAACGGGGCCCTAGGCTTCAGCCTTGCTAGCCTATAGGGTAAATCCAGCACTGCACGAGACAGTTATTCCATTATTCTGTCATTAGTTTCGTGAAACTAGATCCGAATGAGACAAGTTTCCTGATATATTCTCAAAAATCTCTCGCGACTATTTCGTAAAATCCCATCGTGGATTCCCTCCTTAATCAACGCTGGATAACATCTGTGTATTTAAGGAATTCAATTTCTGAAAAAAGTAGATCGTTTATTGTAATGTACGCAGGCTAATGACTGGCATCAATCAAAGTAACCCCGTCTGTTCATCGCTGGGATCATCTTGTGCGCCAGCTTCACCGCGTCTGGGTTCTTGAAAACGTCCATCTTGGTTTCGCCGCTGTACGTCATTAGAACTTCGCCAAAATCCTCGGTGTCCTCTTTGTTCGCCATCATTCGCAGGTAAAGCACTATTCCAGACATGATCGCGTACGCTCTCCTCTTGTGTATCGCCTTTTTCAGCTGCTGCATCGTCGGCGGCACGGTTTTGCAACCGATTCTCTGCATCGTTTCTTTCAAGGTGGCCAAGTAGAGGTCGAGGAAGTAGTCGTCGTTGTCGTATTTCACGGCGAGCTCGGGGCAAATGTTTAGGAAGTACAGCAAGTCCACGGCTGGGGAGGTGTAGACGGATAGTTGGTAGTCGACCTGAGGAAAAATGTGATTCGTTGTGGGAATAGTTGAGCGATTCGCTACGCTTAATAGTAGTAGTAACACAAACTCAGGGATTAAAGGAATTATAAATAAAAAATCAGAATACAGAATGCGAAGAAAAAAGTACGCCTTACTAAAAGTAGATCGACAGGTTCCCCTTTCTCATTCTCCTTGAACATCATGTTGTTGATCCAACAGTCCCCGTGGTTCAACACGCAGAACTCATCTGGATCATAATTATACACGTCCATGCATCGCGCGCCAATATTTTCCGCCAGCTTAATCAATTTCCCCCCTGAAGCGGAGCACTCCTCGTCCGACCATTTCTGCAACTCTTTGCCGATCCGGAGGAGGCTCACCTCCATCAGCCTGAAATAGGACGCCGGGCATTTGATTGACACGATCCCGCCGTCCTTGAACCACTCGATTGCCTCTGGATCCTGTGGGATTTATATTCTTAGTAGAAACTGTGGAGAATGAATTCCGGGGACATCGATTGGAATGAAGAGTGATTGAGCATACAAATCAGAAGCGAGCCAAAGACTCGACACTTGTTTTGCTTCACCCTTATACGGAATTTTTAAAGTTACACAGATAAGTGGATTTTAATCAGATTGCTGTAGTCAATAAAGCTCAGTTCATTTAATTATTACGGTTTAATATTCTAAGATCTTATTAATTTCTACAATAAAAAATATTGAAAATAAAATTATTATTATTATATATTATCGTCAGTTATTAGTTATTTAAAGATATGAAAGAGTTTCAGTCCAAATAGAATATTAATAAAAGAGAAGTAAATATTTGTGACTCAAGTTTTACCCAAACTTAATATTTTCGTAAAGATAAAATTGCTCGACATCACCTCCTCGTGAACAGCGACGGACCCAGCGTGTAGCTTGGCAAGCTGCTCCACAACCAGACGGCAATGCTCGAATGGCAATCCTTTCTGTCGATCCTTCATCACGAATTTCCTTATGGCCAGGTTCTCCATGATAAGAGCTCGAGGACTCTCACTACCATAGAACAATCTCGGCCCAACCTGGCCGCCGACGAATTCCTTTATCCTCGGCAGAACGTCGCGCAGGACCTTCAGCTCCGTCACGAACATATCCTGCTGGCGCACCATGTCCCTGCACTCTTTGCTCAACGGCTCGATTTTGATGACCACGTCCGCCAGCCGCTCCAACTTCGTCTTCTCGCTCTTCGAAGTCACCGTGTACCTCACGAACGCCTGGTAAAGATCGCTTAAGAAGCCCAACCTTATATCAGAGAGACAACAACTGGTAATCCCGAGGACCTCCACCGTCTTATCACGCGCAAGGGTCCGCAGCGCCTTCTCGAACGTGCGCTCGTCGATCCTTAAACCATTCGCCTCCATCCCGGAAAATCGCCGCGCGAATGCGCTAGCTTCCAGCGGATGCTTGTTTTCAGCCGCTCGGAAGAAAGATAAATTCTATCAGACAGCTTATCCCTGCATGGGAAGCAAGTGCGTATTATGTATTTCTTCCTTTCGTTGGCGCAACGGGAAGAAAAGAAGAAAACAGGGGACGTAGTTTGTGGATATCAATTACAACGAAGATACTCTCGTTCTTGTATCATTAATTAGTTAAAGCTCGAGTTAAACTAATTAGCTTCGTCGTAGCAATTGAAAGACACTTGATATCTTGACAGCTCTGTCACTCGCAGCGGCGTATTGCAGTATCTTAGCAATTCAATCATCCTCAAGTGCAGTTCTTCTATTCACTTTATCAATACACTCTTGAAGAAGCTTTATCTACGTATTGTGTAGAAGCAGCTGGAGTTTAATCTTGCAGTGATTGAAACTCTCCGTCTTAGGACTTTTCCGCACTTTATTGCACTCTGTAAATATGTCTGTTCGCTATCGCATTCGTACAGAGAATAGTTATCGTTTAATGAGGCACACCTAACGCACGTCATCCTCTCTCTTTTTTTCTTACTCACACTCTTCCTCTCTCACTCTCCACTGCTCCTTCTAACATCGTCAGTATACTTGCCTCCAGAGGCTACTAAAAACAGCGACTTCAATCTGGAATGCAACATTCGTGACTTCGCAGCCCCGAGGTTGTTATCCTTGCAGTATCACAGCACAGATTGCGAGGCTGTCACTTAAACTTCCACTGGTTGTAGATGTTTCCCCAGACTGATCAATGTATTTTTGTTATGTTAGAACGGAAGAGTAACGTGAGTTACTGAAGATCCAGACGCAGTCAATGCGTCAATGTTTTTAAAATGGCTCTTCTTAGTACTTCGTCTCTAGTCGCGAAGGATCTAGTTCAATTAAAATATAGTTTATAAAGAACCACAGTGCGCATAATGAACCTCGACATAAAGAACGCTGAGTCCGCGACGCTGCGCGTAGTTTTCCAGTGATACGGAACTGATTTCGCGTTCCCCTAGCAAACAGTTAGCCCTCTACGTCTGTTCTTATATCAGACTCGTCTGCGAACGACTGGGTAGGCTGCTCTTAGGAGACTACTGCACACATTGCACTGTTGATTGATAATAAAGGAGTCGCTCGTCACGGCTACAGTGAAATCATCTCACACTGGCGATGGCATTGGTAGGGTCAAAGTCCTTGGGACACATATCAGTTCGGTGGCAGTTTGGTGCAATAGTGTCGTTGGTGAGAAGCAGAGAGAGAGAGTAGAGGATCTGTTCTTACCACTGCTAGCGTGAAACTGACACCGAACTGATATGTGTGCGCTGAGAGCTTTAGGCTTGATCCACACTAACGATTCGATCAACGTGGACGAGTGTGGATGAATCTAGTTTATATTGGTCGAGTCACTCGGTCTAAGTAGTGAACTGAGACCAAGCACCGGTTCACTCACCCTCGATTTTAGACGATGCTAGTTGAGGAGAAGAAATTGCGAGTGCGGGTCAACATCACTAGTTCGGTTAGATATGCTTTTTCACACTAGCCTCTCTACTGTAATTGAAAGACTTGACTAATGTAAACTAGGCTTCAGGGATGTGATAGAGTCGAGGACGGACCGTGAGCGGATCGGTAATGTGGATCGGGGCTTAAGGTACCGGCCTTCCAGTGGGAGGAAGAAGAGATCCTCCGCGCTCCTTTTCTTCTCACCAGGGATTATAATCCCAGTGAACCGGTTTTGATTGAAAATTTTTACCGAGTTTCCGGTCATTGAACAACTCGATTAACTTACAATCCCCACTTCTTTCTACTGTACCCAGAACTTTAAGCTTTAATGTTTGTAAACTCGCCACGCCACGCGCCGTGGGACCGCGCCTTTAGATTAATCCCGCGTCCTCGAATATCAAAACACTGCCTCGTCACTTCAGGAAACAATTATTATATACCGCCTCACAAGAGAGGAGGAAGATTAAGACCACTCACATTTCTGATTCTCTTTATCACCCAATTTATGACTCAATTCTAAAGTTCTTCAAAATGTATCTGACACCGATATTTCTTATTTCGTTTTCCCTGTCAAGACAAGATCGATCCCGAAGAAACACAGGTTTTTAAAAGGAAGCTGGAGGATAAAGGAGAAACCACGGTGGTGCCTGATCAGAGGACCCACAAATCATCCAGAGATGCCAAATTTCAGGAGTGCCACGGCGGTTGGCTCGGCGGGACCGTCATATAACTTTTATAGGGGGCCACAAACCGGCTACCGCGCACCCCCCATTTCGACCGACGCTTTTCCTCTTCGGTTCCACAGCTACCACCGTGCTCTCGGTGCAGCGAAAAAAATTTTACGACACATGCGGTAAGCCGAGAGTCGTTTTCGCCGGCCACCGCAGCCATGGCTTTCCAAAGACGCCCGAAGGAAACTCGGTGACCTCCGCAAACGGTGATAAATCATCTTCGCCCGGTTTTTTTTCCCCGCTTCTTTTTCGTACTTTGTTTCCAGCTTTATAGCCGCTCGGGCTTTGTTCGAGAGATCACTGGCCCGGTCGTGGTCTCCAATCGAAACCCCAACCTTCGGTTTTCCATCAAAAGAGCCTTGCATCCCTCTTTTCTCGCCCGTCTTTTTTGGGGGTAAATTTTAGGTTGCACTGGGAAAGCGTAATTGGTAGTAAAAGATGATTTACATGGGCTAGAGTTTCTTTCCTTTTATGCGCTATCATTAGAGGGTGAGCAGAGTCAATTCCAAACTGTTTTTATGCACAGAGTGCTCGAACAAACATAAAACTTAATCATTTGTATCGTGTTTCTCTACAATTTCACTATCATATTCTCGGTTCTTCTCTCATCCACTGCTGCGTCTATCAATGCAGAATGGAGAGGTGACAAACAAGATGAATCGGCAATTTTCTCGTGACACAGCTTCGCGTGATAGGAGCCGCAATTTCTTCTAATAGAACGCATTAGAGGAGCAATAAAGTTTATACTAATAGACAGTACGAATTGTTCGACATTCAGTAGTATAGGTAAAATTATCAATAGTGATGCTTCTAAATGCATTTGTTCAAATCCATCAATGATCAAGTTCGATCTTGATCAAACCATCGATTGTAAAGACGTCAGAGTGGGGCAAAGTTTATCTCGAATCAGGAAAAAAATAATGGATAAAGTTGCAGGATTTGTTTGAGTTATAAATGAATCTGTAGCGTTATTTATTAGTCAGAAATGAATCTGTAGCTTTATTTATTAGTCAGAAACAAATCTGCAGCGTTAGTCCGTGAGATAAGGGAAATGCTTCTCGAGATAACATATGCTCGCCGATGACACACGATACATTTATTCGCTGATCTATTTGAATAAAAGAACTCAGTATCACAAGACAGTTTTAAGAGAAGTGTCTCTAAACATTACGAAGTTAAATATGTTTTATATATGATTAAGTTATTGTAAAACTGTCTGTAATATTTAAAAACTTAATATATCTCCTTTGTAGTTGCATTATTATAATCGCAACTACGTAATAAATTAATCAGTGAAATTAATTTTAATTACAGCCTTCTCAGGCCTTTCTTGCATAAAGTGGAGAAATATAGAAAACATTATTATTTTTTAATATTATTCTTTATTAGTTACTTAATATTTCCATAATCAACATCGATTTGCAAAATTTGACGTAGCTTTGTCCATTTTAAACACACGGCAATGAAATTTAGAAGGATCGACTTAATTTTATCCGATCGACTTGAAATTTTGACAGGATCTTTAAAACAAGATTATCTTCAGCTGTACGTACCGATTTTTTTATCGAAAACATTTTTTTAAATACGTTCGAAAAACTATCCATTTTTTTGTGGATTTTCGAAACTTTTTCTTCTAAAGCGCATCATCTTTACGTAAGCTATTCCTAAAAAAATCTTAAAAATGTTCTCATTTTTGCAATCGCCACAGTGCTGTTCCCCTTTAAGATTCCAGAACAGCCTCCTTTCATTCGCAATATTTATTCAAAATTTGATTCGAATGAAGACATCACAACTCTATACATTCATCCCTCGCAACCCCTCCACCCAACTCTCCCGAATCAATTATTCCCCCCGCAACGATAAAGGTGCCGTTTCTCCCGATGCAAATGGGCGTCGGTTCCGTCAAAACTTTCTCCAACCTTTCTCGAAATGGAGACGCGGGAGCGTGGACGCGCGTGTTGACAGCATGGTGCGCGGGGTGCGTCGTGTCGTGCGCGCGTCGAAGGCACCCCCTGCGGGCCGTTGGCACCCCTGCCTCGCGAGGGCCGTTTGTTCGGTTCGGTCCGAGTTTACGACCCTGTTGGGCCACAAAATTTACGGTGCCCTCTTAAAAGCGATCCAAACACGTACCGGTCCATCCGGAGCAGGGCGCGCCGCTCTCGCCACGCGCTTTGCCTTTGCAGACCTAGGATCCACGCTGCTGTTTCACCCTTCCTGAATGCTCCTCTCCTCCGCTTCGCCTTCCCTCAGCCTGCTACCTTTCCCTCCCACCGTTCCCACCTTTGTTGCGCTTTTTACACCCTTTCGCTCTGGGAAACCTCTATCTCCCTTCGGGGGTGACGTTTTCCTCGAGAGGGAGTGACAAGGAATTAAGAAGACTTGGGAGGTGTACACGAACTCTTCATCTTTCTCTTCACTCAGCAGAAATACTCCACTGTCTTCCCCATGATCTCGCAAAGCGAGAAGAAAGCTGCGCGCAGCTCCCTTCACACCTGAGCCTCTGAAACCTGGACACAGAGTGGATACAGTTTCAGAACCCCAGGGGCGTCGTATTATTCAATCAGCCAGCCTTAATAGGAGGCCTCTGATGTGCGAGCTCCCTGTGTGTAATCAAGTTAAAAATTTATATAAAACACTGCCAGATGATCGCGAACGATGCCAAGAGTGACATAAGCTCGGTTACATAAAACAAATGGAGGAGCACGCGAAAGGGAATCCCCAATCGTGTCTCTGTGGCCGTGGTGCCGCAGAAGAAGCCCCTCTAGAAATCTTTACATATGCATGGACCAGCAGCGATACCATACAACATCGTCATCCCCTGCAGCGTCCACTCCTTCCCCTCTTCCCTGCGTCATAACAAGTACAGTTCAACAAGAAACTCGCCCTTGAAGAAGAAACTAGTTGGGAAGTCACTATTTATGTCCACTGACTTCTTAACACTCCGATATTAATATATAAA
This sequence comes from Andrena minutula, assembly GCA_929113495.1. Lineage (NCBI taxonomy): Eukaryota > Metazoa > Arthropoda > Insecta > Hymenoptera > Andrenidae > Andrena > Andrena minutula. The sequence continues at coordinate 4,231,034 of OV815996.1, read as the reverse complement.
ATCAAACTCATCGTTAGGAACTTCCGGCTCAGCAGAGAAATCTTCTCGAAAAAGTGTCGTAATTAGGGCTGGGATTATTCGAATAATTTAATATTCGAATATTTTACAAGTATTCGAATGCTACGAATAAACTTCGAATATTTGAGTATTCGAATGTTATTATTCGAATACTATTCGAATATCGATGTATTCGAATACTATTGGAATATCGCTGTATTCGAATAGAGCACTATTCGAATAGTATGGTGTGAAGTGGGTCAAAATCAGCTTACAAGATTTCACCCTGAAAAATGAACCTCAACAACTTGATTTATAATTCACACCATACTATTCGAAAACACCAGTATTCGAATACTCAAATATTCGAAAACACCAGTATTCGAATACTCAAATATTCGAATAGTATTCGAATACTTGGATATTCGAATTATATTCGCCAAATAATTGAACAACTGAAGTATTCGAATATTCGAATACCAAATAATTCGACAAATAGTCCCAGCCCTAGTCGTAATTCGTGAACTTCTTTCCCTCCACAGTCTCTGCACAGGCATCCGGGATTCTCAGGAGCCGCGGTTCCCGGAACGCGGCCATGTTGGTCCCACCTCGCTTCCTCGAATGTATTTATCAGGGAGATAGCGTTTCAGGATTATGGAAGGGATCGTCGATGCAACGAGCGGCCGAGGAATATCCGTGGCATCCGGCCAGGCGTCGTCCCCTCCCGATATAATCCTTCTCGCGAAACCTCGCCTGGGTTACCACGAAAACCCCTCGCCCGCCGAGCCTTGGCCAACTGTCTGCGGACGTGAACGAGGCGCTTGCTGGCTCGAGGAGCAGAAATACGACCGACGACAATAAATTGGAAAGCGGAGGACTTTCACCCTTGAGGACCTTCCCCGAGGAGGCTGGCCGACCTCTAGGCTCTAGGAAAGAGCGAGACAGGCGCGGGAGATTTATTGAACATGGATCTACTCCCACGGGATAATGGCAGCCACGTCGCTCAGGGATATCCGCGATTGTAAAACGGAGATGGCGGAGACTTGCTCTTCGGCGCGGCGGACCAGGGCCATTGTTCCATTAATTTCGTTTGCAAACAATCGTTGTCTCCGTAGTGGCCTTCGGGTGGGGAACGTGGGAGACCGTGACTGGGTCACGATCAAGTGGACGGGCACCAGGGGTCTGTTACGTTGGCGCCGATCTTTCCATAAACCGTGGTCCAAAGGGCCAGGATTGTGATTCTCAGGGACAACGAGGGGGTCATTTTGTGGCTCGGTGGTTGGGACGTAGGTATTCGTGCATTTTCTGCTAGTGTTCTTTTAAACCGAAGCTGTATTTGGTTGGGAAGGTACTCGTTATTAGGATAGGGTGGAGCAATAAGAATTATATAGTACCTTGGATATTTCTGAAACCGTGAAAGTGAGGGGAAAGATTTTCGAAGGAAAGGCGTTTGGTAGCTTCGTTCATCTTTGAGATATTCAAGGTTTGAATTGGTCCACCTACTATGTTTTCAGTATTTTATATCTTCAATTGAGGAGCTTGCAACTAAAGGGGTGCAGCTCCATTTTTTACAGTTTTTAAGTTATGACGTGTAGTAAAAAAAATTCTTGGTACATCGTTTGGTTGTATTTTTCCACTATTTTTCAATTAATGTTCTCTTTTCAATGTTAACTCAAAATAATAATTTTATAAACAGCTTATTCTAATTTTAAGTAGTTAGTTTCAATTTTCCAAAGGTGTTATTTTCATGTAACTTTGATGATGAATTAAAAATGTAATATATTAATTTTAACACCCTAATGGAACCGCACCCCTCTTGCAACGAGACCCTCAATTTAGGATTTAATATCCCGTTGTTTTCACTGTTTAATAAAAAGAGTGTATCCCGAAGAAAGACTTGAAACGTGTTCTGAAAAAGTTATGGAACAACTGCGCACGAGTGACCGGAATAAACGTGGCGTACATATAATATTCTCAGCAGGAGTTCTTCCAACCCTTCGCCACTCTTAATGCACGGTATTAAGTGTCCGTGTTGCATAATAAACACGAGAAAGAACTCGCGACAATAATCCACGGAATTGAATGGAACAGCAGGCGCGCGGAGCACTATGAGGCACTCGTGTCGAGCGCGCGAGCGTGCTGCATCGAAGCCGAATTCTCCGTTCCAAGTACGAAACTGGAATTAAAATTCACCACCCATAAGTTATGTTTCACGCGGCATTTAGAACGGCAGAAGGCCCACGGACGTGACAGCGAAACGATCCGGCGAAACTGTCAATTAGGAGTCCGTTGGCCCCTTTCAATATCTGCTGAATCGATCCCTTCAGAACGATTCGCAGGGTGTCCGTGTAATTGCTGTGGAATTTCCCTGCTTCTATTATACCTACGCCAAACAATTCCTCGGAGACATACACGCGTAGAAACTAAATAATTCGACGTTGAATTTCTTTATTTGCCAAACGCTTAAATTTATATTTTGAAGAAACTATAAATACGTATCTACTGAGAGAGATTTACATTCGTACCTGTGTGTAATGGTGTTCCGTTTTTCCCCAAGGTAATTTAGTAAACATTTAATATTCACTTTAGCGTGAGGTAAAGAACTGGGTAAAACGTGAAATGTAGTGTAAGGGATATAAGAATCTAATGATGTACTTAGGTACTTGTTATAAATTTTCTAAATCCAAGTGAAGAAGAGTCGGGAGTCGGGACTTTGACACCGGGAATTTTTCCAACGCGGGAAAAAATAGGAAAAAAAATAGAAGAAGGAAAAGACACAAGTATTTCAATACCGGTAAACTGGGGTGAATTTGCCCGCAGGGGTAAGATGGCCCATTTTTTTACTTTGACTGAAAAATTACCATATGATTGAATTCTTTATTGTTGTTTTCCTTTGACCTTGGAGAAATTATTGCTATCGATTACAAAACACCATTTGTTCTAATTACTTCACAATAAAATAAGATAAAGTTCTTCCGAAAAGTGGGCAATGTCACCCCGGGCGGCAAAGTCACCCCAGTTTACGGTACGAAAGAGGTCACACCGATTTTTTAGCAGGCACGATCGCTTTCCAGCGGTTTTTCTTTCACTTCCACAATTTCAGAGGCATTCAAGGCGGTGATTCTTGTTAACCCAGCCTGCATATGTCAATTATTGTACAATTCCTAAGTACTTCCTCTGAGAAGAGCGGTTAACACCAAATATTAACAGCGCCAGGCTACGAAGCCAGAGCGCAATGAGTGTCTTTGTAAGTAGATTAAATCCTGTATTCTTTAAGTTTGAAAATAGCTGGCATCGAGTTGCCATAGTAACCAGGCACGGTGCAATTATATAACTCCTCTGCTGATCGGGTTTCGCAAAACTGCAAAGACTTCCGGCGGCGGATCCGCCTTTATACACATCCGTGTATCGCTAGGCGAGAGGATCGGCCGTAGACGAGCGCACACAGCGGCGCGGCGAAACAGGAGAGACTATCGCAATCCCGCGGCGGGGGTAGCGATGATATTATTTAACAAACAAGCCGGATGAGGGGCTTAACAGGAGTATACTGTTACCGTTAATCTTCGCGACGACTTTAGCGCGCCTGCCTCCGAGCCTATTCCGCGGGTAATTAAGAGATTAAACCCTGTTGCCTGACGCCTGTCTCTCAGGCACCCCCCTCGGCAGCCCTCCTCCCCGATAAACCGGGCCCATTTATTATATTACGTATCTGTTATCTCGATCACCTTGCGCGTTGCACACTTTACGTAACGAAACGCCGCTTAACCTCGCGGGATTCGTGTCCTCCTTTTCTCTTGCCCTCCATTCAGCGTGCTTCCATTACAAAGGAAACAGTAATCGAACTCCTCGGAATTGTTTTGTAATAAAAAGACACTGGGCCCGTTCGTACCCGTTGCGTTAAAAATATTTTCATCCCCTCAACTCGACTCCCTTCAAGCAGAGTTAGGTATTAGTTGAATAAATTCGTTATTCGACTAAATTTTTATTCGAACGAACTCGAATAAAAATTTCGAATAAAGTACAGTTATTCGATAATAACGAATACATTTATAATCGACTAAAATTTTATTCGACTAAAAACTTATTCGTTATTCTCGAATAACTTGACTTTATTCGAAACTTGTATTCGAGTTCATCGAATAAAAAATTTGTCAACTAAAAATTTATTGGTTAATCGCGAATAACTCCCTTTTATTCGAAATTTGTATTCAAAGATCAGTCGAATAACAATTTAGTCAAGTAATGCCCGGATATAATAATAACACCCGGAACCAAAATTCGGAACTCAATCAAAACTCGGGCGCGCCGTGCCTGCGATTACAGACATACCATCTTTAAATTCTTCAGTACCGCAGCTTCGCGAAGAAGGCGCAAGGGCGGAGGGTTAATCGAACGGTGGAGATGGAAGATGGGAAGCAGGTGAAAATAGTAATAACAAAGAGGAAGTAACAGCGCGGAGAACAGGACCTGGATTTGAGGAGGGGTGGATACGGGGGAGGGTAACCGCGAAGAGGGGTTGGCGTTTTCATCGGGAAAAGGAAGGTCGGTTCTGGCGTCTCGTTACAGCGGTTGGCTGCTGAAAGCGTGGATGACGCGGAGGTGGCGTGAGGCGGCGGATGAAAACTCCCGGAGGGTGGAAGCCGGTCCCGCCGTGTTTTTCGCCCGATTGAATCAATTAAAGAGGAAAAACTCCCCGGGTAAAATATTCGAGACGTGTCCTTTCACGGTCTTGCACAGCGGATACGTGCGTGCCCGTACGTGTCCGTACCAATCGCGGGCGACGCCGCCATGGTGCCCGCCTTCGAAAATTGCTGGACCTCCGGCCGATTGTCCCTTCCACCCCTTCACTACGGATCCTAAGAAAAATATTGTAGAATATTGTCCCGGAGTGCCACCCTCGACAGCTGCAAATATCCACTCACTCGAAACGCCCCCGAATTCTCAATTCTCATCCCCCTCGCACCCTTCTTTCATAATACTACTATTTAACCCCATTACCTCGAAAAATAGTAGGATTAATAATTGTATTTAATTGCGAACCAGAAAATAATACTAAGAACGTGGAATTTAAAAAAATAGCCACGTTCAAAGTTACATACTAAAACCACCCTTATCACACAGCGTTTCTCTTTGTCCCACTTGCCAGGTCTGCCTAGTGGGGGCCAGAGTATCGACAGCTCCCGCGTCGAGGCAGCCCCCCGCGATATAATATGGAAACATTTATATACACAGCAGCGAGCTGAAACAATTGTTGAAGCTGCTGGTGGGTTGCGGGTGCGCGCAACCGCCCTCGAGCTCGCTCCCCCTCTCTCTGGAAACGGACCTACCCATAAATGACGGGAAACTCGCGAATTTTCCGTTTGTTATTTTAATTAGAGCCTTCGGGCGACACTTAACGAGAATCCGGCTGTCTGCGTTTATAGCACCGTGTAGCTTTCCGGGGCGACGATGGGGGTGGGGGGGTGATATTATCGGACTCCGTGTCGCGTAATCCACGCTCTGATCGTGCAACACGGAATTTCCGACTGTATTTCCCTAGTATTTCTGGTTCCTTTGTGCCGCGTTCTACGCGACAGCCTGTCACCGTCGCTGGAATAAAATGCTTGCCATGTCGTCCCTACGAGAAACGGCGCGTCGCCTTATTTTTGTAATCTGGAGTCCTAGGTGGCTTTATAAAGTCTAAATGACTTTCAATTTTGCGGGGATGTGACGCAAGTGGTGCTGATAATTTAAGGCTCTGCCTCGCGGAAGCAAAAGTCGAAAAGATGAGCCGCGTTAAAAGAGCAACCCCTCTCTTTTTTTCTATCACTTTTTCCACGACCTGCCGTAAAACCACCGCGACCCCTTCCGTTACTTACGACCCCACTAGCAGCTCTACTTTTTCTCGCCGTTACTAGACGCGTACCGTTAAAAAAACCGCCCACGGCAAGGTAATTTACAGGCGTTCGCATTTTTTCACTGGGTCACTCGAGGGCTGGCAAAAAAAACGCGCGAACGTTTCCAGCCCTTAAATTCTATTGGTTCACGCGAAAACAGACGCTGTAAAACGATGGAACACCCCCGTTACTTAAAAACCTTCTGACTTCTCCGCTCTTTTCCATGTACCGTTCTTTTTTTCACCGTTTCTTTTCGCCGCTTTCGCGCGTCGACGATTTTTAAGGGCGCGCAGAGTTTACGACGCGGCCTCTGCTGTTTACCGTAAAAATTCCGGCGCAGTTCTTTCGGCGCAAAAACGTTGGGAAAGGTTCAAAAAGGCAGTTTTTCGTAGTTGTGTTTTTTTGTTTAACTAAAGAAGGTTGTTCGGAAACGTCAGTTTTTTTTAGAGGGCGATTTAAGAGACCTTGTGGAAACACGCTGTGCCAAAAATCAAATTTTATGTGGTATCACCATTGGCAGTGGAATATTTTCCGAAAAAAAAGTTTCTTTTCAACTTCGGCACTTACTTGGTTTTTTACGAGGACACTTTAATTCCCCTTCTTGGGAATGCAGAGTTTTTATTTTTTAGACAGAGTTTGGAAATTGTGCGAGAGTGAATGAAGTATATTTCACCAATATAGAATGAATGTCAGGGTGCGATTTGGAAGTTTGGCGCTCCTAGGCGTGAAATATCATGAAATATTTTAATTTCAAAAAGTTGGAAAAAATAAAAGGTTAAAAAAATTTCTTTCGCCCAAAATTTTCCGCCCCAGGCTACAATAGATCAATCACTTTAAAGTAAAATAATTATTACCTGATTTCCCGTAATTAAAGTTTGCAATTACCGAAAATTAATAAATATGGACTTGGTCAGATTTACCAGCAAGCCAGCGATGCCTTTATGCCTTTACTAAAGCCTGTTACTTATTAATAAAATAGAAATAGAAACAACCAAGCGTCGTTTTTTATTCTTCTCTACTTTTTTTTAGTTAGCTAACCGTCGCGGAGCCTAAGGACTTATTAAAGAAGTTGCGTAGGAAGACAAAGGCGCGCAGCGGCGCAGATGGAGGCCAATATTGATAAAATAGCGGCGCGGAATATTTTGAAATCGGATATTTTAATTTGTAAATAGAGCATATTATTCCCATTGAAAGGGCGCCATTGTGGAAGCGGCGGTGCTGGCTGGGTTCAGAGGAACCGCTTTTAATGACCCGGATGCGGATGGTTCCACCTAGCAGTGTCGTATTCAATTCGAGCCTCTGCACTCCGAGTAATCTCAAGGTAATTCCCCTCCCGGTCCTTCCACCCCTTCCACCCGTTCCACCGCCTCCACCCCTCAAGTAGGTACGTGTCGTGTTACGTCGCGTTACCTCGCCTTTTCCTCCCTTTTTTTCCTGCCTTTTCATCCCCTTTCATCGTTTTCACGAAACGTCGAACAGCCGAGGAGGAATTATACGAGAGTATTCCGATAGGATTTGGACCAGAATCAGGGTTGATACGTTTAATTTGTGAACGAAGTGTATAAACAAGGACCTAGGATTGTACATTTTGTACTTTTGGAAGGAAGGCAAGAATTTCAAAGCCGATTTTCTTGAAAATGAAGCGCGATAGCAAAAAAAGTTACTCTTTCTTTTCGACTTATAACAAGTCAATAAGTCGAGAAGAAAGAATAAAATTTTTTGATATCGCGCTTCATTTTCGAGATAATCGACTTTGAAGTTCTTGGCGTTGGATCCAGTCGCGTATAGACATTACAAAAAAAAACAGTTACTTAGAAATGGTCTGCCAATGGTCTGCATTATCAGATAAAGTTCTAGAGTACATAAATAATTCATGGGAAATTGGTAATTTAATCATATTCCACGATAGTTTCATTCACAGAGAAACAGTTTAAAAGCAAAAACGTACAAATTTGTTTATTTCTTTGGTTTTTCGCGCTCTGAGGTTCTACGCCTCTTGGAATGACTACAAAGCATTATGCAATTATTTCGAACTATAATATTGTTTATTTATGGCTCTAAAACGACTTTTGGAAATATGCTGGGTCACGAATACAAATGCTAGCGGCGCGTAGCGGTGAACAGGGCGAACTAAAGTGGGCGTTAAAACACGCCAGAGTGTCAGTCTTGAGGATACAGAGATATGTTACTTAACCTGGCGTAGGCGTGTTTTAACGCTCACTTTTTCAATTGTTTAAATTACATTTCTAGGAGTAAATAAAAAGTTTTCTCACTGACTATTGTCGCGAGCTGATTAGCACAGATTCCTGGAAGAGGTATAGGACATCAGATTGCAAATAGATTAATAAATAAACAAGAAATTTCTATTCCAGCAATACACCTCTTGCAACAAATTGAACTCTCGTTGCCAGATTCGAAATGGCGACTTTTTGGATTCATATTTCTACACTTTGAGCACTAATCCTCAAGACAGAAACTCTTGTGACTTTTCCCTACAAAATAGGTAAAGATTGTGCTCTTAATTAACCAATTATTATCACTTATTTCACACCATGCACCGATGAAAAACAGGCGTCTAAAGACGCCCAAGCCAATCTAAATCAACTGCCTATGACTTAGTTCCTCCTTCCGTCGCTACGCACCGCTAATATTTTAAACAAACTTGAAAAATTCATCGAGAACGAATAAATCAGCAATATTATTGTATAAATAATTCGCAGGACCGATTAAATAGACAAATAACTCTTTCATTCATCGTAACAATCTAATACATAGGTTCCACTATTCCATATCTAGTTCCAATTTCTTTAAGCAAACAATAACACCTCCTCTTATTTTAAAAAGCTATCACACATGCGTGACTAAACAAAGGATAATCAATTACTACTCTTTAATTAACATAAAAGCTTCTATTTCAACATAGAACAATATAGACCATCGCATCGATTCAATGAAGGCGCTAAGGCCACGTCAAGAGCCGGCTCGATTGCGCAATACCCCGTGTTTGCGAGCCGGTTACCACTGATACTGTCTTCCTTAACGAATTTTCTTTACACTTTCTTCCGTTGTAAACGATCGATTATTCGGCCTGCTACGTCGACAGCCCCATACACAGATGAACCAACTCATAAGTCGCGTAGTCTCTGTCGGCGAGCGTTCGTCATTTAGTTCCCTCGCAAGACATTTTCACGTATCCTCCCAAAACATGGTTATCGCTGTAAGTCCCTAATAAAACCTTAATTTAACACTTTCATAATCAATAAAATTCACAAACATGAATCTTTAATCGCGATATATATTTCCAATAATCGTAGCCGCGAGAATATTTTTAATACGACGCAGTCGTTCGTCCTTGAATCTCCGAGACCTCTAAAAATTAATATATTTCATTAATATGCTTAGGTAGGTGATAAGCTACCCGCGGTTGATCTTTTCGAAGATACGCCGGCGAATAAGGTGAATCTCGCAAAAATTGCAGATAAGAAGAAGATAGTTGTTTTCGCAGTCCCTGGTGCCTTTACACCAGGATGTTCCAAGGTATCCATTAGTTTCAGATTCATTTCTGTTATGGAAAAAAGGCATGCATACCGTGATATTCTTTCAGACGCATCTTCCGGGCTTCGTTCAGAGTGCTGGTGCTCTGAAGTCTAAAGGGATATCTGAAATCTTTTGCGTCGCTGTGAACGATCCGTTCGTAATGGCAGCTTGGGGTAAAGCTCATGGAGCAGAGGGAAAGGTGTTGTTTATTATTGCGTTATACATTTGTTATACATTGTTATATAAGGAATATTAATGTACAACTTTCTAAACAGGTGCGCATGCTAGCAGATCCCACAGGGCAATTCACAGACGCGTTAGAACTCTCCGTGGACCTGCCTGTATTGGGTGGGAAGAGAAGCAAGCGCTATTCGATGGTCCTTGAGGACGGAGTAGTTAAGGAGATAAACGTGGAGCCAGATAATACTGGGCTCTCCTGTTCCTTAGCCGAGAACATTAAACTGTGAAGCGTGCTTTACTAATTTCGGTTAGTAAGTTCGCTACTTGAAAGATCATAGATTCCTCACATTTTAACTTATCTTGTTACACGGTTGTTACACGTTTGTATATTAAAAATGATACTGTAAAATTGTGGATTGTTTAATACCTGGTTCCTTGAATACTTATTATATTGAATATATCGTTTGCTTTAGAGTTTAGTAGATAGAGAATAGTTTTAATCTTTGCTTGCAATTATATTTGAAATAAAGCAAAATTAATTTAACCCATCATACTCGACACGAGCTTTCGAACGAAATAAATCTCCGGCGTAAAATAAAGTTTCCCCGAGGAAAAGTTTACCCATTTCTTCATTAAAACGTAATATTTTTATTTATGGAAATTACACGTTACAAAATAATAATTGATAAAATAGTGTAAATGTTTGTAAACATGGTATCGATAAGTGTTGCGTTGGACAGCTTTATGTGGCCAGCTTCAGAGCGTAGAGCCAGGAACATTGTTGATATATAATGCTTGTTTGTGTTGGAAACTTTATGGCGCCAATTATGCTACTACGCTGTTGCTCGTGAATTTTTTTTATCATTTTGAAAATGCCGGCGTTTCTGAAGCACATCGAGGTAGAGAACTTTAAATCGTACAAGGGAAAGCTCATTATCGGACCTCTGAAATCGTTTACCGCCGTCGTCGGGCCAAATGGATCTGGTAGGTTATGTTCCATAACCTCTGCTAGCAATAACAGTTTCTCGGGCAGGTGAGTGTTCCAAGGCATTACAAGCGTTCTTTTCACACAGGGAAATCGAATTTCATGGACGCGATCAGTTTCGTTATGGGGGAGAAGACGAGCAGCCTGCGCGTGAAAAGGTTCAGCGAGCTCATCCATGGAGCATCAATAGGGATGCCAGTCGCCCGGAGCGCATCTGTCACCGCTGTGTTCGAGCTGGAGGATGGGTCGGAGAAAAGTTTCATGCGCTCGGTGCAGGGCTCCTCCTCGGAGCATAGGATAAACAACAACGTCGTTACCAGTCAAGTGTACCTTAACGAATTAGAGCACCTCGGGATCAACGTCAAAGCGAAGAATTTTCTGGTTTTTCAAGGGGCCGTCGAATCGATAGCTATGAAAAATCCTAAGGAGCGCACTGCGCTGTTTGAGGAGATCAGTAATTCCGGGGCATTGAAGGCTGAGTACGAGAGGCTGAGGACGGAAATGTTGAAGGCGGAGGAGGAGACTCAGTTTTCATATCAGAAGAAGAAGGGCATCGCCGCGGAGAGGAAGGAAGCGAAATTGGAGAAAGAAGAGGCTGAGAAGTATCAGCGGTTGAAGGAGGAGTACGTGGAGAAGCAGGTCGAGCTGCAGCTGTTTCGTTTGTTCCATAACGAGAAGTGTACGGAGAACTTGGAGCTTCAGCAGAAGAAGAAACAGCATGAAATAGAAAAGATCGAGAAGAAGAAGGAGAAGGCGGAGGAATTGTTGAAAGAGAAGAAGAAGGAAGCTGGGAAATTTGGAAGAGAACTGGCTAAAATAGAACAGGATATTAGGGAGGTGGAGGTTGAAATAACGAAGAAAAGACCTACGTTCATTAAAGCAAAAGAGCGTGTCGCTCACATGCAGAAGAAAGTGGAATCCGCGAGGAAATCCTTGGCCCAGGCGCGCATCGCGGACGAAGCGCATAAGAAAGACATACACGAGCTCCAAGAGGAGCTGCGTCAAGTGGAGGAAGCTAAAGCAGCTTACGAAGCGAGCATTGCGGGGCAATCGCAACTACAAGGGCGAGATGTACAGTTAGAGGATGAACAAGTTAGAGAGTATAATCGTTTGAAGGAGGAAGCGGGCAAGCAATCAGCGAGGTACCTGCAACTCCTTGATTCTATTAATCGTGAGCAGAAATCGGATCAAGACAGGCTCGACAATGAAGGGAGGAAGAAGACGGAAATAGAAAACAAGCACAAACAGAAAGGTCACATGCGAGATGAGGCTCTGAAGAGAGTAGAGAAATTAGAGGAACACATAAAGACATCCGAAGCTGCATTGGAAGATCAGAAGAAACTGCGGGCTGACTTGCAGTCCGACGTGGGTAGCTCGAAGGATAAAATACAGAATATTCAACGGGAGTTGGAAAGTATTTCTGAGCAGCTCGGCGATGCGAAGGTTGATAAGCACGAGGTGTCGAGGACCAAGAAGAAAACTGAGATCGTGGAAAATTTCAAACGCCTTTTCCCTGGTGTCTACGATCGTATGTATAACATGTGCGAGCCCATTCACAAGAGATATAACGTCGCGATCACAAAGGTTCTTGGTAAGTACATGGAAGCTATTGTCGTTGATACTGAGAAAACAGCTAGACAGTGTATTCAGTATCTTAAAGAGCAATATCTCGAGCCAGAGACGTTTCTTCCTCTCGATTATATTCAAGCGAAGCCGCTGAAGGAGAGACTCAGGAACATACAGGAGCCGAAGAACGTGAAGCTGCTGTACGACGTGCTACATTTCTCTCCGAAGGATATCGACAGAGCAGTGCTGTTCGCTACGAACAACGCTCTTGTCTGCGAGACTCCCGAAGACGCGAATAAAGTAGCTTACGAGATGGATAAAAAGGCGAGGTACGACTGCGTCGCTTTAGACGGGACATTTTACCAGAAAGCTGGGATCATATCCGGTGGTAGTTTAGACCTCGCGAAGAAAGCGAAGAGATGGGACGAGAAGCAGATGTCTCAGCTTAAAGCACAGAAGGAGAAGTTAACGGAAGAGCTGCGCGAGTCGCTGAAGAAGTCGCGAAAGGAATCCGAGTTAAACACAGTCGAATCTCAGATACGCGGACTGGAGACCCGTTTGAAATACAATAAAAGCGATCTCGCCGCCACTCAGAAACAGATCTCTGAACTCGAGGCGGAGCTGGATGGCCTTCAGAACGACCTGAACATGTTCGGCCCGGCAATAGCGGCGATTGAGAAGACCATGGCTGAAAGGGACCAGGAGATACAGAACATCAAGGAGAAGATGAATAACGTTGAGGACGACGTGTTCGCTAGCTTCTGCGAGCAGATAGGTGTGTCCAACATCCGTCAGTACGAGGAGAGGGAATTGCGATCGCAGCAGGAAAGGGCGAAGAAGAGAATGGAGTTCGAAAACCAGTGTAATCGAATTTATAATCAGTTGGACTTCGAGAAGCAACGCGACACGGAGAGCAACGTTTTACGTTGGGAACGCGCTGTTCAAGATGCGGAAGACAAACTGGAGTCCGCACGGCAGACCGAGTCTAATCAGAAGGCGGAGATAGATCACGACGAGACTCAGATGGAGCAATTGAAGTCCGCGAGGAACGCGAAGAAGATGGAAGTGGATCAGAAGGACGACGAGATAGGCAAAGCTAGACGCGAGGTCGGAGCGATTGCGAAAGATATACAAGCTGCTCAAAAGCAACTGAACGGCATCGAGAACAAGATCGAGCAGAAGAAGGCTGATCGCCATGCTATCCTAATGCAGTGCAAGATGGAAGATATCGCGATTCCAATGCTCCATGGAAACATGGAAGATATAGCCAGCGAGTCCAGCGCGACTAACGCTTCAGAAACCAACAATGACTCCTCTTTAAGTACCCAGCAACAGTACGAACGTGAGAAACGGATTACCATAGATTACGCATTACTCCCGGAACATTTGAAGGACGTAGACGAAGAGGATATTAAAAAGACTAGCGACAAACTCACGAAGTCGATTAATGATTTGCAAAGCACCATTCAACGCATCCAAGCTCCTAATATGAAGGTAAGAATTGGTTTAGAAAGGTGTTACTAATAATGAGACGTGTTATTTTAATGTCTTCGTCGTATTTTTTCCTTCAGGCAATTCAGAAATTGTATCTTGCCAAAGAGAAGTTACAAGAGACCAACGAAGAGTTTGAACAGTCTCGGAAGAAGGCAAAGAAGGCGAAGACGCAGTTTGAGAAGATAAAGAAAGAGAGGCACGACCGATTCATGGCCTGTTTCGAGCACGTGGCTAATGAGATCGATCCGATTTATAAAGTACTTATAAATCATTATAATAATTATTTATGATGTATTGACAAACCCAAGTAACATAAGAATCTGTGCGATTTTAGAGCTTAGCAAAGAATCAATCTGCTCAGGCGTTTCTTGGTCCAGAGAATCCGGAGGAACCTTACCTGGATGGTATTAATTACAATTGCGTAGCGCCAGGAAAACGATTCCAGCCAATGTCCAATCTATCCGGTGGGGAAAAGACTGTTGCGGCGTTAGCTTTATTGTTTGCGATTCATAGGTAATTACGTATATGTATAGAGCCTTGGATTTATGGTTTAGTATACTTTCCATTTTAATTAGTATTTCATTTCTGCAGCTTTCAACCTGCGCCATTCTTCGTCCTGGACGAGATCGACGCTGCCTTAGACAATACTAATATAGGAAAAGTTGCAAGTTACATACGCGATAAAACGAGCTCCTTGCAAACTATTGTTATATCTTTGAAGGAAGAATTTTATTCGCACGCTGACGCGTTGATTGGCATTTGCCCTGATGTAAGTCTCTCTTTTTAATATTGTAAATACTAGAGGTGGGTTCGAAGATAATTTTTAAATTTTTGAATCTGGAATTTTGTGAGGCTTCAAAACTGTCGGAACTCTCGAAAGTTCAGATGCTTGTCTTGCTAGAACTGAAGTCGACAATGTTTTTGCATAAATCTCTGTTGGTCGTAGTTAAATAATATATAAATAAAAATATAACAGTATAGAAATTCTTTATGCATTGGTTTTATATTTTTTAATATCTGGCTTTCGAGAGTTTCGCATCAAGAAAGTGCAAAGTTTCGAATTCCCGAAACTCGGGACTTTCTTGGGTTTTGAGCAGAGATGGGCGAAAAATTATTCGAAATATTTTTTCGAAATAATTTAGACGCTTCGAAAAACCCATCCAACATTATTTTATTTCTGTTTAAATTGCAGGTTGGCGAATGCTTGGAAAGTAAAGTATTAACTCTTGATTTAACTGCATATCCTACGCACATATCGTAGAACATGTTTCAATTCGATATTTATACATTTCGATTATGTTCGTTTCGTACTGCAATTCTAATTTACATTATATCGACAGTGGGTATTCCGGGTAATATTGGAATAAACCATATCTGGGTTTATAAAACAATTTTTCGGGGAGTTTTACGCGAGAATGTTAATCTCAAATAATGAAAATCTTTTATAAAAGTATTCAATCTATTATTACGTATTCGTACCATTCGACTATGGCTTTCTTGTTGTTAATAAACATTCAGTGTACACCTATTATTTTTATTATTGTTTAAAGATTAACTTACAATGGAAAATTGCCTTTTATATTGTAAAAGAAGTTGTAGTTGTGTAATAAATTATTAATATAAACGCATAGAGTTACGTGTTAGATCGAAATATTCTGTCAATTTTCAAGTGAAATATTGGAGACGTAATTTTTACACCGTATGTATGTAAACAAACGCACCTTTGTAGAGTAAAGAATTTCACTATGATGTTTTAATGTGCATTAATTTTTAAATTTGCTTCCTCGACCGCGCAACAGCAACGCAGGTAAGTACGAAAATGAAGTTTACGCGAAGTCAACTTCACCGCGAAGTTGGTAGCATTGCATTAATTTTAATTCGTAAAGAACAAAAGGAAGAAATTTGAATCCAACGGTTTTTGTCGAGCACGTTGAAAAAAATGACGGTGCAATTGGAACGAATAAAAATTTTAAATTTTAAGTCCTTCAAAGGTGAAGTAATTATCGGACCATTCAAGCCGTTGACGGTGATTATAGGTGCCAATGGTTCCGGTAAGTTTCATCCCTTCGATTTTATTGATCGTTAACCATTTATCGAACTTAAAAAATTTATAAAATAACATGTACTTAAATCACTTAATTAATAGAAATATCTAAAATATATATAATCGGCATTAAAATCGGCAATCTATTATTTGTTAAATAACAAATCGTTTGTGTACGGACGAAACACTTTAAAGTTATTAATATATTCTAGGAAAATCGAATCTTATGGATGCGATCAGCTTCGTAATGGGAGAAAAATCGAGAAGCTTGCGCGTTAAACAATTAAATGAACTTATTCATGGTGCATCTAGGGGAATGCCCATAGCAAACAGGTGTTAACATTATTCCTATATATTTCTAACTTTGCTTCTGAATTATTTTAAGTAATACACTTAAAAGTTCCAGCCGCGCAAATAACGAATTCTTAATTTAAATAGAAACTCACTTAAATCTAGATTTCATTTTCTTTCTCTTCATCATTCCATACTTGTAGACACATTTCTAATTCCATGTTAATTACGATCCAGAGCCTACGTAACAGCGGTTTTGACGTCTGACGATAATATTAGCATAACTTTTACTAGAATTATCCATGGTAACTCTTGCGAGTACAAAATTAACGATGAGGTAATTCTAATTCTGTAATAATTTGTACGTTTCTTATGCTTACCGCAGACACTTTTATTTGTAATAAACACAAATACAATTTATTTTATGTATTATTAAGGTAGTTACAGTCCAGTCTTACATGTCAAAGTTGGGGGAAATTAATCTGAATATAAGGGCCAAAAATTTCTTGATATTTCAAGGGGCTATTGAGTCCACAATTACAAAAACATCAAAAGAATACACTGACATGTTCGAAGAGATTAGTAATTCCATCGAGTTGAAAGAGGAGTACGAAAGGTAAAAATATTCTCACGCAAATGGATTTTTTAAACTGCGCTTTAAACTATATTGGTCTTTCGTACCCAAAGGTTAAAGAGTAAAATGGTCGAAGCAGAAAACGAGGTTCGATATAAGAAAAATGAAATAAAACATCTTGTCGCAAAATGGAAACACGCTGTGTCGGAAAAAGAAGAAGCAGAGAAATATGAAAAGCTTCATAAGCAATATGTATGTACTTTAATAATTTATCTTCTGAAGTATTCATTGAAAGTCATACAATATGCTTGCATTAGAAAATTATCGATGCAAAGTTTACAACATATTCTAAATATTCTTCTGTTTTTTTTTATTTTACACAGTTATGTGAAAAATCTATGTTGCAACTTTTCGAGTTGTTTCACATTTGGAAAGATATAGAGGACTTGAAAGTCACGTTAGATGCTATAGATGCAGAAATAATAGATCACGAAAAAGACAAAGAACTTGCCATTGATCTCTTGAAACTAAAAAAGATGCAGCTGCAAAGTGCATCTAAATATTTGGAGGAGATTGAACTAGTCTTCTCAGAAGCAGAGAATACTTTCAAAGAGAAGAAGATCAATCTTGTAGAGATTGAAGAAAAAATTTCACACTGGCAAGAGAAAATTAAGTCCCTAAAATTATTGTTAGTGGAAACGTACAAATGTCACGAAGCTCATAGCAAAATAATGAAAGAACTGGAAGAAGAATTGATTCGAGTAGATGGGTTAAAAACTACATTTGAAGAAAACATGGCAACACAGTTATTATCTCGAGGCAGCAGTATAGAATTCAACGATGCCCAAGTACAATTATATTTAAAAGAATATTTTAATTAAATAATGCGAATAGCGAGTAGACTTATGTTCTTTATACAATACATTGTTTCATTATTATTGGTTCAGTGTCTAAAATTTATGTTTTTCAAGGTGCAACACTATTTTTATTTAAAACGAATAGCAGAGTTGCAGTCCTTGCAATACACACAGATCGCTGACTCGTTGAAACGTGAACAGAGCACAAATCAAAATAAACTGGATAACGAGAATAGGCAGAAGTTCGAATTAGAAGATAAATTGCATCGGAATAAGATGTCGCTGGATGAAAAACAGAAGAATATTAGAAATATACAACAGCACATAGACGATACCTCAAATATGTTAACTGTTGAGACGAATAGAAAGCGCGAGATGGAAGAGTCAATTATTACACAGAAAGAGAAAATGAAGATTGTACAAGAGAAGTTTCAATTTGTATCTGAGCAGCTTGGTAATGCTAAATTAGATCAATACACAGCATCGCGTTTAAGTAAAGAAGCAGAAACAGTCAAACTTTTGCAAAGTTTATATTCTGGCGTGGTATGTTTTCAAATTAACACTGCGCAGGTATTAAGAATTATAATCTTACATAATTAAGTATTCTATACTTGAATTTTAGCACGGACGTTTATATAATCTCTGTAAACCCATCCATCCCCGTTATGAAATCGCTATGACAAAAGTCTTTGGAAGATATTGCAACTCCATCGTCGTCTCTACGAACAGCGTAGCAGCGCAGTGCATCAAGTACTTGAGGGAGCAACGGATAGGAGTCGAAACGTTTCTACCACTAGACTCTTTGAAAGCTAAACCCGTAAAGGAAATGCTACGGTACTGATGCTTTATTAGATTTCTATATTTCATCGATGAAGTGTATAATTTCCATTTCTTATCAATCCAGCGGTATCAACCATCCAAAGAATGCGAAACTTTTGTACGACGTACTCCACTTTGAGCCTGCAACGATTAACAATGCCATTCTGTTTGTAACTAACAACGTGCTTGTTTGTGAAACCCCGGACGATGCAAGAACACTTGCGTATGAAGTTGATCCAAATTCTAATTACGATGTATGGACTGGCACAATTTTTTTATCGTCCCTCGCAGGACCCTAGCTATAGTTAGAATAAAATCAGTTGAGACCTTAAATCAGTTGATTTTGTTTTAATAAAAAATTTAATATATCTGCCTCCTGAAAATGTTAGTAACGTTTATAATTTCATAGTGTGTCGCGTTAGACGGGACATACTACAAGAAAGGAGGTCTAATGTCTGGTGGACAGGTTTCTCTATCACAGAAGGCTAAAGTGTGGCAAGAACAGGGCTTGCTAGAATTAAAATCCAAAAAGGTTTTCTGATTTCTCTGAATACATATACCGCGCATGAATTAAATTAACTTTAATACACTTGACCCTGGTGCACCATATATTTCAGATGGCGTTGATAGAGAAATTAAAAGAAACGCCGACAGTTGCACAGAAAGAAGTTGAAATGAACACGTTGGATATACAAATTCGTGGACTCACGGCCAGACTGAATTATTATAGATTGAGCTTAACAGAGACTGCAAGTGTTCACTGGAACTTTGTTTTTAATAAGAAAATGCGATCTATAACTGCGTAATGTAAGATATATTTTTGTACTGTTTTTTAGGAGAACAGTGTAGGCATTCTGCGGGTTGAAATAGAAACGATTGAAAATGAATTACAGCTAGTAAATGCAAGTACTTGTAGCATTCTCTTCCTTCAGCTATCGTATTTTACATTATCGTGTGCGTTGTATATAATTTATATTTTTTCCTGCGTTATATTGTTTAGAATAATTTAGAATCGATTAAAAAAGTAATGGAGGCGAAGGACCAAGAAATTCAGAAGACAGGGAACTCTATTGCGATTATCGAGGAGGCTGTTTATGGAGATTTTTGCAGAAATATCGGTTTACGTAATATACACGAATACGAGCAGGGAAATATAAGGTCTTTGTCTCTTATTTCTACTCGTTCTAAATTTAAAAATTCTAAACGATATTTTAACTTAAAAAGACAACAATCTTTCCTGCAACAGAATATACAACGAGCAAACAACCAGGAAGCTTGAATTGGAGGAGCAGTACAGTCGAATTAACAATCTATTGGATTTCGAAAAGAACCGTGACACGAAGAGTAAATATTAACAGAAATGTTCAAGCAAAATTCTTCGCGAAGAAAGCTTATATTCTATTTTCGCAGGTGCGCTTTCCAAGTACAAGGAACGCATTAAAGCTGCTATACAGGAGTTAAATACAGCACGCGAAGAAGAGGCTGCGAAAAAAATCGTCATCGAAAAAGAATTGAAGAAAGTAAACGATGTAAGAGCCAAGTACAACGAGGCCAAAGCTAAGGTGACTGAACACGAAACGAGTGTTAAAGAATGCAGGCAGCAAATTGCTATTATCGCGAAAGCAATTCTGAAGGTTCAAAAGCAACATATATCGATTGTGACTAATATTAAGAAGAAGAAAGCAGAGTACCATGCTATCGTTAGGTACAGCAAGGCAAGTCTACCTATTATAGCTGGAAGATGGAGTACATTCGTTGGACAAATTTAAATACATTTATTACATTAACAGATGGAAAATATTCCCATTCCAATGCTTTCCAATAATAACGAAGACACACCAGATTCCGAGACTACGGTCGACTCTGCTCCGAACACAGATGTATTTTTGCATGTAGACTTCAGCGGACTTGGCGATGCCAACAAAAGCAGGCTTAGCGAGGACATGGATAGATCAAGATCCAAACTCACGGGAAAAGTTCGAGAGTTACAGCACGAAATGGAAACCATAAAAAATCCCAACTTTAAGGTACAGTAGAAGATTAAAATAATTTCTTGAGGACATTCTACGCTCCCATGGTTAAATTCGTCTACAGGCCGAAGAAAACGTTGATTCCACGATGGAGGAATTAACGGAGAAGAAGGCCGAGCACCGAGAAGCGCACAAAAACGCGACCGCAGTTAAAAAGGAGTTCGAAGCGGTGAAGGAAGAAAGGTGCCAGCGATTTTCGAGCAGTTTGCAGTATATTACCACAGAGTTGGATGTTATATACAAGGTCAGAGGGTGTTCTTGTACTTAATTCAAATGTTTCCCCTGAATCATCTCGACTCCCACGTTATTGCAAAATGCTCTTTAGTCCCTAGTTAAAAACGACTCGGGCGAAGCTCTCCTGATTCCGGATAATCCCGAGGAACCGTATCTGGGCGGCGTGAATTTCAGTTGCATAGTGCCAGGGAAACGGTTCCAACCTCTGCCGAACCTTTCTGGCGGAGAAAAGACTATAGCAGCTTTAGCTTTGCTATTTGCAATTCACAGGTGAAGCTTCTAGCTCAAGCGATTTATCACAGATGTACTCTTCTATCAATAACTGTAAATTCATGTTGCAGGTTCCGACCAACTCCTTTCTTCGTCTTGGACGAAGTGGACGCAGCTTTGGACAACACGAACATAAAAAACATTATACAATTTATGCGCGCTAAATCGACGGAAATGCAATTTATTATAATATCTTTGAACCCGAAGCTGTTCTCGCACGGCGACGCTCTTGTAGGGATTTGTAAAGACGTACGTTCCCGATTTCGCTGCCATTCCTTCAAAATTGATATAAGAAATTTCACAATTTATTTTATTAATGCTATTTTATTGTTTTAAATTTTGTTTTACCTTCCAGCCACGTGAAGAACACCTAGAAAGTTTACTGTACACACTTTCGTTGGAGCACTACCCGTCGACGCACGAAGAATAAAATTCGAACGAATCTTCATATTCTATAAAATTATAGATCAACGAATTACAGTTTCGTTTTACAAACGTGATAGTCGAATAGGACGACTTGAAATCGATGAGACTGAAACATTATTTTATTTATTTTTTAAACACATTTAATTTATAGACAGCGTTACATGTATTAGATAGTATGGAGATACATAATGAAACCCTTGTATTACTCTGAACTCTCACTTTTAGTGGCCTTATTACACCTAATAAAAAGCATTAGAAAAACAATAGTTAGAGTGTTACTGATGCATCGACCACTCCGTGAACTGCAGATCTCGTTAAGACACATTTTATGCATCCGGTTCGGCGTGGCTGTCGTCAAATAGATATCTGGCGCATCGTCGAGAAGATGGAAGATCGCAGCAAGCAATTTATCAGGGAACCCTACTAAGCACAGGCACCGTGGACATCGAGCTTCATTTGTTAACGTTAGCGAGCAATGAAGTTGCTATAAGTTATCGCTGAAAGGTCCCAGAGACTACGAATTTATAAAAGCAGCATAGAGCGTTACGCTGGCCCAGTTGCACTATTAGAAATAGTGGCAACTCTGATTTATAGTTTAACTGTAACGAACGCCACAGAGACGCGGGTCAATGCAGCCTATTACGGTTAACGCTTTGTAAAGTAAGTCGCGCTCCGGGAATGCGGCCAAAATGATGATTGTCGTTTAATAAACTTATTAAGCGGGAACGACGCGTCTCTGTGGGCCCGGAATGGTCCCGTGCAACCGGCTGATAAAAATGAGGGAGAACTGCTGAAGTGGGTCGACGGCCTGTTCGCCCGTTCCGCGGATTGGATTCGCATCTGAAGCAAGGACGCATCTACTAATTGGCGCTATCATTGCTGAGAAGTTTGCATGGTGAGCGCAGCCTCCTATTGCGTGATCATTCGAATTGGCTTCCTCTGAAGTGTCCGCGGACAATGTCGCGCGAAACGATGAAAAGAATTTCATCGATGCCAGTAACGATGCTGCTGCGATACAACGAACTGCTTCTTATGTTAATAGTAACATTCAACTGAGGATAAATTGGCGTTCATGAATGTGACGATTGAGCTGCGTGATAAGTAGCCATATCTCGCAGAGGCGTTTGAATAGCGATATCGATTAAGAGATACACCGACTGTCTTGTATTTGTAGCTTGCATTTCAAAATAGTCGCACTGTTTTCAGAACGCCAAGAGTAAACCGTTCCCTTAAAATTCTGAGACACCATACTCTGCCCTAATGAGAGATGACATCTGTTAGTAGAAGAAAATAAGTGGGACTATAGATAGAACGATAAGCCAATTATAGAAATAGGAGTCAGTTGTTCAGTTTCTTGGTAAAGAATGATCGCCTCTTTTAAGAGAATCTAGAATGACATATGCGCTTGCAGAAGCAGAGAACTGCACGCAATAGAAATTACACGGTATAGGATAAAAGGATCCAGTAGGAATATTCAAAATTTATGTACACGAAGTTATTAAAAATTACAAAAGTAGTATACAGAAGACAACAGAGGGGTCCAGAAAATTCTTTTGCGATTCCCTCGACCGCGAGGTAGTAGAGAATACCCCCTAAAGCGATACGAAACCTCGGGCTTCCCCTGAAGTCTCGCAGTGCCAAAAAATTAGCAGGGCACCGCTGAATTTACGTGCGTTTAACGTGGTCGGGCCAGGTCGCTGCGGAGTCGTCGAAACGGAGGAAGACGGGCATGGAGAAAAGCGTATCGAAAGAAAAGGGATCAAAGGGGAGGGGTGAGATCGAACCAAGGCAGTGGGAGGACTGCATCTACATCGTAAAACGGAGGATGATGACCTCCCCCGAGTTACAAAGCATCTGGTAAATAGATGATACGCCGGTTGTCGTAAGTCTAGTCGCCCTCAGCTTCAGGCGAAGGCGAGTTAGCTCTAGGACCCCGCGCCACTCGCTTTTTCTCTGACGTGACTCCCTCATGGGGCCGAAGGCCCTTCAGCTGGCCACGGCCCTCCTCGTGGTGCAGCTTCTTCTGCCTCGGGTCGGCTCTGCCAGGACCAAGCTCAGGAAACAACGATCCAAACCGCTGCAAGCCCAACAGCCCGCGAACGGCAACTACGACTACGATGAGTACTACGACGGCTACGAGGAGTACGAGGACAAAACCGGTAAGCCTCGCACGCGCTGGATGTGACAATTACGAGTGAGAAGGTAGAAACGGCAGCGGTAATTCTAATTAAATTTCTGAAAATCCGCGGCCAGGGCTTTTTGGCACCACTGGAGTTCCCTGCGAGGGACCCAGGGGTGGATGTCGTAGCTGAGTAATATGTAGGATAGATTAGCGTGAAAATGATGAGAAAATTCTTCTCAATGGGGATCAAAGCTTTTGTCATTAAAAAGTGACCGGTGGTATCGCATATTATAGAAATTAAGGTCCCGTTGAGGGGAACCCGGGTACCTCAGTTCTACCTAGTGTAACTTTGCATTCGACACCTGCAACGAGTTATGATTTGACGAAGTAAATGGGATCGATGATTTTCGAACCACCCCTGTAAGAGATTGACAAGTGGATGTAGAGGTAAAATATGTTGTGTAAGCTAAGTAAAAACGTCACCCTGATCTTGGTTGTTAGAATCAACTATGCTTTGCCCCATTGCCATTTTGGCAATTTCAATCAAGTTGTAATATAGTTTTTTTATGGATTTTGTACAGAGTAGAATGTTTCGCCTTTGGTTCGATTAGTTTCTTTGGTGGTTGTGCAATGATCAGTTAAGTTCTACGTTTCTAATGGCTGTCTATCATAATTCTGTGTGCATGCTACATGTGTTTCTGTGCCCTAGTTTCTGTGATACGCTCTATTTCACTGTTTCTAATTTCATATTCGCTTATTGAAAATCGTTAATAATAAGCTTGAAACGATCCGCAAGAAAGGATCATTAACTGTGACATTTCTCATTGCGGCAGAACGTCATTCGATGCGTTAAATACAAGGTAATTAAAGGAAGTATTAATAAAGCACGTAAGTGATACCGGAAGCCTTGAATTGGATGCCCTTTTTACCGTTTCGCGTAATGCAATTAATCAATTGCGTTAATTGATAAAAATTAACGGCTGACAATTGTTTTTATTGTTGCCTATTAACCGACACCGGGTTTAATGACGATCGTGTACTAATGCTTCCCGGTTCTATTAATTTCTTGCGCACCGTACTCGACATTAACACTCTTCTCATTAGCATCGATTGTAATGCGGTTAAAACAAATTTCCTACAATTATGCCGAAAGATTATTAGCGCAAAATTCAAGGGTATACATTTTCCAGCAATATTATCTCTTTACATTATATTGCATATTGCGATATGTTTATCTCTCTATTTTTTAAATATAGAAACATCACCCTCGACCACCTCTTTCCCTGCCACTTCACTTGGCGCGGGTGAGTACTAAGAATTTTATAAATCGTTAATAAAATAGTTAATAAAAAATAAAAGTAGCATATTGCTTTAACAATTTTTATTAAATGGTATGTGAAGGCAGGGGTGGATTACCAGTAGAAGGGTCGCAAACATTTTACAGACCGTCATTACCAGTACTACCCACCGATCAACCATCGCCAACGACGATTCGATTTAATAATCACGGTACAATTTATATTTCAATAATTTCCTTCGCGAGAGAAATTTTATCTTGAGATATTAATTTAACTAAAGATGGCTTGTTCTATCATAGAATTACCGGACGAAATAGCCACCACTCCAGAACGGGATGATCACGCGGTAAGTGTTAAATCAGACTCGCAGCAGATTACGATTTGAAATATAATTTCTATTTACACCCATCAGTCACCAACAGAAATCGTGCCTGGCGAGAGCAACGTGATAAGTGCAGTCGCCGTGCCTGGACCCAGGGTAAACATTCGATATAATTAATGACGAGACTATTCCACTAAAATGTGGAAGAAATGCATCAGTGAGTTTATTTTATTTATTTAATTCTCTGCACATTCTCATCAGGGTGAGCCTGGACGACCTGGTGACAGTGGCCGTCAAGGTGATGCCGGATATCCTGGGCAAGCCGGTTCCCCTGGAATTCCAGGCCCCCCAGGCCCGCCAGGACCAGTGCCTGACGTAAGTAAATTTATCAAGCATCTCATTGACACTTTCCTTTCTACACACTTATCAGGTACATGCAGAAATTACTGTCAACAGGTGTCAATGTACTACCAGCAACTGGCTCTGTCTCAAGCAAACCAAGACAAGGGCCCAACAGGAGCAGCAGCCCCCTTATACGGCCCAGACGCTTATCTGCAGGCTCAAGTGGGCCCCGTTGGTCCGCGGGGTATACCAGGTATTCTTCCACCCTGAACAATCGTCTATCATCTTCTCAGGCATTAAATTACATAATGTTTATCCATATTTTAATATGTTACAGGACCGCCAGGCCCAGCCGGGCCCCAGGGCTTTCAAGGTGTGCGAGGAGAATCTGGCGAATCTGGCACCCCTGGCCCTCCGGGTGGGCCAGGGCCGCGAGGATTAGCTGGTCTACCTGGTAAAGATGTACGTTGTTAATTATGTAAAAATTTGGAAGCTTCCAGGAGCAGTGTTTATATATTGATATTATTGTTAGGGTAATACTGGCGAAGACGGAGAGCCTGGCCCTCAAGGATCCCCGGGCCCAGTCGGCCCGAGGGGCCTCCCGGGAATGCCGGGACTCCCCGGCGTGAAAGGACACCGCGGTTTTCCAGGATTAGACGGAGCAAAGGGCGAACAGGGTGTCCCTGGGGAAAAGGGGTCCGCCGGTGGGCCCGGCCCAATGGGTCTTGTGGGCCCCATGGTATGTCTGATTTATATAAAGGTGATTTTTTAAAAGTACACTCGAGTTAAAAGGAATCTGTTTTAGGGCCCCGCGGGACCACGCGGCGAAAGAGGCAGGGAGGGCCCGTCGGGACCACCAGGAATTAGGGGAGTGGATGGGATTTCTGGGCCTCCTGGGCAGCCTGTACGTTAAATAATACCTACGTAACAGAAGCGCGAGACTTGTATAATTTGTGTAATATGGTCTTGTAGGGTGCTGTAGGGAAACCAGGATCTCCTGGCTTCCCCGGTAGTCCTGGTGGAAAAGGAGACCAAGGGGCTCAAGGCCCAAAGGGAAGTCAAGGGCTACAAGGTCCCCGAGGTGTGTCCGCGCGAGTTTTATATATTCTAACGTACTACTTCCTAATTGTTATACTTCGTTTATTATTTCTTTTTTCCATAGGCGAAACTGGTCGCCCAGGACAACCAGGCGAAACAGGGCCGCAGGGCCCGCAGGGAAAGGACGGCATACCAGGGGAGAAAGGGAGTACAGGAGCGAGTGGCTTGGTTGGAGCTCCTGGTTTCCCCGGAGGCCGCGGGCAACCTGGGATAGCTGGCAATCCTGGTACTCCGGGAGCAAAAGGGATGCCTGTAAGTAGGGTACACTCGGGTAAGTCTGTGATACTTTTTCATTTGTCTGTAACTCGAAATTGTTTGACCCAATTTAGATAGAAAAAAGAAACTAATAGACAGCGTTGATATTCTAGTTTATGTTGTGGTGAAAGAATTAGTCCATTGAAGTTAATAGTTAAGAAGTTAATAGACAAATTCTAAAACTATCACGGACTTACCCGAGTTTACCCTGTGTCCGTGCTAACTTCGGGCCTTTGTGGGGCTACAATCAAACGCTTATTTAGAAGAATAGCGCATAAAATCGATCGTTCTGGTAATTATAATTTGCAGGGACTCCTAGGTGAAAGAGGATTTAAAGGAGACAGCGGGACGAAAGGTGACGCAGGGACACCTGGGCCACGTGGATTACCTGGCCCCCCAGGGAACGAGGGAAAACGCGGGAAAAGAGGAATGCGCGGTCCAATGGGTACATCTGGTCCTCCCGGTGAACGTGGTGCGTCTGGAGCACCAGGTTTCCCGGGTCCAGACGGACCCATGGGTCCCAAAGGTACTTTCTGATTAACTCGATGACGCGGCGCACTGTTTTTGGTTTCGCGTTCATCGTTATCATGTCCCTGGGAAATTCATTAGGTCAACTTGGAGATCGCGGGCTGGTCGGTCCATCGGGGTCGAAAGGTGCCACAGGAGATCCTGGTCGCCCCGGGTCGCCTGGATTGCAGGTCCTTGTTACCAGCAACATTTAATTACGAGGCCTGTAATTCAAGAGGGAAAGTCTGAAATGTAATATTCTACAGGGTGTTCGCGGCTTAATGGGTCGGCCAGGTGCTCCTGGAAAACCTGGTAACGCGGGAGAACGTGGAATTCAAGGTGCTGATGGAAAACCTGGCGATCATGGGCCGCCTGGCTCGCAAGGCTTACCTGGTCCGCCAGGCTTCACAGGGGAGAAAGGGTACCAGGTACCGAATATATTTATTTCTGCTTCCTTGTTCAGTGATTTTTTTTTAAAGCGGAAGCATATATTTTTACAGAACGTTTTGCACTTAAAAGAGCAACATTTAAACAACATTTAGTAGATCCAAGAAACCTTTTTAAAAATTTGGTTTTGCGGTGAGCACTGCCATTAGAGATCTCAAAGAACGCTGGTTCTATTGAAAATATGTTCGTTAACAGGGCGAGCCTGGAAAAGCCGGGGAACCAGGAAATCCTGGACCACCTGGGCCTAGAGGTGATACAGGAAAGGAAGGGGCACTAGGACCACAAGGCTCGCCTGGACCATCAGGAGCAGACGGTGAACGAGGTCCTCCTGGATCCCCTGGACCTAGAGGTTTCCAGGTATACTTCGCGGATACATATTAAAATAATCACAATCTCTTGAATTTAGTGAACAACGTACTCGTAATCAAGCCAAATGATCTGATGTAATCAGGGCTTCCCTGGCGCAATTGGTAGCCCAGGTACACCTGGGAAAGACGGAGAAGCAGGAGTGCAGGGACCACCTGGTCCTGCAGGGACACCAGGGAATAGGGGTGAACGTGGATTTCCTGGTGAAAGAGGACCACTAGGAGCACCGGGATCAATGGGGCTCAGAGGAGAATCGGGAGCACAAGGACAAGATGGTCCACCAGTGAGTTCGGAGCTTTTTCATAAAGAGCTTTGTTAACTCAAAGTCTTATGAAATAATTTCTCTAGGGATTGCCAGGGCCGAAAGGAGACAGAGGAACCCCAGGTCCATCTGGGTTGCTAGGATTGCCAGGATTACGAGGCGGGCCAGGGGAACCAGGGTTAAAAGGAGAAAGGGGATCTGCTGGCCCATTTGGCCCCGAAGGACCACCAGGTTGTATGTTTAAAAAATAACATTACACTCTCGAGGAATAGTTAAGTGTTAACACACTATCTTGCAGGAAGAATTGGAGAACGTGGACCACAGGGCCAAGTTGGTCCACCTGGCCCACCAGGCGAACCAGCCGAACGGGGAGACCCTGGCTTGTCTGGTCCTCCAGGAGAGGTTGGTGCACCTGGTAACCCTGGAGAAAGAGGACCCCAGGGACCACAAGGGTCTCAAGGATTCCCAGGACCTCAGGGACTCATTGGATTACCGGGACTGAAAGGGGATCGTGGCTACACAGGCTTAAAAGGCGATCAAGGAAATACTGGTTCACCCGGTATGTGCGCCAACTACACGTGTCCGAATATTTTCGTTACTCACTGTATGTACTTCGATTTAAAAGACGAATGGAATATTGCACGAGGTATCTTATGAATATAGGCAGTCCTGGAGAAACTGGGCCACAAGGGTTGATGGGACTGACGGGTGCCAAAGGAGTGAGAGGTGAGCCTGGTCCTAGAGGAGAGACAGGTATTATGGGACCACCTGGAATACCAGGAATAGTTGGAGCAGCAGTAAGTTTCTGCTTCTTTGTCAGCATACATATGCCCTAGGGTGGCCCTTATTTACTCTTGGTGAAATTTTTTTAAGATTTTCTTCGCGGCACCCCCTAGAATAGTTCCAAATAGTAAAAAAATCTGTGTAAAGTTTGAGCCCGATCGGATAACGGGAGAAGCCTTGAACGTTTAACCAATTATTTAACAGCTCACAAAGTCGATTTGATATAATATCCTCCAAGTTATTGATTACATAAAAAATACGTCGAACAAAAAAAACTAGAAAAAAGAGTGTGTCTTTACCAAAAAGGGATTTTATGTGGCGTAAGTGTATCTTTGTGGTTTAAATTGCGTTTAGGGCCCACCAGGCGCAACAGGGCTTATAGGACCACCTGGATTTGCTGGTATCAAAGGTAGTACTGGAGAAACTGGGCGGCCAGGAAATCCTGGACCGGCTGGAAATCCAGGTTCACCTGGTATGGATGGAAACAAAGGGGAAAGTGGCTTTCAAGGACCGCCAGGTCCCCTTGGACCCGCAGGCCCTCAAGGTTCACCTGGTGAAAGAGGTTTACCAGGTTTACCAGGTCCTTCGGGACCGATAGGCGCTAGGGGAATACGGGGAGCACCCGTGAGTTTAATTAGAATTTGCATACGCATATATCTATGTATCTATTACGATGTAATTTATAAATAATTGTAAAAGGGTGAATCTGGAGCACCTGGCAAGCCAGGACCAGAAGGTCCGGCAGGACTTCCTGGGCTAGTGGGACCGATTGGACCAGCTGGACCTTCCGGGGAAGTAGGAGCAGAAGGACCCGTTGGTAAACCAGGACCTCATGGAATATCCGGACGTCCTGGAGATAAGGGACCGCCTGGAATATCTGGGCAAACGGGGCTGCCTGGTTCCCCAGGATTACCAGTAAGATGTGACTACATACAGATCAGTTTTAAGTAAAGAACCAGCTCTTTTCAACGAATAAACTTATTTCCAATCAGGGGCCACCCGGCCAAACAGGGCCTCTAGGCCCAGCTGGAGAAAGAGGCCCAAAAGGCGAGACAGGACCGCAAGGAGTAGACGGGCAACAAGTTAGTCTCAGTGCAATCAATGATAACAATTCTTAATTGTATACCACAATTCGCTTTCGCTTTAGGGCCCCAGAGGAAAACCAGGGCCTATAGGATTGGAAGGTCCGAAAGGCGATCGTGGAGAAGAAGGTCAGACAGGTCCTAAAGGACATAGAGGATTCACTGGTTTACAAGGTCTGCCCGGAGCCAATGGGCTACCAGGAGAGAAAGGAATGACTGGACCTCCGGGACCACCTGGTAAAGATGGAGAATCTGGCCCGAGAGGTAGTCCTGGAAGAGATGGCAGTCCCGGGCCAATTGGATTAACTGGCAATCCAGGAGTTAAAGGCCCTGCTGGTGACGAAGGTCGACATGGATCGCCAGGCCCTCCCGGCCCTCCGGGTCCTCCAGGTCCGCCTGGTGAACTTGGATTAGGATACGATGCTGCATCTTTAGCGGCCCTCTTAGGTGATTGTTCAGCAACAAGATCTCCTTAACAGTATAGCACTTGCGATCATTGTGATCCATTACACACGTAATCATTCTTACGCGTTTAGGACAAGGTCAAACTAAAGGGCCAGATCCATTGATTGGCGATGAACCAGCTAGAATGTTTAGTCAAGACATGACAGAGGAAGAAAGAAGAGAGCTCATTTTTAAAGCATACAAGCAATTAAGATCGTCTTTCCAAAAGTTTGTGAAGCCAGATGGCCAGAAGGCTTCGCCGGCTAAAACCTGCAGGGACCTTTACGTCGCTTACCCTGATAAACCTTCTGGTAAGTTTAAAATGTAGTTAAACATCTTACTTTATATTATCAGTTCATATAAAGAAATCCAAAGTATAACGCTTCTTGATTCTTGAAAAACTTAGGGGAATATTGGGTGGATCCAAACGAAGGTGATACAAGAGATGCAATTTTGGTACACTGTGATGTTGCAAAACGTGCAACATGCTTGCTACCAAATCCAGTGCGCTCTCCGGAAGTTACCCATATCACCGATCAACCAGAAACGTGGTTAAGTGAAATAGAGGGTGGACTCAAGGTAACGTTTCGCATGATACACATATTCAACATGATAACTTGTATTACAATCTGTTTGGCCTCGCGTAGATCACGTACAAAGCAGACAGTAATCAAGTCGGTTTCCTACAACTGCTATCAAAGCACGCTTATCAGAATATAACATACCACTGTAAGAACAGTGTAGCGTATTTCGATTCCGAACGAAAGACATATAGAAAAGGCATGAAACTGCTAACGTGGAACGACGCTGAGCTAACGCCACGTGGGAATCAACGTCTCAGATACGAGATGATAATGGACGAATGTAGGGTAAGTTTCAAATTATTTAAATAATAATGTTAACAGCGATAGCACTTTTTGGACTAAAGTATTGTAATACGTGCTACTTTTCTCTACAGACGCACGAAGGAGAATGGGGCAAAACCATAATCTCATACGACACAGATAAACCCGTAAGATTGCCTATTATAGATGTTGCTTTACGAGATATCGGAAAGTCCGATCAAAGTTTTTACATCGAAATCGGCGCTGCTTGTTACGACTAACAAAGTCGAATTCCATGGATATGGTATCGAACATTGCTGAAATATTCTTCCATTTGTAATACTATCTAGAAATTATACTTGTGTAATTCAAAGTCCTAAGTATTGAACACCCTAATAGAGATAAGAATGTCTTCCAATACTTTCTAAGTTGAACTATAGATTTTATGTTACAGTATATATGTGTGCGTAAGCGAGAAATACTTGAAAAATAGTTTAGTACTGGAAAGTTACATAAGAAATATCTTACTTCTTATCAAGTTAGTAATGGTTATTTTTTAACCGAGAATTAAAAAATTATATTTCACACAACTGCTTATTAGGTTAAACATATCATATTTCTTATGTAACATCCTCGTAATCAAAATTCTTACTTATAGCGGCCTGTACTGCAGTAATACTATTACTTACTACCCTGTAAGGAATCGTCTCATAGTTTAAGACATTTACGTATACCCAACACTGCCAAAGATTAAATATAAGCTAACTATATTGCACCTCTTGCGTTCTAAGATCATTATACAATCATTTTTTATATGCTTACAAGTAATTTTACAAAGTATGTTCGTATCCAATGCAAATTTATGTAAGAACTAATATTTCCTGTATGTGTACATTTGCCTATAAAACTTTTCAAATCCTACATAAGTACTGCCATTATTAAACTTCATTTAAGTCCTCTGCGATATTGATATACAGTGGGGGCAAAAGAAAGTTACAACTTTCACAATCACATAACTTTCTTAGAATTGGTCCAAACGATAAGTATGAGTTTTTGTTGAGAAGCTAGAAGGATTAGTTTGCTGAGTGAAGTGTTTTATCGTTTTGAAAAAAATTGCAATTGGTCGGAATAGCAAAAAAAAGTAAAAGTTTTTTAACCTTTTTTTGTGAGCCTGTAATGAAAATTCAAAAAAGCAGTTTGTAGATCGAAGTAAGTTATATATATGCCCAAAATTTCAGTAAAATCGGTTAACGTTGCTCTGAGCTACAAACGCTTAAAGATCGCAGAATAAGTTCGAATATCGCGAAATTCCCGAAATCAGTAGTCGAATTGGAGTTTTCCGAGTTCCCGGGCATTTTAACTTCGCAAAACAGAGTCTAGGGGTATTTAATATCACCGCAAAATTGTTTTTTTTTTTTTAAAAAATGTACAAAAAAGACGCTTAAGTACACGCCAATACCACTCCATTTTTTAGCCTCCAAGTTTTCTCTTTATGTTCTTAATGATATATCCATTGAACTCTAAACAAACCTGGAAATTGAATAGCCAATAACATATTTCCCGGTGACGCTGGTTGGCCGTGGTGTCGGTTCGTCTCCCATCAGTCCCATCGTGGGCCCATCATTGCGTCTCATAAGGAACCGGAAGCGCTACGCGCCACCTTCATGCATGTGAAACATCTTGGCTGCATTTTTGGGGAAGTGAGTGCGTCTATGAGACTGTAATGCGTTTCCTTCTTAAAGTTTACAAATAATACTCATACGTTTAATTCTTATGCTTTTATTTACGAGTTATTCTGTTCATTGCTCTACATTTCTCTTCGTAATAACGAAGTAATTTATTTTAAACACATCAATTCAGTATAAAATACAAATCTATACAAATTTTGCGTTTGGCTAATGAAGTAGGAAATTCTTTGACACGTAATATAATAATCTATCTCTGCTACGTTGTAGGAATGAAACGGCATACATCGAGGAATTCGCGTCATGATGAAAAACCTAAGACCTCGCGTAATGAAGATAATGACGCGGTTCTTCGTGCAAGAACGGAAGAGGAGAGGCGACGGCGTAGACGCGACTGGATGATCGAAGAAGAAAAAATGGACAGGCATAAAATACGACGCACTCTTAATACGTGCTTAGCACCTCGCGAAGAAAGATGCAACAGATCTCATAGAAGTAGACGCGAATCTCCATCTCGTCGATGTAGAAGAACTTCTGCGCATCGTACACATGAAGATACTGTACTTTCTAAAAAGTAAGTATGAAGTGTCTTTAATTATTAACTGTTGAAGAAGACGCGGTGTTCCATTCTGGAGGATTTTATAGACAAAGAAGAATTTTAACGTTTCATC
Source organism: Andrena minutula (assembly GCA_929113495.1). Lineage (NCBI taxonomy): Eukaryota > Metazoa > Arthropoda > Insecta > Hymenoptera > Andrenidae > Andrena > Andrena minutula. The sequence goes on along the minus strand of OV815996.1, from coordinate 4,197,346 downwards.
GTCGGGTAGTGGAATTTTCTGTCTTATCTTTTGACGGATACGTTTAAATTAAATATGTTTTTGGCTATATCCAGAAAAGTACACTGATGAAATATTAATTTGTATTTGTATAAAATAATAAATTTAATTGATATAATTTTTCAATACAGTTGTATACTATAAAAAAAATATGCTTCAAGAAGCAATCAAAATATTAAATTGTAGTAAGTTTGAAGTACAAATCTATTAAATTAATATTATTCTGCACTTTAGGCTTGAAACACCAAGTGGTACAACGTCGTTATTTAAACGATCTAAAGGCACAAAAATTAATTCAATAGAACTTTGCAATATCAAAGTAAATATTCATAGAAACATTCATGGAAGAGTAGCTACCAATGAAGTCAAGCGGGATATACCCAACAAGGAAGATGTGAGGCTTAAAAGAAGAGCAGGTAACATGTTGTTTTTTACGAAAATTTCTTGAGAATATTCAGTCATTCAGCGAACGAGTACTAGGAACACGGCTGTCCGGAGGGGGAGGGGGGCTAAAGGGGGCAGCTGACCCCCTAGCTTTTGAGAAAAATCGCTTATTTTTCAAAATCGATCTTTATTAAGTTTATACTGAAAAGGGGAATATTTTTAAATTTCGGTTTTAAATTTTCAATTAAATTGGCACTATAAAATAGATTAAAAAAGCAAGATAGGTATATTTTTCTTTACCATCATTCCAAAGTTGCCCCCCTCCCCTAGAAAAAAGTCTGCGGACCAGGAAAGGAAAATGAGCTCAACGCGGGAGATGAAGCTTCTGGACTTTACGGTCATACTGCGTCTCCTGTAATATTCAAGAAGTTTCTCAACTATATTCATTAAATTAATAACGTGTTTTTGATTCGCCCAGAGTACTAGGAGCACACCAACTGGAAGATTTTCGCTGCTTGGAAGATGTTTTAAATATTGACATTCAATAACTGAAGAGGTATGGTGAAATATTAAATATTATGCTCCAACACTGGAAGATACGAAATCGGAAATGAAATCTTAGAATTTTTCAAAATTGTTGCATAGTGTGGTGGTCTTTTATTTTATTGCATTCAGTAAATAACTGTAATTGGTAAATAGGTACTTTGTTTTTAAAGTATGAGTACTCGTAGACTTAGTTTCGTTGGTTTGAAAAATATGCATTTCAAAGCATTGTATATAGAGTGAATATCTTGGAAGCTTGAAATTGCGATTCAACGAAATGAAAGATTATTTAATCGTCCTGGAAGATATGAACCATCTCGGAAGATATGAGCCATCTCTGAAGATGTGCGCCATCTCGGAAGATTTTATTGTGTTACACAAATTAAACTACTTTATTTGAATTATATTGAAAGGCGAAAAAGAAAATATTACATTATAAAGTAAAAAAATTTCAGTTGCTACAGAATATTTAAAGTTAGAGTTTTATTAAAATAATGTCATCAAAGTAATTATTAATTTTAATAATTAATTCTTAATTTTATTTAACTAATTTGAAATTGACAATAGACTTGCCTTACAATTGTTCAGAGCGAGTTAGTTTATCTGAGTAACAATGTAGATATCTTGAAGATCTGTTGCGATAGCTGTGGTTGGTAGTATCGCTTAAATGCTTTCCCGATTTTTAAATACGATTGCTTTTCTATTATTAAATTTACTGAACTTAATTGCAGGCGAGGGATCCAAGCCGATATTTGATAGAGAAGAAATAAAGAGAGGAATAGGTGAAACGGAAGAAGTTGAGGAACATCGTACTGTCGTAATTGTGGATTTGGAAAATTCAGGTATGTTTACTATTTCAAATTGCTAAGATTTAATACAACTTCTGTTTCACAAATATGGACACTTTAATTTTTAGAAAACAAGTTGAAATCGTTGAAGAGGCATTCGGCGTCTTTGAGTCCTACAGCAACCCGAAATCACAGTCCTAGTCGCACGTGGTTCCGTCGCGTTTGGTGCGTGCCTGGATTTTACACAGATTATTGCAATATAAATATAAGTTAAACATAAGTGTAAATCATGTACAAAGAAGTTACTATTTTAAATGTGTTCATATATAATCTGAAATTATTTATGAAATTAATGTTTTTGCTAATTTGTTTACCTTCTTTCAGGCGTGAGGATTCTGATCATGAAGATAAAGGAAGGTACAGAAGTAATAGGTAAAAGCTATTATTACACTTTCATGTATCTGCGTTCGTTACATTTATTTCAATTGTATTTCACCAGACTATTGCATTATTTACATAGAGAGCGGAAAGATGGTGAGAGATCATATCGAGAGCGGCCCAGACACCATTCTCGAGACAGGAGGCAAACAGAAAACCAGAGATGGCTATTATTTTAATAAAATTATTTAAATAACTCTTCAAATAAAAGAGACTTTATCTTTATTTGTCATCAAATAAAAATAACTCAGAGTTACAGTATTTCCTCGTTAACGGCTCACTAGTCGGGACCGGCGTTGAACCCGTATCGTGAATGGAACCCTGATTCTGAGTGTTCGTTTCTCGCTTTGTGTGCGCGACGGGTGTAAGATCAGAATCGGATTAGTACATTTCACGGTACACCTTTACTAGGGGTTACCAAGGCGACGACATTTTAGTTATTAATGGTTATTAATTAAATCGATAAAAAAACACGTCCAGACAGTTCGTTGATTATTAGTGAGGGGTGGGGGAACCCTACTCGACCAGAAAAATCCAATGAAATAGATCTACTCGACTAAATTATTTTACTAAACTACTTGACTAAATTTTAGTGTCCATACACGGTAAGTTACTAAATTACTCGCTACTCGACGTGTCTCTGAACCGGTCTTTACGAAAGATTTAATACCTTCACAACTCGGCGATGTAGTAAACGGGCGATTGACCTATTACATTCATGTAATCCAACACAAACTTCGCGCCTTTAGAGTTGATGCTACACGCCACTAGGCAAAAGTCGCCACACTCTAGACTCGAGGGAAGACCCAATAACTAACATTTATGAATTCAGCCAAGCCTGACGAGGGCGTCTTTTAACTTTTAATACATTTTTAACAGCAGTAAGCCGACAATACTATTACTAACGGTATCAATAATAAATCACAGTATCTGAAACTACTTTCACTATGTGCCAAATATTTGTGGGCACTCTGTAAAGAATGGAAGATAACCTGACACTCTCAGTGTGATAAACGCATGTCAAAAACCTCGAAACATTAATATCTTCCTTCTTGCATGCTTCGTGTTTAGCAACTCCATTCAGCCTTTCTAAACATTGTTCGATAACAATCAACAATGTTCGCGCGACAATCGCTGCAAGTGAAGAGGCTTCTGAACTTAAGGTCCAGTTGTATGCTGAAAAGGAATACACAGCAGGCGACGCAATCGAACATTCTAAATAACCATAACGTTTACTTCGCATCCCACAAAGAGAAGGAGCCGGAAATAGAGCCGGTTTTAAAAAATCTGTTGTTAGGGCAATTTGAGAAAAAAGTCCTCGACTTCCCTGTAACTCAAACCAGCCTCAGATACAACGACTTCGTCGAGTGGTTGAAGCCTATCGAGAATTATGTCGCCAATTGCGCTGAATCGAACAAGAAATTGGAGAAAAGCGAGGTGCTGGCGAATCTCAGAGAACTTAATGTCTTCCTAGCGCACCTCGACGAGGAGAATAATGGCTTGAATCTGTCCGAGACAGAATCGTTGAAGTTGATCGAGACTCTGAGCGCATTGCCATGGTTGGGCACGTACATGGTGAAGAACCATATCTTGCCTCTTCGATTGATTTCCCAGTATGGCTCTGAGAGTCAAAAACTTAAATATTATCCTGGAATCGTGAGCGGAGAAGTAACTCCCACAATATGCATAAAAGAAGAAGACAACGGGACTAATATTAATAACATCCAAACTCAACTTCTGGAGCACGCAGACGAAGGTTCATATCTACTGAACGGCGAGAAATCATTTGTTATTAATGGTACAGACTCGAACCTTTTCTTAGTCTTCGCGAAAGACTTCACAGGAAACGCTTTTAACTCCACCGCGTATTCTCTGGTCGCTGTTGACCGAGATTGCAAAGGTGTGAAATTTAGCAACGTCTACGAAACAATTGGTCGTCACGAAGTACCTGTGTGTACAGTTAAGTTCGACAATATAATAATACCCAAAGCGAATGTTATCGGCGAGGTCGGCGGTGCATTCGACATTATGATGGATCTGCTGAAGCCTGGAAAGCAGAACGTAGCTGCGCAAGCTATCAGCATTTTACGAAACTTCATACAACAGCTAGCAGCGGACGTTGTAGAAATGAAGCATTTTGATAGGAATTTCCACGAGTTTCACGCTGTGAAGAAAGCCTTGGGCGAGATGGTATTCGCTCTGTACACCATGGAAAGTATGACGTATCTGACGAGTGGGCTAGCCGATGTGTATGAAAATCATGACGTTGAGCTGGAAAGAATTATTACCGAGAAGTACTGTGCGAATAAATGCTTGGACTGTATTCAAGCGGGATTACAGTTGATGGGCGCGCAGGGTTTCTTGAGCAACACTACGTACATACAAGCGTTCCACGACGCCTTGGCGCTGACGACGATGGACACGAACAATATAGACGCAAATGTGTACGTCGCGACGGTTGCCTTGAAACATACAGGACGGGTTGTAAACGAGCGTGTGTATAAGAAGAGGAATCCGGCTATATTCCCTATCTTCAACTTGAAAGAAGATTGGCTCGGTGGATGGTTTCAGAAAGACATGGGTCTCTCGAAAAGTCTTCATCCATCGTTGTCGTACGGCGGCGACTATCTCGAAGAATGCACGCAGAAATTGCAGAACAGTGTGTTCAAGTTGCTCGACCAGCACGGGAATGAAATTATCAAGCAGCAGATAGACCTCGCCAGAATGACGGAAATGTTGACGGAAATATACGCTATAATTGCTAATTTGTCTCGTGCGTCGAGATCCTATTCCATTGGCCTGCGAAACGCGAGCACTGAGAAAGATATGGCGGTGTGTATGGCGTACATCTCGAAGAGAAGAGTAGCTATGATTAATGAAGATATCGGGGAGGGTGATTTAGCTAACGGTGACTATGTTCACAAAAACAATGTTAACTTAACGTACGAACAACGCGAGTATCCTATGGAGCATCCTCTAAGCCGAACTTTCTAAATACTTCATTCTTGCGATTCCATTGTGCTTCAATTTCGAATTATCAATTGTAAGCCTGTCTTTGTAAATAATACTTTAGATACACGTATGTGATTGTGTAAATGTGTACATACAAAACTGTGGAGAATAAATTGTGGAGTAATCAAAAGTATTGCCATTAATGTTTCTGTATTTATGTACGAAGAACAATGTACAGTTGTCCTTAGACTACATCGAACTCGGAAGTAAAACAATTATTATTCTTCTCATTAATTATCCTACGATTTCTGAGAAAGGTAGTTTGGAATGAACTTTATACCAGGAATTAGAGCTTTATTTTTATGCACCATTCTTTACCAGGAGTTTGAATGTATACGCAAAAAGGTGGACGGTATTTTCCTACGAAAGAACGCAATTATAGTCTGTCTAAGATCGGAAGGTTTTAAGTTCTGTGGAGTCCATTTTAATCGTAATATCACTATAGTCTCTCTGCTTGAACAATAACGTGCTCCTCCCTATAAGAGTCCGTCGCAGACCAGCAACTTCTTACGCAAGTGTATATTAAAACGGTTCCAAATTCAATCTGGAAGATCTTCTCGGTCCGCGGTTGAAGTATTAATTTGGAGATTAACGTGGGTAGAATTTGGACTTCGAATGTCATTTCGCCGTTGCAATGTCTACATTTTCCGACGCATCCGCTAATAGGATAGAGTAGTAACGGCGCGGAATTGTCTCGCGAATACCTGCAGCATAAAACAGAATAACAAGTTCAAATAATCTTCCAATTAATTAAGTTATTAAGTACAAATTGCAGTAGAGTAGACAAAGTATTGTAAGACATTGCTTCAAGATAGTTTCCGTTACCGTAAAAGCTGACCAGGATTCTTCTGTATTTGAGATACAAAATTATGGAACATCTCGTCACCATGCATAGGAATGCTTTTCTCATATTTCTCCGACTCCATTTCCGTAGTCTTGGCCTCGTCCGAATCTGCCGCAGACTTTGTCGTCAGATCTGGATTCTTGTATTGGTATTCGACAAGCAAGTCGCGAACGTGCGGCGACACGTCCCCATTGAAGTCTTCTTCTTCGACGGAGAGGAATGTCTCGACGAACGAGAAGTTCGTCTCTTTATTTGATTCTATCTGAATAGGGAATGGAGTTACTTCGTGTAGCAAAGTGACTAGATCGCACTGAGGCTGGATCGGAGTATCGATGCAGACGACTTCGCTCTCCTCTCCGTCGATTTCAGCGGACGCTTGAGGCAAGTCTAATCTACCCACTGCGCCTATCCCAACCGGAGATTCTATACTCGCCGGACTAAAACCAATAGCATTAAAACGATTAACGAACACGCATTCAGAAAGATTGGAATTTCATTTATAATACAGCTTGGATTAAAATCGAAGCTAATTTCAACAAAATTTATAGAAAAAAATTAGCTCCTCCAACTAGAAATTTTAACGCAATGAATCGAAGTAGAATTTAATTTCGACAAAATATCCGAAAAATTTAGGTCCTTCATCTAGAATTAAAATTAAAGTTAATTTCATCAAAATTTTCGAAAAATTTAACTTCTCCAACTAGAAATTTTAACGCAATGGATCGAAGTAGAATTTAATTTCAACAAAATATCAAAAAAATTTAGATCCTCCATCCACATATTTTAACTGAATAAATTAAAGTAGAATTTAAATCCAACAAAATTGACGAAAAATTCAGCTCCTCCAACTAGAAATTGTAGCGTAATTAATTATAACAGAAGTCTTGTAGCTGAATCAAGAAAATACCTATTGGCGTTAGGATCGTCGACGTGCAGCACAGAGAACTCTTCCCTAATATTCTCGTCTACTTCCCTTCGCAAGGAGAAATTAAACTCCGTTGCGTTATTTGGCAACACATTGTTTCCGTTCTGCTCCAAGGAATTGTCGTTAAAGTTATCGCCCCAGTCGTTGGCCTCCGACAACCAAGATGTGGTAGACGGCACATTTATGCTGCTAGTGTCTAGAGCTTTGCATTCGTCCTCTAAAACCTGAACCCTCAGGCACGTCCAACTTTCATTCTGGTTCCAACAGTTTGGATTTATACAGGCGAAAATATAAAGCGTTCTATGGTACTTGGAGCTTTCTAACGGAACGTATAATTGAAGCGCCAGGAGTTGGTACAATCCGCAAAGTCGGCACTGCGGCAGCGACAACGTAGTCTTCTCATAACAATTCTATAAACAACATACAGCTGTGTTAATTAGTTCGGAGAACCCGGAGGATTCTAGTTACAATTTCAAATTTGCCACTCGGCTATGAATCATTTTACACGCGGAACAACTCACTGGGAATCCGCCGATCTTATTTGTCATAAAATTAATACTCGGCCGGTGCTTGTCAGCGACGTATTCATCTTCGTAGCCGAGGTACACCTTCGTCCGATTATCACAAGCCATTAAATCTGATGAAAATTATATTTCTTCATTGGAAGACTTCGTATTAGGATAAGGAGTACTTAAATCTCCGATACACCGTCCAGCCGTGCACAGCTGACATGCATCAGTATCGGTTTACGCGTGCGCTCCTAACAGTATCCTGCTCCATTATCGATTTTTAAATGCTTTATGTACAAGCGAATATTACGTAAAAAATCATATTTCACTTGTGTAATCTACCTTCAAACGTGCACGCTTCGAAGGGGATTAGAAAGATCCTGTATTAAACCCGAAACGTTAGAATTGTTTGTTTTTATAATCGCATCGAGACCCGCTTATCATACGAGCAGGTATTTCTAATTCGTAATTTAAATACCCGTGTTTCCTGAACTGCCGGAATCCCTAGAAGTATAGTCCTAACGTAAAGGCTTGCGCGCATTAGAGTTTTCGTTAACAATAGACGCGTCCGAGAGGATAGAAAGAATATCTGAAGTGTAACGATCAAAGAAATTCTACTGCGCGAAATCGCGTTTAACTGTAGAATCTAACTACCCTTTAATCGACTCACCGACGCAAGAAGTTCTATGGAAACCGTGCGCGCTCAGAGGATCGACATTTTGTGATTGGTCGCGTATCACAAGGAGCGCCTTTTCGTCGACATGCCGTTAACAATAACTTTCGACACACATTAGCAGACGCGTGGCGCATTGTTCCTCCGCGCTCTCCCCACGATCGAACGTGCCATCTTTTATTGTTAAAGCGGCCGGACTTCCCGAGACAGGGGATAAGTTCCGCGAGAGGTATATGACTATTGGTCGGCGTTAAGTCCGCTTTTAGTTTGTGACGTCATGCGCAAAACAGTTCATTCCTTATCCCCTCCGTGTGTCTGTCCAGCTGTCCGTGGTTTGGCAGTCCGGTGAGCGAATTTTCTCAGGGTGATCGTTACGTGGGGTTTCATGCTGGTGGCCCTTCTCCACGAGCGACAACCGAGAGCCCGAGGTGTCAAAATATCGACGGGAAACGAGAGTCGTGCGGCGCTCGCGGGTCCCCGGCTTAGGTAGAACTAATTTTGAACAACCTATAACGGTATTGCACGGATAGGGTTGGCCTTCGGACTGACAAAAGGCAAAGACGTACGCAGCAGAAACAACTGGCGTTTCGCGCGTGCACGCGACGAGGTCGTCGGAGCTAGCCGTCGCGCGGAGCATTGTGATCACGAATCCGCTCTCGCCCGGGGGCCCACGGCATCAGCGCGGGGGTGTGCACGGGACCGCGAGAAACGTTCTGGAATTCACTGGCAATCGACGACACGGCAAGCGACGAGCCCATTCGTGAGGGATGTCTACCCCCGCGAGAAGGAGACTAATGAGAGATTTCAAGAGGTACACCTTAACGTTCTTATGTCACGGCCGACTATCCGTGTCACATCACCGCCATTGTAAATCATTTTCTCCACGTCCCTGTCCCGATCGCCTCGTAACCTTTCCGCGCGGCCAGGATCCTCCTCGCACCGCCAAGGGAAACGGGATGCAGCAGGGTTACGGCGACGTTCGAACGTCATTGTGGGCCCGTCCTGCGCGAGTTATTATTAGGAGCTTCTGATCGTTTACTGCGTCTCATTTGCGTCCCATTACCGAACCTTCCCGATTCATCGTCTCAATTGGAAGATTACCTCCCTTTCGTCTCCTTTCTTCCACCGCGAATTCGGAAACGTTTACGCAGACGACACGCGAATAATCGCGATCCTGTTTCCCTTGTCACTTTCCATTCTTCGTTACCACAAACAGTCTCTTCACCTGTGGTGACCCCTTTTGCCAACAATAAATACACGCTCCAGCGACAGCAATATTTATCGCTGTGCTTCTCATTCGAGTCCTTTGCGAGTAAGGATCGTTGCGAAGGACGAACTAATTATACACTGTATGTAGCACAACGTGTTGTTTTTCTCTTCTAAACGATTTTTATTCGCCGACCCGTGTAATGAATGATAAGCAGATGCGAATGCTCGAAATTTATTCGGGTATACGCGTAGGATGTTGTTGGAAAATGCTTTATACAAAAAGGCATTGACGTGACATTGAGATTTGTACGCAATCTAAATTTGTACTTCGCATCGGACTTGCTTGAGAATTGTAGGGATGAAATAAAGCTTTGCGAGGGGAATGCTTCTTAATGGATAATTAAGAGCGGTAGTTTTTGGCATAATAAATTCTTTTCGAATATATTTATATAGGTGAAGTGGTTTTAATAAAATGTTTGTGTGGGTAGATTACAAGAAGACCCACCCACTGGAGTATCCGGCGCACCGACAGACAATAATATTATGATATGGAATGCAGTTATATTCGGGTAAGAGGAACTCAGTGTGTACGATCGATTTAGCGTGTTGATTAAGTAGAAATATGGTGGAAACGTAGGCGAGAAGTTGAAATGATTGATTTTTTTAACTGTTAGATATTTGATTTGGCAATTGCGTTACCTTTCCAGACCACACGATACCCCGTTCGAAGATGGCACCTTCAAACTCACAATAGAATTTACAGAAGAATATCCAAATAAACCACCTACAGTGAGATTCGTTAGTAAGATGTTCCACCCTAATGTGTACGCCGATGGAGGCATTTGCCTCGACATATTGCAGAATCGCTGGAGCCCTACTTACGACGTCTCCGCTATTCTAACATCTATACAGGTATCGTAAATGCGAAACGATCTATATTACCTCATGATTTGCAGTATCAAGAGTACTCTAACACGAAGCATTTTGTGTATTTAATATTCATACTTCTCTCGCATCGAATCGCAATCATAATTTCATTTCCTCGTGATGATTAACCATTGTACTTTGAGTTCTGTAAGAGTAAGACGAGGCAAAAACTGAAAAGAATATTTATTGTAAATGATAACGAACAATAAACATTCCCGTTTCTTTTACATACACTCTTGTATTCTTAATTCTGCAATGGAATATTAGGTTCCCCTGCAAAGGGTCTAACTATGTTTCAGTTAATACTAAAGCTAACTAGAAGAAACAATCGCATGTACTATTAAACACATTAAGCCAAAGAGAGAGGGAGAGAGCTCGATTTCTGTTTTTGGTTTGCGAGAAACACGACACTTCTCGCGTGCACTTCATCTTTTCTGTAAATTCTCCGATAAAAGCCAGAGAGATTCGCATAAGTTTTTGCCTTAACAGCGGTTGCAATTCAGCAAAGTCTAGTTCAGAGAAACTCGAAATTGTCTGCGCATAGTACAGAGCGTAACGTCGCGCTTGTGATTCATTTAACCGACCACAAGTGTACTTCTAATCGCCGAGACCGAGTAGAAAAGCGTGTCGCCCGGTTCGCGATTCACGGCCGCGCGCGTCGTTTACGGGAAGGAACGATGGGAAGAAGTATTTGGAAATATTGTGTAACGAATACGACTTGTGTGGTTGCAGTCGCTGTTAAGTGACCCGAACCCGAATTCACCTGCCAACTCTATGGCAGCGCAACTGTACAAAGAGAACCGACGCGAGTACGAGAAGCGAGTGAAGGCTTGCGTGGAGCAGAGTTTTGTGGATTAGTCGCAGGCGTTTTCACGATGCTGTCGCAGCGTCAGTCAGCCACCTACAGCCATCAAATACAGTGGAGAACGTGCAGCCTTACCAAGGAGCTAACGCTAAAACATTAGCATGTTTCTTCCTAAAAGCTCTATTGAACTATCACGATGTGCAACATTAGACCGAATTTTTACAATGTTGAATAATAAATTATTATAAAATTGTGTATTTATTTATTTCGATATTTGATAACACGGAAATTAGTAATATTAAACGTTAGGGGATAAATAATACTTGGCGCTTTTGTTCCTGTGCTACGAGGCATTGTCTTTCACCGGGCACAGAACTGTGTTTCAATTAAACTTTAGTACTTCATATAGTACGTAAATTCACTTATACATATTATATATATACATATATAAATACACAACATGTATATATATATATATACATATACATAAACACATACACAATAATAAATGCATAATTTCACTTTATAATCTCATGGTTTTCTTCAACCTTGCGCTATTTACATTTAAAATAAATATCTGTTACGTTACCGCATGATCTTGTACGTTGTGATTATTGAAAGTCTATGAAATATTTGTTACAGTCCCTTTTGGATGAACCGAATCCAAATTCTCCGGCCAATTCCTTAGCGGCGCAATTGTATCAAGAGAATAAACGGGAGTATGAGAAGAGAGTAGCTACCGTTGTTGAACAGTCTTGGTTGAACTTCCAAGAAAGTCACACGGAAGATCCCCGCTGACATTAAGTATGCTTTATTCAATAATTTCGCGACCCTCGCCCCGACGCTGTTTTTCTATATCGTTTTTATGGATTTAAGGCCTGAAGTATGTTCCCCCGTGCTGCCAAAAAAACTGTACATTGAATCCTCCATTGTTCTACAGCAAAACTTTTTCTATCTACTAATCCCGAGCTAATAATTACTGCACGGCCCATCGAAGGCGGAGGCATTTATTTGATCTTTGAATGTGTTTCAGATACATAGAAAATGTAGAGCACTGGAGTGATGGAATCGCACTGTGAACTTATGTGATCTTTACCTATAAGTATACATAAAATGTGTATGATTTTGCTCATTATAATTAGAATTTAGACGCCCATATACAAATAAAAGTATCGAAAAAAAATAAAAAAAAATTATATAAACACCGCTTTGCAACAGTTGATTCACATTACAACTAACAGCTATATTTAGACGTATGTGCGAACGGCTTCGTGAATCATTTTCAAACCGACAAGGAGCCGGGAAGTTAATGAAACGCTTGATCGTATGTTCTAAGGAAGCGGAATGGATACGCAGCTCGTTCCTTTTCGAACGGCGAATGTAATTATGTCAGTGTATAAATATAGTTCCGTGCAGTTAAAAGGCGCGCGATCTTTGTGGAAGGATAACTATTGAATATTTGTAATTTCCTAATAAAGTTTAAACGATATTAGCAACAGTGCACGCTAATTAGCATCCTTTCGCAGCAATTTGTCGATTAATTACGAAGGAAATGATGGAACGCTCGTGATAAGAATTAATAAGTTTAATGGGAACGTACAACTTGTGTTTTATACATGTTTTATAAAAAGAACAAATGTTTATACGTATGCAAAGCACGCAGATCGCTCGTGCGAAATGATTTGTTTCACCAGTTGAGTTCATATTCGGCTATGAAAGATGATAGCTTGCGAAACGATAATTCTTTTATCCTAAAATTGCAGTGCTTGTATGTGCAAAGTAAATTCTCATTGGTAAAGTGGAAGGTACATGAAACAGAATTCGATAAATACGTTTTATATCAAATACATAGCGATTGCTCATAGCGAATCTGAACTATATTTTCTATACAATTATACATTTTACAAATAAGACAACAGAATTTTACCGCCACTTAACGCATAGTAATACAATGATAAGTCCGCAATAAAATCGCATGCATCGCAATATGTATCGATTAAAAAAAAAAGAAGATATTAACATTAAACTATTTTATTTATGACACAATTTATATTACAAAAAGTTAGTTCGATCTTTTAATACTGCTATTGTGTTTGAAACATGAAATGTATATTTTGGTTCGCTGCCAAAGGTCTATACTTTTGACACGCTACCGCTCGAAATGTGCCGATGTCTAATTTCAAATCTCGAATACGTACAAATCAATACAGCCATTACGGAGACACCTATTTCGCTCTCGTTATTTAATATTTCCATGTCACAATTATTTACATAGCGCGCATCGTACAAATATAATTTCTCCGCTACCGCAGCAGACAATTATACGAGAATATTCAGACTCGTATTTACATAACAGCGCATCGACGACCAAACAGCTTGGTCCAGTTTCTCGCGAAACAACCGGGATATGCTTTTTCACCGGTCGAAAGTTGTATTTAAAATTACAAAGTATATTCCGAGAGTTCTTCAGTTTCAATTAAGTCTTCCAAAGTGCTTGAATCGCTCGCCGCTTTTCTCCTGCTACGACTTCTCTTCTTTCTCTTTGTTGTACCTCTCTAACTCTTTTAGAAACTGTGCTTTCGGCTTCATGACGTTCGGCCTGTCCCCTCTGCACTTCGGGCAGAACCATTTGCCTTTCGGCTTGGTGCTTAACGAGACGCAAGAGAAATGGAACCATTCTATAGGGCAGAGATCGTTGTCGCACAGTATCATCTCTCCGTACGATATCTGGTCGCAGAGGCAGTACGTCGGTTCATCTGGATCTATCGCGAGATCGTCTTCTGGCGGAGGTGGAGTGTCCTCGCGATGTTGATTCTGCTGATTGCCTTGCTTGGACTTCCTCTTCTTCCTCTTGCCGGTATTAGCGGTAGCCGTTTTCTTCTGATTGCCGTTGCTCGTATTCGACAAAGAGTTGGAACGCGTCTCCGTCATCACGATCATGTCCATCGCGTTAGAGGACTCGACCAATGTCTCCGTTCTCGTCCTTCTAGCTCTCTTCGTCTGCCTCTCAGTGTTATTTGCATTGCCGGAAGAGTTCGAGTTGACGTTCGCGTTCGTCTCGCGCGTCGACTCGCTGCTCTCTTGTTCCTTTCCAAAGTCTGCAGAGAATTCAGAATAAAACACATGATAATACGTTGAAAATATAATAAGATGATAAAGTATAACACTCTTAGGAGAGACACATACCTAGATTACGATAATCCAAATCCAATTGCCTGGATTTGTTCTCTATAAGATCCTGAACCTGCTGAACGATCTGCAGCTTCTCGTCTCCTATTTCTTGCGCAGCGATCAATGCCTGCTGAACTCTTAAAAGCGCTCTCCTCCTCACAGCCAAGTCTGTGTCGTTTCTCAGTGCTTCCTGCTGTTGGTCCACCTCGCGTAAGTATGCTATATTAAATTAAGGAAAAATAAAAGAAGCAACTTGTAATATTTCAGTGGAAAATAGTAGGAAAAGAGAAATATGTGAAATTTAAATTATTTAGTAACAATTCGGCGCGTTAAAATGCAGGATAAGTTCTCGGCGAAGCAACGTTGTTTATTTTATGAATACACGCGAAATTTTCGAATGTTTCTCTGCTTCTTTCTCATTTTAACAACGCATAGTTGTCTACGAATATCTACGTTGCATATCGCTTGGATATTTACGAATTTCCAAGTCACGAAAATCGAATATTTCTGATTGAGATCCGCGAGTGCGTGCGGGTCAGGGATGCTTAAAAATTTGTTGATGGTAATTACTTTGACAAGTGGCGTCCAGCTCGCGGAGCCGGGAAACGTGCCTCTGCAAGTCGTTCGGCAGATTCTCCACGCAGTCCAAATAGTTCTCGATGTATGTAGCGGAATATAAAGCCTCGACTACAGCTTGGTTTAACATGTTCAGCTGCTTACGAGTCTCCCTCGACGGTTAAGAATTGTAGAAACAGCTCGGCCGCCAATGAAATCCTCAATGCCGGTGCGTTAAGCTCCTCGATGTTTCGCACCATTTATACAGATACGTGTTATCAATTGTTTTACAACTACACCGAAATCTGGATCGATCGGATCGCGAGCGGACGTAAACTGTTGTGAGACTTTTTCTCAGACACTCCATCTGTATTTGTCATGAGAGTCAAACATGGCTGCCGTCCCATGAGTGAGTTCCGCAAATCTCTCTCCCTAAAAAATACGCGAGCCCGCCGCAATCCCTAATCGCCTCGTTGCCCGAAATTCGTACAAGTGCGTCTCAACGACATCCTAGAAAATTCGCCCGCAACATGTCCGACCACACAGCGATCCATTAAACCTCTGAATAAAAATTCAAAACAGCAAGAAGCTGTTTCGACCAGTGTTTGACAACAAAAGCCTCAGGATTTTACGCTTACGATCGTAAATGACATTCGTAATCGCCTATTCGCGTATTATTCTTGAACGCGGATGTATACAAATGTTCGGCAATGAAACGGGCTTAATGTCTGTCTGTTATAAAAATTTTATTCGACGTTATTAAAATTCGTTTATTTGTACGTCGAGAAATAATTGCTCGAATTTCAAAATTGTCTAGCATACGAAGAACGTAGGTAATTGAGCCGAGAAATTCAGCTCGGCGTAACAAAGAATCGTGCGATTTAAACGCTGATTTGACTAGCTGCTGTGACGTCAGAGCTCGAGGCACGGGCTACCAATCCCGTCTCACAACCCTATTTGATTTCATTCGGTAGGAGAGTCGTGTTTGGGTTCTCGTGTGCCGCAAAATCCGTGTGACTGTTGCCGCAGGAAAAGTTCGCTCCCTTGCTTTCAAAATCGCTGCCGAACACAAAGAGAAGATGACCTCCACGGGAACCTTCCAAGGATTCAGCGACGCCAAGAAGTCTAGCAAGTAAGTAGCAGGCTTTGTAGTAACAGATTTACTATTCGCACGGATATCGTACGAGATTCTTGTGCCTTTTTCACCCAGACGGGATCCTGTATTTATTTTAACCTATTGTTCAACGACGAACCAGCGAAAATTGTTTATCGTAAGCGAGAGATGCTTGTGCTTCTAATAATTATTATCGAGCACGCCGAAAAGGGGCTCGGTCATTTAGTAAAAAGATGTTATTATTCTATGTACTTTTATGCTTTTTATTGTCGGAATATTTTCAGTTACTGTTTTTACGGGGAATAAGGGCGAAGGGTACACATTTGTGCAAATAGTAACGGAAATAAACGAATGGCGTCTTGTTGGTTGCTGGCTTTTTTGTTATGCACCGTGCGTCAGTTTGAACCGGTCATAACCGGACAATCCATAGGCCTTTTTTGTTGTGGCTGTTTTGGTGAACTATTAATGTTAGAATGATTTGAATTGCTTTTTTACAACGCGGTTGCATTAGACACTTTGGATCCTCGAAAATATGGGTAGATTAAAAGAATAGTGCATTATTTGCGTTGTCCGTGATAAATGGAATGGAATTGTAGGTTAAATGCAGATTGCTCGATGTTTATCGCGTTTGTTTGGTTCAGTGTTATAGTAATTTTAATACACTGTGGATTTTCTTGCTTGGAATATCATTATTAGAGCGATAGCGATCTTGAAATTTGTGCATTATTTCATGTTTCCTTTGTGGTAACGTAATATGTAACAGGGTTTTGTTAATTAAATATGTCATCTTTTCGGAAACTTTTGGCACACGAAATCTATTTTATGCAATCTGTTCTTGCACTCCTAAGTGCAGTGGTAAATAATTGAACTGTTGCACCTCGTAATTGTCGAGTCGGTAACGTCTAAAGTGCGCTGAAATTGTAAGTTCGAAATCTTGGCAATAGATTGCGTTAGCAACGCTGTTTTCGCGACCAGTGTTTTAAAGATATATTTTTTAGCTTGAATCGAACTCATTTTCCTTCTTTACGGAGATTTATTAAATATATTGTCGCTCGTGGTGATTAGCAGATTAAGTAAAAATTGTCGAATTAATACAAATGCAACTGATATTGCACAATAAACAATTCTGCAGAATCGTTCTGCACTTCATAGTTTAGGAAACTACATAAAGTTTTATCTCTATTCAATATACGCGAAATGGAAGTGCCGTAATTACGAGAGCAGCATCGTTTGCGTAATCTTTCTCTGCTTTCTAAGGTCTTGGTGAGCGAGTTCACGTTGGCAAGTATCACGTTACAAGACCGTCGTCTTCGCGAAAAAATTTGTGGTTTACCGCGTGACAGCTGCAACATTGCAACGCCATGTTTCTTATAAACGGGGCGCCAGACTTCCCTGTATAATCGCAAAAAAATGGGGAAAAATTCATCGTCGCAAAATCGAAGGAGTTAAATTGTAAATTTTTATCGAGGTACTTGTCGCGTTTTATATAAGCAAGCTTGACTTAACTTCCACGATAAGTCAAGAGTTATCAGATGAACTGAAAATAGCTAGTGGCTGGACAAGCCTTCGCTGTCTGCCGAATATAATCGTTTCCATTTTAATACAGTGGCACGGACAATGCTCGTTAATGGTGTATTCCACGCGGCATAAATATTTTCGCGAAACGCCAGTGCGAATAATAAGCACAGTTCTGTGGGATCCACGCGAGTCACGGCCGTTTCAGGCTGACTCATCCGACGTGTAGTTCCTAGCGTGCTGCATAGAGGCGTGTACATTTAAGCTCGAACCTTCGTAATTGCATAGGTTGCGATCTGTGTACTGCCCACCCTTTGTTCTCCCTCTTTCCGTTCCTCTGACGCTCTTGTGTCTCTTTACTTCGCCCATTTTCATGTGCCCCTCGCCGTTATTACTTCTTCTTTTTTTGTGTTGTTTGGACACCGCGGTGCATAACAATAGAGGGAATTCTGAGAATCGCATGGTCGTAGGAGCCGTCAATTTTCCACGTCCGTTGTTTACAGACATGCAGGGGGAGAATGCGATCGGGGACAGGTGGTCTGTGAGTGTGACTGTCGGTGAAAATGTTAACAAAAAGTGTTGTGGCTATTAATCTTTCCTCAAAGCCACTAGGAATCCAAGTGTCATTAATAAAGAATAATTACACCTCACGTATAATCGTTCTGAATTCCCCGAAAGTCCAACACTGAAATCCCACGAAAAGCCCATCCCCCTTTTTCGATCTACAGGAAAACGTTAAATTAACTTAAGTTCCTGCGGGATTAGGATCTTTTACTTCCGCGTGGTAACCCGCGTTATAGTCATATCTAAGCTACAGAGCTAGTCAAAACAGACTTCGAAACTCCCCAACAAGAATCCATAAATATTAAACTCTCCAATTATATGAGCCCATTTATAACGCAAAAGCAATAGCTGGCCATTTTATTCGCAACGTAATTATCCACATGGAATTCCTAAAACAAGATTAGCTTCTTTACGCTGGCTTCGAGGCATGGTTGTTTAGCGTAGTACATCGGGCCACTTCCGTTTCGGATTTTGCCGAGCACCTTGCTCGTTACGGTGAAGTGGCGCCGAGGTATTCCTACGGGCGAAATCCGCGAAGCGAGCGCGCGATACCGAAGGATAAATATAACCCACTGTCGCCGGCCAGGCTGAAGGAGCAGCCCAAAAGGGAGTCGTCTCCCTGCCCCGTGACTGGTGCTTTAAGGACACATGCCCCTCGAGACCTGTCCTCCGATCAGCGCGCGCATTCTGCGCAAAACCGGCTGCTTAAGGCCCCGTGCACACGTGCACGTCGGCCGGTCGGTTTTCTCCCCTACGCAGGTTTGCAACGGCGCGACGCATTCGATCGCGGCCGTCAGTGGGATTTCGCGATTGCACGGAACAGTCGGCCGCCGCACGCTTCCCTATCGTGTTTCTCGAGTTTTTAGAGGTGGCGCCTCCTCGTGTTGCGTGCGTCAGTTTCCCTCCGCATTTTCTGCCTGCGTCCCTTTCTATCGCTGTCGGCCGGCGCACGGGCGCGACAAGGAGGAGCGGGACGGAAGAGAGGAACGCAAAACGGCGCGTGACACAGGCCGCGGCTGAACCACGTCTAGACCGCTCTGTACGCGCATATAACCGGCACGGGATTGTCGCGTCGTGACATCGAAACTCGCGTGCCAGTGGATTCCGCAGAGATCGGGAGAGACCGGAGAGAAGACTTCTTCTTTGTAAACGAATCGAAGGAAAATGTGGGCCGGGCAGGACGACACGCAACGATTCAAAACCAGGTTCGTGGATTATATCGGAATTTCTGTTGCGGGGCATTTTACGTCCGCGATTCTTCGTCCATCGCCGGGGCCTTTCCGTCTCGCGTCACCCTCGAACACACCCCTTTTTTCTTGTCTCGGTCGTTTTGACAGGCGGTTTATAACCTCGACGTGCCTTTCTCCGTTAGATCCGGCGACAAGTTCGACGACCTGTCCTCTACCGACAGATCGGAATTGCAGTTCCGTAACCGTGATAAAGTCGTTAGACGTTGTTCCAATCGCGGATTGATATGTGTGTGTGCGCAATTCAATGCCTGGCGCATTGCACGTCCCAGTCCCACGCCTGTTGCTCCCCCTCCACATTCGCACCCTATTTTACCGACCCAGTCGGCCAAGTTCCTTCTAGAAACTCGGGGTTTATTTCTTTTATGGATTTATCGCAGCGGCGTACAAGGGTGCGCTAAACAATTGCATCTGTCGCTGTTTGTAAATACGACAGGGCTGTCTGCGTGCTCTGTTTTAATTCAATATGCGCTTCTTGGAACCTCGGAGTAAACGGAATGTCTGTTCCAAAGTGGATGTCGTATCAGTGGGACCTTGATAACAATTCTAGTACTTCAATTAAAGTTTGATAAAGATTACTTTCCACGTACTTCGCATGTTTCGTCACGCGGAAAGTTTTGCCGGCGATGCTTCCTTATTTGGCGAGAATTTTAATCTGCTGGTCGCCCGTTGAGAATTACTCACACGGAAGTTGCCTCCGCAACCAGAGAACATGGCAGACGAGGTTTTCCGATGGGGACAAATTTTCATGTTAATTGTGAGGGATTAACTGCTTCGAGGACAGAGTCGAGTGTATATATATGTTTTGATTAATGAACAGGAAATAAACGAAGCTTAATTCATTCGTCAGAACGATTCATCTCGGTCTACCAATAAACTGTTTAACTCGAAGTTAAATCTCTCCTTCTGGATCTTTATCTCCGTGCGGGATCTTCGCTGAAATGTTTATTCCGATGGATTCCCTCGAATTTACTCGGATAATGCCCAACTGTGCTCAAGGCGAGCAGGAATCGAGGCTCGGGGCCGGGCCCTCAAGTCCAGTTTCTATTTCTGCGAGACGGGCGACGTCCGCGAGGAACAAGAACGTAGACGCGCCGTTTCCAGACAGCCCACGAAACTGTACAAAGGTTAATGCCAGTGTAACGAGAGCAACGAGTTACCGAGCCGCAGACCGAGAGCCTCCGTTCTTTTTTTTTCTTCCCTCCGTTCTTTCGTTTACGATCCCGAGTCACGCTACTCCTCGACTCAGGAATTCCAAATTCCACGCTTCGAAAGTCGAACGCTTCTTTCCTTCGTAGATGCATCTATGTTTAACGAAGTCGCTAACGCGAAAGAAGGGCATCATAATATACAGAACGTCGAGGCTTCGTATTGAAACAGCTCCGAGTGCGTGAATCACTTCCATTGATAATAAAGTAAACACGATAATGCGTATAAATGTGGTACCGTTGGGAGTATCAATTATTCGGCTCCGAGTGAAGTTTCATGTATCCATGAGATAACGTATTTAGACGATTTCTCTTATCGCCGTATAATCGATGAGTCACGATTATCGGGGGGAGGGGGATCGGTGGAGGGTGTGGGTTGACCCGAGTATCGAGAATTTCTGCCTCGCTTTTCTGCCCATGGGTGTTTCATTATACTAATGTTGATACAATCCATGTGGATTTTCGTTACACAAAGCCGACACAAGAGGCGAGCCCCGAGTATGGCACGGTTCACGGTTTCTCGTGTGGGTAGAACTCGTTTTTGAGCAAGACCTGGTACCGAGAGCATTCGTGTGACCGGATTTCACTGAATATCATATCGAACATTCGTGAACCAGCACACTCGGCGCTTTCATACTCTCCGGCTGAGTATGGGCGGCTGCCAGTCTCATGCACGTTAGATTTCAAGGTTTTTATAGATTCTAGTAGGCATTAAGTCTGGGAAGATGGTTCTTGGAAGGACACACAGATTTAGTTGGTGACTCTTATTGCCAGTCTTCTTCGGCTTTGCTAGGAAGGACCGTTAATCTTGCATGAATCAAATATTTACGGATAAAATCCCCTCTCCAGAAGGAACATATATATCTCTGGCTTCATATAAATAATTTAATACTCTCTGGATAACCAGATTTCTGCTACTATTTTATTAGTCATTAGATATCTCTTCGACAAAGACTCTACAGAAATTATAAAATAACTTGCTCATCGCCGAGTTACTTTTATTACTAATGACTACAGTGGGTCAAAAAATTATTGGCAAAATAGATCCCTCAAAGTCTTCTAACATACAGAAACAATATATTTTTTCAGGATACAGAATAATCTTGTTTAAGCAAGTAAAAAAAGGAAAACTATTTCCATCCTCCCCCCGTTTAATACATAATATTATTATTAACGTCTTTAGTGCATCAAGTTTACAACAGTATAATACTTATCTGCAGAAGGTCCATTGAAAAATTTGTTTTATAGTTTATACCTAACCTTGAATACTAATACCAAGATCTAACTCTAGAGTACTAAAATATTTACATAAAGTATAATACAGGTTGATACTAGGAAATGCGAAGGTAGTGGGAAATAAAGTTTTAAGCGGCACGTTTAAAATAAATATTTATTAAAACCTAGTACCTACACAGTACTTTCCAAAGAACACTCAATCTTCTTCACCCGTGCTTACGATTACATAATTTAATTTCCCCGCATCGATTCAGCCTACCACCAACCGCTGCTGTGTACGGAAACAATTTACCCAATCCATAACACCAGCGTCTCTACCTCCGACCGCCTCGTTTCTCGTCACCCGAAACGGGCCCAATTCCACCGCGACATGGTCCCGCTTTTAATTCTCGGCCTTTTATGCTCGAGGAGCCACGAGGACGAGTACCATCGCGCACGTATCGAACGGAGGGTCGTTGCTCGCCTCCTCATTACTGGCCCATCCGCGTCGGTCGATGCAACGCCACCGTCTCGTTCGCTCGGCCCCGCCGCAAGAAGGACATCGACGCTGGTCGTTAAGTCCGTTAACGACGGAGTCAGGCCCGTTTCGCCGCGATATCGGCCGTCGACCTTTTCCCTTTACGCCTCGCAAACATTTTTCCCCGGTTTCCCTCGCTCGCCCCCTTGGCTCCTCTAATTGCCATCAATCCCGGACGAGAAGAAGGGCCACTCGAAACGGCCGAATGCCACTAGAGATAATACAACTGGAGTGGCGGTCGCGTGGGCGTCTCGCGCGACCATTCTTTCTCGGCCCCGGCCGTCTCGTCGGATTCCCCGACAAGATCGTCTTATCGGGCTCGTTGGTAGACTTATTAAAGGACACAAAGAGTCTGGGCGTCGATCTTCCTCAGCCACGAATGGCACCACCTTATAAACGCTCGTCTCCGGGCTTTGTGACCGCCGCGCGCATTGGTCACTGGCGATAACAACGAGTTTTAGAGGCTTCTCAACTGACGACCGCGAGGTTCCTTCGGAGGCTTGGAAAGCATGGGTATTTAACATTCTTTATACTTCTCAATCGTGTGTAATTTAACTGTGTGTAGGTAATTTTAGTTATTTTCATTTGTATTAGCTTTAATTTCGTTCTTAGTTTTAGGTACTTAATGCTTAGGCTTCTCAAGTATTGTTACTGAAGCCTCCCATTTACTATAGATTTACTTTTACTATTTATTACTCATCTATGTGTACTATAGCATTTATTTTCTATGAATAATAAACACGTAGTAGTAGTAATAATAATAAAAAAAATAATAGTAATAATAAAAATACTAAAATAAGCACTATTTGATCATATTTAGTATCTATACAGAAACTACATAATCCTAAACCCGACGTCGACTGTTCAAGCATTAACCCTTTCGATCTTAGCACCGACTTAAGTCAGCCCATCGATACTTTACACAAAAAAAAAACACTCGCAGAAATATACTCCAGAACAAAAGACTTAAAGTAGGCCTCTACCTTAATAGATTACCCACCGCGAGTACATACCAAGCACGCACGACTCGCCACATTACTTCGAATCGCTGACAAAGGTGTGTCCACTCTTATTAACTCAACTTCCCTGAATATCCCCGAATTTCCATCGCCGTCCACCCGCCTCCTCTCCACCTTCCCGCGTCCCCAGGGCGTGTCGGGTTTCATCCGATACATCGACGCGTTGCGCGCGAATTGCGGCACAGACACGAATGCGAATCGCCGGGGCTCTGCGTATTACTCGTCGGTGTCCCGTTGCAGTGGGAACGTCGCTTTTCTCCCGCGACTCGTTTCACCGGCCCTCTCGCGCGCATTCCCGTTCCCATTCCACCGGTTTCAAAAGTCCTGCCAGTGGGGGCAGCTCCCGAATCGCGGCGAACATTTTCGGTCGCCTCTGCAAGCTTTAGCGCGGCCCTCGTCCAACCGCTTATTCACATATTCTTTTCAAGTTCAAGAGCGTGCCGAAGGGAAAGGAGGCTCGATTAAAAGAAACTAAACTCTTCCCTCGCAGCGTCATAAAGAATTCAATACTCCTCGCTCGTTGTATTCAACTAGGCAAAGTTTATTTGATTCAGATCGCTTTTGTACGTGGAACGATACAAGCGTATCGCGGCCACGCGAGCCTCAATGGCCCTGTCCCGACGCACGCGATGGAAAACTATTTGTTCGGCGAAGTTTACGGCCGATTGTGCGATTACCTGCTAACACGCGCGCTCCCAGCGCTGTCCTTCAGATGGAATATTAAAAACCTCCTTCGCGGCTCTGGATTTGCATGCACATCTCCCGGCCACGCTCGTCCATCCGCCAGATAGGGCGCTCTTCTATTCCGCCGCGGTCCCTCGACGTTTATTAAGGAATTCGTTCACGAGCAGGTACTTGGCAGGCCGTAACAGCGTGTCGGATTGAATGCAATTACCGCTGATAAGCGGCCACAATGTCCACGCGAATGGACGTTGATCGCTATTGTTCACGACAACGCGATCACGTTTGTTCAGCGGGGCCTTTCTCCTCTTAAATGCTCCGGGACGCTCGAGCCGGGGGCCTGCGAGATCTGCTCGTTCATGTGACAATAGTATCGAAACCGTTAAAAAGGCCTCGGATACTTAAATCATTAAGGGGCAACCTAGGAGGCGAGATAGTAGAATTTTTTTTCAATGGAGAAGTGTTTTTATGAAGAATACATTATATACATTAGAAAGGTCATACATTTATCTATAAACTGTGCATTTCTCATTAAAAAATTCCATGCAACGCATTTTTTTTCTTCAGAAAAGGCATCTGTGACGATCACAATATGAATCCTTTCTGTTTTTCATCTGAAACAAAAAAGGAAGATTGTTCTTAGAGTAGATTAAAAATACTAGTGCTTGTGGTAGCCTATTTTTGTTTCTTCAATTTTCCGCGGAAGAGTGGGAATTGGAACTTAAAACTCGACTTTATGACTGAAAAGATGAGAAAGTTTCTTTACCAAAAAAACTTCTTCAAATCCATCCTACTTTTTCACTTCCTAGCAGTACGTTGCCCCTTAAGTAACTCAATCTCCCTCCAGTAGTTTTCGAGCAAACATTCAAGCGGAATAAAATTTCATTAGCAGACCACACCTCCGCCGGAGCACGCCCATAGAAAGTACCTACCTCGGGACGGAAGAAAGCGCTCGTAGCTTCCCTCCTTGCGACACTTTCGTCTCGCATGAGACCTGCTGGACCCAATCGTCGCTCAAGTGGCCCAGAATTAAATCAATCTACTCAACCCCTCCACCCCCCGACGTCGAAGCCGTTTATAAACCGTAGCCCCTGGAAAAATTCCCGTTTCTTGCCGATCCTCCGGCGTCCGAGCTTCGCGGCCTGCCACGGATCGAAATAGGTAATCGGAGGCGCTGCCGATCGCCGCGCAAAACCTGATGGATCTTGATTGCGCCGAGGCAGAGCTCCCAAGCCGGATACCACTGCTGCAACAGGCGGGAGAGGCGTTTTCTTGTCCGCTCCCCTGTCGTTCTTCTTTTTTTTTTTCTTTTGCGAAATTGGAGGAAAATCTCCGCGCGATCGGCTCGCGGAGTCGTAAACCAGCGGCTCGGTTTTATCGCGGTACACGAA
Source organism: Andrena minutula (assembly GCA_929113495.1). Taxonomy (NCBI): domain Eukaryota; kingdom Metazoa; phylum Arthropoda; class Insecta; order Hymenoptera; family Andrenidae; genus Andrena; species Andrena minutula. The sequence goes on along the minus strand of OV815996.1, from coordinate 4,172,053 downwards.
CGTTTCACCTGGCGTCGTTACAGGGACGTGATTACATTATCAGTTATCAGTCGCTGTAATGACTGTATTGTTTGCACCGCCGCACTACCATCATCGTCCTACTTGGCCGCTCCTCCGCCCATCCCCTCGACTTAATTGCACGCTGATTGCGTTGTAATGGCGAACTCGTGTTCAATTTTCACCGTGCAACGGCCCGCCGATACATCGCCGATCCTTGGTTAGTTGAATCCGAATCGCGCTGCCCGCGGCTATCTCTCCATTACTAGAGGACTTCCTCCGTGTAAACATGGATGGAGGTATGCGGCGGAACGTTAGTCACTCGCATAGGTGGAGCTGTCTAAGTAGCTTTTGAAAGAATGCGGTGATAAAAATGTGCTTGGTAACGAGGCGGAGAGAAATTGTCAATCGGGAGGGGCGGGTCTTTTTTTGATCTTTTTTTATATTGTTTAAGGGGTGTATACCATTTACAGGTTGGAGATGGGGTTATTTTTTTTCATGTAAAGGGACGTCATATTTGGAAATCAGGATGTACACCTTGTTGTGTGTAAATTGAGCTGTCTTTTGTTTAAAAAGAAATTTTATATCTCAAGAAGTGGTGTTATTTTTCCGATTCAAGCAGCGGCTTTTTTCAAGCAGACGATTTTTTTATTAGTGTCTTGTTTTTTTTTATTAATAAAGGAAGATGGAAGCATGAAAAATCATATGGTTGACTTTGAGTAGCTGCCATTTTTTGAAAAATAAATTTTTTCAAAATTTGCGTCAACAGGTATTTGAGTATGGTCTTAAGAACCGTGCAAAGTTTTATTCAAATCGGTCCAGTAATCCCTGAGATATTTGTCTGTGACTCTGAAGAGGTCTTGGGAGAAAGGGCTGCGTTATTTCTTACGGAATTAAATTTATTATCAAAAAGAATACAGCTTAATTTATACACAACACCGTGTATATCTCGACTTTTATTTTTATTCGTCAATATTTATTATTTTTATTATCAAGGGTAGGTGTGCAACCCCTTAAGAACTCCATTCTTTATTTCTAGCAACTAATATTTCGAAGTTTATATTCCCCTTTCCCAGTAGATATAAATCAGAAAGATTCAAACTATGGATCTTGATCCAGTCACCGTTGTGCAAGGGTTCACTGAATACTGCATAAGCTCTCTACTATTTTCACCTGTCTTCCACCCGCTATACACTTAGGTGTCCGAAACACCTGGTGTTTCAAGGCAGTGCTTGGCTCGCGCGTTGACGAGCCGCTTCCTGCTCCCCAGACCTCGAATATCGACCAGGCCGCCTCGATCCCCGTTCCCTATTTATCGTTACGAGCATTACGGCCGTGCCGATTGTCGGGAGATAAAGCCGCGGGACCACACAGAGCACCGAGCCGCGGCCGGGTGTCCCGTTGCCGGTGCACAGACGCTGGAAAGCATCGCATTAATGTTCGGCAGAACGATCGCCGGGGATTACGGTACGCGGTGTCTCGGACAGAATCGTGAACATTAACCAGTCGCAAACGTCTCTCGGATCTTAAATTTTCCCGCCGCGGAGAAGTGGAACGAATCTCGAGCGTCGTTCCGAGAGCCCCTGTCCGTTCCAATAATCGTCGGATTTTATGGCTTTCTCGTTTCGACGATCGATCGATCAGCCTTTCTCTCACTGAGGGTCCGATCTAGGGGGGCCAAGCAGGGCAACTGCCCGGAGCGGAAAACTTTGGGGCAGCAAAATTGGTTAAACGGTGATTTATGAATATTAAATTTTTTATAAAACATAAATCATTTTTGCCCAGAGCGGCGAATGAGCTTGGGTAAAGGACCCAATTACTGTCTCCCAACCCAATTACTGTCACCTTAAGTTATTATACTTAAACGTTTATTTATTCGTTATTTTAAGTAAAATAGTTTAAGGTGACAGTAATTGGGTTGGCAGCCAGTAATTGGGTCCATTACCCTAGATGGGTCGACTTCTGCCCACTATTCCACTATTCTTCCCTTCTTCCGCGAACTCGAAAGCTCTCGGTGAGCGTATCGGTGTCTTTTCATCGCGAACCAAGGGCAAATGTTATTGGAGAGTTATTTTTCTAGTGCCGGCGGGGAAGGTCGATCTTTCTCTGTTTCTTTTAAGCGAAATTCTGCGCCGGACTCGAGCCGCACACGCCCCTATGTGTTTACCACGGAATGCCGCGATGCACCGGAGGAAAAAGCATGGCCGCTCGTTAGCGCAAGAACGGCGCGGCGGGGTTTCTCCTTGCGTACGCTGGTTAAACGGGGAAACCGCCGGTGATTTTGATTCAGCCACCTCTCGCGCTAGGTAATCTTTGAACTGGCTCGTTTCGAGATCTCTCCGGCCGATGGAGAGACGTAACCTGGATTCTCAAAGCGCGCCGCGCGCAAAAAGGGTAATCGCTTTCGTTTCTTTAATCGTTACAGTCGATTTGACCGCGATCGCGGTGTATTTTCGTAGCTCCTCTGCCGCTTCGTTTTTCATTCCTCGGCTTTTCAGTGGCAGTTGAATATATTCCACCCCCAAGAAACTCATCACGTTCTTTTTTTTTTTTTATTTATTTCTGATATCCCGTGCACTTTTCGCTTCCGCTTTTATTCCCTTTATCATTGCCGCCTGCTCCATCTGAAATCGGCGAAATTCTGCGTTAATTGCGCGAAGGAAGACGCGGAAGGAGGATGCGCGGGGGAAGGCCGGAATCATGCTCCGGCGTGCATGCGATTTTTCGCAGTTCCCTTTGGCCACGCTCCTCCGCGGCGAGCATGTAATTCGCGTTGGGAATTAAGGCGCGAGCAAACATTCGCTGGACTCTTGTCCGTATGGAATATAATTATTCTTTTAATCGGCGAAAAACTTGTCAGATCCTTCGCCAGTTTCCTCTTCAAACTCACACGCAAATGTTAACACTAAGGGGTGGATTTAAAATAGCTCCTTGGTTCATAAATAATCATCTTCTATTAGCACTAATTCTAAATCTACAACTATTTTCCCCTCCAAGATTAATTTCTTTTTTATTTGTAACTAACAAAATATAAAGCAAAATATAGTACGCATAAATTATAAATCCCGCTCTCATTTAATTTATTATTATTACAACTATTTACTGTTTAAATTTATTATTTAATTTTAAAAATAAGTGTAGCCTCTGCACGTGGATTTTGAAACTATTATTCTATACCCTATTGCAGTGTTATTAAAACAAAGATTCTTCCTTGCAAACGCACAATTACAATTAAATTTACAAACCAGTGGATCTAATCTACATTTAGCAGCCGGCGATATCTCCTTATCACCAATTCTTATGCCTCAAGGTTCCTCCGCGTTATCACCCAGAAATTCTTATCAATCAATCTACCAGCCATACAGGATTAGACACTCTACTGCACAAAGTGTTTTACGTGCTCGCGAGTCACGATTCTCCTCCTACATCGGCTCTCGAATAATCGATAAGGGGACACACTCGACCGCTCGAATTATAATAAATTATTGTGTATCCCTCGGCTGACATGCATTCGGCGGGGGGAGAGGGGGGAATAGGGGGCATGCATTAAGTACACGCGGCACGCTTATGATTACGGTACGCCGTGTCGATCGTTTCCTAGGGATAGAGGATATTGGACGTGAAAGGCGGTTGTCCGACGTCGAATTGATATCGACCGGGATTGACCCGCGTGTGCGTGCCCCAGGTGCGTGCGCGCGCGTTTTTCACGTGCAGCACGCACGCAGCATTCCGCGGTGCCTCGCGCGTGTCCGCTCGACTGTGCGACCGTGTACTTAGCGCTCGCGTGTCCGCCCGCTGCGTGCCCCTCGACGCTAGGCAGCCGGTAAAACAGTCGCGGTCTTATTGTTGCAAGGGTGTCGTCCGCGACACGGGTGGAACGATGGAGTGGATGAGAGGATCCAGAGAGAGATGGGAAGTAAATTATTTGAAATAAAAATTTAACTGTTTTCGGCGCACAGGTTCGGTCAATTTTAAAACAATAAAAAACAAGCTATTTAGCAATAAAAATTATAAAAGCTTTCGACGTTTCGATCTTAATTTAGATCTTCCTCAGGAAAGTTACGAAAAATTATAAAATACTGCTTATGCTGTTATAATTTAGTCACCGTGTTCTCGTAACACTTGTGACACGCGAGTCGGTTGGAATAAGACTGAAGTAAATCGTGAAACAAAACATCTGCTTCTAGAAGGTGAGAACAAGTAACTAAATTCTAACAGCATAAGCAGTATTTTATAATTTTTCGTAACTTTCCTGAGGAAGATCTAAATTAAGATCGAAACGTCGAAAGCTTTTATAATTTTTATTGCTAAATAGCTTGTTCTTTATTGTTTTAAAATTGACCGAACCTGTGCGCCGAAACAGATAGATTAATTATTACGGTCGAAATTATACTTTGAAATAAAAATTTGGGTACGAAATTTTGATTTCAAATAATTTTTTTCCCATTTCTGGATCGAGCCTCTTGCTTCAAGGGAACTCGAGGTATCGGGAGTGGGACTGGGTGCAGTCTGCAGGGGGTTTGATGAGTCGAGGCGCTGCGATTCTGTCGAGCGTCAGTGCAGATCGCGTTGCAAACTAGAAGCAGGTGGTTGGTTGAGTTTTGGCGTAGGGGCTCCTTGCAAGAAGCTTTGTTCCTGGTAGAGGGGAGGCTTGTGGTGGGTGAACAGGTTGGAATTGAGGGGCCCGGTGGAAGACAGGCACTTGACACTGTTTTGGTTGTATATTAGGAGTTGATGGAATTTCAGTACAATGCAGGAGCGAATTAATGATTCAAGGAAACTCTCTACTTTGACGGCTACTTGTATAGGTACATCATTTTTTCGGGCTTCCAATCATTTTTTAAATAATAGCGTTTATCTGAAAAATAGTTTGGAAGCACGACAAAATTATGTATACTGTAATTGTAGAAATTTCAATACTCTGTTAATATTATTTCAACAAAATTTCGAAGGGACTCACAATTTTTTAGAATTTCTTTAAATTCGAGCTACTGATGAATTCTAAAATTTATGGTCTGTATTCTTTCCTATTATCCAATCGCATTAAACTTCCCCAGGGATTATTTTTTTACGAAATGGAACCATACTATGGGGCGAGAGCAGAATAAATCGAATGTCGAAAAAGAAGGGCAACCCTAATGTGTCACGCATTTGTTTTCCACCAAGCCCCTCAATTCTCAGGATATTTAGAATCCAATCTGCGCTAGTTCGCGGAAAGAGTGAGAAACCAGGGGACACTATTTAAGTGTTCTTTCTTTAGTCATAAAATTTATATTCAGGGGCCGAGGCAGCCCTGCCGAGTTCCACCCCAATTGCTGCCCTGGCAACTGTCTATCATTTCAGAGCACAACAACTCTGTACTAACTGTTAATCCGCTGTCCCAAGAAGTAATTCCTCGATATTGGGAACTGGCGCGAATTCTAATCCGGCGCGTTCCACTTTCCTCGCGATCAGTCGCGTTCTCTTATCAACCTCATAATTACTATCTCCTTCGCGTAAGCCACAGGCTCGCCTGTCCGTGCGAGTGTTATCGCGGGGAGGATTAATAACGCTGCGCGGTCACGTCGAGCCCTCGTGGCCCGTCCGGCGATTTATTATTCGATCGATCGTTGCAAGAAGATCGGGGAAAAGTCCGCCGACACGGAACAGTTATATTAGCGGGCACCGGGAGGCGAAATAAAAGGCCGCGTCTATGCCCGCGCGCGTGTTATTGAAGCTGGAACAGTCGTGGGGCATTAATCACCGGCGGAGCTAGAAAATACATCGGTCTCTCTGCGTCTGATCGTTTTGTACCGCGGGTCACGCCGTTCCAGTACGCGAACTTTCCACCTAGTTACCGTAACTGTAAACATCGGCCTGCTCTCTTAAAATATTTCATCTCTCACGACGCACGCGAGCACCAGCCTGGAAGCCTAGAAGTGGCTGTTGGGGCACGTGCACGCGCGTCTAACAACATCCCCCGCCGAGGCAGGAATTATGCCTCTGCCCGCAGACGCCCGGCTAATTTTACGCGCTGTCATTCTTTCTGCCCCGTTCGGGGTGGTTTCAGTTCACGGGCCCGTGGACGTGGAAGGTAAGGTGCGTCGCGTGCGCCGTCTTTGCTGGAAACTTGGAAAAATCCTGTAGATTAAGTTTGTAACGTGGAATTTTATTCGTAAGCTTTGCTGTCTTTATTATCAGGGCATTTTTGTCAATGGGCTAACTGGGCTATAGCCCAGGGGCGCCTGTGATTCAAGAGCGCTTAAGAATAAAATATGTTGAAATACTTTTTTCTTTTCAATTTTCGAGATAACAATTTTTATCTGGAGAAATTGTGCCCTTGGGGGCTAGGGCGCCAAAATTTTTTAGCCCAGGGCGCTCAAATTTGTTAAGACTGCCCTGTTTATTATTCTCGAAATCAGGGGCACGTAGGATTTAATCTTGTGGGGAGAATCGACTTGAAGGGATAAAGATATTTGTAATAGAAATTTAGTAAAATTCATTAAGCGGTTATGGAGATTTATTTATAAAATTAAATACAGTTCCCCTTTTTATTTTTAAAACTAAGCGCGATGGTATGATTAACAATTAATTATCATTAACTTCTTCGATTCTATTCTCCGCGTTTCTCTCAAAATACGCGACAGTCAATTTTCCTGAAATTTAAACGCAGTAGGTCCCTAAACTGTATCAGCTGATCGATTAGGAACCCTCTGGCTCATCATCCTTGCTCGATCCTTCACATAACCGTGAGTAGCTAACTGCAATGAGCGATGGATCTATCACCAGGGAGCTTCAGAGCACTCTTCTCGGAGACTAGAACCCCAGGAAGCTAGCTGGATGTTTGAAATATCGCAAGATCTGTTCCGCCGCGTCTTGAAATGCAGCTTACACGCATGTAAACATCGGTGGGTAATGAATGATAGACCGGCTGGTAATTATGCTAATAGCATCGGCGTGATTCATAAACCATGCGAGATCGAATCGTCCGCGAGATCGATCGGGCACACGTGCGCGCACTGCCGCACACCACCCCGAGGATGTAAAACGTAAACGCACTAAGCCGAGGGTTCTAAATGCACCAGGAGGTCTAATTAAGTGCATCAAGCTGTCCGTGTTCGTCCCTTCCGGGCTTTATTAACATTCCATCATATCGCATTGTTTGTTAATAGGGAGGACGTTGAAAGTAAATGGCTCCTGAGCCGCGGTGTCCCCGGTCGACTCCTCTTCCACGGAAAATCTAGGGATTCGGATCGAACCCCCACTTTTATCGCCGCGATTAAACGAACTTTCGAACCGTGGGCCGTTATAACGGCCACGCGATGACCTTTTTTGCTATCGCAGCAAAACCATCGTAATAATCACCGTCATTACGATCTTCATTATGCTATCGTTCCTGCTCGAACTGATTTAGCGATTAGAATCAAGTTTCGGGTGCAAGAAGAACGAAAGCGAGCTTATTTCCTTACTTCCATTCGAGCGAACCTTCCACCGTGAAATTTCCTATGTTTATGATACACTTGATATAAAACCACCACCTTTCTCATATTCCACATTCCTTCAGATTTTATCAAATACTTTTAGCGATTTTAATGGCACGAAGTTCTCAAAAATGTTTTTTTCTTCACTTAATTCCCCATCAAAACACTCTGAAATAGGTAATTTTTAGGATTTTATTTAAAAAAAGAAAGTAAATCTTATAGTGCTAAAAATTTATTAGCTTGTAATTGTAAATAATTGAAGATAATATAATAAAGTAAGAATAAAATGTAGAATAAAGTCCTTAAATTTTTTTAATTTATTTTCTAAACTCGCTTAAAAAATTCTGAAACTTACATACGGTTTTCGAGCCTGGAAGGGGTGGCCTAACCCCTGAACTCTCCCTGATTAAATATTTAGGGACACTCGCTTTGCAGGACGAATAAACGCGAAAGCCCGCCGACGCCAGTCAGAGTGTTAACAGCTATCCACCCTGTAATTTGCCACGGTGGTGATTGGATCCCAGAAAGGGAACACTAATGAACTTATACTTTGTCTAGAAACACCAGAGCATATGCTCCTGCTTGTGTGTGTGCTTTCCATCAAGCTCGCCCTGGCTGACGTGTGCTTTTCTGCCTTCCGAGGCGCGTTTCTTGCTGGATGTGTTTCTGTACTTTCGTTCGGTCACGTATCTCTTTTTCTCTCGCCAGGAAGAGGCCAGATCGATCGAGCGTTACTCGGGACAGCTTTTTTTCCTCGTAGTTAACACCGTTCCCCGATCCTGAGGCGCGATTATCGATCGTTTCAGAGCGATCCAGGAGCGAGGCCCGTTTCTTTGTGCCGAGAGTGTGCTCCCCTTGCCGTGCCTTTCGCAGCGATCACATAAATGATAGGCCGGGGATCTTATAAATTCCGCGATTCAGTCAGACGTCTGTTAAATAAAATCGGCGAACACACCTTATTAATCGGCCGTAGCGTTTCACTTTGTAGAGGCAGGGCGAGTGATCGATCTCCACTTGTTTTCTGGTGAATGGAGTTCCCTGGTCTTCGGCTCTTGTTCAGGTGAATGTTTGGTGATTGGTATTCTCTTATCCCTGAGTCATTAGGGAGTTTAATAAGTGGAGTTTGCTGAGGCAAGGGAAAATTAGTTACCTGTGCGTTGCTACTCTTTTTTTAAATTAATCTAATTAATAATTAATTCTAAAAATCTAAACTAGAAATTAGAACTAAAAATCTAAAACTTCTAAAATTCTAAAAAACTAATAATTAATTCAAATTAATTTTAAAATAGAATCGCCCCCTTTCTATCATATAATAAATATATATATTGTGCAAAATTGTATGAAAGTCAAGTTTTTTCTTGTGGACGTCAGGTCTACGAATAAAAGTAAAAATCTCTGAATTATTAGACTTCGACTTCCTTGCCTAGTTTCAAGCAGATCTCGAATCCCACTTGCTGGTTGGCTCGAGTTCCACGCTTTTTTTTTAAATACAGCGTAGGAGCCAAGCGAATCCCTCGAGACACTAAGGTATACCATTGTCGTGACGCTCGTTCGAAAGTGGAGTGAATCAATCGACCACCGTGACGAGGAAAAGAAACTGTTCGAAGAAGCTAATCTCCCTCGTCTCTGCTTTGCACCGTCTCACAAAAGAGCCCCCGAGGCGGTTGCGCAACCAGATTCGTGTCTAACAGGAGTATTTTCTTCGCGTCGATACAATTTCCCCGCCCATAGCCGTGATGAAACAGAATCCACCTTGTCATGGAGCCAGAGCAGTGGGCAAACAGAAATTTCACAGTTTCAATCGAAATTTCGCAGTTTAAGCCTCCAATCTTTCAAGCTACGTAGGTGAACTGTTTCTTTTTACATTTTAGGAGAAACTTTTAACAGTAATTTCATGGAAATCTCTGGAACACCAATCAATATCCAAACTTTTATTACCTCGCGTGCAATTTTAATCCTGTCACGAATTGCAAAACGAAAAGATCAAGTTAATAAATCCCAAGACCTCTTCAGGATCTCATAGAAATTTCTTTTTAAATGATTTTTCTAAATCTAAATCACAGTGGAAACGGCGAAGTCTGCCCGGAGTCATGAACGAGCCATCCTTAAACTTTCCACAGAGGAGGAATATAATTGTTGTTTTCAATATGAAGCTTGTACCTCCTCTCGCGAACGATAGACCATAATCCCGGTAATTTGTATCGCGTTACTTACCCCCGGGCGATTACCATCATTCTAATAATCGGTTACGGAACTTGTGCATATATCATAACCGCTCACGGCCAGTTGCCGACTCGTACGAGTATTATATTATATTTTAATTATATTATTAACTCGAATAACCCCCTGCGCGCTGGTTAGACGAACTGTTAATAATCTCTTTTTCTTCCTGTGCAACGTGCACACCGGGTGGTCCATTAAAACCGGAGCAGCTGATTTTATTCGCCTTCGAGTTGAAAGGAAAGTCGATAAAAGTTGAAGCACGATTCACAGTAGATTTCTCGTGTTAAGTAGAATTTATTAATACACGCTCTTTAATTTTTTAAACACCCTGTCTATGTTCTATCACCCGAAGTCTTCCAGATAGAAGCACACTGGTGGTTATATTTTAATTGGTCGTAACGCTGGCATTATTCAATGGTCACACCCTGTATATAGCGCAACATCTGTTCACCGTACCGTGCGGCAAATTATCCGTTGCAGATTTTCCACGCGTAGCCTCTTCATTAGAGCAACGAATTCGACGATTCGTCCTGCGGAAGTCGCATGAAAATTCGTCTCGCTTACCTGCCCCGTAACGACGGGAAACGTTCTAATTACACGCTGGGTATCTGCGTCGGGAGCTACCTGGCTGCGTTTCATCAGCAATCGGGATCGTCTTCCACGCGTTTAATCGAGCGGAATGAGACAGAACCGCTGCGACAGCGCGCCCATCTTTGCCAAAAGGCATTAGTTAGCGTCATCATTGTAAACAACTATTTTAATCATCGTACAGTTCAACTGCCAAGAAAGCTTCGCTCTTTTTATCAAACATCGAAATTTTTAGAGCAATCTTCTTCTCAGAATATTTCTCTCAATGCTAATTAGGTGGCAAGGTGCCCTGGCGCCCCCCAAAGAGGGGGCAAATTTCTTTGTAAAAAGAAATGAAAAGAGTATTTTATTGTTTAAATCAATTTTTATAATCGACTAGTGAATTTCACTGAATCTGATTGTCATCTTACGATTCACCGACCTTTGATATCAGTCCTCTATCAACTTCACACATTGTTGCTGTTTATTCAGCAAGTTGAAAGAGGTTTCCTCGCTGGTAACAAGGCCCCGCGTAGCCGTGCGCAGTGTTATCGTAACTCGAGAGCTAACAGGAAGCGGCAAGCTCAACGTTGATTACGAGAAACGTTTTCTATCCGCGGTTGTGCGACGATCGGGAATGACACGTGGCCGGGCTCCGGGTATCGCGTGACACCATCGCGCGCCGTTTCACTTATAATTATATCGGACGACAATGGCCCGGCCGTAATGACAATGACGCGACCGCACGGCCCGCGTGTGTCCGATTTCCCTGAGTAATACCCTTCGCCCCTTCCTCTTCTCCCGTCGCTAGTGTAACGGCCGTCGACACACGGGCGACGATAAGGGAGGAAAAGGGGCGCGACGTAAAACTCTCCGGCCTTTCGTGTCGGAGGCAAAGCGACCTGCAAGTGGCCAGCTCGATAATCCCCGACAGTACTTTGGAGATTTAAGTGGCTTGGCGCCGAGACGCGGGGGATGTTTTTGTTTGAATAAAATATTATTCGTTCTTCTCTCGAATAACTTCATTTTATTCGAAATTAGTTGAATAAAAAATTATTCGTCACTCTCGAATAATTTCATTTTATTCGAAATTAGTTGAATAAAAAATTATTCGTCACTCTCGAATAATTTCATTTTATTCGAAATTAGTTGAATAAAAATTATTCGTCACCTCTCGAATAACTTCATTTTATTCCAAATTAATTGAATAAAAAATTGTACATCTCTCTCGAATAACTTCATTATATTCGAAATTTTTATTTGAGAATTATACGAATAATTTCAAAGAAATTATTAGATTTCAGAGGGATTTATAGTGATCTGATTTACATTAAAGTGGATTCATTTGATTTGCTTGTGCTTCGAAGTTTGAAGTAGAAAGTAGGTTGATCGATTAGGGAAAGCTTAGTTAGTTTTGAGTGGGGATGCCGAGTTGTCAGTCACGAATGTGTAACAAGGAGAGGCTCCCATGCATCAAAGATGGAATTTTGAAGTTTATGCTTCAGAGACTGAACTCCCAAAATCGAAGAATGACTCTCCAGAGAGTTCCTTTCCACGGCGATTGTTCATCAAATAAAGATGTTCGATTCAATTACTCAATCTTCAGTCACGGTACAGCGAACAACGTTCTTCGAGCGATACCTGATTTTGCTCCAATTAAGAAAGTAACCCTGGGTAATTAGAGTTTGCGCGAAGAAATCGCAACCGGCCAGTTATCTGTTGACACAGATCGCGCGGGCCGCTAAAAGCGTGACTTTTTATCGATCAATCCCCTCGTTACCGAAGGCGATAATCATTAAGTCTGGTCTGTCCGCTGAGCATTAAAAGTCTATGTAGCTTGTTTTACTGATAAGCAGAAGGCAGCGAGTGCCGCGGCGAAGTTTATAGTTTCCTACGCGGCAGGCCGCTCGCAAATACTGACGCGAGCGATTTCAGTTCCTTCAGACTTCAGACACCTGCAGAATCCTTTAATCAACTAAACACTCCCAACGAAGCAGAGAAACCATCTCGAAACCAGAGAATTTCACCGATGATTGCCGAGGAAGACTTTTTCCCTTTAAAGCAAACTGACGAGCGTAGTGAAGTCAAAAATGGCAACTTCATTTCGCTTCGCAGGCGATCAATATCCTCTGCATCCTCGAGTAATAGCACTTTATGGATGCCTCCTCAGACAGCAGGGCTCCGCTTGTTCCTTCGTCTCTTTATCTACGCGCGTTCCTCCCGGGATTATCAGCGAAGATAGCATCGTAAACGCAGTAAACTATTAATGGTAAACGGTAAACGCGCTGGTTGGATGCCGCGGGAGCAATTATCGGCGGTGCATAATGGGCAGGGATGGCAACACCCCGTTTCCACCTGCAGGTCTCCATCTCCTTGCTTCTTTTCCCGTGCTATTTAATTGGGATCTGATAATCGACGACGGATTGCCCTGTTATTTAATTCCCTCCTATGGAATGGTTATCGCGAATCCCCTGCGCGACCAGATGCTCCGTGTCGCAGACTGTTCTGTACATTTACATCTCAAATTCATGGTCGTACGCCATTTTCTAGTACACATTCCCACGAGATCTCTTCGGTCAACTCGAGGTGCACTGGTCACACATTCTCCATACTTATTAATTTGAAAAATTCAATTTTTCACGTGGAAACTATTCGCACTATTTTCTACAGGTAGAATAATTTAACCGAGTAGCTTAATAATTTCTTTTCGATTGAGGTGTTCCATTACAAATCTGATAAGAATTAAAGTTTTTAGATTATTAGCTTATCACGGGTCAAGATTAATTACAAACTCCCAAATCTTATCATTAAAATTGCTTTTCTTATTTATTTACATTATCTCAATAAATAGCACAATTTTATTTACCTTTATTAAATTAGAAAGATTTATATCTAAACGACTAATTACGTAATTCAATCAAAATGGTCGCAAAATGCTCTCCGAAGGAATCATTATTTTAACAAAATTAAAAGAAATCCGAACTATCCCATTACGAATCGGATATCCTCGAGGAGCGAGATGGGGGAGCGTTAAGAGACGCTTTCCACGACAAAGGAAACTTAGGCTCCGTGTCCTAGTGGTCGACACGGAAGGCTGCGCCCTGGAACGACCCCCTTCCCGCCTAAAAACAGAACCGTTTCGTTCGGCCGAGAGAGGAAGAAGGAATCGACCGGTGAACCGTTGTTCGAGCGCGTTTTAGGCGTGTGCCAGGCCACCGTGGCGTCGTTTTAAAACGATCCGATGCGGTCGAGATGCGCGCCTCTCTCTCTGCCGCGCTCTCGGAGAAAAGAGGCGGGCGCAAAACCGCGCTATCACGTGCCACGTCTGCGTGCCTCCTAGGAATTCAAAAACACCGCGGCGCGCATGCCCGATGAACGAATGGGCCCTCTTCCCGGGAAGCTTCTGGATTTCCATGGAGCTGGGCGTTGTTTACTGCTTCCCGGTATTCTCGGTCGCTCTAATCTCTCATCGATTCGAGGAACCGCGCGACCACTTGCTTCCTGACAAGGGAATTAACGTGGCCGGTGGCCTGCACTTGTGCGAACGTCACCCCGGTATCGGGGGTGTGGCTGGCCGAGTGTTAAAGCATCGAGGATGGGAGGATAATGTGTTTTCAAGCGGTTCTTCTATTCTGCAGTCGAGTGCGCTGCAGTTCGGGCATGCTGGAAGGTGTCAGGTGGAGCGCGATTCATGGTATTAAATTCTGCTTGCCAGCGGCTAGACGCAGGAAGGACTGTAGTTGCGCGCGCGTTTCAGACGTTTCGGTCAGCGAACACCTTTATGCCGTTCACACCAGACATTTCAGCTCGTGCGCGCGATATTAAGGTAAATGTACCAGTGCCTGACTATGTCTCAGTACCTGAACACTAATGCGAATTTTATTTATTTTTAAGCTTAATTTTTAATCTGATTAAAAACAAAAAATGGTACCATAATGCATAAGTATTTAGCAATGTTAATTAAAAGCATTATTATAGAAAATTAAAAATCGTTAGATAGAAATAATTATTTTGTAATAATACATCATTGATAATACATGTATTATTATAATATATAAATAAGAAATGCTGTTAATATTTTCTTAGTAAATGTCAGAAGTGTCTTCCTTAAGCCCCTTAAGCTTCCAAGTACTGGTACATTTACCTTACGCGCCCGAGACCGTCCCGTTTCTCGCGGTCAACACTCTCCTCCGTCTGCTATCCCCTTACACACCGCGTCCCGGTCGCACCATCCGCCCCCCAAATTCGCAAAACACTTTCCAGCCGATTTCTCTGCTCTATTCCCACGACATTGAATTACTTTAATTAGAAGAAAATGCATATTGCATTTGGGCCACCTGTTTAAACACACGCTTATAAATATTTTAGAAATTCAGTCACCAGTTCACTGGTGTCACCCCATTAAAATTTGTAATCATCATACGCTACCAGTACCACCTTAAATTACCACGTTGCACGGTGCAGTTAACGCAGCTCCTCAGCTACCGAACGCTCCAGGGCACAGTGACACTGAAAGCTGGCGATTCGCTCTTCTCCCTGTCCGGAAAATGATAATACCCTCGGTAGAGGAAAGCTGCACGTGCCGAGCGGCAGAGTTTCACCGACGTCGAGGCCCGTTCTGCCGCGGCTGGGGGGAAGGGTGCATCGCTCGCTGCATCTAATGACGTGCAACACGCGATCCACTTGCCATCGGGACGGTCCATTGCACCCGCCACGAAAAGAATTCTAATTTGCGGTAACGGCGGGCATACCTCGCCTGGAACCACTCGATCGCCGTGAAATCCTCGAGAATTCGACTCGCAACGACTATTCAATAATTCCGCGGACACCCAGTCGACGTGCATTTATAATCGTTTCGACTGGCTGACAAGATCACTCGCTCCGTTTGGCTTCGATAAATCCCGCCCCTCCGCCGCTAATTGAAGCAACGCGGTAATGAAAGGCGCGATTTCTTGCTGGTTAATGATTTCGCAATAGAGGAGGGATACGTGATAACGTAACGGTTCATTCTTTCTACGGTAATGGACTCTTTTGCGAAGTGTGGATTGCTTTTTGCTGTCTGTGCTTTTTCGATGGAACTACGCGATTCGTCACGGTGCTGGAGAGAAGGGTGCTTCTTGGTTGCATAAAGAGTTTTACTCTGGAAATCAGTCGTGACAACCGAAAGTTCCTACGGTTGCTTCTCGAATTTCGTGGCGGTTCCGCCTGGAAATCCAAGCTTCGTGTCCATTTTCACCTTTTCACCGTCCCGCGGGATCACTTTCTAAGCACAATGGAGCGCGTTTTGAGCCGCCAAGGTTTTCCTGCGTCGATAGCCCGTGCGAACGCGTTTCTTTTCTCCGAGAAAATCGAATGGGTGTCTGTTCTCTTTGTGCTCTTCGGCGGCGGCACTCTCATGCTCCGATTGCATCGAGTATTCTTCGCGTATGTGTATCGCGGGCATTCTTACAAAAGGAGGATCGCAGGCATAATCATATTGAAACGACAGCTTCGTCGCGAAGTAAAACGGTGGCCTACATATTGCCTCGCAGAAAATTTTCAGTTTAAGTGGACTCTTATTTCTAATCTACATGTAGAAGATTTAAACTTCTGGGTTTTGAAATTTTAGCTGGAATATAGAGGTGGTTAAACGAAAGTTGAACTTTTTGTTGATATTAGTTAGCTGTTCTGACAATTCCTGTCCTCAATTTATGAGATATAAATTTCTAGATTGTATTTGTCGTTCGTTTTTCTCACCGTTCACAAGTTTAAACTCTAAGCATTTTAAATTATTGAAGATTTCTAATGGTAATTAAAATTTCCATTGAATGCAAGTTGGATGAATTGTTATTCAATTTATGCAGAAAGCTGCCAACCCTCAATAATTTGCGATCTAATAAATTTAGTTTGAAGATTTCAAGCGTTAAAGAAAAATAGATTTATTTCTATTGAGTATACTTAAATTCTTCTTATTATTTTACAATATTTTCATTGAATAGTAACTATGCCCTTTGGGTTGACAATTTTTGCAAAACATATCTCCCAAAATTAAGTCCAAGGATTGACAGATTTATACATAACTTACCCTAATTGAGATATCAACTATTCACCGCTCACAATTCCAACAACCCTCTTTTCGATAATTCCTCGCGATCAGAACGGTGGGAATGTATGAAGCAGCAGTGAGGCTCATTCGGGTTAGCGGATATCAGTCATGCGCGGGTTCTACATTTCTTACGTGCACCTTTTTCGCCAATACTAATTGCATCGGTTGCATTCCACCTGACCGCAGCAGCTTCCCTTCCCCCGTCCGCCTCCCCTCGCCCCGTGGCGTCTAAATCGGCGTCTTTCTTGTCCTCCGAAGAGAACGCTTCCATCGGCGTGCAATTGTACCCCGTTCGATTGCTTAACGGTACAGCTAGGTGTACACGTAAATTAGTATACAGGGCGTTTCTACTAGACAGGCCACCCCGGCGTCTTCCAGTGATTCAGTAATTCGAGATCGAGCGCTGTATCGCAGCGTGTAGTGGGACGGGAACAGATTTCGAGTGGCCATTGCAGACTCATTCTTTCAATTACCAAGGGTAACGGTAGATTATTCTGGCCAGACGGTTCTGTAGATGTCGAAATGAATTTCAAATGTGTTTTGCTGTTGCTTCGAGGCTTTGGACTGGTGTTTTTAGGGGTTGGTTTGAAGATGTGGAGGGGGAAGGGTGGTGATGTATCGCGAGGGGGTGGAGGACGCGCGTTGATTTAGGACGATTAATTGTATTGCTGGACGGCAGAAGCCCAGCCCAGAATAATATTGGTGGGTGATCGAATCGATAAACTTCCCATCGCCGTAATTTCCTGGACGTCTGCAGTCCCATCCCCTTGTCTGCGACATGTCTGTCCCATGCGACCTCGTTTTTAATCAGGGTTGAACGGCACGCGTTTCACGGTCCCCTGTACACCCCAGCGCTATTGCGTTTTAATGCTCTGTTTGGTACGCCGGGAAGTTTTCGTCGCCGGTAATCTGATGCTAGATGCAGTAATGCCTTAGGGTTTTATGATACCGGTTGGAAAGCCTCTATTAATTTCTGAATTGAAACACGTTGCAATAAGAAGTCGTAGAAATCAATATTGGAGCCGAGAATTTTTCTCTTGGAGCTGAGAGTTCTTTAAATTGTAATTTGTTTATACTTCTCTTGGAATTAAAAATTTTCCAAATGTAACTCTTTTCCATTCGTGTTGGAATTTAAAATTTCCCTAATGTAACTAGTTCTTATTCTTTGTAAAATCAAAAAATCCCCAAACCTAATTTTTTCCCCGTTCTTTTTGGAATTAAAAATTCTCCAAATGTAACTCCTCTCCATTCATCTTATAATTTATAATTCCCCCCGATGTAACTACTTTTCATTCCTCATAATATAAAAAATTGTCCAACCCTAATTTCCTCCTTGTTCCTCTTGCAATTCAAAATTCCCCAAATGTAACTCCTCTCCATTCCTCTCGCGATTAAAAATTTCCCAGATGTAACCCCTCCCCATTCCTCCCCAAATATAACTCCCCACTCCTCATAGAATCAAAAATTCCCCAAACATAATCTCTTCCCAACTCCCCTTGAAATAAAAAATTCCCCAAAACCCAACTCCACTCCCCTCGGAATCGAAAATCGACCAAGTTTCTCAGCCAAAGCGCCTCAGCACTTGTTTCCCAGCAGCCTTCTCTTCGAACTCCCCTTTCCCGCCACTTTTCCAGCGGCTAATGCCTGCCCGTCGCCGCCCATGACGCGCAGGAATGACCTGGGCGCGGTGATGTCCATTCGGCTCGGCCAAATCATCATCATCGTCCCTTGGCCTGCTGAACCGAGGAGCGGAGGGAACAATAACGCGGCATGAGACATAAGGAGACGTTACTGCGTCCATCGGTCGCCTGATTGTCTCCCTCGCGCAACTTCAAGGCTGCCATCCGACCGTCTCTTCCTGTCTCATGCAGAAGCCTCCCCCTCGAGTGGAGAAGTCGTCGCAGGGAACGGCCCCGTCCAAGATGAATCGCTCCTAGACAGCTTTTGTTGCTCGATCCTCACTGATTGATACGCGCGGTCTGCGCTTTACAATGCGCGATAAATCGGCGCGTCGCGGTTTCCGCCGCAGCTTTGTTGGTTTCCGATTACTTTCGAGATCAGCTGCAATCCTATTTATTCGACGGATGCGCTTGTTGGTAGAAAAGGGGAAGGGATTGCTTGAATCTGCAAGGGGCCATTTATTTTTCCTTTTCCTTTTGGGGGCATTGGACAAGGTAGATTCATTTAGATTTCCAAGACCGGAGGGAGTAATATTTTTACACCCTTCCGTTGCAGAATTTTTAATCCGGTGATTTAATAATCTCAGGAGGAAGAAGGAAATATATAAAAAGTGAACTGTGAAGATATGATAGAATTATTCCAGCATACGTTAATTAAAAAATATTTCAAGCACGCAGGAAGGGAAAGGTGGGACTTTTTAATGGCACACGTTCGAATTCCAAAGTTTCCAGAGTTCGTCGAGGGTTAAACAGTTAACGTGTCTTTGTAAACCGATCTGTTGGAGCTGCCAGCGGAACGGCTTCGACGGATTACGTGTTAGGGACGTTTTTATTCGGCACGTGATACTTTCCCCGACATTGAACCTCGGGGCTCGTTTTCCGCAGCCCGTAAATCGCGGAGAAACGATGGTGCAAATCTCCGCCGCGTGTAACCCGTGGCTTCCAAGAACCAGCCGCAAATTTACGATTCCGCGGCGGAACCGTGGCCCCGAGCGCTTTCTCTTTATTTTACAATTATTTCGGTGCGCTCGGGAGAAGGAAAACCCACGTACCGCCCGCGGCGAATCGTTAATTATCGATGAAACGCGGAAAGTCCACGTGGAAATTCGCGTTTTTCGAGGACGAGTGAAATCCAGGAGTCAACAGACACTTAACGTCAGCTTTCGGTGTGTCCATTTCTGCTCCAACACTTTTCACCCGTTTCCATGCAACTTTGTCCTCGATAAGCGTTGCTACTTTTCGCCACGGTAAAAGTTAGTAGGCAAAAAAACAGTTTGAGGCAAGTTTCACCGTTTTAAATTCCACGTCTCACTTTTCTGACGGACTTCGATTTTTTTCCCGATTATTTCAATTAGGATTGCAGACTATCTATTATTCCCCGTACATCGTGGCTATTTGAGAAAGAGGACGCAATATTTGTACGCACGATTTCTAACTTCCTGCAAGCGCGAGTACCGTTCTTCAAATATGACCGCGTGCAACGTTGTCGAGCACGGAACGGTGCATCGCACGAATCCTAATGAATTTCACCGTTCATGCACTTCGATATTCGACGCTTCGACACGGGGTTGGGCATATCTTCCTTCGAATATTAAAACGCGATCGATGCACGCGGCGAATAATCATCGGCCCTCGTTTGCTATTCCACTTCCTTGCACAGTGAAACTTTTATTGCACTGTGTAGTCGTTGAAGACTAGCGTCGCTTTTAAAGAAATTATAAGCACAAGTTATTTCAATGTTGATTTGGATTGATTATCGGTAGTTCTAGTGTTAAATCGCAGGGAACTTGAATATTCTTGAGAACATCGAAATTTCAGTGCAGATGACGTGGATCGAAAAATGTTATTCTACCTTTTCACGTCGTGCATAGTCCGCGGCAGGTGCCCGTATAAAGTTCCATGAAAACAGCTGATAGGGTCGAGATGTTCCATTGACGCAAATTTAATTTCCCTGTTCTGCTTTCTATTCCAATATTTACGCCCGACAGGAAAAATTATGTACACTCTGATAGAACTTATCGAGGCTCACGGAGTGTTTCACTTATCGCCCATTGCTTTGTGAAATGTTCGATTCAGCCGACGCCGGCGAGCCACGTAGCGCTAAATATTGGAACAGGGATCATCGTTTGACTCTAGATTCTTCTCTCTAGAGCTCATTTCGAAATGAAAGTACACTGGCCCTGGAAACACTGCAGCCCACTGGCGCGTGAAATCCCAAGATCCTCCGTGGACCATTGAAAAGTGACTACAGATCTTAAATTCACCCTAAAATTTCTCACCTACGCAAAACTAAAAAATAATTTTTAGTTTTGGTTTAACTTAGGCACAGAAAATAATTTTTACATTTTTTTTAGAGGAAAATCCAATGCATTACTAAACAACCAATGAAGCAATTAAAAATTAATTATCCTAGCCAAAGTTTCCCCCAAAAAATTATTTTTAGTTTCGGTTTAGCTTATAATCTAAAATATAATTTTTACCTTTTTCTTTATAGGAAAATCCCCAATGCATTACTGAAGAACCAATAAAGCAATTAAAAATGAATTATCCTAGCCAAAGTCTCCCCCAAAAAATTATTTTTAGTTTCGGTTTAACTTATAAAGTAAAAAACAATTTTTACCCTTTTTCTTTATAGAAAAATCCAATGCATTACTAAACAACCAATCAAGCAATTAAAAATAAATTATCCTAGTGAAAGTCTCCCCCAAATTCAAGCGTTTATGGTCCAAGGAGCGTTCTAACGAGCGCATTATTATTCAGAAGCAGAGTCGAAATTCTGTCCCATATTCATCTGCCTATTGTTCCCGCTAAACGAGTGGTTAACGGTTCCGCGATTTCGAGAACGAGCAGCGTCCGCGGGACACTTCCGGCCGGTCTGGTGCCCGCTTCCGGTTACCGTCTCGCTCCTTACGTATTCACTTTTCCTCGTTACCGAACAGTTTCGTATATCCGTCCCGCTCCCTCCAATTTTTCCGCCGCGGCACGGGAAAAAGTTGAGTGCCAGCCATGACGCAGCGCGCGTGCACCGCGAAAGAAATTAATGCATGCATAATGCGGGTGAACGCTCGATCGAGCGTGTATATCGGCAAAGAGTCCGCGGCGCATAATCTCCACGAGTATCCAGCGACGTCGACGGCTCCGCGCCACGAAAACCTTGGCAAGCGAATCTTTCATGATGCTGGTGTATTTTTTTTTAAAATTAAACCATGGGTGTTGATTGAACTATTGTTAATTTAGAAGTCGAGGGTGGATGAGTTCTTACGGAGGAGGAAGTGCCAGGTGTCCTAGTTATTATTGACAAAGTGTTGTCGCTGAACCTGGTGGTTATTTTGAGGATCTTAGTGACTCTGTTTCTGCCTCTGAGGTTTTTTATCGCTACAAGGGAGAGTGTAAAGGAAAGCAGTTGCTACTTTGCTACTGCTGCGCTTGTTACGCAGATTTAAGTTGCGACTTTCAGTCCACTTGTGATGGTAACTTTCCATGCGAGTTCAAAAAACGCGGTGAAGGCTTTTACTAAGAAATATCTTATGAGAAATATCACTTGGCCTACTACAAGTGCAGGGTAGCCAGTTGTCCTCTTCTTCGCGAACTTCTTTACAATATTTTGAAATTTTCTGTTATATGGGTATATTCTCGGAATATTAGATATATATTTAGCTGATGCAAGAATGAGAAAGTGGTCCACTACCGTTGCATTTATCGTAGTTGCAAGCAACTTATTAATTTCCGAGTCACAAACCACCTCAGACCAAGTGTAAACATTACTGAAGTCTCAAAGCTTACAGCTTTGACGTTCCGAAACAAGAAGCCCAGAAAACTCCCCACCCTCAAAAAATTCCAAACCCCTTGTTCCAAAACTTTAACACTTCAGCACCTACTGTACCTCTCAGACTTTCCAAGTGACTTAGTAGTAACATTGCTCCCTCGGTCTACATTCTTGCTCCATTAACGCTCATCGAGTCATCGGCCATTAGGAACGCCTCGGAGCCCAGGGCAGGTTGACGAGCGGCTAACAAAACGACCGTTAACATAGCATTAAATCTTTTCGCTGCAGGGTGTCCCGCGCTCCCCGTTTCAACCTGAGGCCTTCGCCCTCGATTACCTGCCCCTGTCTCTGCGTCATTATTTCCCCGGTCGTTTCCCGGGGAAATGTTCCGGCGTTCGCCTAGCCGCCGCTCGTTTCGTCATTTCGTCACGGCGAATCCTGCGCCGCCGTCCATTAGAGACATTGTAGCCACGTTTCCCACGACGGTACGCTACTTGCGCTGTTATTTCGCGGCGGGGCCACGCACGCGGTATTTAATTAAGCCCGCGTTTACGTGCTCCGCAGCCGCGGATGCCCGTCCGAGGGACCCTTTGTCGATTCGTCACGGCGTGATGCAGGATCTTCGCGGAGCACGGGCCTCGCTGCAAGCGTAGGAAGCGAGCTGAACGATCCAA
Organism: Andrena minutula; assembly: GCA_929113495.1. Taxonomy (NCBI): domain Eukaryota; kingdom Metazoa; phylum Arthropoda; class Insecta; order Hymenoptera; family Andrenidae; genus Andrena; species Andrena minutula. Next base: position 4,149,602 of record OV815996.1, on the reverse strand, counting down.
GGGTCGCCGGGGAAATTAATGGACTTCGACCAAAGACCAAAGGATGAAGCACAGCGGCTACCAAAGTCTCCAGGCTGAAGACTTTCACGCGTGACAAACAAGGATTTGAAGAAAAGTTCGAGCGTCTGATAGAAAGTTACGGGCGAGGCGACTAGGGGTCCGCTTTGGACTCGCCGCGATGCTATAAATTTTAATTCCCGTGCCCCGGCGACATGTAATTATGGAGCAGTGACACTTGGCAGGTGCACGCCTCAAACTCCACCTATTAGAGATTTCACTTTTGAGAAATCTCACTTTTACTGTTGCCGCGCATGCGGGGGCTCCGTGCGCTTCTGCTATCGCGAGGCACTCCTTCGCTGGTACCCCCGCTTCGCGAGCAATTTCGACTTCGTGCTGAGACTCGGCGCTAGCCATTCAACTGTTAAACCACGCGAGGAGCGTCTTCCCCCACACTTGACCCAGTGGAAAAGAAGCTAGGGAAATCTCGAACCGATTGCTTGAAATAAGGATAACCCAGGTCTGTGGCAACCTGTGCAGAAGAAGTGGATTATGCGAGGCTAACGAGGCAATGCTCCGCCATTCAGGACACCGTTGCATCAGGCTCTCCAATTACTCGAGCCCGCAGAGAAAACGTGAGTGGATCGTCTTCGCTAATTTCAATCGATGCGTTGCAGCCGCGGTTATTAAAGGACGATTACTCGTTGGCGAATGCTCTCACGACGTGGCTTCTTTTAACATGAAGGAGCGTTCGTAGGATACTGCGCGAGTCCCGGGACAGTCGGGTCGCCCAGTCGAATGGGCGAGGACGCTCGCGTTCGCTTTATCGTTTGTCAAACTACTGAGACCCGCGCGCTCGAGCCGCCGCGGCTTTCACCGAGGACACGCTGCAGCGTGCTCATCGCAGCGGTCATCAATTCTGTAGCTTTTCTTTCCTCCAGACGACGGTATTAATCTCTCGAGCGACGTGGGTGCTTGTAAACGATCAGCAAACACGTCTGCCACGCGCCGCGGGTGTGTTTCCAGAGACAATCAGCGAATTTACTCGCCGCAACAGCCGTGGGCGTCGCGACCGCTAAACGAACACCTTCTATGTGTCCCCTGTGGCTGCGTTTCAGCACTCTGTAATATCGCTGACCTCTGATTTGTTGCCACTTAAGGGCGTTCGATAAATCGGGACCGATTTATTGGGGCCCTTTGGGCCGCTTAGGGATATTGTGGATGATACTGTGACTCAAGTCGCTTTGTAAGGGGGTGGTATATTAATGATAATTGATTTACGGGAGCAAGACCCTTGATTCGTGGTGTGAAGATAAATAAATGTCGGGGAGCGTGTTACAGGACTGTTTTGCTGCGTCATAGAACGCATCAGTGTGTTAATCCTTGAAAACTGCTGATGGGTCCTTATGGACCCAAGTTCTGGACCTCTGAAGCTCTGGACCTCTGAAGCTCTGGAACTCTGAAGCTCTGGAACTCTGAAGCTTTGGATTTCTGAAGCTTTGGACTTCTACAGCTCTGGACTTCTGAAGCTTTGGACTTTTGAAGCTTTGGACTTTTGAAGCTTTGGACTTTTGAAGCTTTGGACTTCTGAAGCTTTGGACTTCTGAAGCTTTGGACCTCTGAAGCTTTGGACTTCTGAAGCATTGGACTTCTGAAGCTTTGGACTTCTGAAGCTTTGGACTTCTGAAGCTTTGGACCTCTGAAGCTTTGGACTTCTGAAGCTTTGGACTTCTGAAGCTTTGGACTTCTGAAGCTTTGGACTTCTGAAGCTTTGGACTTCTGAAGCTTTGGACTTCTGAAGCTTTGGACTTCTGAAGCTTTGGACTTCTGAAGCTTTGGACCTCTGAAGCTTTGGACCTCTGAAGCTTTGGACTTCTGAAGCATTGGACTTTTGAAGCTTTGGACTTTTGAAGCTTTGGACTTTTGAAGCTTTGGACTTCTGAAGCTTTGGACTTCTGAAGCTTTGGACTTCTAAAGCTTTGGACTTCTAAAGCTTTGGACTTCTGAAGCATTGGACTTTTGAAGCTTTGGACTTCTGAAGCTTTGGACTTCTGAAGCTTTGGATCTCTCAAGCTTCAGATCTCCCAAGCTCTGGACTTTTGAAGCTTCAGATCTCTCAAGCTCTAAACTTCCGAAGCTTCGGATCTCTCAAGCTCTGGACTTCCGAAGCTTTTGATCTCTCAAGCTCTGGACTTCTGAAGCTTTTGATCTCTCAAGCTCTGGACTTCTGAATCTCTGGAAGCTTCTCAATTCCTAAACCTTGGGATCTCTCAAACATCTCTACCAGTATAATATTTACTCACCTGCTGGCAACCTGTAACAGAGGACAGAAAGAATTGAAATCGACACAGATTCGTTAAGTTCGCCCCGCGAAACTCGGTCTGCTTTCTACTGCAAGCAAACGTGGACTCGGTGATGGTGCACTTCGAGCTGCCCGACGAAGACGAGGTGATTAGGGACACATCCACGGTGCACAATGTGCCCATTCGTTCTGAATGGTAGCAGCCGGCGAGAATGTCCCGTTTTCGTGGCGATCGCCACCCATGAAGAAGCTCGCTTAGACGCAGCCAGCCGCGCTGGGTAAACATTCGATGCGCCGGCTTTTGAGCAGTGGCAGGAGTCATTCAGAAGGTATTATCGAGCCTCGACAGGCACAAGGATCGACTGTCCCCGATGGGAGGGACGAAGACGGTCACTCGGAACGCTCGCTAATGCATGATTTATCGTCGATCCGTATCTCGCGCGATTTCGTTGCAGTTTATGCAAATCGAGTGGATTTATCCCGACGGATAGCCGGGAAAGGAGACGAGCCTCGAGTTATTCCAGACGATTAATGAACTCAGGCTGGCGCGGATTAATGCCTGGTTACAGTTAAGTTGGCATTCACCGTGTGGATCACTTGGAATGTAAAAGAAGACACTATGGACGATGGGAGACTTCTTTTTCGAGAATTTCAACGTCATAGGAATCGAAGGGAGACGCTGGACGGTGAGCTTGGCTGGTTCCAAGACCACCAGGGAGAAGAATCGTTGGAAGGTGGCCGTGGCAATGCTTCATTGAAGCGGATGAACAGGAAATCGAATCTATCTTCTGAGCATGTAAATAAAGGACATTGCGTCAACTTGGACGCAATTTTGCCAGACCATTAACGCTAGGTTGGTCGCGGAATGGCTCGTAGAGGGAAGTGGGTATGTATAAATGTTGATGGTAGAGTGATCGTAGAGATAAACTTCTGGTTTTTCTACAGGGTGTTGAATAATAAACGCTCGATGGGTGGAAGGTGCGAATTCAGCTAATCGATGACACGTGATTGGGGATTTATAGCCTGAAAAATATGGTGAAACGATGCTTCGAACCTGTGCAATCGATCGTAGAATCAATTACCCCCCGGATGATAATTAAACCCGACGGGGTATTATCATCGAAGCAGTGGAATGATAACGCATCTTGCTTTATGGTTAGCTTGATAATTCATCGTTTACTCTTTCCTCCGTGTACGTCATTGGAATCGAGCGCTCGATGCTGGCTGGACGCGCGCAATCTCGACCGATGATTTATCTTACTTTCGATGTTTCGCCGTGGAAAAAAAGGAAGGGTGACTAGCCTCATGGACGCTTTCGACGATTCATTAATCTCTGCCCGAGTCCCGTTGCGCTTATCACTGATAAGAGGTGCGCGGTTTCAGCGTGGCCTCATGAATTTTCATTGTCAATGCTGGGCTACCTCGGTGTTCGAGAAACCTGTCGTTCAGTAATTAGTAACGCTGCTGTGAGCTTGCGACGAATGGTGGAGATGGTGACTGACCGTTTAAACTGCGAGTGTTGTATGTATTTTTGTCTTGAGTTCGCAGTGAAATGGAAATTAGGAGGGTGGATCTGGGAGGGTGGGATTCGGGGAGCTTGGGACTCGGAAAACTTGGAAATCGGATGGCTTGGAACTCGGAAGCCTTGAGATTCGGAAGGCTTGGAATTTGGAGGGCTTAGAATTCGGAAGCCTTGGAATTTGGAGGGCTTGGAATTCGGAGGCCTTGAGATTCGGAGGCCTTGAGATTCGGAAGCCCTTGAGATTCGGAGCTTTTGAGATTCGGAACCCTTGAGATTCGGAGCCCCTAAGATTCGGAGGGCTTCAAATTCGGCAGCATTGGAATTCGGAGGCCTTGAGATTCGGAGGCCTTGAGATTCGGAGGCCTTGAGATTCGGAGCTCTTGAGATTCGGAGCTCTTGAGATTCGGAGCTCTTGAGATTCGGAGCTTTTGAGATTCGGAACCCTTGAGATTTGGAACCCTTGAGATTCGGAACCCTTGAGATTCGGAACCCTTGAGATTCGGAGACCTCAAGATTCGGAGAGCTTCAAATTCGGCAGCATTGGAATTCGGAGGGGTGGAATTTTGAGTGCTTGGAATTTGGAAACCCTGAGATTCGGACGGCCTGGAATTTTGAGTGTTTGGAATTCGGAAGCCTTGAAATTCGGTGGCTTTGGAATTCGTAGTCCTCGAGCTCCCGAATCTTCAGACTCATGTATTCTTAGAATCCGAATCCCTTGGACTTCAAAATCCCCAAACTCAAGAATCCTTAAAATTCAGAGTCCCTGAACTTCACACCAAAAATTGATCTCACATTCCATAAAAAATTGCCACTTCTCGGAATACAGGTTATCCCGAAGTTGACTTTCTCGAGGTACCTCGTCCAAGTGTAATCAGTTGGCGGCGAGAGCGGCCTCCCATTGACGTGTGCAAGCGGCCACGCTCCGTGCGATGGTCGGCGGTGGTTGTTTTAATGGGTTGCCCCGATGGGCGGAGCGTTTCTTGGTGAAACGGTACCGAAACGCGGTTATACACTCGGTTTCCGTTTCGAGCGGACGCGCGTAGCGGTGTACGCACAGGAGGGCGAGCAGAGCGCGTGGCCAGCGCCTGCAGAGCGCAGCAAAACGAGCAGAACGCAGCCACGGAGCTAAAATACAGCGAGCTAACATTAGACAGGGCAAGGCATCCGCGATATTTTATTTTTACGATTATGCTCTTCACTGTGTTGCCCTGGGTCCATCCTGACGCGGTGCTTCCGAGACGTAACGCGAGCTCCTAACCGATTGGATAGCCGAACACATCGCGCGATCAATTATTTCTCATCCTTCACTCAGGAACTGCAAACCATGCAAAGCAGTTCAGTTACACAAAGTCTTCCCATTTGAGAATATTCAACGCTGCTTCGAACCTCTCACTGATCCACTGATAATAGTATCTTCTTCAAGCTGCATCCTCCATATAACTCACCCATCATCCATCTAAGTCTGCTCAACTCACAGGTTATTTATCACCAGCCATGAATTCCCGATCGAACAGCTGATCGATTAAAAAGTGAAAGTACAGTGTCCCTAATGACGTTCAACTAATGGCTACTGTCCTTATTAACGATAATACCTCGTGATTTCCATTATTTCCTCATTACCTCTCAACAAATCATGAGGATAAACAGTCCAAAGATTGACAGTCTGATGAAAAACAGAACGAAGAATTCTTACGATAGAGAATAACAAAAAGCTCGTTAACCCTGCCTGCACTTGTGCTCAATTTCAACGCGTTTTCACCTCGATATTTTTAAGAATCCATCCAGGGTGTTTTTATCTGAGAGTCCACGAACGTTTGCTTTGCAGAGAAGCTCGGAGTTAGCTTTCTAAAGATTTCGCACAAAAGGGAGGGTTTTAGAAACCTCGCGCCACTGGAATTGCTAAGAAGATCAATGATCCTCTCGGAGGATGAAGCTTAGAGTCTGCTGCGGAGATCTGCGGACGCTTTCGTCGCGTTCAATGGAAGAGCTCCGCGTGGCTCTTCATCGTCCAGCGGAAACAAGGTTCGCCACGCAAAACGATCGTGGCGCGCAGCGAGCGCGAGCTCTGCCGCTCCTTAACGAAATAGGATCTCTCCTCGTATAATTGTCCATAAATAATGCCGTTTCCACAATCTGTCCGAGCGGGGTCGCCAGTAAATCAGCACGCAATTAGCGTCCGATTTTCGCGTAGCGCGTTGCACGATTACCTCGGTCCAGCGAACAAATCGGTGGTACACCAGAAAAACCAATGGCCACGATTTATCGACAATCTGCTCCAGACAATCAGGCCAATCGCGTGTCTACGCGGCCTTCAAAGCATAGAGCAGGTATCGAAGTATCGGGAAAGTAGAATTTGGCGCACGTAATATGATAATATCTGTGCTCAATCGCTGATTTATGTGGCGTATTTGGGGCTCGTTAAATGTCCCCCTCTTCTTTAATGGTATATTTAATTGATTTTCTGATTTGATTTTCTTGCGGAATTGAATATCGACGTCGTAGAAAATGGAGGAATTAAGACACTTGAATTTATCATTCGTATGGCACTACTGATATATTCTTGAAACGTAACTGTTTTTATTGAACAGTTTATTGAATTTTGCCGAGATGTGAACAGGATAAGTTGGACAAGAATGTGCTTCTTAATAAACAAAGGAATTTCTGGGATCTGAGAAGATACACTTATTGTTGTTTTCTTTTGTGGTGCATTTACATATTTAATAACTGTGCATGAGGCATTGCGAGGAAAAGCAGACCAATCCAATTTTTTGCGAAATTGAGTTAGTAGCAATAATGTATTCCAATAGGCTGTATTAATCATTCGTTGTTTAGTCCGTTTTTGTTCTCAATGCAGCATACATAGAATGCTAAGAAAATGTGTCAGTGTTATGTAAAAACTACTCTGGAATATTTTGCTTGATTTTAACCAACTCTGCAAACGTACTGCGGTGAACTGTTGCCACAAAACTGCATACATTAGGCGAACGTTCTAGAATAAATATCCCGAGAAGGACATCAAAGCGTGGTCGGGCTTCTCACCCCCGAGCACTCGTCCTAGATACTGAACAAAAGAGGCTGACTCAGGGGTAGCAGCCCCCTGTCTCCTACATATCGTCACCGTCTTCCAGCTTTTTCATCAAACCCGCGAACATCATCCCTAAAAGTATCTCCATAAACTTTCTACGGAAAGCTTATAGGCTCCCAAATATTATGCTACAATTCCCGATAAAACCCTCCCCCGTTATTTAAGTCAGACTTATATGAGTTATTAGCGACAGAAAAAGGAAACTATTTGAATTCACAAGTTATAAAATTTAATAATCTTTAGGAATTTTAAGAGTTGTGTTATTGAATTGGTAATTGATTTTTAGGTTGAATAATTGTCTCAGTAGAGAATCTCCTGCGTTATAGAAAGGTGTCTTTAGTTCAATATTATAGCAACACACGTGTGATATGTTGGGGATTTTCTTTTCTGAGGAAGTAACGCTGAGTCCTTATTCGTAAAATTAATACTGGGTCAATTCTCGAAAGGGGATACGTTACGTTAGTGTCACAATGTTGGTGTGAACGACTTAAATACAAATTTATAGCGTATGCTAGATACAGTTTAGGGGTGTCGATGTTATCGAGTGACCAAAATTCGTTGTTCATCCTTTCACTTCGGTTTCCAGTAACCCGATGCCTTCGTCCGCCACCGTAAAAGACCAGCAGGGGGTCAGGCAATTTAATCAGTCGATTACTCAAAGAGCGTCACGCCCGGTCGAAAAACAACCCCCTGCCCATGTTCGTCTGTCGGGCAACCCCTCGTGTCCCCTTTGCAAACGAGCCGTCGAAACCCTTAAAATTTCGCATCGATTGCAACGCAAGATCCCCGTCTCGTGTGCATCCGTGTGCGATTTAGCGAGGGGTGACGAGCATCCTCCTTCTTCCTCTTCGCGGAGGTGGAGACTGAAGCCATCCGTGCACAGCACGCGAGCAGAACCAACGTTACTTTGCGCTGGTATACATATAGGGTGGTATCTTCCTACATTTTATGGTAAAAATACTTCTATGGTGATATATCAAAAGTGGACATTTTATGGGAATAGTGATCCAAAGGATAAAGGAGGAAAAATTCTTCCTTTTTGTGATGTAAATATTTTTTATTTATTGACTGAGTTACAAAATTGGTACGAACGTTTTTCTCAGGGGTTGGGAAACGTGTTTGAAAATTCCCGCAGCATTTCTGTTCTGTTACGCGGGGCGATAATAGGATTGCTTTTAATTGGAAGAACCTTGGACGAGCGTGACTGCCACGCTCCGTCGTAAACACAGGTGTTTATATCTCTGAAGGAAACGTTTCAGGACGCGTGCTTATGTGAGCCTTGCTCAACTTTCAGGCTAGTAGAATACGCTCGTAAGACTTGGCTACCTATTTTGTTACGCGCTGTTATATCTGTAAGGTAATAAGTAATTTATATAATATAATGTACCGCGTTTTATTATTACTTTGACCTGGGATAGGAGGACGTATCTTGAGAAAGCATTAACGATAAGGAAATCAGGTCTACGCACACCAGGAAGTTGATATAAACTTTTGATTATTAATAAACTACTCTATTGGCTAATCTCTATTCCTCTGCATATAAAATAATACAGTAGCGCATTCATTAAATATGAAGTGTATCTCGTATGCAGTAAACTACTCGAATACTTTTGTAAATCACATAATATATTATAAATAGCTGCCACATATATCATCGGATTATTTTCGAATTCCATTATACAATCTTCAGACGAAAAACTTCAATAAAACACACATATTTCATTCCTCAAAACTTTCAAATGTAATCGCGCGGATACGTTCGTTAGCCACTGTCCCTCGCAACTAATTACCCCCTCCCTCGTTAACACCTACACGTGTTACTTATTATTAGTATCACTTCTTGAAGGCGATAAGTATTTTATTAAACCCTACCAAGATCAGCGTCTACTATAAAGCACAATTTCTATAAGTTATTTTTATTTTTTATTTTACTTCTTTATTTATTTAAACAGAAACCCTTTGATAAATACGAATACAATGCCCCACTGAAACTATTCCACCCAATTTAATGTGTCTACCAATAAAACAGTAATTCAAAATTCCCCGGAATCCAATACCCACCCAAGCCACCCCCTTCAAACTACAAACCTACAAGAAACGCTGCCCATCGCCACCTGCCCGAGGCACCCAGCCGGTTCAATGTCACCGAGCAGTGCGTCGAAACCGTCCATCTACAGAACCCCCTCAACAACCACCCACCACCTCCGTCAACAAACCCAGAAACCACCACTACACTTCGCGAATTCCGCGGAAGCCACCACCCCTAACGATCGCCAGAGCCACCCCCCGCGACCAGGGATCTCTCTCTCTCCTCCACCTTCCGTCCCTCTCTCTCTGATTATCCGCCGTGTGCACGTCCGCACGTGTATCGGCGTGCACCGGCGTGCACATGCAGCGGCGACGGTGCGCCCACGCGTCCCTCCGTCGCGCCGCCCCTGCCCGCAGCCCGTCCGGTTCGCCGGCCGTATTGATTGAGGTGAATGCACGAACGTCGGCGTCGGCGTCGTCGGCCTTCCACCAGGGGAAGGGTGGAGGCGCATACACAGCACTACTCCGCCGGGGTTACATCCGCGGCAGGATGGCGGGTCCACTGTGCTAGCGTCGAGCCTCCGCCGGAGAAGAAGCTTGTCGGGGGGTGGTGGAACGGCGGGAGAAAGGGGGTGGATGCAGCGGGACAATCGGAGTGGAAGAGCTTGGCTGCGGGGAAGCAGAGAGACAGAGGGTGGCTCGAGAGTGACCCGAAAGGGGATAGAGACAGTCGTGTGCAGACGGAATCAAACCGAAAGAGCTTTGCGGGGGAGAGAGAGAAGGACGGGCAGATTAGCGGCTGGAGAGGTGGATCGCGCGCGCCAGCCGGAGAGAGAGAGAGGGTGCCAGAGAGAGAGGAAGAAGGGAGCGGCGTCGAACCGAGCGAGAGAGTAGGGAAGCACCAGTGGAGGAGGGATTATATACCGGCTGGATCCTCGTTCGGCTGCCAGTTTCTCGGCTGATCGCGACGCTGCCTCTAACCGCGCTCCCTCGCGTTCGAGTATCGTGACCTTTTTTTCCAACCCCGGGGGGAGGATCCGTAACGCGAGTTTGCTCTCTTGGGAAGACCGCGGACCGAGCCTGCATCTCAAGGACGCGCTGCGTCGGTGCACAGCTCCTCGGCGGCACCGTCTTCTTCCTTCCGTCTTCGCCACCCGTCCGCCGCGCCGAACCCACCCCGTGGCTATTTCTCTGTGCACCGGCCGAGGGAGCACAGCCACGGCGTATACGTGCGGGCCTCTTCGAGGGAGCATCGGGACAGACACCAGGACCATGGCCACCTACGCGACGTACAGACACGTCGAGCTCGACAACGTCGGATACGGGAAGAAAAGGTAAATTCCGCGAGGCGATGGCTCTCCCTATCCGCACTGCGGTTTCTCCGCGATCCCCGCGATCGGTCCTCCCTCTGCTCCGATGGTTTCCAAGTTTTTTAGTGGCGACTCGCGGGGCTCGGACGCTTATCGATTCCCTTTGGCGCCGCTGCCTTCGAGGGCTGTCACCTCCGCGGGCGTGATGACAGCGGTGCGTGGAAATTAAAGTCTTGGGAACGGGGAATCTTTTGGGGCGGGATTCATTTTTTAACTTGCCTGGGAGGTGGCTTTTGAATTAAGGGTGTTGATAGTTTCTCGGGTGCTGGCTAGACTTCTCTCTGGAAAATGGCTACAGTTAGTTCTGAAGTGGTTTGATAGCTTCTGGGGGATTTTGCTGGCGGAGAGATTGGATTTTGGATGTAGGAAATGTAGGGTGGATTTGCCAAGCTGGAACATCAAAAGGCAATTTTTAATTAGGAACTTTAATCAGATAATTACAGGACTCGTATACTGACGTTTTTAGCAACAGTTTTTATATAACACAAGTTTTGTGCTCCTTGAAAGCTAGATAAATTCTAAGAAAATCCATCAAACAATTATCAAGCTTATTATTCAAAGGCAATATTTTCCAAAACGATTAACCGACACCCCAGCAATCATTGATATTCTCCAACTCCCACATTTTGTGCCCATTACCCATCCAAAGCACTCCTCCAGCTCGTACAATAAGTAGCTTTTAAAAAGCAAAGTATTGCATCACTTGGTGCATCGAAATTGCAAGAGAGCGAGGTATATGTGCGTCCTCCGTGGCCGATCGATTTACATCTCGGTCCTTGAATCTCTCTGGCGCTTTGGAAAACCGTGCCGCAGCGCCTCCACGTCGCAGCCGCCCAGGGAATCCGGGGAAATTTCAAGTTCACTGTCGAGAGCCAGCGGAAACGTTGCGAAACGTCCGCGTCTCCCTTGGATGTCTCGCGGTTCAAGTCGAGCCGTGATCGTTCCCTCGCCGCACTGACCTTCCGCACTGTCCTCCTGAATTTCCTGCGAGGAGTCTTATCGCCGGGCATCGCGTACGAGCTGTTATCGCGCAAAGAGGATAAACAACTGTTACACACCGGTACTTTCCGCCGAGCAGTTTATCTGCGGAATTACTCGAGCGGTTTTGGTTGCGATAAAAATTCGATGCTTCCCAGGAAGCGCCACATCCTTTAGGATTTCCATCCTGTAATTGGTATCGCGGGGCCTCGGAGCCGGCCAGCGTAAATCTCAACGATTATTAAACGGCTGCCTTCGCTCGGAAAAACCGATCGGCTTGGCTAATACTGCCTCGGCGGGGTACAATTTCTTCGGGGACCAGGCTCCTTCGATGGCTTTTAATGATTATGGCGCTGCGAGCAGGGGAGAGAGTTTTGCTTCGTTACCGTTCATTCGCGTTTCTTGCTGATATGTTGCAAATTACAGTGCTAGTGGCTTGTGCGTTCTATCTGTGATACTTGGGGTTTATACAGCGTGTACCAAAGGCGCAGGTGGAGCTGTAGTGAAACTGTTTATTTAGGAAAGATGGGATGTTAAAGTTAATACCAGTACAGTAGACTTGACTTCTCAGGTTTACTGTAAATATATCGTAGATTTATCTTTGGAAGATTTTATGCTAATTATTGTAGTGAAATTTGGAGTTCCATACGCGCTAGGGAATAATATCATTCGTACATTTGTTGATATACAGAAAAATACAAGAAATAAATAGAGGACCGGAGCTGAATAAAATCGTTTAAATATCGCAATTAGGTAGCTCCACTGTCAACCACTCAGCTAACGCTTTACCAGAGGCAAGAAATCCGCTTCTCATATATTCCTAAGAAGCCACCTTCAGCCACCAGCGACACGTCTCGTGTCAAAAGTCGAGGCAGCGCCGAAATAGAGGAGCAGAGCGGAAAACAGTTAGGTTTAGAAAGCGTGACCGTCGCTCCACGAATGTCTTACGTGCCTTAGAAAATATTAGCCGTCTAATTACTTAATCGTTTCTTTTTCCTCTCGCGCGGTTTTCCTCTTTCACGAAGCAACGCCTCCGAGCAGCGTTTCAATACCGATCCACCTTGAAGATGATCGCCTTTCAAGAACCCCTTGAAGCTTGTAAGAACCGTATAAAAAAAAAGAAATTTCGGGTGGTTGTTAGGTCGCCGCGAGACACAAAGATTCGCGCAATTGAGCTTCGTTAGAATGTGGTCAACGCCCTCGGAGTAATTGACGTGTACTCGCCTCTACGCCGGTTTTAATTATACGGATGTCACCTCCGGGCACTTTGCGCTTAATTGCCGTCGCTATGATTTTTCGCTGCTGCCCCTCTCTGCAAGGTTTACACCTACGTGGCCTTCCAGTTAAGTGAAATCAGGGAGAAGTCGTTAATCCTGCAGTGGTGGTCAAAGGAGGCTTCGTAAAGTTGTATTCTTACACGTCTGCGTAATAAACTTGATACTATTTAATTTTAGATGATAATAGATCTTGAGATATAATTAGAGTAGAATAATTATTTCCAAAGAAACTATCTTAATTCTGTCACCATTCACAATTTAAACCTTTTTTCATTCACCTGAGGAAAAGTCCTGCCCACCACGAACCGAATAATTTATTTCTCAAACATTTCTTCCTGTCTCAACAATTTTAGAATTAATTCAGCTGGCTTGTCTTGGTCTACTCACCCTGTATACATTTTTTTTGTAATCTACACCTTCATCCCCTACTTGTACCTCTCCACCATCCAGAGTTTAAACTCCGTCTTGACCACCACTGCACATCCCACGAGTGTTTATCCTCGTTTCCCAGTGGACGTCGCAGTGGTGACACGACTCCGAGATCCTCTATTTTGCCTTCTCTTCCTAAAGACGACCACTTGCAGGTTGTATAATCCTCTTTTCGCACCTGTGCGTAGTTACAACGCGCGAGGTGTCACTTGGTAGCTACTTATACGTAGGAGCCTGTCGAGGACCTAGTTGATCGTGGCGATCTGATCTTCAGAGATCGCTACTCATCCGTTGATCCAAGGATAAAATGTCCGCGTGTGTGCTTCCCCCATCGATGCGCCCTGCTACAATGCCTCCTTTGTATGAACCCCTGTAGAATCCTTTGCCGCACAGTGGCCCCCTTTGTCCTCGAGTGATAAACAGACCCATCCCCGAGGAGTCTTGAACATCTCACAGCTCAGAACAGGTTCCACGGACGACAAGGAGCGATTGAAAAATCCCAGGCGAAATAGGAAGTGTCACGGGACTTCCTTGAAGTCCACTCCAGGGTGTGCTCGAGTTTCTCTCGGGGATTTTGATTAACACTGCCAAGTTTTCGGATTTCTCTCGTTAAGCTGCTTCATCGCTGGAACCAAGTTCACCACGAGGCTTCCGAATTTCTCTCATTAGAGACTTCGATTGGCATCTGGGTCAGTTTCAATTAATTCCGCGGCGATTATTATCGTATACAAGTTATCGAGATTTTGTAATGAGATATTGCGTTAATTCTTTTCTTTCACGAGTTGGAGCTGCTCTTTTGGAGCTCGTGGATGGAGTAAGAGTTACCAAAATTTCTAAAGAGGAATTGCATTAATTTTGAAGCCTTCACGGGTTGTGGAGCTCTTCTAGAGCTAGCTTTAGATTAGATAAAAGTTACAAAGGTTTCTAAGGAAGTGTTGGACCAGTTCTCTTCTTCCACGACTTGGTGTCTTCTTATAGTCGAGGCTGTAGAAATCCAGAGACTCGACACTCGGTGTTCCTCTCGGTGTCTTTGCACCCACTTGGGCCGCCATTGTCGCCTCCGCGCTCACGTCTCGCATCGGTGATTTACCAGTAAGTACAAGGCAGGAACACGTGTTTTACGAAGGGAATTGGTGTCTGCGGGACCCTCGAATCGGTCAGATGGAATTCCTAAACGTTGCCTAGGTGCCATGCCCTACTTGAGCATCCCTATATACGGTTGACCGGTCCTGACCTAGCCCCGAGGGGTCTTAAACTGTTTTGGGAGAACTGCCAGCTGGTGAAGTCGCTGTATCAGCCTGGCAACTGCCAACGGTTCGATTACTATGTCACCTAGAACGCTATGCGTCGAACGAGAGTCGCCAGGAACCTTGACAGACGAGTTCGATCAGATTGTAGGCGAGCCTGTTTAATTAACGGCAAGACAATCGACTCTTGAGGACACGAAACCAATTGGCAATGTCGATTTCATTGGCGAGCAGGGGCCACTTAAAAGGCTAGATCTAATTTTCGAGCAATTATCCAACGATGATTAGCCTTCCTCGGCGAGACCCTCTTTAAACGAGGATAATGAGGTATCTGGGTTTAAGGTCGCGTGGGTGTGACACGTCTTTTTTTCCAACCTCGATTTCTGCCTGATCCTCCTACTTGCTTCAATAACAAACGCAACTGCGAGTTTCTTTTGCAAATTAGTACGGGGCGTGTTGGAATTGTTAATCCTCATTATTCCTTGTTCCGTGGAATTATTTCTTTGCTGTTTTATTAGTCCTCTCACTTTGGTAACACTTCAACTGCTGTATTATTTATTTTATCTACCAAAGAGCTACCTTTAATAAATTCATTATTATTATTATTATTATACAAAGTATTGTCCCAGTGTCTGTGCGAATTAAACACAATACTACAATTAAATCCCTAAAATAAATAATCCCCAACAATCCACACCCCCACCCCAAGTCGATCTCCACTCAAACCAAGCCTGCCACTCGCCATAAATTAACTCAAAAGCTCCTTCCTCCTCCATCTAATAAAAGCACCAAGAGGCAGGCCCAGTTACCGCTTTATCGGTTGCTGTCGAGTAAAATCGACGGGCCTGCTCGCGAAACGAGTCCACGGATTCCACGGTGATCGCTTCCGCTCGAACCCATCGCACGAACCAGACCGCGATTGCCGTCGACGAGCATTATCCACGTGGATCGAGGTGTAACGAAGTATCTTCTGGCTTGATCCTCCCCCGGCAGGCCCCGAGCATCGACTTCCTCGACTCGTCCCGCCAGCGCGCGCGCGCGCGCGCGCCCCCCGCGTGTAAAACGAGTCGGCGGGGCCCCGTGCCGGTCTCGAAGTTCCACGTGGATCGAAACGTATCGCGTTACGAGGCGAACGAGACGCTCTTTCCGGGCTGGCGATACGTCCACCCACCCCTTGGACAGATGGGGTTACTCACCCACCTTCCGCCGTCCGGCTTGGACACGAAAGGGTGCGCGCATCGTGTCGCGGCTTCCCCCCCTCGCGATCGCCGCGGGCTTTTGTGGATACCGTTCCTCGGGGCTTCCTAGGAGAAAAGTCGGATTTCGCGAGCGCGTGACGCGCTGAAGCCCCGTTGGGGCTAACTCCGTCTGGACCTCGGCGGTTCTGCCTGCGCATTTCGTCGGACCGCCCCTTTAAACCTCGATGCACCCTCCAATTCACGCTATCGTGGTGTTGTGGACGGAGGAATTTTTAAAATTGATTAGTCCAAGGGTGTAAATCCTTCTCATGCAAGCCTAAGTTTCTTGGAGCTTCTGGGGGATCCACGAAAGCCTCCAGGATCAATCTCCGTGACGTCTACTTAGGGTAGAGCCTAATCCAAACCTCGACGTCGCGTGTTCTCCACAATTAATGCAATTATGGTCTTGAAAACTTCTTTCAGAGGTCGAAAAGAGATTATCTTTCTCAAAAACTACTGTTACTTTATCAAGCCCACTGAGAATCCTCAGCACCAGAGAGCCTTCGAAACAATCCCTTCCAATGGATCCACGAAAGACTCGAGTATCCATCTCCATGATTCATCAACCGTGCTCGCGATGCAATTTATATACTTGGGGATCGTCAGAAACGCTGACTCACCGTGGACAAACTTTATCGAGATAATAAAGCGGTGGAATTTCGTCAGGGACGCGATAACGAACCGATCGTCGGTGCCGAAACACGGAAATGTTTGCTAGCTCGGTTCGATTGCTCCTCGCTCCATTGATATGCCTCGTTCCTAACACCACCCACACCCTGGACGCTGTTAGTTATGCCTGTGCCTCTTGGCGGAGCATTGACTCTTATCTGTCTATCCATGTTTCCCCTACGTTCGCTGATAAGCCTGGCTAAAGCCTAGAAGCCCGGTCGATAACGATCAGCTATCGCTGCCTTTTGTGCGACGCACGGGGCGCTCGATAATTCATACTTTGTTCCGCGGCCTTTCCTGTGTATTATTCAGGGCCACGAGACGTGAACTTCGAGCGCCCAGGTGAATAGTTCCACGAGGAAACGCGATACCTAGCAGCTCTGCCCTCTCTCTAGGAGCTCGCGGTCTTCGGCCCCTCAGGCAGCACGCTTCTGGTCGCTGGAATATTCTAGACATGTTTTGGCAGCTCGAACTCTACTCGCTTTTGGAAAATTAAATGAAACAGTGTTAACAAAAGAATTTTAGATTCGTGTTCAAAGTATTTTAACCACTTAAAAGGTACATATTAACGAAGCATTTGGCATTATTACTGAGGAAACATATATCTTCTCTATGGCAGGGTGAATTTTTTAAATTTAGAAATACCTACTTTTTGCACCAAATTGTATGAAAATCTACTTAGGTAAATACTCGGGTAAATAGTGATATCAAGTACCATTGTGAATTAGTAAATGTAAACATATCGGAGAAGATTAATTAAAGAAACTTAGTTTTGGAAAATGGAATTGAAGAAATCTACACAATTTGAAGAGGTCCTTAGATCCCGAAAAATTGAAAGAAATGTTTTGGAATTAATGTTTCTAAGCCTTCTCACCATGTAAGATTTACTGTTACAAGGTAGCCTGACGTGTTCGATGGATCGTGATTTATTCCTCCGTAACTGGAGAGGCGATATTTCTAGCCTAGTGAAACGATCCACATCAACGAAGTAGAAAATCGCTGTCCCTAGCCGTGGACCGCGTTCACAACTATCGCGGACCGATTGAAACGAACGACTTCGGAATGAATTTTGATGGGTGGTTGGTAGTTGGCGTGATTATCCGCTTGTTAAGCCGCGTCCATGGCCGAAAGGGGATAAATCGACGATTTCACCGGAACCGAACGAGACGATCGATTACACGTTGCACAGTCGCCGGAGCGGGGGCGTAATTGGGCAATTAGTTAATTTCGCGTAAAGTTCGTCCGTTACTTGGTCGAATCCATTACGTAAAGCTCCTCTCGATTCTTTTACCCGGTCGATCCAGCTTCCTTATAAGCACCGACGAGGCGCTTCCTCTGTCTCGCGGCTGGTAGAAACCACGCAATTAGGTCCCCCTGCCTTCGCCGATTACGTCTTGATCATCGATCGTTCCCCTAATCGATCTCCTGCATCGCGCGTTAGTCGCGTGGCCATCGTTTAACCATCCACTTAGGCTTTCCGAGTTACCGATATGTGTTACACGTATCCGCGTCCATCACGGACGGGCTGTATTTGGCGTTGGGTGTCGTCGACGATGTCGCAAGCCTCTGTCGGCTGTCACGGGACAGACACTTTGTCCGCGGAACAATGGCTCGCGAATGAGAGTTTCACCCTTCGATCCTCGCTTACTAGATTGATGAGTAAGCAAGGCAGATCTTGCTCTTTGATACACACGCGGGGGTCGTTGAACGCTGCTTCTACGGGAAATTCGAGAGGTTCTTCGAAGCGGAGGACACAATTTATTTAATTGACTCCGAGTACTGATGGATTTGCGTCCCTTGAATCAAATTCTTAATAAATCTCTACACGAAGGAATTAATATAATAATAATAAATATTAGAAGAATAGGTTTTGTATTTCCTACCTATTTATGGGACCCACGGAAAAAATGACTTCCAGGCGACGGGATTCGAACCCGCGCCGCGCGGGGATCCTCTGTTTACTGGGCAGCCGCTTAACCAACTCCGCCAAAGTCGATCCTCCAATGTCTCTTATTCCAATCTGTCTCTTACGTTTATTCCTGATCCCACAATATCGTAGTAAAATACATACGGCATCGAGCACATATCCCTTGTCACTAAACACCAAAGATCCCCCCACATATCGTCTAGTTGCCCGAGACGTTGGATTCTTTCTCCCCGCCTCGGAGCCATACATCACCCCGACTCGACCGCGCTAGACTCGAACATCGGCAGAGCGTACTTAGCCCACGTCCATCTCGCCCCCTTTCAATTAGGAGCCGAGCTTTTTACCTTCGATTCAGGAAGTCGAGGCGGCTGTACGCGATTAGCCGAGCGCACGTCCAGCGCTCCGTTCCCCAGCGAGAACGTCTCGGGGGCACAGGGCGGCGCGCCGCGTGCGTTGGCGTAGACAGCCGGATAGAGCGAGGAAGCTTTAGGTATCAGCCTCGGAAATTACGAGTAGGTTTAGCTTTCTTCGCGAGAGGGTATCGAGTTGAAGGCAACCGCCACGCCGGGGAATAAATTATCCTTGGGCGATAATCGAGGGGAAATCCTTGGCGCGCGGAGTATCTGGCGATCGTTTCCAGAAACGAATCCTCCGATTGTTCCTTTTCCCCGGAGTCGACGACACGGGGCTCCTGCGGGGGATAATCGTCGTTTCCTTTCCGAGCCGCGCTCTTTGATAATCACTTAATCGTTCTCTTCCCAGCCCGCGCGGAGACTCTCACGCGGTGGACACTATTGTTCCGCGGAATCACGCGCGTTACGTAACGGACGGGGCGAAACGAAAGTCCGAGGGGGAGCGGAACAGCCGTCGTACATGGTAATTAGTCGCGGCGGCGCGAACCGGCACGTGTGAATATCGGTAAACGCGTTGTCACGTTCGCGTCTGATCCTTGAGATACGATCCACCGTCGTCGACACGTAGAAAGAAACCCAATCGCGCGGTCATTAGCGCGATTCAATGAACGCGCGGCGACTTTTCCTCGTTTGAACAGATTGGATGGCTGCGGCTAGGAATTATGTAAGGGGACAATGTGGGATTGATTCGGGGGGTAGATTGGACCTAATTAGACTCTCTTGTGTAATGATAGTGATGCTGGAGAGACGATGGTATTTTCACGGGAATGATGGGCATTGGAGATAATTTACTCGGTTATTCCATGGCTGTGTAATTGGATTTTAAGGAGACGGGATTGAAAGGGTTGATTAGCTTCTTTGATTCAATACAGAGATGACGGTGCCACAACTTCATAACTGTCCATAACTTCATTTTATAATTCCTAGATAGATACGAATACTCCATCCCTTTTGAGAAAAGATTTATGCATTTTCAGACTTGTACAATTACAAAAGATGTTATAATAGAATATTTAAAAGAAATTTAAAAATATTGATATTTTTATTATATAAATAACAGAATGTTTCAAAAACCTAATAGTAGTCCCCCAGTCTATGGTAAATTTCAATTCTCAGCAGTTTCTTACCAAACTATAATAATCAACCCTCGCACAGCGAATTAATTGAATTTCATTCAATTAAATATCTCTAACCATAACTTCATTTTCTAATTCCTAGATAGATACGAATACTCCATCCCTTTTGAGAAAAGATTTATGGATTTCCAGATTTGTACAATTACAAAAGATGTTATAATAGAATACTTAAAAGAAATTTAAGAATATTGATATTTTTATTATATAAATAACAGAATGTTTCAAAGACCTAATAGTAGTCCCCCAGTTTATGGTAAATTTCAATTCTCAGCAGTTTCTTACCAAACTATAATAATCAACCCTCGCACAGCGAATTAATTGAATTTCATTCGGACGTTCAAGAAACACCCCTCCCTCGGGCAATTATCCCGATTCGCGTAACTGTGCCTCGGCTCCGGCGAGGAGAGCAGATACCTAGGCGGATGAACGCGGAGGTTTCTCCGCGGCGAACTATTTAGCCGTACGTGAGATCTCGAGGAAGTATTAGGTTGCACCGAGACCGCGGTAATTAAACGCTGGAACAATGACCATTGTCCGAAACGCGATAAAAGATATTGGTGTTGTATCGGCCACAGTGCCGCTCCTTGTTATCGGCATCCACCTCCTGGACCTCACACGGAGCGTTGCCGGCAGCTAGGACGAGTGCTCGAGCGTGACTCCTTATTGCCGATCCCGCTGAAAAACCATCCATTTGCGCGGCGAACCCTCGTCCCTAAGAATTCCTCTCGCGAGTCGAGTTTATCCACGGGAACTTTGACGCCGGCGATCGACTTTCTCGGTCGGGCTCCGATATCCGGCCAAGTGGAGCTGCTTGTATCCGTTGATAACAGCCGATGTAGGAATTAATGGGAAGAACCGAAGGGAACGGTGCAGTTTGCGGTGGCTGGCGATAGCATCTCGCGGGGAAATGGAGATTCTAGGTACGCTCCCCTTTTCGCACCCTCCGCGTAATCTTAGATTTGAAAGCATTGTGGTAATGGGGGTGCAGCTCCGGATTTTAAAAATTCAACAAAAATAGAAATACAAACTTAGTAGTTTTAATAACTACTGTTTATTGCGGTGATCTCCAACTGGTGGTCGTAGAAAGTTTCTTGGGGGTGGCTCCACGGTTTTTAGAATTTTTTTGTAAATTAGAATTATATTCTGAAAAACCTATTTTTAACGTATTTTCTTTACCTTATTAAATTTACTTCAGGCTACTAAAGGTTACTAAACACTGACTTATCCTGTAATAAATAAATATATCTCAATTAGTGTTCTTTTTTCACTGTCAAGTCAAATAATTTTATAAACAGTTTTTTCTATTAATTTATTCCAAATTGCTAAAGCTGGAGCTGCACCCCTCCTGCCGCAAGCTTCACATTTACATACCCGTAAGGAGGGTTGCATTCCCTTGGGGATGCAGCTGACCTACTGCATCCGTGACGGTAAACCGTATCCCGGTTGATGGATAGCTGGAGTAGTAAATAAATTATTGCCGCGCATTTCTCAATTCACCGCTCGCGTGCACGAGCGGATCGATCTGTCACGGCTCGACCTCGTCGATCGCTGCTCGTCGAACCGGGAGACCACCAGATACCGTGACAAGGCGGAGTCCAACGGGGGGTGACGTCGCGGAAGATGGCACCGACACCCTTCTATCTTATTACCTTGAATAAATTCCGTACCAGTCAGTGGTCGGACTCGGAGCTACCCCGAAAAGCTTGAAAGCCCTCGTGCTGGTCCTCCATAGAACCAAGCGATGACAAGAGTGATACTTCTGTAATAGGACATCGCCCACGCGCAGAATTTCGCGCCACGTAGATTATTACGCAGGCTCCTCTTAATTCTCCTTCATCAGACTTTACGACTAGCAAAGTAGATGATTGCCCTTGTGCCCTATTTTCTGGGCATGTTGGGTCGACTTGTGTGCGATGTACTTAGCATCCTGATCTCATGATGATGAAGCCTGCTCGTCGCCAATTATCACCACCACTCGTCTTTATACACAGAAATTATAAACAAAGTTCTGTAGGAATTCACCAATATAACGCTTAAGTTAACTAAGCAGTCAAAAAATCAATTTTTTATTGTACTTTCCGAAAGTACTATCTTTTTTTAATAAAATTCCGCTTGGTTTATAGAATATCAAATTCCTCAACTGGAAATATTCCATCAGAAATCATTTCTCAACCCAGTTCACTCTCAACTTCGTTCCAACCACAGCAAAGGAGGATCCTCCTCCAAGCCCGAGAATCTAAAATTAATTCATCCAAAGGAGAAACTAGTCGCGTATCCAGGATAGTTGTTGTTAATCACCCGACACCCACGCGTGTCGCCTAATCGATTTATCGCGGCGTATCGCGCGGAGAAACAGCTCGAGATAATCTAATTGCGCTGTTATGTCGAATGGTGTGCGTAAGTGGTTGACGACGTCGCGGCATCTTGCCCTGTCGTCGCGTACAACCGAGCAGGGGCAGAGCCTGCCAAGATAATCGCGTCGCGTCATTGTTGCCACGCGCAAATCCCGGCGATTATTACTCTGGAAAGCGTGTCCTGGTCCACTTTTCCCGAGCTCTCGTCACACTTGCCAGGATACGCGTTGCTCGTTGTCGTTTTGCAGCGGAGAACGGTTATCAGAGTGCGAGGCTGGCTGGCAGTCGTTGGCCGACTGCGCCGAGCCTCGTAACTGACACAAATTGGCGCCGCGATGGACATTAACGTCGCGTCCAGCGCAATGGAAGATGCTTTCGTTACTCCACATAGATGTACCACTTCCCATATGGATGTCGCGCAAAAAATCTCCGTCGAGTGGAGGAAAAAGTTGATGGCTACTTTGGCCGCGGGTTGCGCGCGGCGGAGTTGCGTGTAACGAGTTTAGACGCGGTTAACATACACCACCGTTGATTCGACTCGCGTAGCTTCCGCTCCGCGCTATTAGGAGCACCGCGGTTTTCACCGATTACGGCGAATCGCGGAGGATTTCAGGGGCGCGGTGCCTCTGGGCGGAGATAAGGGTCGCGTGGTTTTGTAAGCGTTAGGAGGCAGAGGTGCGCGGTGCTCAGGTGTTGGTGGGTTCAGCAACCGGGGTCACAGCCCACACGATGCGCACGGGAAGTCGAGAGAAATCCGCGCAGCGGGGAACTTTCCATTTGAAAATTTGTAGATGTTTGCGCGATGGGATTCTCTGGAAAGTAGAGGTCATTCTGCAGAGGAGATTTGCATTCGGATGCTAACTTCGAATCTTTTCCACGATGTACGGGGCAAAGTAATAGTCGTTTAGGTATGAAACACGAGGAGAAGATTAAGGGAAGTAGGCAGTCAAGTTGCTTGCAAATCAACTATCTTTGCGAATTAATTACAAGGAGATGAAAGCAAGCATAGACTTTTTCTTTTATACCATGGGTATTACTATCACGTAGAGTAAAAAAAATATTTTTTATCAACACATCTATTTTATAAGTGGCGCCACACGGGGTTGATTTAATAAGTGGTTTAAATAAAATGTCTTTGATTTTACCCTGATATTGAGCTTAAAAATAAAGATACAATGATTTCCTTGGAATATGTTTCTTCTAGAAATTGTCATTTTGGCGGGGACCTCTGAAAAAAGAATTGAACCAAAATTATTAAAATAGCGACTAAGAGAAAGCGATTTTTACTATAAATATCAATTTTCGCGGTGCAAAAACTAGAGCTTCTACACTTAATCCTGAGCTCCACTACAAAAATAAATACATTTTGAACATGCTGTAAAAATATCAAGTCAATCAGAACCTCGGTTTTCTCTCAATCAGGGTAAAACCACTGAAAAAACGCCCACGCATCAGACGACTGTAACGCCATCCTATACATGTATATATTACCCCAAAAAAATTATTTCACACTTCATAGTATCAATAAACATCACCCCGAAATATCAAATCACAATTTGTATTCATCTCCTCGTAATTAATTCCCAAAAAATACCTAATCCTGAAACGATCTGACTACCCAGACTCCTCAACTATCCCAGTATCTCGCTAACCAAGCCCCACACCGCAGACTCAACCCAAGAATTTGCAAATCCCCTGCAAAGAGTTTCCCCTGCAATCTTAAAATTCCCATTCAGCTACTAACTTCCTCTTACTACAGCAAGTAATAGTCGTTTAGACGCGGAACATCGGGAAGGAGATTAACTCTCCAGGTAGCTCGCTCGCCGAGCCCTATACCTAAGATTCATTACCTCCTACCATCGCCTACCACATCCCCATACAAACTCAATTAACCGAAGCCATATAATGATAACATCGTGGATCTCGCGCCTTCCCATTTACCGCGTGATTTGTATCGCCGCGCTAACTATCTAATATCAGAGTCCCGGGCGCCTCTTATCCGCGCATCGACGAACAAGCCGCGTCAGAGAGCGGCGCCTCGTCCCCCATAACCGAAGACGCGGCGCGTAAAACAGGTTGACGGTCTTATTAACACGACCCCGGCGTCCGAAGGAACACAGCAGAGGCGTCGCCTTGCGCCGCATACTTCCAGGCGCGCCCATCCTGTCCCCGGAGGACCTTCCTCGCATCCTACAACCGATTGATTATCCTCGTTGCTCGCTCTCTCGTCTCCTCTCCATATCCACCGCGTGGGTTGCCCAAGCGCAGTTCTGTTTGGCAACCAGAACGATCGAAGGAACACTTCGCAGCTGTGAACCGTGACTGTTCCTCCAAGGAGAAACTCCAAAGTCTCGCAAGAATCCTCCAGCAATAATTGGGCAATTAGATTGCTTTCGTTATTGGACCAACTCCGCGCGTACCCCCTCGCTCGACGATTTTTACCGTTAAACGGAGCGTGAATTATTAAATCACGCCCTCCCTCCTGCATAACCACGCTCGCTGAGCATCGAGCTTCCTCGATGCTCTTCCCTCGAATCGTTTCCATCAAACCGCGCCGAGAGTTCAATTATCCGAGACACCGTAACGAGGAAGCGTTGATTTATCGCCGAGTGAATGAAATGCACGGTATGATACGTCTCCCGGCAGAGGCGAGCTCCGAGCGCGCGTGTGTCGTTAATTAGAGTGGAACGATTATTCGATCGATCGCCGACTAACGACTTCTCGCCAGGGCGAAGGATTCGTAACGGCGTGACGCCCGCGGACGAGGAATGTTGATTGGGCGTAATTGGAGGACGTTTGCGATTTAATTCCGAAATACTTGTCGCTGAGTTTACAGCTGAGTTGGGGGTAGAGCTTGCTTTGTAGGAAAGAAGTCTTGCGATGGTGGGTTATGATGAGAAGGTTCGCTGGGGATTGGACTCCGGAGGAGCCTCGGGCGTCTAGGGTATCTAGCGTTTCAGCAATCGAGGGGGCAGAGCCTCGATTTCCGGTCCAGTAATTCGATTTTGCCCATTGTTCTACTCCTTGCGTAAGAGTCTTCTGTTTCAGAGATACAATCGCTCCTCGTCATGGTGTTCTTATGCCGAAGTGTCTCTATTGTCGGCTCTGCCCTCGACGATTGTGTCAGAGTTATTACTCGACTGTGCCCGCAACTTCTAGACAATTTGCGGCCAGCTTCAGGTGCCCCTGCGAATAGAATCTATGTTTAGTATTCTATATACATCTTCGTATGTCTTCCGTGTCTGGTTGGAGGTTGCTCAATTGAAATTATAGCTTGGAATTAGTAGAACCCCTGTAGGGCACTATTAGTGAATCATTTGTGAATACCGTGGGGCTTAAATTGGCAGCGGATATAAGTGCATAAGAGTTAAACACATATGGGCAGGATTTGTCCTCACGCCCATTTTTTACCAGGACGCGTCCTTTCAGGCCCCCGAAAAAAACTCACGCGCCAGCGACTCCTTCGTTAATTGAGCCGCCCCTGCTAACGAAGCTGGCTTTAAAAATGCTGCCCCCCCTTGAGCTAGAGGAAGAATGGACCCCGTGCTTTTAATTGCCGGTGACTCGTCCTGCGTGCCCTGCAAAGCCCCTCGCTCTTTATTTCTCCCCGTTTCTCTTGACCCGTGCAGACGGGCACGCGACAAAGTGCGCGCGTGCCACGCATCAGGCGGAGAGACGACCCTCGTTACGGAGAAATCAGCGCAGATTTATCGAGCAAATTGGATCGACTCCTTCCGCCCGTGGGGACCCGCGGTCCCTGTCCCCCAGCGCTGGGGAACAAAGCTCCACAACCCTTTTCCCTCGAAAATACTTCACTCGACTAAACATGCTTCGCAAAAAATTGCCCCTGCGCTAAAATTTCCTGCAACGTCGAAACTCAAAAATCGGTTTTTAACTGGTGGGTCGTGAAGTGTTTTCCAGGGCGTTGCCATGGTTTTTTGATTTATTTTTTTAATTTTATTGAGTTAGAATTGTATTCTGAAATAGTTATTTTTAATGTGTCTTCTTTGCCTTACATGGGACTCGCAAATTATTTGAGTATTTTAAAAGAGGAGCGCGATTCGAAATAAATTAGAAAATACTGGTATATTTGTGAGAAAATAGGTACAAGGAACTACAAGTGAAGGATGATCGTTGAATTTAGTTGAATTTAGATCCGTTAGAATTGAAATGGCAGAGGTGTACTATTGTTTAATATGGAATTATTGCTATTTTTCAGGGTGTTGAAACCCCCCGGTGGCGGAAGCAGCGACATTTTCGGCTCAGCTCCGGAAGAGACGAGCCCCCGCCGCGTGAAGAATCACAACCAGTCGCAGCTGGGCTCGGCGTTGTTCGGCGGCGAGGGCCCTGCCAGCAACAACAGCAACGAAACGCCGCGCGGCAAGCCCGGTAATGATTCATACAATCGCCTGTTTGGCCCTCCCGATGCCCCACCCACCACCCCAAACGCGAAAAATCACATGCGCAGCAATATAACCCTGACCGGGGACACGTCGTCTTCCTGCTCCTCGTCGGTGTCGCCCGCGAAGAGCACCGCCAGCTCGGACTCGATCGCGGGCGTTCTCAACGGATACGCGGCCAGCAATGGCAACAACCTGACCAACGATGTCACAGGTAAGGACAAACTATTCTAATCACCTCTTCTTCCTGCTCACCCCTAGATTTAAAGGATATGCAGGTGGAGTCACGTGGCTTGTCCACTCAAGAATAACTTCTAGAATACATAGGGTAAAGGACCCAATTACTGTCAGTCAACCCAATTACTGTCACCTTAAGCTATTTTACTTAAAATATCGAATAAATAAACGTTTCAGTAAAATAGCTTAAGGTGACAGTAATTGGGTCCTTTGGGTCCAGTATTTGGGTGATTTGAACACTGCTGCCTTAATGGAATATTCTGTAAAGGAGGAGAACTTTTAGCAAACCGGGACCGTAGGATTTTAATAGTAATAGCCCAATGTGGAGATTTGAAAAGGGACTAATTTTGAATAATAAAGGGAAAAATTCTTAGGGCACTCCTCTGTTAGGCCGCAAAACTCTCAAATCACCCTCGTAGAAATTGCAATGTATCAAAAACATATGATGTTAAAACGGTATTTTTTTATCGAAATTTAATAGAGCAGTGAATTCTTTATTCTATAAGAAAATATTAAGATTTCTTTGTCCTAGCCATTCACGGCGTTGCTACTTATCTCAGCTACACTTGCATACATCTTTTATTATTGCTAGCTTTAGGACAGATAAAGCTTAATATTTTCTCACAGAAGCTTCACTGCTCTTTGAAATTTCAGACTTAAGAAGCATTTCAAGGTGTACACTTTACGTGACTCGCCCTGTATAACTTTGCAAACTGTCCTCTCGTCAGGTGATACGTTTTGGTGTACGGTGCGAGCGCGGGGGAACGCGGCAGCGAGTTTTTACACGCGATAGCGGTCCAGAGATGGCTTGTGCACGAAATGCCTGGCAATTATGGTTGGAACGAAATCGTTAGGTCACTTAATTGTTCTGGAAACATTAAGGGATCTGCGGCTTCGTTATTTACAAAGTTATTTGTTGGCATCTGTGATGTGAGGGATGGTTTCGAGAAGTATCTTGAAATTTTTATACACTTTTTAGGTGAGCGATGGGAGTGGTCCATTTTGAGGGACTAGATTTTGCTCCAACCATAGTTCACCAGGTATTATTGTACTGTAACACCGTGGATGCAGCTTCAGTACAAAAGCTCCTAGCTTCTGTTTTCATTTATAACACTGCGATGGATTGAAATTCAGTTCCTCCATTTCCGTTCGTTTTTACTTGCTCCGAGCTGAGTACATTCAAAGAGTCTCGACTAGTGTTCCTTCTCGAGAATTCTTTCTCGAGAAATTTTTCTACAGCCGCAAATTTTGTCACAAAAAAAAGGAAATAAATTGGCAGACGCGACATTAAACGCATTGTGCTTTTGAAAAAACTATTTTAAAACAAAAAAGTAATGTTTCGCCTCGCTCAATTTTATATTAAATAAATAAATTTATCAATTATATTAAATATCTGTTTGCACTCATTTACATAAATTTTTTCTAAGTTGGACACGAATAAAAATTAGATAAATATTATCAACATTATTCCAAAAATATAAATTTTACAATATTCTTTAATTTCTTCAGAATTCTTTAGAATTCTCGATAAATACAATCTGATTTCTCATTTCTCGAGATGCGAAAAATACCGAGAAATCGGGAACACTAGTCTCGACGAAGCTC
Source organism: Andrena minutula (assembly GCA_929113495.1). Taxonomy (NCBI): domain Eukaryota; kingdom Metazoa; phylum Arthropoda; class Insecta; order Hymenoptera; family Andrenidae; genus Andrena; species Andrena minutula. Next base: position 4,121,388 of record OV815996.1, on the reverse strand, counting down.
GATTGACTTCTCGTTACACCGTTGATCCTGGCAGCGCTGACAATTCTTGCAACCGCTCGAACTGCAATGTACACTTGAACTCGCACTGTATTCGACCTACCTTGAGATATGTGTCTGTGTGTCGCAGGCTCTTACCGGGGTTAACGCGTAATTGCGCTTGCCTTATCGGCTCTCACGGGCAATTTATTTAAATCAGGCTACCTTTGCCTAAGCGTCACGCTTGGTTCTCGGTTCGCAGCACAGCTCGACGATTTTCGCTAGAGCATATCGCATCGTTTCGTTTCTTTTTTACCAACGGCTGTGGCCAAGCAAGCACAAAAATTCGATACGCTTGGTTTCTCGTCGGTACGTGGAGCTAGCGAGACACGAACGAACTTTTTTCTATGTGTAACTAATCCATGGCTTTACCACCCCAAAATAAAAAGTAAAAATTGAAAAAGAAAGTCATCCTCTTGAATTGTTCGCAAGCAGCTTTTAGGAGAATCAAACGATTTCGTAAGTGTGCAAAAGAGACACGTTCAAGTAGATGACACACGACACTCTCCTCCCACAACACATTCTTCTTTGATTAGTAGAGATCGCGTTTTGCTACGTGGAGCCGTATCGTTCCCAACATTCGTCACCGTTTAAGCTTCATTTACATTGTTATCACGCTTTGCTCGCGAGCTCGTCGCGGTCCACTCGGATACATTGTTCGATGAATCGTGGCACGGGAAAGTTGAGTGGACAAGTAGCACACGAAGTAGTTTCGAAGAAAAATTACTGTATTCTAAATGAGTGAAGCACTTGTTGATAAAGATCACTTATAATAGACTTCACTAAATTAAGTTTGAAATTATTTCTCTCGAAAACTATTAAATGAATCGAAAAATTTTATTTCACATTTTTTTTTGTTCTTTGACAGATAATCATTTGTATAAAATTTCACCACGATTCACTGAACAGCTCGCAGTATTCAGTTCTCTAAATAACGTCCAAGTCCGTTCAGCTCATTTTAGTGAGAATTAAATTAATACACGATCGGCTTTCAATTATTCAATCGTGAAATTTCTAATGCAAACTAAATTTCGAGGTCCGTGAAGTATCGCGTTTAGAATCTCATGTAACATTTTTGTTTCTCGCTGTTGGTTATTTCCTTTCACTCGAATCCGTAGAAGCTAGTAAAAAATAATCGCAGTCCCTTAAAAAATCTCGCAAATTTAAAATACAAGGCTTTTTTGTGATCGTTCGATTTTCATTCCGACTTTGCATACAGGGCCTGCCCACGAAACTAGATACACATATTTTGAGTTAGTCTATTTTTAATTGTTAAGTTGAAATTGTTAACACACGTTCTCTGCTTGCGACAAATAATTCTCCATTGGTTTCCTCTTTTTTTCACGTCAACAGCTTTCGGATTTTGCAATGCGTGAAAAGAAAAGAATACGTTGACAAAAGATACTTACTCTTATCTCTTCATTTTTCATTGTGACGCAATTAATGCCACTTATTAGCATTGAGATTCGAAGAGAATTTTTCACTCATGGTTTACAGGCTTATCGTTCGAGTGTCAGTCCAAAGTCGAACTACATTCGTTTCTTTAATTTCTGCGGTTGCATAAACTTAACACTTTGACACGATTAACAAAGCATTAACGATGCTTGAATTGTTCCTATGATTTCATCAGGACTTCTTGCTTGGGTTTGACGTGTGCGACGATTTCACTCGTGTGCTAGCAACTAATTTCCCCCTCGTTTTTTTTCATCCCAATTAACACCAGATCCCAACACACAGCCCTGATTTATTTGCAATTCGACTACTTTCGCTTCTGCTTGCCTTATTTCACACGAATATAGTACAGCATTCTGTTTCCGTTTCATTCTCGTACACGTTCCTTTTCGCACGGACGAGTCTCGGATGCCGAGGTTCATTATTCATATTCGACAGCACCGTGGAACGTCGAACTTCCCCTCCGGCGCTCTAGAAGGAATATAGCGAGGTCGTAAAAGCTGCGGAAGCCTTTAGTTACAAGCTTTGAGCTTTCAGAACGAAGGGTTGGGAATTTTTTGTTGGAGGTAAAGTTTCCAGACCTCTTCTTTCGAAACCTCAAAGCTGTAAACTTTGGAACTCCAGCAGCTTCTAGGTATTATTCTCCAAATTTATTTTACCCTCTACTGTAAAGAATATTGCCATAAAAAATCCAAGAATAATCACGAAAATATTCCGCATAGAGAAATAAATTCAATATTAAAAAGCGACTATACTCTCTTCTCCTCTGATATTTCAAAATTCTCTTTTTTCTTATCAAGAATATTACTCTTATCGAGAAGAACCAATTGCAAAATTTTTAAAAAATGATTCTCAATTTTTAAACAAAGAGTGAATATTAATATTGAGAAGAGGCATTCAGACTTTTTTGGAATTGAAGATGATTAAGATGAAGAATGGTATCCTGGACTCGTCCGTGCAGAACAGAGTCGCGTGCACTAACACAATTACGGGTTGGGTTACGGTTGTGGGTCTCGCTGCGCGGTGTGTCGGTGCATGGGGGTGGTGGTTGATGATGATGATGGTGATGGTGGTTGGTGGTGGTGGTGAATCCTGGTGCGTGTCGCTTTGCGTGCACCGGCCTGTGAACTGTCGTCCTCTGTGCCTTCCTACCCGCTCGAAACCACCCTGGCAGGTGGATCCTGCATTACGCGCAACCCGGTCACCGGAGACGGAGTTGCCGTGACGCCCCTGAGGCGCAACGCACGAAGGTGTCGAGGTAACGTTTGCCCAGCTCTTCTTTTCACATTTGCATCTTTCAGACCCCCCGATCTGTTGCACCTCGATGTGCCCCGCCCCGATCTTCACTCACTATCCTCTTTCTCCCCGAGGCGCGTCCAGAGAAACTTTCGCCATTCGTTTTCGGTATGCAGATGAGGGCGAACCAGCCGCTGTCTAAAATTCTCGGGGGATCACTGTTTCGCGGAGGATACTCCTTTGGGGTTAATTAGAGTTGGGGGAAGTAATGAATGGTGGTGCATTTTGAGTCGTTGGGGTTTTGAGTGTTTCTTGTTTTGCGATTTTAATTTAGTTTATTTTTTATTTATTTAATTTTATTTTGTATTTATCTTCCTTTCTTTTCTTTAATTTTCTTTAATTTTATTTTATTTTGTATTTCTCTTCCTTTATTTTCTTTAATTTTCTTTAATTTTGTATTTCCTTTCTTTAATTTTATTTTATTTTGTATTTCTTTTCTTTAACTTTCTCTTCTATAATTTTATTTTATTTAATTTTATATGTTTTTATATTTATTTTATTTTAATTTACTTCAGTTTATTTTGTTTAGAGTTACGAAAGGAAGTGTGAAGGAAAAGTAGAGTGTTTTAAAGATATGAGAAATTGTAAATATTGTGATGGAAGTGAATTCTGTTTTTCTTTTCTGGAAGAATATTGCTCTTTCATCACATCTTTTTTAAATACCCAACGAGTTATCAAGGACATCTGTGCATAATGTAAAAATATGTCTTAAATCAGTTCGTTTTATACGCATTTTACAAATAAAGAGCCCGATAAATTTGGCCCAGGTCATCGGCGCGTCATAAATTATCAAATTCAAAGTACGGACAGCTTTAACGATAAATTTGTTTATGTAAGTGATCCCTTCATCATTTTAGGCAGTGAGCCATACTACACCAATTGATTTATTTATAGTTTAGTGTCTTTAACCTTTCATTCTCTCCTTATTTAGCTTTCTTCAGCGAATAATTTGTGTTCTTTTGCCGCAGAAGAAGAGGATTGGATTTCATTGCGATATCTTTACTGATTTGGTTTTGCGAGTGTGATCTATTTCTGTTGGCTAGTATTAGTTGCTCTATGAACAATTAGCGTTCAGTTACTTGGGTTTTATTACACTTCATTCTCTCTGAAACCCATTAACTACCCCTGATTTACACGAGGCAATTGGAAATAATACAAAGCGCGAAACATTAATTTCTTTCCACTCTCAACGCACAACAAAGTACTTTGGTATAATTAACAATTGCCCCGCACCCACCCCCATTCTCCACCGACCCCTTACCTCCAAAATCCTCCACCTTCACGTCCCAGACTTGCTTGAATCTCACCCCTCCAAACATGCCTTCTATTTCCAAAGCATTGCAACCGCGCAGCAAAAAAAAATCTAAACGCGATTCAAGCAATTCTCCGACCAGTTTTCATAGGTCAGCATATCTAGTCAGTAATAGAACGGTAAGTTCACTTCTACACGGGTAGATCACGCATTGCTCTGGTCTTGCGTAGCCTGAGTCCCCTTCGAGTAGCTCTCACACACAATATATAGACAATCAATCGTTCTTTATCAATGCATCGAGGCAACTGGCCGTTCCTTGCATCATTTTACGCTTAATTGCCTGCCCGAAGTAAATTACCCTGCGTGTTGTCCCTGTCCCCCTTTCTCCATCGTTCCCCAACAAAAAAAAACAACAGAAAAAAAGCCAGCATGCAAATATTCCCCTCGAAATCTTTACATACCTCCGCAACACTATATTACAAACACTCATCCTGAATTGTATAAAAACGTGACTCGACACTTACACAATCCTCCTTTTTAAAGATAATAGACAGTCATTTTGTCAAAAAACGAAGCATTTTTTCAAAATAAATTCAAAGAAACCCGTCACGTTTCTATACCACCGACACACGACTGCATGCGTCCGTATGAAACAAACTTCGATCGAAATCATAGCAACGAAGCAATTCTTCAGTTTCCACCCATGGATCATCCTTTAAGGTCCTCAAAATTTCTTTGCGTTCTAGTCAATCTCACACAAACTCAAAGCGATTCCATAAATTCAATCAACCAAGAGTTTCCTCCTAAAAAACAAAAGAGAAAATAAAGGAGAAAAAAGAAAGACCCTTCTCTACCGGAAAGTCGAAGGAGCTCGTTTTCTAGGGTCCTGCGAGCGTTGAACTGATTATGGCTCCTGTTGTTCCGCAGATGGGAATCCGGTAACCGGAACTGGCTACACGGAGCCGCAGAACAACGGGCCGGCGGTGCAGAACGGGACGTCCAGCTCGAACTCCAGCATCGGCGAGAAGTCGACCGACTCGTCGCCAGCGGCGAAAGGTCCAGCTCGCTCGCGCGTTCCGCCCGGCGGCTACTCGTCCGGCCTCTGGTAAAAAGTCTGCGATCGGGATCGTTACCGCTCACTCGGCATCCTCCTTTGCACCGTTCACCCTCTCAGTGCCCGGAGAATTCGCGACTAGGCCCGCCCCCTCAATCATACCAGAGCGTTCTTCTTTTTCTTCTCCGATTTTTCCCTCGTTCGCTTTTCACTTTCCACGTTTTTACGAGGCGCTCTCCGACGTCAGCCCGCGCGGCGGAGGCACGCGGAACGGCTCGGAGACACCGACGACCACTTATATAAGGGAGGTTTCCCTTTGATTCGAGCCATGGCTCGCGGGAGCTTCCTTTCTCGCGAAGCCGGCCTTTTTTTTAACTGGACCTTGATTTCTAGAGTTACGTTTCGACTCTTCTGTTTCGTGCTTGTCCTCGGGCTTCGCGCTGGGACCTCTCGACCTCGGGGACCGTATCTACGGAATAGGGGAGGAAGAAATATTGAGAAAGGTAGATCGTGGATGGTTTGTAGTTTCCAAATTAGAGGAGATCGAGGAACACTGTTTCTTGATTTTTTGTAGCTTGGAAAATGAACTTTGAAGAAGCTTCTTCACGTAGATTCATCCCCCGAAGCTCCATTAAAGAACCCAGCACGAAGCTCGAAATCAGTTACTCAGTTTATTTGTTCTCCCATATTTTCTCTTTTATATTCTCCCTTTCATCGTCCGAGGCTGATACGCATTAGGTGTTCGAAGGAAATTCTGACGGCCCAGGGGGAGATTTGATAAATCGGGAGAGATGGCACTGAAAGGGCTAACGACCAAAGAAACTGTAGAATGGAAAAAAAAAATGGAAAAGAGCAGTGTCCCCCATCCCTCGATCGATTTCTTAGATCCTGAAACGCCGAAATGTATAATGGTCAATCATTTCACGGAAAGAAGACATCACCCCGTTCCCCCGACCTTCGAGAATTAATTCTCCCCCATCGGAGTTTTGTAAATGCGTAACGTTTAAGGTAACAGAGCTCGTTTTTCGGATCGCGAGATTGAAAGAAAAAATAATAAGTAAAAGGAGGGTGTAAGGTACACAGCAATCGACGCCCTATTTTCGAGAGATTTTTGCCCGTGTCCAGGCCGTTTATCTCTGAGCATCCAGCCAGCCCTTTCCTACATTAACATTCTGAGACACCGTGTTTGCTCGACGCCGGGCCGCGCGGAAACGAGAAAGCTTTAGGTAGAGAGGAAGACGTTAAAGAACGGGGCGATTCGCGCGTCTCGGATCGAACTCGGCAACGCAAAGAGAATCCTGCCGAGGGTCCCCGATAGCGGGAGCGCCAGGAAGCGCGCGGACGCACGCTTTCTTAAAATTATAGACCGCCGTCGATGTTCGTCTGTTGTTCGGCGAGCGACGGAGCCCACCACAGCCCCCGCGCATAATCGACGACACTTAGAAAAAAGAAAAAAGGAATTTAAACGCGAACGTCCAAAGAGAGAGCGCTCGACAACACACGATATTTAATGATAAAACTAAATAGAAAACACGTTCGTTCGAAACCTCGGAATTGTACGTTAGAACGTAGGCATATGTTACTCGAAGTAAAGGATAACAAAAAATAATAAAAGTACCATCATATTGTAACCCATTAAAAAAAAAAGAAAAAGAAAAAAAGAAAAACAAAACCAGCCAAGTGCTTTCTTGATTTCCGTGCCTTTTATAACGACTCGTATATAGTTTCCTTCTGCATGCGAATTAAGCCATGCGCCACTATTTTAGAGAGAAAGTGTGTGTGTGAGTGCGTGAGAGAGAGAAAGGGAGAGAGCACGGTTCCTTATGATTCTTCTTCTTTTTTTTTTTTAATTTTCATTTTACGCGCAACAATGCGCGTTTATTCCATATTTACGCAGCAGGAGATACGTAACTCGCAACTAATCGTACGTAGGAGAAAGTTACGCGCAAGATTATATTATTCTTATCGTAACGAGTAAATGATTTAATTGCCCACCCTCTTGTCTGACCCTGTAAACGATGCGAAAGGCTCGTTTTGATATATTCGTTCGTAGCGGTACGAAAACTCTTATTCACCCTTCTGCCTATTTGCTTCTTCTTTGTTTCCACGGATATATTAGTAACGCATAAGGATTCTTATTGTATTTATTTCACAGCCAAGACCCTCGTGCACGCGCGATATTATTCCACCACGTCTTACGTTCTTTTCCGGAATAGAAACGTAATTTCCCCTCGTCGGTTTTTCTGGTGTGAGTAACATTATTACCATTGTTTGTATATCGCATCTCGTACTCGTCATAAGTAGCCCTTTTGTACTCTGGCATTAATTAATAAAATTTTGTAAGCAACAACCCCCAAGCTCGTCTCTCCTCGAAATGATTTAACCGCTCCTCAATGCTTTCAGGTGGTTTTTATTACCAAAATACATGTGCGCGTGGCAAATATCAAACGAATACTGGCGAGGTGTAACAGTTGTCAATATGGATGGGATCAAGTTTAATAAGTAGTCACGAATCCGATAGAAAAGATAATAAGAAATAAAAAAGTTTAAGAACTCTGGCGTTTCATTTTATGTACTTTCAAACTACTTGGCTCGTAGAAGCCGGTTTCGAATCTCGGAAAGAGTATCTGAAGAGTTCGAGAATGCTCCTTGTAAGTACCTTGAAATTTTAAAGAATTGAACATCGAAAAAGTAGTATTCGAACCCCGAAGAACAGAACACAAATGCACCAAATAGAAAACTCCTGGTTTAAAATGCTCATAAAAGTTTCGAATCTACTTAGTCAGGGTTCGATTATACTCCAAAATAACTGCTAACGTTTCTCAAAGTACTTACATGAAGTTCAAACCTACGTCGTCAAGGTTCGAATCAACTTAAAAGTATATTTTCGAAGTACTCGTAAATTGTTTGAAAATATCCACTCAGATTCGAGCCTGCTTCCAATAGACTTGATCCCATTGCTAATTATAAATATATGAAATAGTAAAGGCGCACCGTACCGGTGTAACTACACTTATAAATTACGAGACTTTACATTACAGCGTTGAGCTCCCTTATCTTTGGCCCATCGGCTTTGCACAGAGCAAGGAACAAGTGTTTCTGATTCACCTCCTGCTCGAGTCTCTTCGATATATCGTGGGCTCTGCTCGTGATCATAGGCGGCACGCCGGCTAATCGGGCGGCGTTGAAACCGTAAGACTTTGGGCAAGCCCCCGCGCTGAGCTTGTACAAGAACGTCACCGTCTCTTGAGATACCTCCTCCTCCTCGTTCTCCACCATACAGGCCTGCGAAAGAGTACAAAGAAACTGAATAACATCCGTATAACTCGTAGCTGATACTCTCTAAAATCATGCGCACCATGTGAGCCAACGTGACGGCCTTTTCGTTCTTGTAGTCCTCCACCAAAGAATGGTAGTGGGTCGAGAACAACGTGCGGCAGTTCAATTTCGTCAGCGCGTTCACCACCGACGCTGCTATCGCTGTGCCATCGTACGTCGACGTGCCGCGGCCTGGAAGAACAACGTTTGTTATTAAAATTACGATTAAGTCGGTGTGATTCCCAAAGTGTGAATCGCGAAGTGTTTTCTGGGGTTCGCCACGGTTCCTCAGTTTCTTTTTTTAATATTATTAAGTTAGAATTATATTCCCAATTGCCTATTTTTAATCTGTTTTTCTTTTTTACTTTATTTAATTTACCTAAAAGGGTATTGCGACTCGAAAAATGTTGGAAACACTGGATTAAGTAGTCTCTTACCCAGTTCGTCCAGCAAGACTAGCGAGTAAGGCGTGGCGTGGTGCAATATCGTCGCGGTTTCACTTAACTCCACGAGGAAGGTACTCTGACCAGCCAGAATATCGTCGTTCGCTCCCAGCCTCGTGAAAATACGATCCACCACCGTGAAGCGACAGGAACTCGCTGGGACGAGGCTTCCCTGTATGCAAAAAAGGTTTCTTCGTTTCTATGTCGAAGTATTGCACAGTGGTAGTTATAAGCAGGAAGGAAACGCACTGTTTGGGCCATTATGGTAAGAAGGGCGACTTGGCGCATCAGCGTCGATTTACCGCCCATGTTTGGCCCAGTGAGAATCATGAACGACGCAGAATCTTCGGTCGCTAATAAGGTGTCGTTGGGGATGAAATTGTCGGAGAGGATGCACGGGTGTCGTCCATCTCGTATTTCCATAAACATCTGCGAAAAGAACAGGTTTTGAGCAACAGTTTCTGGTCAGACAGGGAAAGTGTATAATTATCTAAATAACTAAAAAATTATTTAAATAACCGAGCGACTAAAAGACCAAATTTTGTATCTTTTATTCGAACTCAAAGCGTTTATTTAAATAAAATTCTCCCCATCTCTGGTATAAAGCGCGGCGATGTGAAGAGAAAATTTTATAAGCAATTGATGACCGACAATTGATTAATCATTATTAATTTCTTCCATTCGCTTCGCCGCGCCTCGCAAAAATGCGGGACATTTTTTTAAGCTACCTTTCCGTCGGTGCCATCGTAAACTTCCGGCACACACATGTCTCCGCTCAGTGCGTACTCTGCGAGGGAGATAAGAACGTCCAAGACGGCCACTTTATAAACAGCGGTGCTCCAGGCATCATACTTCTCGCTGAACTGCGCGAATATCCTTCTACTCAGATCCTTCAGCACCTTATTCTTGTGCTCCTCGGCGTTTATCTGTCTACTCAACAGTTCCTGGTGAGAATCAGCACGGCTAATGTAAGTCAGACTACTTTCCCACGTCTTCATCGAGGAGTTACGCGGAGAAAAATCAAACCTTTCCCTCCGCGGTGTAATAACGCTTGAATCCTTTCCTCTGCGACTGAAGCTCATACCCAGAGCCGACTTTCTTCGTCTGCGACTCCGGGACCTCGATCTGATAACGCTTCTTATCCGACCCGTGGAACATGACTTTCACGCCAAAGTGCTGCCTCTGCTTTTGAAGATACCGTTCCAGATCCTGCTTCACTTCCTCCAGCTCTATTAAAACGGAATCATGCTCGGCGTCCACTCCTTTCTTTGGCACGATGCAGCCCACCTTTTTGGCTTCCTCGTGGTCGAACGCGCTCTGGAATTCGCATCGCGAGATCGCATCCTCTTAAATAATTAAACCGGAATTGGAGGTCATTAAATGGGAATAACATTGATTACCTCGAAGTAATCCAAGGTTTCTCTCAATGAAGGAAACTCGCCATCCGGTTCCACTTTGACGCAGCGATTTATCAGCGTGCTACTGAAATCTGCGAAACCGGAACGTCGTTAGATTGCTGTTTATCGGCGCTGATTAAAGATTGCGCGGAATATATCTAGTGCGGCTTTACCATCGAATAGGGCGATTAATTTTAAGACATCCTCGAAGCCACTGAGGGTGGTAATGAAGTCTCCGATCTTCTTTTTGGAGTAGGTCGGACCTTCGAACATGATTGCCCTGCCGTCGGGGTGATTAGTCATTCGCGCTAGGTTTCCGTGCGCGTGAATCTTGCTCAGCAACCTTTCGAGGTCGGGAAGGCCAGCCAATATGCTGCGAGCGGACTGCGCCACGTCTGATGAGTTCATTAATTCTTGTACAGCTTCCTGGCGCTCGATTATAACGTCTCTGCGGCAGGACGGTCTGCAGATCCACTCACGCAATAGTCTGCAATCAAACACATTTGATTAAAGCGATGGAAAGCAATCATTTTTATTTGGAGCATACCTCTTTCCAAATGCAGTGCAGCAGCGGTCTAAAGCCTTCATGAGGGAGCCTTCGCCGAAGATCCTCAAGTTGTTAATGGTGATAGCGTCCAGAACCTAATGATTATTAAATTAAGTTACTCGTGTAATATGCGATCGAGTTGAATGATATTTATAAGTACCATATTATTCGCGACTTTCGAGCCCGCGGAAGACTGGCCTGAAAAGTCTGGCGGGACGTACGTCTTGAAGCGCTCGTGGGCCAGCAATTGCTGCTCAAGTAAACATTCTTTCAGCAAATAGACGCAGCCTCCTAAAGCGTGCACCGCTAGCTCTTTGTCATCGGCTGGAGTTAAACCTAAACTGTCTCCTAAAGAACAAGGGAGGAAGTCAGATTCTGTGTTGATATAATTATAGAATAAATGCTTACTCTCGTTAAGATACGGGCGCAAACCCTCGGGCCACGAAAAATCAGAATCTGACTTCTTGAAGTATTCTCCTTCGTGAAGATTCTGTGGATTATAGAAAAGGTTTGTATGGATAAATTGTAGAATTAGTATAGCTGTGTGACGCTTACTTTCAACGTAGTTGTAGACGACCAGAACTGTGTTTCGCGGAGAAGCGGCTCCTTGATGCACGCTGCAAGAGCGTTGTTTAAAATCTGCAGTGTCTTTTGAGACAGATTGCCGCGTTCGTATAACACCTGAAGCGGATTAAGCGAACTTAGATCTGTTTTCTTTATGTAAATTAATGTAATCAAGAAGCGCTTACGTGAACCGGTGGATAATGGGAGAGTAAAGTCAATATTCTGGAGTTGCAACGATCGTCTTCGAACTGTCCGAGGTAGAAGTCTCCGATCGTCGTGTCAAGGAAGCACACTCCGTAGTGAGATGTGTTCGCGCCAGGCGGGCACTTCTCAACGAGCGACAATAAATAATTGGAATTCGGGGTGGATGCTTCTACGTCCAAAGGAGTGTAAACCCTCGTGCCCTTGGAGCTTATTTGGCAGATTTCTCTTTTAACAACCTTATCGAATTTCGTCGGCTTGGCCACTGGAAATAATATAAAATACTAAATCGTAGTAACTATCGTGAAACAAAACATTCCTCTAGTATCTTACATTTAGTGCAACGCTGCTGCATCATTTCCGGGTTCTCAGTCTGCTCTATCCTCGCCACTTTGTACCCTTTCTCTATAAGCGCCGCTGAGAAACGACCGTAGCCGATTTCGGGGAATCCAGAGTGCGCGTGTTCGCCCTGCAATCAATCACATTCAATGCGTTTAATCCTCGTAAATCTACAGGAGGTAAGATCATTGAACCTACTCGCATGAAAGAAAGATTAAGTTCCTTGGCTCCAGTCACAGCATCCATGTGGAAGAATTCATAAAATTTCCCCATTTTGAAGAAAAGAATAGTGTCGTAGTATTTGCTCTTCAGCTCCCACCATTGCCTAATTGCCTGCAAAAATCATGTCTCAGAAAACTCTCAGTGTTATCGCTATTAAGCATACTTAAGTTTGCGTCTTACTGGAGTCTGGTTATTCAAGAAATCCATAGGAACATATAGAGTCTTTGGGTCGTAGTTGGGATCGTCGGGTCTTCTCCTGTTAATATCTCTTATGTTTTGTGGTTGGAGGAAGTCGTATTTCAAGTGTGGCCAAGACTCGACTGGCTTGTTCGGGCCCTGGGCTGGGTTTTGCTGAGGTGGCTTCGCTTCTTTCTTCTCCTAAGAAAATTGCATTTGTATAAAATCGACTTTGATACAAATTACGAAGGAAATGAAGTGAGTTACATATTATGAACTTACTATTTTCGAATTACTCTTTGGTCCACCTGCGCGTTTTGCCCCATTGCCTTTAGGCACCTTCCGTTTCTTCTGAAATATTAATTAATTAATTCAAATCGAGAATTTTTTAACGACTAGTCTTTTACCTCTGGTGTTTCTTCTTCGGTTTGCGAGTCTGAATGGCTTTCACTGGCTTCTTCAGTGCCCACATCTGTGGATTCCTCTGACTCCTCCTCAGGATCTATATCAGAATTAAATAACTTCTTCAGTGATATTCGATTACTAACATTGGTGTACCGATATTCCACACAGACCTGGTTTGAAGTCGTCTCCAGAGTCTTCTCCAGATTCTACATTAGGGATGATGAGCCTTCGTTTCTTGACCTGTACTGGCTTCTCTTCTTTCTCTTCTTCTTCGTCATCCTTGTAAACTCGTTTCCTGTCCTCTGGATTCTTATTTTCTCGCCCTTTGCTGGGAGTTTTGGCTACGAACAATATAATTCATTTAATAATATTCTCTCGGACTTATAATTTCAAATGTGAGTAATGTAAGGGTAGTTTCGATATAAATAAAATACGATGTAGGCAATGTAATCGTTTATAGAAGAAAATCCTTTGTTACGTAGATTTCTATATTTTTCAATTAATGTGTTTTATCACAGCACCCGATACGGAATTAATTATTCACAGTTGAATTGTTCTCGTCAAATACCTTTCTTCCTTTGTGGTTCTACGACTCTTTTCGGCGTTCCATTTTTTCTCTTCTCAGGCTCCGATTTATTATCGGATTTCGGGGTTTTCGGTGAGGTGAAATAATTAAACAGAGTGTTTGTCTGTGACATAATGTCATCAATAAATACCAAGGGAATTGTAAATTATACCGAAACACCTTCCTTTCGAACCTCTCAGAACTACTCTCGTAACAATTCCGAAGGATGCTCGTGGATGGATCAAAATCCCGGCAAAACTTTGGTTTTCCTAAGCGCATTCAAATTTGCTTGCATGTTCTTAAATTCGACACCGTCTTGAAAAATCGAATTTTTAATGTCTGTTAATATATCCAATAAAATTAATTACTTTAATTTGGATAATAAATACTGAAGAAATGTGAAATATGCAATCGCAATGAAGAATAAAAATACTCTAATCCTGGTTAAATTTTATTTTACCACCGTAATTGTAGTACAAAAAAGAATAATTTCTCAATCTTTAGTGCGTTTTTAATCAAATTAAATAAAATCCTTTAACTTAAATATTTTTTTATATATTTTCGGGAACTCTAGGGATTCTTTTCCAGAGAATTTTTCGCATCTACTGTCAATCCTTCGCGCTGGTAGCCCTGGATTAGGAAAACAATAATGGCGTATTCGGTGAACATTTCTGTGGAAGCACCGATCGAGAATCAAATTCAAGAAATCACTTACGATGGCCAAGAAATTTACCAAGCGTACGTAATTCCTCCGGTTACTGCTTGCAACCGTATAATAACAAATGGAATATCGAAATTGAAGTAACACTGAATGAATTTATTATATACTTCGTCTAACCTCAAATTTACATGAAATTCTATTTACGTTCTGTGTTATAACGAACGCTAAGGTAAGTCAATTCACTTAAAGTAAATTTTTCCAGACCCCTCACGCTGTCCGAGAACTTGGCGAAGATCGCGCAAAAGATCGACTTCAGTAAGACCAATGGAGACGACGTTAAAAAGGAAACCGAAAGCGGAGAGAAGGGAGAGGAGGATCCAAAAGATTCTGCATCTTTTCAATCATCCTTGTGGCCCTGGGACAGCGTCAGAAGCAAATTGAGGTTCCACATTATACGCCGCCTTTGCGTCACGATTTTATAACACTCACGAGTCCATAACCTCAATCTTGTTTACAGGAACGCGTTAACAGAGGTGTGCGTATTGGCAGACGTTCTTACGATAGCTAAGGAGAAGCATTACATGGTTCTGGATCCTGTGCCGCAAGAGCCAGCCGAAGTGAAGCCTATGGTACAAGTGTACGCTAGGAAGAAAGCATTGGCCGGAGCCGCGTCCGTCATTATGATGGGCGCTGATAGATTAAAGAATTGTCAGAACGAGTTGGCTAGAAATAGGTCGACGCCCGACTTTCATATCGAACTGCTGAGATTGAGGCAAAACTGGCGTCTCAAGAAAGTCTCCAATTCAATTATCGGCGATCTTAGTTATCGAACAGGTCCGCAGTTTACGACTCGCAAGTGAAGATCCTGACGAAAATTCAAAAAATTATGAAACTTTGTGCATATGTAGGGGATTTCTTCTCGATTATAACGCAATTTTTGTTTGCTGCTTTAATTTATTCTAAAGGGGTGTAATTAATCCCTGAAAATCCGGTTATTTTCCAATTTTGTGTTATAACTCGTGAACTGTAAAATAATTTTTTTACCGAATGATAGATCTAATTAAAAGAAGTAACTTTTGCCTTGAAACTTTTTTCTATTTATTACAGTTCGCGAGTTGTAACACAAAATCGGAAAATATTAAATTTCACCCCCTTTGAAATTCCCTACATATTTACAAAGTTTCAGAATTTTTTGAATTTCCGTGTTCGGGATCTTTCCTTTTCAGCATTCTTGCGATCGCTGTTCAAAATGTTACATTGACGCCGAACGAATTTCCAGCGGGTTCCAAGTTTCCTCAGACGGGTATGTTCGAAGTAACGAAAGCAGAAGAAGAGGAGAAAAGTAGTACCAGCCCTCCCGCCTCTCCCAGTGCCAGTAACAATACGTCGGTGCAGGCTCACCATCCTTCGAACCCTAAGGCTTCAGCGCTACGCGTTACTATACCCAGCGAATTACAGGGTGTTGCCTACATAGAAGTACTTTGCCAAAAGGGTAATATATTCATCACGATACATAATACAGACTCGAGAAATTTCATTCGACTTAATACACGTTTCAGATCAGGAGGATTTGTGCAGCGCGAATATTAGTCTACTTAACAACAGCGCGCACAGCTCGAACGCAGACATGCATTGGCAACAGAAGTTGGAAGCCGCGCAGAACGTTCTCTTCTGCAAAGAGCTGTTCAGTCAGTTAGCGAGAGAAGCGGTGCATCTACGAGCGCCGATACCTCACATGGTCGTTGGGAATCAAATAATGGCAACGGTAGCTTCCCATTTTTCCAATCAATCCATACGCCGCACAGTGAATCATACAAGTCTCGTCTGATTCTAGGTACTTCCTGGAATTCAGTTAATCATAGGTCTCTGTCACAGTACAGGAAACGACAAGAAGCCCACCGCCCCGCCGCCTCACAAGAGCGACCACGATCACGTATTGGAGCACTCGTTGCACCAGCTGTTGCGCGAAGTGCATCACAAGAACACCCACCATCCGTTCCCTCATCCCTCCTCCGGACCCCTCGGGCCCAGTAAACGGAGATGCTTGGCAGGCCCAACGGCTGCAGATAGGCATGAGCTTCTAGAGATGACGAAGAGTCAAACTCTGCTGGAGCAGATCATCCAGCAGGCTCAACACTTCTTCATGCGTTTGCGCACGGAGTATGTTCTTGACACAATAGCGAAGGAAGTTAAGGACCCTCTGATCGTCTCCCATTGGAACGCGCTCAACTCGCCCACGCAGTCCTGCGTGAAGATCAACATTTTAACGCACGGATACGACAGTGTCTGTCGAACGTCGCTGGTCGTCCACGTCGGGGAGAAGTCTCTCAAGTGCGTCTGCAGGGACGGCAGGGTGATGCACATGAGCTACGAGCCTCAAGAGCTACGGGACCTTATCTTCTGCCAGGTGGGCGCGATACTTTCGACGTTGCCTCGAGCTTCTTTTATCGCTCACTTAACGATAACCATTGTTCCAGATCTATCAGCACCAGATAACAGCTGTGCAAGCGTTGGCGAAATGCATGGGCTGGCAATTCTTAGCAAACAGCTCGCACCTCGGTTTAGGCGCGGTGGAACCGCTGGGGAACGCCAGCAGTTGTATCCTGGCGTCACCAATAGGCGATCGGTACCTCTTGTTTGTTAAGAACAGGAGTTCGTACAAATTTCTAGATTCTAAAATAATTCTTTCCGCTTTCAGGATGATTGCCGTCAGGTGCGAGCCGCAAACCGGGGTGCAAGTGGCGATCGCTCATTCCCCGAGGAAGGACTTCTTCCCGGGGCAATTAGTCCGCGAAAGGAAGTGGGAGAATCTGGGTGGGTCTTTCAAAGAAGTTCGGTGGGACAAAATGGAGGGGAAGAACTTTTTAAATAAAATGGAACTGCTCATGGCTTCCTTAACGAGCTCTTAGGCGCATTAATAACCGATTAGGAATTCAATTATTCCGCAGGGTGAGAACTCGTGATCGTACATTTAGACTTTATCTCGCATCTGATACATAGAGACACCATTTCTTAATTGTACAATGGAACGATGGATGGCTTCGTTCGGGCGATGTCTACCCCGTCTGTGATTTCGTTCTTTCTTCCCGAGTATTCTTCTTTTCTCTCTTTTTTTAATAAAATGATATTTCAAACACCTCGGCGATTACTTTTAGCGCTACTCCTGCAGGCCCCGAATGATTTAATTCCGTGGTGATCCGGTTTATCAAGTAAGGATCATTAAATGTACCAGCTGTTGTACAAAAATGGTCTTTATTTGAAATGACATACGAAATGTAATGCGAATCGAGTAATAAACTAATCGTGAAATGGTAAGTGGAACAGAATGCTAAGTATGCTGATGGTACAGTAAACACCTAAGCTACAATCGTCAATGAAGTTCTCTTATATACATACAAAAACTAATGAACAATTCCTTAAATATTATCGTCAGTTGTATAACTCTTTCGAATGTGATTTGCTATTTAACTGTAAGGCGCGAATCGATACACAAATTTCCTCAAATGCAGAAAACATGTACAATGTATATACATATATATATGCATACATACATTCTTTCATATGTACATTCACACACATTTTTAAATTTCTGTTTGCGACGCGAAAGGATACTGTACACTTCGATACAATTAGTCTACGAATTGAAATGTCACCTCGATTTAGTTATACATCGGTTCGATGGGATAAGGGACGGACTAGCAGCTTGACCAATCAAATTCTGTGCTAGAGCGTTGAGACTTAACGAGCTTTCCTTTTTTAACGTCTTCGAAGTGGAATCGAATCGCACGTTTACAAGACGCGAGGGATATTTACAGCTTAAACCATGGATAATACTCGCAGGCTTCTCGATTAATTTTGGTCAAGTAGAAAAGTTCGTTAAATAAGATTAAATAATGGCAAATAAGATATAGTTTGCTAACTTATCGTCGCTTCTCAGACACGAGTGTAGGGAAAGCGAACGGCTTTCGTGGACTGAAGTCTGAGAAGAGATTTCCGACTTTCCTTGTCGTTCGTCTCGAACGCTACTTAGTTTCTGGGTTCAGTCACCAGCGCGTTCTCGCTCTCATTTCCTCGTGAAGCACTGAGCCACGTTCTGAGCTTTGCCGCCAGCGACTCTGAACGCGAGCGTGGTCGTGATCATTAGGACTATGTAAGCGGACAAAGTCGTAGCTACGTAGGCTTGGTATACGTTGAGCAAGGTCATAGACGACACGAATAAGTGGGATGCGACGACCCAAACAACTTGTCCCCAGTCTTTTTTGTCTAGAGCGGCGAAGAACACCACGCCCCAGAAAGTGTGCAGGAGGATGAAGCACAGAGTCGTGGCTGCGGATATTATGAAGAAGTATTCGGTGCCTTGCCGGAGGCCCATCGTTCCGGGGCCGACTGCGTCTGCTAGGACGTTGACTAGGGCGAAGGCTCCGCTCATGAAACCGAAGCCTAGGCCGCAGACGTAGGCGAACACGTGTCTGCTATCCGCGACGTGGGTTGTTGTTACTTTCTCTAAGCCCCTTTCGGCTTTACGAAGTACCCAGTACAAGAGATATCTGTGGAGGAAGAATTGGGTAAATTAGAGGTTGCTGTTCGTTATGTGACGCGGAAGTTATGCTAGATTGTTCTATTAATTACCTGAAGGCTTCTTGAAATAGCACAGAGAAAACCAATCCGAATGCTAGGTGATTCTGTAAAGGCACCACAGCGTACCAGAGCACCGACGATAATAGCAACGAAATAAGCCAAAAAAAGGCACTGGCTATTAGTATGATAATTCTAATCGGTTCTGCCGCTACTGTGAACGTAAACATGGCTAACGGCGGACCAAAAGCCAAAAAGGCGCAACCAAAGAAATCCATAACTGTCATCTTTGCTGAGGTTTATGTTGTGACGTCCCCGTTGTGCAGGTTTTGTGCTCCACTTGGGGCTTCGGCGCTAGTCTAGTGTGCAGCAGCGCCACCGGAGGTCTCCAAATTGCTGCTAACTTCTCGCAGGTACTTGTTTCATTTGCTGATTCGACCTCGCGTAATTTTTAAATTTAAGAAAGTCGAATCTGAAACTTTGAAGGGTTCGGAACTCGAATCTGAAACTTTGAAGGCTTCGGGAATCGAATCCGAGACTTTGAAGGTTTCGGAACTCGAAGCTCTCGAAACTTTGAAGGCTTCGGAACTCGAAACTCTCGAAACTTTGAAGGCTTCGGAACTCGAAACACTCGAAACTTTGAAGGCTTCGGAACTCGAAACACTCGAAACTTTGAAGGCTTGGAACTCGAAACTCTCGAAACTTTGAAGGCTTCGGAACTCGAAACACTCGAAACTTTGAAGGCTTGGAACTCGAAACTCTCGAAACTTTGAAGGCTTCGGAACTCGAAGCTCTCGAAACTTTGAAGGCTTCAAAACTCGAAACTTTAAAGGTTTTGGGACTCGAAATTCTCGAAAGTTTCTTGAGTTTCGAGGTTTCGACGCTCCGAGAAACCCCATCCTTATTATTTATGGTTACATAATTATCTGCAACCACTCTACAAACGAGCCTGCACTTTCAGATTGCAAATAAATAAATAAATGAGTTATTCTAATTCCATCAACATGACTCTCGCACGAAACTGAATTCTCAATGTCAAATTTGGAATTGTAGCTTCCCAAAAATAATTAATACCACTGTATCCATTATTGTAGAAATTAGGCTTGTCCCATAATTAATAATAATAATAATTCATATATTTCGAAGGTTGCATATCAAAATATAGACCCTCACCACTTTCCGCAAGGACATTCACGATGATTTCTCACATAGTTAATAACTCATTAACAGTTCTTGGATAGGGTTACAATGAACATGCAAATGCAATTAAAAATGTGCACAGTCGACTATTTTTTACAAGTTACGCAAATGATACACCGTGCAGGACATATTTTTAGAACCTATGTATATAGTACACAATTACAAGTTTGTCATTTTCTCATATTTCTGTATTCGAAAACTGATAAACGCAAAAACAATCAGCACCATCACGGCGCATCGGTTTGTTTTTGTACATCAGATGGAGGCGCGCCGATTTCTTCCTGCATATCAGGAGGAGACGCATTGATTTGTTCCTGTATATCAGATGGAGGCGCATCGATTTGTTTTTGCGCATCAGATGGAGGCGCATCGATAAGCCCCAGTCTCTTCAACAGATCTTGGTTACCGTCAAAATAGTTTTTGTACCACATTATATGATCGTATTTTTCTTTAACCGTCATGTACGGATTTTTCGAAAGCCCGACGCACACTAATTCCATGTAATGCCGGATTGGGCCTATGCTGGGGCACCACCCAGATAAGTGGCGTTCCAAAAACACATGTTCCGAAAAATGCACATTTTGTTCCTCCTCCATGCCTGTATTATAAAACATTTTTTATTTGCAATCAAGTAGCTAACAAAGAAGTTTCCAATGTCCTTTGCATCGCTACCTTGCTCATTGTCGATAGGGAACTTCCACAGCTTTCCTTCTTCTGTCCACTGTATCATTTCTTGAAATCCAGTTTCAGGATAGTGAGACTGCTGTACTTTCAGTTCGCTCTGTTCGCATGTGTTCCATACTTTAAATTCAGGAACTTCTGGGAGCGGCGCGTTTGTTTGGGTAAAGATAGTAGTATAGGTTTCTACTTCACTTTTCTCATACCTAAAAATTTTAAATTAAATAATAAATTCCTTAATAAATATTCTAATTTTTCTTCAAATGATGTATGCAACCTTTTACTTTTTTCCTCATCCTTATGCTTGTTCAACAGTGCATAAATTACAGAGTCACCTCTCTGTTTCGTTTGCGTTGATTTGTTTGCTTTTTCGACGTTCCTCGTCTCGTTTCTTGCAATTACATTTTCTCTACTTTCCCTAGCTTCCCTATTTTCTTTGCTTACCCTAACTTCCCTATTTTCTCTACTGTCCCTAGTTTCCTTACTTTCAAACCTGTCTGTCTTATATCTACTATCAAATCTCCTTGTATCTTTTGTTTTATATTGACTATCGAACGCTGTTGGTTTCTCCCTTTTTCCACTCATATTTTTATAATTCTTGGTTGCTTTCAGTCCATATCTGGTTTCGATGCTTTGCCTATACGACGCACTGCAAAACAAACAATGTCAATGTGTGATTGTTCATAAAGATCAAAGATAATACAGTCTAAGTGCTGCCTAATTCTAAAAAATTCCATACACACATCGTATCTGACAATTTTGTGAAAGGTTTGTCTTTCTCAATATTAGAGAGACTTTCCAATAATGTTGACAGAATCTTTTCTCTATCTCCTCCAACCACATTAGTCAGTGTATCGGCTGCTTTGGACAATTGCTTCTCTGCGATAAAAAAATTCCTAGTTTCATTACAAATTCGTCACGAGTAGCGATAACTGTTATTTTTATCGATTTCAAATTGAATCATGCCCTACCTATCTTTTTATTTCTGTCCCTTACATTCACCCTTATATCTGCAGTCTTAGAAGATGAAGTCTTAAAAAAATAACATATTCGGAATTAATGTATGCCTGTAGAAACTTTTCAATCGAAAGTAAGAAGATACTTACGCTCAGCAAATTATTTATCAATTCGCTGAACTTATCATCGGTGTTGTTTTGTGCGGTGCTACTACTGCTAGCAGGTTTCGTAGGTTCCTTCAGAATTTTGCGCTTGGAATCATTGTCAGAATCTGACCCAGATGAATCTGACGACGATGAATTAGAACTGAATCTGACTATGTTGACTGTCATGCTTAACCAATGACATGGCAATGCGATCTGAGTCCTGATGTTCCTACGAGTTAGTAATATTGTCCTTCATCGAATGCAATTATCAAGAGGTGAATTATTTAATTCACGAATTAATTAATTAGTGTAGTTTATTGGGAGGTTATCGGACATTATGAACACGTGAATTAATACTTACTTTGAAAAGAGACACTTAGGTAGCATTTCGCTAGTTTTATGTTATTCCTATCGCGTTTATTTTTATTACACTTGCTGAACTTACTATGTAAAACTTGATAAACACTAATTAATGCTCTATACACTGAGACCGAGTTGGGGGTGTTCGATTCCGATTCGATTCTTTGGAAAATTGAATCTTTTGGTTAAAAGATCGAAGGTTTGAATCGATTCTTTTGAGAAAAGGTCGATCTTTTGAATCGATTCTTTGGTATGCGATTTTTCTCAGAATTGATTGTTTGATGGGAGAATTGAAAATCGATTTTTTGCTCTCGGGGGAGTTAATTGTCGCAATGTGATGTTGCAAAGAAATTATTGAATAATTCGCATGATGAAGACGTGCTGGCAAGAGTTGGAAAGAATGAGGACTGGTTTATAAGAAATATTGAATTGTAATCTAGTATTTGTTTCATTCACTATGAAAGACACCAAACGGAATGGAAACGCAAAATTTTATTTTGTATAATCTATTTTTTTTTATATAGTTTATATTGTTCGAGGGTTTTTTCCTCTATTTTTCATAATACTTAATATATATAATATATAATTATAATAAAATTATTAAAAATAAGTTTAAATTCCTTTTATAAATATGATACAACCGGTTCGGAACAAAATTTGTTTTTCGTTCCAATAAAAACGAAATATTTTTCAGCTAGAACGATAATAACCGAAATAAAATTATTATCGAAGCTAAACCAAAAAGAAATACAAAAGACATTTGGTACCAGGTCCCTTTTCACATCACCTAATTAATTAAAATAGAATTTAATTTCAACAAAATTTACGAAAAATTAGCTCCTCCGACTACGGAGCCACAAACACAAACATAAGCGTCAAATTTACAACACCCCTCCTTTTCACGTCGGTAGTTAAAAAGAAATGTACAGTTCAAACAAAGATTTGGAATAATTTCCCAATACAGAATTAAACTATCTTCCTTTATAACGCACAACGTAGTTGATTTTTTATTTAAAAAATGCTTTATTGTACAGATCCGTAATGCTCGAAGCTAGTTTATTACATATACATAACAATGTAATATATCTCTGATTCGTTTCTTTACTTTGCCAGGCGAGATAATGTGATTAGAGGATTACGAAATCCTATGCCTGTTAATGGGATCCAATAACTTGAAACTGCAAATTCAAGATACAATTATAATTTATAAATTTACATTTACAAGGCGTACAGTTTAACTTTAATATTAAAATAAACTTACATAATAACGCTATTTCAGATTTCGACACGGGTCGCGACTGAGCCCATAGCCGCGCCCAATTCGTTTATCAGAACTTAGAAGTTAGACAAGTTCGAGTCTGAATCTAATCGAAACGCTCGTGGGGGGGAGGGGGGATTTATGCAGCATTGTACAGCGAACGAATTGATAAACCGACGAGAAATAAAAGCGCGATACTGATTGGCGAATCAAGTAACTGATAATAATACATAGACGCCGGCGGCGAACTTAAGTGAGGCATAATGCGTAATTACAAGGCGCGTTCTTTATCGCATCAGCTTGCGCGTAATTAATTAACAACTTACGCTTACATATGCAACGTGTTACTGCTAGTGGGGACAAATAAGTAAATTTAATGAAAGGTACAGCAATAAATTACGTAAGTGAATAAATATATATCAAAATATATGGTCAATATGAAACAGGTCCATTTATACTGCGATAAAAAGGATTTCCTTCGTTGGACACATATAACTTTGGCTCTCTTCGCATGCCAGGGTAATAAAAAATGTCAAATGTGTTTACGAGATATCAATCAAGACGAAGATAAATCGAGCATTATGTTGGTATCCTCTAACGCCGATAACGGTAATTCATTTTTTTCTTCTTCGATCTTGGCATCCGACATCTTTAGGAACTTAATCACCTTTTCAGTAGCGGCGATCCCGCAGCTACTTACTTCATTCTGAAATATATCGCTCGATTACTCAGGATCGGCTGGACAAGCTAGTAATTGTTTACGGGGAGGTTCCGGTCTAAATATAATTTTTGACGCCTCGACTCTAACGACGCCCCAGTGCCGTCTCCAATAATCAATTATAAAGCAAAAAATATATTTCTATAATTTAAGACATCCTTAATCCAATGCAAAAAATCCCATTAAATTATGTATAATAGTTTTCCTTTAATTAATTCCTAAAGATCACCCATTTTTATGTGCTCTAGACCGGAACAGCCCGTTAAGACTCGTCGAAAGAGAAAGGAATAATTAAGATTACTTACCGATGCCGTTAAATTCATGAAATTGAAAAACTTCTGAAGTACAGACACCATAGTAGTAAAATTGTTATCCGGAAGTCTACTGCGTACCAACGATTCGTAATCCTAAAGATGCATATCAATCATTTTAATACACCGTATTGCCGCTATCTTAGTATATCATGCATCAACAGATTACAGTTTATTACCTTATTATCCATTATTAAGTAACCAAGTAAAAGCACTACGTATGCCCCTATTAAAGTGTGTTCCATATGGCGCCCCGCCTTTTGCAATACTGAAAGAGAAAGATGTTTTATGATATACTCCAACAATCTAACTTCGTAACAATCCAAGCGAAGATGGTACATACATTTTGTAACAGTTTCCTCGATAAATTCTTCTTGAGACTTGGTCGTTGTGGAAACAGTCTCCGTTTGCTCGGAATCTTTTTTACCATCTAAAATGGCATCCGTTTTCTGCTCTTCGGCGCGAGCCAATTCTTCTTGTTTGTAAAAAAGGTCGATCAAAGATTCTACCCCACTTTCATCGGCTGTTTCATAAAAGAGAAGATTAAATCGTGCGATGATATTTAACGAATACTATTTAAAACGCGCGATCTATTTACCATCAAAAATATTTTCTGTTGATGGGGGAGCTTTAGATTCGATGAGAAGTTGTTTATTATCGTCACACTGCTCTACTAGGTTTATCAACAGAATCAAAGCTAGCATCATCATGTCGAAACGCTTTTCTTCGGGAAGTGACTCGGGGACACGCAACAGAAGATACAGACTGCAATCTAGAACACCTGGTTGCGATCCTACAGACTTGCTTCCGAAAGCTGAAACGATTTAAGCAATGCGTTTTAGACACTACGAAGAGCACACGTTTCCGTTAATATCTTACCGAAGATATAATTTAAAGCCTTACATTGCCTGTTGAATCGATGTGTAAGATTAATAAGAACTTTAATAATAGCAAACAGACACTCTCTGATAACAGCACCCGTGGAAGTTTTGTCGCTTGGGTCTATGGTTGGGTAAACAGGGATTTCTTGCCCGCAAAGATGATACAAATTTGCTAATGTGCTGACTAAAACTCCATTCTCGTACTTCAATAAGTATACTTGATTCTCTTCGTTCATGTGAGTAACCTGAAACAACGCGACGTTTTAATTACACATCTAAATAAAGGAACGTTTGTATCCGTAATTATACGTAAACATTTTCCGACTCACATTTTCTAATACACGTAGACATCTATCAACTTTACGTAATTTATCTAATAATGGATCTGACCAACCAGATCTCGTAATATCCTGAGCATTAATATGACGATGGCAATCTCTGATCGTTTTTACAATATGTTCTAGACCTCCTAATTCTCTAAGTTCTTCCTTAAACCATTCGCCAGCGCGTTTCGATGTGAGACTGAGAAGTGTCTCCATAGCAAGTTGACCAACCTAATCAAAAGCAAATTTGTTATTCGTTTTCCCAGCGTCTCGTTTCGTTACGATTCAATTACTCCGAACCAGATACTCACAGTTATATTATCAAGATTTAAATGTTTCGCGTGTCCTTGAGCTTGAATGTCAGCGCACAACTGACGCACCTTCTCCTTGTTCTTCAACAATTCTGCCCGACTAAGGCCACAATCGTCAAGTGCGTCTTTATGACTGGCATCGGATTCTAACAAACTTAACATTAACTCCAAGCAATCACGGTCCAAATCCATGGCTAAACGATCTTGACTTAACACGAACATTACCGTTGCCGTGCACAGAGCAAGGCTCTGAAAGAAAGAAAAGACAAGTCGTATTGGTAAAATTAATAAAGCCGGGAATTCAGCGGAAAGCGATGCTATGCCATGTTGAGTTTTAAAAAATTTTTATGGAACCGTTTCCACCAAAAGCTAAGTTAAAACATAGCATCGCATAACTTAGCTTCCCGGTGGATTCCCAGTTTAACATCTACGAACAGTTCCTTTCGCGAGAATAAAATTCTATACCTGGTCCTTGGTCGCGTCGTGCAGAGCTTTGAAGAACTTAGCAACGGTCCCGTGAGCACGCACGTGCATGCGAAATGCGGGCGCCATGCATTTGCTCGCTAACCGTATAGCGGAAAGGCAACGAGTAGCATTTGGATTGTTTTCCCTTAAAGTGTCTAATATATATTCAACATCATCATTAAACTCTTGAAACTCTCCGCTCTCCTGTATCTGATGAGCTTTCTTCACATTTTTCACTACAGTGTAGAACTGCAACATAAACGATCGTGAATTGATAAGAATACTTATCTACAGTCCCTACAATACTACAGGCCGTAAAAGTTCCTTCTTTAATATACATACGCCCTTAACTTTCTTGCCACAACGGACACTCGTTATAGCGTCGGACTCGTCCTCGAAGCCTGTATCAGCTTCGGGGTAAGTTACGATTCTCGTCAGCGGCGAAGTGTCGAATTCTTCTTCGTACGCGTCGGCTCCTGTGCCACTATGGGATCCCGACGCAGTGGTCGGTGTAATGTTTCCAGCGTTCGGAGCGTCCGTAGCGTTGGACTCCTTATCGCTGTCGCACCATTTATGTTTGTACAGCGCTCGCCTTTTATTTCCGTTTGTCGCGCCCGTCGAGCGACTCTTGAAAATACTGCCTTTTTTAGTAGCAGGCTTCTGAACAGTTGTAGACGGGGCATTTGATGGCTGCGATTCTGAGACTGTACTAGTTACATGTAACGCCGTATCGCTCTCTGTATTACCAGTTACACCTTCGCTGTCGTCGCTGCCAGAGAACCAATCCTGGTCGACTAAGGTTTTAGCTGTTGCAATGTCGTCGCTTACGCGAGCTGGTTGTTCTGCCTCTGCTTCGGGATCAGCTTCTGGCTCTTGGTCTTGCTCTGTTTCTGGCTCCGGTTCTGGTTCCGGCTCCGGCTCTGCCTCCGGGCTTGCCTCTGCCTCCGGCTCTGGCTCCGCTTCCGCTTCTACTTCTGGCTCAGGCTCGGGATCGGTTCCCAACCCCGGCTCCGGTTCAGCTTCCGGATCGGGCTCTGCAGTGGGTCTAGAGATTACCTCGTTCGTCGGGAGATCTATCGAACAGTGTTGAACTTCGTCCGGAACAGCCTCTGTATTCTCTCCGGCTTCCGAAGGATTTATTATCATTGGTCTCGCTTGCATCGGGTCAGAATCACTTGACAATATGTCGATCAGCTCTTGGGTGGTGGTTGGCAGTGGTTGGTCGCGCCCGATTAATGGCTCAATCGCCGGCTTGCAGGAGTACGTCGAACCACAGTCAGTCTTAACGATATCGTAGTGAGATATCAACGTGTTATTGGAATCGGTGACAGATTTTCTAAGAGT
This sequence comes from Andrena minutula, assembly GCA_929113495.1. Classification (NCBI taxonomy): domain Eukaryota; kingdom Metazoa; phylum Arthropoda; class Insecta; order Hymenoptera; family Andrenidae; genus Andrena; species Andrena minutula. The sequence goes on along the minus strand of OV815996.1, from coordinate 4,093,932 downwards.
TAGAGACAGGCCAGAACTATGCGAATTCGGGGTGACTGGTGCTGTGGACACAACGGACGATGTTAAGTCTAAATGCAGATTCTTTGCCCGACTGCGAGTAGTTCGTCGCATCTCCGAATTTTCTAGAGGTATCGACACGGTGGAGATCATAGGTTGATGAGAGCGGACAGCCTTCTGATCGGACTTCACCGCGTCCGTATTCAAATTCTTACGCTCGACGTCTACCTTCGTCGGGCTGTTAAGTGGCGTAGAAATTCTGTATGTCTCGGGCTCGGGCTCCGGGGTGTTCTGTACATTTCCACAGACCAACCTAGCTGTGCCTTTGCATATTCTCAGTACAATAGGCGGCTTCCCTTCCTCTCTACTAGGAGCATCGCTACTTGCAGCTTCCAAAGTCTCCGCTACTTTCTTAGCCGGGGCGCTGGACACTTTAGCTAGAGACTGTTTTGGTGCAGGCTGCGGGGGGGTTTTCTGAGCACGAGCTCTGCCGTAATGGGAATCAGGTACTTGTCTGTATATTGCCACGTCCTGGCGCGACTCCTCTACCGCCGGCGAAACGTTTCTACTTTTAAAAAATTTCTTAGGTTTAACGACTGGCGGCGCCACGTCCGGCTTATTGTCAGGATCGGTTTCGAACGAGAACGGATCTTTGCCAGAATTCACACGGGCATTCTGGTTTCCGTAGTCCAGCTTTATTCTCTTCGCCCCGAACGTGTTATGAATATCATCTTTCCTTCCTGCGAACAAAACTGTCTGTTATCCACTCGAATACACACGATGGAATTGTTTCATTTCAACATGAAAGCCAAGATAATCGAGCTGAGTTTATCTTTGTTATTGAATCGACCATTATATAAAGGAACTAAGAACAGTTCCTAAAAGAATAATACATCTAACGTGCATTTACATCCTGAAAAAAACTATCTTTCTAAGAGCAACGCATTTTGAATACGATACACAAAATAAAGCAAATATTATTGCAACGATTTCGCATAAATATCTTTGTCAGCGGAGACTGGAAACATAGGTGACAGTCGTTAATTACGAATACACACAGGCGCAGCAACATATATAAATTTCCATGGAGAAAAAAACGCGTACCATTGATATTTGTACTCCTGATAGACGTGAAGGACGTTATACCCCATTTTCCAACAGTGCCTGCCGATTTAGCGGCGGAGGGTCGATTGCTATTCTCTCTAAAGAGCTTATCGAACTGAATGCTCCCAGGCGTCACACTGTTCACCTTACGGCTGTAAGATTTCGTGTAACTGCGGGACGTCATGTTGTATTGGTCGGCGCTGAAAGGATGCTCCACATCTCAAAAGACACGGACCAGAATGTCCCTCTTCATTTTTTCAAGCTTGTCAGGTATATTACAGTGAATCGGCATCGGCTGTTCGCACGCATGCAGCGGAGTCTCTCAAAGGGGACGGGAGCCCTCGGCGCGTGTAAACGCTATCTTCGATGATAATTGTAAGCCCGTTAGAAGAAATCAAGAGGCATTATCTTCGGAACATATGAAAGAAACAAACGCCATGTTTCATTTGCTATTTACCCCGATGCACGAATTTACGAAACTGTAACTCCTCCAAGTTCAATTCATGTTCGGAAGCATTGCCCTTATATCCATTATCTTCCAGCCTGTATCTTCGCACTTGGCTTTCGAGTAATATGGATTTCTTTTCTACGTCCGCATGAGTTCAACTAGAAATATTAGTCATAACATGATCTTGAGCCATCTGTCGATGTTTTTCGTTTCAAGATTTAGATACATACCATACACAAAAAAAAAACGAGTAATACAATACACAAGATTGTAATACTTGTCGGCCTACCCAGTAGGTAGAGCCAAAGAGTTAAGCTTTCTATCTTTCGATCTACCTTACCGGCAGGGACTCGGCCAATCAAAATCTGTTTTACGGAAGAAATGAGCTGCGTCTCCTTTATTTACATTTCTCATTTGCAAATATTCCCCTTTTCTAAAGACACTTGACTATTTATAACCGGTATGCATTCGCAGTCTTTTCTATTTTATTCTGTATTAGTATTCGAAGGTGTTTTAAACTGCGATTCAAAGTTTTACTTTCTAAAAGAGATGTACCTAGGGCGCCCAAATCGCCCGTGATTTTCTTTAAGCTAGGTTTTCCCGTACGCGACTGGACGCATCGCAACGAATTTCAAAGTCGATTTTCTCGAAAATGAAGCGCGATATCAAAAAATTTTATTCCTTTTCCTCGACTTATTTACTTCTTATAAATCAAAAAGAAAGAGTGACTTTTCTTCATATCGCGCTTAATTTTCGAGAAAATCGACTTTGAAATTCTCGACTTCGCATTCAGTCGCGTACAGGAAAACCTACCCTAATAAAAATCACGGACGATTTAGCCATAAGTGGAATTCGCCCTTTATACTATTTTTGAAAATGCGATGTTTGGTGGCAAGATAAAAGTTCTTTAATTTCATAAATTTATCCCATTTGTTGCTAAAATTTCTGTAGGGATATTTTCATAGGGTGAAGGAAGCCCCGCTACTGATTTGCAAATACGCTAACCAATAGAAATCTCGTCAGTATGCATATACATAAACTGCATGGCGGCGACTACCTGTCAAACAAGATTGATACTGTCAAATTTGCTACGTCCACACAAACTTCGTAATGTTGATCACTTCGAAAATAGCATATAATTCTGCACTGAATTGTGCTCCATTAAGAAACACCATATAAAATGAAACAGTTTCTATGCTAACGAAGGTTACACGGATATATGTACATGAGGATTTTACTTTCTCTTTGCTAGTTCTCTATTACAGGGCGTCAAAGTCTAGTAATCTATGAATTTAGGCGTATTTAACAGAGTTAATCTTAAGGTACGTTGTCTCCGTTACAATTTTATATTACGTTTCCCATAATTATATAATATTACTAAATAATGTTTATACCCGATCCACCTACACGCAGGATTCCCAAGGAGGAATGTATTCCGAATGGGCTTCGTTAAGTGTCTTAGTTCAACAAGGCTCGGAAGAGAGCCAGAGCGTGCTAGAAAAATTTTCTCCCATCGCGGGGAAAGAAGTCGCTCTGTCCGTTGTACGTCAGCTCGCTACGAATCTCGGTATCACGCAAGCGGCGGAGGCTAGTCTGTTATGCACGGACAAAGAAGTGCAATGGTGTATGGAAGTTATATGCTTCGGATTGTCCTTACCCTTGGCCGAACATGACACCGTCCGAGACTGCGTTAACGTCTACTGCGAGTGGCTGTCCGCATTGTATTCAACGCCAAAGATTTGCGTGCCCAGACCGATCGTTGACGATCCTAATTTTTACGCCAGGAGGATAATAAGTCATTTTCATAATCTGTTTGTTCCACGAAAAGGAGAAGGTAAAATATGTTTTAATATGTCCTTCTTTTGTCCTACTTCTGTGTCTAAGAGATGATTTGTCGTGATAACTATAAGAGCCAGTAGGGAGAATGATAATTTTTGTAATAATTATATTAGAAATTAATGATTTAACGACTTACAAGTATTTTCTCTTTCATAGTCTGGCCATTTTTGTATCAGGATTTAGGTAATTTGCAATTGAAAGACTACATTTCTCTGTATGAATGATTTCTATTTCAGTGGTACGGTGGAAATAAATGATGACTATAAAATGTTGAATATTGTTTGTAGGGACGGATACGATTAATCGACAAGCGGTTTTGTGTCATAGAGTACTTAGGACATTGCAACAAATTGCCAGGGGGCCGGCGACTTTAGAAAGGGAAACATGGGAGAGTTTGTTGTTATTTCTTATTGGAATTAATGATGCACTTTTAGCACCGCCAGCGACGAGGGAAGATGCTGGGGAACAGTTGTGCGAAAGAGTTCTGGGTGTATTGTTGGAGGTATTATATTTATAGGAAAGTATATTGTGTATTATTAGACAGAGAACTTATTTAGAATATATCTAGGTGTGGCTAGTGGCGTGCGAGCGAAACTTCCCTTCTCCGCCGTTGTGGCGGACTTTACGGGAGTCTTGCCTTCGATGGAGGCACAGATTGGCGTTGGTGGAGCAATGGAATCGCGTCTGCCTTGCCCTCACGGCGAGGCTTTTGCAAATTATGTATGGCCCGATGTTTCCGGAATTAAAAATAAGTGAGCTCTGTTCGATATTTGCTCGCATTGCTGTCCGTGATAACAACTTCTAACACCGGCGAACATTTTACAGGCGAGGAAGATTCTCAGCTTGTACCACCTACAATGTCAGACGAAGCAGTGGCGCAAGCTTGGTACAGACTTTTACGAACTATTGGCGATCCAGTCGATTTATGCAGGCCCGCTGTTGTGTCGCAAACGCAAGCATTTCTGCAATACGCCATAGCTAGTACAAATGTTATAGATCCGTGCCAACATCCATGTTTGCAAAGTTTACCGCAAATATTTCTAAAGGCCATAAAAGGTATAGCTGGTCAAGTCGATGCTTTCCTTGGTAAGTCGGCATTTGAATCGCAGACGATTTTATTACACAGATGTATGATAGATAAGATGTTCTTTCGGGGTGTGCACATACAATTATTTCATGCAAACTACACTCCGCGTCAAAGTTAAAGGAAGACTATAATTTCCTGAACATGTTGGTCATTTTTAAATGGCTATATCTTTGCGAAAAATGGTCGAAAAAAATATTTAAAAAACGCATTTTAACGCTTGAAGTTTTTAGTTTTTGAATCAAGGACTCAATTTTCTTTTCCCATTCCTTATGATACTGTTTTATCAGGATGAAGCGCGGGAAATGAAGTTTCAGAAATTTTTGCCTACTTTGAATGTATGTAGGGGCGAAAAGAATTTTTTTCCAGCGAATCCAACAAATAGATCTTATAGAGTAAACATTTCTCTTTAATTTTGTTTTTTTGGTTTTGTTGTATGATTTTTATTGACTGAGTTATTGGCGATCAAAGAAAAAAAGGTACTTTTCGCTTTGAACACCTATAACTTGCGAACTCATGATTGTGAAAAAATTTTCCTGATTGTTTTGGAAAGCTAAGGAAGTTTTCTTTTAGAACCTTTAGTTGCCAATTTAATAAGATTTTTTTTAATCGTATTAAATCCATTTTAAAATGATCCAAAAAATGGTATATTTACCATTTCTTAGAAAAATTCCTTTAATTTTGACTCGGAGTGTATAAGTTATATGGTACTTCTACAGAAAGCGAAGATACCCTTTTCGCACACTTTCCGTACTTTTCAAAGTAGCACATACACACACCAACGCATTCCAGCTTGCTTTCTGGGTGATGGTTGCACGCAGTCACAAATTTTTCAGGAGTTTCACAGGCATGCTGCTGGGAAGAGTGTTGCGTATCCACTGTCGCGTCCGGATCCGCTAGCCTTGGAAGCGGGGGTGTAGGGTGGGACAAAGCAAGTGGCAAGGATTCGACACAACCTTCTCCTACGCCACCAACGCAGCGCAGACTTGCCAAAAGTTTCAGTGTAACTCCTTCTGCAGTGACAAAGGGTATTTCAGCACTTCCCTTCTGGTGTCTCGTTATATTCCCTAAATTGTATATATTCTTCGCAGATACTTTTTAAGACTTCTCAGCTCTCTTACCCTAAAGAAGTATTCTATTTTAACACCACCCTGTTAAGAAGCTATTTTAAATTAAACCTTACATTTTACGATCTCTACCACAGGAATTCCGAAAGCATCCTTAATCGGTTTAACAACGAGCCGCGTCTCAAGCACACCACCTATGTTGATATCTAATTCAGGACCTTCATCCGCCTCGAGCACAACATGTAAGACACTTTTAAAAAGCTTATGTTTCACAAAATAACTCGCTTAATGCATCGCGAAATCCTTATGTTTGCAGCTATGACGTCCTTAATGCAAGACATCAGGCCACCTTTAGCTCCCGGGCGTCCAAAGTGCAACAGTATATTGCACCTCTTTGGAGAATGGCTATTTGAAGCTGCATTTATCGGCACTGATGGATGGTCGCAGAATTTACCGCGTAGGTGTTCTACCCAGCATCGAGTATCACCGATTAAAAGCAATAATCATTAATCTCATTCTCAAACAGAACCGTCAGGCGCGACGAAACGTCCATCTTCTGTTCTCGTCGAGGGTCCTAGTTCATTGCAAGAGACTGTTAACGACGTTCCACCAACTCTCTGCATAGATCGCTACGAGTCTGGAAGAGCAGAAGCTTTGGGCGCACTCTGTAGAATATTCTGCGCTAAGAAAACTGGCGAGGAAATTCTGCCTGTCTATTTAGCCAGGTTTTACCAAGCGATGAATCATGGTCTCAAAGTTGACGAAGTAATAATTTATTTACTGAAACCTTGCGAGAATACTATAAGAATCTCTCTAATACATTTTTTTAATTTCACTTACAGTCTAGAGAATGCGGCGAAACGTTAGCGAGTATTCTTTTGAACTCGGCAGACTTATTCCGTTTAGACTTAAACGGCGTTCAAGTATTAGTGCCTGCATTGATATCGGCCCTAGAAACAGTACTTCCGGAGAAAGATTTGAAACTTAAATCCAACATAGTGTCGAAACCAGACTTACGAAGAGCCTCGATACATTTGTTAATATCAATGCTGGCGTTGCCACTTCACTTCCAGGTAACTAGCGCATATTTATTTATATATTCCACCGACTAATATCATTATTGTTTCACAGAATCTCACTATTAAGGAACTCCCAACAATTTCAAGTCCAATGCTCGCGGAGAAGGGCCACGTAACATTCGCGCAACTAAAATCTAGACTTATGAATTTGCTTATAAACGCGCTGCAAGTCGAAACAGATCCTCAAAACACTCACATGCTATTGGGTAAGTCGGAAGTTAATCGCAACGAAACTCTTCTAATTCGCTGTTACTTTTTAGGAGCGCTTTTATTGAGTGTACAAGACTCTGCGGCGGCAGAGGAAGTCGAGCAAGTCACGCAACCCGACACCGTGGTCCACGATTCCACTGCCAATTTATTGTCATCAGGTTTGTCATCCTCTGTAATCGAATTGACATTAGCTTCTCGCATATATAAATATCGAATGCGCTGTTTTAAATCCTCTGGAATTAATTGCCGTTTGTATTTAAATTTGAGAAGTAATTTGTAAGCGGCGTCGTTCCGATAATGGTAGCCGGGGTTGAGATGCTCCGTTATTCGGAACAGCGGCTCGTTAACATTTACCAGTTGCTTGTACATTGAAACTTTAGTAATTCGGCATAATTATTATGACGTAAGGTCGTAACGCTTAACATCACTTCTTTTTATTGTATTCGCTTTCTGCGTGCTTCTGTGAGACGTCATCCGTTTTTATTATTATGAGTTGTGTTTTGTTGTGCATTCGCGCCATTGTACCGTCTCATCATCGCTTGATAGTCACCAGCGATTCAGCCAGTCAAATAAGTATATCCAGTGATCAGCGATCGCTCGGCGAAGCCTCTGATATTGCGACTCTTCAGGAGGAGTATATTGCATTCGGTAAATACAAGTATTTTCTACAATTAGCCCCGCCATTAATTACCGTGCACACCACACGAAAATATTCGTGGACAAAACATCATCCTACTTATCTCATTGCCGTATTTCTGTTATACGTTAAAGCTTCTTTTGGACAACATTTGTACACAGGCTTGCGTTTTGAAAGAAACATGTACCACACACTGTGCCACAAGAATTAATAATTAATCGCGTGTGGAGTTAACGATTGAAAATACGGGGGTGGTGTTGCAGATTCGGCTCACGCTCTTTTCGTGCGAGCGACGTACTTAGTCTGCCACAGACTGATATCATCGTGGAAGACGGATTTAAATATTTCCCTGGCGGCTCTTGAAATACTATCGGGATTAGCAAGGACACGCATTCGGGAAACAGGTAAATTGCCATGCTTGCGAGGTTTTAGTTTACGAAAGATATCGATTCATAAAGTTTTTAATATTCTATATGCAGCGAGGAAGCTTACAGGTTCAACTTCTATTCCGTTCTGTAAACTACAATGCGAAGTTGAACTGTGTCACAAGAATTTGTATAATTTACAGATGCTTTGGAATGTAAACGCGCGGTGAAATGGCTTTGCGATTACATCGCGTATCAGTGCTGGCGCCCGCCACCGGCTCATTCGAAGGACCTTCATTCATCGATCGTCGCTGCTTTTAGTTGCCTAACGACTTGGTTGACTGCTCATCCACAGCTGCTGCAAGTTAGTATTCACACTTTATTGGCGCGACTGTATATATTCTTCGCGACAAGTTTCTATCTAGCTGTTTCTTCAGGACAAGGACTGTTTGACGACGGTTTTGGAAGTAGTCGAGCTCGGCGTATCAGGAACCAAGAGTGTAGGGAAACCAGGCGAGCCTATCAAAATGAAAGATGAGAAAGAACTGAAGCCAGCTTCTATGCGCGTTAGAGACGCTGCCGATGCACTTTTAACGGTCATCCTAGAACAAGTAGATAGAGAATCTATTATAATTTCACAGGCTTTGATTATATCAATGTTTTGAATAAACTTCTCCGCCAGGTCGGTTACTTCCCGAGTGCGTGCGGAGCGCAGTCGTTATCATCTTTGCTGGACGAGGTGTCTCTTCTCCGGCACTGCAACAGTTGGACGGGTGGTCGCGTGCCTCGTCAAGCAGCGGTTGAAAGATTCCGGTACTTCGTCGCCGAAAACGCTACCATGTTAGCTTTACTGGAGGAACCTCTTGGAAACGATCAAGATCCGCAGCCCACCGTCACCGTATTAATACGCGGGCCGTTCGGCAGGCACGCGTGGACGATGCAGCTTCGGCATTTACCAAGGCACAGATCCAGCATAAGAAGTGTAAATACAAATCCGGGTCGGCCGTTGCCATTAGCGGAAGCTGCGCCGCGAACGGATTATAAACCTAAATTCTTTCCTGATAACGTAGACAGGATTCCTCATTGTAAAGTGTACGTAAAGATATCTTTGCGTATACTTCCAAGTAATTAAGAGTTCATTAAGCCAGCCGAATTCTCTTTACAGAGACGAATCTATACCGAGTCTCGACGCGGTGATGAACGACAGCGACGTAGTAAGAAGCGAGCATCAGATTCTATCGCAGCTACTCGAACGTCAGACGAACATCGAATCGAAGTACTGCGACGGGAGCGATAAAGTCTCGGAGGAGAAGACAGAGGAATGCGTGCCCCCTCAGATCTGCCACGAGTTCCAAACAGCGCGTCTATTTCTAAGCCACTTCGGGTTCCTCAACATGGAACCTAAAGAGAACGACGAGTCCAGGAACAGTAGCCTCACCGCTTTAGACCCAATCATTCCAGGTTTCTGTTTAGATCTAGAAACCTTAGATAACATCAGCCCGAGGACCTGCGACACTGTATATATTTTTTACGTGAAAGCTGGTCAGAAAACTCCCGCGGAAGTGTTGTCCAACGTGGTAAGAGTCCCATCACTTCGGAATGCTTTTGGCCTGGCGTATTTCTGTTCGCATTGAAAGAGACATATTTCGTAGTTACACGAAGCGAATGTATCGTCAAATTTTTTGGAGTTTCTAAATTCTCTTGGATGGCCGGTTTCTGTGTCGACGCACGCAGGTTGGACTGGGCATGTCTCTACCTCGTGGAGAGTCACGCCGCATTTGAACGTGCCGCAGCCGGCACACAGCGATCACGGCGGGGCTCTGTACAACGGCGATACTCACGTGCTTTATTGGGCAGACGTTAGCTCAGAAATCGCTTTCGTTGTGCCGACACAATCGAGCAATATGGTGAACTCGGACTCGTTGGAGGAAACGAGCTATTCCAGCGACATCAGTGCTAATCAAGGTACTGCGCGCGAGAAAGGATAAATAAAGATATACGAAAGAACACGGAGGCTTATAACGTTTATAATAATTTGTAGTTTGGTTCGAGAGAAGCATCAGCGAAAGCACTACCTCTCGGAATTACGGAGCAGGTCAGAATATAATACAGAACCCGCGGGCGATGTCTCTGGACTTAGAAAAGCAACCACCGAGTTTAACAGGATCTAGTCCCTCCAGCTCCTCCAGCGCAGACCCGGTCAAGCCGAGGAGAACGACCAAACAAGCTTTGCCTGTTCAAACCGACATCAAAATCATGGTCGTTTGGCTAGAGAGTTTAGAAGATTATACTCAGTTTCCAATTGGTAGTTTTAATTCTAATAAATATCTCTCTTCTTCCTCGAGCAACGAGATTTCACGATCTGTATTCTGAGCGCAGGTGATCTTCTTCCCTCCACGTACACTGGACTCGAACACTCCAGAGTGATACAACCGTCAGACGTACAAGTGATTTTTCTTCAAGCCCTCGGCAATGGATTGATGAGAGTTAGATTGCAAGGTCCAGTTTCCAGAATCAATTTAGCCACTCCGTTAATTGACGGCATGGTTGTATCCAGAAGAGTGTTGGGAACGCTTGTTAGGCAAACGGCGTTAAACATGGGGCGCAGGAAAAGGCTCGACAACGATAGGTACGTGGGATTAAAATTGTTATACATTCTGATAACACTAATGCTTGTAATGCTTCCGATATGTTACAGCTATCACCCGCCGCACGTGCGCAGGCGTTTAAAGATCCAAGAAATGGTACAAAAGTATAGGAAAAATTTAACTGACCCGGAATTACTAACACTTCTATTTAGTAACACGCAGACTTATCAAGTTTAACAGTATCGTTGTAAATTAAATAAAAATTAACGCCAATATGTTCTGATGAATCTCTCTGGGTAGAAAATATTTATCATCGCAGTATTACATTCTATAATCCTAAGTTTTGTACTTGAAGAACATAAGTTTGACGACATTTAATATATATAATATTGTAAAGAAAAGTCGAGAGCATTACATCTTTCGTGTAATAAAACAATGTAACGAACAGTGGGGAATTCTGACGAAGGTAATTAACAGCTTTCAAAGGATTATTATACGTTATTTATTATACATAATAATAATATAGTTTGCTGCAATACATATCACATTTTATTACGTATTGTTAAATAAAGTAATTCGAGAGAAAAGATTTCTACTGTATTTACAAGTTCGATTCGATAATTTTAGGTGACCGACGTAATAACAGTTGCGTTCTTAATTCATCGCAGGCTGATCACGGCAGCGGCCGCGTTTGTGTTAGTAAGTGCGCGCAAGAAAATGGCTGTATGAAGAAGAATGGGCAGATGTGATACAGTGTCATTACGTCCTTACATCACACTTCTCTTTCCCCTTCTTTTTATCTCCTATTGATATATTTACATAACCATTTCCTTTGGCTACTAAAATAGGGGTCAATTTGATTTACAGCGGGATTCTTCGCGATACAAGGTCTTGTCGCGCAATCGAACGATAAATCTTTCTTTCTTTTTTCATGCTTCTAAGATAGATTGCAAGCAAACAATAATTGATCGGCTCGCGATCCGCAGCAGGTAAGCAACTTTTTGCAAATGATTAATTTACCATTTCTACGACGGATTATAAAATAATACATGTGCGCGTAATTTCACTTCTCAGTTTTCAAAGAAAATCCCAGTAGATCGCCTTTTTTATATTAAAACAAATTCTTTGCTTCCATTGCACAGCTTTATGAAACTGCGAGTTCGTTACGAAACCGCCCCCCTCTCAATACAAAGTTACACGCATTGTGAAACCGCTTTTCTATTTGAACAATATCGATAAATTGAACTTCAAGCTACAAGAGATAAAGACTTAATTTAATTTTCGCGAGCTGCAATTTATGCTTGTAATTATATTTAATCGCAGGATCGAAGTGCTGGGGCAGATAATTATGGTAAAAATGTAGTATTCCTAGTAAACGCGAGGGTTTCATAATATTAATTTGTATTATAATGTATGGTTGTTTACGCGACGTTAAAATTTCGCCGCGTCATGCTGCATGTTATCTGATTATAGTACTATGACAGAATTCGCTGAAACGCGCCACAGTGTCGACAGTTGTGTAGCATGTTTCCTCATGTCCCGAGTAAAAAGAAAATCAAGGTTGCCGGCAAAACCAAATGCCGTTAATACAGCCTCAGATAATTATTATTTATTACACTGCGGAAATTGCTGCTATTTCAGATTTAGAATCATCGCAAGAATTTCGTATTCTAAAAAGAAATTTATTAGACACTTCACTGTAGTACAACAGTGTGTGTGCTCATTTCCTATTTTCTAGAAGCCTGAGAAGAAAGTGAAGCATGGTTTATGAAACATCGAAGCGTCCATCCGGCACGCCGAATGTAACGCCTCGAGTCATGCAATAAAATTAAAACAATATATCCTATGCATACATTCAAACTCAATCTACTTATTTTCGTTGCACTTTGGAGATAAGTCGTGCTTAAGGTGTCAGACCGATTAACGAATCGCGATAAAATATCGCTAACTCGTGACATGTACGAGTAATCGGACAACCACTGGTACTTTCCTATCGTTGCAACGATCTATAAGCAACTCGGTAGGCGTATGTTTTTACACAGCGTAAAAGTATATTTATACAATATAAAAATGACATCATTATATAAATACACACGCTGCTCCATTGATAACGATCTTCTTCGAGCGGGTATCGGTCCAGTACCGTCTCAGTTATTTCCTCGGCTATTTCGCCATATAAGGGTCGCTCGTCCTTAATTTGAAAATCGGCACCTCTCGAAAGATAATCTGATATTTTCAGTTTACCCACACAGGCGCGAGGCGATCGTGACGCAATACATCTTGATTAGGCGAATAAACGAAGAATAGCTATAATGTGAATCGGACTCCGTTCGGGCACAGTTTGCGTTTGCTCGAGAAAGCGAACGGTCGGCCGTTACCATCAGGTCTTGGGCATACGCCAGTGTATGCCAATCCATCGTGTAATTGTGCGTTTCGACGAAGTGTCTTGTGGCCAGATAGAACCCGCCGATTCAAGCCGAGGCTGCTTACCGTTAAACGCTCCTCTCGCCACTTCGCCGACATTCAGAGACGTCCAGTGCGAACGGATAAGCTGAGTGCAATTCAAAATTCAATCGAATAGAGAAAACCAATGAGCGAGTAAATGTATCGTAATGGAGAATCGAACTATGGATCAATTTTGCGGCTCCACGTTCTGGGTAAGGATATACTTGCTCTACTTTTTAATTACCCTCGATCTCCGATGCTGTTTTCTTTTCTCTGGTTTCAAATTAACAGACTTCTCGATCGATTTACAGACAGTAGTGTTCAATTGTTAAGTCTCCAAGACGATACAATTAAATGGAACACTTTCTATTATTAATATTTCTACCAACGTCTTTGTTATTTATTCTAGGATAATGATTTAGTCTGGAACTCGGAGGACCCAGATATCCCGGAATGCTTTCAGAAAACGATACTGGTGTGGGTGCCGTGCGCGTTCCTCTGGGTATTCTCAGAGATAGAGGTTTATTATCTGTTGAACAGTAAGAAGAGGAACGTTCCGTACACGTGGTTGAATATTTCTAAACAAGTACTTATAGGGGCATTGATTTTACTTAGTATCGTCGATATAGGCAAGGCTATACATAGAAGTACTTACGACAATGTTTATAACGTTGATTATTACACACCGGTCGTGAAAATTATTACTTTCGTAAGTATCTGAGATTCCTTCGAAGGATTATGGAAAAATAGATCTATGATGCTAATGCGATTTTTGTCGTTGCCGCAGGTCCTCGCCTCTGTTTTAGTAACGTATAACAAAAAGCGTGGAATGTGTGCCTCCGGGCTGTTATTTCTGTTCTGGTTCCTTCTCGTGATATGTGGAGTTGTTCAGTACAGAAGTTTATTAAGGCTGTACATTAACGAGGTGTGTGGTATTATTCTGCTGTTTAAATATTCATGGAGAATTAACTTTTTTGCGAATTTTATTTTAAATACAATGCTCTTTTTTAGGGGGAGAATGGTTACTCATTTGTATCGTACATGATATATTATCCAATAGTGGTGCTTTCGTGGTTGCTGAACTTCCTGGCGGACGCAGAGCCTACGTACTCTGAGTATCCAAAGGTAACGCGAATTTTATTTGCGTTGGTATGGTATATATTAATCGACGTAGCACAGTTTAATTTTGTTAAAATTGATAGGTCGATAGACCATGTCCGGAGTCGGGGTGTTCCTTCCCCGCGAAAATCTTCTTCACGTGGTTCGATCCGATGGCGTGGAAAGGCTTCAAAAAGCCACTGGAGACCACGGATTTGTGGTCTATGAATCCGGAGGATACGGCCACGGAAATTGTGCCAAAGTTCGATAAATATTGGAACAAGAGTTTGCAGAAAACTAACAAGTGAGTGTGACTTTTATGAATACTTGATATTAGGTAGAAGAGATTACTAGCTTAAGTTATTCGAAGTTGTGTATAAATTTACATTAGTAATAATATGTCGATCTACTTTTGCTAACAAGAGTATTTTGGACTTACTTTAGGTGAGTTTGATTCGTACTGAGTAAAGATATTTATAGTTTGTAAGTAAATTTGTTTAGTAAATTGTGTAGATATGTATGCATATATATGAGAGTGTATATATTTTCAGTGTACAAGGTACTAAGGCGTCGTTTAGAAAAGCATCGGGTCATGTAGATTTCAACAGCGGACGAAAGAAGAAGATATCGTCAATTTTACCACCACTTTGCAAGGCTTTTGGTACCACCTTTTTATTCGGATCAGTACTTAAGTTCGTGCAAGATATCATGACTTTTGTTAGCCCGCAAATATTGAAGTAAGTAAATTGTCGATGTGGTATTTCTGAGAATGGGAAGCAAACAGAATTGTAATAGTATTGTTTTCCATTTAGACTGCTCATTCGTTTCACCGATGGACATGAATCAATGTGGAAAGGCTACTTGTACGCGGTTTTACTTCTAGTCACAGCCATATTTCAAACGTTAATTTTATCCCAGTACTTCCACCGCATGTTCATAGTTGGATTACGCGTGCGTACAGCCCTGATAGCTGCAATCTATCGAAAGGCATTGAGAATGTCGAATTCCGCCCGAAAAGAGACGACCCTCGGCGAGATAGTAAACTTAATGTCCGTAGACGCGCAGAGATTCATGGATTTAACAGCGTACATAAACATGATCTGGTCCGCACCCCTGCAAATAGTTATAGCCTTGTACTTTCTGTGGGAGACTCTCGGGCTAGCAGCGTTCGCTGGCCTGGCTGTTCTTCTTATTCTCATTCCCGTAAATGTATTGATCACGAATAGAGTGAAAACACTACAAATCAGACAAATGAAAAACAAAGACGGAAGAGTGAAATTAATGAATGAAGTACTTAACGGTATAAAAGTGTTGAAGTTGTACGCATGGGAGCCTTCGTTCGAAGAGCAAATATTGAAAATACGTATGAAAGAGATCAAAGTGTTAAAGGAAGCTGCGTATCTCAACGCTGGGATAAGTTTCATCTGGTCTTTCGCTCCATTTTTAGTAAGTTACTCTTAGATTAAATCAATTCTCTAAACATAAGAATCATTCGTTTAATATTCTGCCTTGAATTTTACAGGTGTCTCTGGTGTCCTTCGCAACTTACGTACTTATAGATGAAAACAATCGATTAGACAGCACAACTGCTTTCGTTTCGCTCAGTCTTTTCAATATACTAAGGTTCCCCCTTTCTGTGTTACCCATGATGATCGGTAACATCGTTCAGGTAATGAAACATCGGCATCTCTTAACATTCAATCCAAACGCACAGAGTTCTCTATTTAGTAATGAAACGTGTAATATCTAGGCTTATGTTTCTGTAAAACGTATTAACAAATTCATGAATGCAGAGGAACTGGATCCCAACAATGTTCAACACGACTCGTCCGAGCGTAAGCCCATTGCTTCTTTTTTATCATTATCAGGATTTACGCGATAAATATATTGTATTTACCGATATGATGTAGCGCACATGTTGTTAATTGAGAACGGCACCTTTGCGTGGGATTTGGAAAACATTGATAAGCCGACATTAAGGAACATCAATATGCAAGTGGATCAAGGCCAGTTGGTGGCGGTTGTTGGTACAGTGGGATCTGGTAAAAGCTCCCTGATATCGGCGCTCCTCGGAGAGATGGAGAAAGTTAGCGGCAGAGTTAACACAAAGGTGAACATTTATTCTCTGTAATTCCTGCGGCGCGATGCTGCTTAGAGATACATAGAGAGTATATATTTACTGCATGTATGTAATCATGTGTTTATTTTTATACGTAATAGGGCTCTATTGCATATGTGTCTCAACAAGCATGGATACAAAACGCGTCGTTGCAAGATAATGTTCTGTTCGGAAAAAAGTTGCATAAAGCCTCGTATAATCGTATAATCGAAGCATGCGCGTTGAGTCCAGATTTAAAAGTACTGCCCGCAGGTGATCAAACTGAAATCGGAGAGAAGGGTATTAATTTGTCCGGCGGGCAGAAGCAGAGGGTAGCTTTAGCGAGAGCGGTGTACAATGACTCCGACGTGTACTTCATGGACGATCCGCTGAGCGCGGTGGACTCGCACGTCGGCAAGCACATATTCGAGAACGTAATCGGCTCGAACGGTCTGCTCAAGAAGAAAACGAGGATACTCGTCACCCACGGCATCACGTATCTGCCGGAGGTCGATAATATCATTGTGGTGAAAGACGGCGAGATAACAGAAAGTGGCACTTACAAACAGCTTTTAGAGAAAAGGGGGGCCTTCTCTGAGTTCTTAGTGCAACATCTCCAGGAAGGTACATATCAATTCCTCTGGCTCGTCTTCACTTTCTACAATATATGCTCTTTATTAACCGTTTAAATATATTTTTCATGGATCTAAGTTGGAAATCGTAAGTCAGTGAAAAAAGTAATTACGATTCCTTTTCATACTTCGATTTGTGTGATTGTCCGGAAAATGGTTTATATTGCATTTGGCTTGTGATATTAGAGTATCAAGGATGTTAGTATTTTTTGCAATTCGCCACTACAAAAACTTATCGATCGGCTTATAGTACGAAGCTATTTTAATACAGTTTTTTATTGTCTCCTTAGTAGAGTATGATGTTAACGTAGGACTTCGTTCTTTTTTTTTTTAATAGTGCATGTCGAACCTCAGCCAGAACGTGATTAAAATATTTATTACGATTAATTGCCTTTACGAGTTGTGTTTAAAGTATTGAAAATAACTGCTATGATTTGCTGGATGTACTTGAAATTTTCTTTATTTAACATAAAAGGTGTATAGTTCAATGGAGTAGAGCAAACAGCTGAAAGTGGAAAGATCGGAGTCGAACTCCCCTTTTATTCATAATTTCTGTCTCCGCTCCGTTGAACTATAATTTTGTCATTATTCCTTGATGTTTTAACAATCCATATTTCTTTAAAACGTATCGTATTACTGTAAATCTATTCTGATAAATTTGAAACAGTGCATGCCGATGATGACTCTGAAGCAGATTTGCAAGAGATTAAACAACAACTGGAAACAACGATAGGATCGAGCGAGCTGCAGCAGAAATTAACCAGAGCCAGATCCAGGGAAAGCCAAAGTGAATCTGGTTCTGTAGTCGATAGGAAATCCTTGAACGGGTCGTTGAGAAGGTAAAATTCTTAGGGTATTATTATTTCGCGTAGCTTTCATCTCGAAGTCATATCTCTTGGGAAATTTTCAGACAGTATTCCACGGATAGCCAACAATCCGGGAGTCATTTGCAAAGTAATAGCGTGACGGAGAAACGAATGTCGCAGCAAAAGTTGGCGGAGAAATTAATAGAGGTGGAGAAAACTGAAACTGGAAGTGTAAGTTGCTCTTTTTAACACAGCTAAGCTTTCAAGCCTGTGAGTTTATATATTGTTTCTGTCCCGTAAGGTCAAGTGGCGAGTGTACTCCCATTACTTCAAATCTATTGGATGGTTTTTGTCAATAACCACTATCATAATGAACGCTGTATTCCAAGGATTCAGCATAGGATCAAATTCTTGGCTGAGCTTGTGGTCGAACGATAATTTCACAGGCTATAATTCTTCGTACAGTAAATCTCAGCAAGATATGTATCTTGGAGTGTATGGTGGACTTGGCCTTGGACAGGGTATGTTTCTAAAAGTATATACAAACATCTGACAATATTCAATATCCCTCTTTATTGAAATAGAGTGTACTAGCCTTTTTTAGAATTAAATTCTTATAAAGAACGATTGTATAAGGTAAGCTTACTCTCGCGAAGTACGCTGTTACTATACATAAACTGAAGCGACTGTTTCACTTGTGATAATATAAAAGTTGTGTAAAAAGCATGTTCCTTCACAGATTACACAGTTTTGGGGCAATCGAATATTTTTTCCCGTCAATTTTGAACAATGAGTAACATACAATTGTATAAGTCCGTGCATTGAAAATGCACAACATAATTCTTTTCTTATTTCTAAAATTCTGCGTTGCATAATATCTAATGCTGAGAAATATTAACAGAATCTCACTGGTATTTCGAAAATGCTAGTGCGAGTGTGGTTTGCTGTGTCTAAAGAATCTTTATGAACAAAGTAAAGCTTCGTAGTGATATATGCTTAAATGTAATGATCTCAGTTACCTTTACCATTCAAAATTAACTAATTTCAATTTCGCATGTATTTTATTCGTTCGTCCACCCACCAATTTAAATGTAAATAAGCTCTTACGCCTAACAGTGTAGAATTATGGATTGAATAATTATACTAACGTTAGTATAACATTTCAGCATGAAGTAGCAAAACGATTAAGCTTTTTTCATATCTGTTCATTACCAGAGTATAGTCTTCCGTAAAAGTATTCACGTTTTTAGATTACCATCGATCACGAGAGCAGATCGTATTCCCTTCATACCTCCCCTTGAATCTTCCTCCTTTAACAGTCTTGCGATCATTTAACAAATCATAAATCTGTGATAGTTAAAATACGTTGCTTTTAACATTTACTGTTAGACCAAATGCTTCGCTGTTCTAAGAAGAACATTAAAGACTATTAATTGTGTGAAATTGTAATGGACTGATAGGAAGATAGAGGAATAGTTGTGAAAAAATCTAAGTTTCGCTACACGGGGGATAATATTAGTAGACTAAAAGATACTTAAGTCAACGATTCGCGAGACAAGATTACATAGTGCATGTTTACTGCTTAATTTCTGTCACCTAGTTAAGCTGGATTTATTTATATTTCGTTAGTGACTTACGCCGTAATAATCCTTTCTCCTTAACTATAAATGCACCTCAATACATGTGTGACTGCGGTAAGGAACTTGCACTATGGTGAGTCAGACAGACGGCGAGCGATAGTGAAGGCGAAACACTGTCGCTCAAATACAAACGATTCTTTTACCAATTAATTCTCGTCGATGTTGAATGCATATGCTGCTACGAATGCAACTCCTGATTATACTGTCACTATCAAGTTTAACGATATACCAAAGTTATCACCGATCGTTGTAGGCTTGGCAGTACTTGGAGGGGCGTTAATCATGGCAAAAGGAACAATACGCGCTTCCCTGCGTCTCTTCGAGAGTACGCTGCAACGTGTTCTCCGCAATCCAATGTCGTTCTTTGACAAAACTCCAACCGGTCGAATTCTTAGTCGGCTCGGTAAAGACACTGATGTTATTGATAACGCTCTACCAACCATTCTGCGTTCTTGGATAGCTTGCCTCCTTTCGGTATGATATTTTTTACGTTGTAAATACTGCGCTTACCGTATTATTCTCGTAAAACCACTAGGAGTTAAGTCTGCGCCCACTTGCACAGTGGCCAACGACGGTTGTTGCAATCATGATTCTGATAACACGTACGACTCTGTTAATATTCAATTTTCACTTAAGAAAACGCAAACCTTTAATGCCACCTAATTAAAAGGTATGGAAAATCAATTTGAGAGAGTTACTGCATGCTTAGAGGTTTACGTAGGTGTGCTAATCCAGCGAAATTAGTCTATTGCTCGACCAAGACCTATCAATTTGCCACGAAGATACGTGCGAAAGAATGTCCCAGATTTTTATCGTCACGTAACAGCGGGATTCTTAGTTTCTTAATTTTAAAAACTACCTGGTTGTATTGCACCTGTATCTCTCGATGTGTCTGTCTATCGTATATGTTACTTACATGGTACGAAGAGAGAAGCGAGTTTTATTTATCGCCGGTAATTTATGGTGTACAAAGATACAGTGCAATAGTAACAGCATAAACAGTAAGGTAATGGACACAATTATACAATCAGTCTCTCTGTGTGTATGAAAACAGTATTGCTTGCGCTTGAATGTGTTACTGCATCTGCATTCTTCCTCGTTTTGTAATTAACTCTGCGAGTGCTTCATTGACTTATATATGCATTGTTCCATTACATGCGCCTGGCATGCTTCTCCACAGCAAACTTCACTTCCTCGCATAACATGAGACAGGAAAGTATTGTTAATTTAAAATTCCATCGAGAAAGTCTCCTTATTCATGCATATTAGAAGCAAAATAGTATTTGCGAAGTACTTTTACAAAAGGAGAACAAACTCATAGTAGCAAATACAAAGTATTACGGAGATGTTTAGTAAAAAAAGAGAGAAACATTTGTTGAATGTTTTAGATTCTCAAAGTTCTGGCACATTTTCTATTATTCGCAGTTATTTAAAATTCCATACTTCTGCTAGTGTGGTTACAATGAAAGCCAACCATGTCTGATGTTGTAGCGATGGCGAGTTTTTTCTGCGATTTGGCTCCGCAGCTGGGCTGCTGGCTGGCTGCTCGCCAGATGCACATGTTGATGCTGCGTTCTGTGATGCGTGCTCCATTGACCTTCTTTGATACGACTCCTACTGGTCGCATTATCTCCAGGTTTGCTAAAGACGTCGACGTGCTGGATACATCTCTTCCCCAGCAAATTTCCGATAGCATCTATTGCTTGTTCGAGGTAATTTTTGGATATGCCTTGAGCCAGATTAAGGCGCTGCGGTTCTTATTATTTCCCACCTGTAAACCTCCCTCA
This sequence comes from Andrena minutula, assembly GCA_929113495.1. NCBI lineage: Eukaryota > Metazoa > Arthropoda > Insecta > Hymenoptera > Andrenidae > Andrena > Andrena minutula. The sequence goes on along the minus strand of OV815996.1, from coordinate 4,073,008 downwards.
GTCTCATGATTCATTGGGTCTACCTTCGTAACTTCCATTTCATCAAAGGGTTTGTATTGGTTTTCTCGCTGAGGTATTTCTTATTTAAATACATCATGGCCGTTTGTTTATTTGCCAACGTCTTAGATGAAACAACAGTATTACAGTTTTCCATACTCCAATTATAGCTTCTTAGCGAACTCTCAATCTTCCGGCTCACGCTGTGCGAAAGAAACACGTCGAAAGAATAGCGTGAATTAAAAATGAGTTTTAGAAGCTGTAATTGAGTATAATTGTGTCCGTTCCAATAAATTACAACGATAGCGTAATATGTGAATACAATAGGAGTGTGTTTGTAATGAGCAATAGAAAATGGTTGTGTAAATGTACATTAATTAAGATCTCTCATCCCCGTGTGTTGTGTAAATTTGTCTTCTTTAAACGCTAGTTACTAATCTTATCGTGGTATATATATATATATATTGATGGGTAAAACAGATATATTAGTGTTCGGCTGCATAATGGTGGTGGAAAGTTAGATATGGGTACTTCATCCGCCGATCTGCATGGTCATTAGTTCCTAAATTCTTCGTTTACAGAGCTATTTTGTTTATCATTTTATGATTGCATACATAAACTCATGTGTACCTGTTTGTATATACGGTTATTTATTTTCTGTGTCTTTTATGCTGTATAAGATAATTATTTATTGACTTCGGTATTGCGTGCCGAAGGAATCTCTGAAAAAGAGCGCTCCGCTTATTCTAAACACCACGTTCGTATTACAGGTCATAGCCACTCTAGTGGTCATAAGTTTTAGCACACCGATATTTACGGCAGTAATAGTGCCGATAGGTATAATCTATTATTTAGTTCAACGACTGTACGTCGCGAGCTCACGGCAACTGAAGCGACTGGAGTCTGTTTCAAGGTCTCCCATATATTCGCATTTCAGTGAATCAGTATCTGGTACGTGAAGGCAACCTTCTGCGCTTTATTTAATAATTCATGACTCGAGGGAACGCAATGTTTCAATCTGTGTTAATATTTATTCACCAGGAGCACAAATGATTAGGGCATTCGGCGTGCAGGAGCGATTTATCTATGAATCCGAAAGCAAAGTGGATTTCAATCAAGTGTGTTATTACCCTAGTATAATCGCAAACAGGTGTGTATTATTTAAAAGACAGAATAGAGACAATTGCCAGTCGCGAGATAGCGTGATTAATGATTAATGATTTTCAGGTGGCTGGCGGTGCGTTTGGAAATGGTTGGAAACTTGATTATCTTCTTCGCTGCGCTCTTTGCAGTATTAAATAGAGACAGTATGAAGTCTGGTATAGTTGGCTTGTCCGTCACTTATGCCTTACAAGTGAGATAAAACATTCTATCCGACGCTTAACACTATTTCTATCACCAGAAAGTGGTTCTGTCTTTTGATAACTTTGCATTTGAATAGAAAGAAGTTAAATATAGATAATTTGAGGATTTATTGATAGATTGCTACGTATTTGTTAGAGATTATTTAATTAGAGAATCAGAAACTTAGAGAATAATTTTAAGTTAAAATTTGGAAGGTGTTTTTTTACATCTCTTGATAGAAATAATGTTAAACTTCGTATTGTTCAATTTTAGGATAGTGTCTAATAAAGATTGTTGCTTCCAGATCACTCAGACGTTAAACTGGCTGGTGCGAATGACTTCCGACGTTGAGACGAACATAGTGGCAGTAGAGAGAATAAAAGAGTACGCGGAGACCCCGCAGGAAGCACCGTGGAAGAATACAAGCTACACACCGCCTAATGACTGGCCTATACAGGGACGCGTTGACTTCAAAGATTACAAAGTTCGTTATAGGGAAGGCCTGGACCTCGTGCTCCACGGATTAACATTCTCCGTGAAGGGTGGCGAGAAAGTCGGGATCGTCGGTAGAACCGGCGCGGGGAAGTCTTCCTTGACGTTGGCTCTGTTCCGAATTATAGAAGCAGCCGAAGGGCAGATCGTTATCGACGATGTAGACATCGCGAAATTGGGTCTCCACGATCTCAGATCCAGACTGACTATCATACCTCAAGATCCTATACTGTTCTCAGGAAGTTTAAGAATGAACCTGGATCCATTCTGTTCCCACAACGACGAGGACGTGTGGAAAGCTTTGGAGCACGCGCATCTTAAATCTTTTGTAAAAAGTAAACACAACTTCTTCGGCTCTGATTCTAAACGACGATTGAAAAAGAATCTACCACTCCTTCGTTCTATTTCAGATCTGCCAAGCGGTATTTCGCACGAAGTGACCGAGGGCGGCGAAAACTTAAGTATAGGTCAACGACAACTAATATGTTTAGCGAGAGCGTTACTTCGAAAAACGAAAGTACTTATCCTCGACGAGGCAACAGCGTCCGTCGACTTAGAAACAGACGACTTAATTCAGACCACAATTAGGCAAGAATTTAAAGATTGCACGGTTCTCACGATAGCTCACAGGCTCAACACAATCCTCGACTCAGACAGGTGCGTCCCGCAAACATTTACGATACGAATTCCCTTCGGAGATCTACTAATATATATATAATATTCAATCTATTCCACAGGGTCATTGTCTTGGACAACGGGCTGATTAAGGAATACGATTCTCCGGACACGTTACTCCGTAACTCGTCCAGCTTATTTCATAGTATAGCTAAAGACGCAGGCCTCGCAACTTAAACGGAACACGCCGCGGATACTGTACAAGCAATGAAAAGGGAATAGAACACATTTCTAAATCGATCACAGAACACGTGCGAACAAACGATAAGAGAAGAGATATGGTAACTCGATTATATAGAGAAACACAAAACACTTAGGCTTGTAAACGTCGGGAATTTTGTAGGACAACTTTCAATAACATTGAGCACAGCCCATTTATAAAAGTAGTACGGATATCCGTTACCTAAAGTACTGCCATTTTAGCGGCACATTCTGTGCTACGTAGAATAAGTTTATAAACCTGTACAGTGATTCGGGGGATGGATTCTTGGATATAGAAAGTTTTAATGATTTTAAATGAAAAAGCTGCCTGCTCAGGCTTACACTCACATATAAAACCTGTGCAACGTACAAAACAGAACAGTATTTTTTTAGTTCTTTTTTTAATTCCTATTAAACATCACTGCACTCGCACTGCCTTGTTTTTTTTATTATTATTCTCCTTAATTTTTATCGCAGAAACGAATTATTCGTGATTGTAGCATCTTTTACTTCTGCTGTTTATCGATTGTTTATTACTTCTGTTGAATTTTATCGGTCGGAATAAAGTATTTATATTAACAAGTAACCACGGTTTTTGTATAGTATAAAGATTTTTCTCTCGGGTGTTCGTCTTATGTGTTGCAATCAGTTATTAATTATTCTCGTAGGTAGATACTATATTGTACATTAATTATACATAGTACTTGGATTCTTTTAGTGCCATGCAATCTGTACCAGGCTGTAGCGAAACACATCACTGCACTTTTTACCATATAGTTCCTCGCCTCGTAATGAAGGAAATATCTCGTGGTGCTGTTGACGCGTGAAAGTTTATTAATTTTTCCACATTTTAATTGTCAGATGCTTCGCCATGCTCGCGCTACGTTGAATAACTCTTTGTAATAATTATGTAAGTATGTAGCGGTTCGAATACAGTTGGTATGGTGCTAAACAGGATGCGGTAAATGAAATTTGCAAACAAAAGGAGCATAGATCTCGTCCTGAGGTAATCTATGTTTTTGAACATGACATGGAAATACTGTATATAAAAATTTGTACCTTAGATTGTTTATATATCTCTATTACATAGTCACTATCATAGTGCATTTGTACAGGAAAAAATAGTAGCTGCTGGTACACGTAGCGTTCGTTTCCTTTGTTATGCGTACATGATGGTTTCTCGAACAGGTCTGCGGAGAATCGATTTGCCAACGGTAATGTTCTTCAAAGCAGCCGGAAAATCTGTGTAAAAGTGAGATAGCTTCCTTGCCCATTTTTTCCAATGTATTATTGTATACAAAAAGGGACATAATGTCGCAGACATTATTCTTTATTTTTTAATAATATATAATACCAATAAATATTAGCAATCGATTTTAGTAAAGTCATTTACTCTTCTTTCATTAATTGTATCGCGTTAGTCCACATTCGACGTGCTTCCTTACGATTTATATATTATACATTAAGAGGATATATTAAAAAGATACTAACTACAAACTCACAAATTTGTCTATCTTGTTATAGTTTCTAATATTAAATGAAAAATAAAAGCGGTTTGATGGCGCGAGGTACACGAGAGAAAGTGTAAGTTTATTTTAAACAGGACAGGTAGATCGTGGAAATAAAATCGAACGGTAGTTGGAGACATTCATTTATTAAAAACAATAATTATAATTGTATTTAAGAACTGTCGCAATTTAATTTTTAACATTTCAACCGCGGGAGTCACTGCTCTGTTTCGAATTTGCTATTCTCTGCAAAAATATTTTGCAGCATCTTATATGTATACGAATAAAAGATTTAGCCCAGGAATGACAATTTGCTGAGATTTCAGTATAAGCCTTAAAATATAATACTACTTTTCGTACATATTGGCCACGTATTCGTGTACGCGCGGCTCGAACGATTCCGTTTCACGCATGTAGAATAAACAAACGGAGATTCGTAAATGTTCCCTAAACATCGAAATAAACTATACTTTCTTTCAGTATCCGTAGAAGATTATAATAATTATTAAGGCAATGGAGCGAACGAAAGATGAAAATCATGCTCGAGAAATACCAGCTTCGTAACAATCGTTTCCTGAAAGAATATCCATAGTTCTTTATAATCGTACTAAACACATTTCGCTTGTTATATCGGACGCCGGCATCCTTGCCCAAGGATGCGAATATCTCTGCGAGGCTGCTTCATTTGGCTAAATCTCGGAACCAAAAGAATATATACATACACACAGTTATATCAAACTGGCATAGATACACGTTGATGCGCGCAGATATATCCTTTGGTACTAAATAAGTTTATTAATTTCAGATGAAGTTTCGAATACACTAAACGCTAACGTTATACAGCCAGACCGTTACTCGTTCTTCTTCTCCGCCTCGTCTTTCGGACGATCTTTAATAGCCTGTGGCTTGTTCTTATCGTTACTGACATTCGCCTCCATCTCGCCAGAGAAACCGAACTCGTTTATCCTGGTGAGATCGGTCTTGTATATCCATCTCTGGTACAAAAATACAAAGAACACGATATCGTCGCGGAAGCAGCCGATTCTGTAGAGCGTCGGCATTTTTATGACGAACGCGAAGATATCGTCGATGAATGTATTTAAAAATTTGTAAGACATCATGCGCCACGGAAGGTGCGCCACGCTCTTTAGTTTATAATTGATAAACAATTGCGGCGTCATCATGATGAATCCGAATGTCAGTAAGAATCCGTAGAGCATACTTAGCACCCAGGAATACCAGCCTTTATGCTCTAAATACATCAGCGAGTAGATCGCGTAGCCTCCTAAGAGAGGGTAGAGGACCCACGATAGATACTTGAAGGCGAGCCTGTCGTACTCTTTTGTGGAAGATTCTACGTACGACCCTTTGTCGTGGAAACTTATTCTTGGAAAGATACCGAGCAGCTTCGAGTCCCTGTGAACGGTAATGTCTACGACCTTGTTAATCTTCCATACTTCTATGCACAATCCTACGGCGCAGCCGATTCGCACGACGGTGTTCGTCTCGTTGTCGAGAACGTACAGCAGGACGACGAGCGACTGGAAAACATTGAAGAATACAGATCGGACGGATAGACCCTCCAACGAGTTGCGATTGTTCCAGAATTGAATGTCTGAAAAAAATGGTGGATTAATAATTAGAAAGGAGATTATGAGTTACTTATATACTGGCGGAGGGAAGAAAGTTTACAACTTTTAAAATCGCGTAACTTTCTTAGGATTGGTTCAAATGATGAGTTTTTTTGAAAAGATAGAAGGATTAGTTTGCTGAGTGACGTGTTTCGTCGTTTTGAAAAAAATTGCATTTGGTGGGAATAGCAAAAAAATAGTAAAGTTCGTTTTTCTACCTTTACTATTTTTTTTTTGTAGAAAAACGACCATTACTATTTTTTTTGTTATTCCGACCAATTGCAATTTTTTTCAAAACGACGAAACACGTCCCTAAGCAAACTACTCCTCCTAGCTTCTCAAAAAAACTCATATCATTCGTACCAAGCCTAAGAAAGTTATGCGATTTTAAAAGTCATAAACTTTCTTTCCTCCGCCACTGTATATTTTACAAAGAACCCGTGCCTCACCATTTTTAAACGCCAGGAATTCGAATATACTATGTAAAAATGATACAATTATAGTCATTCCCAGCAAGTAAGGATTCGTTTCCAATAACGTTTCCTTTAAAGTATCTTGAATATTATCATCTTCATCCGACGAATCTCCTGTGTAACAAAATATTATTACACAACTGAAACTCTTTATAGATCTGCTACTGGTTTCCCACGACGATACAACATACCCATAAGCGAAGACGTCCACTCGTTCCTCATCGTCTGAGCCGCATAAATCTGCCATTTAAACAACGACAGAGGTTGGTAAGATAATCTCAGTTCCAGCTCCTCCACAGTACTATTCAACGGCTGATAGTCCCTTTGCATATTCCAAAAATCATTCGCGTATATAACAGGCTTGTAAAACGTCTCTCCAGGTAAAAAGTGAATATCTGTGAAGAAACATATTAACTATATTTAACAAAGAATCTCATTTCACGAGATCCACAGAGTTTTACAACTTACACGTATCTAGAGGCGGCGGAACTTGCCCGAATACCCAGTTCGTCTGATCAGTTACTAAATTAATAGTCAAATTTGGGTGCCAATGCGATACAAAGTCCTGATTCATTAACTCCGCTTGCTGCGATAAATAATTAATACAATTAATCCCATTACAACAAAACTCTTCTACACATCGAATTTCAACGTTCACATACTTCAGTTTCTTCTTTACTTATAGCAGTTTCCCCAGTCAACAAGTTATGCCTCTTCTGATACCTGATCTTCTTAAATTTATTCAACATCTTTTTAGAATACGACATATAATCCCCAGCGTAAATATTCTTCCCCGCCTTGGGGTTCGGAGATTTCCCACTCTTCGTTACATAAACATGAAGATATATAGATCCGTTGTTCTTTAATTGATCGGATGGAATGAATTTGTATTCTACAAGCCTCGAGCCGTCGCTATTTGGTCCGCTATACCAATCTCCATATACCAACCCGCGCTCGAACCAAATCAACGTGCGCGGATCGTCGAACTGCTTGAACTTCTCGAATTCAGACAAATAAACGTGCATATCGAACGACGTCCCATTCTCGAATATATTTACAGCTTGCAGACGCGTCGGCGACTGAGGATTGACTTCAGGCTGAGGGCGTCTGAACAGATAGCTAATAAAATAAATAATGAGGGCGCGTATGACTAAAGACTTTGTTATCGAGTAGAACGACTCGAGGAACGTGGGCTGGTGTTTTTTCCTCTGCTCCTCGACTTCCCCATTTACCTGCGGAAGAAATTGAGAAGGGCAATGAATATTTGACCAAGGATCTAACGAAACGTGAATTTTAATTCAAAACTCGTAACGCTATCTTCGAGCAGAACAGGTTGCAGTGGCTATTTACATCGCGTACGTCGCGTCGCTGAACGATCGCGTTCGGATTTAATTACTTTATTTATTTAATAAATCGCGTAATAAATCGAAATGTTTCTCGGCGATGTCTCGGCGAAATAACAGCCGTGCGACGTACAGCGACGAAATTAAATCCATCACTCCGAGATAAGACACGACGAACGTTTTTCAATGAGGGAAATTAATTACAGGGGGTAAATAGTTAATTGACCCACATCTCTTTCCTCATTATTCTCCACAGGGACCAACTCCCCGTTCTGTTGGCTGCCGCTGTCCATGTCCGTGTTTTCTCTGACATCGACTTCTTTACGATCCTGACTATCATTTTCAGCACCCACCATTTTTGTGTTGGGATTGTTTCCAGCGAATCCCTCTGCACTTTCAGAGGGAGTCACATACACCGGATGTGAGACGTATGTATATAGGGCTTTACGTCTTAAATCACGTGTTGCATGATGCTGGACTTGGATTCCATGAGAATAACCGATTAATTAATTGAGAGAAATATATTCGCGATATGTGATTCTGAGCGGTATTGGTATATTAGAATTCTTAGTTTTGGGGAGGTAGTGTTCTTCGTATTTTTGAGACTGTCCTAGGGAATCAAAACACCATCTCACCTTTTTATGTAGGATGTTATTCGGAGTATTGTCTAATTTCGTTGCGATCAAATAATTGAGACTTGCGAGATTTTATTAGTAGTTAGTAATTAATAATACAAAATGCTTCGGAGAAGAATTGAATTGTTTCGACGGGGACACAATTTGGTCTCAGTACTCTTCTTTTACTTGGAGGAGTAGAGATATGAATGATTTGAAGGCCAACTTCGCTTTTTTAAATAAGACTGCATACATTTCATTGCGTTATTTATTGCACACAGCTTTTATGCTACAGTCTATACTAAAAACTCTTTTACACTCGGGAATTAAAAGAGAATTTATTACAATTTTATGCAATATTCTGCCCCTGAAATTGATCTTAATTCTTACTATATCTGAAGACAATTATAATTACGATCTACAATTATTAGAATTGCATGATAATAGAAGAACGAATTGCATTCGACCTCTTTTTCTTATTTAAAATAAATAGACAAATGTGTCTGGAGTGAAGATTCATTCATTATTTACGACGAAACTTTACAATTCCATTCTTCACTCGAAGTAAAGTTCGCTCTGAAGCGGAAGGTCAAGCAGCTGAGCAGGACCTGCGCAAAAATGAAAATCTTCTGGCGGGAATAATGTGACAACTTGGAAAAGGTTAGATGCGTTCGTTCTCCATTGAATACAATTGTTACAATTGCACGATAAGACGCGTCGCGTCTTCGTACAGAAATAATGTGGTGCACGACTCCGGAAATCTCGTGGCACAACCGTGATCCAGTTCTGAGCATCGACGTGCAAGTCGGAGTTTACGAGACCTCGAAAGGCGTAACATTCTGGAGATTCGCGACCGGCGGTGCCGATTCTCACGTTTTGGTAATATATCTAATATTAATAAATAATAAATTAAGTATTCTAAAAGCGAGATAGAGTTGTGAAGGAATTCCTTTCGTCAGATATGGTATTTAACGACGAACGAGAACGACGGAGCCACGGTAAAATGCGTAACAGATTTGGAACGGCATCAGAAAGCAGTGAACGTTGTGCGATTCTCACCCACGAAGGATATTTTGGCGTCTGGAGATGATGGTTGGTAACTATATGCTTCGTTTAATGGTGGTAGTAAATAGGTTTATTTTTTGTGTTTTGGCCTCAAAATGGGGTTACATGTGTTGTGTGTGTTAGTGTTTCTGGGACTGTAACTTAAGATTGTGTTTTATTTTGATTTCTTCCTTCATCTTGGTCTTCTTTTCTTCTACTTTTTTTCAGAACCATATGCATCCACTCTGCTCCTTATTCTTCTCTTTTTAGTATCCCTCTGATCATTGAATTTTCTCTTTTCAGCTCCTTACAGTCTTGCAGCACGTGATCCAGCGTGTCTCTAGCCCCATTATATAGTCTGCACACTGCCTCTTTTTTTTTCTTCCAGTACTTGCTTCTTCGCTCTTCGGTCCCACACCTGAACCTTGCGATCACGCTTTGGTCTCTGCCTGTGTTTGCTTCGTGTCTATTTCCCTCCAGTATTCTTTTACTATTTTATTTTTATCCAGCCGTCTCGCTTTCTCCTCATATTTTATTGATCTTTTATCCGCTTCTATCCTTACTTTGTCTGCTTTTATTTCCTCCAAAATTAGATATGCTGGTGTATCGAAGTCCAAACCTACAGTCCATCATATTTAAAGTCCACCATATTTCTCCTGAATTTTCTCTACCTTTTCTGCTTCCATCCATCCACAAATTTCTGATGCATACAGCAAAATAATTTTCACTATGCTTCTGAGTATTCTTATTCTTCTCTCAAAATAATTCTCAAACATTCTTTGTCCTATTCCCCTTTTCTGCGCCATTGCTATTCTTGCTTTCTTTACAACTTTGCTTATATGCATCTCTCTGCCTCCATTTCTCTGGAAATTATACCCCAAGTATTTTTATTATCAGAGTCGACCATCATTTTATGGAAGCGAAAGGAAGACTGCGAGTTCTTCATTACGGAGGAGACCGAGAACAAAGAGCAGTGGGTTTCGTGGAAGGTATTGCGGGGCCACCTCGAAGATGTTTACGATATCAGCTGGTCACCAGATTCCAACATGCTAGTCTCTGGTTCTGTGGATAACACAGCTATTTTGTGGGATATCCACAAAGGACGTTCTACAGCTATATTGTCGGACCACAAGGGGTTCGTCCAAGGAGTTTCATGGGACCCCTGTAACCAGTACATATGCACAATAAGCACAGATAGGTCGGTAATCTACTTTGGAAATATCTCTGAAAGCATTCATCGATACTCAATTTCTGATATAAGAATTTATTCCTAGGACCTGTCGGCTGATCGATATAAACACAAAGAAAACAGCGCAACGGGTTTACAAAGGCAGGATTCCCACACCACGAGACCACTCGTTGAAGGATAAAATGGTGCGACTATTTTACGACGATACATTTAAATCGTTCTTCAGGAGATTGACGTTTTCTCTAGATGGATTGTTAATTATCGTTCCGTCTGGCATAATCGAGTCGTCGTTGGAGACTACAGAGACAATATCGAACGCCACGATAGTCTTTTCCAGATACAATTTGAAAGAGTAAATTTTTCTATTACCTTCCTTCATTCCTATTTTCCTATAATGAATTTTATTTTTTTAATGTTTACAGGCCTCTTATGGTTTTACCTTCTCTGACTGAATGCACTATAGCTGTCCGCTGCTGTCCCACTTATTTTAAATTGCGAGAGGATGGTCCAACGTCTATAATATCTTTGCCATATAGAATAGTGTTCGCTGTCGCTACGCAGCATTCGGTATTGATATACGACACTCAGCAAATCTCCCCAATCGCAGCAATATCGAATATACATTATACCAGATTAACTGACCTTGCATGGTGGGTATTAATTCGTCTGTCTGTAAGCAGCATAAGAAAAAGGAATTATTAATTATCATTTCACAGGTCGAGCGATGGTACGATACTAGTAGCATCCTCAACAGATGGCTACTGTTCTATAATACACTTCCAGAAGGACGAGCTCGGCGAGGAGTACAAAAATGAAAATAATCCCCCACTGAAGCTCGCCACGAACAATAATTGTAAACCATCTCCATTATCGAGTAATATCACTAAAAGCACGACCGAAGGTCTTTTACCAACCGCTTACATAGATAATAACGCGATGGATATCTCAATACACGATGTAAAAAGTGTTTTCAACAAGAGCCCGGAAAACGTGGAAAATAAAAGTAAGAGATTATCAAGCGACGTTGCCGCCCAAGAGAAAAAGCTAAGCAGTGAAGCAGACGTTGAAGAAACCGAAGATATTATTTTAGTTTATAGCGAAGACAGCACTAGCGACGTTGGAAAAGTAAATGTAACAAATACACCTAAAAAGCTGGAGGTACCTTCGGTCATTACTAACAAAACTCCGCGAAGAGTACAATTAATAACTCTTTCCAGTCCGAAGACTCATAGAAAGGAACAGAACTAGAATAAAATACGCAAATTTTTATACAATCTTGCTTTTTATTTTATATACTTAGTGTTATTATAAGAAATAATTAAATTGCAATTGTTCTCTTAGCTTTAGCCACGTAATAACGCGCGATCGGAATTAAAATATTCATAATTGTGAATCGATGATTAATGTACGCTCGAATATGCGAGCGCAGGAGTATAAATTATATTTTGCTATATTTCTAAACGATTGTAGACTCTCGCCCCAGCATCTAAAGCGAAGTTTGCCTAAAGCGAAGCCTTCGGCGAAGCGCGTCTGTGATGCCGCGAGGCTGTAGCTGTGTGCACGCTGTCGCGATTACTATAGCGTCAGCTTTGACACCTGCGAAGGCTAGAACGGTGTTATATACCTTCGAGCATTAATGTTGTGTATCACAGTGATCTGACTGTTCGTGAGGGCAGACAGTAGTCGAATCGTGGTACGCCCTGACGCGCGTCTTACTCTCGAGAGCTCGCTGGGAACAACGATGGTGAGCGACTTCATTAGAATAATTAAAACTATTAAAATTGATTCGACAATACAGCGTAAGTTCGTTTAGATAAAGGAGTTCCTTCAATTTTCAATACGGCAAATGCTTTCGAATGTAACGCGTTTATTGCGAAAATATAAGGTAGATTTATTAAAACATAATCTAGCTAGAAGGATTAAAACTGGTTCGTATCGGATGTCTAAGACGATTGTTACTGTGCATATTGCACTTCCTGGTTGTTATTGGCCTATTATGCTCGGCAGTAGTTCCTGAATTATAATTTAAGACTAGGTGATCGCGTATAGCTAGAACATCGCGAACATAATCAAAGTGCACTCACTGTCTATCTCAATCGACCGATCAAAGAACTGTCGATGGTAAATCGTGTGTAAGACAGTTCCCCGAGTCACTGGAAACTTAGAGTGCATTAGAGCTGGAATACATATTTTAAGAAGCAAGTCGATCCTAGCGATGCGGAAGTTTAATGCAAATCGAAGGTCAATAGCAAATCTGAAGGAAGAAGGCTCTTCTACTATTTACTTAATCTTGCGAATAAAAAGCAAGCTCTTTCAAGCGTTTTACAATCAGTAAGAAGTTATGTAATCCGCGAGAATTTCCCTCAGACTTAGGGGAATTATTGTAGATAAATAGAATAAGTTGGCGCTCCCGCGGAAGGCATCTCTTCGGCGAATCGCGGAATCGTGTCACGCACGTGCTGATATTCGATGAAGCTGCTATGGTTACAATATGTAAACCTATAAAAATCGATCTCGAGCATCGCGCACGTAAAGGAATGATAAATCGGAAGTGTCTGCGACAGTTTTGTCTATGCACGAATGGGAATCTACCCCCTCGATGGTAGCTATAGCAATGAGACATTCCTTTTTAGAACGCGGTTGAATTATTAATGCGAAAGACATCGCGGTAGGTCAAGGTAATAAAGCATGACGACTTGCTGACAGGCATAAGATCGTTTGATGTCGATGGAATTTCGACATGTCAGTTTGTAATCACCCCTTGCCGAGTACCTTGCCCCGTTCGGCTAGAGAGCGAATCGAGCGAATGCCCAAGTGGCCCGTCTTTGCAACCGTTCGCGTAGGATTTCACTGATACTGGGAAACATCTAGATACTGAATTAGATTTGGTATCTATTATTTACATTAATGCCGACAAACGAGTTGCATATTTTGTTCTTGCCGTCGCGTGGATTTTAAATTAATTGTTTGAAGATAGAAATAGAAGAATTTACAAGTGCAAGTGAATGAAAGAATAAGTGGCTTCTAAGCTGAGTTAAAAATAAACGCGCTACATGTGTAACTCGGGGATCTAATTAATATCAGAATGGCGAAAAAGGTATGGCGCTACAGATTGAATTCAAACGATCGGTGCTTCTGGGTAGAGTTGGGCATTATCTAAATAAAAAAATTATTTAAATAAGGGATTGAATGAAAGTTGCTTTAATTTTGGATTTAGAATTTATTCGACGAATAAAATTAATTTGTTTTATTCGACAAAGTTAATTTTTTTTATTCGACAAATAAAGTTAACTTTTTATATTCGACGAATAAACTTAATTTTTTTTATTCGACAAATAAATTTAATTTTTTATTCGACACATGAATAATTTTTTAATTTTCATTCATTATCCGAAATTTGTATTCAAATAAAAAAATTGCCCATCTCCGCGTCCGTGTCCCTTAGCCGATCCGATCGAATTCCGAAGCACGACTACGTTTAATTAACGATATTACGGTCACTGGATAGTTTCATTCGCAAATCCTTCTAGCGGGAATGCATATCCATCCACATAGGCCAAGCAGGCGTGCAAATGGGCAACGCCTGCTGGGAGCTTTATTGTTTGGAGCACGGGATCCAGCCGGACGGGCAAATGCCCAGCGATGCTGCCGTCGGTCACGACGAGGACTCTATCAACACCTTCTTCTCGGAAACCGACTCGGGGAAGCACGTTCCCAGGGCGGTGTTCGTTGATCTCGAGCCGACCGTAGTGGGCAAGTTACTCATCTATAAATTACTCAATATCCTTCATAACTTGTCCATCTTAATTACTAAGCTATCAATTTAATTTTCAGACGAAGTCCGCACGGGCACGTACAGGCAGCTATTCCATCCAGAGCAACTGATAACTGGGAAAGAAGACGCTGCAAATAATTACGCCCGTGGTCACTACACGATAGGTAGCCTTTTATTCAAGGATAATTAATTTCTATACGTCCCTCCGCATCTACATCAAAGCACCGCAATTTCCAGGAAAGGAGATCGTGGACCTCGCGTTAGATCGAATTCGTAGATTGACCGAGCGCTGCAGAGGCTTGCAGGGTTTCCTAATTTTCCACTCGTTCGGAGGCGGCACGGGGTCTGGATTCACCAGTCTTCTGATGGAAAGATTGTCCGCCGAGTACCCGAAGAAAAGTAAATTAACTTTCAGCATATACCCAGCACCGCAGGTAAAGAAGTAACGCGGTTAATTTCGCGCGCGAGAAATTTAAATAGCTGCCTACCATTTATTGATAATATAAACTTAGCGGTCACGCATTCACGATTGCATTATTTGTACAGGTATCGACCGCTGTCGTGGAACCGTACAATGCGATTCTCTACACACACCCGACGCTGGAGCACTGCGAGGTGGCCTTTATAGTGGACAATCAAGTTCGTACTCTCATTGAATGCCTGCGTTGTCTCGAGTTCGCTTATAGTTCCATCGCGGAACAGCGTAATGCCACTGCCACGCGCTCTGCATAGCGTATTAATGATTGATCGTGTTCTATAGGCTATCTATGAAATATGCAGGCGTAACTTGAACATCGATAGACCGACGTACACGAACCTGAATCGTTTAATCGGGCAAATCGTCTCCTCTATTACCGCCAGCTTGCGCTTCGACGGAGCCCTCAACGTCGACCTCACCGAGTTTCAGACGAACCTAGTGCCCTATCCGCGCATTCATTTTCCACTTGTAAGTCTGTTAAGGCTTCCCCAAACTGCCTATAAGCCGCCACGTATAAAAAAAATTGCTGAACCGCGGCGGATCCGTTGCCGCCGCAAATATTCGCGTTGCCTAATCCTCACGCTGGGAATATTTACTGCTCGCAGGCAACGTACGCTCCGGTTGTGTCGGCTGAGAGAGCCGGCCATGAAAGAATCACCGTAGCGGAGATTACATCCTCGTGCTTCGAGCCGAATCATCAGATGGTAAATTGCGATCCGCGGAAGGGTAAATACATGGCCGTGTGCATGCTCTACAGAGGAGACGTCGTGCCTAAAGACGTGAACGCGGCGATAGCGATGATTAAAAGGCAGAAGCATGTGCAATTCGTCGAGTGGTGCCCCACGGGTTTCAAAGTATGCTTCTTACGATCATTAGAATTTGTTTTTGTGTCGTCTGCAATGTTTTTGACTGAGGCTAACATTTTTATATTATTTCTGCATCAATCTCACGCCGGTTTTGCTTTAATCTTGTATTATTGATATACAATTTTCTGTCTAATGGCTAATTTTCGGAGCTTCCTTTCGAAACTTCCGAGCGGCAAATGTTACAAATGCTCGTGTATTTTTCACAGGTGGGGATAAATTATCAACCACCTACCGTGGTACCAGGCGGTGATCTTGCAAGAGTTGAAAGGGCTGTTTGTTGTCTGTGCAATACCACTGCAATAATCGAGGCGTGGGCCAGGATCGATCATAAATTCGATCTTATGTACGCCAAAAGAGCGTTTGTTCATTGGTAAATTACTCTATCTCTACCCTAAGCGTTTGATTAAACAGATCGCGCTTTACGTTGTGATAAACTAACTGGGCGTATTTAATTCGCTACAGGTTTGTTGGCGAGGGCATGGAAGAAGGTGAATTCGCTGAGGCAAGGGAAGATTTAGCAGCTTTAGAATTGGATTACCGCGAAGTGCAGGAGGACGCTGCTAACAGCGAAGAAGAGGAAGAATACTAACGCTATACCAATTTGTTATAACTACAGCTACTTGTTTTTACGCGAATTGTGACCGAAAATTAGTTGATTGCTAAAGATCTGTGAATAAAATTATTATAAATATTGCATAGGGAAGTAGCCATTGTGTAAAATTTATATATGAAAATGTAGAACAGTATATTGTAAATGTAATTCTACGAAGAAACGAAAATGTAAATCGATCCGAATCAACACTATGAATTAGATATGTTTTTATGCATTTTTGGAATGTAGTAATTACTACTCGTTAAATTTATTTCAGTATCAAGTAAGTTTAAGCGTTAAATAAAGTGTTAGTTGGACGGTAACTTCAGTGTAGCTCGATTTATCCCGATTGGGGTATGAATATTGGGTAAAATCTATTATATACTTCGTCCGCGTTCCAAGTTCTACCAAAGAGTTATTGCAGTTCATTATATAATGGTATTGATTAGCGTAATTGTTATCCTGTTTCGTAAACAATTTAAAAAAAAATGAAAACCGACTTCAAGAAAATAAAAATGCGCTAAAAGTAAAAAATAATTTTGTTCTTTATTTAATCTAGGTACGACTCTCAATTCTTTTATGTCGGCGCCTCATCAGGAGGAACAAAATTACTTTTACTTTCTACAGCATTGTTATTTTTTTGCTTATTTCAATAAAATGCAATTAAGTGATAAAAGAGTATTGTTATTTAACGAGCCTTCCTTCCACTACTTACTCCTTCCTATTCCAAGTCATATATAAAAGACATGCTAAAAAGAACATCTAAAATGATCCATACTGAGCTGTTTTTAAAAATCTTTACATAAACGTACTGTTTTAAACATGCTATTCCCTACTCTCCAACACATCACATCACACTACATATACATTGCTTTAATCTTACGGACCAATCGCCTTGTGATCGCGCAGTGTATGGTAATCGGTAAGTATTCAGGTAAGCTATTCAGCGCTCCACGAAAAACGCACAAAGTTGCAAATGACAAATTTTTTGCAACAATGTTGCAAATGAAATTGAGGTGTTCGAGAAATAAAATCCCGGTTTGCAACTTTGTGCGTTTTCGTAAGAGGCCAAATTTCAGTTTGCAACTTTGTGCGTTTCGCGAGAAGCCAAATTTCGGTTTGCAACTTTGTTTGGCTTCTCGCGAAAAACGCACAAAGTTGCAAAGGACAAATTTTTGCAACAATGTTGCAAATGAAATTGAGGTGTTCGAGAAATAAAATCCCAGTTTGCAACTTTGTGCGTTCTCGTTAGAAGCCAAATTTCGATTTGCAACTTTGTGCGTTCTCGTTAAAAGTCAAGTTTCTGTTTGCAACTTTACAATATAATAAATATAATACAGTTCTGTATAGTATTTTTGTCTTTATTTTCTTTAAAGCATGTTCAAAATATTACAAAAAAGTGATAAAATCATCAGTGTCACAAATCAATTCAGTGCTCAGATTTTCAGCCTCGGTTTGAACTTTTAAATAATTAGCGGGCAGTATGAATAGAATATAGAAGTAGCTAACAGCTCCCTCTCGCGTTCATCAGTCAGCCGCGTATCTATCGGTATTACCATTTCTGTGCAGAAAAAACTTGCTATAATACCGACCTCCCAAATCCGCCAGGTCACGCAACGCCCCCTTAATTTTTTTTTAAATTTTCTTATTGAAGTCGGCTAAAAATCGTTTTGAAGTATTTTCTAATGGTACTGCTACGCCATCTAACGGCAGAACCATCAACTAATGCTCTCACACGAAAAGTGATACCGCAAAATTGAATTCCCTAAATAGAATCCGATCAAAGAGTTAATAATTTACACCAAATATCCTATACGCTGTTCAATTATTCGACACATTTATCTTTTACAAAGTACCTTAATTATTATTATCGACGATCTCATAATTAGTAGACAGTTTCTGCAAAGTAAAAAACCATTTATAAAACAGAGCAAAACCAATCAGCTTGCTTCGCCGCTGCGCAAGGGAGTTGGTAATGTTGGAATGTCCCTAAACGTCAAGCTGCCATGTGCATTTAAAAACAATTGCCTTTCGAAGTGACGAAGTCCTATGTTATGACATTAAAACAATGTAGAGATTGTGCGTTGTTTCCTCCGAGGACTCCCTGGGATTCCCTTGACACAATACTGCGAAGATAAGATTCATCAACCTCAGTCTCTGCACAATTCGACAAACGAAACGCGACTGTTAAAATGTTAAGCCAACAATACGACCTGATAACTAACACAGATTCGCACGAATCTACACACATAAAGCCGCTTTTAATACGGCTTCGAAAAACTGATAAACTCGGTAAGGTGCAATATTACATTTTATATTGTTAAACCAACATTTCATGTCTGCCATTTTACCTAATTCTTCTTTCTCCCAAGGAATCTGTTGCGAGACGGTCAGAGTAGATTCCGTATTGTCCAGCTATGGCATGACAAAAGGGGATCGTTTTAAATTATCCATTCCCTACGCTAAGCAAAATCTAACTTGGAACGTATTCTTCGACTCGGAATGCCCTGAAATGGGCCCCGATTTCATATTCAACGATGACGCTTTCTTAGCAAACATGGACATCGATACTTTCTCCACTAATGTACCTAGTCTTGCTAATTGGAATCCCAACGACGGAGACGCGTTGCTAAATGTTCTTACGGAACTACTAACCTGTTACAAACAGTATCAGGTTCGTAGTTTATCGGTCACGAAGCACCTTACGTTCGAACGATATTAAATTCAATACTGTTTCTTTCACATTAGATACAACTACTTGAAAAGCAAGATCGACTGCAATTAGAATACACCATGCTAATGCAATCGGGGGAAGTGAAGCCTGAGGATGTGGAGATAATACTGTTACCGTTAGCTTCTAAACCGACAGAGGCTAGATTCCTAGTAAGCCTTACAGTAGACGTCTCCGAGGTGCCGCATCGTACTCGAGAATCGAAGACCGACATGGCGATGCTTCTCGTTACATTCCGCGGGCCGGACTGGAATTATATTACGCCGCAACTTCATCTTTCAAAGTCTTTAGAGAACATCTTCGGTGGGCCAAATACGCTGTATCTGCCACATTTTTCGGGCGACACGTCTTTGGCAGATTATGTGTCTGATATAAAAAAGTCTATAGCAGGAAAGGTGTGTGATGCTTTTTAATTAAATCCTGAATTTGCGATGTTATCGTTAATGAATTAAATCTTTATTTTAGATAAATTTATTGACTCAAAGTCTGGAAAGAAGGAGATTGTTTGTTGTAGCAATGCTGGCTAAGTTGTATGGTTCACAGGTTGAATATGACGCTATAAATTTTACTTACCTAACTCAGTTACTATATAAACACAACATTCAGTTTGTATTACACATACAGCTTCCACCAGGATTTCCTAGAGATCCACCTATAATCAAATTGCAATCGGTATACCACTATACAGAAGATGGTAGTCTATATGCTGAAGTGCTAAAAAACTGTCCTTATAATCCACAAATGAAGCCACGAAACATGGCTGAGAAGGTTGTGAGACATATTTTCAGCAGTGTTGATGAATTTATGATTAATTCTACTAGGTCTTTTTCTTACTCTAATTAATACATTATCATTTAGTGTGTTTCCTTGTAATAGAAACGACGATGCCACTTGATTATTCCTGCTATTATTTTAATTTCTTCACTTCTGCATTAGAGTGTAAATTAACCGAATACATTAAATGTTCTTATGAGTTTCTAAAACAATGTGATATGTATATACATATTATTTTTATAACAGTGGACAGCTAAGTTCTCAGTTTTCTAATAAAAGTAACGAGAAGTATATTGTAAAAGAATATTTCCACTGACTAATGTTTCCTATATACAAATAAATCGTTCCAAGCTGTTGCCGTTCAAAAATTTGCTACGTCCTTTCAAGATCCTAGAATATTAAGCGAATTTTTAAACACTGCTGTGGGTGCAGGATTCAATCGTTTAACTATGTGGTATATTATTGTGCGAAGTTAAAAGTATATGCAGGATTGTACCCAAGTAGGGCTGGGACTATTTGTGGAATTTTTCTTCGTACTTAAATATTCGAATACTGTTTGAATATCCAAGTATTCGAATATTTAAGTATTCGAATACTGAAATATTCGAGTAGTATTCGAATACTGAAATATTCGAGTAGTATTCGAATACTTAAATATTTGAGTAGTATTCGAATACTGTTCGAATATCCAAGTATTCGAATATTTAAGTATTTGAATACTGAAATATTCGAGTAGTATTCGAATACTAAAATGTTCTAGTAGGATTTGAATACTGAAATATTAGAGCAGTATTCGAATACTGAAATAGTCGAATAATAACATTCGAATACTGAAATATTCGAAGTTTATTCCTAGCATTCGAAAACTTATAAAATATTCGAATACATAGTCCCAGCTCTATACCCAACCACACGGAAAAATTGAATAGAAAGACGCATATAATATCAAATAAGATAATCGAAAGTGATTGCATAATAAAGCCAAATCTACGCTTTCCATTTGCATCAACATTCATGCTTATTCCAACCAAGTGAAGAAGCAAAATAAAATATAGGTTATACCATCACTAATCATCGTGTTTCTACTTATTAAACTCGCCATATGATTTCACATATCAAGGGTTCCATAAAACCCATTTTATCTAGCTGCAAATTTAATCCCTTTTCCGAAAGAATATCATATTCCACCATGGTGCGATACCTGAACCAAGAGGAGAGCATTACCATAGATAAAACTCTATTCGAAAGCTACAAATTCAGTGTGGATCAGTTAATGGAGCTGGCCGGTCAGAGTTGTGCCATCGCCATTGCTCGCGAATATACATCTGTAAAACAATGCTCACAGAAAATCCTAGTCTGCTGCGGTCCAGGAAATAATGGTGGCGATGGGCTCGTCTGCGCTAGGCATCTAAAACAATTCGGATACTCTTCTGAACTCTACTACCCCAAAAGAACAAGCAACACTTTATACGAGAATCTGCTGCATCAATGTATCGAGAATGATATTCCCTTGTTAGAAGGCAAGCTGGAAGACTTCGCCTCAAAGCGTCTAAACGAGTTCGGCCTCATAGTAGACGCTGTATTTGGCTTCAGCTTCAAGCCACCCGTGAGGGAAACGTTCGTTCCCGTTATCTGTCTACTAGAAAACGCAACTATTCCTATTTGCAGCGTAGACATACCATCGGGTTGGGACGTTGAGAAGGGCCCACCTGAAAATGGTGGCATCAAGCCAGAAATGCTGGTATCATTGACCGCTCCCAAAATGTGCGCTCAGAAATTCAAGGGAAAATATCACTACCTGGGTGGCCGATTTGTGCCTAAAAAGTTGGAGGCAGAATACAAGCTCTGCCTGCCTGAATATCCAGGAACTGACTTAATTGTTCCTTTGCATTAAATCCTTATGCAGTTGCCATAGAAGAAGTTCTTTGGTGCACAATATTTTTACAATTTTTATTTAAATATGTACGTATAATTCTTAATAATAAAGATTCTGCAAATATTTAAATAGAATACACTTTTCGTACCTGATTCCTTCCAGAGATATTCTGTAGATGCAATTTCTGGTAAATTGAAGTCTTGTGCTAAATCAATCAAGTTTACAGTTTCGATGCAATTGATTTTAGTCGCAGAATTTAAATTTACCGCCACAGTATCGCCATATCTAGGTGGCGTTTAAAACCTAACAACACGTATTCGTAACCTACCTTCAGTGTTATTTATAAAATATATGAATAATTAGTAGGCGGCAGGATCGAAGTGACGTTTTGTTATCATCGAAATCATTATAAATAATCATTACAGACTTGGAGATTAATATTGCACTGTATCCAACGGGACGTAGAATTTTTGCAAGATGGTATGTTTTTGACAAACTATACCCGTTTTGTAGATTTACATTTTTCAATGACACGATTGTTTTTAAGGCACAAGAAGTGGAAGAAACTATGAAACGTATTCAGTCGCATAAGGGAGTAGTCGGGACGATTGTAGTAAACGCAGAAGGTGCGCAATATTTTTACATAATTTACCCATCGACAACACTGTCGCGCATTTAATACATATATTTTAAATCATTTCGTTAAAATTTCTATTTGGAGGACCTGAATTTGTCGCATATTTTGTTGAAATTAAATTCCACTTTGATTCATTTCCGTAAAATTTCTAGTTTGAGGACCTAAATTTTTGGTAATTTTGCTGAAATTAAATTCTATTTCGATGCATTCTGGTAAAATTTCTAGTAGGAGCTAAATTTTTTGTAAATTTTGTTGAAGTTAAATACTATTTTAATTCATTTTCGTAAAATTTCTAATTAATCTAAATTTTTCGAATTTTTTTTATAGGTATTCCTATCAAGTCTACTTTGGATAATACCACGACGGTCCAGTATGCTGGCTTGATAAGTCAGCTGTCGGACAAGGCACGATCCGTGGTGCGGGATCTGGATCCGACAAACGATCTGACCTTCCTACGTATTCGTAGTAAAAAACACGAGATTATGGTTGCCCCGGATAAAGAGTTTATACTTATAGTAATACAGAATCCAGTCGATTGATGCCTGAGGAGAGAAGCGACATATATGGAAATATATGCTTTATTATTTGTTGGTAAATTATTTTATGCAGTACATTCCGTTTTAAATCTCACCGCTCTATATGAATATAGTAGAAGAAGCATTGATTCTTGTTTCTTAAACGTGCTTAGAGGACGTGCTTTGCAATTGTGACCAAATAACGAAGAACACGCAAACTGTGCTATAAAGTCATGAAAATGGATTGTCATTCACTGTTGGTCGGAAGCTTTGATTATTCGAATCTTGTGACTTGAGCGTTTTAATTTAATATAAATAATGAAGTTTGCGTTTATGCGTTACATAATTCATATTACTTAATGTGATTTTTAAATAAATTTTAGTTGCAACAAAGCGCGACGGATCTTGATGTCTGTTTTTAAAATGGTTCCAATATTATTTGTAAGATATATTTATTATATAAAAGTATATAAACCGTACAAAGTTTGTAGTAATTAGCTACTTATTGCAATCTGTTTTCATCTGCAGATTTTGGCATTCTTAAGATATTTAAATGCTTATATTAAAGTATAATTTTTTTATATGAATATGTATAATTATTCAGAGAGCATAATATAAATTTATATAAATATACTGTACATAGTGGGGCTGGGACTATTCGGATACTTTAATATTCGAATGTTTAAGTATTTGAATACTATTCGCATATTTAAGTACTTGAATACTATTCGAATACTCAAATATTAGAATATTATTCGAATAGTATTCGAATAGCATTTGAATACTTGGATGTTCGAATAGTATTCGAGTACTTGGATATTCGAATTATATTCGCCAAATAATTGAGCAACTGAAGTATTCGAATACTGAAGAATTCGATAAATAGTCCCAGCCCTAGTACATAGCATAATCTAGTCAGATCATTTTTCAGCCTTAAGTATGGCAGTATTGTATAATCTTAATTTATAAAATTATAGCCATTTATATTATAATTTTTATATATAATATATACATATCCATGTATATAATATATGCTATAATTCTTAGTCACCATTTGTTTCACGTTATTTGTTCTTCTCTTACTTGAAATAAAGCTCGGAATGAGTTCATAAAACAGTATCTGATATCTTAAATATTAAATTTAAAAAGTTATAAAACACAAGTATTACTTACAAAAAACACTTCTTAAACATTGCACTTCGTACAAGTTTTAAGAACGGAAGCAACGTCAAAAACCTAATGAAGATGGATATATATTAGTCGATTTAGTTGCGATATACAGCGGGGGGAGCATACGGCACATGCCGAGGTCCCGGGCGTCACTCGGGCCATGCAGCCAGTGAGTGTATAGTAAATCCTCGTTAGCAGCCCGATTCTACCACGCGTTAGGAGCCCGACGACCATGCCCACCATTTCTTGGAATCTTTTGGACGAGAGTGGGGTCCCGGGAATGAGCGAGAGGGTCTTTAGTTTCCTCTCGCTCGCTCATTGGGTTTTCTCACTCGCGCTAGTGGCCGCGCGGAATAGTGTCCAGTCGCGTTAAGAGCCCGCCGCCAGCCCCGTTCGTCGAGCTGGTACCGAGTATTTTATTTACTGTACAAACATTCGGAGAGCGGGTGTTCCCCCAGGGCCGACCGGTGCGACCGCATCTCTTTCCCCTGCACTGCCACGGGGTCAGAGAGCCTCCCTTCAATGGCCGGAGCCGAGCAGGGAGGGACGACTTGCCACCTGGTCCGGAGGACCACCCCAGATGGACGAGGGTATGGCTTTGGTTGGCCACCTCCTCATGGTACGCATTAACCCGCCAGGATTCTACCCCGTTTCTCGGGTATGGATATAACATTACTTGTATATATATATACAACTGCTGTTAGCAATTAAATATTTGTACACTCTGTGATTAATAAATATAAAAACTCGCCAAATTTTCTTTAACGACCTGCGAATAAGCACGAGGCATGTTACTAGATAGACCGACAGTATGGCACTCTCAAGTCAAGTCTGTACAGAACTTTGGTGCTTCGAGGGATGAAAAACCGTGTAATAAACAATCATACTGGTTATGCCTAACAGAAATGGTACGATACAAAGTACGATGAGTACATTGAAATACCAAGCAGCTTTAACTTCGTCGGACGAAGTATGTATCCAAAAAGCACATGCTGTTATATTTTCGAGGAAGCACACTATGTAAAAGAACACGTGCTTGAAGAATGTACTCCCATCTACAGCGTTCAAGTATATAAACACATGAACCACGCCGATTACTACGGAGAATAGTACAGAGTAAATGCGTTCCTTGAGCTTCGGGGGACAATGCGGAGCGTAGTTGTAATTCCTACAGAATTCTAATATACCCTGAGAATCAATAATGATCCAAGTAGTCATACCTATCCAGTGAAAAAGGCAGCCAATAGCTGTATATATCGGCCAAATGCTTGCGACAACGCTTAGGGACAATATCCTTGAAACTGAAAATTTTATTTACAAACATAGGCTTTTAATTATTCATCTTTTTTTTATATATAGCAGCAATTTACATACCTGTCGTACAAAAATGCCACAGAAACTGAACGACTGTTCCTGTAATTCCAATGTTCAGCTTGTCCTGTTGAACCAATCTAATGCTACGATGGTAACTTGCCATAGCCCACCCCATGCTTCCGAGCGAGCTAAGAATACTAGCTACTTGATGAATGACTATAACAAATACAAATTAAAAGATTTACTCCTGCGAGTCTATCAACATTTCAACACTGGTTTAACGATCATATAAAAACATATATACATTCGAAATTAATGTTACTGTGGTAGTGCTTCAATAATATAGTTAACTGTAAAATCTGTTGCGGAGCTGCTTCGAGAAAGCATTCGAATACTCTCAGCAACGCCACGTCTTGGTCTTCCTTGAGCATCTTCAGGTAATAACGTCTCTGAGCGTTACGGTTGCCTTGTTTTTGAAACCTGTAAGCTTTGAGAGCGTATTTTAATGTTTGATAATAGCGTAGCACTGGTGCCAATTGGAACATAATGATTATGATGCAGTATAGCTTCTTCGTTAACATGGAATGTACGCATTGAGATTCGGACGGATTCGACGGTGTACTGGCCTGCAACGGAAAGAAGTGCGGTGAGGATAAAAATGTATAAACTTCACAGGACTTTTTTACCTTGTCGTCTTGATGTTGCATTCTTCGGCTGATTATAACGTTTATGAACGAAGGTAGAAAAATGAAGGTGGCGGTCCACGCGAAATATGTGATTTTGTTCGCTAATAGGTATCTTACGGCTAGATTTATGTCGATCCCCATGTCGATGATGTGCATGAGGATCGAGGACACGAGGAAGAAGATATCCAAGTAAGAGATACTTGGATTTCTTAGAGGAATATCTACATCGTCGCTATCTAATTCTAGTACAGGAAAAATACCAATAATTTGCCGCGTGTGGAGATGTTTATTATTTCGAATTTCCATTTTTGTCATGGTTGAAAATGGTTGAAATGCTATTCACGCATTGTCGAAAGTGTTCTTGTCAATTATAACCTCCATATGGACATTTAGTTTCCTTACTTCGCTTGGCTAAAAATATTTATCATACTGATTATTTTCATAATTCAGTGATCAACTGCAGCTCCGTCGATGTGTTTATACAATTTTACTGTTATATAAAACCAGTTTTATTTATTACTTTGACAGTTAAATGATGCATAACTTGTTGTCTGTTGATTCACATTATTACACGATTCACATGCATTCAGTATACAATTTCGAACGAGCACAACACTTTCTGATCTGTCAGTTTTGAAATTCAATTCCCGCCGGAACTTGACGTTTTATTTTCGGAATGTATAAATTATACATTAAAAATTTAAAAAACCCCGGACACAAAAAAATGATTTAATAACTGGAAAATTAAGTTACTAAAAGTTTAAAAGGTATGGAATAACTTATCATGGGCGCATTCCACCTGTGCCCAAATCGCTCGTGATTTGATATTTAAGGTAGGTTTTCCTGTACGCGACTGGACGCTAAATCAGGAATTTCAAAGCCGGTTTTCTTGAAAATGAAGTGCGATATTTTATTATTCTATAACCATTTAATTGAAGTCTATTATTTGTTTCATTCACTAACAAAGACCCGGAATGGAATGGAAACGATCATTTTTATTTTGTATAACCTATATTTTTTATACAGGTTATGTTGTTCGAGGATTTACTTCCGGGTGTAAGCCTGGAAACTCGATTTTTTCATAATATATGATATACATTTGATATATAATTATAATAAAATTAATAAAAATAAGTTTATGAGTCTCTTTATAAATATTAAGTAAAATTTAGCTCCTCCAACTAGAAATTTTAACGTAATCAATTAAAATAGAAGTACCAATGTATATATATACATTGGTACTTCACTATGGTTGCCATGGCAACGTTTAGGGTATAACGATACAATAACAACACCACAATATCGTGAATCTATGAATTACAATTTGTCAATAAATCATCTCTCCACGATAAATGAGTACATTAAATACAAAGAAGTACTTGACGACTGTAATCGTGCAGTATTTAATACTGCTGTTCGATGTATTCGTAAATTCGTTCGCCGCTTTTTCTCGACAGAATCCAATTAATTTACTGACTCTCTACGTGTATGTAGCATCCTATGTACTTTAATTCGCTAACGCTGATTTATATTCGAACGATGGTTTAATTTTTGCTTTTAAGGATTCAAGATGTTTGTCTCATTGTGACTCTCACGGTTCTTCTGGTGAATTTCTTTTCCACGTATATCTTCCAGGTAATTACGCGAACTGTAACGACGAAAGTCGGATTTATCCCGTAGAATTACATAGCAATTCTTTTATGCAGGTAGGATTAATACAATTATTGTACACAAAATTTCGTATCACGTTAATATTATGTATTACATATATGATATTAAGCATTACTCTACATACATGGGACATTAAAATGCACTGGTCATCGCCACTAGAATATTACTGGACTAAAGATTTTCATCTCCTACGCTCGTTGCACAGAGGAGGTAACGAAATAAGAAACATTTACGCGTACTGTACTTTCAAGACACCTTTTCATATTTAGCTCTGTTGTAGTTGCAGTTTTGTATTACTATTTCTATAAGAGAGCATCTCTGAGAATCGCAGATCCGAGGTTCTACGAAAGCTCAACATGGATGCAAGATCAGTTCAGTCTTCCGTAAATTGCGTTTACAATTAAGCTCTGTAATATTCAAAGAATTGTAAGAGCATAGAATTAAGTTACAACCAGAAATAAAACTATAATGAAAGAACATGGCGTTCACCAGCTTCTTTTTCTTCTTCTTTCGTACCAATCGTTTGCTGTTACTTTGTGGTAATTCAAGCAAAGTTCCTACCTAATTGTGGTTCCCCACATTCTTTTTACACAAACTCGCTCGAGTATGTACAGTGGAGAGTAGCACTAAGCTTCTCAATGCGTTTGAAGAATAATTCATGTTTATATACACAGTATAAAAATTATTATTGTACTTTTTACAATTGTGGTGGTATTTTACAAAAATAAAGTGTAAAACTTTGTACAATCTTTATAAATATGGGTGTCATATTTAAATCAATATGAAACACGTGCATACAGAACTCGATATTATGTACAGCGTTGTGTTACATTCAAGCAGTAAACTATAAATCATTAGACAGATTGGAAAGGTTTCAACTCTGGTGTGATACAGCTGTTGTTCGTGATACAATTTCTATCGTTCGTGATATAAAATGCTGACTTTGTACTACTTAGTAATTTTAAATAATATTTAATATTACAAGAATACACTTCTCAGAGTGTAGTAACGCAAACATAGAAATTGGAAATATTCGTTTCGACTCGTCATTGTGGTTGTGATCATAATCCTTAATAAAGGACTGATAAAAAAAGAATTATTATAACTCAAGCACGATGCTCTTGATGTCATCGATTTAACAATTTTTTAAAGCAGGCAAGCAAATTTCGCAGAGTGCTTTTGTGTTAAATTATTTCACATGACTCTGATTTTAACTATAAGCGAACTTTGGTGAATAAAATTTATTTGCAAAACAGTGCAAAGAAATAAATAAAAGTTGCAGAATTTCTGATGTTATTGTAGCTTGAGGAAAATAGAATGTTAATGGACTATCCAGTTGAATGGACGTGGACATATGTATAACATGCTGGAACAGATGATCCATCGTCGTAATATCGTAATTTCCATTTTAGAAAGCATGGAAGGTGTCGATCACGAAACTTCTAACACAATATTTATCGCGTTGCATTTTCATTCTCAATATTTTATAATAGTAAGTCTAAAAATGTTTATATGTTCTTATACGTTATACGAATTAGAAGTGGAAAACTATTATTCCTCTCAGTTTTTATACAGAACATTTTGTCTTTCGTTAACTATCCTTATATCTTTCGCCCGTTTCTCTTAAGTTTCTGTACAGTAGCTTTGATATTGCAATTCATTAAAAACTAACAATATTATATTATTATACACTTAAATGAATAATAAAACAAGACAAATTTTACACGAGCATAGTTCTTTAGACATTCCTAGATTACCAATTACCACTTCGTGAAAATTACTCGAAACTTTGATGGAAACTAAACATTTAACAAGTGTTTAAATATATATCTCAAACTCAACTACCGAACAACTTCGACTGAAGAACGAATGATTGAAATATTCAGTGAATAAATTATACCTACTCGAAGTGAAAGTGCTTCGATGTAATTATCGTATTAAAAAGATTATTTCAAGTCAGGGACTGGTTGAATTGATTATCGGGTGCTCGCTTAGGTCGTATCTTCAGAAAATTCTGAAACTTTCCGAATACATAGGGAATTTTCTCCTGATTCTGACGCAATTTTTGTTTCCTGCTCAAATTCACTCTAAGAGGGTGTACTTGGCCTCTGAAAATCCGGGTATTTTCCAATTTTGTGTTATAATCGTGAACTGTAAAAGAATTTTCTCACCAAATGATAAATCTAATTAAGGGAAGTAACTTTTCTTTTGAAACTTTTTTCCATCTCTTACAATTCGCGAGTTATAACACAATTTTCAAGGGTAAATTTCACCCCCTTCGAGTGAATTTGGGCAGCAAACAAAAATTGCGTTGTAATCCCCTACATATTCACAAAGTTTCAGAATTTTTTGAATTTCCGGGATCGAGATCCTCCCTTCTTAGTCACGAAGAGAATATTATTAAAATCGTTTCACGTACCAGAACGTAGTACCTTTCTATCGTTTCACTGGAATTTAATTCTCTTCTCAAACAGTATGGTTACCGTGAAGGAAGAGAAGCTTATCTACCAAGTGAGGAGGCAAGGCAGCTCGCCTCGTGTCGTACAAAACTTGCACCTCCGCTGGGATTCTAGACGGCGGTGCGCAACATGCGGGCACGCAATTATACCTACACGCCAGCTTCCCTAAGTTCGGACACTTCGCAGAGGTTTTGGCCCACCACTGAAGAGGACAGTAATCGAGCGGCGCGGTGGATTCTGAATGGTACTGTACAAGCTCAAGATCGGCCTTCTCTTCTGCGGGCATGCCAGTTTTGGTCGAGCATAAACCCCCGAGTAAAAGTTCCATACCTATGTACAATCAAGCATAATTGAGTTTCAACGAAAACCATAAGAATCACAGATTTTTAGATGAATTATATTTCTCTATACCTGACACGCGACTCTTTTTATTCGGAGGTTCTTCGTTTCTAACGTTCGTATTATCTCCAGATTCTTCGTGTATTAACTTCGTCAACATCTCTTTTATAGGAGTCGCGACTAAATTCTTGTCTTCTTCGGTAGCGTACGGTAATTGTTTAAACCTGAAAGGAAAACGCAGTGTTAGTTCGAATTCTTAATCTACATTCGTAATGCAGATTAATTGGAATAAAAATCTTCTAATTACCTAGGATCTAGAGTAGTCGCGATTTGGAGTAAAAGCGTGACATTGTAGTCCGCGTACCTCTCGCAGAGCATATCGGACAAGGATTCCTTAAAAGTTCTCGCTGTTTCGCTGTCGCTCTCTTTTACTTTCAAATGAGAAGAAACGAGTTGCCACAGCAGTGGCTTCAGTAGAGATATTAATGGGATTTTCTCCTCGCTAAGCGTCATAATAGTAACTTTAAATGGTTCAAGAACGTTCACGAGATCCTCTACGACCTTCCACTGGTCGTTAGATAAATCGACCATTTCGTGATCGACACCTTCCATGCTTTCTAAGATGGATGTTACGATATTACGGCGGAGGACCATCTGTTCGAGCATGTTGTACGTCGACGTCCACACAGCAGGATAGTCCATCAGCATGGCATTCTCCTCCAGCTGTAATTATATAATATGATTAGCACATATGCGACGGATTAACAGGATACTTCGAATAAGGTGAATCTTGGGAATTTTTTTTCTAAGAAACTGTTCAGTGGATCTTTTCTAAACTTTCAGGGTATTTTAGCCCACATTCAAACAATAAAAATTAATTTTTATGATACAAAGTGTTCGGTAGAAATTGAGATATATGAACACGTTCGTTAGGACCGCGTGCCGGAGTTGCAAATTGACGATTGTAATTGTGGTTCTATTTCTTCCGTGAAATTAAAAAACCAAAGATTTTCTTATTTTTATTATAATTATACTGTCGATGAGCCTAAGACATTGATAAATAAATTGAATTGAACAATTTTTTTTGCATAAATAGTACGAAATATTTTGGAGCAGAATCGTAACTTTTTCTTTCAAGTCCCACCAATTTGCCAACTTTGAACTTTTTTTCGTTTGTTAGGTTCATCCACAGTGTAATTATATTAGAAATAAGAAAATCCTTGGTTTTTTTATTTCAGAGAAAAAATAGAGCCACCATTACAATCGCCAATTTGCAACTCCAGCGTGAGTCCCAACAAACGTGTTCATATATCTCCATTTCTACTGAACACTTTGAACCATAAAAATTAATTTTTATTGTTTGAATGTGAGTTAAAATACCCTGAAAGTTTAGAAAAGATCCGCTCAACAGTTTCATAGAAAAAAATTCCCAAGAATCTAGAGCTCTCCCTTAATAGATTTACCTCCAATAATTGTTCTTGCATAGCTAAAGCCGCAGACGCAGCCGGATGACTTATGATAGCTCCAATAGCCGCTCTGCATTTGGATAATATACTAGCAACCTCTGGGTTCTCGAAACAAGCCTGGGCGCAGACTTGCAGCGTATAAAGTAAACAAGGAACCAGCGTCAATCCTCGATTTGACAGAGCAACTAATAATTCCGCCCTGGACGTGGCTACTACCACCGCCGTTACCCTATCTATTTTCAAGTCCCAGTCGAGTAGCAACGAATCTATCATACTACCCCACTGAGCCTCTTCCCAATCCAGAGGTACATGAATCGTGCTCAATACTTTGCATTCTAAAACCGGTTCACCAGAATTCTGGTAATACACAGAAATAGTAACAAAATGTTCATCAGAATTCGATCTCCACTCTTCAATAGTCAGACCTACTTCGCTGGTAATACAAGCCATAGTAGTCGCCACCGATTCCCGAAAGGTATCATAAATCTTTGGTATTATCTCCTCTTCCAATTTATTTTTACTAGGGATCTCGCAAGGAGACCGCAACGTCGCGACTAGCCTCTGAAACCCTCTGCCCTCCACTACCTCCGGTAGCTGCAAGTCCATTATAATAAATTCAGCTATAGCGTCCGACACAGTCTTCCCGTCAATACTCGACTGATTAATAGGATTATCTTCTGGCATGAGGAAGGCTACGTTCTGACTATTGTTCGGAATATTAGAGCTGCTCTTAATCATAACGCGTAACGGCTGGCCTATAGTAATATCATCCTCGATGTTCGACAGACTTATATTCGGGTCCGTCACGAACTGAATGTCCCCGTCTATTTGAACAGTACCATCAGCGTTGGTAGTGTAAATATGCTGCGCCGGCGACAAGCCGGCTTTCAGCAATCTCTTCTGCGCCCTCCGCTCTTTCGTTTCCTGCGAGAGCATTTGTCTACGCGGAGGATTAGTCGACTCCAGCTCCAACAGCTCCTGCGCGTGCTTGTTTTGCAAGTGCATGCGCAAGTTGCTGGTGTTGCGATTGTACGCGATTTGAGTTTTGCATAGTATGCAGACGATCTTGACTTTGGTAAGAATGTCACCGTCGTCGGTGGCTGGGAAGCCAAAGAACTTCCAGTAAATACTTCTCATGGACATGGGCACCACTAGCTTCTTGTAAGTGTAAGTGTGCTTCTCTTCCATCATTTTAGCGAGCACCATTTGCATCTCGCTTTTGGGCTCATCGGCCGCGGCGGTCTTGCCGTTGTTGGGTACTGTTATCGATTTACTTTCCATGATTGCGAGCGAAAATACATAAGTGCCGGTCTTATCTCTCAGCTACTAAACACTACGGATCTACGGTGTTTCTCGTGATTCTACCACCTCATAGCGTTTGTTTCTCATCAAAATGGTGGCTTTTCGTTGCATAATTTAAAATACCGATGTTTACAACGACGCATGGCCCGTTTTAGGGGCACTTACCCGGCTGCTGGGTTAAAACGGGATAACGAATTTGCCCGCGAAGAGGTACGATATCTCAAAGCGGCGTTTGACGAATTATTTCACAGATATCGAACTTCAATTTCTCGTTTCGAAAAGAACGATGCACGATCGGTTATCGACCACCTCTCGTAACGATGCCTATCGACTTCGGTTCTCTTGTTCAAAGGAATATCGCTGCGTACACCTCTCAACTAATCGATCCCACAAAATGGTGCGGTTTCCATGTAGCTCCATCTGCATCGATTACTCGAAACTACTCTGTATTTCGTTCTTCGAACGGAGCATGCGAAATAACTTTGTAAAAAGGGAAATACCAGCAATTTTATAATCCTATTTAACGATTTTATGATTCTATTCAATGATTTTAATTATTAATTACAGAGATACGTTGGGTGTATCTAACCTAAAGGACGATAATGCGCCTTTAGACTAAGCGTTAGATACTCTCCAATTATCTCCGTAACTTTGGCCGAAAGAAGTGAATTCTCCTGGGAGAAAAGACAAATGAATATGAAGTAGTAATTTACAGAGAAACAAAAAGCTATCGGAGGGAAAGCAGGTCTGAAATTTTGCTCTATCTGTTACTTGGAAGCACTCCATTTCGCACAAGTTTCTCAAGAAATCTATTTTTAATACTCCAAAAGGAAACAAAATTTTAACGCAATACCTGTAAACATAGAAGATGCGTTTATCTAAGAGAGCCAAAACGTTATCTTTGCTAATATCATGGAGGTTAATTTCCGTCTTTCTCGTACAAACTGCCCACGTACCGGACGAGTACTGGCAGTCGTTAGAAGTGGCTCATCGCTTAGCATTCGGATATGGATATCTGACGTGGGAGTGGATCGCAAAGATTCGCAGCTACGTCTATCCGTTCCTGATATCCATCGTCTATCGACTAGCAGCATCGCTGTCTTTAGATTATGTAACAGTCTTGACGACGTTGCCTCGATTACTCCAGGCGATTATCAGCGCTTATGGAGAGTTTAGATTCTACGAGTGGTCGAGAAACAAATGGACGCTGTACAGCTTGTGCATGAATTGGTACTGGTACTATTGCGCCACACGCACATTAATTAATACCATAGAAACAGCGTGTACTATGATAGCGTTATCGATGTTTCCGTGGCGAGACAGCGATATAAGAAGTATAAACTTCGTGTGGATCGTAGGACTTTTATGCATGATGCGACCCACTGCTGCTATTATATGGTTGCCCTTATGCTTCTACCATTTATGTACGAGTTTGCAGAATAAGTTAACGTTAATATGTCGATACTGTGTGGTAGGAATTATTTGTTGCTTGAGTTGCATACTTTTGGATAGTTACTGTTATGGAACATTGGTCGTTTCGCCTTGGGAGTTCTTCCGAGTAAATGTACTATATAAGATTGGAGATTCATATGGAACGCAGCATTTGCTGTGGTATATTTTTAGCGGATTGCCAGTACTTTTAGGATTATATTATCCTGTGTTTATAATGTGCGTTTGGCAAATAACGAGGCATCCAGCTTCTTTCCATCGTCAAGCAATCATGTTGGTAGTCATTGGTTGGACACTCTGTGTTTATTCATTGCTGTCTCATAAAGAATTTAGGTTTCTACTGCCTCTTTTGCCAATGTTAATATACATATGCACTTCTTGTAGATTAAGTTTGAACATGAAGTTTGCGATAATAGGAAGAAAAATTTTTGTAGCGTTATTAGTAGTCACTAATCTCTTGCCAGGTCTTTATTTTTGTATGGTGCACCAACGTGGATCGTTAGACGCCATGAATATTCTCCACAAAGAGCTTGGTAACTCGGATAATACGACTAATTTATTATTTTTGACTCCTTGTCATGCTACACCTTTATATAGTCATTTACACAATAATGTATCAATAAGAATATTGACTTGTGAACCTAATCTGAATAATTCTGTGAATTATGTGGATGAAGCTGATGTATTTTTCGCTAATCCGATGCGATGGCTTAGTCATAATTATGATAGTAATAGAAATATAATACCTAGCTATGTTATAGCATTTAATGACTTATCACCTAAAATAAGAAAATTCCTAGAGCATTATCAACTTATGTATGAAACATTTCACGCGCATTTTCCTCAATCGAATTATGGAAAATACATTCAAATATATAAACATAAATAAGATCTTTTACTGCGTAGAAATGTGTTTTTATTACATTGTCTTTAGAGCAGTGAACCTTCCCATGATTCCTTCCACCATCCGCTCTGATTCTCTAAAAATACATAAATCGCTTTTAATTCGTAAGTTTATAGTTAACCAGTACGGCAATCAGGACAAATATAACGTCTGAAAGGGTCGCTGGGAGGGACTATAACTCATTTCGGTAATTTAGTTAACGGAGAAACGGTGCAGCGGGTTCCTCGACACGCGTATATGGTAATATGTTGGACCGGAGCCCGAGAGGGCGGTCGTAATGATAGAAATAATTGAGTCACGCGGCGGGAGGAGCCGAGTTCTCGTTCGGGTGGTTTGTGGAGTGGAGGGCTGGATCAGGAGGTGGTGACCAACGATGGTGATGGTGGTGGAGGGAAAAAACAGGAGAGAGAGAGAGAGAGAAGGCGACAAAGCGAGTTTTCGCGAGGCCATCGCCGGTGCGAAAAGCCTTCGATAATTACGCGGTCGGATGCGATCTTCGTGAGATTTTCAGCAGTCGAAAATGATCTGTCTATAGGAACCAGCTCGCATGTACCGTTACCAACTGGGCTTCGAATCTCGGAAACTATGCAAGCATACAGCGACGATAGCGTTCCTAACGGCAGTTTCTTCGCACTGCTGCATCTGCACTAAATCGTAACCATCAATAACAGTGTCTATATTGTTATATAGCAGGAATGTTTAATTACGATACACGAAGGGCAGGTGCACTTGATTAGAGAACAAAGTCGCTTGTTAATAGAAGAACCCTAAGGTAATCTAAAGGGAATTGAGAACTTTTGACCCAAATTCTTCCTCGGACATACATCGCCAAATCCTTTGTCTTCTTCGATTCGTCCTACGCCTCGGCGAAACGTGACGAAGAAAATGTGGATCGGGTGGGGAGGGGACCGGCCTCGCAGCGATGCTAAGGCTGGAATATGATGGTCCGCGATGATCGCGGTTAAAGAAAGGCGGACGTAGTAAAGTAACGCAAGGTAAAGTAAGGTAAGGTAACTGGCGGCTGTAATCGAAGGTACGGCAAGGATGGTGTAAGCGGGATGGAAGAAAATATAAAGAGGGGACTGACTACATGGAGTCAACGTTCCGAGCGGGTCAGCGACCAAGCCTGTCTTCTTCTCTCTCGGCGTTCCTCTTTCACGTGTCCCTTCCTCTATCACGGCTGCTCTTCCTTCTTTGCCGCGCGCTCCTTTTTTTTCTCTCGTATCAGTGAAACTCTGTTCATCGAGAGGTACCTGTAAATACAGCGGGACCGAGCTCCTCTTTCTCCCGAAAGACTTAAAACCCTTTGGACGCCACGGGCGCATAAGCGCGTTCGCTCGGTGCGGGGAACGCACCACGGGCGTTCAGCGACTGTGGTTAAGAGATGCGAGCAGAGGAATCCCGCACGCGGCGCAGAATTATAAACACCCAGAGGGTTAAATATCTTGATCCGCGGCGGTTTTGAAAGTTACGTGGAAGGCTACGTGCGCGAGAGGCACGAGCATAATTCTCGTCCCGAGAGAAAGTTCCGCGCAACGGTGAATCCGCTCCCCTTCCTCCTGTCGTGAAAGAGCATCCGAAACGGATCGTCCATTGGGTATACAGGCGCTATATCGAAGCATCTGCAAACGGTTCTAGGGAATCGAATAATAGATCGTGTTTAGAATAAACTACAAGTGACTGCATCCTTTACTGAAACTATTGATTTGTATTTTAAATAATAAACGCGTGGATCGAATGGACTGAGCTCTGATTAAAAAACAAATGCAGCTATTTTACTTAAAATATCGAATAAATAAACTATAGTATATAATTTATAGTATAGATTATAAGATGAATTACATAATTCTTTTTTTGTATGACTTTACAAGGTTTATTTATTCGTTATTTTAAATAAAATAGCTTATGGTGACAGTAATTGGGTCTTTTACACTAATGGGAGTAGAGTAATTGTATGAC
The DNA here is from genome assembly GCA_929113495.1 of Andrena minutula. Taxonomy (NCBI): domain Eukaryota; kingdom Metazoa; phylum Arthropoda; class Insecta; order Hymenoptera; family Andrenidae; genus Andrena; species Andrena minutula. The sequence continues at coordinate 4,035,534 of OV815996.1, read as the reverse complement.
CATTGTCAGTGGGTTAAGTCATACAGCAAGTCGACGGTAATGCATGGATAAATATGCACCTACATCGTTTCTTACGATGCATTAATTTCTCGCACAGTTTTGCGTTTCAGATCAATTCTAGGGATATCTAAGAAATCGTGTTTACATTGCGTTGAAGTAATTCTTATACCTACCTATAAGGGTGCCCCAAATTTTTCTAAGTCTTTAGGGCCTCTAAAGGTCTTAATCCGGCCCTAAATATATCATTCGAAATTGTTACGTTGCGATGACTTAGAACTTAGCTGATACGTAGCTTTTTGATCCTCCGAAACTCTGAGGTGTTCGACAGGTGTTTCTACATCGAGGAACTTCTCCCCTTCGCGTCGTTCTTCCGCGCTCTTCCGCCTCCAGTTGGTCGGATAAATGCCAGACGCGACAGAAGATACGCTCCCGGTTTCTACTGATCCTCGCAGTGCTAATAACCCCGCGGCATGAGTAGATACTCAGACCCCCGATGTGGCTGGCGAAAGGTCTGATATATTCTCCAGAAGGGCACGGCACCCGGAAGCGCCGGTCGCGGTAACTGGAGGAACGCCGGGGCCCGTGAAAGTCTCAAGGATCTCAACCCATTGTATGTTGACTCGTCGGCAACCAAAACACGAATGGAACTCGGGACAGCGATGCGTGTTCCGTGGCCGATATTAACGGACGACCTTGCACCGTCAGCCCGATCCGTCGTTTGTTACATCGAAGTTATTTACAAGCCTCGGGAGACACTTGTCTCGAAACACGACGGCCCTATTAGGTGTCATAAAATGGGCCTAACTTTACCCCTAAGTAATTACGGTCCTCCGTTTTTTATGCTATTCCCGAAATTTACATTGGAATGTTATTCAAAAGAGCTTCGCAGGACTCGTGTCTACCTTGCAGCGTATTGCGCGCGCTTGTTCAGGATCAGCTATGAAAGGTTCAGAGTCCGATATCCGTAAACCGGCTTCCCTTGCCTCTATCGACGCAGACTTTGCTCTCCAGACTTTGGTCGCGCGCGGCTCTTGCGCACCTGTTCGAGGATTTCGCCCTGACCGTGCGATCACACCATACGCGCCGGTGTATTCACGGCTCCTTTAGAATTCAACGCTAACTGTGCCTTAAAACAATATTTACAATCTTCTTCGAATCTACTGTCGTTTAAGGCTACGAGAAACAAAGATAATCCTGTTTCAAAGCTGACAGCCAGAACTTCGAGCTAATTATTAAACACAGAGTAAATAAACTTTGCATCTCCGATGTCTCGATTACTCTGTACACGCGAAGTAAAACGCACGGCTCCCAAGATCTTCCGCGTCTTTACATTCCACGCGAAGGTTAGTCAGCTTTCGGTTTACAGGCGTCGTAGAATTGTAACGACGCGGATTGACGAACCTATAAAAACGGTAAACATGTATTTCGTAATCTCCACGCGGCTGACCCGATGACGAGGAAGGACATGTAACGCGCCGCGTGTATACACGCGGAGGTCCTCGCGTGTGTGCGCGGCCAGGTATACACGAAATCGGTGTCCTTATAGCGTCCCGTTCGCGGTCCTGGTCCACCGTGGAACCACCGACGATGCACTTGTCCTCTTCTGGAGAGTCGTTACGCACCGTCGGGGCCAGCCAATCGCGGCCGTCGGGCAACAGGTGGCCGACCAATCGGGCCTCCCTCGTCGCAACACGCTCTTACGTAGCGGCCGAGCATCTCGCTTCACGGATACTCCGACCGAACTCCAAATGACCACGATCGCCGCTTTCCCACTTCTATAGCCCGATCTCTGCCTCTTCGTTTACACACAGCTCTTCTTTATTCTTCTACCCGCCCCCCTCCTTCCTCCTCTCCTCTCCTCTCCCACCACTCGCGCCGTGATCGTGGCAACCTGTTGCTCGTCCGGCTTTCCTTCGCTCTCCCAAGTCGATTTAACGTGGCGTCGACTATGTGCCCCGTATTTATATACACACGCACCCGTGGCTAGCAAGTGTCGAATTTTCCCCCGTCTGGGTTTTCCGAACGCTTTCTCGGAAGCAGGATAAGGATGGACAGAAAGATGAGACACGGGCGTTCTCTTGGTCGTTAAACGCGCGCGGTTGAAAAGCTCGCAGGGTTGCACGGGGGAAACCTGTTTACGTAAGATTATTTCGATAAAAGACGAGGCGGGTTTGGAATAACCAGCGGTCGTCATTGTTGACGGGTTTGCGACGAGCAAGTTCGATTGAACCGGGGTCTGATGCGTACTGGTCGATCGATCAGGAAGGTCGATTTCGATTGCAGCGGATGGTAAACGTAGGATGGAAGTACGTGAGAAGCTATGATCTCGCGATGTTTTGAAAAATACGACAGGTTGCGAAAAAGGTTAAGAGTGGAGCAAGACAGGCTCGCGCACGCACGCTATCAAGGCCGTGATCACGTTATGGAGGGAGCACCGAAACGGGGGCACAGGCGACGGTACGTACCTGTGATCTCTTACAAGTTGTTAGAGACTCATGCTCAGAGGGAGAGCGCAAGGTAGCCGCCATTTTCCTCCGAGCGCAAACTTACACCTATCCCTCCTAACATCGGCCACCTATACAGGGTGTCCCGAAACATTTCGCCAAACTTTGTCAATGTATTTCATGTTCCATGTCAATAAAAACAGTTTTTACCAGCGTTGACTGTTGAATTAAAAACCATTTAGCTTAAGTACTCAGCGAAGTGAAGCTTCATCGCTTCGAGTTGTGCCGTGACTTCCTCCAATTCGTATTCTAACACCGAAGATTCCTAATCCATCACAGTTCCTACCGTCATTACAATGTTTGCATTACATTACCATATCCCGGCACCGTCAAACACTGTTTACATACGCGGCACTACGCTCTAGCGCTGGGATCTATCCGCACTCGATAGTCCCACAATAGAAGCGAGATCGTTGGCCGACGTCTGTGCAGTGGTCCTTCACGACAGGCGTAGTATCGTGAAAGCACGGTGCGCTGGAAGGTTCAGGAAAACGGTACACCCTGTATGCTCACCTAGTCGTGTCCCGGTGTACGAAATTCATTCATACCGGAGTGGGGAACTATCGTTTCGTTCGATACACACATGCCTGCATCGAATCGCGATAGTCCGCCATGAGGAGGTAAACGTGGCGCTCCCCAGGTGGAAAATAATCGGTCGGGTGTAGCGGGGTGAGCGTACCGCAAGGCGAGTGGAATGTCTGCGCACCTGGCCAGTGCGCCGCCGCTCCGAGCTGCCTTTCCCTTCGCCATCGCCGACCCCGGGGGCCGTTGGTTTCGCGTTTTCACCGAAACAACGACAGGAACCGGAGAGACGGCCGTCGATCGATTTCCCGTCGCCACCGAGAAGTTTCTCGAATTTAAACGCTCCGTGCCGTTATCGCGGAGTTTCCGCGTTTCCTCTTCTCTTTTCTCCGCCGTGGCTCGCTCCGTCCTTGTATCGCGCGCTCGGCCAGCTCCGGCTGTCCCTTTCCCACCAAGCGGGTCGCGCGAGCCGAGCCGCGGGGCCCCCGGAGAGGCGAGCGAGCGCGCCAGCGGTGCGAGCGAGCGAGAGGGTCCCGGTCTCACCTAGCCAACGAGCGCAGCCGGGTTCGATGCGCAGTCGCCAGGTGAGGCAACGACGACGAGTGCGCGAAACGGTCCGGCCGGCTGTTGACTAGTGTTGCACGAAAAGCTTCGCCACTCGCGACGGTCCGTCGTCGAACAGACATCCGCGCAGGTAAACGGAATTCGTCCCGCCCGGCGCTGGGCCGTTTCGCGAAAAGTTATCGCGGCGATAGCTGCGCAAACGTGGCGCGCGGACACGTATCACGCGTGTGCATCGATCGACTACGCGATCCGACCGCCTGCCCGTCTCGATCCACTCATAACCTCAAACGCACGCACACACAGGAGGCCGAGGGAGCGCGCGCGCGCGGCAGCGCAAAATCTCCGGTAAATAGGCGAACATGCCGCGCCAGGGATACTACCAGGAGTCTGTGAACGTTTTGGCGTAAGTGCGAGGGTTAACGAGGGCTGCTACCCCGCGGCGAGGTGTCGGCAGACGGTTAACGTGCTTCTGATCCGGCCGTTCGTGAAGTGCGAGGGGTAATTTACACCTCGACAGTGGTTCGACCGAGAAGTGGAATAGTCAGTGATCGAACGGGAACGAGGGGGAACGAGAGAAATCCAAGATGCAGACCACGGGCACGAGGGGACCGAGCCACCTGGTCGCCCTTTACGTGGCGACCGCCGGTCTCCAGGGTAACGCTCTCGGCTCCGACGAGGAGGAGATCACCCTGCTGGTCTACGTGCTCATCGACGTGCTGCAGAACAAGGTAACTATCGGCGAGTAACAAAGTGAAAAACAGGGGAACAGTGGGATCGTGTTAAACGATGGAACGATCCATTGCCTCGCGATACTCGGTTTCTACGTTGCCGATCTTCCTCCGAGGATAGCGTTGAAAGTAACGTAGAAAAACCATTCGCATATGCCGAGCCGAGGCTTGGAAGATACTACTGATGCGATGGATTCCTTGGTTTCTTTCGGTCGTCGTTGCGGGGCCGGTCTCGCGTCTTTGGGTTCCTTGGATCGGGGCAACGGTTTTCATTGCAAATCCATTGTTAAGTTTACATTTGGTCGAGTAAGATGCCTGCACGGGTGGAGAGGATCGGTACTCCATTCAGCTGTTGCGAAAGATTTCGGCGCACTGTCAATCTCCGTGCGAGTCGCGCGACAATACCTTTGCATGTCTCCGGCTGCCATTGTTTCTTGAATTATCCGGTGGGGGCGGAGCGTCGCGCCCTCGAAAGGTCGTCCATTACCTCCAGCTTTGACATCGAGATTATCTGGCGCCATGGACTCCATTTCTCTTTTAATTCATCACACATTATGATTATTACTGTGTGCTTCCTTCTCGAACACGTTCCTAGATTTATTATTAATTATTTATATCCTGCGTCATCGCGTTGACTGCAACGAACGTTTCTATTTAACCAATATCGTCGTGTAACTTACAAACGTCACGCTTTCGGTCAATAAGAGAGCGACGCTTGTTTCCTTTCACTCCTTTCTTTGGAGTCTCCTAATCAAGATCTTTACGTTCCTGAATAAACTGAATCACTTTCAATTTTGATTTTTAATTACAATTACTGTACTCCACTCTTTTTACGTCGATAGAGAACGCCTGTGCTATTAGACGGTAGACCGATAATTACGGAGCTAACACTGCTCGAGACTTCCGTGTACGATCCGTGTCTCTTTGGTAGCGCTTCTCGCCACCGTAGCTATTTTTATCAAGGTTCTGAATACCAGTGTACCTCCAAACCCTAAGTGCAGTTACCTGCAACGACCAACGTCGGGAACCACTTCTAGTAGGAACGCAGCTTGCAACCGGAAGCCTCGAACGGTACTATACAACAAGAACCCAGGTCGCGAGAGCCTCGAGGATCCTACTTGCGCTCAATCTTCTTCTATTTACTTCCCAGACTCAACAATTTGAATTTGACGATATCGAAGAAAGAAAAATCGCTGCCTCTGTCAAATCTTTCGGACGGAGGATTAAAATTCTCATTGCTTCTCTAACTATTTAAATCAGAGAAAGATTCTAATTGCTAAATGAATTAAAGTGGATCGGCGACGAGTAGCTCGATCAAAAAGACCGTTCGCTTCAACTTTTCGGCAAGGTTTCGCTAGGGCCTGCTGCTTCGTGAAATCGGGCTGCGTTCGCCAGGCGCAGCTCAGTGCGGCGAGCAACAGGTGCGCCTAGTTTTCTTTATTCTTTGTTGTGAATCGGCTTGCACGAGTGCGCCCGAGTTCCAGCTGGTCGGTCGTTTCCTTTTTCCCCTCGAGTCACATACCTGACTATCTCTGATCGGGGACAATGGCCGCTGTCGAGGCTCCTCTCTCGCCTCGCCAAGGGCCTCCAAGAAAATCAGACTTGTATACCGTATTGTCGCTATCGTCTCGCTACTATTCCCGTCGATAAATCGCGTTAGCATCGTCGCCGATTCAAAGCGATAGACTCGTGCTTTGCAGATCCCTCCATGACTATATGTATACTTTGCCTCAAACTGTGTAAATAAAAGTTGACCGCCAGAGACTGTTATCAAAGATAGTATAAATTACCATAGTTCCAAAACAAAACGTTTAATGTTTTAAGGAAACTTTAGTAATTAAAATATTTGCAAAAATAGTCAATTTAAATATTTAAATATTAACGTGGCGGTATGTTACCTATCCGTGCTTGACAATAGTAATAAATTAAACAGTTTCTTTGGTAAACATCGAGTGCCTCTCAGACCATCGAATTATAAGCCAGCAACGAGTAAATGAAATAAAAAAAGACAATGATGAGGTACAGCTAAATGCTGTCGCGAACTTTGCTCTGGGACTCGTGACTGCGGCCGAAGCGCAGTACCTGTTGAATATGAAGCCTCTTAAAGATTTTACGATGCCCAAACACTAAATTAATCCTCAAGTAAACTCTGCATATTAACATACACGAAACCAACAGACTCGTAGCACAATAGTGTCTCAAATTTGTCGTCATTCTTCAATGCCACCTCCCTTCACTTCGTTCGATTTCTCCACTCGAATTCGGTATCGAATTCAAATTTCTCCCAGCGGAACTGCTCGCGCGGTAGCGCTTGGAATAGAATTCCCAAAGATCCACGAAACGGCTGCTAGCCGCGTGAGAAGGGAGGACGTTGACTCGTCAGCTTGGAAAGCAAGATTGCGCTCGCCGGTAGTTTCGCGGGACGCGAAACGGAGAGCGTGTGGTTTTACTTGGGCAAATAAAAGCAGCGCGGCCACGTAATCCCTGTAATTTCAACGGCTCGAAAATTGCGTTAGGGGACTTAAAAACGGGCACTGCCTGGCGCAAACGCTGGTCGTCCTCCGTCTCGATCTGAAACAAACCTGCGCGTGTCCTGTCGTTAAATGAGGTTCCTTAGTAAATCCGAACGAAACGGTGGATCAATTTCAAACCACCATCGCGTGTAATTTACGTGGCGGAGCGAGAGGAAGTCTCGTGGAAAGCGGACGAGTACAGATCGTTAGTTTCGTATGGGGAAAGCTCGCGTCGGCCATTGTAACTCGTTTCCTGAGTCTCAAGTCCATCGGCCGAGTCAAAATTTAATGAGCCGCGCCGAGTCAGTGGCGTGACCTTTCGTATTTATTCTCGTGTCGGGGTCTGTGAGATGTTGGGAAAGAATCAGCTGGATTTGTTGAAACCTCCGATACTGCGCCCCGGCGTTCACTCTGCTCCGCGAAACAAGTTCTCCGCGTGATTTATGGCGACCGTCCAATTATGCCCGACTCCTTTTTCCATGTTCCACGGTTTCCTCGGGCTTAGACATTACGCGTGCAGTCTATTATTCGCGTCCGGCCGCCCCATTCCGGTCGCGTCCATTCTGTACCTTTTCTCCTTCCTCCGTCCTTCTCCCTCCTCCCTCTTTGCAGCGTCTCGTCCTCGCGCGGCAGTCTCACGAATACCGCTAGGACTTAATGTATTCTGTGGGAAAAAGGTTTGAAAAGGCTGTGGCAGTCGGAATCGGTCGCTGCGTCGCCGCCATTACATCCACGACGGAATCAAGACGATGTTCTCAATTACAAAAACTTCTTTAATATACAGGCGCGCGGGCGATGTTTATTAGGAAAATAAACAAATAGAAATAGTAATAGTTGTTGTTAAAAAAAATTTGAAACTTTGTGATTATGTAGATTGTAGGGGATTTCCTCCTGATTGAGACGCAATTTTTGTTTGTTGCTCAAATTCACTCTAAGGGGGTGAAATTAACTCATAAAAAATTGACTATTCTCCGATTTTATTTTGTAACTCGCAATCTGTGTAAATATCCGTAAGATGTACTCTTTCCAATAGACTAATGTTTAATAATAAAAGTTTATCGGTTTTTTTAAAAAAAATTCCCGAAGAAGCATGTTGTTTTGACCGTTCTAGGTAGGCCTCCCCCTTAAAAGAGTAAGTAGGTACCAGAGTGGGGCATTATTCGAATAATTTCGAATAAGATTCGCGGATAAAATAAAATTATTTTTTATTCGAATAATGGTGAACTCTTAGCTTCTCAAAACTGCTCTATGCACTCATGTTCTGTATTACTTATAACTTAGAAATTCATTGCTACCATTGTTACAATACTTACCTATACGTACACTATCGTACTTAATACCTCATTCTAAACAATCCACTTTTAAAACTCCGAACGAAGCAAGTTATCGCAATTGAAGGCCTCCTGTAATCATTTCCTTCGAAGAAGGCCTGTTTCCGCGTAGCCTGGAAAGGCGGCGGAGTCCGCCATGTTTGCTGGACTTCGTTCTTCGCCGTCCGCGGAGAGGGCAAAGCCAGTTCCTGTGCGCGACACGGCTCGCGACCTTTAACCCCTCCTCGCCCACCCCACCTTCCCCGATGGCTATCATTCTCCTGGTCATCGGCTGGCTCTGTATTCGCGGCCTGGCTCCGACGGATTTGCAATTTATGAGTTCGCGTTTTACGTTCTACCCGACGTCGCTGTGTCGCGCACGACAGCCACCCGTGGCCGCGACACGTGGACGCACGTGGGGCCCGAACTGTCGTTTTATTCTAGCGCTCTGACTTTGCTCGTCCGCATCCAGTGGTCGCGAGAAATTCTTCCCCATCGAAATCGCAGACGTTAAGCCGGGAATATATTAAAAAAATTAGCTTGAATATATTCTTATGGAACCATCTCCACCAAAAGCTAAGCTAAAACAATAGCATAGCATAACTTAGCTTCCCAGTGAATTCCCCGCTTCACTTCCGTCGAGAAACTTTCGATGGAAGCTCATTTCCACTTCTGCGTCTGTATTCCAGTCCTCGTTGCCTCCACGGCGGGAAATTGATAATCCGCGATTTGTCATCTACCTTTTTTTCGCGAGGACGGTTCTAATCTTAGAATGTTATCGATGGTCGGGTAACCGTTGCCCGGAGATGTTGGATCTCGTCGCTATCAGGCCTGACCGCGATCGCCAATCAGTGTTTGTGCCTCTGCTAGATGTACAGGGTGTATGGAATCGTACATAGGTACAATTGCAGGGATTTCCTGGATAGAAATTCAGAGACTAAGCCCCTGAAGATATAAAGCCATTCTACAGAATAACTAATAGGTACCTAGATTATGGAACAGGCAAGTTAAATACGAAACGTACCCATAAAGAATTTTAAATGTCTCCCAATGGGTGCCATTGACACCCAAGACTAATTACAATGTGAATCCCCGCGTACAAAGAATTTACGACACTGCTCGATCATACCTGCCCCTCTCCGTATTACTTCCCAGAACAAACCACCGACCCTCGTTAGAGTCTTCAAACAGTAAAGCTCAGGTGGACGAGCTTTCGGTACGCGCAGGTATCCCGAAGCGTTTACCTGAGCCGAAGGGTCGGTATTATTAATCCTCCGTTGTAAATCGTTCTCCAAGAAGAACCCCGATAAACCCCTGGATATAAACCTGGATAATAGCAACGCGGATTCACGCCCACGGAATCGGGCATTATTCCCTAAGCTTTGTTCGAAAGCAACTAAGGTAACTCGAGCAGTAACTCGAAGGGATGGGCAGGGAGACTCTGGTTCCCGTAGCAAACCCAGCAGACTCGCGGGGTCCTTTAACGGTGCGCCGTTCCTGGCAGAGCGATTATCGGATAGTAATTAACATTTACGTAATGGCTAATATTGGTGCGCTTAGATCGCCCGTTACGCCACGAGGCGTTATCGACACGTCGGCGAAGATAATTCCAAGCCCGCGGCACCGGTGGCACGCTCGACTACCGAACTACCTTGATCCGTTAACCCCGCGTCAAAGAACCTGCCTATTAAATAAGTTTCTTGCACGGCTACGCTGGCTTCGATTGTGCGCCGCCTAGCGACATTCGTTCCTGCACGCGCGCACAATCGGCTGATTCGATTCTCGACGCACCAACACGAGCTCGCGTGCCAGTGATTGGGTAATTTCGCACGAACGGCACTCGTTTCGGGAAGATTCCTAGAATATTTGGTGAATATTGTCTAGGTGGTGCCCATTTTCTGGGTTTTAGATTGATATTGATGGAATATTGTAGAAGAGTTTGAGAAATTAATAGTAATTGAATCTGGGTCATTCTTCGTTATGCGCTCGCGGTAGAGAATCGAAGGAGTCGAATGTGTGTGAATTGTGGTATACACTTTGGTAATGCTCGTGGATAGGGCAGGTCTACTTGCCCGCTTGGTTCCCTTTCGCGTGCCACAAGCAATCACTCGAAATTCCTTCCAGTCATAATTAATAATACCCGGTGCAATCGCAAGGACACGCCGGCCTTTTTAAGCTCGTCCAGATAATCTTATACTTGTACGTTGCCGGAGGGTTTTATGTAAGTAAGCTACCGACGGAAACTAGCGGTTTGAAAAAGAGAATATTGTACGTTGTCCCCTGATTGGATGACGCAGATTGATCAAGTAGCCGGACGATTAGCCGCGCTAATATTACCAGCGATTTCCACTCGTGTTTCTTTTCGCAGTATCGATCATCCTTTTAGAATGCGAAAGCTTGGTAATTGAGAGTGGAACGAGCGTTAATATTAATCTCTTGAGAAAGTAGCCAAAGACATAACGTTTCCCGCGTGATCACCTAGCGAGAGCCTTAGTGTACACAATACTTAAACAGCGATTAAAAGTCCTGGCATCAAGGTGACTCGGTGTTCGGATCTACACTTACGTAAGAAAAGGCGAAAAAGAAACAGGAAAGTTTGATGCCAGTGGACCAGCACCGTGTAATTTCTCGCGGTTACGTCAGAGAAATTGTAGTTTTACGAAATGTCCTTCGGCGAACGCTGCTCTACGCCTTTCGCTACTAAGTCTCTGCGCCCCTAAGTGCACGCAACCAGCCCAGCGGCCACGCGAGGCGCGCCGCAGCGGCTCGCGTCGACCGGCGTTATCGTCCGGCAATTAATTGTACCAATTCTCCGAGGCATATTATTAACCGATAAGAAAGGAGGCGACAAACATCGCTGAATCATGCGTTGAATATTCAAGCGAATGTATAAATAAATCGCGAGCTGCTCTAAATTCAACTGTTCCACCACATCCTCGATAAAATGCCGAATTTCATTGCGAGACTCAATTTTCGGGGGATCCGGTAATTGCAGGTGCTGGGGAGGCAACAGTTCATCGTACGACCGATGGTAATGGACGAAAGCTGCACGCCCGGGACCGGTAGCGACAATCCGGCGGTTGCCGGAAGTAGCGGAGTGATCAGCGAAGCAGCGTTGGCGCATGCTCCGGTGCTAACGGAGAAAACTGTCCGCGAGCAAGGGATCTCCCTGGAGCAGGCTATCCAGGAGGTAATCACAATATATTAAGGAGCCCCCGGGGCACACAAAACTATCTAATCGCCTTTTGTTCCGTGCACGCGATAACGAACGATAAGAGACCACAATACTTTCTACCTCCGCTGAATAAATACCGCCAAATTCACGTAATCCCTTCTATCACCGTGCAAATATTTAACGCCGAACTCCGGGGCTTTGAATTTCTCGCGATTCCCGCTCTTTTCTGCAGGAAATTAATCAAACAATTCTCGTGCAATCCGAACCGCTTTGTACCAGCGCCACTGTTTTCGCGATAAAGGGTCGCGACGATGCACGCCGTTCCCATCCAAGGGGGAGCGATTGTTTAAACAAATGTCCTTTTTAACGGAAGTTCGAGGCATGGTGGTCGTCCATGTCGTGCGTGACGTCCGGTTCCGCGCCACGTTTCGTCGTAGACGGCCAGGCGCCGATGAGACAATGCCTGCACCCGGAGGCCTGCAACAAAGACGTCGAGCTGCCGGAACACTACAACCTCTTCCACGACCTCCGCAAGGAGTTCGTCGCCTGTTACTCCACCCATGGGGAGCTGTCCACGTTCGGCATACAGGAGATGCTGGAATGTATCCTTTTACAAATACTGCTAACCAATTTCGATCGCCCATCGACCGACACCGCGAGTCGTGTTACGAACGTCTTCGATCGTGGATTACTCGTCTATAAACCTCGCACACGCATGCACTCGAAGCTTCTAAAGACCGCTATCCGTCCCCTTTGTCTTTTCCAAAACGAATCGCCGTGGTGTATCGTGTCTGGAACAGACGCGGGACCGTCCGAGTGTCAAGTTACTCCCTCTCCCGAGTCGAGGCGCAAAAACTTCCAGTAAATTTAGGACCATGAATGTGTAGAGAAGAAAGACGCGACCATGCATTGAAGTTCATGTGTACAGGCTGTTATTCGGGCAGACGAATATTCCGATGGTTTCTGGCGGCGGTTTCGTCGCCAGCGGAGCCCACGCCGATCGATCAAAGTCTCTCGAGGCTTCGGTTTTCGATACGGCGCGATCGCCCCAAGGCGACGACTATGCTCGAAACGAGGAGAATTCCAAGGCGTACGGCCGTTAGGCGGCGCGACAGAAGTCGAATCCAACATATTCGTCGAACCCGACGACGAACTGGCCGTCGCTGCCAAAGTCAGTCTGCAGGCGAGTGGAGGGTGTGCGTATATCGTGTAATTGCGCTCTCGCGGGCCAGCGTACACGTCTCTTCGGGCACAACATAACACGGTACTCACGCAAAGCTATTGTTTTCGGGCCGGATTTCAAGCGCGGGACTTACTAATCCGTGAGTGTGTTCCATTAATCATTCGGCGGGCATTCTATCTGCAACCGAGCTAGCCTTTCCAGTCACTATATCGAACACTTTACGATATCCAGCCCCGAGGTAACGTGCTTCTTATCCCCGAGACACATCCACATGCATCGGAACATACTGTGCGCCGTTCTCATCTCGTTTTCATTCAATATCGCTTTTTGCATCCGAGAGAAGTATTTACGAACGTGTAATTATACTCACGAACGTGCAAAGTATTCTGCTTTTTGTCCGTGTGATCACTTACTTTTTTCGCACACATGCATACGTGTTTAGGTACCAACGCAGTCATTCGCGTGTGTTTGTGCGGCTAGCAGATTGCATTTTCGTTTCCTTGAGAATGAAAATGAAAAAGGGGAACCTGTTTCGTACGTGCGTATACTTAACACCCAGCCTTCTTCCTTAGTCTGTTTCACATTTGCATGAAATCGCGCACTCTCGTGGGCGCGATTTAATCCAAAAGGGGAACTCTGCTTTGCGATGGAAATGACTACCTGTCGCACATCTAATTCAGCCGGGATATTAAGCACGAGCTAGGGCAATTATAATCGTTCCAGTCTATATTCTCGGCGCCGCGTGTGTTGTATGTGTAGCTAATATAACAAAAACACCTGTGGCTGCCGAGATACGGTATACACAAGGGGAATCGATCGATCCCAGTGCCACTCTCGGATCAACCAACTTCTCGACTCACTACTCCTTGGCTTATTCGATCAATCCTCGAAACGTTTTAATAGAAAAAGGACGCGTCTGGGTCTCTGTAATTCTTCATCTGTTTCGAGTTTCATCCTAAAGACTCTAAAGAAAAATCTCTGTAAACAAGCCACGAATAATGTGCGCTAGATGTATCTTTAATTTCTTCGCTGCGTTTTAAACGATCCCTTACCTTCCACTGTTATCAGCTTTGGTTAAAGCGTAGGGAAGGCGAAATCGAAGTGCGCGACAGTAATATCGATCGACAGACTTAAGAAAGTCCCACCGAGTGGGCAACGCTGTCTTATCACGCGCTGAACACGGTTTAAAGGTCAACCTGCCGGAGATACTGGTATATAACAGCCTGACGACTAAACGAGATATATGGATAATTATGCGCCTAACAAGTTCGTTCGATTCCTCGACGTTTCAGCCGCTCATCCTTTCTTCTTGGCCAAGGCTTCGAACTGTCGCTCCTGCGCTCCGCGCGTTATTGTATTTTCGCTGCCATGATTGACGCTCGGTACACATGAACTTCTCGATCGACTCGAGCGTACGCTACTTCCGTTGCGCTCGGATCGGTGTCTTAAAACAGAGGTCAAAGATCGGCGATCGAAGCGGTGTAATTTATCACTCTCGAAGCGATAATAGATCTGATAATATTCCGACTGATATCTCGCGGTTATGTAAAAGAATTATTGATCCTTGACCGTCGAAAATCAGATTTCGGTCTGCCGTCGGATACAGAGAACGATTATCACGTGAAGGAAATACAGGACATGCTCACCGTGATACAAAGAATGATCAAGGATGGTAAGTGGCCGAGTGTTCACCAATTTTCCTCCCGGACTTAACTCGCCTCGCGTGTAAAAAGAAACGAATAATTCATATCTAATCTACTCTTGCGACCTCGACGGTGACAGTTTTTCGTGATTAATGAGTGGCTTTGGTCTGCTTGGGGAAAAAAAGCCTTGGCTTTTAATTATTTCTCAAAGATTAAGGTCCATGCACGATACTTCTATCTTCCTCCGGCTGTAACGCAATTTAACGAACCCCGAGCTTCGAGCTGACTAACGCGGGATCGTAATCAGCAATTCGGACCCTGATCGCGATTGTTTCGAGTTCCCCCGATTACACAGTGACCGAGGCACGTCTAAATAGATACGGACTTCCAAATTAATCCGGTTTCCTTCTTAACGTCGTTTCGACCGGCACGTGGCTCGACTACGAATCTCTTTCCCTCTTCATCTAGAACAGCGAAGGCCACTTTCAAGGCGGAATCTCGCGGAAAAAAATTTCACTTAAAAGAAGCTTCGTTATTTTTCACTCGTCGCGACCAACGTTTTAGAACCCGATATTCAGCAGCGTGACAATCGATTCGACGGCGAATTTAAAATTCTATTAGATGTGCATACCGAATAGAATTATGAGTCAGTAATACTGCATAGTGCAGTCGTTGTTAAATACTTCGATGAATTGGCAAAGGAGCTAATTACTAAATACCGACGTGAACGGACTAATTGTAAGTCCTTCCTCTTTTAATGGTATTATTATTCATCCCCTGCGTTTTATGAATCAGAACTAGGATACTTTATTTCCAGATTCGGTTCTCGTTAGCATTATCGCGAAATTCTCTCGCTCCGCATTGTGGTAAACGACGAAAGGCTAGCAGAAGCGAGTGCAACGGGGGCAAAACGACATAATAAGAGAAGAAAAGGGAGAAAAAGAGAATAGCGTACTGTCACGTCCGTGTATTGGTCCCTTTTGCGTGGTATACGAGCGCGGGTCAAGCCGTGTAATGTTATAAGCAGCGATGGCCATAATACAACTCCTTATCACAGTGGTGCTCAACCAGCAGTAATTTTGAATTTCAATATCCCCGGCACGTTTCGGGGCGCCCGTTCGATAAGCAACAAGTGCTGTCGCTTCTTCAGCGGCACGTGGCCATTTTCGTTCGATCTGCTGATTTCTCTTCGTTCGCAAAATAAATTACAATATTTATGCCGCGACGAAGTAGATGGGAAGCGCGGCTTTGCGTGGTAGGGGAATTCCTCGGAAGGTGAACTCGCACGTTGCGCCGAGTAAGCAAATCGAATAGCGAGTATTTTCGCTGGAGTGTGAGAAATTTGAGACAAACCAACGGTGTAGGATTACCAGGGAAACGTGCGAGCGACTGTCCATGACAGTGGAACGGAGATAAGTGTTTTCGCGGGGGAATCGAATGATTTAGGAATTACTAGACGCAGTGACGTCTTATTTAAATTTCAATAGATTGTCTGTGGGAAATTGAGATCTGATTGTTGTTAATTTAAGAAGCAAGCTCGCATTTGTGACTACAATTAGTGTGCTTCTTGTTGCAGGTCACGTCTTTCAAACTCCTGAGGTAGTTAACATTGTTTTAGAACCTGGTATATGGTGAGTTATACTTCTCGTTTAGAATCTTACCTTGTTCCTGATATTTGGTTCGTCAATTCTGTAATGATTCTGTGCAGCTCAAAAGATGAAGAGGTCGACAATGGCTGTGTAGTGAGAGCGCGAGGTCTTCCTTGGCAGTCGTCCGATCAAGACATAGCAAAATTTTTTCGTGGCCTAAATGTCGCCAAGTAAGTGGAGCGAGCAAATATAATCTTTAAGTGTAAGAGTTCTGTGCGATAAAGTGTAATA
This sequence comes from Andrena minutula, assembly GCA_929113495.1. NCBI lineage: Eukaryota > Metazoa > Arthropoda > Insecta > Hymenoptera > Andrenidae > Andrena > Andrena minutula. The sequence continues at coordinate 4,019,512 of OV815996.1, read as the reverse complement.
ATTGCTGCGGTATTTATGTACAAGCCACTCGGATCCGTGTAAAAAAGGTAAAACTTCCACGTGTGTTGCGTAATTTATGTTCCTAACGTTGTCGAGGCCGATTGGATGAAAATGCAAGTTCGGTGAAATAATTTCTGTTTACACGGGGCGGTAAACAACTTTTTAAAACATCCTGCCTGTTTGTATCTGTCTTATGCAACGATAAGTATTATCTGGGGTCATGAATCTCCTGTGTCGCACAGTATTGCCAGTGATTCTCGAGATCATCAATTTTTGCTCGTTGGCTGTCTCGACAGAGAAGCGTAAGTAACGCTGTACAATTTAATTCTACTTGTTTCGCAGGGGTGGCGTAGCTCTGTGTTTGAGTCCTATGGGAAGACGTAACGGAGAGGCATTGGTACGATTTGTTAATAAAGAGCACAGAGACATGGCTTTGAAGAGACACAAACATCATATGGGAGGGCGGTACATAGAGGTGTACAAGGCTTCCGGAGAAGATTTTGTCGGTGTCGCTGGAGGAACGAGTGGAGAGGCCCATGCATTTTTGTCACGGGGAGCTCAAGTGATAGTGAGAATGAGGGGCTTGCCGTATGACTGTGTCGCTAAGCAAGTGGTAAGTGATAACAGGAAGAGTTATTCATTTTCTACATTTTGTTTTGAATATTTGCTTGCATTATATATGTGCGTTATCTTTTTTTTGTAGCTGGACTTCTTTTTATCGGGACAGAAACCCTGTCACGTGTTAGACGGAGAGGACGGTGTGTTGTTCGTGAAGAAGCCGGATGGCAGAGCAACCGGTGACGCTTTCGTTCTGTTTGCGAAGGAGGAGGACGCCGTGAAGGCTTTAAGCAAGCATAGAGATTGCATCGGGAGCCGGTATATCGAGCTTTTTCGAAGCACGATCGCCGAGGTGCAACAGGTATGTGGCGTGAGCGATGCGGGTGTATAAAGACACGAGAGGGTGAAGTAAAAATAGATGTTAACTGACGCGCGTATCGATTGCTCGCGGCATACAGGTCCTGAACAGGGCGATTGACCCGAAGCAGGTGGTGCTCCCTACGCCACCCATTCCGCAACTTCCTCCGATACTTCCGCAGCACATTATCACGTCCGGCACGCGTAAAGATTGCGTCCGATTGCGCGGCCTCCCTTACGAGGCGCTCGTGGAGCACATCCTCGAGTTCATGGGCGAGCACTCGAAGAACATCGTCTACCAAGGTGTGCACATGGTGTACAACGCGCAGGTGAGTGCTTAGTGGTAATTAAACCGAGAGAATCTCTGGAGCATCCGTAGCTAATGAACGATCTCGTCTCGGATCTGTTCAGGGTCAGCCATCCGGCGAGGCGTTCATCCAGATGGATAGCGAGAGCTCGGCGTACGCGTGCGCCTCGCAGCGGCACCACCGGTACATGATCTACGGGAAGAAGCAACGGTATATCGAAGTGTTCCAGTGCAGCGGGGACGACATGAATCTGGTGTTAACGGGCGCGGTGACGCCGCCGTCCACCAAGGCTCTGCTATCACCGGGTACGTTGACCACACAATCACCCGCCACTTTGACACACGCGCCTCCGCCTACGCCGTGCCCGGTACAGACGGCGCAGCCGCCCCTCTGGGACATTCACGCGCTAGTACAGGCCCAGGCCCAAGCGCAGGCGCAGGCCCAAGCGCAGGCTCAAGCACAAGCACAGGCTCAGGCTCAAGTGCAGGCGATCCGACATCAGGACTTTTGGCTGATGGCCCTAGCCTCCAATCCGCCGCCCACCTCCGGCACACCCGGCTCCCCGACCTCGTCGGTCACCACCAAAACGCTCGCCCTTCCCGGACCGAATCCGCAGCACCAGATCCCCGCGTACGCGATGGGTCCCCAAGCCGCAGCGGCCGCCGCGGCAGCCGCGGCCGCGCTCCACGGCCAGCCTCAGGGCCCGACGCCTCTCTTGCTCTTCAACGTCCCATCCAGAATCCCGATTCTACGGGGACCAACGCCTCACAGCCTGCTCACGCCCCTCGTCCAGGCAGCCCCCCTCAATCACGCCGCTATAATGGGGCTGAAACGGACCTGGGAGTCCGCATTCCCACCCGACGCGTCCAGCGGTGTCGCGAAACGGGCCGCCTGGCACACGCCAGCTGCGTTCGCGCAGGGCCCGGGCGCTGCTCCTGGCTTGCCTTATCCTGCTCAATTTTACCCTCAAATTTGATAGCCACGAAGCGATGTCGATTCTGATGATCCTAGATCGACGAGGAAGGCCCTCCATCAGCTTTTGTCACACTGGCCATCTGGTCCAATCTCTTAACTGACTGACCACGGAGTGCCCATCGCGGCGCAGTAATCGTTCCTTCCTTTATAAGTTCATCTCGCGCGCCTGACACGCTGCAACTCGCTCCACGGTTGCATCGTCGCCGCGTGCGAGGCTGCGATCGTCAAACCCGCACGCGGCGCGCAATATTTCCATTCAGAGGCAGTTATTCAACAACATTCCGCGCAATAACTCTGCGCAAGGCTCCCCGTTTACCCTGCGCAGGGCGGCTGTTATTCAGAGGTCTTCTATCCTCCAGCCCCTCTCCTTTCCATCGACTAGGGTGTATCTTATACAATCTGTTTTCAGAGACGTTTTCCATTTTGTTACTTATTATCGAGCAGCAGTACTTAGAGTGTCTTAGATACGTCACTTTCCTTTTCTTTTCGTTATTGTAGAGCACGGCGAGGTCTTCGTGGATCACGCTGCTTTGTTTTAGGGTATCGTTGCGCGCGACCGTACGCTTTTCGTTACGGGAGCTCGTCGATGTACGTATCCGTTACGTACGACGTGCGCAACAGCAAAGTGCCTTAGCGTGAACGCGAACCAAGGACTCATCGTTTTAGGCTCTTCTTCCCCGCGGCTCCGCGGTTTACATTGCACATGTAAATATATACATATGTTTTTATATATACATATACAAGATATCGGAGTACAGACATACAAATCTATATATATAAATATATATAAATATATATATAAGAATGATTTATATATTTTGCTAGAAATATTTTTATTATATAGCGATAAGTAATGGACATTCCATCCAATGTTATCGGTTCTTCTTCTTTTGTTTTTAACGCTCCGATCTCCGGAGTAGCTCCTTCCCCGCGCGGTATCATCCGCGCGTTCAGAAAGGAAACGTTAAAAGGAGCCCGTTTACTACCACGGCAGGACATTAATCAATTTCTAGCCCTCCACTACATTCCCGGCAGAATGCTCGAGATAGGAACACCGAGACAGTAGCTTCCCAAAGCGCCGTTAGGGTTCCTCAGTGATTATTCTCCAGTGGTGCAGCTATGCTCGTTAATTGAACTAGGTGTGTGACGTTTCGAGGGTTTAAGAAACCAACGCAAGGCGTGGAAGAACTCGTGGTGGAGCAGTGCCTTCAAGTCCCAGAATTATTACTCAATAAATTCATCGACGTCCTAGCTTGACAGAGAAAATAAAAGATGCAATCTTGAGTGCTGGTTTAACGAGATCCTTTCTCTTTCCACTGCAGACAGCTACTTTCGAATCCTAAACTCTGAGGGAAAGGGTCCATTTAATATTATTATTAAAACCGATTCTAGCTTCTCCTATCGTTGCCCAAACTTCGTGCCTTCGAATTCTCGACTAGGTGTCGGTGAGGTTCACCCCTCCGGCGCTCTTCCAGTATCCAAGTGTCTTATGATAACGCAATTAATGGGCGCCGCTGCTGGAGAAGTGGCGAGCAGAGTGTATTTCGGTACGATCACACTGCCATTGCCTAGAGCTTCCAGAGTCCTCCACGTAATCACGGGCTTCCCTCGAGCCCCACTTGCGGTTCTTCCGATACGCTCGATCCCTCGTTACCGCGGAGGTAACGCCGTCGGTGATTACGTTTCTTTTTCTTCTTGCCACGTTTTTCTTCTCCCTCCCCACCTCCCTCGTTTCCGTCTACCACGCAGCGGGATAACGAGGCGGAATCAGAGCCGCGGAAACGCGGCGAGGATCGTTACTGCTCGTATAAAGTCCACGGGCATAGAGATGACTGGTTTGCATGTCGTGGCTTGTGGAGGGACGTGCATACAAGTACCTGTAATAATCTTTCTTCGTTACCTATCGTTCACGACCAGCTGATTACGCAACGCGTCCGACAGTTTTTTTCTCCCTCTACCCGCTCGGCCGCCTTCATTACGCATACATACCTGTCGTTTCTTCCCCTCCATCATCGCACATTCCTCCTCCCTCCCAAGAACCGACGATACTCTCTACGCCTCGTAACAACCTCCTCCCCTCCCGGTAACCCTACGTGTAATCCCTATAATCTCGCACAAGCCTATCTCTGTTTGACAGGATGCGGTAGCGTATTAAATAGAATCGAGTAGTAGTACCTTGGTATACCTAGTCCTGTTTTGTCGGTACAAAATTGCCGCGCAGAGTGCGCCGCGCGATCCTCGACACTTCTCTCCACCGTTTAAAATCCTGCGGATGCAGAAGGATCGCTAGAAACCGAGTGCCTTGCACCCGGCGTCGAGGGACGCGCCAGCACTTTGCGCCCCAATCGGACAGATGTGACTCGATGATCGGGTATTTGCCTGCCGATACGTACATTCACGTCGGGATTATGCTTCCTGATTCGGCTTCACCTAGCATTAATAGACATCCTAGAAACTAGATTTCGCGAGGGGGCGCGGGACGGAGGTGTCAAGGTTACTCTCAGAGCTTTAAGGCATCTTAAAGAACATGACTCTTTAACAAAAGAGACTAACCAGCTCTCCGTCTTGCGCCGACCTCCCTGGGGGCGCATCTTGGTGTGTTTCGAGGCGTAAACAAATGTATCGGTCGGGGGCGTCGGGACGTTTTGTGGTCCAGCTTCTTTGTCGCGAGGTTTGTAATCGAAGTGGAGTTTTAATCGAAGCTGGGCACTTTGCGAAGCGGGACTTCTCGACGCGCTCGACTCTTGCGCGATTTCCCTACTCGATATACTATTACGAATATAATATCGATGACTGTGGCCTGTACGGGTAAAGCTACGCTCCCACTTGCGCAAACGCTTCGGGAAAAAACTTTGTTCTTACTCTTGTAAAACCCAAACTGCGTTTCGATCTGTAAAAGGGAGACGACCGGCTAGGAATTAATGTACACGTTTGCGCGAGCGGGAGCTTGGCTTAAGATGCGCCTTCTCGATGGACGAGGTACGCGTGCATTGAATGGACAACGTTATGCGCCAATAGACCTAGCAACTGATGGAACAGAGTGTTGCTGCTCGGCCCGGTTACTCCAGTCTAATGACGCTTAACGTAGACACACACACACATACACACACACTGTCCCAACAGCGGCAAACCACCGCGTACTCGAAGAGCTTCCGTCTTTCGATTCGTTCGCTTAAACGTATTGACGCATGATGTCGTCCGATTGTGTACTACCCGCCATTGGCTTTCGCTGGGCACTCACACGAGCCGTATTTTATACACGTATCTCACGGGCTACTGAGGGAGAGAAAGGGGGAGAGAATGATAGGGAGCGAATGTATGTGGGAGGAAGCAGGAAAGCCAGAATAGTAGAAAGTATATACACACATTATAACAGAACTATGTCGTCCCTTATACTAATAACTCCAAGCCAGCCAACCACCGTGGCCATCCTCCTCCCCCCTTCTTCCCATACGTTACTTGTGTTGTCTTGGTTAATTTGTGAATCGCTAACCTGGTGACTGACAGTGTCGTCCACTCGCCAATTACAACTTAACGCATTATAATAGTACTAGGATCATTGCCAGTACGCCTCTAACTAAACCGCTGTTGCTCACTGGCGAAAACAAGAACGACGGCGTGTCCCGTGGGCGACCGCGAACTAGACACCGGACTCCTTCTCCGAAACCCTCCTAAGGATCGAGGAACCGTCGCGCTTCCCACGTAGATCCTAGAATATTCCACGTGTAGTCGCGGAGAGTACATTGGATCGCCGACGGTCACGACTGAGAAACGAACGGTGGAAGGGTTGCGAGAAGGGCAAGGGTCTTCACGAAACGCCGCGATAGTCCATGGCCCGATCGTGATTGTCCCGGCGAAAGTTTAATGATCCATCGCGCGTGCAAGTTTCTAGAGGTGCGACGAAAACGGGACGGAGTTTTGTCTTCTGCGATCCTTCACCCACATGCTCCGTTTCAGTGGCGCACTGGGGACTTAATGTTAGGAGCTGAGTTCGAGAGATGTACAAATATTCTTAATACGAATCAATGAAATTTGTTAGGTGATTATAGGAATTTATTTAAAGAGTAAAATCCAGGTTTCTTTTCTTCTTACAAAGAAAAGAATGCTTCCTTTCTTTTGTGGGGTGCTAGGGACCCTTGTGTGCGTCGCTGCACCGTCTTTCTCTATCCCTTTGCTCCCACTCGCTACGACGGGACCGATCCTCTCCTCCGACTTGCGTTTTATCCACTTTTGGGATGTAGGACACTCATACGCACACAGGACACGCACACGCACACACAGGAGTATATACTTGATCTTTTTTTTTACCCCTTGTATACACACTTTTTTTCTGTATATCGACGATTATATCGATGGTGAACGATCATGTTTAATAAATGTGCCTTGTGGACATACATATCTTTTTGCTTGCCGGGTTGGTGGACTCTTACCCCTGATTATATTACCTCGCCTGGTGGTGGTAATTTTCGTGGACGAGACTGAGCGTAGAAAGTACCTGTGGCGACGTTGCTACCGGAGCCGGACTCCTTTGAACCGGACGTTGCCTCCGTAGAAAGTATTCTAGCGGGATGTTCCCTCTCCCCGCGAAAATTACGACCACCCTACCTTGTTACGTTCTATACATTTTTTTTCACTGGGCTCGCAGGTATCTTTGGTGTCTACAGATCAAGTTGGAGATTTTTCTGTGTCCGTAATTCTTGCCTCTCTCTCTTTCTCTCTGTTTCCTCTTGCTAAAATATATAGGTACTCTCATCTACTCTCTCTCTGTTTGTGGCTCTACAGCTGTCTCTCCCCGCTGTCTCTCGCCTTCTTTTTGTGTGTCCAGCCTCCCCCGATCCCGGGGTCGATCCATCCACTCTCCACTTCTCCCTACCAAAGAACGGTCACGGCTCTCTCGAAGGGCGTAACAATCCCTGTGTGGACATTAACACAGCGTCCTAGGGCGAGCCTGGCGATTAGATCTAACCGCTGGTGCTGTGATCTAACGTGCGAGACGGGCTCTTTGTGATCGTAATCTGTTCTGGTCTTAATTCACGAGACACTGTTACTCGGCTTGGACGTGCATACCTTCTCATTTAATTCGACGTGACCCGTTCTTCCTGCCTCTCCCCGCCATGCCTTTTAATCCTCCAAGTTCGCAAACGCCCGGATGCCACGTGGATCCACATTGAATTTAAGAAAATTAATTTCCAGATAAGAATCTGTGTTCTCTATATTTTGCTTATTTTATTCCATCGATGAGGATCACTTGCAGAAGGGCTTTTAATATGTTGGAGAAATGGGAGAGATATACATATAGAGAGAGAGAAGCAAGAAGGGGAGAGAGAGAGAGGGGGGAGAGTCTGAGTGAATTTGGTGATTTGGCAGAGGGGGCGAAATCGCAAGTTGGTGCTACATATATATAAAACATACGTATATATCGTGTTACAATGGTGCAGTGTCGATTGCTGTTTGGTAGCGGGAATCTACAAATACTAACTTCTGTGCTTCCAGGTAGGCCAAGTCCAAATCATTATTCCTTTGGACGACGTGCTTTCTACGGTCCGCGAGAAGCCTCCCCGACGAAAGCGTCTAAGAAAGCTGTAATCTCTATCGAGCAAAGCGATGACTTTGAAAAAAGAAGAAGAAAAGAGACTAACAAGGAAAATTTCCCGCGGACCGTAGAGGATCGTCGAGTTAATCGTGAAATCGTGCAGGTTGCGGGTCCACACAAAAGAGAAGAATACAAAAGAGTCTGATTACAAGGGTCAGAAGCGGTGCATTCGGATTTACACTTCTGCACGATGTCATCGGCCACGAATCGTGGTGTGGTTATCATAGTTGGGGCACTCTTTACGTTTGTACATACATAGAATCTATGGGTGTTATCAGATCTCTTTTTTTATATATATATATATTGGGGAATGTCATTAATCCACGAGCAAGTTGTCGCGATAAAGATCTCGCGTGTATCCCTTAACATTGCGGGTTTGTTACTTATCAGGGTTGCTAGCATAATCGGTTATTAAGTAACGCCGAGGGTTCGTTCCATCCATGTAAATCCTCAGAGTTCCTTGCAAGGAGCTCGCAGATCGTTGCTCTGAATCAGTCGCTTCATCTAAAACGCACGATCAACAGCGTGAGCTCGAATCGAACATTGATTGTCTCCATTTTCTCTTTCACTCTATTTAGGGGGCACCATGTTGCCACCACCGCCGGTCGCCATATTCCCACCAGCGGCTGCGATGCTACCCCGTGGGCCGCCGCAGTTTGCGGCACCCTATCCGCCTCCGATATTTTACTGGCCTTATCCATCTCCGCCAGTCAGCCCGACTAACTACTATAATCCAGCGAACGTCGGCGGCATAGCAGCCATTCCCCAGCAAGCAGCGTTGGTAAGCTCCTTCTTCAATATATAATTCTCTGACTAAGGTAAAGGATCCAATTACTGGCTCCTAACTCAATTACTGTCACCTTAAGCTATTTTACTTAAACGTTTAGTTATTCTTTATTTTAAGTAAAATAGATTAAGGTGACAGTAATTGGGTTGGGAGCCAGTAATTGGGTCCTTTACTCTATCTTCCAATTTCTCTTCCCGCAAATGTCTAATTAGAAATGTATCATTCCACAGTTAACTCCAGCAGAGTGTCTTCAACTCGCCGCAGGTGGCACGGCCAACAGCCAATCCGCGGAGCCGCCGCGCATCGACGCTTTCCTCCCTCGGATCGAACTGGAGAAGCGTCTGTCCGTCGCCGCGCCTCCCCAGGCCGAGTGCAATCCGTTCGTCGAGGTGTTCATGGTGTGATGATCGTCCCCGTCGAGCACACCCCGCCCTCTGTATGCCTGCCTCGAGTCGAACCGCGACAGAGTCGAGCGTGATAGTTTAGCCTCGCACGACAGAAACCTAACGTTACGTCTTTCCAGCTTGTTGCATAGAAGATATCGTCGCCCGTACCTGCGCGCCGTACGGGTCGAGCCCTCGTCGACGAGCGTAGGAACCAGCCGCGAGGTCCCGAGCGGCAGATGCACGATTCATTCTCCTCCCATCTTCGATGAAAAGCTCCCTTGCTCCTTGTAAATCTGACGCGCCATCGGTTGGCGCGTTTCTTTCTAGTCTAGAGACAGATGCAAGTCGTCGTAGCATAGCGCAGTGGCGTCGTTTCTTTCTCGTCGTTTGCCCCGGCTCATTGCCGAGCGGAACGCGCACGGCACGTTTCTCTATTCCTCCCCTTTTAATCGTCGTGATTCTCGGGCCTCTACTGTACTCCCCTACTTCCCTACGTTTCTCGATGCCCATGCGTCTCGCGAGGGCAATTTAAAATGTCCGAGCGTTACATCATCGGCGAAGGATCGACCGATGATTCCAGTGGTCCGGTCGCCCTGGCTGCCGATGATGCGTAGGTTTTAAGAGTAACCTAAATCGTTTCGAATTGGCCCGTTCGGAGGGAAACGATCGCGGCTGCACGGTTCCGCACTGGGAACTTCGAATCTGTACAAACTTATATCTTGCAAGCGTTTCGAATACCGTGGCCCCGCGATCCAGCAACATTCAGACATGTTGCTCCTTCTTCGTCAACATCGCCGCGCGAACAGTCGTCGTTTCTCAAACGAATTAACGCGCGGACGCGCTTCTAGCGTAAGAGTTTTACTTAATTTAATTGTGAAGTTTTAATATGAAATTTAATATATACCCTGATCGCCGGACGTTGTTCGAACGATACGTTTATTATCGTTGACTCGTTTCATCTTCTTTTTTTTATATATTATATAAATATATATATATATATATCTTAAGCTGTTCGACCGTAGCTTGTCGACTGATGTTAGCTTCCGCATCGCCGGTTTCCTTGAACCGCGTAAACAGTGAGCAATACCAACGTCTTCCGTTAGTTTCTAACGTTGACTCGCACTATCGATCGATCAACGATCAAGATTTCCGCGCGTTCATGGTAGCCAATAAGTCGAATATCGAGTCTAGTTACACGCGCGGTTAAGGAACCTTCGCAGATTAATATCTTTTCCAAAAACGGCGAATCCATCGCTGATTCATTTTCGAATGAAAATTCAAGCAAACTTAAACCTTTTAATCGAGAGTGCAAATACTAGAAATTAACCAGTCATTCAATCCTGTAACTACGTAATTCACAACGGTTCCTTTTCCGCGCGTTTTTCATTCATGATACTTAAATAGTCTCGCCCTCCCTCCCAAATATTCAACCACCCATCCAAACGGAACGCTCGCCTTTCGTCGCTAAAATTCAACGAAATAGTGATATTCGAAGCCGAAATTGAATTTACAATTTATCTATGCGACGCCAATGAGACGCGAGTGTCTGTCGATGGTGTGGGAGGGACAGAAAAGTGAAACGTAGATATTTTTCCAGACAAAAGTCGAGTCGAGGGACACTTGCTCAGATTTTCGAGAAACGTGTCCCTCCCCTCGGCGTTCCTGTTCCTGCTAACGGCGTTCGTGTACAAAGGTGCAATTTTAGATGTAATGAACAAGTTCGTTCCCTTAATAGAAACTAAGAACTACTACCGGTAATATATTATACATATACACGGATCATACGGAACTATAAACGTATGTCACTTACGAATATTATTACAGCTAGGTACCGAAATGAGCTTGGAATGTAGTCGTAATCCGTGCGTTTCGATAATCGAGCATTCTTCTACATTTCCGATCGGGCGCGTAACATTTAAGAGAGATAAACGCGAAGATTGCAAAGTGAGAGAAACGGGATCGCACGTGGCTGATCGATTACTATCGACGCGAGATCCCGTCGCGTAACGGCCAACCATCGAACTCTCGATTCAAACAGGTACCTGAAGTTGCTTCATCATCGCGCCGAAAGGACACGCCGCTACTAAACCCACGCGATTCCTCGTGTTTTTGTTCAGCGATTCTTGTCGATCAAGTGCAATTAAGATGACGGGGTGATTCGAAAGCACGTGCGCCTCCGAATCGGTGACGTCCCATTGTAAGTAGACGAGCACGTTCTTTAAGTTTCTTTTCCTTCTATTTAGTACGTTGAAACGTCTGCGCGCGACAGTGCACATCGTTAAAGAGTGGGGAGGATGTAATTGGTCCTGCTCCTTGTCGCGTGCACTGTCTCGCGCACAATTGGTGCAATAACTCCTTCGTGGCCTTTCTAACGTGTGCAATAAGGATGAAAACGATGAGCTTTCCGTAAAGAGGGATGTCAAGGAGACAATACGTATTTTATTCGTACTATGTCAAATATTAATCACGATTTAAATTGAAGAACGTATTGCTCTCGATTGATATTTCTGGGAATAATGTTTCTACTGCCTTTGTGGCAAGGGTTGTTCGGGTACTCTCGCTCCAGTTCGTTTCTTTTCGTCTGATTTCTGCAGTAGATTCTATAGCTAATTTTGTAAGATGAAGGTTAAGTGACTTTTATCTAATCCGGGAATTTCTGGGAGAGATGAAATTTATGCGTAAATGAATTTGTCATTTTTATTCTATTCTCTCACTTGGAGAAAGTCTGGAGGAGGTTACTTAGACGACTCTTGCTGGTGAAATTCAGCTACTTCATGGTTGACGGAAGTCCTTAGAAATCCGATCTCGACGTGACTCTGGCATCTTATTAGATTAATAGAATATGAATTGTTGTATATAAATTCGCAAGTCTACTTTTATAAGATGTAGTATATTTGAATGGGACAGAGTTTCAAATGTGTACGAGCCACGTCGCGAGCACAGAGAGCTTTATGAAAAGAAAATAAAAAAAAAAACAGAAAAAAACATTTGTTTCTCGTCTGTTTGCGAATGCAGACGAGCGTTCGTTGTCGATCGATCGTTCCCGCGATCCGAGAGAACGGCTACGACGAATAGTAATCTGATCCCGATATTTAATAATGTTATTAACGATATTAATATTAATATATTCGATATTGTTTTAAAATAGTCTTCCATAATTTATTCGCCGACCCACTTCATTATATCGTGTAATATATTGTACACACGCTTCAAAGTGTCTGTTTAATTATATACACATCAAAGTATATAATTCCGTTTTCTTATCCCAAAAATCGTCCCCGTTGAATAAGCTGACCATACAACTTCTCAATTCATGCGATCTGTTTATTAGTTGCGCCGTCAGCGATGTACAAATTAAATTACGTGTACTTGAAAAATATATATTATGCCCGGAAACTGCGTCGAATTTGACAAAGTTCACACGTAGAAATATATAAATATATATAAAGGTATTCGTATCGAGATGTTTGAAGCGCAATCGAGTCTTCGCGGGTCGCACGATCCTTCTTCTTTGGAAGAATAAATTCACACACAAAAACGCTCTTGTTCGCCGAGCTATCATCCTCGATAAATCATTCGTAACTCTTCATAAATCTTCTTTACTAACGGTATAAAAAATATGAACGAAATGTCGTAAGACTGGTTCATCCGAGACACCGTTTGGTGCTTATATATCTACATTTGCATAAATACACACGTATGTATATTGCGTGCCTGGAGACGCACTGTCGCTTATGATAGTGAACTTATAAAATACGGACGGATAAAGTGTGTATAAAGTTCTTATAAAGGCGCTTGGTGAGATCACCCACGTAAAGGAATACCGTGTTGGTCAAAAAATTCGTAATACTGATTTAATTGACAAACACAGCGTTCCTTAATGAACGATTCGTCTGTGACTCGTCGGAACTAGGGACGAGCTCGAGGCTAATTTTTAAATTCTCGAAACTGGGATTCGAAAGTTTGTGGGGCTTAGAAACTCGACACTTGGCTTTCGAAATTTCGGAATTTCGCCTAGAGAACTACATCCCTAATAAAGAACCATGAGTACCAGCGATCACGCTAAAACGTAATTTCTACTCCGGCGAGTTATCACAACGTCCACACTCGAGTATATCTCGCAGTGCGGATATAGAATGTATACTCCTCAACAGTTTGGCAGTGTTAATACCCATACATTTGTGACAACTTAATAATCTCTTCCCCACGACTGAACAACCCTCCAAGAGGACAAATTATGCCGATTATTCTGTGCGCAATCATCGGCACGTAACTGACTCTTGAAACTACCCTAAAACAGCGAGCCATCGCTCGCGTCGTTGTATAATAAAGTCTGTACAGGATCCCTAACGAGAAATAAGTCTTCCTACTCTACGCAATACATTAGCGAACATACTATGCTACATAATTCGGTACAACTCGCGATTGTGCTCAAGTACGTCCTACGTAAGACACCCCTTGGTCCCTTCCATCGAAAAGGTTACATTGCAAGTGAATATTGAGATCTGGTGTTCAAGGCAATACTAAGTAAATCATGTCAGAGGGAATATCAGCATCTTTCTAAACGATTGTCAGCGTGCCATCGCTTTCGTTCTTAGTCTCTGTCCTATCTGTTAACTTCGGTGAGTTGATAGTTATTCAGAACTCCTCTCTTAACACCCTGTATACAATTCGCCAAGCTGCGCGATCCCAGGTGCACGCACCTTTGGCAGCTCCTCTGAACTTCTCAGCAATCTCCTGGTGGCAGTTCACATTGCCGTCTCCAGAGGCTGACTCTTGCTCCGCGCTCCAGCGGACAGTTGCGTTAGCTCCGTGGGTTCGTTCACCAGAAACACGTCTAGATTAGTCTCCAGCAATGCTTCGCTCTTGGAGCGCAGAGGCTTCTCCTCCCCGTTGTCGAGATTCGTCTCTAAAAGCGCTTCGCTTCTGGGTCTACCCTCGTCGTAGCGATAGGGATGCGGTGGGATGGGGGGATTGAAATCCGGGGCGTACTCCGGCACGGGTTCGGAGGCCTGGCTCGGCGTCAGCGTGGCGTTGTCGAAGCTGCGGCCCACGTTGTAGTCCACGGGACTGTACGAAGCTGACGCCTCGATATCGCGTTTTAATTCGCTTATTGAGTCTGTTAAAGCGAGGCTGGCGTGCAGCGGAAGAGTGGAGGTGTTGTTTAGATATGAACTCTCGTGCGTGGCGTTGACGGCGGGAGTCTCGTCGGCGGTGGTTTCTGTGGTAGTTTCTACGGGCCAGTCGGTGCTTCTCGAGGTGAAGGTCGAGTGGTTCCTGAAGCCTTCGTTGCGGTAGGTCAGGTCGAACACTGGATTGTCCCCGGTCTGGGCGGTTGGGAACTTCTGAGCGGTGGTTTTGAAGTCGCTGGTGCTCGGGGAGTACCTTGGATTGTGAGCTTCGTACACGTCGTAGCTCTGATTGTCTTCCATCGACGAGTTCAGCTGAGACTTGTCCATCGAGTCTATACTCCCACCGTTTAGCATCCTCTTGTAGTCTAGGGACTTGGAGTTCAGCGTGTCTGTGGAATGCTTTGTCTGGAAGCAACGGTTCCGGGATGTTATCTTACGTGATTATATTAAACAGGTGAAATAGATAGTAGAACTATGTTGAGATTGTAGCTTCTTTACCGTGATAGGCTTGCGTCGATAAGCGAGCTCTGTGAATCCAGAGGTAGAGCCGACGGATCGTAAAGAGTGCAAGGATTGTCTGATGGAATTTCGCCTCTCCAGTCTCTCAATATTCCTCTTCTTCGATTTAGACACCCAAAGTGCGATAGCTGCTGTTAGCAATGCTAACGCGATCCCCGCTGCTCCTAGCACAGCTACAGCGACGATGTCTTTCCTCCACGACAGTGGATCTATATTCACTCTAGGATCTACAACAGTAAAATGACTCTTTCAGTAATTCCCTCGGTCAAGCAATTTTATAACACCCAGAAAAATGAGAAACTATACCAATCTCGCATATAAAAGGACTAAGCTGGCCACAGTAGTCGATCTCTATCGTCTGATACGTGAAAGTTGTGCATTGATCCACGCGATCCAACTGCTGTATCCACGCACGGTCCGAGTAATCGTAACGTTCCTGCTGTTTCCGCAGAAATTGATAGAGTTCCAAGTAATCTCCCATAATGAATGGCATCGATGCGTTCACCGACTGAAGGGCACAGAAGCAAGTAAATTTATCGTCGAGTAAAATTCTATAGATCAGATTATTATAATTAGCCGCGCCCATTACTCACTCTACAGAAATCCCGGGCACTGTAGAAGTCCATCGGAGCGCCGATGTATGTGTAACACGTGTCGCCAACGAGATCCCACGCGGGCGGACATTTTCCATTTAGGACGGACTTGTTGCTCATGTGGAAGGGTTGATAATCGACTTGCAGCAATTCAGGGGAGTCCCCTCTATCTCTGACTCTCCCTGCTACTGCTAGAGTTTCATTGTATCCCCACCAATTGTGCCTCGCATCCACATGAGACCTCCACATCTCTAATTGGCTGTACAATTAACATTTCCTGCCTTATCCTCGCTCTACTTATTACGCTGCGTTAGTGGGTGTACAGAACGATACATACTGCGATCTGTTTGTTGTTAGCATCTCGTAATCGTTGTCTGGATTGAAGAAGACATTGTCAACGTACTGTTGGCCAGGGGTCCCAGCAACAATTGTGCTGCGCCCGTCACGATCCACTGCATAATTCCTGAAACACCATTCGTTTTGTGTTATAAATGATACATAATGTTACACCGAACGTCGATCGTAAAATACATACTTGTAGAACCCATTATGAGACGTGCTTTGATAAATCGGCAGACGAACTCTCTCGAACCCAGAGATCTCCAAAAGATGCGCGCCGAGGTTGGCGTGCAGGTAATTCAGAGTCATGTTACTGACCACTTGTTTCAGAACGATGTTATTGTCGTAAGGGGCGTTGTTCTTCGTGAAGTAGTTTCTGAATATAGTGACCTCTTGATACGGGCTGCTTTGACGACCCTCTACGTACCTGAATAGTTGGATAATTTCAATTACGCGCTCTCTTGGCGGTTAGTCCTTCTGAATTGAATTACATACAGTGCAGGTTTGTTAAAGTTCTCGGCGAAAACGTTGTTATGGATCCATCCCTTCAAGGAAGTCGCCGAGCCTCTGGAATCGGCTCGAATAGAAAGTCCGCCCTGGTTCTGCTGAACTAAATTGTTCTGAAATATTAAGAACAGCGTGGTAAAATAGGATCCTCTAAGAAACATTGTGTTTCTAGACGCGAGAGTACTTACTCTGAAGAATAAAGATTGAGTGTTTTGAACATCGAGCCACAGGGCAGACTTGCAAGTGGTAAAATTACCATAGAGTTTCTCACAGTTATTGGTGAACTGATTGCGCTCTATGGTCATTATTGCGTTTACTTCGCCAGCGCTGGCGTACTTGATCGCTCCTTCGCGGCAGTTAGATATCACAGAGTACGAAATATTGTGTTGCACGTCGCGATCTAAATAGAACAGATACATTTAGAAACAACTACACCAGCAATCTCTCTAAGCTATTAATCACTTACTAAATCCAATGGCAGATATTGGAAGAGTAACTACTTCCGCGATGAATCCATGCACGTTGCTTGCACCATTAGCGAACAGTCTTATACTAAGGCTGGGTCCCTGGGTCTTGAACAGCTTCTTCTCGTCGGGGCTGTTAGCTTCCAGGTCACCTAGACTTTTGGCAGTGACGTTATATATATCGCCGTCGTACAACGTTATACTATCAGCACGACCAGGCTTCCCAGTAGAATTAAAAAGATTGAACTGCAAGAGCCTGAAAGTACAAGATCAATCATGAATATATCAACGACTCTACCTTCTAAAATATACAAACCTGAATCCAAAGGGTTTGGCCCTGTAAGCACTGCGGAAAATCTTGACGCAGTTGACGGGGTGATTGTCGTATTTGTAGTAAACGATCACTCGTTCCTCCAGCGTGATTTCCTTGGCGGTGTCGCATATGTCGATCATACTGAACAGGTGATAAGGGATGTTGAGGTCTTTGATCGGGGTGAACGAACTCTCGTCCGCCTCGCGCCCTTCCCCCGTGATCGAAAGTATATTCACGCCGTTTCCAAGAACGTTGTTGACGGCGTTAAACAATAATTCGACCTATAGAATTGAGAATTGATTAACAAGAGGTCACATCTGCCAGCAGTTATCGAGGGATGTTGCGATTAAATACTAACCGTGTGTGTCGGCGATATCACATTGATACCATGATAGGCGCTGCGAGTCACGTTCACCTGCATTATAGCTGGGGACTTCATAATAGTTTGCAGAGCAGCTGACTTCTCGAAATGCAGGACTCCAGCACCGATGATACTGATATGCTTTAGTACTGACTCGACGCGCCTTACTGTCTCGTGAGTAACCACGTCGTGGATCCTGTGCTCGTAGAGATGATGCTCGAATTCGCTGTTGGCTATGCGTATGCCGCCCCAGTAGTCGTGCGCGTCGTCCAGATTCCGTTTCCCGCAGTTGATGAAGACGAACTGACTGTCCCATGGGCATTCGTGTCGGTGGCCGTACAGCTGGCCGTTCAGTCTGATCTGGCAGTCTTCCAGCTTGTCCTCCTTCCCGGTGCACTGAAATATTATTTCGAGCAGTGGTCAGAAGAAGGTTTTTGTTAAAAGTTAAACGAAACTGGAGGATCGTCATAGTATACCTGTAGCGGCTCCGGCCAAGACCAGACACGTATCAGGGAACCAGGGTGAAGTTCATATCTCCGGTCGTACGATACATAAACGTTAAGTGAGTCGTGGCCCAGCTGGCGGCAGGCTACTTGCGCATTCCTTTCGGTGAACCTGGTGTCGCACAGAGGTATCCATTGCAAGGTTGTCTTGTTGAAGAACTCCAGAAATCCTGTATCAATATAGAGAATATTAATCTAGATACCTATGGAGTTGGTATGGTCCATTTGCGAGAATTTTTGCCAGGGCCAAAAGAACATACTTGTGAATCTTATAACAATAAATATCTATTCATAGGGCCCTTCAAAATTTACACTGAGCAAAATGAACGCGCTGTACCTTCGTTGTACAAGGAGGAGCACCGACCATCCTTGCAAAGGCGAATAGTTTCCTCCGATATCGAGACTACATTCCCAGGCATCCTCGTTCGTTTCGCATCCACAGAGTCGTTAGTATCATTACGCTCCATTGGCCTCATTATAATCTCATGGTCAGGCACGCCCACAGCCTTCAGCGTGCCCAGAACTAGGATCCCCACGTTCGGAGCGAACTCCATCACCACGTCCGGATAAATATGTAAAGTGGCCTCCGGCATGATGGTGATGTCAGATCGCACAACGTAAGGCCTGCCCCTAGCATGTATGGATAGATTCTCTATAATCCGTCCGCCTAGATTATCCAAGTCCACTTCCCTCGCAATCTGCCAGGACGCAGAGACGGAGGAGTCGAAGGTGTCGCTGGTCAGGAAGGGTCGATAATTGGCTACCGCGTGATCGTTCCAGTCGTCGAAGTCGAAGATTCTTCGCCTAAAAAAGTATACAGATCTGAAGGATCTTGATCATGAAAATCCTCATTGAAAGCCAGCATTGCTTCGATACCTTATCTCAATGTCCTGTGAAGTCCCCCACCAGTTCTCAGTCACGTCAACTTCGTTGTTAATCTTAGCTGTCCTAATGCCAGCCAACAGTTCATAGTCCAAGGAGTTCTCGCCGAAGAGATTCCTATTTATCTGCACCTTCTGGATCCCATGGAAACCGACCACGTAACTCGGACTGTCGTCCGTACGACGCGGTCCCATTCTAGCTAGATCGTAGCTGTTCCTTTTAATCTCGTTGTAATGGAAACGGGCGTGAACGTCCCCCACGATCTCAGACTGGCTGTCTGCCTTGAACTCCACCATGTAGATCCCGGTGTTACTCTCTATACGGTTGTTGTCGATTTGCATTTTCTTCTCCATCCCGCGGACAGAGATCAGACCGGTCTTGCAACGGTTCCCTTCGAATCGGTTGTGGGATACGTTTAAGCTAGCGTAGTGGCCGTCGACTATGAAAGAGAATTGCTCGTTGTTCCGCCAAGTGTTGTTGCCGAAGTACAGAGTGTGCGTGAAATTCTCGTTGTACTGCCATACGTCCGGAAGTAGCACCTCGAAGCCGCCTCGTCTGTTTCGCTCGATGGTGCTGTCCTGCATTATCCAGTGGAAAAGGTTGTTGGAGTGCCTGGCATCGCGGCTGAATTGGTATATCCCTTTACCGTTGTCGGTGATTAAACTGTCGTTGATGTGAATGGCGATTTCGGAAAGGTTCATCTTGAAGATGTTCCAGTGCGGCGAGTGTATGTAAATTGCCTCCTCCTGGTTGTGAGACACTTCGCAGCCGATCAGCTGCATGGTCTCGTTGGCTTTGCGAAGGAAGTGGTCGCCGATTTCATCTAAGTAACGGTTGTAGAATGACGCGAGGATGCCTCTTCTGTTGTTCTTGATCTTGGACTTTGTGACTAGTAGTGTTGGTATAGGACCTTTTATAATCTTGTTTCTCACGTCCTGTAAAAGTAGTTTAGGAATTATGTCTGCAATGTTGCGGGGGTTTTTAGTAGGGGTGGGTTTCTCGAAGCGTCGAAATTCTGGAACGTTTCAAGTTCCGAGGATTCGAAACTTTGCACTCTTTTCGTGATTCGAAACTCTTGAGATCCAGATGAGAAAAAGTATAAAATCAACGAATAAAACATCGGTCTTATATTTTTGTTTGTATTTTCTTTAACTATAGTCAATAGAGATTTAAGGTCGTCGCGCATTTTAGCGAAGAGAAAAGTTTATAAACAATTGAGTACCGAAGCGCAGCGACAATTAATTAATTATTAAATTCTTCGATTCGCTTCGCTAAAATGCGAGACGACTTTTAAGCAGAAATTCTGTTGACTTCAGTTCTTAAAGAAATATATTCCACTTAAAAAACAGAATCAGTACTTCAAGTCTCGAGAGATTCGAGAGTGTCAAAGCCCTAGAAACTCCCGGAGTCGAGTTCCGAGAATTTAAAAACTACCTTCAAACCCACCCCAAGTTCCAAACTTCTTATATACCTGGATTGGAGCTCGAAGGGCTGTAATAACGATAACAGCACCGCCAAGTGCATTCGCGCCGCTGTCGTACTCCAGGACCACAGCGAAGGAGCTGGACGTGACTGGGAATACAGCCAAATCTCTCTTCATATCCCAAATATCTCGGCTCGGGTCAATATACTGAGAATCATGTATGGTAATCTGTTCTGTACTGCGATTTTCAATGGGATTGAGAAGCTGGATACCAATCACGTATCCCGGTCTGCACTGTGAAGTTCACAAAGTCCAATTAAAAACACTTTACCTTCCAAATACCACAAAAGAACAGTAATATTCATTTAATAAACTAACTTTGATATTAATACGCTGCTGAATGGGATCACCGCCGACTTTGACCGTTATCATATACTTCGTTTCTTCATTAGCAAGCTCGATGTCTCGCATATAAGTCGGCAGGACTATCGGGTCATACGGCGAGTCAATTGTGTCCGGCGCGCGTATAAACCAGCCAGCGAATTCTCTCTGCTGGACCGCAGAAAGAGCAGGGTTGTGTCTTATCCCTGCCACTTTATTATTCTCGATCCTGGAGTTAATGACTTGCATTCCCAACTGCTTAAAACTGATGCCACTCCCTCCATTCTGCGAGAAGTCGCTGTTCCTGACTGTGTTCACCGCGTCAGCGGAATATATGTCTGAGTAGAGGACTCCTAAACCATCCTGTAGATTGTCGATCACCCTAACGCTGTCCAGCGAGTGCCGTGCGAAGTCGATTTGCAAAGCTGAAAAGATTTCAAGTGTCTCTCATAGCGTCTTTTATATACATCTTCTAGCTACTAGGGTTAAAGAATTACCTGGCTTGAAAGAATTCGTGGCATAATCTAGCAGACCCGCTTTCTCTATAGTGACATACTGTAGGTCGCTCCTCTGGGCCAGTGGCCCCAGCCGAAGACCTGCCCAAGCAGCTTCCGAACACCTGACACCCACATCATTATCATGGGTACAAGAATTCTCAAAGCTCTGCCCCGTCTCGGCTCGACACTTCGACACGTCGTCGTCGTCCTCGGTGCATCTGACGTTGCTTAAAACGATATCCTCGTTGATACCCGCGTTTGGGATCTGCGAGCGTTCCATTAACCAATTGTCGGGGTCCAGAGTGAGCCCTAATTGATGGCAAACCAGCGCCGCGTCGCGGATAGTCCACCCGTAATTGCAAACAGTTCCCCATTTGTCGCCAACTTTCACCTGGTAGACACGCATAGGACTTTAGCAAGAGAAGTAACTGGCAATGGTTTCTTGATTCTTGATTTATTTCTTCTTACCTGTAATCTCCCTTCAAGGTTCGTCTTCCCCCCAAGGAGTCGCACAGGCGACTCCGTTTCGCTCATTTGGCTAGGTCCCTGGTCCGCGAGAGTTTCATTATCAGCACCCATGAGGATCTCCTCTTTCAGAGTGAATAAAATATCACTCGGTCGTTTTCCACGGGCGTCCAACCGACCGGCGACCATCATCCCTACAGCTGGAGGGAAGCGCAATGTGACGCCAGGGTGGAGAATCAATTTGCCGCCGGGGCGTACGTTGATATCACGCTCGACGATGTATTCCCCAGCGTTCAGTAGCTCCAGGCCGTCGACCTCGCCTCCGACCAGGTTTGTGCCAGGCGTGACGAAGCGAGGGACGAACGTTGGGTTTGATATGATCGTGGTAGCACCTGGGTTGCTGCTGTGCAGCAAGTATGGCAGATACTCGATCTTCGCGAGATTGTATCTGTCTTTCCTGTGGGACAAAAGTGGGAGTGAATTTATAGGATGATTCTACCGTAACAAAATAAGAATGATGGATTAAGTATCTAAGTGCACACCTGTGGAACAGTCTTTCGAATATCCTGTTCTCTTCTGCGAAGCCAAGCCAGTTGTAGGTGCAGTTGATTATCTTGCTCTGATCTTCCAAATGCGAACCAACTTCGTACCGTGACTCAGGATTGTGCAGTATATTCCGGAATACCTCCACGTTGCTCGAGGAAACGACCACCACTGCCGAGACTCTAGAGCGTGGTATCAACCTGGATCTCATCTCGTTGTTGCTGTCGAACAGCTCGTGAACGCGATTGTCGCGCAAGAAATTCCTGGTGAACAGTGCCTTCTGCGTGTCGCTGTAGGGCGAGAGGCCAATGCTCACCACGAAAGCACCGCGATTCCCGTAGAATTCATTGTGCCTGACAGTCATTTCAGCCGGCAGGACATTGAACTCCTCGTAGAGAGGGTTCTTAATTACTATACAGCCGCTGGATTGCTCCCTGAATAGGTTGTACTCGATGATTGCTTCTAGATTAAGGGCGGGGCTGAGCTTGATACCGAACTTGGCGTTCTGCACGAAATAGTTGTGACCGATTTGGAGCCTCAACAGGCCCTCGTTTTGCCTCCAACTAGATTCCACTTGTAACGCTGTCTCGGCACTGCTGTTGAACCAATTGCCAGTTATGTTTACGTAGGAATTGCCTGTCGCGTTGCCCACCTACGGAGAGTATAGATATTAGAAAGATGTGTCCTTTGAAATAATTGAACAGTAATTCTATTTTCCTTAAAGCCGGGAATCCACCTGAAAACTAAGGCAAGCTTTGCTATGCTATGCTATGTCTGTCTGTGCTGTAAAACGTAAAAAAAAAACATAGCACAACTCAGCTTAGTTTTTGGCGGAAATAATTCCATAAGGATATATCGAAGCAAATTTTATAAAACTTAGCATAGCATGGCTCAAGTTTCAGATAGATTCCCAGCTAAATCCTTGCTCCAATCCCCAAATAACCTGATAAAGGAAACACGATAACACACTTACAAGAATACCAATGTCCTTGTTCCGGAATATTTGCGAGTACTCCACCACGGTGGTCTGATTGAAGTACACATATTCAGTGTTCAAGCTATCGTTCAGCCACACAGCGAAGCCATATCCCTGATTGGAGGAAATGCTCGTTCGGGACACGTTCCTATTCCCCCCTGTGAGGGTGATGTTAATCCCGTCTCCGGCGTTAAAAGATATACGGCTGCTGGTGATATTCACATCCGCAGCACCGCCCAGCACGTGCACGCCAGCCACGTGCTTGTTGCTGGACACAGAAGTCTCGTGAACGTGCAAAGCTGACCTTAGCTTCTCCACAGCAATGCCCCTTCCATTATTCCCGGCTATGATGCTCCCAGTCACGTTCAGATCGTACATTTTTTCTAAAACGAAACACCGATATCAGTCGTTGAACAACAGTTTCATCAAACCTTGGATACAGGGTCCATATAATTTCGTTCGTGTACACAAGCCTTAAGATAAGCTTTCAAATCAGCTTTTCATCTTCTTATCATTTAAAATCTCCACCATTTCCAGGATGTAATACTACTAGCAACTAACGCATGTACTTTGATGCTTAGGTTGGTCCCAAATGAACCCTGTATCCGTCAAACAAGGATTGAAGCCCAGACACTAAGCTCTTTGGAAACCTACTGTAGCCCGAGGCCAGTCGCACGAAGACTATCGTGTTGGTGCGCGGCTCAGCGATGAACTTCACGTACAGATTCTGCCGCGTCGTCGTGACGCTCTGAGGTAAAGTGCCATTCTTCACTCTGACCCTAGCCAACAACTTATCCGCCACGCTGACACCGTCGTACACCTCTATTATCGCACTATCGTTTCTATCAGTCCTCATTTGCAGGAAGTGCATCGTCAACGCGTGCCCTGGCCTCGTGAAGATGTGCTGCGACCAACGAACATCCCAATTCAGCACTTTCCTCCAAGAGGCTCGAATCATCCTTCGCAAGGATACTCACCTGTGGACAGCGTTTCATGTTCGGCGCGTACTTGCTCTGCTCCATGGAGATTATAACAGGGAAGGTTTGACTAGCGGTGGTCGGGAAGGTGCATAAATCGAAGACCTCCGTGCGATCCAGCCTATCATCTGGTCGCTCGTCGAAGTGGACGTATTTAATACCGTCGGCCCCGTTGTCGAGGATGGAGCATTCGTTGATGTGCGCCATTCCCGAGGAGCTGTTCACGTATATCCCGTATCCTGTTTATTACCAATAATATATGTTACAGAATCAACATAAACAGGCGGTTTTAACTTTTAAACGCCTAGGTATTAATATTCAAAGCACCTCTATTATTCTGAACGGTGCAGTTGTTGATTACCACAGGCGCGTTCGGTGTGGTGACGTTGATGCCGGTGAAGGCGGCGTGGAGCACCGAAATAGATTCCATTTGCGGTGGGACACCTTCCACATCGATCGCCGCTGTAACATTATATTCCCGGCCTGTTCCTGCATGCCTGTTAAAGGTGCACCAGTATTAGCGAAAGCTCGCCACCAATGTCAGTGAATGAAATTTGACTCAGGTGTCTGACAGACAGGCTTACTCTATTACTGTGTTCCGCAGGATCGACTTGGACTTGCGTACGTAGAGGGTGTTCTCCTGGATCAATGGACGATCGTACAGAGCTTCCTCGAACCGGATGCCCCTCCAGTGCTTGATGGCCTTCGTGGCACCGTCGTGGTGTGGCAGGCAGGAGACGCCGAGATCAGGGTGGTAATCTGAAATGGATATATTGTCTGTATGTAGTCCTCCCATAAATACTCGAGTTGCTTTGGGATACGCGGGTATTATAGGGGTTGGGAGATGGTTCTGGGGTGGTCAGAGTCGGGGTTAGCGTCGCTAGGGTTGCTCAGATGGATTCCTGATCAATGGCGACGCGTGAAAAGGGAGAGGATAGCAGATTGGTACCGCCACGTCAGAGGAGGCGGGTCGTTTGACTAGCAACTCCTTTCTTTAGAATAAAAAGTAGGTTTAACTCGTCCCCGATGACAGAGCATCCCCGCGAGTAAGATCCACTCCCTCTGTGGCTCGGGTCCAAGAAGGGAGTTGCTGTCGAAGGGGTTGGGGATTTCAACGATGGCAATGCGCGTTACTTCTTGGACCTAAGATAGCAGAGCGCTTCGAGCTCTTTAAGGATGAATTTCAGTGATAATCTCTGCTAATAGTTAATCAATTTATATGATATTAAACAATTGTTCGGAATTCTTGTGACAATTTAATTCGGTGCTTGATGTTTCTGTACATGAGATTTTAAAAGCTTTGGCCTATTATTTCACTCTTGATTTTGTAGTTGTATTTCTCAATATTGCGTTTTCACCGTAAGAATACATGTTAAATTCAAAGTTAAATAATTGTAAAATTTTGCGGAGGGTTTTACTATTGTAGGAAAATTAATTCCTCCAATTTTCAAAGATTCTCGCTTATTTTTAATGTTACTGGAGTTCATTCTTAATGGGGTATACCCGTTTGAACGCTGGGAAAATATGTACATTTCGTGGATTTCTTTACAACTCAAAGACTTGATGAAAATTTTCCGATTTTGTAGTATGTTTACATAGTATTATGAACTAATTAAACACAAAGTTTCAGTTAAGAAGCTACTGTTTTTCGGAAGTTATGGATACATATCCGAAAGTCTCTCGATTTTAGACGGCTACAAGGTGGCTCTGAAAAAACTATACATCGTATCTGAAATCAATAACAGTTATTTTTTTTTAATAAAATACGTTAATAGCTATCGATCTACGGCGCCGATTTGGAAAATTTTGAAAAATAGGGAAATAGTTTAAATCAACAGATAAATATAGATTTTTCTAAGAGAAAAATCCACGTTTATTCTTTATAAATAATAAACAATAAATTGGCCGACAAAAAGGCGCCGTAGATCGCTATGGAATCTTATCACGATTCTGCCTGCAAAATGGGAAGTGAATTATTTGAACATAGCGCGAATTTTTGGGGCCACCGTAATGAAAAATATAATTCCGCTGCGATCGGCCAAGCCACCGCCCCGTGCAATCTGGGTTGTTCCACTCAAACGCCTATAACTTAGTCAATCTTCCAAATTTCTACATCAGACTTCATTTATAATATTTCTAAAACATCAATCAATGAAAACATGTAAACAAAATCCCATTTTTTACACTTTCAACCAGTTCAAACGGTTCCGAACCCTTACCTACTTCGGAATATAAGCCGCACTCCAGATAAGAATTTAATAAATACTATACCACAAACACCGCCACCAAGCTGCCTATCGGACCACCTCTCGCAGCTGGTTAAAGAGGCCTCGGTGCCCCTGCAGCCCGGCTGCTCGTAGAGAAGCCGCGGCTTCGCGGGCCACTGCCTGTCCATCCATGACCACCACTGGCCACCTTGGAAGCCCAGCTGTCTACACGCTGTCTCCAAATCAGCTCGAGTCCAGCTACCATTAAATAATTAGTAAAGCGACGTTAACTCTGCGCGGCAGGCGGATACTTACTTCCTCGAATTTGTGCATACAGCTCGCCACTCGCCGCGATGGAGCAGCTCTAATCTACCTTCGAACGGAGTGGGACCATCGACCAGCCGTATCGTGAGCGGCGATTCAACAGGATGCACTTGGCTGTTCGCCTCGGCTGCCGTTAGTAAAATTGGGGCTTGCGGTTCTCCCTAAAAGCAGGAATTAGTAGGTGGGTAAATTTCTCCACTTAGGGAGTTCTCTTCTCTGGTATTCAACGCTCCAGAATTACTAGTAAAACTCTATCTACTAGGTGAACCTCAGGGAAGCTTTATATCAAAAGGATAAAAATAAATATTCCCAATCTAACGAGACCCGATCCCCACGCTACAGATAACACGACCACCCTAATTCGTGGCCGAGAAGAAGGTGGAGGAAGGTCTCGTCCGCAGCGTAAGAGGATTAGCGAGGCCGAAGGTTAACAGTTCAGGCCAAGAACCGCCGTTTGATCCGTGACCTGAAACGCACCGCGTGGCGGAGGCGTGCAGTTGATTCACTCGCTGCCTTTTACATTGTGCGCGCTCTTCCCATCCAGCTTTTAATCGACTTATTAGCTGGCTAAGCTGGCTTCTTGTCGAGGGCTTTCGACCTGCCTCTGCCCTCGCGGAAACGCTCCGATTAGAAATCCCCTGTGTTTAAGTGGATCACTTCCACTCGCTTTCCTCTGTTCAGTGAACGCAAACTTACAACCCTCTTCAACCCTCTGCGATGGTCAAATATATACCCCCGGTTTATAATTCTACACCCTCTCACATCATCTAAGAACCTCTACTGAATAACAGTGCAGCATCAGTTTTCGAGAGACAATTTATACACTCACACGATACAAAACAGTGCCGCTGTCTCTGCTAAAGAGCACGCTAGAAGAATTGGTATACTATATAATAACGCCCGCTCTGTGCAGCAGCGCGTGTACATCACGCCAGCGGTAC
This sequence comes from Andrena minutula, assembly GCA_929113495.1. NCBI lineage: Eukaryota > Metazoa > Arthropoda > Insecta > Hymenoptera > Andrenidae > Andrena > Andrena minutula. The sequence continues at coordinate 3,992,201 of OV815996.1, read as the reverse complement.
AATCGCGCGCTGCCGCTACGTGATGCGAATAAAGCAACAATCAGCCCGGCTCGCGTGTTTCTGGAATTTCCGGTCACTCGGTGTCCCTCGCGGAGACACAATCCGAAACCCTTCGCGCATTCCTCCGCAACGATCGTTTAAAACGCTCCTCCGCTGGAACTGGTTTTATTATTCGCGCGGGGTAAAGCATCCCCGCAACTTCACACCCGCCGTAGGTAAGTTTACTTTCGAGCGTGATCCGCGGAACGAGAAACGGCTGCGCGGTAATTATCCAGCTGTATTTGCCAGCCGCCGGACGGCCAACCGCTGGCTGCTCCTTCGGCCGTTAAAAACCACGGCTTGCTCGAAGGCGAGTACTAAGTAGCGCGTAACGAGAGACGAAACGAACCAAGGGGGCACTCGAGAGCCGCGGTGATTGCGATTCTGTATACCGGAAGCGGAGCTTTAAAGGTAATATAGGGTTACAGAGCGCACTCCGCGTAGATGAAATTTCATTTACGCGGAAGGGACGTTGGATTTTGTAGAAAGCGAGAATTAGTCTATTAGGTGGGATTTTATTAGAGACTAGCTAGGGAATTCAATTCCTGGATTGTAATCCCGGGATCCCAGGTGTTTTTTTTTATTCTAAAACTCCCAAGACTTGATATATCAAATTGTAACTTACCCCGAGAATTTTTAAAAACGTAAATTACTTTATGAACTGAAAAATATAAAAATAAAATCAAAAAAACAGCCGGGATCCCGGGATTTAATTCCATAAGACTAGCTTAAAGTACCCGGCGTTGCCCGGGTGAAACGTCGATTATCAGGGAGTGTCAAGAGGGTGAGATAAGAGGGGTGGGATGTCCGGATTTCATGGTGGTATATATTTCCCGCAGGGTTCTAGAGAGTAATTATGAAAAATGTGGTCCAGATCGGTTAAAAGAATCGGGATAAAAAGTATCCTATTCCTGGTCCTAGACTACGTATATATACCAAATTTCAGAAATATCCGTTGGGTAGTTACGACGTGATTGAGTAACAAACATCCAAACACACTTTCGCATTTATTATATTAGTAGGATATACTGCTGGCGATTAATTGCTAGCTTCTTGGAGAACGATTACGTGTATCAGTATCCCTAATTATATCTTCCCGTGACTCTGATCCGTGCCGCGGTATTAGGCAGCAAACGGTGCGTCAGTTAACGTGGCTGTTCTACTTCCTTATCGCTTATCAGAGTCGTGGTGAATCGATTCCCCGGAAGAGGACGTTCGATTAGTCAAATCTCTCTGGATTTGGGATCGTAAAGGCTTCTAGGAACTTGGAACTATTAGCACCAGTCACTTCTGGCATGTCCCCGTAGTAGCACGTGCGCAATCGTGCGGCTAGATGAGTCATGTTCATTCAACGCTACCGCACACATATGTATAAACACTCATCTCTCCTGTGTACGTGATAGCCATCGTAATTGATGCAACACGGGCGCTCGGGAGTATGAGTTTGGTAGCGAAATCTCTGCTCGTAAGCTGTGTTTAATTTATCCTACTACAGGTTTCGTTACTTAGTAGTTTATACACCCATCATTTCTCTTCTGCTGAACTCGTGTCCACTGTCTCGCGAGCTCGCGGAAAATTGAATTTAAAAATCAAAGCTCTGGTTATAATTATATTCCACTTACGCCCTCTACAATTCCTACAAATTATCATCTATCCTCGACTGAATCCCTATTTTCCTCCACTCCTTCTCCAAATCCATTTTCCACGTTCCACAAGCTATTTACCTTAGCAGTGACGATCCCGCGAACAGTGATGCCGATCATCGGGCCGAACCGGATCTCCACCCCGGGCTCTATCACCAGTTCGCCCTCGCGTTCCACGAACAGATCCTCCCGGACCAGATAAGGGCTCTTCGATCTTTCCAGCAATCGCTGTCCCCGCACGATGTGCCCCCCGCGCAGCTCCGTGAACCCGCCGTTCGTATTCCCATTGCTGGCGTTCACGAAACTCGGCTCGGTGTAATAAATGGACGACTGTTCGAACCCTTCGTCCGACTGTCCCCGAGCCACGGCTAGTATAGTCAGAAGCAGGCCCGCGAAACGCATCTTGCCGCGCGCACTGAAGCCTGCCAAGTCTCGACGAGATTCTCACTGGAGCAACGAAGCACCACAACGCAGAACCCTCCGGGTAGCATGTATCGCGGATCGACGAGCGATCAACGCGTTCCCATCCACGAGCTCGCTCCAAGTCTCGTCGAAGGGCTTACACTTCGATGACACTTGTTGCAACATTTAGATAGACCAACTATGCGCCAGGTTTTCAACAGAGATAACGATATTTGCTCGCAGATAAAAGCTACGCATCGACCATTTTACCAGCTCTGGATAGTATAGGTATAACTCTCGTGGATCTCTTTCCTTTATCGCGATACTCGAATGCGTCACACGATGATTCCATCCATACGCGCTGGCAACGTGCGTAATTCGATCTATACTTTCACTGAACGTATCGTTACGATGACCCTCGCTGCCACGACCCACCGTTCCTTAGGTATCCTCTTAAATGTGTATTCCTGATCGAAGACACTGCCAACGCTCCTCCGCGATCGCCCACATTCTAACGCGCAACGTTCCACGATCATTCAAGGATCTACGGTTACAACTTACAACCGCTCGATTATGTATCTGTGCACACCGACACGCTAAGTTCACAGGCTCCACTGAAATCCCTTAAAGAGGGACGTATTATCGATAAACAGATATCAGTTGCCCACGGGATAATAACCCAGCACCGCTACGCCACCGTAGAACTGGGCTGTGTTTTAAATTCGAGCGTTAACCTTTCCTCTCGGCGTGCTCTTTCACGCGCCAGGGACCACAGCTAGACTGTGGCGACTCGACTGCACCGATGCCGTTGCTCTCCCGTCACGAAGCCCTTCGCCAGCGATCGAGAAGACGCCGTTCATTCTGACGGCTACGTCCGCTGGGAGAAGGGAATCTATTCGCCGTGGGACCACGGTGCTGGTAAAGGTGTAGCGAGGTTGTTAACTAAACCATCGAGCGGCGGTGCTGGCTGACGGTAGAAGCTCTCTGCGCTACCAGCTTTATCTTCTCGGATTTCTGTCGTTTGTTTCTCTCGACGCTTTGTGTTTACTTTATTATGCTTCTCTCAGCTACTGTGCCGCGGTTCAATGGGTTCGACTGCCGCACAGTTATACGTGTCGCGCAACTGCTGCTTAAATGTGGCACAGCTCGCCGATCGGCGGGTGGGTGAACGTTCAGGTTGGATCACAGGGGACAGAGACCCTTTTTTTATTTATGCTCGATGGTACCCGACGGTACCTTTGGTGTGGTGGGGGTATTCGTAACGGACGAAAGAAGCGTAGATCGCGGAGCGTGGCTTGGCGGAGGCGCGATGGCCACCTGGCGTCACGTTGGGCGCGGTTTCACTGGCTCGATTCGCTGTATGCCTGTCGTCTTTGCCCGTAGACGACTCAACCGACTCACCTTCCCTCGCGTTCTACCGTAGCCCCCTGCCGCTGGCCTGCCACGGAGCGCCAGTATTGTTATCCGCCGCTGCCCACTCACGCTGAAAGGTAAAGCCTGTCACGTGACGCGGGACGGTGTACGTCACAGGTTGTGAAACAGGTGAGCTGCTTCTGGGAAACCTGTCTCCTCCGTCATTAACGCCTGGCGATCCTTCGACCTGCTGGGATGGGTTAGGTATATGGGTTTTCAGGGGATTCTCTTTTTTATGGCGTATCGCGTTCGCTGGATCGGTATTTGTTGGGTTGGAGAGTTGATGTGTAGGGGAATGGAGATATTGTATATGCCAGGTGTTGGTGAATAAAGTGTGTTTGTTGATTATCGTGTTTAATTGTCTTGCAATCCTGCCCAAACAGTGTTGATGAGAAATTAAGTGTGAGAGGAATAATTATGAATATTTCGTGGAAACGTGATTGGAGGTCTATATTTTTATAAACAATTGCAAATGTGCGTATTTTTAAGAAAATGTTTAAATTGTTGAATAGAGAGAGTGAAAATGACAAGTTTGCCGCATCCCTGCCCAAAAAATGTAATAGCTAATTCAATATAAACAAAATAATGATAAATATTATATGAGATGGTAGTTCGAGGTCTATACTTTAATATGCGACACTAAGAATACATAAATTAATTGTTGAAATTGTTTATTTATTGCTTGAAAGAACCTTTCGAAAATTGGTAATTGTTTCATGGACACACAAATGCTAGCGGCGCGTAGCGGTGAAAAAAGTAACTAAAATTTATGAACTCGGCTAACTATAAGACTGGCGCGGTCGTGTTTTGACGCCCACTTTTTCAAGCTCTATCCGCGCTTCTTTTGCAATATATAAACAATTTTCTCGCTAACTGTTGTTGCAGAATGATCGACGGTGACTTCGTAAAGAGGCCTAGGACTTCGGATTGCATTTAAATAAATAATTAAACCCCCTATTTCTATTCTGGCAACACGACTTCTGCAATGAGTTGAACCCTCGTTGCCAAATTCGAAATTGTTACTTTTGGAATCGTATTTCTAAATATTGAGTGCTAATTCTCAAAATACAGACACTTTTGACTCTTCTCTGTGAAATTGATAATGTTTGCGCTCTTAATTAATCAGTTATTAGCAATTATTTCACACCCTGTACGTAAAAATAATGGGCGTCAAAACGCGCCCACGCCAGGCCTAGCTAAATTCATAAATTGTAGTTACTTTTTTTACCGCTACGCGCCGCTAGCATTTGTGTGTCCATAAACTGACCAAATTTTCAAAAGGCTTTTTCAAGCAATAAATAAACAATTTTGTTGCTGAAAAAGGTTGCATAATGATCCCTGGATCCTCTAGAAAAGGCCTATATCCTCAGTTTATCAATAAACAAATAAATAAACAAATTCGTATGTTCTCAAACATAACCTCATTTTCAAAGAATTAAACTATCGCGATGAACGAACAAATTTTCAATTTTCTACAATCAATTTATGTACTTTTAGAGTCGCATCTGAAAAACTAGACCCTTGTCTACCTTTCTATATAATATTTAAGATTATTCTCTTTATAATTAATTAGTTATTAGCGTTTTTATACAGGGATAAGTCAAACTCGTCATTTTCATTACAACATACTCTCTTTATTCAACAAATTACGCATTTCCTACAAATAATTCATAAACATTTGCAATTGCTTATAAAAATATAGATCCTCAACAGTTTTCCTATATATTTGCAAAAAACTTTATTATATTCAATTAGTTACTATCAGATTTTCTAGAAACAATGCATAGAACTCTAAATATATACCAAGAAAAACTTATCGTTTGTTTCAACAGTGTCTAAAAGCAGACGATAACTGATCAACTATAAACAATTGCAAACGTTTACACGCTTCTCAAATTACGTTTAGCGAAATTTAAGCTTGCAACCACTTTTATGACGCATTTTCTATGCAAATTCATACTACTCAGCAATTCATTTCCCCTTTATTATCAAACGAACGAATTCTACTGAGGTCATTTGAAATGTGTAACGGTGAGAAATCGATGCGACGGTGGCGCAATTCGATAATAGCAGATGTCGCTATCTAGCGCAGCGTATTGTCAGCAACCGTTGCAAACCAGTAGTAAACAGTGGATGGAATACAAACCGAAGGAGAGGTTACTCGATTCCAACTCATTATTTCATATATTATCGCCTAAATACAGAGTGATAATATTAAACGTTGACCCGATAAAGATCTCGAAGCCAACATGTCATCCTTTTTAACGGACGTGCTGATCACAGCAGGTAAGCTGCGTGTAATACACATTCTGCATACACGGTTCGGTCACGCACACACTGTATATATAGCCGCGCGCCGCGCCGCCCGCGAAATTCAAATTTCTTACGCCAATCCCGCTTGGAATTTTAGGAAAACTGGAAAAAATGAACTTACAGGAGAAAATAGTAGAAATACAAAAGGAAGTGATAAGATTGAAGTACGATGTTAAAGATTTCATGGACCACAATCATGTGGAATTCACCGCGAAGCTCGAGAGCGACCAGAATTTAGTAGCGAAGGGAGAAAGCTTGCTTAAAGAGATGAATGCATTGCAAAAGAGGATAGACGACCAAGTATACAAAATAAATATGTAAAGACGTGGTATTAGAATCTATGGATAATGATAATTTGTTTATTCCAGGTGAAAATAGAACTGTCGGGTTCCACGAAGGAACTCAAGGCTCTCTCTCAAGCTCTGAAGGAATCCAACATGACATTGCAGCTTTCTAATCAGCTCCTAACGTTACACGAATGCACAAAGTCTATAAAGAACTACCAAGAGAGGAAGCAGTATGTCAAAGCAGCTGAAACCTTGTGCCGTATGCAAAGTATATTGTACGATCCACAGACTGAGCTGCGCAACCTCGATATTTACACAGCGATCGAGGACGAGTGTTTGAATTTATACATGTTGTTCGTGTCTGGTGCGTCTGGGTTGTTACACGAGCGGGTTTGTTGGACTGGTGTTGAGAAGGATGCGAAAACTGTGACATTAAGCGTGAAAGATGAGCTGGAGGATATGCAAGATTTGATTCAGGGGCTGCATTGCATAGACAATTTGTCGAACTATCTGCACAAATTCGCGATGACGCTTATGGACCACATGATCAGTCCGATTATTAACGACGACTGTTCTGTGTATGTTATACAGGAACAGATTTTTACTGTCGAGATACTGAACAGAAAGAAATCGCCTAGCTATAAAAGCGTTCTATATAATCTAGAGCTGTTGTTCAAATTCCTTCACCAGCATTTCAATATAACGATAGGCGAAGAGAAATTCCTCATGCAAATTCAGCCGTATTTATTGGAGCAACTCTCCACGTCTCTGACAAAAAACTGCATTTCACGAATTGTCCCAACGTCCAGCGCGGATTTGAAGAACTTCACGCCTATTGTTCAAGCTATTAATGACTTTCAGAATTTCTTGGTCGATATTGGTACGATGCTTGTGATTATGCAGGGTGGTTCGAATAACTCGACTAGGGCTGGGACTATTCGAGTAATTTAATATTCGAATGCTACGAATAAACTTAGAATATTTGGGTATTCGAATATTTCAGTATTTATTACTGATGTATTCGAATAGTATGGTGTAAATTATAAATCAAGTTATTAACTTACAAGATTTCACCCTGACAAACTAACGAACTCACAACTGAAACTAAATAAAAATTTGTAAAAGAATTGAACCTAAAGAATTCGAATACATCAGTATTCGAATACTTCAATATTCGAATAGTATTCGAATACTTGGATATTCGAATTATATTCACCAAATAATTGAGCAACTGAAGTATTCGAATAATCGAATACCGAAAAATTCGACAAGTAGTCCCAGCCCTAAACCTTATTGCCTTCTGAAGCAATTTGATAATCGTGCAGCTTGTTTCAGGCTTCATCACAAACAACCAGTTGTTCCTATCAGAGTACACGAAGAATATCGACAAACTGTTCATCGAGAGGGTTTGTCAAGATTTACTGGCAAAGGCTCGAAACATTATGAAGAAAGACTTGCACGACTGCATAGTATACGAGCCGGAGGCAAGTTCTCTTTGAATTATCTCCACATAATTAGATCCTGTAAAATATATTTGGTTAATCGATGTTCCAGGAATTGCCCGAGCTTTCAGAGAATACGTACGAGAGTAAGGACATGAAATTAAGCAAGAAATTGAACGATCTTACATTTCAACTTCCCAAATGCCAGATAAGGTAGAGAGTGTTGTATCGCGAGCTGTCTCAAGTAGGGCTGGGACTATTTGTCGAATTTTTCGGTATTCGGATATTCGAATACTTCAGTTATTTGGCGAATATAATTCGAATATCCAAGTATTCAAATATTTGTATGGTGTGAATTATAAATCAAGTTCTTTAAGTTCATTTTTTACAAGCTTAGTTCGTTAGTTCGTCAGGGTGAAATCATGTAAGCTAATAACTTGATTTATAATTCACACCATACTAGGTATTCGAATAGTATTCAAATAATAACATTCGAAGACTCAAATATTTGAAGTTTATTCGTAGCATTCGAATACTTGTAAAATATTCGAATATCAAATTATTCGAAGAGTCCCAGCCCTAGTCTCAAGAGACTCCACTTAGAAGAAAGTATTTTCAAATACATCGTATTTCAGTAAGAGTGTGAAAGAAACGTTGGATCTGGCGCGGAGCATTTTGGACGAAGCCTGTAGCAGTTCGGACTCCTGTGCCATTCAACTCTTCTACACATGCAGAAACGTATTCGAAATGTATGCGGGGTTGGTGCCGCAGCACCACAGGAAGTATTTAGAAACGATACCGCAACAAGTTGGTGGGAAACCATTTATCTCTGAAGCCGGGAATCCATCGTGAAACTAAGCAACGTTATGCTAAGTTTTAAAAAAAATTACCTTCCATACATTCTTATGAAACCGTTTCCACCAAAAGCTAAGCTAAAACATAGCATTGCATAGCATAGCTAAGCTTCCAGCTGGATTCCCGGCTTGAATAAGAAATAATATTTAAACAGCCTTCTAATTAACCATCACTTTCTCCCACTCAGCTGTATTCCACAATAACTGCATGTACCTCGCGCATTATCTTCTCACCCTGGCACACGAGTACAGAGACAAGCTCCCGAAATCTTTACAAACCCTGAATCTCACTTTCGCTGACCAAGTACTGGTATTGAGAAACATTGGATCAGCCTGTTTCTTGGAGCACATGAAGTACCAAAGGAATATCATCTTCGATATTCTCAAAGAGTCCGGTTAGTAATTCGTGGATCTACTTTTGAATTTCTAACGATCAAAGCTGTTTATTTGAAACAAGGTTTATCAGCATTGGGTCAAACCCCTGAACTGCCTTCCAACACCGAGCGCGCGCTGCGACAATGCATTCGCCAGCTGGAATTATTAAAAACAGTTTGGCTAGACGTGTTACCTGAAAATATTTACCGCAAAGCCGTAGGTCAGTTTCCTCTTTTTAATTTTACTACGTATGAATAATTATTTAAATTGATATTTGTACGTATTAATTACTTCAGGATGCATCACCAATTCCATGGTCGAAGACCTGGTAATCAGAGTTACATCCGTAGAAGACATTCCCGCCGACGTTGCGACCGAATTAGTGATACTGTTCAATATGATCGTCAAACGAGCGCCAGTGATCTTCCCAGTAAGTTTTAATCGAAGAAAGTGTGCGACTCAATACTGTCACGGTTTTTATTCAGCCCTGGTTTAAATAGCGATTACATGTGAGAATTTACGCGCGATGCTTGCAAACAGGAACTTGATCTTGGCAGAAATTCCACGAGCTGTTCCTGCAAAATGAAACTATGATAATGTTATTCCCCTTTGGTAATGCGTTGCGATGACCGCGATGTGCTTTCAGGACCCTCAAGAAATCCGTCAGCACGTGCGCAAGTGGGAGAACTTTTTGGAATTGATTAAAGTATTAGGCGCGTCACTGATCGAGATTGAAGTGAGGTGGGGAGGCGGCAAAGGGCCACTGGCGCGTGAATTTACAGCCCCGCAAGTGAAGCAACTGATCAGAGCGCTGTTCCAAAACACAGAGCGGAGGTCCAATTTGTTAGCTTCTATAAAATAATCTGATCGTACTGTTAATATTAGGAAATACCTTCGATTTACGAATTTTTTTACCTCTCACTCGTTAATCTATATTGTAATACTTACGTTGAAGCGTCATGTACCGTCGAGAATCACATATTTTAGTGATTGTAACGTTTTTTAATAAAGCATGAATAATAAACTGTTGTGCGAAGTTTCTTGTAAATTCGGAGGGGCCGTTTAGTGACGCGGGTGAATTTAGAATCGCATTTTACGAAATCGTCTGTTTAATCGAGAGAAAGAGTCTTCTGGAGGATTTTCTACTGGTCGAAGAGAGAACCCAGTGAGTGTTGCAAACTTTTAAGAAAGTAGGCAGGCAGGCAGGCAGGGTGGCGGGCAGTAGTGAGAGCAAATCATTTAATAGACTTCCAAATCCACATCATTTACAGCAATGGCAAACATTATTACCATAATGTCAATATTTTTTCTTTTTTTTTTCATTCGAGTATCCACAGCGATAAATGCTCAAAAATTTCCAAATGCAATACTATCACTGCACATATATTTCAAGGCCATAATTCAGATCATACGTAGTAAATTAATTTTGCAGCTCTTCGATCTTGATCTCACAATGGATGTATAAAAGTTCTTAAGGCAAAGCTGCACAATCAATTATATACGAGCAGTAGTGTGCATTTGGCTAAAATTGCGCAAACTTTTTCCTTGCTTTTTCCATCTTTTAAATGAAATTATCTCTATTCGTTAAACAATAAGTACGCCCATAATAGATGACATACAATCATAGACCATTACATTGGAACCCCTTTAAAACATACTAAAAGTTAAAAAGAAAGAAAAACAGAAAGGTCATAAGTTGTAGAAAAACCTTATCTCATATTATTTTTTTTTTTATAACTACATCAAACGTTTTTTTCCTTCCGTAAAAAGAAACTAAAAAAAAAGTATAAAAAAATATTGTATAAAAAACTTATTGGATATGATAGAACATATAATACCTCGAATTTTAAAGACAGAAGACACGTGTATGAAATACACTGTTCATTGTTTTTTTTCTCAGCCTAAGATCGCATAAGCTTACTGATTCAATCCTTTTCATAATTTCTTTCATCTTCCCTTCATTCATTGTATATAAAGTTTGTAATAACACGTCTCTATGAATAATGAGTAATGTTCTGAAAATGATTACAAACTGTGGAACTAAATTATACTATATAAATGGTATTGCACAACTTAATCTGCAATGGTAGTTCTTGTCTATATACAGGTCGCTGCGTAGATTGGATAGAAATGTAGTCATCAGGGCGGGTAGCTGATTGGCCCGCAGTTCAGATTGGCAATTGCAGTGTAGATCTTTTATGTGCATTCACGAAGATGACGATGACTGTGAACATGGAAGCGCAAAACAGGATGTCACATTACTTTCGCCTTTCATCTGGCGGATACGACTCTCATCGAGAGTGTATTTACAATTGCATAATACTATCCGTACATGCAACAATATTTTATTCAACGTCAACTGCCGATATGCTAGTGTCATGCAATAAATCGACTTTCCTTTACGAATGCATACAATTTACAGATTAATCTCCTCGCACATCCGAAACAAATACGAGAACTTAAATGCTTTTAATAATTGCAAATTCCTCGGTACAATTCGCAGTTGCCACGAGTTCTATAACTTCCGCCAAACGATGCAAGACAAATGGATTATACTACTTTAACTCTGATGCTCTATTTTCAATTCTGAGTACGTTTCTTTTTTTTTATTGATTCATGGAGATTTAGTCAGCTGTCTTTCAGAGATACTATCGCGCGTGGTGTTAGGAAAAGAAAAATGAGTATTATTCAATGTTTTTCACCGATAATGGAAAAGAATTAGAATCAACTGCTACCGTTACTATCTTCGGTCTTTCTTCAATAACGGAATTGATTTTAAATAGCCCGTTTTAACTGTATCGTAACTTAAAATCATTTTACAAGGACTGGTATCATTAGTACCTGCCACGACTAGCCGGAGAACGACTTCTATACCTCGACGTGCCAGTGCCTTTGTTGGTATAATAATCAGCATTGGAGTCCACGCTATTATAGACATCCTGTGCATATCCTTCCCGTGTAACATACCCGCCGGTACGATTGGACATATAATCTTCTCCATAGTAGTCCCTACTTCTACTTCCGCCACCCTTGCCTGCATAGTAACCGCCGTAATCTGCGTACGGATTATTTCCTCTGTAACTGAGCGCGGTAGAGATCGCGGATCCGTAGCCCCTACTAGAAGCGCCTCGATTCCCTCTGAATCCTCCCATACCACCCCTGCCTCCGCCGCGACCTCTACCTCGCGATATCTCCACTCTCAACTTGGCGCCCATAATCTCTGTGCCGTTCATACTGCTGCAAGCGAGCTCAGCCTCGCTGGTATTTAGAAACTCGATAAAAGCGAAACCCGGCGGATTGAATGCGACCCAAACTTTGTTCAGCTTCCCATATTTCTCGAACTCTGTCTGAAGGTCTTCTTTCTTGATGTTCCCGTTCAGCCCTCCGACGTAGACGCGTGTATATCCCTCTGGTGTCATTCTCTACCTAAAAATCGTCGTTCTACGTTGCATGAGACCATTCCCCGTAATCGAGTAATTACGGATTTACAAGCGAAAACAAAAACAGCACAAAGTAGCCCCGGGCGCGACACCCGGAGTTATCTGGGCTTTTCATGATTATCGATAAAAAAACGAGCGACGTAACGCGTTAAGATAATGCATATTCCCAATGGTCTTTTTTACGTAGCCCGTAAATTGGATCCCGAGAACGGCAGAAAGCCAAAGTGCCTGCGCGCCAATGATTTTTCGAAAATGCTTATTATCCCCGGCGGCGGTGTACTTACACTTGTATTCTAATTTTCGTTACAAGTTTCGTTCCTTAATTGAATTCCTCGTGAAATTCCGTAGAAAAAGGGTATCCAGTACGTCGTTGGTACGATACAATCGATAGGCGAGAATCAACCGGGGTTCACAGTGCACAGAAACTACAACCGACGTCTTGGCGTCTCCAACCCAGACGCCAAAAGCTCGCACGGTCTGCTCGGGAAGGATAGTTCCGTTTCCAAGGGAATATTCGCTAGAGAAAGAGCCACCCTTCCACTCGGAATGCCTGACGGATTTAAATGCTTAATATCCACCGCGAATGCCAGACAGACGTCGGTGGTTTTTAATCGCAGAAACCGCGGAGAAGCGAACGATTGGACGGATCCTTTCTTTCACTCGCGCGGAACGCGGAACGATTCGTTCGAGCAGACCGTACTCCCCGACTGTTTATCTTCGGAATTGCATTTTTAACAACGACGCGATAAACAGAGTAATGGGCGATCAGAAATTTATAAATACCTCGTATTTTCGAACCGGATATTCCCTCTTTTCCCAACAAATAATCGGAATCTTCAAGCTAGGACGCTTTCACGAATCATAGAGAACGGATCGTTCCTTTTGCTCGATGCCGTCCACTGATTAAACGATACCAAAATTCTTATCCACCTTTCTACCGAGCAATTGAAATCTGCATAGTCACGCGTGGATCGCCGTGAATTTCGTATGAATCGATGGGGATTAGCGAGCTTCTTTTAAATCTCTACCGTGTAATGCAATATGATTGTGTTTTATACCGTTAAATTGGATAGTTCACTGACCGGAGCGAAGCGACGCGCGTACACTACTACACTGTACAGGTTGCTTCGGAACTATGCCGTTTCAAGAAGATGGCAGTTCAAATGAATGATATCGATAATGCCGCTCGCGTGATGGTAATTTCGATGGCCGATGCGGTTTTAAATTAGAACTGACGGACTGGCGGTTGAAGGAGGTATATATAGTTGAGCGACAAATGGAAATTACCTGAGGCCCGTGAACGTTAAGGGTGCTCAAGCTGATTCGCCGGAATTATATACTCATGAATCCGACTGGCCGCGAGTTGTCGGCGGATTTGATAAAAATGCAACGATACGATATCCTGATTCAGGAGATTGAAGGCATCGACGACTATCTCGGCCCGACTTTTCGGTACGTAACTTCCGCGCAATGTTCATCCCTTGCCGAGGGGTTTCGTTGAAAGACGCGCCCCCCCGGGCGCAACCCCCTCGCACGCAGATGCAATTCCCACCGTGCATATGCGCACTGGAAGGGCGGAGAACGGGGGTGGTTGTCCCCGTAATAAAATAAGGGTAAATCGAATCAGGGTTGTGCCATGTCAAGGTTGTCAACTAACCAAGTTGGCAGTCTGCTTGCGAGTATGGTGCCGAAGCACGAGTACTTGCTTTATGAAATAGAATCCACGGATACTAATAGCATAGGCCTTGTCTTCAGGTACCGTTGCTAGCGATAGTCCCTCGACGATAGACAGATTGGAGATGAGATGAGAAGGGAGGAATGTAGAGATTGTTACGTTGATTTTTGTATTTTTAGGGCTATCTACGATGGCCACGAGCACCAGAAATTTATGGAGAAGCTTGATGAACGTATTAAAGCGCACGACAAAGATATCGAAAGGATGTGCAACCATCACTATCAAGGTTTCATCGATTCGATAAGGGAATTGTTACAAGTTCGGTCTCAGGCTCAGCAACTTAATGTTAGTTTGTTCTTTTGAGTATTTTTTATTCTATGGAAATAAAGGAACGTATAATAATAATGTTTTTCGTAGGCGGAGATACTGGAGCTAGATAAACGCATCACTGCCACTGCCACCAAAGTCATAGAGAAAGGGGAGGAGCTCGTTAAAGCGCGCAAAGTAGAGAGTAACATGGCTGCGGCTGTGGACAGTCTCACCATGTGTCTTCCTGTTTTAGCCGCTTACGCGAAGCTACAGAAACAGCTGAAGGATAAGCGTTATTATCCGGCGTTGAAGACGCTCGAGCAGCTGGAGCATCATGATTTACCAAAAGTAACGAATTATAGATTTTCCTCACAAATTACTCAGCAGATCCCGCAGTGAGTAAAGCAACTGGGTAAAACGATCGTTTGTTTTTACAGAAGATTGTAACTAGAGAGTAATTTACACACAGATATTAGGGTACATTAAGTGACTGATAGATTGCAAATGATTTTAGACTGCGTGAGAATATAAAGGATGCTTCCATGTCTGATTTAAGAGACTTTTTAGAAAATATTAGGAAGTATTCGCCGAAAATAGGCGAAGTTGCTATGAGACACGTGAGTGGAATTTGTTGAACTTGTAAATGAATCTTTAGATGTTTAGTATATTGTGGAGATGTTATGTTAGACGCAAGAGCAGTTAACTATCGAAGCTGAAATCGTCGGTCGTAAGAAGAAGAGATCGCACACCGCGAACACTTTGTCGAACGAGGCGGAAGAGGAGCTGAGTGCTCAAGACTTAATGGACTTTAGTCCAGTGTATCGTTGTATGCATATTTATACAGTACTTCGCGAAGGGGAGACATTTACAGCGTACTATAGACAGCAGAGAAAGCAACAAGCTAGATTAGTTCTGCAGTCTCCTATTAATATGGTAAATATTTTTAATGGGAGGTTTCGGTCTAAAAGTTGGGTTTTTTATTTCATTTTTCGAATGTCCAACCTTTTAGGAATACGTGTGTAAAATTCACGAAACTATATTATATTCGACTGAAACTTGTTTTATTTTGAAGAATATACTTCTAGCTAGGGGAAAACCAGAAAAAATACAAAAAAATTGAAAATTTATCATATTCAAAGGAGTTGAAAGAACCAAAATGTATAGGGAAAAAGTGTTTTTAAGCTTCAAGTGTCGTTATTTTCTAAAAAAATGTAATTTTTGTAATTTTTTCTGGTTTCCCACTAGCCAGAAGTATATTCTTACAAATAAAAAAAAGCTTCAGTCGAATCGGATAATAACTTTTGGAGATACAAGTTTACCGATTTGGATGAATTTTTTGATGCCACGTCTTTAACGACTCCCCAGTGCCGTCCCCAGTAATCAATTATAAAACAAAAAATATATTTCTATAACTTAACACATCCTTAATCCAACGAAAAAAATCCGATTAAATTATATTTAGTAGTTTTCCTTAAATTAATTCCTAAAGATCATCTTTTTTATGGGCTCTAGACCGGAACCTCCCCTTAAGATTCATAAAAGCGATTCCTTTATGTCTGTGCATATATCTTGATTTCGTATTTCTAGCACGAGAGCATAGCTGGCTATCAGACGTACCTACAAGGTATCGTAGGTTTCTTTGTAGTGGAAGATCATATTTTAAACACTGGCAACAGTTTAGCCACGCGGTCTTATTTAGACGAACTGTGGGCCATGGCCCTGTGCAACATAGTGAATGCATTACGCACCCATTCTGTAAGTTACGACGAGCTTATGAATTAATTCTAATGATATATTTCCTCTAATGTTCTTGCAGGCTTACTGTACAGACGCAATGCTGATCCTAAAAATAAAGAACCTTATAATGCTGTTTAACACAACTTTAAGAGTAAGTGTTATACATCACGAATAACTTAATTATTAATGTTGTATATATATTTCTCGTTGTTTTCTCCCTTCAGAATTATGGATACTCTGTGGGACAACTTTGGGATTTGCTGCAAGAAATTCGCGTACATTACAACGAAGTCCTAATGCAACATTGGGTTCAAGTGTTCAGAGACATTTTGGATGAAGATAATTTTCTACCGATTCAAGTAAGTCTCTCTATCATTCTACAGCTCAAATATATATTTCTAACACTTGCAATTATCTCTCAGGTCACAACGCAGGAAGAGTACGATAATATCCGCGGTTTATTTCCATATCACGACGAGGAATTAGAGAGATCAGAATTCCCGAGGAAGTTCCCATTCTCAGACATGGTACCGAAAGTTTACCAGCAAGTGAAGGAGTTCATCTACGCTTGTTTAAAATTCTCGGAAGACTTGAACTTCACTCAAACGGAAATCGACGAAATGATTTGCAAGTCGACGAATCTACTGTTAACGAGAACATTCAGCGGATGCTTGTCGTCTCTGTTCCGAAAGCCGTCGCTGGCGCTTCTGCAAGTGGTTCAGATTATAATTAACACGGGCTACCTCGAGAAATCTACGAAATATCTGGAAGAATTCGTGACTAACATCACCGGGTAAGAATCGAATAAACCACTGGCGATCAACAAATCGCGACACGGTGCGTTAATTTTGCAGAACACCGCACGAAGGGCAATTGAGTTGCATGGGCGTCGAGTCAGCTATGTTCAGAGTCGCGAGGGACGACGCGGAGAAGCAGATTTGCGAGAAGCTGAAGAACAAGCTTGACGAGTTCTTGGAGTTAGAGAATTATGACTGGAACTTAGCGGAGCCCCAAGGACACGCGTCTGGCTTTATCACCGATCTCATAGCGTTTTTGCGCAGCACTTTTACTTGTTTCACTAATTTACCTGTACGTACCTCATGCGTGATTAGAAAGATCGTTGCGAGGTAATGGGAATTCTGAATAACCAACACGTTTCAGGACGAAGTTGCACAAGTTGCTTGCAAATCTGCTTGCTCTCATATAGCGAAGGCTATACTAGGGATCTTAATCAGCGAAGACGTTAAACAAATATCTATGGGCGCTCTTCAACAAGTCAACTTGGATACCATACAATGCGAACGTGCGTATCTCCTTTTTTTTTTTCTTTATTTTTACATAAGGTGTACAATATGCATGGTTACAAAATATTTCCGGCCGTGTCGAGTTGAATATAAATTGGAAAGATGCTTGTTCTCTTTTAGAATTTGCTGCCTCGGAGCCCGTGATCGGTTTACCCGAAGGTGCCCTGCTCCAACACTTTGCGCAATTAAGACAGTTACTAGACTTATTTATGAGCTGGGACTGGCCCACTTATTTTCACGATTATGGCCACGAGTCGAGTAAATATCATCTGGTAACTCCTAACATGGCTGTGCTTTTGTTAGAGAAGTATGTACCGCGTCTCGTTTCTTATAATTGCTGGTGTTGTATCGCGGGTATCTAAATTTTAGCGACGCGTATGCTTGCAGGTTGAAAGAATCCGACAAGAAGACAGTGTTCTCTGTGCTAAAGAAAAGCGAGCGGGACAAGAAGAAGCTGCTGGAAACTGTACTGAAGCAATTGCGCCAGTTGGCGCAAACTACCCAGCAGTAAATTAAACCGAAGTCAATATGTATATACCTCAACAGAGATTGTAAATACATAATTTTTAATATATACGCTCGAAGCATGATTCTCCAGAAACTTATTATTATTGTAATAAAAATGGCTACAAAAGATTCTCATCGATCAGTCGCGTTTCGAATTCATTATATTGTCACGATACGATCGATTTAAATAGCGACTCAATCCCACGCCTTCGACATACAGTTTCGCAGTTTATTGTGTTTTTGTAATACTCATTTTCCAATGCTCAATTGCACCGCAGTTGCCTCCCCCTTTTTCCTCTGTTATCGAGCCAAGATACAAATCTCCCAGACAATAGAATATAATACATTATTCAAGTTCCCATACACTTATTATTTTAATCATTTCCTTCTAAATTGGCATTGTTATATTATATGTAAATGAGTTACGTATCGTACAACAACTGTACAGCGAATAAAGTATGACGTATAAAGTCCCAATTCCTAAGTCTTACGGATGCAACATTATCCTCCGGAATGAAATAGCAAATGAAAGAAAAAAAAGACGAAAAAAAGGTCCGATTTATTATTTCATTCTAGTCCTCCGAATTTCCACGGCGATTTAATTCATATTGACAATTCATACCGAGATATAAAGTAAATATAGGTACGTAGATAGATAATTATATTACGAATGATAAAATAGATTAAATACAAATCAACAGTAATTCCTGTAAAGTAATACCAAGAGCTTAGTGCTTGATTCACGAATCAATTTGATAAGTATTTAATAGAGGATAAAACAAATTAATAATATGCATATATAGACCAATTTACGATGCGTGTGGCACAATTTAATTGATGACGTATAATGGTCAGGACTAATCATCAACATTGTCAGGGTCCACATCGTCAGGTAGCATGGAATACTTGTTGGAAGCTACGAAATTCTGAAACGAAGAAGAGACATTATGAATGGATCACTATAGAAAATGCATGAATGTTTCAAGCTGATATACTTACTGGAGCTTGTTCATCCTTTGCCTTTGGCATTCTGCTAATATCATCTTTCTCTTTCTCTTTTCGGTCTCTGTAAAATACAGGGCGTTATAAAACGTGGCGTTCATCGCGGTGAAGAACTAAGAGAATCGAAGCAGTACCTGTCTGCACCACGAGTTTCGTTTGGTTTTGGTGGACCTCTCGGAGGTGGTGGTCCAGCACGAGCGGTTGGTTGTTGCACTTTAGACTCTCCATACTGATCTACATTGCAAGAATAACAAGTAAATAAACAAGTAAATAACAAGTATATTTATTATATAATTATTCTAAATTCAATTAACCAGAATGAGCGGCGGGTTGACTTCGCGGCGCCGATCTTTCGTTTCGTCGGCGCAACGAACTATCGTCTTCCGATCGCCAAGTTTGGCGACCCCTCTCCTTCTCTTTGTCATCGCGGCCTTCCTATCAAGAACAAGTAACGTTTTATAAGCAACACAGTACAGTTTATAACATCTCACAAACTTTTACAATGCAAACTTACTCCATTACGCTTGCCCCAAGTTCCACGTTTCTCTGAATCCCTGAAAGAACCAGACTGTTAATATCCTAGGACAGCGAACAGCGCTAAAACATTGAAGCAATTTCTGTTCATTCCATACCCTTCGTCTTTGGATTTCGACTCTGCGTATGATTTAGCAAGGCGTTCCTCTATCTCTCTTTCCCTGGCAGTGGTGTCCACGGGTTTCGCGGCACCGAAAATGTTTGTCGACGGAGCATGTGTAGGAGCATGAGCAGGAGCATGAGCAGGAGCAGATGGAGGAGCTGGAGCAGGAGCCGGAGCAGGAGCAGACGGAGGAGCTGATGCAGGAGCTGATGCAGGGGCAGCCGGAGGAGCAGCCGGAGGAGCAGATGCAGGTGGAGCTGCGGGTTGCTCTGATTTCGGAGCGTTAGGATCGATAGGCTTCGTACGGGGCTGCAGCTGTAGCTTCGGCCTGGTTCTTGATTCAGATGCTGTAATAACAAAATGTTAATGAACGCTGCTTACGCGTTTCATCTATCAGAGAAATGCTACCAACGTTTGCTGTCCATGGGTCCAGGTGGTTTTGCCTGTCTGGGCTGGCCGTCGCGGCCCCAGTCAGAATCCCCGTAATTACGACGCGGCCCGAAGCTGCTCATTCGATCTCCGTCTCTGTCTCTGCTGCCTTTATCGTAGCGAGACCATTCCCCTCCTCTTTCTCTCTCCTCGTCTTTCACGCTGCCTCTATCTCTGAACGTTGGTCTTCCTCTGTCGGTACTCTCGCGCCATGCACCAGGCTTGTTATCGTACTCAACAGCTATCAAACAAACGGATCAATTTTACAACTGTTTCTCTATCGACAAACCTAACATATACACATAAAAATTTATTGCAATACATTCACGTTCATCTCTTCTATCCCTGTTATCATATCGACTCCGAAATGAGTCCCCATCCGGAGGCTGCACCTCGTCTCGCGGACCACTCCTCCAATCCCCAGACGTGCGCTCAGAGTCCTCGTAATTGTCTCTACGATTATCTCTGCCCATACGCCCACCACGACGATCGTCGTTAACGCTATTAGAAACATCGATTCGCACTCTCCTCGTTTTCATAGACTGCAAATACAATTATTTAATATACAGTTTCTTCTTTAACAATACAATTCCGACATAATACAACAGGCTTACTGTATTAGATAAACTGATAGCATCGATTAAACTCTGACGATCTTCAAATTCAATATATCCATATCCCTTCAGTTTGTTGGACTCCTTCGGCAAGCGTATATTAATAATCTGAAAAACAACGATATTACTAGCTAGGCTCGACTGGACGAATCCCTAGAGGAACTTTTTAATTTCAACCTCGATAAACCCAACGAACTGACCTTCATTTCCGCGAAAAACTCCATTAGATATGACTCATCCACGTCGTACGGAAGATTGGTAAGATATGCTACGTAAGGTGGATTAGTAGGAACATCGTCGTCCATGTTAGAGTCTCTCGCAGCTCTGGGAGCAGTGGGTAGTATTACAGGCTCCTTGCTGCTTCTCGACGTAAATCCTGATCGCGAAACGATATATACTA
The DNA here is from genome assembly GCA_929113495.1 of Andrena minutula. Classification (NCBI taxonomy): domain Eukaryota; kingdom Metazoa; phylum Arthropoda; class Insecta; order Hymenoptera; family Andrenidae; genus Andrena; species Andrena minutula. Next base: position 3,971,379 of record OV815996.1, on the reverse strand, counting down.
TAGTTCGTACGCCAAAGAATTTCATTTTTAAGTTTCTTTGTACCCTAATACCAGGCAATGTACACTCTGTACCTTTAAAAATTCTACATTCCATGTCGCCGCTACATAAATACGTCGTACATACGTGTACAAGTGCCGATTAATGAGCGATACAAGAATAAAGTATCTGAAATTGCAACGAACCGTGATTGAAGGAATGCGGTTTACCGTGTTCCTCGTCCACATCATCCACCCAGCTGCTCAACGGTTTCACTGGCACGCTCGGGGCCCCACTCCCATCGGCCAGGAACGACATTAAATCTACAGTGGTGCTCTTCTTCTTCTTCCCTTTCTTGCCTGGCGGGAATAAACGCGAGAATAAACGTCAGCGTCCGCGAACGGGACATTTAAATACTTGCTGGCGCAATATCGAAAGCATGGTGCGTTTGGGCGAGAAAGGTTATACGACGGAAGAATCGCGAAAACGCCCCGGCGCGGTCCGCCCCGAGGCAAAGAGCCCGCATAAACCTGTAAAGCTACTGGCGCTACAATTCTACAGCAAAGTGAAATTTACCTGCAGACATGGTTGCGGCTGGTATTTAAGGCAATGCAAATCAAATCCGCGTTCCAATGGACCACACGACCAACCTCAGGATCCATAAGGCATGAAACACGTTTTAGAAAGATGCATGTCGGCCAACATTATACATCGCGAATTCAAGAATGAGAATTAGCAAGCGAGCGTGTCCGTTTAATTTGTAAATACCTTGTGCGAGCTGGTTATATAATTGAATCTTAAACGGTTTTAAGATCGCCAGTTGAAAATAACTTCTCCAGTTGGGTGTCGCAGGAATTATTGCGGAAAATCTGGCGACTTCCTCTTACGAGACCAATCGCCGTTGACACTAGAAATTTTCCTCAAAAAGTCTCGCGGTAAATAACTCCCGGAGCGGGGTGACGCTGCGTGTTTTATTTAAAATCCAAGGGTTCGTAATTGAAAATAGAATGATGCGCGATTACGAGGGGTGAATCATTGGTAGCGTGGATTATTGACAATGGGGAAGAGACCAATAGTGACCATCTATAGATTTCGGAACGCACGGTTAGTTCGGTTAGTTCGGCTGGGTCCGTGGCGCCGGCTGTTACAGGAAGCGACTGCAGAAGGAGTCTCTGAGTCACGTGATCGTAACACAGTGTGCTGAAGACATGGCGGACAAAGGGGATACTGAGAAGACCATCGCCGAAGACTTGGTTGTCACCAAGTATAAAATGGCCGGCGAGATCGTGAATCGTAAGGAAACGACTTAACGTTCTCTAATGAAGCCCAGGGATCGGAAATGACGGTGCCTCGCAACGGCACGGGCCCCTTAATGTTGCCTTTTCCGGCTGGCCATATGGAATGTGGCGGGCTAATGCCGGGCCCCCTTACCATGTGGGACACGGCTGGCATCGGCTCTTGCATTCCAATAATTCGCCGATAAACCGCATATTCCGTGGCATTTTAGCGATCGATGAGAGAGGATTTATCAATCTTTTCTTATACGATCCTGAAAACGGCCCCTTTCATTTTATCATAACTCAGCGCTTCTAACACCGTGATTCCACTCGTATCACGCAGCTATCTCTTTCCATTTCCGTGAAACGACCAGCCATCGGACGTTCACCGAATATTTGCACGTTCTTCGGCTAGCTTCGTTTCGCTTTAGCCTTTAGCTTTATTTCAAGATTATCGCTGGTTCATCGTTCGCACGTTTGCGCGTAAATCGGCTCCAACTACGTATAAGATGATTTCCTAGAATATTCTCGTTTAGATCGATTCGTTCGTTGTAGCGTACACGTTGCTGTGTTTTAATTCCAGGGGTGTTGAGGCAAGTCTTAGATAAATGTGTCATTGGAGCGTCGGTGAGGGAGGTGTGCGAGTACGGGGATAAATTGCTGCTGGAGGAGACCTGGAAGGTTTTTAAGAAAGAGAAGGAATTCAAGAAGGGCATCGCGTTCCCTACGTGCATATCCGTTAATAATTGCATTTGCCACTTCTCGCCGATCGCTAGCGAACCGGATCTCATACTTAAAGATGAGGACCTGGTGAAAGTGTAGGTTCAGAGTTTGTGAATACATTGTTTAATTCATGAAATATTCTTTACATATCAAGATTATTTATCGGTCGATGGTTTCAGAGATCTCGGGGCGCACATCGACGGCTTCATAGCAGTCGTGGCCCATACTATTGTCATAGGCGCTTCGCAGACGCGAAAAGTTACTGGCAGAAAAGCGGACGTAGTGTTAGCGGCGCACTATGCGTCTCAAGCTGCTCTGAGGCTTCTAAAGCCAGGCACGGAGGTAGGATTCCTATATTCCTTGTTTTGTTGTTCTAAAACCTTTTGTATAATTGTATTCTTTCTTCTTTAGACTTATACAATAACAGGAACGGTGGAAAAGATGTGTGAATCGTACAAATGTAAACCAATCGAGGGAATGCTGAGCCATCAGTTGAAACAATTCAAGATTGACGGAGAGAAGACTATAATTCAAAATCCAAATGATGCGCAGAAGAAGGAGCACGAAAAATACACCCTCGAGACTCACGAGGTTCGATGCGTTCACTGTGATTTTCTATGTTGTAATGAATTAATTGTTTATGTAATATGTTTGCTGATCTTTCGCTTCAGGTGTACGCTATGGATGTGCTCGTCAGCACCGGCGAGGGCGTAGGTAGAGAGCAGGACACTCGAGTTACTATATTTAAGAAGACAGAGGAGACATATCAGCTGAAGCTAAAAGCGTCGCGCATGTTTTACTCTGAAGTCACTCATAAACATGGCCTCATGCCATTCAATCTACGTACTTTCGAGGACGAGAAGAAAGCAAAGATGGCAGTCGTGGAGTGCGTGAATCATAGGCTGATCGAACCCTTCCAAGTACGTACTCGTCGGCTGTATGAATTTCTTGTATCCACTAAGAAGGGAAGATCCCGAACCCGGATATTCAAGAAAATCTGGAACTTTGTGGATCAGGAGAAAATCCCCTACATATTCACAAGGTCTCAGATTTTTTCGAATTTCCGGGTTTGGGATCTTTCCTTGTAAGTGTACTTAACACTAAAGCTCGCGTTTTTCGCTGTTCTAGGTACTATACGAGAAGCCAAGTGAATTTGCTGCGCAGTTCAAGTTCACAGTACTAATAATGCCCAATGGGCCACACAAAATCACCGGAATCCCCTTTGACCTTGATACTTATCAATCCGATTGCGTCGTGGAAAATCCCGAACTGAAGGTACGAATCAAATGCTACTTCCATCTCGCTCTTCTTATTGACCTATTCACTTGACTGGTTGTTACGCTTGCAGACTCTTCTGATGACTTCGGCAAACCCGAAGTCTGCGAAGAAGAAGAAAAAGAAGGCGGAAAAGGCTGTAGGCGAAGTGGCGATGAAAGTCGACGCCAAGGCCTAACACAACCATTTTAGCGTTCATCATGACGTATTAACATCGTGCACTTTACGTTACTACTTGTTTAGCAGCTTCAGAGCAGAAGTTAGACACTTTTTAACTTCACTGTACCTCAGCGCCCCACCCTTCGTCGGGTCGCACCGTTCATTGAATTGCGATCCATCATATCGTTGTGCCCGCGGAACACCCGATAGCCATTGCTGTTCGCCTACCACCACGCATTTCTATCCGTACCGGTTCAGAAAGTGTCGAGCTCTGCCCTGAATTAATCGAACTTTAACGACACATTATGCCCGCCACTTATTGACACTTACGTTTTTATACCAGAGTATCTTTTTAATGGACCATGGTATTATTATACACTGAACGATGATTACTCATAAGACGTTTTCCAGTTGATGTATTAAATTCTCAAGCCTGCGAGCTCGCCTCGCGAATAACGGCTGGAAGAACGTGACTGTGTCGCGCGAATTACGGACCGAGCCAAAAAAAAAGTGAATCGCACCCGTGCATTCGTGTTGCGTTTTCTCTCGTGCAATGAACAATAAAATACGATTTCCATTTCGCCAATGTTCTTAGATTGTAACGAGTTTGATTGTGTTCAATAGTATCTTCTCGAAAATTAAGTCGCATTGAACGGATTAATTTTTAACAGAGTCGCCGCAATTCTCCGAATGCACTGCCAAAGCGCGACACGATTCACTTCGACGCCGTAACTAGGTTTGCACTGGTCCACGTCTATCGAGCGGAGATTAATACCATTAAACGGAAACAATGATTCAACTTCGACTTGTACAATTGGAATGAATGTCCAGAATTGGGATTACATATAAAAAAAAAAAAAAACAATTGAAATGCCAATGATCCTCAGAGTGTTTCGTTGCAAGAATTTCCCGACCGTCAGGAGCTGCTTCGTTCGATTTTGGCTACGCGGAGATTCTATCGCGCGTTTTATAGTAAACGTTCGTCGAGACTAATTACAGGCGCACCTCGTGTTTATTCACGTTCGAGTGAAAGCGGACAGGGAAGGATCTGAGAGCAGAAGACTCGCGGGAGAGTAAGCGTATTTGCCGACGTGAAAACCAAGGCGGGAATAATGAAATATTAATACAATGTAATAATAGTTTTGTATAAGGAGGATAGATAATGTATCTGTTATAGATATTTTTTCTACTCAAGTTGTGCATATGTCGAATGTTACCGAGTGTACTTGTAAAACAAAAGATGTCTTAGGGTCATCGTGCACTGTCCTTCTCATTTGCCCTTAATTGGAGCAATCTTTCCATTACTTTCGTACGACACTTGGCGATGAAACTATTCACCGAGTATGGGGAACGATGAATCCATTGCGTATAATCCTTGATAGGATTTTTTAACGAGACATTACATTAACACGCATTAACGCATATAATCTGTAAGATACGGTCTACATTTTTTTCCTGTTAAACAGGATGGGGGCGTTTCAAGCATTTCACTTAATATTGCCCCAACGGAACAACACTTATAGTGGAGTGGATCTCTTATTCCCTCATCTCTCTCCTTCAGGTCCCAGCAGCAGCGGCGCACCGGGAGAAAGGTGGTAAACCCATCTTTCCCCCAGTACCCGCCCCGTGATGCTTAACTTCGGTGATCTAACGAGAACCGGTGTTTCCATCACGGCCAAGACCGCTCAGGTATGTTGTGTGGACTAATATAGTTTCAATGCTCGCTTCTGTTATATTTAAGGATAGACGAGAGAGTTGGTACTATAAAGAAAAAAACAAATAGCAATACCAGTTTATTACACGAAATTAGAAGAAACTAATATTAAAAGTATATTCGAAACGTGTGATACCTATAGCATAGGTTCGTTAAAATGATACTACATCGAAAGTGTTTTGATTTTTTACCATTTCATCAAGGACAATGTTTCTGTCTCAATATTGTTTTTTAAGCCAAAAAATAATTAATATAATTACTGTAAATATACGATGAGATTTGTAGCCATAAATTCATGAACAAAGCGAACGAATTTTCTGATTAGCTCATGTCCGCGTCAGGATACGCGAGTCTTAATTTCAACACAATTGCGTTAGGACTGGTGATGTCGGCGACGTTTATCTCGCTGCCGTTTACCAATCCAAGATCGACTAAAGTTTTCGTTAAGTTCTCACGAGTTTTCTCCTCGATACTCGGCACAGTTTGCATGTACAGTGTTTTATTTCTCCCATCGATACACGCCGTGAGACCTGGATTTTTCATTTGCAAATCGGGCCTCTCGCAGAGAAGCTCTATCAAGTCTTTTAATCTGAACTTAGGATTATTAATCTCGATATCTTTTGGAATCTGACTGCACGCCACGCAGTCTTCCTTTCTCTCCGCCTCGTAATTGTACGTATAAATCCCATCTAGATCATTCAGGACCTTTTGGAGAAGATTATTTATCAATTACATCGTTAAAATCTATGGAATCTACCCTTGGTTTGCAGTAATTACCATGTAATTATTTAACGATGCGCTGCAGCTGCTGGCGAGTTTAAACACCTCGGTAGCGCAGGTTGCTGCGATAATAGCATTGGTGGATGCGACGGCAGGTATAATGTTTTTAACTACCCCTTGTACTAGCCTATACGTTAAACCCTGTATATTAAACTGTGCGGCTCTCTCGTTGGACTTTTCATAAATCCAATTTATATGCTGAGGATCGTCGCCGTCTATCGGACAGTCGAACGGGTTTTCTTTCGACCATTGAATTATTTTTACATATTCTATACAATGCTCCGGCAAGCGTGGAGTAGTTGCTATCGTACATAATGGGTATGTGACCTATACATTCCAAGAAAATAGGATTGAAAATAAGAGAATCTATAACGTGTGAACAAGAAGAGTGTTCAAGGTGTTCACCTGAGGAGGATATAAATCTAAAGTGCATTCGATGCAGGCCGTCACGCCAGGCAAGATTACTCTGACGTTCCCTTTAAAACCCTCCGTTCCTCCATCGATCATCGGTATTACGCTGAATCGATCTAGCTCCCCGTTCTCGTAAGCTAAAAGGGACAACAGCATACCGTTGATCCACCTCCTCGCGACTATCGAATCTAAGCCACAGACTACCATGTGAAATTGCCTATAAAAGTCTTCGTCTTTGTCCTGTATCTTGCAACAATGCGACACAACATTGCATCCCGGAACTCTAGAGTTAACAAACTTCGCAGCTACTTCGGCTTTCGAGCAGCCGATATCTTTATGACGGAACAAGAATTGCCTGGAATGTTGTAACAGCGTTTATCATATTTTATATCGAACTTCTGAAGAGAATTTCGTTAAACGATTCCTCTGCCATACCGATTCAAGTTCGAGAGTTCTATCGTGTCCATGTCGATCACGTGGATATTTCCGAAGCCCATCAGAGCTAAGTCTTTAAGTAATTCGCATCCCAAGCCGCCGGCTCCGATGACAAGAATCTTACAATTCTCCAGCAAGAATTGCAAAGTTTCGGATGATGGCTCGAAGTCCGGCCTACAGAAAGGACCCAATCTCTCCAAGACCTTCCGCAAATTGCTCCATCGTCTATGTGTGTGATCGGAACCCATCATTTAAGCGGAATCAATGAAATGCGTTTAAAAGCACTCGGTGTTATTATTTCAATAGGACATTTTCTACACCCTACTGTTTTATTTTAACCTATGTGTTTAATCACAGACGAGGTACAGAATAGACTTTACAAGTTTATATTCGATCTGAAGTTTCGTCACACAGATAGGGGGCTCTGGAGTAGGGCTGGGACTAGTGATCCTCTAGAGAGTGATCAGCAAATGTGTTTTGCGTTTTCTATTGGTCCATGCCATTACTGACCTAAACCGGAAATAGAGAGAGTAAGTAATTTTTCCTATTGAGGATCACTAGCTGGGACTATTTGTCGAATTTTTTTGATATTCGAATATTGGAATCTTCAAGCAGCACTGTTGCTCAATTATTTGGTGAATATAATTCGAATATCTAAATATCTAAATACTATTCGAATATTTAAGTATTCGAATAATGATGTATTCGAATAGTATGGTGTGAATTATAAATCAAATTCTTTGGGTTCATTTTTTACATAATAATATTGGAATAGTATTCGAATACATAAATATTCGAATAATAACATTCGAATACTCAAGTATTCGAAGTTTATTTGTAGCATTCGAATACTCAAGTATTCGAAGTTTATTTGTAGCATTCGAATATTCGAAGTTTATTCGTAGCATTCGAATACTTGTAAAATATTCGAATATTCTCAGCCCTACTCTGGAGATCCCTTACCATTTTCGTGTCGCATGCAACCTTATCGACTCACAATGGAATTCCATTGCAATGCTACTAGCGGTTAGAATTGAAACTCGATATGATAGAACTTGATTTTTACCCACACACGGAAATGTAACTACACTTGTCCTGTGACGTAAAAATGCTGCTTCAATATTTAAAAAGTAGATATAAAAGTAGTGCATAAAATAAGTCCATTTTTTCTAACACTTCAATTATTACAAGTCTCAAAAATTGCAACACAAAGGCACAGTAATAAACAGCCCACTTGAAATCGTTGGCATTCATTTCGCAAACATTTCTAAAATATTTCGTGAATCTGGTTAAGACTCTATGACATAATTTTGTTTTAGACCATATTTACGATAGATCGTAGAAAAGTTCGCGAACAGTTTCAAGTTAACTACACTCTGCTATGTGCATTTGTATATTAGACCGGCAAGAATCAGCTGCACACGGTACTCCTTCATCTAATCCCGATTTATAAATCCATTCAAGGTCCAGTGACCTTTCGAGCTCTTCTGGAGCGAACCTGCTTCCACCCCGGTGCGTTCGCGGCTCGTCCCCAAATCGATATGTAAATCGGTGTTAACAATGCACGAAGCTGCGAGCGACGCTTATCGCTTGCATCAGATTACCGCGTACATCGACCGCCAATTTTAAACCACCATTCCCTCCTCTCACGAACAAACTCATTCTCCCTACCCGATACTCCACAAACCACCGAACATTTCCATCATGTCACGCGTTATTACATGACGCGAATATACTTATAATACAGGGTGTTCCTTAAACCCCACCACCAAATTCTACAATCCACCAAGAAGCTTCATAAAAACGTCTACGAGCACTTTCTCCTCCCAGCTACCTTCTCAAAATTCCATATCAGAGAAAGTGTCTATCAATATCCAACAAACTAAATTACAAATTCTCGTCGCGAATGAGTTATGCATCGACTGTGGTTCTCATCTCCCCTCTGCATTATCGACTACAAATAAACAGAGTCCCCGAAAAGGCGTCGACCTTTGCTCGACTTTTCGGCTACCCTGTAGATCGTGCTCATCCGAGTTCGAGCCAGCCGGGGGGAGGAGGCGAAGGCTAGCAGACGCCGTGCGAGAAAGGTCGCGCTTTCTGCCCACGGGCGAATGAGTCGTTCGTTACTGGTCGGCGTGCACGCGCGAGTAACGCGATTCACGCGCGCAAATACCCAGCAAAAAGGCCGCAAAGCGGGGCGGTCGCAGCTGCGAAACGGAAGCGCGCAACGCTCGTGTTCGATCGGCGTCGGCGTGAACGGAGAGAGAGAGAGCCACTGCTTCGGGGCGGCGTGCTCTCGTGTTTACATGTTGCGCGCACGTCGAATCGATACGTCGGCGTACATGTTCGACCGGGGGGCTCAGTGAGTGGGTTACGAAATATCGTAGGACAGTGGCGTTCGCACGTGGCTCGTGCCTGTGTGCGCTCGATTAGGACGTTTATTGCTGGCTTGACGTTAGTCGGAGGTAGAAGAGGCGCGGTACAGAGGGGAACGGACTTTGGAGATCATCGATGAGCAGTAGTTCGGCGAGTAGAGGGAGCGAGTGGACGGTGTTAACGTGCAACTGAACGACGCGGCCCGGTGGGGTGAAGGTGTCGCACGGTGGACGACTGGTGGCCGATCAAAGGAGCTTCTATGGGATACAATATCGCGAGCTGGGAAATGATTCGCACGAGGGAGGAACTGGCGGAGAAGCTGGGCCTGGATGGCGCCGATGACAGTCACAGTTTATTGAACAATATGGTAGACGTCAGAGCGTGCTACAAGCCCAGCGGAAAAGTAAGATAGCTTTTAGGGTAGTTGTTCTTCACTTTGCTCTGGACGATCGCTCTTCCCCCTCCCACTTCTTTTTTAGATTCCGCGTGTACCGGCAGCGCTGTCTGTTTCTTTGCTCTGTAATTATTTACCCTGTGGCTTGACTTGTAACATATGAATGTAATATATGAATAAATCCGTTTGTCTTCGGTCCCTCGGTGTTAGCACGATTCATTGAATGCGCCGTTTCTGTCGCTTGGAAATGAGTGAGTTCAGTGGATTCGGGGATTGATAGAGCTTGGGTATCGATTCGAGTCGAGTAACGAGCATCGAGGGGCATTGTTGTCGCGTACCGGTGTATCGTTAAAGTGTGTCGTTAGTCTTTGTTCGCGAATCAAGGAGCATTTAAACTGCTCCAGTTTATCGTCCGACTTGATTTAAGGAAATTGGTATTGATTGGCGCGATGGGGGGCCGGAGTTAGGTCTAGTTTTTTTTAAGGAAGTATTCGTTAAGTATAAACTCCTCGGTTATTTTATAATAACCGAGGAATTTATCTCGTCGAGGAGATTGAATGATAATGGAGTATATTCTCAGTAGAATCTATGGATCTTTCATAACTATGGAGTATTAACTGTATTCTTGGCAAGAGAACCGTTAGGCACTTGTGGAACAAGTGGACCTCTAGAGTCTTCTTTGATTAATCATTCAGAAGAATAATGTTTCTGCGGCTACGGTCGAACAAGCGGAGCACGAGATTATAGAGTCGCCTTTCAAGTCGAACAATGCCTCTTCGATACCAGCGCAAGAATAAAGCTACCCGAGTATATGAGTACTCGAAATTTCAGTCGAGCATTGAACTACGTTATTCGAGTAGCTTGAGTGCTCGACTACTGATTCCAATACCCTGGTTCCTCAAGTAGCACAAGTACCCCAAATATCCTAATTCCTCAACTAGAATCCCAAATACTTAACATACCTACCCTGATCCCTCAACTACATTCCCAAGTACCCCAAATCTTGATTCCCTAACTTGTGCTCCAAGTGCCCCCAATATTTTAATTCCCCAACTAGATTTCCAAGTCCCCCAAAACCCCTGATTTCTCAATTATTACAAGTACCCCTAATCCTCACTCCTCAATTAGCACAAGTACCTAAAATACCATCATCTCTCAACTAAATTCCCAAGTACCCCAAACCCCGATTCCCCAACTCGTGCTCCAATTCCCCCAATATTTTAATTCCTCAACTAGCTTCCCACGTACTCCAAATCCAGATTCCCCAAACTATTGCCCCAAGTACCAAAACACCTCGACTAAATTTCCCAGCACCTCGACCAGCCCCACTCCTCCAAACTTTCATCCTTTCTACGGCTCCGTTTCGTCCTACTAACAATCGCCGCGTATCAGATCGAAAAGCAATCCATCCCCTGTCGCCGATCTACCTGCACGCTAATTGCATGTGCACGCATAGATGAGTAGCAAAGATAGCCGAGCAGAGCGCCGCCGACTGGCTCGAAGCGGCTGTCGCGATCCACCCGCGCCGCAGACGCCTGGCAGAGTGGGTACGTAAATTAACGCCAGTGACAACACACGCGTTTGTATAAAACGTCACGGCCTGTGTATCAAACACGCAACGGGCGAGCGTGCCACGTGATACTCGGCTGGCAGCAGCCTCGGCTATAAAGCCGTAGCTAGGAGCCAGTGCCAGCTCGGCGACTTTCGCGATCTAACGCGCGCGGCTGGAACTCCGACCGCGATCTACCTACGCGCCTTGTTTCGTCGCCGGCGGAGCCGTCTCAATGAAACTGTTGCGCGACTCCTGCCTCTGTGCTCGCCTAGTACACATCCCGCGCGACAAGTGTATCGTACCGCGTTCGCTCCGCACCGTCGTTCAGACCTCCGCGAAACGCTTCCCTTTGCGTCCACTCTCTCGCGTGGCACGGTGTTAGTTCAACCTCGACGACGTATCTCGATGGGAATAGTAAAAAATAGTGCGAGGAAGCATTTGGATCGAGTACTACTAAAGGTACATTAAACACCAGCGAGCTGTGTAACGATAAGAGCAGTTTCAATAGCGGTATAATGACAATAGTAGTAGTGTCCGATATCTGTACACCTCGATAAGCCTCGCACAAATAGTCGCTCACTTGGAACCTGCAAACAGTCGAGTCGCGTGACGGTGAGGCAACCCTCTGTACGGAACTTCGGGCCTTTGAGTATAAACGGGGTGGTGAAAAGAAAGATTGAAACTTATATTTAAGTAGCTAGAATCTTAGTGCTTTACTCAGGATTTAATCTTGGGGGAGTCGAGTTGAAGGGATAGAAATATCTTTAATGCAAATTTAATAAAATTTGTTAGGTGATTATATTTTATTTAAAGAATAAAATTCAGTTTTCTTTTTTCCTTATGAGTCTTCTTTTTTGGGAGCTTGCCAGGGTCACTGCAGTGACAACTGTTTATAATCTATTGGACAAATTCTAACAAATAACTGGAGAGTCCTTGTAGAAAACACTGTAGCTGCCAAAAATTAAATTCTGTTCTGTATAGTATTACTATTGGCACGAGAACATTTAAAAAAAAATAAATATTCTGTTTTGGAACTCGCAGTGTTTTCTACAAGGACTCTTCAATTCTTCCATCCTCCACAGTTCAAACTTTCTTCTCCCCACAACTGTAAGCACGCGTTTAAGGGTCCGCCTCTTTTCTAAATACGATTAACGAAGGCCATGCGGGTAGAAATTACGCGTCCGCCGAGTCAGCGTTCTTCCGCGAAACCGGAAGGCAGGAATTACCGTCGCGCTCCACGTAAACTCCGAGACAACAACGACTTCATCTACGAGTACTAACATCCATCAACCCAATCTCCTTTCCTCACCCACTCGAAGAGAACCCCGCGTACAGACACAGCGGAAAGCTACTAAGGTAGTTGACCCAGTCACCAATAAGTTCAGGCCTAGTCGTCGATAATTTGAATATTGAGACTTTATAAGGTTTTTGAACAATATTGTGATGATATACATAGATAAAGACTTAAATATTAACTTGCAATTTTGTCCTTTACACAATATTGTTCAAAAACCTAAAATCTCAATATTAATTCAAATTATCGACGACTGGGCCAACTACCTTATTCTAACGCTCGATTTTAAAGTTCCTTAGCTCCATCATCGAACACAGAGGTGACCTTGCCGACATACCTTAGCCTCGTCCTTCCCCTCCGCCGTAAACACGGCATTGATTTCGAGTCGTGACGTAAGTGCGCGTGTAGCGTTGGAAAAGAATGATTCGTGCAAGCGAGATCGCTTGGCGCGTGGACGGAATGCCCGGCTCCGCCGTGTTCAATGCGTCCTTTTGCCTCGTCGAATCGTTCGATTATTTTTCTGTCGAAGAGGGGAGCGCGAGAGATAGAGGACAGAGCTTTCCCTCGAGCCTAACACCTGCGCGTTAAAAATCGCTTTTGCACCCGTTCGACACGCTCCGAGCCCCGTTTCTCGGTTTCGTGAGTGTCGAATCGACGGGGCGCAAGAAATGAGGCGAGGGGGAACCGACGGGACTCTGGGACAAGAAGGAATAGGAAGAGGGGATAGGAAGTAACCGCGGCCGCGGCTCGGTGCCGCTGTAATTCGCGCTCGATCCGATCGATTTCGTAATTAGACGGGCCTCGTGTTCCCTTTTGTTTCTTGCAGTAAAGCGCGGAAGAGGCCAGCCGTCAGCGGCTCCCGCACCGAGCCTCCCACGGCTCTCTCGAGGTAGTTGTGTATTCCTTTCCTTCGAATGCATGGCTCCTGGTTTGTCCGATTGCCCACGTTCCTGTTGTGCACTGGCGATCAGCGTGTATCACCGCGCGAACCACGACCACCGGCCGCCTCGTCCACTGATCTCGATCGCTATCAGACATGACCAACGATAAACAGGTGAGTGCTTTCGGTGTTACGCGACTTTTGGACCGGGCTATCGGGTCGCTCTCGACGCCGCTCTTCCGGCACGTGTTGCGCATGATAGCGACAAGGAACATTCAATTTTTATCATCTTACTTGTAATAACTAGAGCTTCTTCGAAGGCGGGTACCCTCTGTGCGGGGACACCTCGATGGTATCTGTTTACTATGGAGAACGAACGCCCAAGGGCGTTCTCCGCACTCGGATTGACGACGGAACATTCGGATAGAAGATTTTAATTGTAATGGAACTTCGCGCGAACGGAGAGCGTATTGGAGCATAGGGGGTGCGATTTTTTTGCAGAGGTTCACTCTCCTCAGAGTTCACCCCTCGGTGAAGGCAACCCTTAAAGTTATCGCGTTTTTGGTATTTTTTAATATAACTTTGTAACAGTGTGTGATAGAACGAAAGTTTATATAAGAGAATTGTTCAGCTTTTTATGCTCCACCACACTACCCAAAGAAAAATAAAAAAACTTTGCTTTCACTCTTCAGAGTGAATTTACGTGAGAAATAAAAATTCTCTATATTCGCACTAGGTTTTATTAAATTTAGAATTTTCGGTTTGCGAGTGTCCCCTCGCGAGCATGTGAATGCGTAGAAATTAAGGAAGATTTATATTTTGTTTTTGTAAGATATCGAACGCGTGAAAGTTCCAATAAGGGTGGATTTTAATCGTTCATCGCGTGTTAAAGCCTGCAAGGGCGAACACATGGTTTAAAGCAAGGCTTCACTCCTCCAACAATGAATGAAACAGTGTGAATTGCGATGTACTCTGTTAGCACTGACCCAATCCGATGTTCGCTGATATTACAATTTCTCCTCTATGATCGATGAGACTAAGCGCTAGGCGTTCTGAAAGTGATTACAGTCCATTACCGCTATCTGAAGCGATGAAATGGCGAAGTGGCTGGTGCATAATTGGAATAAAATGACGGCCACGCGCATCTAGTGCGTGGCGCCACTTTCTTTGATTCGCTGTACGTCGAAAAAAAGAACGCCCGAACAACAATTTTTCAGAAGAATATTTCACGAGGACCATTAAGATGCGAATCCACGATGAGATTTCACACGAGACAAAAATAAATAATAGAAATAGTCGCGAGATGGGATTTTAGAAAATGCACCATGAAACTAATCACAGAATAATAATATAATAAAATAATTGTCTCGTGAGATTAAAGTCTCTTTACTTTTGCCTCTTCTTGGATTTGCACCTTTACGAAGAAACAGACAAATGACTATAAAATAACAGCTACTGTTTTCTTAACTCTATAATCTCACTGCAATTTTCCACTAAAACCTATTGAAACTAAAACCCCCGGGGCCGTTCTGGCGGCCCGTAGTCAAGATTCCTACGACTTCTCTGTCTTAATTAAACCAACGAAACGTCTCACTTTGTCCCCACACCGTGCTGCAATTTCTCCAAAACTGTTGCAGGAGAAAGGCGTAGAAACGGCGCGATGAATTCGAATTTCCACGGCTGAGTCTTTTTTTCCCGCGCACGTGTATGTAACATAGCCGTGTTTGCCTCCGTTTTACTCGAGGCTCCGTTTACCTTTGCATGGCGAGATGGGCACCAAAGCAGCTTCCACTTTCGCACCGATGCAATGTCTTTTTAATCGTAGCAAAGCTTCAGGTTCCAGGGCACGGTGTTCGGGAGACTACACCGCAACTTTTTAATACCACCGCGGACGCGATTAATACCCCACGTATGCACATTCCCGTGACCCTAATTGCCGGTAGCGTGTCGCGCGGTGATTATCAACGCTGGGAGACAATCGATTCGCTTGGATTATCTGATCGCGGGCGAGCTTCGACGTGCGAGGTATAGAGAACGTAATGACAACGAGGAACGATCTCCAATTATAGTGATGACCGTCAGATCCCCGCCGGAGATAATAACGCGCAGGATCATTTGAATGCTTGCCGTGCCTGGTGGTATCATTGCAAAGGAACTCGCGGATTTGTTCGAGTTGCAATTAGACCAACATAGTCGCTCAGAAAAGCTTTTTGATATTTCTAATTTGTAGAGCACGGTTGGGTATTATTTGAATAAATTTTTATTCGAATGATAAGAGTTGCGAATAAAATAGGTTATTCGAGAATAACGAATAAATTTTTATAAAAATAAAAGAATTTATTCGATGATTTTTATTTATTTATTTAGTGTTTATAAACGGGAGAGTTTCCTTTTAGAATACGAGAGTAAGAGGGTGCATATAAAAAATAAGACAAACATACAAATTTTGTAAAAATAAAAGAAATTTATTTGAATAATGCCCAACTCTGGTGTAGGCCCTCAAAATAATCACACAATCAAACTGAAATCCGTTAATCTTAATACTCTCCGAGGTACCCTAAATCCTTTACCGCGGATTTGTGACTGAGTCACCTTGAAGAGCCACTAAAGCGAAAGATAAAAGGAAGATAAGACGGTAATCCTTCCAATAATACGCCCCAATAAACGACCTGAGTCTCCGTAACCAAAGAATTCTAAGAAATGTTAACATAAAATACGATCGTTTCCAAACCCCGTTATTTTCCTCGTCTCACTTAGATCCCTGCTGGATCTTTTTGTTCACCACAACCCTCCTGCAATTACGTTTCATATATGAATTACGAAAAGCCGTACCGTTAATTTCGCCCGTACTCCGCTGACCACGGTCGCGGGCTTCGTGAAAAACACTAGGCACCGGAACGACAGAGCAGATCGACGCGCGCCTTATTCGTTTGCGGCGAGAAAAAGTCGCATAATTTGATCTGTCTCGCCGCGCTGCAGTGCGCCCCCGCGAGTATGCAACACGCGCGACTAACTTGAAAGATTTCACGTCAGCGTGATTATACGCCTTTACTTGGCTAAGTCCGTCACGTCTAAGCTAACAGCCGCAGAGGGATCCTGATTTTTTTGGCAGCCTCGTGGAAATTTCGGCAGAACGTGTCGGGCCAGCTAACGCGCTTTCGATGTCTCCGTTCGCGAACTTTCTTCTGCCTTCACGGTTTCTGAGCCCGGAGAGAGTCCCGTGGAACGCATTAATATTTCCCCACGTGCTATTGACCCCCTGACGAGCCGCTCCAACAGTCGAGTTAACGACGAGCGTTTAGAGTCGCAGGATTTTGTAGCGGCTGGTTTAGTCAGACAAATTTTCCAAGGGGAAAATGGTAGAGGGCTTTATCTTGAGTTGTTAGTGTCTTGGGGTAGCTTGGAGGGTCGCGAGGAATAATTAACCGAAGGGTTCGATAGAATCGTTTCACTCCCTAGTGTACACTGACGGTCGTAGTCTAAGAATAATTGTGAGAGTCCTTGGAAATTTATTGAAGGACCAAGGAGGCATTTGGTATTTTAAATTAGGGGCACTGCTCGGTAAAAAATGGGTTTTTGTAGATAAATGTATACAGTGTAAGGTTCTAAAAGTTTTTTTAGTTTATTCTGTTGCAAATATAGAGTACAAAATTTTTTATTTCATTTTTGCTCACTCCTGCCTTTGATATACATCGCATGCTGCATTGTTGTAAAAAAGGACCTGGAGTATCGGCATGATAACTCCAGGCAGGATCATTCGAAATAAAAAAAAAGAAATTCTTTATTACACATCTGTGGTTAACACGTTACGCTCTCTCATTGTTAAAAAACAATTAGGTAGCTGCTGATTGCCATATGTTTAAACGATAGAGTCAAGAAAATGATTTTTTTTTCGCACAAAAGTGTTCGTAAAAAATATAGTGTATGAAAATTCTCAATGGAGGGTAGCGCGGAAGCGAGTGTAATTACGAATAGAATCGCGTTTGAATTTTTTTACTGAAAAAGTGTTTCCAGAACAACGCACTTAAACTTTGACACCAAACGCGTTTGTCGGTTTTTAAAAACCGTTTATTTTTTATAAATTAGTAGCACTCTATTTTCTGACGAAAAATTCTAAATGAAATAAAGATTGATAATTTATATTTTGTACAGAGTTTAGTTACTTAAGTTTTTTCATTTGGTTTTTAATACAGTCTATTTTATTGTGTTACAGTTTTGTAGCTTCATAATATTAAATGAACTCAAAAATTGTACGACTTTGAAAATTCGAAAACCGGTGTTTGAGGAATAATAAAATTCCAAAACCTTTTTTTTTCAAAACTCAGTTTTTGCATAAACCCTATACAGTACCTCTCAATACTTCAAGAATCTCCGACACAACATTGCTAAAAATACCCTCCAAACAGTACAGCAACCTCCGCGTCTATCAATACCTTCTATCACGCGTTACAATTGGATTTTTCAGTCGTGGTTCCGAGGGGTTCGCAGCAGCAAGTTCCGCCACGTGTACGGCGTGCCGGCCAAGAGGGAGAAATGCTACGACAACATAAAGATCACGAAGAACGCCCACGACTCTCAGTTCTGCGCGGTGAATCCGAAATTCCTGGCGGTGGTGACGGAGGTGGCGGGCGGAGGTGCTTTCCTGGTGCTGCCCCTGGATCGCGTGAGTTATTTGGTTTATCGAATTATCGATTCTCTATTTTTGCACATGCACACATATTAACATCCTTATCAACTATTGCCGGGTTTATCGTAAACCGTACTATTGAATTATACATCGCCGCAAATAGCGCGTTATCTCCCGTTACTACGACTCATCCTCCACGGGGCGCGCGTACTTAGAACCGTTAAGGCGTGTCGAGATAGGGACGGGTCCTAATGTTTGCACGGGGATCGAGCCTGATCGAGGATGCTCCGACGTTTCAGACTGGGCGGCTGGACTTCAATGCCAGCAGGGTGACTGGGCACACTGGCCCGGTTCTGGATATCAAGTGGAACCCCTTCAACGATAACATCATTGCATCCTGCTCGGATGACTGCACCGTACGAGATTTATCATGCGCGCTTATCGGAAGCTAAACAGACCAGCGCGAAATAAAGGCTAGGGAAACTTGGTAAACTGAGCGCTAAACACGCGCCAGAGTATTAATAATTGAAAGATCTACGGGAATTGGTCAGCTTGGCTTCTGAGAGGCTCATATAAGCCCGCTGCTTGAGATAGTTAGAGTAGTGACTGGAAGGAAGTTTGAACTCGGGAAACAACGAGAATGAGGTTGTTAGACTAGACCAGTATCAGGATAATACTTAAAGCTCAGTATCAAGATTCTTTTACAGTCATAAAAATGAGCTTCAAGCTTTCTTTCCTCAATTCGGTAGATTTAGTGCTTAAACTAGCAGAGTTTCCACGAATCCTTTACTCTCAAACTATCTACCCCCTTTTCCTTTCTAAATTAAACTACTCCTTGATTAGTCTTCCACCCTCTCTCAGAGTAGTCGCCCCTCAAGTATCTCGAGCAGCGTACAATCTTCCTTCTAACTCTTCACGCTCTTCTTGACGCTCATCCGTCCCAGATAAAGCTCTGGCACATACCCGACGGCGGGCTATCGAGGAACCTGACGGAGTGGCTGATAGAGCTTCAAGGTCACAAGCGTCGGGTGGCCTACATAGAATGGCACCCGGTCGCGGAGAACGTGCTCTTCAGCGCTGGTTTCGACCACCTGGTCATCGTCTGGGACATAAACAGAGGCGAGGCGGTGAGCGTGATCGACAGGCATCCGGACGTCATCTACAGCATATCCTTAAACCGCGACGGCAGCTTGCTGGCCACCACTTGCAAGGACAAGAAGCTCAGGGTGTTCGAGCCCAGGTCTGGTATTGTTGTGTCGGTACGTATTGTTCCTTAGCTTTCGCGCAAGCTTGTGTAGGATGCTTTCTCTGATGTTCTAAAAATCCTCGGTTAGGAAGGAGTTTGTCACGCTGGGACGAAGGCAAGCAAGGTGGTCTTCCTCGGCGGCTCCGGACGCCTCCTCACGACGGGCTTCAGCAGACACTCCGACAGGCAGTACGCCATTTGGAGCCAGCACGACCTCACCGCCCCGCTGACCTGTGAAACCATCGACTCTTCTAGCGGAGTCGTCTTCCCGTACTACGACCATGACACCAATATGGTGTTCCTCGCTGGAAAGGTAACTATGCACATCAAGGTTTTCTATCTAAGATACTGCTCTTAAAATTAAAATAACTATATTATTGACTCCATCGAATAGCGATCACCAATGCTAATTACTTATAGTACCTAATCTGTACAATTTTCTTTTTATTCCAGGGCGATGGTAACATCCGATACTACGAGGTGGTGAACGAGGCACCCTGGATGCACTATCTCAGCCAGTTCATCTCTGGAAACCCTCAGAGGGGGCTGGGCGTGATGCCGAAGAGAGGCGTCAGCACCTCCACCTGCGAGGTGTTCAGATTCTACAAGCTGCACGCCACCCGCGGAATGTGCGAACCGATTTCAATGATAGTCCCGCGAAAGGTGTGCCCTGCTATCATTAAACGCGATTCTAAACTAGAGCAATTAATGAGACACTTTCACTTTCCAGAGCGACCAATTCCAGGAGGACCTGTACCCGGACACGGTGGGCACCTGTCCCGCTCTATCGGCCAGGGATTGGATCAGCGGCATGAACAGTCCACCGATCCTGATTTCCCTGAAAACCGGTACTATTCAACTTTTCACTCTGTGCCAGAGTTTCTTTCCTTTCGGCCCGCGTTAACGCATTTTGCGCGAGTCACGTAAAAATAGTTTTTTTTTTTAATTGTTGTTTAATCAACGGTCAGGTAAAATAACGCGTTTCATGCATACTTTTACTTGTAAAAGTGAAACAGGGAGTGATATCTGACGGAATCGGAGCATAGATTTTATACAGTAGCTTAAGGAAATTTAAACTGTGGGTGGTAAGAAAGATATGATAGTTCTTTTCGAAAGAATTATATGTTAATATTTGTGGCGCATAAATTGGGAGGTTGATAAGGTGGACCAGTGATTATTAAGATAATACTCAGTCTAATATTAAGTTATGATATTTAAAAGTATCAGATTTAAACTTTCCTTTGGCCACTTTGTGTTTTTGTCAAGTGTATTAAAATACAAGAATAATTGTGTGAGGGTGATAAGTGTTTAAATGTCAACAGGGGGCAGCATCACGACGCACAAGCCGCGCGTTTACAAGCCACCGCAGCTTCCCCCGACCACCGACCTGAACAATAAAAAGAAATTCGCGTTCCTGTCCACGGAGACCGTGCCGGATTACAGGCCCATCGAGTTCCTCGATATGTCGGAGAAAAGTCAGAAAACCTCTAGCAACCAGAGCACCAAGTTCCAGCAGCTGCAGCAAAAATTCGGGACAGCTGTGCTGCAGGTAGAACCGGTGCTCTTTTCCATATCCACACTTTCACGTCTCGGGGTCATATTAAACGAGTCCTCTGCGTGTATAGCATTTCCTTTGGAGGATATTTTTAATATTCTACTGGCAATGCAGTTAGCTTTGTGAGATTCGTTCGGAAGATAACGCTTGTTTGCTGGATACAGGGTCTGAATTGAGCTGTTTTAAATATAAACTACATTTGTTATTTACTATCAGTATTACTTCTTCCAAAAGATGAGAATTTTAGATAACAAGATGGCAACCTAATTTAGAAGCTTATGTTACATTAATTTCGCTTTACTACTCGGCTTTGCCCGGAAATTAGATTCTAATTTTATTAGAGAATTTTTTTTAAATTTGTGAAAATAATCACATTCGTCTGGATTAGCCAGGCATAATAAGCTGAGGCACATTTCGTGATCCAGGAGTTTACAGTTTGAAAGTTTTTAGGCGATAGACAAACACATAAACTTTCTGCTTTATATTATAAGATAAAATATAAAATATGAAGTGGACCCTGTACCCAACACAAAGATCTTCCGTTCTGGGATTAAAAAGGACAAGGTATACCATAACGAAGCTTTGAACAGAACTTCAACCATGAGACTTGAATATAACAAACCTTCCAATAATCTTATCACCGTAATACCCCAGCCTTTCTATTCTCGTTTCGCAGAAGAACATTATTTCCGCACCTCTAAACGACAACAAGGCCCTGGAAACAGTGGACATCCCCAACAACGAGGCCGAATTGAGACTGGCGTTCGCTCGCCAAACAGAGGAATTCAGACTGGTGCGGCGGCAGCTAGCCAACAGCCAGCTGCGCGTCAAAGAGCTGGAGGAGCAAGTGCGCAAGCTTCAGCGCCAGTAAAGACTACCCTTTCTACTAAACCACCCCCAACTCGCTCGCTTCGAAGACGTTCGCTTGTACAGCTTCGTTGCTAGTTGTACAAGAGATATATGGTACTTAAACGAATAAGTAACGCGTATGTACAGCGTCCGCAAGCGACGCAACGCCTAAGCTTTCCAATAACTCCGTGCAGAGCGGAAAAATGGTGCACGATGGAAGAATGGAATCGTACCGAGAGGTGCCAAAGGCCGTGCGAGTATTAGATCAGTGCAAAAGTTCGCTCTATCGAAGCAGTGTTCATTAAAAGTAAAAATATACCACACGTTTTTTAATTAAAATATTTCCCTTGGCTATCTGTGACTTTTTACCACTTTTCCGGCAAAAGTACAAATAGCTACAGTAAAACCAAAACTGCAACAACAGAGAATGATCTTTTGCATTGATTTAATATTACGAATGAAAACTGGAGAAGTTATATTAGCGCAGTGGTGGTGAAAAGAAAGTTTTAAAACGTTTCCATAGTGCATTTAAGTAACTTTACTATTAGATTTCAATTTTCTCTCGACTCCGTGCTATTTAGATAAAAATGCAGATCCTTCTTACCAAGTCTTAATAAAAAGACAGTATTTTATTACCACTCGCTTTTGAAACTTTCTTTGAAACACTGCCGCGCGCGACACAGTTCACATTCCCATCTCTCTAATTCAGTCTCTTTGCTACCTTTATACGTGCGCAGCAATGGGGCAATCATAATTTAGTAAACTCCTTCGGGGAGGACTCGAGTGTTCTTCCCCGCGTAGAGAAGCAGGCAAAAAGGATGAACAAATAATTGTGATTTTAACACTAATGCCTTCACTGTACGGACGAGGTTGCGGCTGTACACAGCGCTGATATTTCTCCTCAATCTTTTAATTACGCGTTTCGGTACGCGGCTCTCTTGCAATTCTTTCTCGCAATTTCACTTCGGTTGGAAGCGTATCAACCGCTGGTTAAATTTATTTTTTAATTACTGGTACACTCGAGCACATTCGATTCTGGTTAGCGAGATAGAAATACGATATGGAAAGTGGGTCAACTTTACCTGCTTAGTATTCTATTCGCAAAATTTTCTACAAATATTTGTGATTATAGTTTGGGGCAAAAATTCTTATAAAGAGTACTCGAGAATCGAGAATCGAATGACACAAGTGTACTATAGAGTTCTAGGACTGTAGGAAGCTTGATCCATAGATAGAACTCGTAGATAAGGTCTTGATAAGTTTCCCAGATTCCAAGTGCAGCCTACAATTTACCGTTCAGACATCCAAGCACGAAATGGAATGAAGAAACTCATTAAGACTGCTTCGTTTCTCTTATCACGGCTTCTATCTATCAATTAAAGCGCGCCACAGTTTCTAAAACGCACTGGGCATCTGCAGAAGAAATATCAGCTTGCTGTAAGGATGCTAAACTTCGACCAAGTATTAAATGTTCAGTACACGAAGAATCGTACCTGTCTTGTGCGTATGCACGTGTTTCGTATGCAACTCGATCTATGTAGAATCGTATATAGAGTGACTAGATAAATGCAGGTGTTTAGGGGGAGGATATCAGGATGCAATAAACATCGTTCGAAGGAGACGAACGAAGCACAAGATGCGAGGGCTACTACTAACGATTTAAAAAGACGGTTTACAATAAGATACCCTGGATGGATAATTGCATCGTTATTCGATGCAACGATTCTCGATGCATTTCTGTAATAATTCTTAATAATTTCACTTTCAACAGCCTCGGAGTCGTATTTATTGCTCCACTAATTTCTAATTTAAAATTCTGATAGTTAGTAACACAATGAACTCCGACGGCTGTAAACGTTAATTTATCGACTGTTTAATTTAATTACTATTTCCACTGTGTTCTAATATTCTTTTTATTTTCTGTATCTCCTAAGTCGTAGGCGTTTAGCTCATTAACTTTTAAGCTGTCTTATTATCGATCGCGTTGATCACTGCCACGCCCGCTGCTGCCCAGCGAATGGCAATACGACTGTTTTCTTTTAATTCGTGACGAGTGATGGCGGTGGATATTTATTGTACACTACGAATCAGTTTCGAATATTAAGCTACAGCATACTTCTTTTGTACCGTAGTTGTGTAATTATCTATATAGGATTAACTCTATTTAGAGATATAGAATGTCTACGGGGTGTCCTACCTGAAGCAGGACACGTAAATATCTTTTTCACTGATTGTCAGATGGTGCGAGAAATATTTCGTGTTAATTTGGAAAATACCATTCGACTAACATATGAAATATTAGGTTTACTTCTCGGCTTCGCCCGAAATTTAGATACTAATTTCATAAAAGAAAATAATTTTTTTTAAGTTACTTTTTGGTGGGAATAGTCACATTTATCTGGATCAGCCAGGTATAATGAGCTGAGGTACATTTCGTGACCCCAGAGTTTACCGTTCGAAAGTTTTTCAAACACACAAACATATAAAAGCTTCGTGCTTTATATATTAAAATTGTTTGCATCGTCGTGGAGATTATTAAGGTGGGACACTCTGTGTATAGAGTGCAATATACAAGCACTGTCCCGTTCCATCGATGGAAAAGCATGGATGGGCACTGTGCTATCGACGAGTAATTAGAACGGAAGAATTCTAATCACTGTGCGCTAGACAGTCGAGGGGAATATACGGGAAGCATTCATCCGAGTCTACTTATGAATTATCACGGAGTAACGCCGATATTTGCGAGTGTCAAATTATACAGATTCTCTAGGACCAACGAGCGGGGGAAAAGTTGTTAGTCGCGAGAAATTCTATTGCCGCTTGATAGTGATCGAATTGAGTAACGGTTTATACACTGTTTATACATATACATGTATTTTTCATACGACATCGTAGCTGTAATAATCGATCGAGGAATATCAAACCTCGATTAAAGATTCTCGTAGCTGAACCGCGCGACGCGTGCCTCGGCGCTTATCGTCGTTAGAAAGGAACTAACTAGCAAGTCGTTTGTCCTAATTTATCAGACTTCGTCAATGGATGTATATTTTTCGTTTCACCAATACAGCTTTCTAGCGTGATGGAGGTGTAGACTCACACGCGTTTCACTCCGTTTCCTTCAGCATTCAACGCGTGGCACAGAAAATCCTTAACCCTTTCGGTGCTGAGGTTCGAACGTTCGCGGATACGTTCGCCGTGTGCGGGACCGCCGCAGTCGCTATAGTGCGACAGGTTCTCGGAACGCCCCGCGGGCGTTCAACGCACGCGGGGCTCGGAGCCCAGAGGATTAAGGAACGATTGCATTCCTGGACATTTATGATATAGATTTTGTATTGTGCTAGACGTGAAAGATTGTGACGTTACTGGTACCACGCTCGACGTTAGTGTATTGATTATTTCACGCTTGCAGCTAATGAGTAATAGGATATAAACGCTTGCTTATGGGAGCGGAATTTTAAAGAGAAATCTGCATCGTAAGATTGCTTCTCGAAAGGCAGATTATGGTCCGCGGGAGTTGATGCTAAATGATAGATCCTGCTTGGCCAATTGCAAACGTGTATATGTCGTATCAAAGAGTGCTGTCCTATTTACCATGTTCACTGTATAAATGGATATTACCAAAGAGCGTTAACCGTGCAAGTACCTTACAGATCGTCGGCAAATAGTTTGTTATCAGTTGACCGACTGTCATATTATATTTATACGCAGAGGAACGAAATGTTGTGTAACGAGACGAACGAGGCTGATCCCTGGTTCACCAATAAAGAACAAAGCATTTGATCCCATTCCGCGCTGCTCCTTCGCCCAATAGACGGCATGCAAATCTTTCAATTCCTCTAAGTAACAATCTACGACGAAGTCGTCGGTTGTTCGTATAATCATAGGTCAACGCGTGGCATAGGACAGAAATTAAAAATTTGAAACAATTCTTCAAGTGCGCTTCCCACCGCAAGTGAGAATATGGCTTAATATTTTATTATTATTATTATAATATAAACGGGACAAAGATACTTACTAAAATCACTCAGAAATATCAATTTGTATATTGTATAAAATCTAGCATTATAAAAGGGGGTGATGTAAAACTCTGGCGAAATATATTAAAAGAGTAAAAAAATACTTCTATACAAGTACATGAAAATTAAATGTAATTTGATTCGAGAAATGCTTACGCGAAGTCAAATTCCCGCGCGTGCGCAACCAGCTGCGCAGAACGCGGCTGGTTGCGTGCGCGCGAAGTTTGAAAAGTCATACAGTTCACACACGCATACGTTCGTTAATCGACTAAAATTATGGCTCGCAAGTTTCACCAAAAACAAGGCACACTGGTGTCCCTCGAATTTCGGAGAACTAATCGAGAGCGAATCGCCGAAGTACAAGAAAAGTTGACGTAACACTGAGTGTTAATGCGTCAAGGACGGATTAAGATTATTTTACAGATCTACTATCTGGTGGTCATAAACTGGTAGGGCGCAATGATTAAATTTCACGAAGAAAGATCAAAATCTGCCACTTATCGTGTTCAATTTTCTTTCTATTAATTATAAAAAATTCTCGCCCTACTGGTTTATGATCGAACGTTATTGCACAAGAAATGGCAATGCGTCCATGGATTTACTTCGAAAGATAACATTTATCTTTGGAAGAGTAATTTGTAAGCTAATAGTAATCCAATCGGAATCATCCAATCCGTGGTCGGGCTGAAAGTGACCGCTGGATTGCACCCATCCCCGGTGCAACTGAAGATGCAGGTACGGTACGATAACTTGTCCCCTTGCTGGCTCACGTACTCGCAATAAGTGCCCAGATCCCGTGCCGAGCAGAACCGTTTGGTACCTATCCCACCTAGGGTAACACAGACAGGAGAAATGTTCGTTTTCCTTTTCCTTTTTAAATGCTCGAGCACTATAGACGCACACAAGAGGCCTAGGCAACGACATGCATCAGCGTGGACGTAGGAAGAAAGCAGCGTGCGAGGAGAGAAGACAGCATACAGTGGTTTGGAATTTTGGAACACCCCTTTTTACGATATCGAGAGTGCTTAAGAAGTCTCGTAATCAAAATTCAATCTAATATCTTCGATTTTAAAAGGAATCGAAAATTTTTTCGTAAATTTTATTGTAATTAACTTCTATTTTAATTGATTGCGTTAAAATTTCCAGTTGGAGGAGCAAGGTTTTTCGTAAATTTTGTTAAATGGATTGTTAGATCGAAGATTATAATTTTGAATTGATTTGTTACTAGAAGACTACATAATGTTATTCTATATTAGTGTGTACGAAGAATAATTGCAACCAAAGAAATTAATCTCAAATTTCTATTACCGTTTAATACCATTTAGTAATTTAGTTTACATATTACTGTTTTGTAGAGAAAGAAGTTTTTTTATCAGTGCGTGAAGAATGCAAAGTTATTGTGCAATGAAAAGAAATAAAGTGAAAGTGAAATAATGCACTCGACACGAAGAACGCTGAAAAGACAATATAAGAACCTCCGTATCGCCCGATTGATTGGATGCAATAACGTGCACCGTAAACGTGGTTGCAGTTCGCTGGTTTCAAAGAACTTAGAACCAAATTATTATCTCCGCAACTCAGTTCGTCTGCTGATGTGCACTGATAGCAATCCAGGCCCTCCGCTTGATCGATTAAGAAAGCATTTGTTACGGGTTTTGTTGTTACGAGCGTATAGGGTTGCAGTTATATTCCACGTTAAGTCTCTTATTCTATTTGAAACCTTACCACACATTTCCCAACACGCAACGACAGATTCGCGCTGGTACACTCGACCTTCGTGACGCGAACACAACGATGAAGGGACTTTGTCATTATTTAGAGGAAATGTTTTACACAGGATGACTCAAATAATATATTAAGTCCATGCAAAAATAACTTAGCACAAGATGAAAACTAAAGATTTACTTGGCACTGGTACGAAATAAAGCTACTTTCTCTGATCCTTTCTAAAATACAAATAATAAAGTA
Source organism: Andrena minutula (assembly GCA_929113495.1). Lineage (NCBI taxonomy): Eukaryota > Metazoa > Arthropoda > Insecta > Hymenoptera > Andrenidae > Andrena > Andrena minutula. The sequence continues at coordinate 3,943,871 of OV815996.1, read as the reverse complement.
ATTCAAATAATTCTTATCTGTCGTTGCGAATTAGCCATCCAGTAACCTTCCGTGCACAATGTTAGATATTATAATACAAGCATGATTTATGGAATATTATAATGGTCGCACGATGGTGCTGCGACAACCCCCACGCGTTTATGAATCGATTCGAATGGATGACCGCATGACCCCAAGATTAGTTTTCATTCCGAAGTGTTAAGTTTCCCCAGCCGATTCCCCCACACCAGACACGTAATCTGATCTATCTTCTCTTCTTTTTTTACCCTCAAATCGGCCCGTATGCTTCACGCAGTACTGCGCCCCGAAAACGTCATCGCAAGACTGTGGTTTGATATCGATGTCGCTCGAGAGAAATTCGTTGCATTGGAACGGATGAGAGTTGTTCGTGCTGCTGCACCGATAGCATTGTAGACTGTGAGCTAAACGAAAATATCCCGTAAAGGAAGGGAGTTTCACTGAATCTCCGGTAGAAATTTCGATTTCCTGCGAAACCTGACTTTCTCGGGATCAATTCTAGTACGAGACTGACTAGACGCGCGAACTTTATCGAAATGAACTCTTACGTCCCTAGGGCGCGAAGAAATCATTTATTAAACTTATCTTTTATTTTTGAGAAATAATAGAACCACAGTACGATTAATATGTTCAAAGACTTCATAGCAAGTACGATAACGCGGAATAAATACGAAAGAAACGACTTCCCATTGCTTTGAATTAACAGACTTCTCGGTTGACGACGAATGTTTTTTGTACCGTTAGTTTCCCTAGTACCCCGATGCAGATCTACGAATCGATGAATCTAACCCCAAAGTAACTTCAAGTTGCCCAAAAAGATGCGCTTGAAACATCGTCAGATTCGATCGATGCTTTTGCCTGATCGTTGAAATAGAACTAACAACTGCGTTCTTTCGGATTTATATCGTACATTGGATTCCCGTCGCATATTCGGATAAAGAATATAGAATTACAAATGCCCCGCCCAAGGGACGCCACTATGCGTTCACGACGTTTAGTATGTGCATTAACCTCACCAGTTTCGATGAAAAGAAGAAATGCCGCGAAAACAGCGTATCGCTTCATGCTTCTGTCGGCGCACATTGTGAGACTCCCTCCTTCTTACAGACGATAACTGAAAGGCTGTTATCCACGGTAAAAGATCGCGGCACAAGTTTTTCAAATAATTACAACACCATACGCGAGAACGTTTGTCAAAGCGCACGTTTACCGAGACGAAAGTGACGACGACGCGAACACGACTGATCGGGCCGAAGGGAAGGGATAGCACGCCACAAATCGTGTGCCGACTCTCGCCGACTCTGCACGAGCGCGGCCGAAGCGATTTAAAATCGATGCGCGCCAATAACTTGAATATTTAAATACTCATTGGTTACGTTCCATCTTTAATGATATACATTGACATTTATTTCCTCCTTTCTTCACATAAACAATATAATAAAGCTCGAAATTTATACATACACGGTATATACGTAATCATACGAGAATTTAAGTGCAGGGAAGAAAGGATACGCTAGAATTTGAAATCAGAGCGAACTTATCATACATGAGACTCGGTATTAGATACACAACTTTCGCCTATATTAATATTATCTTACATCTCTCGTGGACGAAATATTTTAATCACGTGTAATTTAATAGCTTCCAATTTTATACTCTTGGAAAATAAAAAAGAACTATGTCTTATTCTTTCAACAGCGTAGTAAACTATTTAACACCTGTTGCGTTAAATATATGTAATCACAATCTTCACGCTCAGCGTAGTTAATTTTCGACGTTTAAATTACGTGTCTAAAAGGAATTATAGAGCTGCAACTAACGGCTAATGCACTGCCCTGCCACATAAACGCAAATCCGTGGACTAATTTAATTTAGAATCTTGCCTCCACCCTCGTTATTTAATAAGTTCTCCACTACTATGGTACTTCTAGCAGCGTCCTTTGATTTGGAAGACTTCGACTTATTGCGCTCTACGCTCTGACACTGCTTTTTAATTGCCTTAGAAGTCCCTTTCGCGTTTTGTTTATTGCATAGAAATAAAGTCTTCGGTGGGGGCTTCGTCGTTTCCAGTGCGTTGCTGGAGGATTCCCCGACTTCCGGGCGGGCTTTATTAATTTTCACAGAGATGATCTTCAGTCTCTTCGCTCCGTGCTTCACCATCGCCGTTTCCTCGGAAGACAGCGCTATTTTCGACGACTTGTTCGTTGCTAATTTTTCACTCGCATACTGACAGTCCCTCGCCTGAGATCCCAATGGATCGTTTATGCATCCAAAGTTAGAGTTCCTTAACCGGCTTTCAGCGGTCTTTAAAAGAGGCTTCACCACGCTTTCCGATCTAAGCCCAGGGACTTTCACATTGTTCTGTATGTTATTAACACACTGATTCTTTAAAGGCCTGCGACTTATTTGTCGAGGTTTCTTGTTACTTCTTATCCTCTTTACTGCGGTGTAAAGGGACGTGGTGCGACGAATGATGCATGGCTTTTTCACAAGGTTCGTGTCGCTCTTCATCGAGCTCTTTGCCTCGACCAAAGGGACACCTACTCGGGGCTCGAGTTCCTTTAAATTGTAAGAATCTTGGTACACGATACCGTTATCGTCCTGTGAATAAAAGCGCCGATTTAAATCAAGCTCTTCTGAACGCATAATGTGATCGTCATGCTCGCATTGTTTGGTATACAAATAAAGGAGACTTTGTGAGAGAGAGATTAATTTCTTGGCTTCCTATTCTATTCTATTTCTCAGTTGTATTAGACGAACGCCTAAGGATAACACGTCTGAGATGCGAAAGAATATTTAACAGCCACAGTAGAATACATTTCCTTTCGGCTCTCTGGCTTCGACCTAATCCCACGCGCCGTACCACTCTTCGCAGAAACGTGTTTAATATGTTAGAGACACAGTTGCACGACACTTGACGCAACAGCGGGACCAAGGATTAGCTGGGGTAAAATAAAAATAAGGTAAATAAATCACCGCTAAAAATACTGTACATTTATTAAAACAATGGGACATGTGTGTGTATTCATGTGTGTGTACATGTACATACGCGTGTGTTATAATTGGATACATCAGAAGATTTCTATACATGAATTTATACAATAACACCATTTACGATGGCATTTACATCTGAATGATGAAAGACGCGACAATAAGTATTCTATTATCCTCGATCTATGCTTCTCAAACCGTTCATTGTTTCCATTTCAATAGCTCTATACAACGGTACAACACACATTCGTACTTGATCTTGTAACAAACATGCACAGTGCACGCCTCTTTTAAACAGTCCAAAAACTATACAAGATATTCGACTCTATCATTTCGAATGATATTTAAATAAATTAAGTTCCAAGATCCGAGAAGTCCGTAATTATTGTCACTCGTTCTACTAATGACGCATCGACGTGAAATTTCTATAAAGTCCGATATTAAACTCTGATTTCGAAATCTGCGCATCGTTTCGTGAAAAGACTCCGCCGCCCAGAGATTCACCGCTCAATCGTCTAAACCGCTATTCTTTGCATTTCGCTAAAGAAATACGACATCGTTAATTGCACATACGTGTACTCCATTCTAACGCTCACAACCACGAAACAATTTTTAAGTGCATGTCACGCTACTTTAAGTGCACTTGTCCATTATCGCCGGGAATTAGAGTGCATCGAATACTGACAGGAAAAGAAACAAGAAGAGAAAAGAGAAAAAGAATAAAAAATAGGAGAGATACACTCTGTGCTAAAAGTAAAAGCATTAGCATCGTGTAATCAATACTCGATCAGTTAATTCTAGTATAAAATGATACAAAAATTTTACAGTCTTTACATTTCATATACTGAATTTGCACGACATAGTCGGAAAATAATTATGCTGTGAAAAAAATTGCACGTACGCGTTATACTTTTGTTAATACAATAAAGCACAGCGTCTAAGCTGTTTGTAAATGTATTTTACGCACACCTCATTAAATTATCTAATATAAATCTGCAAGAAACGAGTAGACAAACAGTTTTCTCATAAACCTTTGTACGAAAGTATACCAAAACATTATTGTCATGCATACGTATTAGATGGAAGACCCATTAGTTTGATATAATAAAATTTTCGCAGGATCAGTAATAGTCTCGTGTCTAAAAAACGGTAAATACCTAACGTGCTACGAGTCATAGAATCATTAGCATGGGTATCCTCCCTCGTAAGAATTAGTGTAAAAGGAAAGAACGAGAATATACAGTTTAATGTCGTTAAAATAATATACAATTTATATGCATATAAAATCTCTCTCCCACAGTTTTCACGAGCGACATAAAGTGCAGTTCTGTTCAGGCACTAATGTGTCTTGGTATTAATATACGAAAGCGTACCAAGCTAATGGTATTATAAATTAAGAGAGTACACACTGTTTTATATCAACAGCCGAGATTTCACTCTCGTTACTGACATCGAAATTTACCTTATGCAGAGACTTGCCGAATGGCGTTGAAAGATTGTTCACGTATGCTAATTTTAAATAGGACTTTACACCCCTTAAAGAACGATACTGACTATTTGGCAGTCGACTGTTAGGATTGTTACCCGCGAGGTCAAGAATCGAGGGACCCAATGCCGCTCCAACCTGCGCACACAGTGGGACGAATAATTAATCTTTAAATTATTCGAAGAAGCAAATCAGACATAAGGAACTGTAAAATATTTTACCGCTTCGAAAACGGATGGCGTGTATTTCGGTGGGACGAATATGTGGGCCAGGGTTTTGTTCACGCCGTCACGGACCCTCGCTGGTAGTGTGTTTACTAAGCGTCCAGAATTGTAGTTACACTCGAGTGTGTAACTGCGTATCAGACCAGTTAACTTGTACACAGCTACGCGTCCAGATCCTTCCCTCGACATGCCGTCCCTTTTATCTCTGCATGAATGACTTCATTGCATAAAACACAGAATATTAAGACGACCAATAGCACTACTGGAACTTACATAATGTACATGTTTCTCTCCGTAAAATTGCACGAGGTGAAATGGAAATTCGGATTGTTAATTGACATCAATTTCGGCAGAAGCATACACGTTATCGTGTCTTCCGGATCGTCGAAGTAGTTCCCGTACATAAACACGCCTTTCTTCGAGGCGTGACCGTGAAGATCGACGTACAAATACAATCCGGACTCCTCTTTGGGTAACTGCCCTATGCCAACAGCTGTATAAGTCTTTTTATCAGATCTAAGTTCTACAGAATTAGCGCTCTCTTCCGGCGTATTACACAGGTCTTCTCCACCACCTTCACATAATGCGCACAAATAAGTAAAAGAATTTTGCTGATCACGTTGTATAATTCAATGCTAAATATCATACCCTGGGGCATGTCATCCAGGGTCGTTTTCGGCGACGTGCGGTCCTGAAAAAGTTCCGGTTGATCTTTACCTTTCTCATCTAATGTCATAAGTGTTACCTATCGTTAAAGTTACTGGTTAGTGCTTAATCTGTTCCTATCTATTCAATCGAGATCACATATTCGGTTAGTATATGTTAGTATTTTCGTGCAAGTGTCTTCGATGGGAAATAATATCTTCCATTAATCACCTGTTGGAGCAATCTCGTTGTCGTGTCGCGTACTATATTCGTAATCCCGCAAGTAGAGTCAATGATGGTCAAAGTGTTCTCTTCGTGCGTCAAACTTCCGTTTGAAACTTCGTCCTCTGTTGGCAGTCGGTACGAGTAATGATAGTACCTTGAAAGTAATTTCTTTATAGTTTAATAATCCCAGTACGATGTAATAAGTGAAACGTTGGGTTCGCTCTATTACCTGATCAAATTTCGCGCGGCGTATATCGTTGGGTGGTCCGTTAAAGAAGGATTAAGGTAGACTCGGTTGAGATTCACTCCTTGAGTATCCATTCTGTAGTGGCCTCTGGCTACGCCGTCAGGATTGAGCATCGGTATCAATTTGAACACATACTGGCGACGGAGGTTGATCGCAATTTGGTCCTCGCGGTTTACAAGGAAATTGAGAAAACCGTTGAAGACGAAACTGGATGGCGTCTCTCCTGGGTGGACCCTCGCGCTTATAAAAATCACCTGGAATGAACGTCTTCGTTAACATCCATCGGAATTCAATTTTTGCGCAGAATCCGAGCCAGGGCCGTCTTTACCAATGGGCTAAATGAAATGCTTTTTTCTCTTCAATTTTAGAGACAAAAATTTCTATTGTTTTTATTCGTGTCTGCCTTGGCGGAGACCCAAGTTTGTTATGTACTGTCTTGCACCGATTGCGAAGAAATTGCACCCTTGGGGACTAAATTTCTTAGCCCAGAGCGCTTAAATTTGTTAAGACAGCCCTGATTCGAGAGATACTGTTATATACCTTTTTATCCCAGAATTTGAAAGGTCTCTGCTCATTTTTCTCAGGGAACATATTACTCAGTCTCTCTTCTCTCTCCGTTGATATGTTGTGAAACGAACTTATCGTCAAGACATCCATCCTCCGCCCTTCCAGGGACTTTATTGCACACTCTCTATGATAATAAACATCATCTGTTCCCGTCACGGTCCGTTTCGCCACTCTCGACTCGATTCTTCTCAGATAGTTTTGTAGGTCGGTGTAAGAGAAGGGGTACGTAAACGCAAAGTAAGTAACAGCTTTGCGATTCTCAGGAGTATTATAAACGAACGACAGTGTGAAATCACTGCCTTCCTGTTCCAGCTGAAACATATATGATCGTTACTCTATCATAAATACAAAGAGACATTATATTTACAATATATATAAAATTTACAGTGAAGGTAGGTTTCTCACGAATCCGCTCCCAATGAATGTGCCCTGGGACGACTTTAAAAACCGGGCACATTCCTTGGCTAAACATCTTCACCTGCTTGTTCAGGTTGACTATATTAAATTTAACAGAGACATCAGGAGCAGAGGCTTTAACGCCGAAGTAAAACCACGTCCTATTATTATTCTGAAACTGCGTCCCGTGGCAATCGTGCTTCGTCCACAAATTGAACTCGTAGTCCGCCGTGTCGTCCGACATCGAGCTCTTGCAGGATTTACTCTCCGCCTCGTATCCATCTGAGAAGAAACAAGCGTTAAGTTACAGAATAAAGGCTTGCGATCAGGATGGACGAGTCTAGAAAGGCGTGGATTACCCTTGTCAGACGTTTCTGGCACTCGCACCAGTTCAACCCTGGCCAAATTGGCCGAGTCGAAGTTGTTATAAAACACAAATCCCCCGCAAGCGATAGAGTCTGTTGTGTTTGCCATTACGTGTCAGAGGTTACACGGCTGCCTGGAAGAACACTCCTGCGAGACGTCTCACGGGCCCCCGAGCATCGTGGTACTCTTTGAAAGTAGAAAGATCAACGTTACTCGTATCCTCACTTTCTCCGGGATTAAGCTGGGATTTTCTCCGTTTGCAGCGCGTCGCTTTCATATTAAAAAGGTCATTGTTTGACAGCTACGTCCTCGGGAAATCGAGGCGATTTCTAGCGCGCCTTCCGTTACGAAATAATCGATGTACTTTGGGAATCACGGCCGCACGTCCCTCCGCCTTCGCTCTCGCTCGGAAGACACACGATAAATTACGTTCGCGCGATATTTCCTCCGGCACCCATTGTTGCATCTAACGCAAACACGTTTCGGGCATCCTCGTAGCTTTCTGCGTACCCGAGCGACCGTTGTTCATGACAGAATGACGAGTGTTATCGTTCGTCAGCTGTTTCAACTCCCCTGTGTGTTTAGTGGAATGTTAATGGTCCCTGCATTGACGTGTTGTGACGTTAAATGTTAATAGAGACTTTCGTAAGCCTCCCGAAATCTCCGATCGAAGCGTACAAAGGTTGTAAGTTCGACTATTTCAGCGCGAGTTATGTAACTCGGATTTTTCGATATTCTCTGTCAAAAAGAGATTGTTATTTATACCTTGGTAACGGAAAAGCTAGCGGGCGTTTTTAAAGTAACAGCGAACAAGTAAGTCCGCCCGATGGAGGATTTAGTTACCCGACAACTGACCGCACTTTGTTGCAATTGAATACTATTTGCGAGAGGAACGTGTCGGTCGACGAGTGCATGTGCCAGTTTTTCTATTAACATTTATTGCTCTCGGCATAATTTGGCACAATACCCTGATTATTACGTACCCCGTCTGGACCCGTTCAATTATAAGGCGCGAAGAGAGATGCCCAATCAAGCACCACGCTCAAGTATCCCCCAACTATTAGCGAACGAAGTTTCGTAAAACTCTGTATTTATAATCGTGCCTGTATTGGATTATCCTGTATACGACTATTTCGAAGTAGTTCGATAGAAAGGAATTAAAAAGCCTCGAAATATCACACAGCTATCTAAATTATCGATACACTGCGCCCATCGACAACTAGCGCACTCTGGCTGCGCACGGGTAGTGTGGATAAGAGTTAAGTCAAGAGTGGGTCCCAAACATCTCAAGGTACACCTCGGTCCGCCTTCGAGTCACCGAGACGTGATTAATTCTTCGAATTAATGGGATCTTCTCCATGAAACAGTCTGAACCACAGCCAAGCGACTGAGAAGCGAACGGCAATCGTGTCACGTCGAGTTAATGCGCGTATCGTGGGTGACACTACGCGAGTCGGCGGTGCGCGTTCGCGACGCTGTTGTTCTTCGCTCTTAATTCGCCTGTCTCGGTGTTCGAGCATCGGCTACGTGGATAAGTGGCGAGACACGCGAAATTCGCCGAAAAGGGAGAGACTTTCTATCGTCCCGAGTGCATCGATCGGTTTCGGTGTGCGGCACGTCATCGTGCAGACGATGCGCCCGTTGTTGTCAATGGGTTGGCCCGTTCCCGCTACGCACACGCGTATGGTGCTAGTGTACGCGACGGTACCCACACCGACGCAGAATCTCCTATCATAAGAGCCGGGAGCACCGCTGCCTTACGGCTTAGATCGTGCTACGCCGTTCACCACGAAACGTCGTGCGGACTGACCAGTGACACGCTCCGAATTGCGTCTTTCTTCGTGGCTCCTTGTACTTACTTACGTGGCGGGCACTCAACACGCTCCACGGGACCACCATGTGCGGTGAGTTAGCGCAACGACTTTTGCGCGGCACGTGAAACGGAATTAGCGTCGAACAACGGGGCCGAGCCGGCTGGCTCGAGGGGGAGATTTCGATGGGGAAAGTGTGGCGCCCGGTAAAAAGCCGGATCGTGACAGGTCGCGGCGTAACATCGTGTCGCATGCGACGGCGGGGCGAGCTTTTCAACATCTGTTACGCGTTTATCGTGGGACGAACGGGCGTGTGTTTAAAAGCCCCTAGCGCACGCGCGCTCGTCATTCCAGGCCGGTTAACATGTTAAGGGCACGTTCGTCCTGGGAAACATACTTCGCGCGGGATTAGAAGCTTCCGTTTTCGGATATTGTGAATGGGAAATACGATACGATGAATGTTGGTCGTAAAACCGAGCGGGGCTACTAATAAAATTGTACTATTTGAACGGACTGTTGCATGGTAATTGTATTTTTGATTTTATGAAGAATTATGTAACGGGCGTAGTATTTGCATTAATATTCACTCAAAGGTCGGAGCCAAAATTTTACCTCTGATAAGAACGCGTGGGAGCTACGATAACGTTGCGTCCTTGCTGAGCATTTAGTCGTTAAACGGAAATGTTACAGTAACGAATGACGTGGAAAGAGTTTAAGCGCACGGCCCTTGAAATTCTTATTGTTGGTCTTTGAATTTGAATGGAATGTTTCATCACATTAGTGTAAGCATTGCAGGGTTATATGGGGTGACCCAAATCAAATTTTCTTCACAAGTACATCATTCGTCTAAAATAAATGAGCTAGAAATAAATTTCTCCAAGAATGTTCGTCACCTTCGAATACAATTTTCCCTGGTTTCCCTAACTCGTAACTAATACCACATTGGAATCCACTTCCTTCGGGGTGTCGAAGGATTTACCTGGTGTTCCATCGAAGCTTCTCGCGGCAGGGGAACCACCGAAAAGTCACGATGTTACGAAATCGCTTTGCGTCACGCATTCTTTTTTCACCGTTCAGAAACTGCGGGCGAAAGTCCCTCCGGTTCTGTTCGAATCGAAGAAAGGGAACCGAGCGTGCGCTCGTAACATTCTTTCGCCATTAAACGGCGACCCAGAGCGCGTAATCACGAATTCACCTCGACTTAATTCGCGGTACACCACGAAAAGCCAGCGACAATTTCGTCACAAATCACGGGCCATTATCGCCGCATTCTTTGCCCTCGCCAAACTGCCCGTACTAATTTACTTTTCGGCGAGTAAATATTTACGACCTGCGACAAGTCTGATGCATATTTACGGAGTCGGGATTGATAACATCGGCGCATCGTCAGTTAATTACCCCGCGACGTAATTACCATTTTATTCCATTCGATTTCGCGATCTGTTGATGGGAGAAAAGTAGACTAATGCTTAGGAACGTAATCTCGATCTCTGGATGCTATCGACTTATCTCTCGTGTTCGCAAGCTCGTCGAACACTTAGGGCGGAGTGGAGTTAATTAGAGAGGCTTTATTAATTAGCTGATGTGCAGGAAGGAACTCCATGGTGGATGGAGCTGCGCGTTTCTGGCAGCCGCTGTTCGCCTCGGTGTTTCCAGATCGATGCTTCGGTGTCTAGCTTTAATTAGGTCACGCGTTTCAAGTCGCCACGCGAGAAACGAATTCCAGGCACGAGCGCGTTTTCCGGACACGCGCCTTCATTTCCATTTTACCTCGTACGAGCAAGCTGTGCAGGCAAAGGCGGTCGACGACCTGCTTGTTTACGTCCTCGTGCTCCATGTCTCGCGAATACCTCGAGGATCCGAGCATCCTTGGTGGCTTGGAGTTTCTGTGCTTATCCTTTGAAGCCTAAAAGTGGGTTAAAATTTTATTTGCCGATGAGAGCTGTCTGATTCGTGGAAACTGGATTTAAGATACAGGGATGGTAATCGGAGAAAAATCCTCCTGCGTATGTAATTTCGAAAATTGAAGGATTCTGAGGCAATAGATTGCCATCGACGCGATAGATGGACGATAGATCGAAAGTAAAGAGTGAGATCTATACACCGAAGCTTTCATTTTCGAGGAAATCCAGTTCTCAGGGCAAGCGTCTTCAGTGAATCGGAGATGGAGCGATCTATACCCAGCAACTTTCGATTTCCTACGCGTAGACTCATCCGTACAGTTAACTCTCGACCCGATGGATTCCAATGCAAGGTCCAGTTTGACCCAATAAGCTTCCACATTACAAATTAAATATATAATAAATGTAATTTAATATATAACCCGGTCAAAATGGACCCCGCATCAAGCTACTTTAATTTCGATTCCCAAAAAACTTTCAAGCTTTCCTTCCATTTTATCAAGCAGACCCTCTCAACTTTCCCCTTATCTCGCGCCAAAATCAACGCCGCGTTTAAACAAAAAACAGTCTGCAAAATAGCTTATCAGCGGCTTACAAAACACGAATTTCCAAACTGCATTCCGCCGAATTGCGGAAGCGTACAGAGAATAATTGCGGAGCAGCGGTTACGTTCTAACGGGCAGCCGGATTGCAAAAGTGTTGCAACCACGTGACTCAGCCGTTTAATGCAACATTCTCAAAGTTCATCGAAAGTTTAATGGTAAGGGTGGTCACGTGGCGGGTCGCTGATCGAACTTCACCGACACCCATGGGTGTAGCAGCAGCGCGGCAGACAATAGCGTCTAATCGAGAACAGGTATCGGCGGGCGACGAAGTAGAGGAGTGAAAGTTTTCCTGTGGCGAGGCTGCCGCGGTGTCGCGAGAGGGTGCAGCGGCCGGGGGACAGTCACACGTGACATTTAAACCTGGCCCCGTGGAAACTCGCAGACATAGGTGTGCAGGGACCAGTGTATCCTCGGCTGCAGGATTTCGCAGGATCCTTTCTCCAGCAGGCACCAGTTTACCTTTACCTTCCTCACGAAATTCAACGAGTGGCCTCGCCGAGGAGAACCTGATTTTTGTTTACGTCCACGAGGATGCTGGAGCAGCGTGCCCAGGAATTTTGACGAAAAGTAGCGGGCCACCTTTCACCTGGCAGCTTTCATTCTTCTTTTGCTTGTCCCACTGAGCTTTTTCTTTTGGTGTGGCAGGAGCTTGAGTTTCTGATTCTAGTCTCCTTGGGGTGCAGTCATTAGAATTTTTAGGGTCTGAGGCAGAGGGGCAAAATTTTTATTTAAATAAAATTGCGAATGACGAATTAAAATTAAAAAAATTGTTCGTCATTCGATAGTTAACCCGAGTTAAATTTCATGTCGAATAATTTTCTTAACTTTTATTCGGTATTCGAGATTTTATTTATATAAAAATTTTGCCTATTTCTGATCCGAGGATTGATTCGACAGGGAATTCTAGTTAAGGATTCTAACTCCCCTGTTGTTTGTTACACCTTCTGCTCGTTTGTAGTCGACTATTGGTCTTCACTTCGGCGTGGAAGTGGCTGCCACGTATTTTACGACCCCACTTTAGTCTACCTTCAGAGAATTTCATGTTGGGATTTGCATAGGAATTCTGCAACCTGCTGATCACAATGTCCCATCCAGCGAAGAATTTCTCCATTAAAAGCCCTGCTCAGCATCGACTCCCCTTTCACCTATTATCGCCTTGCTGCCTCGTTTTGTTCTTCGTTCTGCGACGTAGGCACGTTCCTGGCTCCTTTATGATCCCAGCTGCTCCGTTCCATGTTAATCGATCGATATAAGTGGAAGACACGTTCAAGGTTCGTAGTTGTTTATTGCCATTATCTACTATCCAGACTATCTTCTCCGTCGTTCGATTCAATACATCGATGCACGATGAAAAGGCAAAGTAGAACGATCCATTTAGAACAAACAAAGAAGTTGAAGCGACTGTTAAGCAACATTTATAACACTTTAGGTGGCACAAAGTTTTAAGAAATCCCTTTTCAACCAATTTCCTCCTAAGAATTAAAATAGAAACTCTGAAATTTTCATTGCATTCGCCCCAATTAGAAAACATTAAATTTTCATGTTGCGTTTATGCAACAACAGCTTGGGAACACGTCAACGCCACTCGAAGTGTTAATCACCATCCATCTAGAGTCTTTCACACCTAATTCCAAGAGTGGCAATTCTGATATCACAGAGTAGCATGTATTAAAGAAGAAAAAAGATAAAAATGTTATGCATTTTTACACTTGAAAGGGCACTTAAAACAGATGTAGAAATATTAATTTTTATATTATATAGTAAAATGTTCCAAAAACATATCAATGATCCCCCAGTTTACGATAATTTATTGCAAACTTCGAGACACACACACAGTATCAATTTTACAAAGCTTCTCGCCGAAGATTTTTTTTCCATGTCGACCACTATTCCTTTAAAATCAGTGTACCGTTACAGGAATCTACCAAATGGTCCCACCGAGTCGATCCCCCAGTTCTGATCGACAAATTTCGTGTCAGTAGGTCGCATCAGGCCCCGAGTCGCCAGGGCCAGCGACATCGGGATCACTCGATTCCGAAACGTCCAATTTCCATACTCCCCAACGCCGTGCGCATCTCAATTACTCTTAAGGGGTAACACCACTGTAACAGCTTGAAAAACAGCGTTTTTTTTGGCAATTTTTCTTGGATGGAAGGAAAGGTAATAGACTAACTATACTGGAGGAAGTTATTAAGCACATATTTTGTTATTAAAAAAAAAAAAAGTTATTGAGAAATATTACAAAATGGCGGCACTGAAGCCATTCTCGCGAGGCATGTTGAAGATTTAGCGCTCTGCGGCACGCAGTGTAGCTGATGCAAATTTGAATTTAAAAAAAAAAAAAATATGGCTTAAATCTACATGTTTATAGCTAGAGAAATACGTAGGGGATTTTAAAAATATTGATTTTTGTGTGATTGGTGAGCATTTGAATGAAAAACGTTCAATTTTCTATAAAAAGAGGGCAATCATTTGTTAATAAGTAATGTTTAAATTAACTTATCGAAAATCCCGTACGTATTTCTCTTCAAAATGTTATTTTAAAGATATTGTCAAAGGGTCGAATGAAAAGAATGAAAATTGTTGGAGTTATGCTGCGTGCCGTGTTGAAAAATCATGTTTCGAAAAAAACGGGTTAAAATTTTAAAATGTGTTATAGACATGAAGAAATGAAATGTTGCCGCTAACATACTTTTATTTGGAAATGCTTCTATCTGAACATTACAACTTTCTAACGACATCCGTTGTGTATTAGAGAAGTTAAAAATCAAAAGGTAGAACATTAGGTTGTACCTTCCTATTAATTTTACACCGGTAGTCGTTTCGAAGCAGTCCGACGCGCTTGAGGAGGAGCTCGAAATTTCAAGGAAACAAATTTATTTCAACTAATACAGTATTTTCCCCATATTCTAGAAGGTTCAAAGCATCTTTTAAGCGAATAAAAAAAAAATCAATTTTCCGAAAAATTTACAGTGGTGTTACCCCTTAACTACAATCCGTTTCCAGCAACCAATACGTCACTTCCCATCACTCAAGTCTTGTAACACGACGTGCATCGACGTCCTACCCCTCCTCAAGCTCGAAAAACGATTACCGCATTTTTAACAAACATTCCTAATCCCCTTACTACGAAGCCGAGTAATTCTCGCATCCTTATCGCCGCGATATCGCTAGAACCGTGATAAAACAATAAGGAACTTCCGCTGGCGATCATTCAGCGTCGGTTTTATCGGAACACCACAAATTGTGATTGAAAAACGAATTCGTGGGGCGACTCAGAAGGCGAATCATGGACTCGATTAATGATTATCTATTGCAAGGATTAAGCCGTCCGCTTCGTAGTAGCGCATCACACAAAATTGAGATAAAAATCCTGATCTAATAGATCATCAGATGAAGGCCTCGCTGATAAAACTCGCGTTATCGCATCAAGATCTTCCTCCTTTTTTTCACTCCTCTCTGCAAAATACCTGAGGGGTTTTTCTTCTCCCCTCCTTAATTCGCGGCCACGTAATCGTCGGCGTGATTTTTCTTGCCGCTCTGCGGCAGGATGCCCCGTATCGGCGTGGAAAGAAAATTTCGCTTATCGGCCTGCCTAGTCGGCGACGTGACAGTTCGATCGTCCCTATCGGCAGGCGACTCGAAATCGAATTACAGACGTACGACGCATCGATGCACCGTCCACGGCCCTATTCTTTTCGTAACTGGCTACCATCGCGGTTCTCGACCTCGCGGCGCTCTTTCTTCTGGCTGCACTGTCCTCTGCAAGTGGGTGGCGATGGGTGGTAGGTCCCTCGATCCTTTCGGCGCAGTCCGGAGCTTTTGGATCGTCTGTGAACGGTGTGGTTTGACGGAGTTGTTTAGAAGGACTTTTGGTAAAGTTGTATTTAATTAGTGCAGGGGTCGCAGAAGTGATTAAAGACGAGGTTCTTAGTGGTCGGTAGGACTGTGTTTTGATTTTGATGGTGGAGTGTGGGGCAGTGGAAAAGAATTCGGGAGTCAGTGGATGGGAATATTTTCCTAGTTTGCAATATCGATTTAGATAAGAGTAATTTATATTAGAGTGAGGTCGATGTTAAATCGATAACGCGACCAATGAACTGCGTTTCTAGGGGACGCTATCTACCTATCTTCTGTTTAAATAATCAGCTCGTAGGTATAGTAGTTTCACTCGTAGCGGTTTCGCGTGTAATTCTGCTGGGTTGTTTATAGAGTTGTGGTGGCGGTGTGAATGGCAGGTGCTTTGATAGGTGTACCATTGAAACAGTTGTTCTTTTAAGTCTATTTATAGGTGCGTATATTTTATAGGCAGTTTCCTGTAATGTTTGTGGAATTAATAAGGGGGTGTACTGGGAGATAGACTTCCTCTGTTCTGTCTATAGGTAAGAGCATTCAGGTTTACTCCAAGCAGAGGTGTATTTCACTTTCTTGATTAAGAATCATTTGCATAAATATCATCGAGGAAGTAATAATGAAACCAGTAGACCAGTTGCTTTGTATCATCGAAACCAGCAAGTTCAATTTTTAATATGAATAATTCCGCACTTTTAATTGTCATTTGATCATGCCTCAATTTTTAAAACACTCGTTATTTAATTCTCATTTTAATGAGTGACTGAGAAACTTCTCCAAAGCGATTGCAAAGCTTTAGAGCCTTTCTAAGCCGAGGACGTCGTCTCGAACACGATACCCTTGGATTCCATCAGACACTAGCCCCCGATAGAATATCCAGGATCAAGCGAGGGCGGCTTGCGCACCGAAAAGAAGCCAGCAATTTAATAACCGTAACGTTAGACGGCTTAGTAGCCAGTCTGCGTCGTATGACGGACAATTGATACAACATCGAGGGATAAGTGTTGAAGAACCTCGCGCAAAAGGCGCCGCGGCGACGGCCACCGGAGGTGCACGCCGCTCTAACGAGCATTTCGTTTATTCTCACACACGCGAGCTTTCCCTTTCACCTCTGCACGTGTGGCGCGAATTACCTATTCCACACGACCACGCGCGAGTGTGGCGATTCACGGGCGACGACTTTTTGCATTTTTGTAATGCCGGGACCTCGGGCGCGGATCGGGTCGCGAGCTCCCAGCTGCGCGAAAGATAAACTTTCAATGTTCTTTGGAGAGCTGAAGTGGCACGGAAGGGCGTGGAATTTGTATGCTGATTATGGTTATCTAATGATTTTTTAAGTAAGGATTGGGGGTAAGGGAAATAATTATTAAATTAAGGATTGGTGTTAGGTGAAATAATTTTCAAAGTAAGGATTCGTGTTAAGAAAAATAATTTTCAAATTCAGGATTGGTGTTAGGTTAAACAATTTTTAAATTAAGGATTGGTGCTAGGTTAAATAATTTTCAAATTAAGGGTGGGTGTTAATTGAAATAATTATCAAATTAAGGATTGGTGTTAAGAAAAATAATTTTCATATTAAGGATTGGTATTAAGAAAAATTATTTTCAAATTAAGGATTGGTGTTAAGAAAAATAATTATCAAATTAAGGATTGGTGTTAAATAAAATAATTTTCAAATTCAGGATTGTATGGATCTTTCGATAATTATTTTTACATAGTTTTATATGTAGATATAAAAAAATTCAACTTCTTTTTAAATTTCTTTTCGATATTTCTCACAGTTCTCGAGATATTCCCCCAAAAAGAAAATTCTGAATTGTTATCAAGGGGTAATTTCACTCTACTTGCTTACAAACTTGCATATTTTTCTAAATTTTCGGATTGCCTAACTTCCCTTATAAGTGACCTAATAACACTTTCAATATTAAGTTAGTATCACTGTTCTATTTTCACAACCCCACTCTATGGAATATAAATCTCACCCCGCAATTCTTCCCAACAACCCCTGCCGTCCACCTTTAATTCTACAAAATTTTGACCAATCAAAAAATCCGTATTAAAAAATTCTGTGATTCCATGCATCAAAAAGAGTCAATTCAATTTATAAGATGGGATGAAACACATCTTTTCTATGCTTATCACTTGCACCCCGTTTTCTATTCCTGTAACGAGGCCTAGCTTCCACTTAATGATTCTAGAAACTGGGACATTGTATACCTTCTTTCTAAGAGAAAATGTTGGATTGCTTATCTATCCTCTCCTGACGACGTTATTCTCTACACGCAACAAGTGCTCGTTACTTTCAGTTGCGACGGAAGTCCGTGGAATTTAAGCTCGCTAAGCTGCCCTAAGTTTATGGGAGCTCGATTTAGTATCGAAGGCGTAAATGGAACGTGATCCAGGGTGCATAATGGGTTCATCGAAAATACATCGGCCGTGCATCGGTCAGGGGTGAAGAGGTGTATTTGGACGTCGATAAATCGAACCGTTTCCGCGTTTTATCGCCGACCTTCGCGCGGTGAACGCGGCGGAGTAAAAAAGCCTGGCGGAAAAGAAAAATACACTGTATCGGTTAATGCATCCGAAGGTCTCTTGTTTTCTCTCTTTGCTCGCCTGGTAGGGGGAGATATTGGAAAGGGTGATTAATCGTTTGTTTAAAACGCTGGGCGATTAATTGACAAATCATTCCGCTCGGTTTCGTTCATAATATCGCAAACGGAAATTCCAGTAAACTCGAAAGATGAATGGAGGTAGGGACGGGCAAAATTTGTATTGAAATAAACTGTGGAATAACAAATAAAAGTTAAAAAAATATATTCGCCATTCGCTCGTTAACCCAAGTTAACTTTATTCCACATTTGATTCATTATTAATAAAAATTTGGCCTATTTTTTAATAATGGCTCGAGGTCTTCTATATCTTCATTCTAATCTAAGTGTAATCCTCTTCTCCCCAGGAATCTTCGCGTATCTCAATTACCTGACGCCAAAGAGCAGGAAGGAGATCCTGGAGCTACTAGTCGGAGGACTGAAGCGCCTGGAGTACCGTGGCTATGATTCAGCCGGTAAGAACACGCCTGAAATACCTTACTTCTTTTTCCTTAGAAAGAAGAATCCCAAGAACGAGTAGAAACAAAACCAAAAAAAAAAGAGGAATTCAGCGAGGAATTTTGTGTTCTCGTTTTTTGGATGTAGAAAGTGGGCGAAGCGGATATTCCTTGCACGTTTCGTTCGTTTATTTCAGGCGTCGCCCTTGACAGCGCCGATGGCAAGGATATCTCGATTATTAAGAAGCAGGGAAAAGTCAAGGCCCTGGAAGAAGAAATCTTTTATCGTAAGTATACGCTTTCTTCTATCAACCGGGAACTTCTCTCCTATACCCGAGTCCCTTACACTTCACCTTGATCCGAATTTATATAACACAAACTGTTAAAGACTCTATACTTACACACTCTACAATTGCAACTCTGTACATTGTCCTTGCAGGTACCAACATCGACTTCGAATCGAAGACCTACAGCCACGTTGGCATCGCACACACCCGCTGGGCGACGCACGGCGTTCCCTCCGAGGTGAATTCCCACCCCCAGAGGTCCGACAGCGAGCACGCTTTCCTGGTGGTTCACAATGGTAAAAATACTAGATCTAAATCCATTACAACAACTTAAAACCATAGAAAAGTGTTCCTTCTATACACTCACCTTGTTTGCAAAGGTATCGTGACCAATTACAAGGAGCTGAAGACGTTGCTGCAGCAAAAGGGCTACGTGTTCGAGAGCGAGACCGACACAGAAGTGATCGCCAAGCTGATCCACCACCTCTGGGCGCAGCATCCTCGCTACTCGTTCCGCGAGCTCGTCGAGCAAGTTGTCCAGCAATTGGTAGGAAGCGTTCTGTAATAAAGGATTAAGTAGAAGACTCAGGAGCTTCGTTGTTGACTAAGTACGTCTGGATTTTTTAGGAAGGTGCTTTCGCCCTGTGCTTCAAGAGCAAGTACTTCCCCGGCGAGTGCGTGGCGACCAGAAGAGGCTCACCGCTTTTAGTCGGTATCAAGACGAAGACGAGACTGGCCACCGACCACGTGCCCATCCTCTACGGCAAAGGTAAGCCGATGAATCCGTTAAATAGCAGAGACTAGCGCGAGCCCTTAACTGAGCTCGTGTCACGGAGAGAGGTACAGATTGGTTAAACTTTAGGAGAGATCGCAAGGCTATTTTCTGGTCACTCGGGCGCCGAGGGCTACGATTCCGAACGCCACGTGCAGGCGGAATAAACATGCTTTTTCCATTCCTTTAAAGGGCGAAGGAGAAGCAGCTCTGAGATATAGTCACTTAGATACACCCCACCCCCTTTCACTTTGCAAGGAGGTTGGTATGGTAATTGGTGGAAATGTGCAAGGGTACCTTTGGTTTCTCGTGTGTCGGCTGTAAAGACTAATTGTGGGTCATTAACAGCATGCGTTGCACCACGATCTCGACCTGTAGCTCATCGCTCATTCAAGTAATTAACGTGTATCTCGAGAGTAATACACTAAGCATCATTCCACCTTGGTCTAATGTCTACCTCAGTGTCGAACAGCGACGTGTATATTGAAACTTATGGTTGATAATTAACCGGCGATTAATACTAACGCAGAGTATCTTGTTTACGCTAGAATTATATCCTGATAGAGTTAACGGGGAGTTGGATACTGTAATTTGTCCCTTAATTGCTTCAATTGGGTAATTAATGTATACCTTTTTCACATAGTAGCGTATCCTGCGATACTCGGCTGGTTAAAACGAGTAGCATGCCTCTTTTCTCTGTGGAAAATAGTGTTGTTGTATTTGTTAATTTAAGTTATATCTGTCAGCTGTTCCCTCGAACAGTGGCAAACACTTGTTGCATGTGTACTCCCTCGGTGATTCAGTTTTATATAGATACTATATGATGTTTCTTTTGCATGAACACCTACCGGTTATGTTCTTCAACTTTTCGTCTCGACAGATGAACTTCCATGCGTAAACAAAGGTATATACACTACTCTACACTTATCTCTCTCTATCTCCTCGACATTGGACCTTTCCACTTACTTATCTCTACTGAAACAAAAACAAAGCGCATCGGCTTTCTCTAGCCAGAGTTAATTGAACATCAGCGACACGCAGAGCGTTCGAGAAAGGTCCACTGTTCGAGCAGTAGCATGCAAACTAATTCAGCTTCATATATCTGACAAGTGTCTTACCAAAATTCATACACCGCATCTTATAAATACAATATATAATTTCCATTCAAATGTCTGCGTCCAAGTGTCTGTCGTTTCTAAATTATTATCTCTCACTTCTCTCTAACAAAATAACATCGCCTCTCTCTCTCTCATCCACCTAATTCAATTTACATTCCCACCTGAATCTACCCACTCATAGAAATATACACAGACAATAGACGAATCAATTTTATTTTGTAATCCTCGGTGTACAAAGCGACTCATTCGAATACTCGGCAGAAGCTTGTGCATTCGTAGCTTTGTGATTGTAATAGAATGCTACGATATACAACTACCATTTAGCATCGCAGTTTGTTTCTTTTTTTTTTACCATTATAGTTTGTAATGCCCGTCGCCATTGCGTTACCTGTTTTGCTAATTGTTTTGTTTTCTTTTTCGTCTCTCCCCCGCATCCAAATTTGAGCAGAAGTTGAAGCAACGACTCAAGGTAATACTTTAAGTACGTATACGCTTGCCTCCGCTCCGCTACCTCGCAGCCACCGCTTACTACCATCCACGTCCTGCCTGTTTTTCTTTAAATAAAGTGCAATTCCGCGCACAATCTCGCCACGCTATCCCATGGATGTTAAGGAAAAGGCCACGTTTCGGTGTATTGCCACGCTTTCAGTACGTATTACCAATGCGTTTCTCTTTCAGTATGGAAGGGCGCGTTGCGAGAAGGGTGCGTCGGCCTTCGAACAGGCCAGCTCTACTTCTCTTCTTCCATTAAACAGGTGTTTCTTCTCGCGGAGGGCCGTAGCTTCTCCTACCGGAAGCTGTCCACGACCGGGGGCTGTCTAATTCCAATCGCCTCTTTAATAAGACCGCATTACAGTCGTTAACAACCGCTTTCTTACTTATCACGTACATGAAACATGCGTTCTTGTTATTGTCGTTGAATGAATGATTGATTAATGTCGTCTCTTAATGCAGTCTCTATGTCCCGAAGCATATAAGGTACGCAGGAGAATTAACGGCGCCGCTATTAAATACCTTAACGTCCACTTATTTAGAGACACTATTTATCGCGTCTCTGGCTAATTCGGTGTGGGGCTTGTAAAGGCAGAAAACGGCACGATGCATGGTTTATTCTATGTCGTTGTTTAACTGCATCGTGCCCTTTTGGCTCGGTGGCCACGATTCTACCCAAGGAGCCTGCAGTTTTGTATATAAGTTCCTAGTGTTAAGTTCAGAGAGTTGTCAAAGCGAATTCAGTATGATATACCCAGTAACAAGTTCGTTAGATGAGAATATTAACAAGGGGTGGAGATTGAAGTTGGTGTGTATCATGTAATTGGATTCTTGAATTTGAGATATAAGAATGGTGTAAAGTAGGGGTGCACAGTGTGTTTTTGGAAGTCCGGGGAGATTAATGCATCGTTCTTGGCAGACCATCGCCCGCACGGCCGCGGTACCGAGCTTCCGGTGATACCGCGAAGCGAGAGCACCTCTGAGTTTCAACCCCTGGAGGACAAAGAAGTGGAGTACTTCTTCGCCTCTGACGCCAGCGCTGTTATCGAGCACACCAATCGTGTTATATTCCTGGAGGTGCGGAGCATTTAATTTGTGATATACAGAGTCAAAGAGTGGATAACAGTTTGTGTCTTCTGTTATTAGGACGACGATGTGGCTGCTGTGAAAGAGGGTGCCCTCAGCATCCATCGTCTTCGTCGATGCATGGATGATCCCCACGAGAGGGAGATCACCACTCTGAAGATCCAGATCCAGCAGATCATGAAGGGCAATTACGAGTACTTCATGCAGAAAGAAATCTTCGAGCAGCCTGAGTCTGTGGTGAACACGATGAGGGGGCGATTGAACTTCAGGGATAACTCTGTCACGTTGGGAGGTATTAAAGTAAGTTTGCAACAGCTTGGCATGTGTCTTTTATTCTTCTTTAAAGAACCACTAAGCTGACGGGTATTTGTTATTAGGATTACATCCCCGAGATCAAGAGGTGCAGACGTTTGATGCTCATTGGTTGCGGGACCAGTTACCATTCTGCTATTGCTACCAGACAGCTTCTGGAAGAGCTGACTGAACTGCCAGTTATGGTCGAGCTGGCGTCAGACTTCTTGGACAGGAACACGCCAGTGTTTAGGGACGACGTGTGCTTCTTCATCTCGCAGTCGGGTGAGCATCGGGGAAGTTGACTTGGTGTCTTTGAAAAGGTATTACTGATTCCTGGGTGCTTGGTCTGTTAGGAGAGACAGCGGACACGCTGATGGCCCTGCGCTACTGCAAAGGCCGTGGAGCTTTGATCGTTGGAATCACCAACACCGTGGGGAGCAGCATTTGTCGCGAATCTCACTGCGGTGTTCACATAAACGCTGGTCCTGAAATCGGTGTGGCTAGTACCAAGGCTTACACCTCGCAGTTTATTTCTCTGGTGATGTTCGCTCTGGTTATGAGCGAGGATAGAATCTCCCTTGGATCTAGACGCCAACAGGTACTGCTGTTTTGACTAATTAATTTAGTGGAAAGTGTATTTGGAGGATACAGTTTATTGTTTCAATAGATCATCGAAGGATTGAAGAATTTGGACAACCTGATCCGCCAGGTTTTGCAGCTTGATGACAAGGTGAAAGAGCTGGCCAAGTCCCTGTTCCAGCATAAGTCTCTGTTGATCATGGGCAGAGGGTATAACTTCGCTACTTGCATGGAAGGTGCTCTGGTGAGTTATCCGGATTTCAACAAGGAGGTTTGATTATCCAGCTGTGGCTTTTTAATCGACTGATTTGTTTCTTCGCAGAAAGTGAAAGAGCTGACTTACATGCACAGCGAGGGTATCATGGCGGGTGAATTAAAACACGGCCCGTTGGCGCTGGTCGACGACTCGATGCCTGTCATAATGATCGTTATGAGGGACCCCGTGTACACGGTGAGTAGAGTGGTTAAGCGGAGGTTCCGGGCTAGAGCTCATAAAAATGGTGATCTTTAGGAATTAATTTAAGGAAAGCTATTATATCAGAAATGCATTTATGCAATATTATTTCAGAAATGCATGAACGCGCTGCAGCAAGTGACAGCGAGAGACGGCAAGCCGATCGTGATCTGCGAGGAAGGCGACGATGAAACGAAAATGTTCGCGGAGAAGGTCCTCCAAGTACCAAGGACAGTAGACTGTCTGCAAGGAATTCTCACGGTCATCCCGATGCAGCTGCTGTCCTTCCACATCGCGGTGCTTCGCGGCTGCAACGTCGATTGCCCGCGAAATCTGGCGAAGTCAGTGACCGTCGAGTAAAGTGTGTCCAACTGGGCAGCAAGGACTAGTTTCTCGCGCGGCATACGAAATTCGAATTCTAGATATTTCGCCGAGGACCCCTCTATTGTAAGAGAGTTTATTCGACATTGTAGCTCGAGGACAGGCTGGAGAATATTCTCCTGATAACGAGAGGATGGGGGATCGATTGCTTTTTAACGCGTACAACTACTTAGCGATTATAGCCCCGTATCTGTTAGAGTAAAAGCAGAATTAGGGAGGGGATGTTGAAATAAAACATCCCCAGTGTTCGCGCGCGTATTTTGCAGTTCTTAGAGTTAACTGTTCGGACCATCTGTTAGTGTTTCTATTTAATCTTACAATAAACGATTAATATACCCGGTTGATATCGAACGAGGACGTTCCTTGTTCGGCGATATGGTAACGGAGCTGCCAGCAGTATAATTCCAGTGCATTTAACGATCCTTCACATTCATATTAATTAAACAGGATAACGTGATCGGACAACGCTTTTCAGATTACAGACTAACAATTGTGATGATTTCTATCCTACTCCTCCAGCCGAGCAAGACTGCGGCAAAGGAGGATCGTGATTGAAACGATATTCAGCATATATTATTCTGGAAAGCGTACGTGTATGTGTGTGCGTGGTGAATGAGTGTATCATAAATACCGGCGAAGCGAATTTGAGAAGGAGGGCCGAGGCGACGGGAAATTGGGAAAAGAGGTTTGTCGTATGTATTTGGAAATTCGTATTTTGTACAGTATTTAAGAGGAACAGGCGAAATTTCATACTTTCCCTTAATTTTGCTACGGAAACTATATTACAGGCTAAGCGAATTTTGTTACTGACGCGGTATAATCATGTTCAAGTTTAAGATTATATAAACACGAACTTTATCTATAAAACGATCTTTGGAATTCGTGATGTGGTACACCTTTCTCCTATCTCACCCGTAGAAACATCTCCCCGTCTAATACACATTTAAAATACTGTATTATGTTTCCACGTACAATAGTATTCGGCAAGAAACAGAGAGGACATATATCTATACTACCCCGATATTAAAAAAGGAAAGTATATTCAATTGAAAGAATTGCTTAAAATGTAAATGTAACAAATAAAGTGTGTGAAAAGAAAATGTAGAAAGTCTGCATATACTGTCATATAGCTAGCGATGTTATCGATCACCGAGTAAAGGATGCATTTATCGATACACTATCGATAACTTACCGATGCAAAGAGTAATCAGTTATTACCGATATATCAAAATATCATGCGGCACCTCGATTTAATATCTCCGCGAATCGGCGTATCGTTCTAATTGGACGCGAGCCAGAAGGGCGATCGAAGCGATACCGCGAGGCTGTATGCGCCAGTAGTAAATCTCGTGTTTACGTCGGGGCATGCGGAATCGAGTGAGTGCGCGAGACGTCGAGTCCGACCAGGTACGGTCCGCGACTGCTCGGCAGAGTGGAGTGAACGTAGCAACGACACGCAGCCAGACGCTCGCGATTCTCGATATTCGAATCAGTCTCGAGCGAGTCACCCTCCGGCACGGACTAAAGTATCGCGCGTAACGTTCGTTAGACCTCGAGCAGCACCCTGTCCGATCGCGAGAGACATTGGCATTAATCGGGAGAGACGAATAAAATACAGTAAACCCTGGCCGCGAGCGATCGACAGCGCGCGATCGTGGGACAAAATTAGCCGGTTAGATTGAAACGCGCCGTTGCTGTTTGGCGTGAGTTGCCTGCGCCCGAACGGCTGGGGGATCGCGCTGGGGAGGCCCTCGTCGGTGGTGGTGCGGTCGTTAGCCACCCCCCCAGTTACCAAGCTGTCTATACGTGCGGTCGCCATTGCCGGCGGAGAGCGGCGTCGGTGTAACGCCGCCTGCGCCATATCGCTCGGCGGTGCCAGAGGGCCTAGAGGCGCCACTACGCGAGTCAGTCGACGGTCTGCCGGCGAGCAGTGCGGACGCGTCGCGGTCACGGGATAGCCACGGTTTGTCGCGTTGCCTGCAAAATAATTGCTGGCACGTCCGCGATTCGCCTCCCACCCGTGTTCTCGGTGGGCCAGGGGTAACAGTAACACGGACGTCTACCCGCGGCCAGAACGGAACCCGCCTCTCCCCTCCGTCGGAGCTTTCTCCCCCCCCCGAAAGACGGCGACGACCCTCTGCCTCCCTCCCCTGGGCGCGCGCCACGGTTACCCGGTGTTGAAGCAGCGCCGCGGCGGTTCCCCTCTATTGATCGAATTCGACCAGCGAAGTTTCCCCTAGCGTGTGCGGTAGTGGCGGCCGGCAGTGGCTCTCGCGCTTACGTTCCTCGGTTCGGTGTGCGGTAAATAATCGCGATACCTCGGCATGGCTACTCCGACCTCTTGCACGCGGTTCAGTGACAACTACGATCTCAAGGAGGAGCTGGGCAAGTAAGTAACAGTGGACATCCTATAATAACATGATCGACGGGGGGGCTGGGAGTGGGGGAGGGTACCGATGGAGACGGGTGCGAACTACGGCGGGAGTGTTGATAATAGGAGGTGAACGTTACGTTTAACGTTAACCCCGCGTGCCCTCGACGTTTTCTTTCGCACTAGCTCCTGTACACACGCGTTACAAGCTCTCTATCTCTCTCTCTCTCTCCCTCTCTCTCTGTCTCTCCTCTGTATCGTTCGCTCTCTCCGACGTTCGGCTGGCTAGTGGTGTCTGTCTCCCACGGTACTCCGTCGTGTTTTTGCACGCCGCGGACTGGTGTCACGAGAGTTAGGTGCGCCGAGGCGTATCTCGGTGGCATCGGATAGATTGTTCCCAGTTTGTGCACGTTATCGCGCGGTGACTTTGCGGTGCACGACTGACGGGAGCATTTCTAGCGCGATTCCTAGCAGACGACGCCGTGTCGTCGGCCATGATTATTCTCTACGTATGCGGGGCCTCTTTCCTCTCCGATCGTTTCCTCCCCCTACGTTGCTCCACTGCCCGTGCACAGGTTTACCCGTCGTTCTCTTTCTATCGTTTCGGGCTTCCTCCGCCCGCGGATCCTCTGTATTCGGGCGCCTGCTGTTTCTCTCTCTCGCGCGCGGGAGACACCCCGTTGCATTTTGTCTATATTTAAGCGGCACGGCCTGTCTGCTCGTGGCTCAGCCTCTATATATAAAGCGTCAGGGCGCTTGCCGTGAACGCGTTACCCATCGCGGCGGTCTGAACGTCTCGAAAAACTACGGCATCCGCATCGTGTACGCGGATCTGTCACCAAATCAATACGATGTCGTCGCGCCGCTTTTTACCATCGTCCCCCTCCTTCGACCTCCTTCTCGCACGCTCTGCACCCCTATCGCTCTATTTCGTCGCTCGTCCACGCTCTTATCATCCTTCCTTTACCGTTCCAAGACTCTTCAAGATCGTCCCCGTTTCTCTTCGCTATTCGGCATCCTCCCTGTCCAGCCGCGGCAGGTGGTTGCAGTCTTGCGCGACGTTGTCCCTAGAAGTCACTAGGCCCCGCCGACGCGTTGTTTTCCTTGCCTGTCTGCCCTTTTTATCGTCCCTACCATCCGTCCTTCGATTCCTTCTTTTTAAGTATTCATCGCGTTATGGAATTACTGTTAATAACACTACCTATATTATTTTTCATCGTCTCTACTGTCCGGAAACGAATCTTTAGCAAATTTATATATCTCTCTGTTTAAATCGCGAAGCTGATTTGTACGAATTCTCGCGTTGTTTATTCGGATAGAATTAGAGTTAATTTCTTCGCGAAAGACTGCGGATGCTTAGTCACGGAAATTTGTAAGGTCAGTAACGTTTTGTTACTAAGTCCGTCGGGGTGGCACAGGGTGTCGGTCTCGTGTGGCGCGTAACCTCGAGTGACCTCGACTCTCGCGGAATCGTGGGGATTTCTTGGGTCGAGGGACTCGTGCACTCGGCTAAGGAGAGAAATTTCTGACCACACCCCCGCGTCTTTTTGGGAGAGTTTGCGGCACGGTCGATAAACACTGAGCGTAGAGCACGCGTACACCACGCGTTACACGTTGTCACCTGCTCGTCTTATATCAACCGCTCACCGTATCCTTCGTCTCCTCCAATCCATCGCGCCAATTAATCATAGATATCGGTTTCCCTTTTCCCCTTCGACGTGTCGTACGGGTTCCCTGAACCCGACCATCGACCGGTTTACAGAGCGTCGATTTTACAGCGAAGAGATTTACAGCGCGTTTCGTTTTATCGGCCATCGGGGAGCACCTTGAGTCTCTCGCCAATCTGTTTCCGATTTTTACCACACCTAAAGTCGATGGAGCATTCTTTTCCCCTGCTAGTTACTTAATTGCGTCCAGCTTTGCTTTTTATTCGGGGACGTTCGAAGGCGATATTTCTTGTTTGTACAGGTTTTCGACGGGGACGCGAAGCTAGCAGGCTTTACTTCAAATGACCGTAGCGAAGTCTTTGAATTTCAGTTGACCTCGAACATTGTCCGCGCATGTAAACACATGCGAGGCGTCTCCGTCTGTTATTAGTTTATCTGATCGTGCTTTGGGTCGTTACGAGTATTCCTAGAATTCTTTGAATACACTGGCAGCAGGGTCACCTAACTCGGGAAATATCATTACCATGTTTCGAAGTATAAAAGAGTCGATCCCTAAGACATATGTACAATCTACTCCCATTGATAAAAATTGTAAGCAGATAATATTAATGTTTCGTTGAAGGAATCTTTCTTGTCCATTCAGAAATCTTTACAGAAAACTCTGTGACGTAAGATCTACAGTAGTGTTCGGAAGAAAGTTCGAAGTTCGTAAACTTAAATTATGTTTGAAGTGTTCTGTTAAATTCTTAATTCCTACTGGAACTGATATTAATTAAACATTCTTTTCACCACTACTGCCACTATTCCTCCCAATTAAAAATTGCTTTCCACAGATTAGTAAACTCAATCTTCAACCCTTCGAATTTAGAAAGCACCCTTGGCTACAATCTCACGTCGCTGGGCAGAGTCGTTATCGTCGCCGTTGTCGTTAATTATTCGTACGCTGGAACAATTTCGGTGGGCGCTCGCGAGGAATTTGGCCGCGTGTCCGTGGCCCGGCATAATCAAAACATTTTCCACGGCGTCCCGTTGAATTATTCAACGCGGAACGGCGGCTGGCATCTCGCGCGTGGCACCTATTCCTATTGATTTCGAATCGAACGCGAGAAGATGGGACGAAGATGACGACGAAGAAGACCACCCCGCCCTGGCCACGGTCGTTTCGTCGATCCTGATCGACGCCTCGCTCGCTCCAGCCAGATTTGATTAACGATCCTCCACGAACCCCTGGGAACTTTTGGCGCGGGCGCTGACCGCCGGCTGAACGCTCCTTTCCCAGTTCCACGTTCCATCCTTGTGCAACGATTTCCCTGGTTTTTGCTTGCAGCAGACAGTGGAGATAGATGGTCAATCCTCCCACTAGGAGTTTATTAATCCCTCCTCTAGGAGATTATTAATCCTCCTTCCAGGAGATTATCAACTAATTTCAGCCGTTGGTATCAGATGACTCAGTCGTTTAGAATCGTTCCAAGTTTCTGCAAGGGACTAGTTCTCTAAAATTTATTTCTTTTTTGGTAGTTTCATAAAACTGACTGCCACCGCCATTAAAATCTTGGAAATTGGAATAATATTGGGAATATCCAAGATTTTTATTAAATAATTCTTTACAGGATAATTATTTATATTTCTACTTTCCTTTTCCTCTTTGCCACCGAAGCTTATGAAAGCTTCTTCCTCTTTGGCAGAAGCTTTCGGCTCTGACCACCACCATTGCTTACCGGGCACGCGTGAAATAGTTGCGGTAGAATTCTCGGTTCTCTTCTGATGTTTAGGGTGCGAGAGCCGAGAATTTACGGCGAGATCTCTTACGTGATTTATCGCCGAGGGTGCAGAAGCGTTTCTGCGCGTCACGACACCGCTAAAAATATAGCATGTCGGTTTCAACGCGTGATAAAGCGTCGCGTGCTGGGACTTTATAAAGGAAAATAAAATAAATCGATGACACGATCGGGCCCCGTTGTTTGTTGATAATCAGAGACCATAAACTTTGCTCTATCAATTTTACCCTTTACACGCCTCTAGCACGCGCTATTCGCTAGTATTCTATATTCTCTAACTTCGTTACTCTATTCCTAATCCTCATTCACAATTAACTCACTCAATTCCTATTGAAACTTCTCAAAATTCGACTTCCCTTTCCGTCCAGCAAAAGCGATGCAAATAAATACTTCTTGACTCTCAATAAAATCCACAACTAATTATAACAAAACGTGCTAACTAACGAATCAACTCTGCTCCTAAATTCAGCTCAGTGTTCAATTACAGTCGACAGTTATTTTTACCAGAAAGTAAATAAAATTCTGCATCGATATTCGATTACAGAATCCACCTTCTGCAACAGATTCTGTCTTTCCTAATTCACTGTTTCATACATCTTTAAAAAAACGAATCCAGGTGTCGTTTCAAGATTGAAAACTTCGCCGTGCAGATATTATCCGTGATAAAGTTGGATACACTCGTACGTCGCGCGATCGATCTTCCTAGCGTTCCTCTGTTTACATGTATGTCTGTGTTTACATCGATCATACACATGGAGGTGCTTCGGCAGCCTTGGATCACAGTTATCCTCAGCCACCAAACAAACACCCGTCTACGTTCTCACGGGCGCAGATATTTTGTTTAGGTACATATTGGACATTCCGTGTTCGCTGATTACGAATCCACGAATCGTGGGTGTCCTACTCGCAGTTTCCTCCGGGGAATCGTCTCCTTATCGTCATTTATCTACAACTGACTGCCAGGGGACTCATCAATCGCCGTTCCGCAACCATGTTTCCTTTACGACGCCCCTATTCTCCGGCTAAACAAACCGCGAGGCGCGTTAGCGAGGGTGGAATCAAAGGCACGGCGGTGGGAACGATTATTTCGGTTGCGGAGGCTCCCTCGGTTAGTCGGGACGTCGTAAGGCAGATAATAAAGCTCGACGCGCTGCTGGGGACTTATAGAAACCCAGCGAAATTTGGTGCGGGACGATATTACGGGGATGAAGCATGGTCGCCATTTGTATTCGGCTCGGGGGATGTTTCTGCACCCTTGTGGAAAAGGGAGGGGGATCTTCCACCTCGACGGTGCTTGGTTCACGGCTCCTTTGGGGGACTGGAGGTTGAACCTTTTGAAACAACGGCGGAAGGAAAAATTGAACGGGAATTGGTTCCGCGACTGGCTAGTATGCTGAGGACCCGCAGATCTTGGGTTCGAGTCCCATCACCTGAGGTTTTTATTTTTCGCAATCAGAAATAGAAAAATAATCTCTCTAAATTCTAATATCAAAAATATTGAGTACACTCTACTTTTAGCTTGTAAATTTATTAAAACTCATTTCTTCACATTCCTGTACCACAAAATTTGCAGTAGGCTTTACTAGATAATTTTAATTATTACTGATCTATTCTACCAAGCCTTCAATCTACGAGATATAAATTTAAAAATAATATTCTTTCCACTGCAAATATTCCTATTTCCCCTACCAATCACAGTTTCAAATTTATTTCCACCACGAATGGGAATACACTAACAGGAAACAACCCTTCGTTCCCGCGTCCCCATTTCCTGAAACCTTCCCCCAAGGTAATCAGTTTCCAAAAGTGTCTTTCGGCTCCCAATCGTTAACAAACTGATCGACACTCGCCCCGCCACAGATCTATATCCGTATTCATCCCGGTTCGGATCGAGTCGCCCGAGGACTTACGGCCAAACCGATTCGCGTGTTAGTTTTGGCAGCGGCTCGCGCTGACATTAAGACCCAGGGTAAATATTGGCTCTATCGAAGACCGCGAGGGAAATGCCAATTCCCAGCGCGAAGTAGCGCGTTCCTCGCAGCGGTTCCGTTTGCACGTATACGCTTTTCAGTTTTCCAGCCTCTGGCTGAGCCTGGCACGAAGGGGGATCCATCGCGAAACCGAACCGCAGCGCTCCCCCTTGGTCAAAGCATTCTTCGAGGGAAGAATTCCCTCTCTGTTCCTCGCCCAGAAAGGAACTATAGCCCAGCTATGGCCCAGTTCCTCGAATCGCCCTAAACACCCTCGTTTCTACTATTATACACCCTGCGCCGGAGTTTCTTGCCCCTTTTCGTGGCTCATAGACCTCTTTGGCAGCCTGCTGATTTTCTGTGCTCTGTTTTCTTGGAGCAAAAATATTTTTAAACGCTTGGAACTACTAAGGGAATTAATTATATAGAAATTTCATTGGAGGGTTAGAAAAGGTTGCAGATGTTTGCAAATTCTAGAATCTTTTAGGTGTACATTGAATTTTATTTTCCCCTCGATTTTGTCTTGTTAACGATCATTTCCAACCTCGGTGGAACGTCAGAGAAATTAGTATTCATGGATCGTGCGCCAGCTCAATCTTCCCTCGCCCCTTTTCTTTATTCAAGCTTCGTTGCAGAACGAAGGTAGATAAATCGATATCGAGAAGCTATAGGGTAGTTTACGGTGTTTTTATTGCAAGCAGCGTATACCGGAGTTCCTTGATAAAGCGTGCAAGTGAGTGGTCCCTCCGCCAGCGATATATCAGCCCCCATTTTTCCAAAGTGCCGACGCAGCCTCCACTTTTTTCTGAGGCTATGCAGAGTCCTACGCGGGGCCCTTCCACAGTCGCGCTTCCGTCGTTTCGAGGGAAATTATCGAATTATCAGGGATTATCGGGGGCCGGAGAACAAGCGTGGGTGTGTTCACTTTTTGGAGGCGAATTTCTGGCGTTAATGCACGGCTCCTTGCTCCCCTCGCGAACCTGTTGAACGGGAAATTGCTGGATTTACAAGGATTATTGCGG
This sequence comes from Andrena minutula, assembly GCA_929113495.1. Classification (NCBI taxonomy): domain Eukaryota; kingdom Metazoa; phylum Arthropoda; class Insecta; order Hymenoptera; family Andrenidae; genus Andrena; species Andrena minutula. The sequence goes on along the minus strand of OV815996.1, from coordinate 3,911,220 downwards.
GGACGTTCGCGTTAACGACCTTTAAAACAGGGATTTTCATTCTTACCCTTGCGTTGCTTTCTCTCAGTGGGCTTTGAGAAAATTCAGGCGAGGGAAAAAAACTCTGTTCTATGCGTCTTTTATGGGAGGCATTGAGAATAAAAGTGGAATAAGCCACATTGGAAAAAAATCATTTTTCTTGTTTTATAAAATTTTTCATTTTGTTCGTCCATTTTTAAATCAGCAATCTACTGTTAAGACCAAGTTTAACCGAAGCTAACCCAAAGCAATCTCAAAGTCGTTCACAATAAATCTGACGTCGACGCAAAAAAATTCAGAGTCATAGATTAAAAAATATTTTTTACTTTTCAGTGCATTTTTTATTTTTCTGAAGTCGGTTTTCATTTTTTTTAAAATTGTGTTACTTATTAATTATTTAAGTTGTATAACTACAGTTATTTGAAAAAATATGGGTAGGCCTGCAAAAGGAGTTGCTCATAAAAGGAACCCTTTGCTAAAAACAGAAGATTCTAATAATAATGAAACAAATTCTTCATTTTTGGTGCACCTTCAAAACTACTTAACCGATTTTCATAATTCTTTCTCCATAATTTAAGTTGAATGGAGCTAAACTAAATACAATAATTTTCACAAAAATCGGTCCAGTAGTTACGGAGAACCTCTTTCTTTTCGAAATCAACTAAAAATAGCAGAAATAATATCTGCATAATATTCTGCATAATTCAAATCGAATTTATACCAAATCTAACCCATCAGTAATTCTATCCCACTCTGATCGATTTAACACGAACTCACCTCAAAGTCCCCTCAAATAGCGTCTTCCCATCCCCTCACTTTTAAACACCCCAACCTTCACTCCGCTCTGTGATTCCAGTTGCATAAAATTTTCGCAACAATTCATACAATCCACTTCCCTTCCCCAAGATGTCACAATTTCTTCTCTTCGCAGTAGCTCTCTGCAGCTCCGAGAAGCTGCTCCCTACTAGTCACGGGAATTACGAGGCGTCTTTAGCTTTTACGGTCTTTAAAGACGACATTTTTGCCAGCCGTTACCGCTGCCCGGCTTCCCTGCTTTACGAGGTAATTTCGCCGCTTTCCGGCTGCAAAAAGGCGGAGAACGGCGTATGGTAATGCGCCGGGGGGTGGGCGATGGAAGAAAAAACGAAAATTCATAACGTCACCGCGCAGAAGTGTCTGTGACTAATGGCGGGGGACGCTCGTTTCGAGGGGGTGGAGACGATCGCGAGGGATTGGCCGGCGGGGTACCGGAAGCAGGATGTGTTTCGAGCCACCCCCTAGTACACTGTCCACCGGGGCACAGGTTTCGAGGCAGAAGACTCTGGGTAATTTTTGCCTCGTTGAACTGCAGCGCTCGCGCCTCGCAAAGCCTGCCCCGTCTATCGCGCGTGTTCGTCGCGTAATTAACGGTGGAAGTTTCAAAGGCGACACGGGGGTGCCTTCCGCTGGAAATATTGAATATTTCATTCCGCCTGTGGGGTGTCTTTCGCGGGAATTGATGGAACTTTTTATTATTTTCCTGCTTCTGTTTATTGAAATTTAGCGTCAGTGATTACCCACCCCTTGGCGACTGTCACCCCTCCAATCTCTAGTCACCGACTTATTAATACCCTGTACACCCTTGCACACACCAGAAGCGACTCTTTATTTCCGAGGGGCGAAGGGGGATCGATGGGAATGGCCCTTCCGTTTCGCAGCGTTACTCGCGATGCGCATGTTCGGTGCTCTGCCTCCGATTAAGAGTTAATGGCACACGAAAACGTCGATATCTCGGTCAACTCGCCGCCAGTCGACCTTTAACCCTTCCGTGCTCGCTGACTCCGGCGAAACGCTTCGGATTCGAAGGCGAGCCCGATGCAGGAAGTCCACTTGCAACGTGTCGCCAGCTTGCGAATCGGTGGAAGCTGACGCCATTGAGTTTAATCCTCTCCACGCCCATTTTAATCAGCCGGGTGTATAAATTACTAAATTTAATACAGAAGCGAGACTAAAATTCTGGTATACAAGAATAAATCTCTTATCAACTCTTTGATAATCACTTCAACGTGACGCAACAACTACTGCTGTCTTTCATCAGCATATTTAAAGAATAAAAAAACACTGTTAATATTCCCACCTCGAATTTCCCGTTCGTTGGACCGGAGCAATTGGCGAGGAAAAATGCGAAATCGGGTTGCAATCGGAATCTTATCGCTTTATCAGCCCAGAGGGAGGCCCGATAAGCTGCGGATAGCGGATCGATCGGCGAATAGAGTGATTCCTCTGGTTCCCTTTCGAGTGGTCGAATATTAGGATGTTCCCAGGGAATCGATCTAGGGGGGTGAATTCTCGTTTTGAAATATCGCAGGGGGTTGGAGGCGGGGGACAGGGTTGATGGAACGGGCAGGGGCCTACGGGCTCGATGGGTCGTGCAATTTAATGAGATTTCGCGGGTCGATCGTTCGCACGATTAATTAACGAGCTCGTTAATACCGTCTAATTATTATGCGCCGGGGCGCATACTTGCGCGCGACCTTCCAGTCGATCACACCCCTGTCGCGGATTCCCCGGGCCCTATTTCAGGGTGTTCCCTATTTTTTTCTCCGCTCACTGGGGCTGCTAGCTTGGAAACAATGAGCGCTGGCAACGGCTCGCAAAAATGCCTGCGAATACCAAGTTCCTGCAAATATTTGCCATTCGTGCCCCCGGGGGCATTCTCGTCGCTCGGTTTCCCTGCCTCGGAGGGAGTCGCTGGATCGATCCTTGATGGAAAATTGCCAATAGGTGCACGTGGGGCGGAGCTATGGACAGGGTGCATTGATTCTTCTATTCCTCTAATGTAATTGATTCGAGCCTGTGTCGCGGGTAAATCTGCATTTGGGGTCGCCGCGGTGTGGGATGAACTTTAATACCAGAATGGGATGAAGAGGCTAGCTCATAGGACCCTGACGTCCGAGTAGAAATACCCGAGAATAAACAAACACGACTTCCAAGTAGAGAGTAAATATTCCCAAGTAAAGACTTCCATCACACGCTTCTGTAACTACATCTGGATATACACTGTCGCTCATAAAAATTATAACACCCGCTGTATTTCCAAAAAATTATTCTGTGAAGATCGAACACCTTTCACTGGTTTTAATTTAAAATACTAGATAAAGTGACAGTTGCGAGAGCTTTTCAATAAATTTCCAACGTTTTTCAGAATTATTCTTTACTCCACAGAGTAGGTGTTTTAATATTTATAAACACCAGTGTAAAACTACCCCAGTATAAATTTCAAAGGTTTCTATGTATTCCTAAGTACCCCTTACAGGCACCCATAGAAATAACCCCTGGAGCTTCCATTACTGTTAACGAACTACCCCGCCAATGGTTCCCCTAGCAGCACACTTTCACCCCCTAAGATTCACTCAAGGAACTCGTTGCTCCGCCTGCTGGAGGGGTGATTCCCCGTGTCCATGGGGTCGTTAGAGAAATTTCTGTTAGCTTATGGAAGGGGCTCTCGACCCGACTGGCCTAGTGTTCGGTATGACCCGCCCTGACTCGGTTCCACTCGGTCTGAGAGGGTGACTCGCGTGTCCTGCGGGGTCCTCCCTGGAGACATTCCCGTGGCGACCCACGATCGATACCCCGGCCGCTCTGCTCGTCGTGTGCCACCGTGGATACGCTCACATCCACACGCCACGTCGTCGCGTGTTTTTATGCCACCCCCTATTATTATTAAACGCGGTTGCGTAAGATAAGAAAGCATCGATTGGCCCGCTGCACGCAACCCTCTGCACGTCCACCCCGTCGCCAACCCTCCCCCCGGGTTACTGCATTTTTTATCACCGGCGGGGCTTGTACCGGTCGTTTCCTTTCTTATCAGTAACACGTCTTCTTAATATTCAGAGGTTTCAGCTCTGTAGAAGTATTCAACGTTAATGTTCCTTAGGTCTAGTTTCCTCGTAGAATTCCAGGGGAAGGAGGTGGAGAATTTTATTGTGGAGCTTGCAGTAAAAAGGGTGTAGCTTTATTTTTTACGGGTTTTGAGTTATGGCGTGTAATATATGTAGAAAATATTCTACATCGTTTGGTGAAAGTTTGATAAGATTTTGATAATAAATTAGGTGTTTATTGGAAATTCTGAGTCAGCACTTATTACTGTTTTTCACAGTATGAATGCTCCAGATTTGGAAAATTTGCCAAAAATAGATATAAAAACTGATCGACTCAGTAACTACTATTTATTCTGAGAAACTATATATTTTTGAAAATCCCCAATCCACGGAATATAAATGCCGAGGTATAACTTTATTTTCTAGAGTTATTAAACTTTCCTTTCACCACTAAGATACGTTATTTTCATGAAAGGAGATTATCAGGTCTTTGTTTGAAGAAAGTCGTCCACAGCTTGATACACTTGGATCTACATAGGTGGATTTCGAAGTTGGCACGCAATTCTCCCCCAGCGATAAGGGCTTGCATTTTCATGAGCCGTTTCTTTATGCAGCGCGTGCGTGTGATTTAGATAATTCTGTGTTTAATATGCGTGGTAATCGGGGGGAAGGGATCTGAATAGATGATTTTTGTGCCGGCGTGGATTCAGAAGTTTCCAGCCGGAGCGGCGCGCTGATTAATCGCGCGATTCACCAGCATCGAGGTGAAATTTGTCCTCGCCGGCCAGAGGAAATTCGAAATCACAGGATTCCCGCGTAAATTCATTAGCCCAGAGGCAGGCTCGCTCATTTTTCGCGCGCCACTGATTAACAGCGACAAATACTCGCAGCGTTGAATTTCGCGCCGGGCGGAGGGTGGCGAGCCATCCCTCCCGTCGTTCTATAGCCGGCGCGTTGCGAATCTGTGCCACGTTATTCCGCGATATTTAATCCTCCGCGACTCGTACAAAACCCGACGACTCAATGGCGTGTGCTTTTTTTCCACCGGTGGGGTCGTCAACCCTGAATGGCGACTGAACTAAAAAGCTAGCGATTGCCATTGAGCAGCGCAGCTCTGTTACAGAGGGGGTTAACGGTACTCGGGAAAGTGGCACTTCGGCCCTGTTACCCTCGCGTTCCATTCCCTCGATATTTATTAAATCGACGCCCCGGCCGATTAAACCCTTAACCTGCAACAGCGCCGCCCTTATGTCCCGTAACACCTTGCTTGGCGCGAAAGTCACTTTACTTTTCTGTTCTTATTGGAACTTGGTGCTTGATTGTACCTTGTGATTTATTTTTTAAATTGCCTAATTATTTAACCTTCAATTGCTTAATTATTTTACTACAATATGTACTAGAAGATCAAGGCTTTCTCTTAGCCTTTCTTCCATCTAAATTGAGTCAGACAATTTCGAGTTACACATGAATAAAAAATTGAATCACCAACTCACCCGAGTTTACCCTACCTACGTGGAAAATGGAACGTTGGTTCTCTCGGGGGCGCAGAATGGCGGCACGGCTGGTCGAGCGGGGTGTTCTCCAATTTCTCGCGGTGCTCTCTCGCGTGTTGTACAAATTCGGCGCGCACGTGCGTGCACTCACGTTTTAACCGGCGACGGGGATGTTGCGCGATGTAACACACCTATTTACCAGGGATCCCGTGTCTCTGTCGCGCTCGGCCTCCCTTGTTCCGACCATGGCAGCTCCTAATAATAGCCAGCGGTACAGGACGAAAATAGGCCCGTGCAGAACTATGCAACACGCGGTTTCAGGAATTTCATCGTCTGCCGTACGCGCGACGGCCGTTTCCCTCGTCCTAATGAGACGGCGGGATCGCGCGGGAACCAACCGCTCCGGGGTGTTCCACCAGGAAGCTGTTACTATAAATAATCATCGCGAGCACCGAACGGAAAGAAGCGCTCCTTTGAACCGACGGATTTAGACGTCGCGCGGAGAAACGCGTTTGATCTTCTGTTCCGCTTGGAATTGTTGCTCGAATGCTCGTTGCAACGGCGGGGTGGAAGGGGGATGGGGTTGCTGGGGTGTTTTTGAGAGGGTTGCGCGTTGGAAACATGTTTCTCGGTAGATCGGTGCAAAAGTTTGTTTGGTTTATTCAAGTAATATCTTTTTTTAATTAAACTGTTTTCCTTGGCTGTGATCTTTTATCACTTTTTTTTTTGGTGAAAGTGCACGGCAGCTTCTGTATAATTATGAAAATTTTACCTTAAGTGTTCTGGGTATCTTGGTATTTTTTGTGCTGCAGAGGGTATTTTTTTGTGGGAAAGGATTTTATTTTATAGGGGTCCTCAGTGACCACCACTTGGTACTTAGAATTTTTAATAAGTATAACCCTTAGATATGCGAGCTCGTTAGAATATTAAGTGCGTCCTTAAAGCATGAATTAAGAATATTTTATATAGAATAGAAAATGTGGGACAATCGCGTGGCTGCCAGCGTTGCAAGTGTTATTTGGGGGTGGTTTAACGTAATTGGAGTGTTAGCCTGGAGTTACCTTAGATTCTGTATAGTATTGGTGTACTTTTAACACAGATTTGATAGCGCTACAAATAAGAGTTAACACAGTTTTAATTCAATAGGTGGAAGTGAGACCTAGTTCAGACCTAAGTGAATCTAATTTAGTCTCAATAGACACCAGCCCATTCTTAGTCTAGATATAGTCTGGTTCGAGTCCAGAATTAGCTCAGCGTCCCTCCAGACTTCATCAAGATCTAATCAAATTGATATAATTCAGGCTTCCACCAACAAAGCGATATTCCCTATTCGAAACTTCCTATGAATAATTTACAGCATAATGAAGTCTACTAGGAACAATTTTTACCAAAAGAAAAATAAGTTATATTAAAAGAAATTAAAAAACGCGAACATTTTAAGAATTGATTCCACCCCCAGAATTTTAACTTCGGGAATATTCCCTTGCAAGTTTGATCCGTTCCTAGTCCAGGCTTAGGTCAAGCTGACGAAGTCACGACCCAACTGAAAGCAATTTCAGAGCTGGTTCAATCCTCATCTAGACACAACTCCAATGTAATCTGATTAATCTTCCTCAGACCTAAGTAGTCCAGATTTGATGCAAACCCATTTCTAATTTAGCCTCAGCCTCCCTTTATTCCATTTTTGTTAATAACAATAGCCATTCTCATCCAAGACTTCTATTCAAAAACTTGAGTCTACTTCTATAAAAAATTAACAAACTTCTACTACCCTTTGACGCATTTTTCCCTCCCCCAGAGCTTCTTCTTCCACACTTAGCGCACTCCACTTCGGAAGTTAACTTCAGCACCAGCAAGTGAACAAGCCCGACGCAAGGGAAGTTCGCGTAGCAATCCGATAATCGTCCTCAGAGATTCCGAGCGTCTTCTCCCGGCGAAGCCACAAAGCCTTAAAAGATCCGCGCCCCACCAGCTTCTGCCTGCTAGGAGGCGCCCTGCAAGTGTTTTAATCCTAACGGGCCTCAGCTGCGGGGGGTTGAAGTTTAATCGATACAGCCGCAATTTCTCGACCCGCGGAATTAAAATTGCACGCGCAGCGCTGGATATTCGCGTCCCACTGGGCCGGGGTGGGGGTGTGTGAATAATCGAAGGGGACTGCTCGTTACAATCGCACGTGAAATCGGGGATTAAGCTTGGAACGCGGCGGGGAAGATAGGGGATGGCGAAAACTGCTTGCTGGGGTGGGCGAAAGAAATCGCGATGCTCGAGCTTGATCGAGCGTGCGCCATTGTTTTGTGGCGGGGGTGTGCTTAGGGGGGTGTAATGATCCTGTGGCATGTTTTGGAGCTGCTACACTTGTTCTCTAACTCGCTTGCAAATTGGGGTTCATTCCATTCGAGGGTATTCGGAGTACCGACAGGTACAACAACCCTTCGTGGTTACAGAGTGTATCGCACCCCGGGATATGTATTTGCCAGTGTTTCTGTAAATTTCTAGAACTTTATAATAAAATTTGAAAATTATAGAATTTTAACGAAAAATCGCTTTTACCTATAACAATTTTCTCAAATACAAATTTCATTATATTAAAATGTACAGTTCTAGATAAAGACTATTAGAGTATTATGAATTTACATTTATAAATAAAAAATTAAAAGATTCAGAAATACGAAAATGGTAAGTCAAAAATGACGCTAGGGTGCAGTGGCTCTGTGTGATCAATTTGTTATAAGAAGGTGCGACCACGGAGGGTTAATTCCTAGTAAGTAATCAAGAAAGTCGTAATAAAAATTAAATATGTATATCACTTATTATTACTATTTTATATTCAATAATAATAATAATAATAATAACTTTGGTATATTACCTACATCTTCCTCTAACTTCTCAAGTATATATCCAGCCAATTTCAAATCTCTAGATATCAATATCGTCGATAGCATAAAACCCAGCACACAGAGATATTCTATCTATTTCAGCCTTCGTTAATAAAACACTCGAGCCCTGATCATCGAGTGGCTAACTCTGAATCAAAGGTGACACGAAGCCCGAATTAATTAACGCTGGGACCTTTGAATCTCCCCTCTTTAGACACCCTTTCCGAGAACCTCTCCACGCGGCACAGAAAGTCGATCGTTTTTCGCGACCATCCAAGAATCGCCGCGGCCATGTTAAATTTCCCTGTCGCTGCGAAGCACGAGGGGGAGGCTTGTCGATCGAAGGAAATACGAAACGGAGCGGGCTCGGCGCGGACGTGTCCCTCTTCGTGGCTTCCACCTCGCGGATATTATTTTTGGGCGGTTCGGATCGAAGGCAGACTTATTTTCGGCCGCGGTGCGCCGCGGACCGGCGTTTATATCGAAGTCGCTTCTTTTAATCTTCCAATCGGCCTGTTCGCGACTTCGCTGGAGGCAGATATCCCAGCCACGCGGCTATATTAGGGCCGTCAGGGCCGCTTCGCGACTCGCGTGTCCCTATGTCACGTCGTTAACGAGATTCGCTTCGGAATCAGTTCCTCGAACGGACTGGGACCACTTGTGACTTTATGTATCGGATTCTGGGGCGATCATCTTTGATTCGGTTGCTGGAACTGGGGCACACTTTGTCTGTGCAGGCTAATATAAAAGTACGACGAGGTACTAGGAAAATTAATAGCAGCGTGGAGTGATAATGAATATTATAGAAGTGTAGGAAACGAAGGTGAATATTAAATCAATGTGCAGAGATGCACAGCTTTGGTTCATGAAGAGTTTGTCGAAGATCTATTTTCAAAAACAAAAAATTTCAAGATTACATTGATGTATGAGTTTTAGATTTTCAAAACTTTGAAATCCTCCAAGATCCACTGCCTTCGCGCTCTTTCTTCCTTCGGGTATCAAGGACTTGTTTACATACGGTAAAACGAGCATTTGGCGGCCGCGTGACGCGTTTGACTAATTCGACCGTTGACAGATCGAGCGAAACGGGAACTCGATGGGAGGAAAGCGAGGATGGAGAGGATAGTCGCACGGAAATAATCTCGTGGGTGGAATTCTATAGTTTCTGGTGCCACTGGTGCGCACTAGCGCGACTAGATATCTCTGCTCTGAGTTACTTCGCATGTTACTCCAACCTTAAGGCGAAGGGGGAGATATCAGGTAGTAGAAATAGATATGTACATGGTAGTGAAGGGAGTTAACCTTCGGGTGTCACAGTGTGTCGAGATGATTTGACTTTGAGGTAAAATATATTTGAGGTAGGGTAGATGCCCTGTTACTGTCAGTGTCCCTATTAATGCCACTTTATTTATTTTGCTTAATAAAAATGAAACGTGTAAAGAATAGTGTAATATAACAATAATATTATTATTAAATTGGGACTGTTCTTATTATTATTAATATTATTGTTGTACACTATTCTTTATTCGTTACGTTTTTATGAAGCAAAATAAATAAAGTGACAATAATAGGGACATCTACCCTAGGTTTCATTGAACATGGCACTACTGTTTAAAATCATGACGGTTTAAATATTAATTTCCAACGAAGAGCATATATTCCACAATATTCAAACTTTCTCTCAGAATTTCTGCGACTTAATTTAGCAGATAGTCTTTAAATAGCAGCTGACAAATGAAACTGGCTTGAGTCGTATTGACCCAGTGTGACAACTAAAAAAAAGTACATAGTTGTGACAACCGAGGGTTAAAAAGGAATTAAGTAGCAGACTATTTACTGTTTCTTGAAACCTCAACAAATCTTCCTCTATTCATTCGATTATTCAAAATCCCTTAAAAAAAAACTCAAGGGCCCCCGAAAAATGTCACGCCTTTGAAACTTAATCCCTAGTCAAAACATAGCCCTACCACATCGTCTCCCACACAACGCGTGAAAATTCGCTTCCTCCGAAACCAGACAGGCAGAACTGTTCGCGATACGCTCGACGCGATTCGAATCGTCTTGAAGCCCATCACTGGTTTCTAATTCAATAGCAGTGGCGCGCGCGCTCGCGCGTTCAGCGGTATGTTTAGAGCGGCTATAAATAATTGACGGCGCCAGAATTTCGCTACACCAGCGGAGAAATGTCACAGTCATAACCGCGTGCTCGTCGCGGGGATATTGGAGTCGTATATCGGGGGCATTCGCGATTATTGTACGGGCGTGTGCGCGCGTTTCGAACGGCCGCGGGTTATCGCCGCGAAAATTACGAGCCCCGCCTGGGAATTTGAACGCGCGTAGACGCGATCCCGGCCCCGCTATCGATACCATTTTTCTCTCGGTCCACGAACAACCCCGCGTTATCCCGCGGCGGCCACATCTTTATGGCGCGCACGTGGTGGTAGGAAAATTGCAGCCCCTCGAAATTGTAGGACAGAAATGTTGGAAATGTACAGTCGGAAATGATTTCTCGGCCCTTTAAAATCGATTAAAGGTTATCGATGGTGAAAGCACGGTTCGATTGGTTTCGCCGAGTGATAAATTAATTTGAGTGGTTGAAAGTTGGAAGGTTACAAGGAAATATTGCCAGAAAGAGTTCGGTTTAATAAAATTGATTAAAAGAATTAAATAAATATTTATACTGATAATAAATTTATTTAACGCGTCACTCGAATATTATTACCGCGTTTAACTTCTAATTTTGCGCAATGGTTTGGTAGAATTTGTTGAAAAATTGACAGGGAGGTCGGGTAGAATTCAGACGCAGAGACTCGCACCATGAAGCATGCAAGGGTTACCTTTTTGTGGTGCTCCACGTCGAGGACACTTCTTCGGGATCGATTGCACCGGCGGAAACAATGAAACTGTTCCGTATAAGCTCCGGGCTGGCGAGCTTCTGCGAACTTTCTGCTCGCGAAGTGCAGGGAAATCTCGTTATCCGAGAATAATTAAAGGGAGCGGTCGTTTGGATTAAACGGGGCGCGGATTAAGGTTTTATTGTGCGCGTAAAAACGTCTTCGAGGATTGCCGTCCGTGTTATATCGCCGGCTGGAGCAATCTCTGACTACGAGGGGGACAGATTACTAGCAGGCTGGAGTGGATTGGAGTGGAACAGAGGGAACGTTTTAAATTTTCATTAATACCCAGAGGACATGCTCCCTACCCAAACGAATCTTCACCTACAAATCACTCATCCACTTTGTCTTCCAAAAACTCAGCACGGGTTTTCGTGCATCCTGCTGAAACTTAAGGTAGTTCCTGAATAATCTAATACATTCAAGAATTCTTTCAAATTTCGTGAGAAACTAATTTGGAATACAAGAAACCCTTGTAAAAAGTTTAAAATCGATTTATCATATAGTTATCGAGGAATTGTTAATTAAAGTTTATGCATTTTAATGCAGTGGAATATGGTGAAGTCATAAAAGAGGGTTGTAGATTCAGCTTTTCTTCTGAAATTGGCAAACTGTATTTAAGAAATGTACCAAAATCGGGACAAAAGTACATCGAAATTCCATTTGAGACCACAAATGGAAATGAGACCTCATAGTTTCTTCGTAAATGCCCATAAAAAATAGGTTTGCGTGCAAATTTTTGAGAAACTACGTAGAGCAGTGACGCTAACCAATTTAATATTCCATTCTCGTATTACAATTATTTAAATTAACATTGAACTTTTTAAAATACATATACATGATGCTAAAAATTATTATTATTATTTATATTTATCGTTTATTATCCAACTCTAATTTGATTACCATAGTTGCTTAGGAACTACCTTAATTAACTACACCAGCAATAATAATTGCAGACGAAGAAATCTAAAAGACCGCAGCTATCAAAAACCTCCGTCATAAAAATGGCCACACCCAACCTCTAAAATTTCGCTAACCACTTTAGGATCAGCCTGCAGCTCCTCAGAGGTGTCAAGATCCATTACTTAACGCGGTCTTGCCGTTATCGAGCCGTATTTCTCGCCTGCCGTCAGAAATACCGCGCGCGATGCCGAAATAATGACGGGTAATCGTTAATCGATACGGGTCGTCTGGATCGTGTCTTCCCGCTGCTATAACAAGAGGAACCAGTCCCCTCAAGGTGTCCTGGCGAGCCTTTCCTCGAGCCTCCGTCGTGTCCTTGCCCCGTGACGTTCAGACAGAGCGCCACCCACGTCTCTGGCGACATTTCGTCGGGGCGTCTGCTTTGATACTCTGAGGGCGGGTCGCGCACGTGGAGGCTCAGCCTTGAGCAACGGAGGGTGACGTGAAAATTTTATTCGAACCCTCGCGGAACGCGCAGTCGCTTGACCCCCTTTCGGGACGGATCTTTATTCGCCCCCTTACGTGTTCCTTCCAGGCCTCTGTCGATTGTTGTCTAGTTAATTTGGCGCTCAAGTGGAAGTAACACGGTCCCGGAGTAGTTGGGCTTTTGGCGTTGCATTATACAATTGCGCATGGGCACTTCTTGGTGGACGTGTGTTTGACGAGGAAATTAGCTCTCAGTGCTACTGAATTTATTGCGGATATGATGGGTGTAGACTTTCCTCGTTAAACGAGGTTAGGGGTCATCCTTAAATTACATAAGGCTTTTTTGGGGAAGGGGGTCACGAATTTGTTACGTTTTTTTACAAGGGGGAGGGAGGAGTCAGGTAGCGTCTTACGTAATATTTTATAACCTAATTTTCAATAAACACAAAGTCTATCATTAATGTTCCAGAAAAGTTGTTTTAGTTTAAATTTCCCGAAACCGAGTTAAATGAATTATATAAACCTTTAAAAGAATTTTAATAACTGAAGAAATTCAATGTAAAAAATATTACGTAAGATGGGGGTTGCAATATCAAATCTTAAGAATTTTTATACTAGGGGAGGGAGGGGGTAACAAAATCGCCAAAATTACCCAGGGTTGATACATCATTTTCCAAAGACCTTTTTTAAAATTTTTCAAGTCTCTCACACCTTCGGTACTATCTACTCACTGGAATAGATACTCTTCCTCTTTCGCTTTCGATTATAAAATATTCCATCTGCCCTTGTGGATGTATCAAACTCTCCCATCCCTTCATAAAATTCGAAAACTCGCGTGGCAGGAATATTCCGCGCCGAGCATTCCTTATTATTTTGCACCCCGTTTGGCCCAGCGTCCCAGGAAAAATTCATTCCGCCGGCTAGGGAGCGACCCTTTGTCCGAGTGATTAAGGGACCAGCGAGACAAAGGGGCGAATTTCGTGGCGTTTCAGGGTGCGCGCGGCGACTGTCAGGTTCGGAAGGCATTGTCACCGGAACAGCAGCTGATATTCTTGGAAACTGGGACGGCGAACTTTATTCCTGCCCGCGAACAGCTCGTACCCGCTTCCGTCTGCATTCATCCACGCGCTGCTCACTGTCGATCGCTGGTCACCGCCGATTCCCCAGTTCTCGTTCCGGAAAGAAGACTAGCCCGCGATAAGTCGGCCTGATTTTCCGCCGCTCGCCCTTGTCTGCATTCCTCCCCGGAATGCAGACCAGCACAGCTCCCCTGACACTTTACAGCAACTGTCAAAAGAGAGCTTAAACTACGAACATTAATAAGAATAATATAACCGGAGAATTATCCGTAATGTAGGCGCTAAAAGCGCTCGGATAAGGGAGACGGCCTATGGTGCGAGTGAGGCCCATAAGGTGGCGTCGTTTAAGTAAGGAGTTTGGGACTGGGACTGGGGGGGAGTCGGCGGTAGCCGAGGTGGCTAAGGCGGCTGGCCAGTGCGCTGCGGTTCGAGAGATCGCGGGTTCGAATCCCGTTGAGGTGACTTCCCTTTTTTCCGGCTCCTACAGTAATAAATTTGCAATTTATTTCAAAGAATTGATTAAAAATTGACAGATGGAATAATTTATTATTGAAACTCCGCGCGAACTTCGACCGGAAAACCAATTTGTGCCCACAGAGTTCGCAGTTAAGGTAGCAATAAAATAGCATTACTGTCGGTTAACCAAGGAAGCATTTTATAGTGACAAGTCGAAGAGAAAGTTTCAGACTTTAAAGCCTCGCTCTCCTTGAAACGGGGTTAGACGACTGATTATCTTATGGCGATTTCGCTAAGTTCTCTGGTGGCCAGTGGTGCCCTTTAATCACGAACGTCTGTCAACAGTGGAGCTTACTTGGAACAAGTGACGAAGTGCACCTACTTGGCCGCTATAGAAGCTGAGATTGTTACGCGATCGTTACTGCTCGCGCGAAGAAACACGCGTACACCTTAATCGCTGGGCTCCATTATCCTCCTCTAACATAATTACACTAATGGGTCGTTCCTCTGCAATCGATGCTAAAACTTTTTTTCAAGTTTAACCGTCGGAAAGGAAACATTGCGGTTTCTTTACCGTGATAATAAGGGTGTTACAGTCGGAGAGTCTGCTATAGTCGGTCGTTACCCTTTTGTTGCAAGTAGCTGATAATTTAGTAACTGATAATATACATAAGTCTGACGTTCTATGTAAATATCGTTGTGTTCAAGGAGAACTACTATTTTTTTTATCATTCATTACAGGATAATTTATGTGAATACAGAAATATAGTAGAACAAGAGGTGAAGGCGAGGCTGCAGTGTGAAAATTGTTAATAAATGTTTTATAACTAAATCTAAAGCTAAACAAATTAGAGTGGAATTATATTAGAGTTAAGGGTCAGTTCAAACGAGCGATCTGGCGTCGTAACACGGTCGTGTCAATGACAATACAGCCGCAAAAAATTGTGAATCTCTCTATATGCATATATGTAGGAATCGCAACGATGCATCGCTTGTCTGAGTTGCCTTTTATAGCGTAGGTTTGTAAATTATTGTTTCTATCAGACATACAGTCGTCTGGAACAGACTGAAACGATCGATCCGAATGATCGACAGCGATCGAGGGAAAAGGAGCAGGAGATGCTCGGCGTAGTGATTCAGATCGTATCAAGGATTCAGCTGGAAGGATTTGCCTCCGATATAAGGCGATCGTAACCTCGATTCCAAATCAGATAGCTTCCAGTAGGAGAAGTAAGAGGTGATACTGAATTCTAAACTGCTGAGGAAACATTTTATTTTTCGTATCTCGGAGGACTTGAATTTTTTATCATCACTTCTGAGATTTTGAAAAATAGTATATCGTTACGTCTGTTTTTTTTATCATTTCCTCCTGCAATCGTGAGTGTTTTAACCAGATATTCATGGAATCTTTAGTCTCTCAGTAATTCCTAAAGAGCTCGAGAAAGGTGATATCAAGAAATATGCAGAACACATTCGATATTATTATTATTATTATTATTATTATTATTACTATTATTATTATTATTATTATTATTTTTATAATATAAACGGGACATGAAAAATCCCATAATTACAACAGAATATACCTAATCGCCGGGATTTACAGCTTCACATAATTCTTAGATCATTTCGCGCTTCAACCTTAAAAGATTCATAGGAAATTCAGCTCCTCTCTATCTACAGAGATGATACCACAAAACCACTCGGAGCACGTTGCAACCATCGAATTCGTGCCACTTATATCCTCGACAGCGACCAAGTCAGAGGTACCTACTTATTCACCTATCTTCCCCACATTCCATCGTTATTTTATCGTCACTGCACCTCGTCCCCGATAAAACGTGACTCCGCGACGAATGTCTGACAACGCGGTGGCCGGGAATTTTTTCACGTCCGCCTGAATGTCGATGCCCATCCATCTCCGGTTGCTGTAAACCAGGCCCCAGAGGAATCGATTACCGCGAGGAGGCGACCTTTCCTGGCAGGAAACGGCGAAATAAATAATTGATAATGCCAGTCGCGTGCGGTCGGCCAGCCACTCAGCTGGATCCTCCTCGGCGATCCGGGATCCTCGCCGTCTCCTCGGAATCCCGACACGCGCGGTCGATCTCCGATGGATCGCGATCGAGCGCCCCAGTTACTTGGAACTCGATACGGGGATATCGATTTGATGGACAGCTGGGGGATTCTGTCAGCTTCTACAGTTTCCTGGCACCGTCGCGCGGCGGAGGGTTGAAACTGTATCCCGTTGTGGCCGTTCTGACGGTGCTGGGTATGGGACTTGACAGTTCCTGGCTCCTGTTGCGAAAGCAATTTTATTACTTCGGGCCGCGGGAAAGGAAAGGGAGGGAAAGGAAATGTTTCTCGGCGTTGATATTGGGGCGAGTTGGATACTGGTGACGTAATATTTGCGGTATTTGGGGTTACAGGGCGTTGTGTTATTCTTGCTTCGAGGTTCTAGAGGTGGCTTGTGTTTCCTTTGAAGATGTGCATCGATTTGGAGGTGGAGACTGTGTTGTGAACGCTTTCGGTGGCGTGGGCGTGTTCTCACGCCGAGGTGCTTTTTTTCATTCACACAAGTTTTGTCTAAGTTGGATACGAATAAAAATTTAGATAAATTATCAACATTATTCCAAAAATATAAATTTTGCAAAATTTTTTAATTTCTTGAGAATTCTCGAGAATTCTCGAAATAGCAGGAAATATCGAGAAATCTGGAATATTAGGTATAAGGGCGTGGAATTATTCTTGTTCGAGGGTTCCAGGTGTGCCTAGAGTTAGTTTTGAAGATGCGCATTGACATAGAGTTTAAAAATATGTTATTAGACTAATAGACTTTTATCGCCCGGTGTGTAGTTGTCTCAGACGTTGGACTACGGGTACAGGTGTCCAATATCTTTTTTCTCTGGTGGACACCAGATACAGTTGGCGTTTATACGCGTCCTAACGAGCCCAGCAGGACGGCCAGGGGTTTCCTCGAAGCTTACACAGTTGACTGTCGAAAATAGGGGAGAGATTAAGGTCACTTTATTCGCCTCCGGCGCCATAAAGATTAGCGGAGCTCCTGGAGTTTTAGGATTAACGCTTCCTGCTCCGTAGAAATTTCATTCGAGATTTCCTCTGACTTGTGTGCGCGACGTGTCGCAGGTGGAGTGGATTATTCATAGAGCTTACGATCCTTTGCCAAAGCTGAATTCGAAACCCTTTGGGGCGTCTCTGGTTCGGGGATAACACCATGGTAGATTTGAATGGTAGTTGATTTCGATTCGACCGTAGGCTAGCAGTGCAAATGAAGATGGGTGGGCGTCTGACGAGGGTGGGGCGCCAAGAACGATTTTCAACCTGGAAAATGGAAAATATTAAACTTCTGGATCTAGGGGAGAGTTGCCTATATCGTACCATTTAAGACATTTTACGTTATGTTTCATATTTATTGTAGCTTGATCTTTTAAGCACCTACTATTATATACTTAACCTTCTGTTCAGAACAAATTAATTTATTAGTAATCGTTTTGTCACATACTGTAAAAGGTACCTACGATTTAGGCAACCGGTCTCCTAAATCATACCTCCACTAAAAATAGTATAAATAACAAATAGAGAAGAAAATATTCAACATAAATATATATGTAACTATATAATAATCATTACTTTATGTTGAATATTTTCTTCTCTATTTGTTATTTATTTGTTATTTAGCACGCACAAAATAGGGTGTAAGCTCATAAAATTTTGCTTCTATTTCATATTTCGCATTTACTTGATATATTTATCATTAAATGCCGTTTATATTCATTAATTACTGAGAAATAGATGAGACACGATTTAAATGACCAGTACGATATAGGCAACTCTCCCGTACCTCCCTCACTTTCCATCATTTAACTACAATCTTTCATAATTCACCTTCGATAAAACACCTCCTACTTGTCTCATCCCCCAATAGAAGACTCTCAACAGACTTTCAACTTAGAATATTTAAAAGGCTAACCTTCTGCTGATCCCTGCCTCTTGTTCCCTCCCCCCACCCACAATACCGCAATCCACCTTCGATAACAACCCCCTCCAGCCGCATGCTCTCGATAGAATCAGCACAGGCATGACTTATCTCGTCCAAAGAAACCGTGTCACGCGCGAAGTATCCACTCCCGACGTTTTCAAGGTTCCCATTCCCCCGTGTGCTCGACCTCGCAGCGTATCGTAACTAGCCCCCCTTACAAGTGACCAATTAGTGCCTAGTATTAAATTACGACCCCTTCCGAGCAACCGGAACACAAAGACAAGGGACATCGTAGGCGCGAAAAACAGCCCTGAAGAGGGCAAAGAAAGGGGAGCCATTCTTCTCTATTTCCAGCCACCACCCTCTGGCCCCTTCCCTCTATTTGCGAGCTACCTAAACCCGGACACCCTCTAAAACGTCACCCAGCCCCGTATCCCCGGCGAGCCTCTTCCACCAATCTTCCCCACGCGCTTTGATCGAATAAGTTTCACCCCCCAGCGAGGGACGAACTCTCATCAGCCGTGTGTCGCGCGGGGGATCCAAAAGGACCGGGCTGTTAGACAAAATTACTCCCCGAAAAGATTCCATCGCGACGTGCGGCCGCGAGAAGCCCAGGCGGAAAGTATCCGGCGACTTTGAATTCCTTTTGCCAGGCTGCTTTGAAACGTCACTTCCCAGCTTCTCTGCGCGTTCGTTGGCTTCGGAGGCGACGGCCACTTGGCGCGCCCTCGCGTCAAAGGGCGCGGAGGGCGGCGGGTGTTCCAGTTCGATTGATTTGAATCAATTATTCGGTAATAACGTGGTATAAGGAGACCGCTGATCCTCGGGCCTTCTTCTCGAGATCGAGCGAAGAATCTGCGCGATTTTGCGGCGACTTTTCAATCCTGACAGCCGTTCCCTAATTCCTCTCGCTTCCGGCGCACCACGCTGCACTCCAGGATCACTTGGACGGGAGAAATGAAGCGTCGAGGCGCGTCAGACGTGGCTGCAGGTGATCGTTGCTTGAATTAATGGCTCGTCGCCTTGTTACCTCGAGGATCACTTCCGCCGAGGGAGCAATTGGAAATTTTCACTCCAGTTGGCTGAATACGGGATACGTTTGAGCCTGATGCACCTTGGCGCTCGATGCTCGCTTTGGCTTTACTATAAATTAAAACCGCTGGTAGCTGAGAGTCAAAGAAGGCTAGAGCAAATGTATCATATTTTGTGGCAGATTTAATAGGGCAGTTGCCACCTGGGCCTCTATATTGAAGGACCCCCGGGCTAAATATTTAAAAAAAAATTATGATGATATCCAAAGTATATTTTTTTCTGTATTATTACACTGATCCCCTTTTTAGTAAACTACCGCTTTATTTTCTCTAAAAATAGGCCCCCTGCCCCATGTCTTAAAAAAAGCTTATGATTTTATCCAAGCACTATATTTTTTTCTATACTTTTCTGTACACTTACCCCCTTTTAATAAACTACCTGTTAATTTCCCTAAAAAGTGGGTCCCTCAGAACGTTTCTCACCTGGGACTTTTTTGTTAAATCTGCCACTGACCATATTCCATCGAGTTTCTTTTTCATCGCTCCGTTTCCGCTCAGAAAATCTCCGCTACCCGCGCTGCCACTGGAATAAGAAATCTTCCCCTCGCGAAAAGACACGCGAATTACCCGCACGAACGACCCCCACCCCGTTTCTCAGACAGGCAGGCGTTGCTTCCATCGTTTCGTGCTTAAATAGCCCGGCTAAGGCATAATTTAGACGCTGTATACAGTAATACCGCGCCGCTTTGGGCACCATTACCCAGTTACCTCCTATTATTGGGAAATCCGAGTTATATCTGCCAGGCGGCGGCCCCTGAAACCGGGCGAATCGATGAGGAAGGAACCTAACCGAACCGGGTTGCTTACACCTGCATTAACACGCGATCCCATCGTAAAGCGTATTTTTATCCCGCTTTGAGCGTTGACGATTATTTTCTTGTTTGCATTTCCCGTTCGCGCGGCAAGCGTTGAACCCTCCCCTCCGAATCGCCGGTATCTCCGGCGCCGGTAAACAAACCGGCGATATTGATTAGGAACACCATAAACTCACGCCCCGCCGGCGCAATTCGCGGCTGTAAAATACACTCGATCTGTTAATTCTCAACATAAATGTCGTGACTCTAGAGCCACTCCACGTGTCGCAATATTCACACGTGGGAGCGCGGCTTTAAGCTTGCTCCCTACTCACGCAATTCTACACGTGGGATCGGGGCTTAATGCCCAACAATTCCCCCTCCAAAAACCGTCGTTTAACCGCGCTCTTTTCGTCCCATCGGCAATTCCGAACGACACGGTCGATCGAATCGTGCATTGTCTATTGGCACACATCATTTGCAACGTCGATTCTCCCGCGAACCAGTTAGCCGTCACTTCGATCCGACGGCCTGTGTGCTGTTTCCACGAGCGTCGACTCGAAAGAAAAAATTTGAGATTGCCGCGAGCGTATCGACGGCAGCTAGTCACGGTTAAATAAACTGTCCTAGCCAAGAAGGTGTCTCGATATCGTGTATCGACACGCCACACGTCGCATCGGCTCTTCATATCCTGGCCTCTCATTATTGAGCCAGGAGATTTGCATCGTTCCGTCGACGGGGAAACGGCCTGCGCGGGACAGGTTCGGCTTGCTCCTCGATTCTATGCATTTTAAAACTCATTGTTCGAGGGGGGAGGGGACGGGGATTGGATATAGATTGGAAACGTACGAAAGGGTTGGCTGTCTATCGATCCCGGGGCTCGAACTTTGATCCTTCGCTTTTCCAACGAAACCCGCACTGACGTTTAATCAGCGTACGTCGATACTCATTTCTAGCCTCCGTTTTCCACCCTCTACCGCGTTAGGATTCATTGGGATAGGCGTGTGGAATGCGCGGAGAAGAGTTGACGTTAGTATTTCGGTGTATGTGGATTCCTGTTTACTCGGGGTGGGATAAGATTGCGCGAGTCGGTATTGAGCGCCTGGCTTTCACTCCCTTTAAAGGGGGAGATCACTGTAGAATTCTGAAAAATCGATTTTTTTTACATTTTCTGAAAGAAGTAGGCACGTTTCAAGAATGCTGTATCCAAATTTTGTGAAGAAATTTGCAAAATTGATGGTGATATGGTGTTTTCCGTGAAGCGGTGTCAAGCGCGCGACTGAGCCGCGCGGAACATTGAACGCGGTTTCCTCAGAATGACATTTTTCAACCGCGTTGACAGTCTACAGAGAAAACTATACGCTCAATTGACACGAGCAAGGACATTTATTGTGCGGAAACCCCGTCGCTATTACGTGACGATCAGTTTTTTTCCATTTTCGACCTGCTTCTATTTTTTTATCAACATTTCCCCAATTTTTACCCCGGATACATAATTTTTTATTCAGTGGTCCGCTATTTTGTAATTTTTTACAATTTTGCCTTTTTGATCGTCATCTACCATGTTCTTGCCACAGCGCAAATTTTGACGAAAAGTATACAGTCAACGAATTTATGAATTTGATTAAAAAAAAAATTCTTACCCATCAATATATACACTATTAACTATACCAAGCAATCCATTAATTTACTTGCTTAATTTAGTAGAAATAAATTCCCGAAAACACCCTTACATTTCGGATCGTTACAGTGGCCTCCCCCTTAACACGAACCTCTGACATTCTCAATGCCTTTTTCATCTTGAATGTTATTATTGCGCTTGACGCTCTCGACTCGACAAGTGCCACCCCGGGATTAACAACCCCCTTCCTCCTTTCTCCGCGGTGAAATTGGGGGTGGACGTTCGAGGGAATGGTTCTCGACTTAGCATTTGCTTGAGATTACGCGTGGCAGACGTCGCTGTCCATCCAGCCTGATCAGGGCCGTGCCCGCGGTCGTCCCGCGCACCCCCCTGACGAGGAACGCGGAGAGATTGCCGTGGAACGAAGTATCGACCGACTAAAGCCATCCCCGCCCGGCCAGGGCGACCAACCCCCGACCAACCCTCCCACCGCGGCCTATACTCGGCTATCCTGTATTCTACCTTCGCCATCCTCGCCCCTGCGTGCCGCTACTCGCGGGTGCTGAACAGGGCGCCGAGCCCTCCGGACACTCCAACGGAAATTCGACCCTTGCAAAAAGACAAACTCCCCTGAAACCATGGCAGAATCTTTCAAGTTCCAAGGTACATATGCTTGGAGCATCGATAGAAAGATGAGAACTGCAGACCCGAAGCTTCGCTCAGAGCCACTGCTCGTTTACTTCGCGCCCTTGTTATTTCATTCGCGCGGGAGATTCAATTGGAAACTTCTTCGGGGGTGATTCGATTGAAAACTTCGTCGCGGAAGATTCGATTCGAAACTCTTCCTTCGCGGGAGATTCGACTCAAAACTCCTCCTTCGTGGGAAATCCAACTCGCGACACTTTAAACTTACCCTCCTCTAACTCCCGCAATTCACCCTTAGGTTTTCTAAATAAAACAGCGGGGACAGGGTCGTCTTTGGGAGTCAGGTGCTCGGTGCCTCAAAGATTTATTCGAAGACGCCCTCGCGTGGGGAAGAAGGTGGCGTGTAGAGATGTGGGTCGTCGACATCACGGATGGAATCGTTAATATGTATCGGTGTGCAGGGGGAGGGCTTGTCTCGACCGTGTCAAAGCCGCGGTAGCCAACGATTCATTCTTTCTTTCGCCCGCCTCCCTCCCCCTGTGCTTTCTCTTTTACCGGGACCACCGCACGGCAGCACTCCTTTTTGCATCGCGGCCGCGGATGAATGCGAAACGTCGGGCAGAACTATTGCAGCCAGCCTCGGCTCGCCGCTCCATTGTTCTGCACGCTGCTCGGCAGACAGTTGACACGGAACAGCGCGACACAACGATACACACGCCTGCGTCACGACAAAAAAGGCGGGAAAAAAGCTTTCAAGCGACGACGAGCTGCGGGGGAGATGGGGGTGGGGGAAAGTTGGGGGTGGAGGGAGGAGGCAGCTTTGTTTGGCGGCTGAAAATGCCTTGGGGTCAGCGTGAAAGGGATTTATGACGATGGGACGATCGCGTAAGAAGGGTCGGTAATAGTTGGGTGGAAATTGGAACTGTTACTAGATTACGCTGTGTGCATCTGCATTTGCAACATATTTTCACCCCTCTGATTTGAATACGAATTCTTTGGGGAGGTATCCAGGGGGCTGTGGAACCTTGAAATATATTTATAATCTAAAGATATACAGATTTGGAAGCTTAAAGGGATGTGGGAGACCATACAGGGGTAACAAATATGTGATACTAGAAACAGTAGCGTAGGTACTCTGGATTCAATCTTGGGGGAGCCGAGTTGAAGAGATAAATCTATTTTTAATGCTAATTCAATATAAATTCAGTAGGTGATTATAGAAAGAGTGACCCAAAAATGAGATCTTTTTTCGCCTCTTTTTGGTTAAATTAAATTTTATGTCAAACGATACCTTATGATGAGACATCAATCACACGAAATTTTCAAGTTGAGGTGTTTTTTTTTGTGAAATTCACAAAAGAAACTAATTATCACCTCGACTTCAAAATTTCCTGTGATTGATGTCTCATCATAAGGTATCGTTTGGCATAAAATTCAGTAAAAAAATCGTAAGCCCAAAAAGAGGCGATTTTTTACTCACTCATTTCTTAAAGAATAAACTCCACTTTTCTTTTCACAAAGCCCTTGAATTACTTCAGACCTGATTACATTAATCTCCTTTTTCCTCTTTCTTCGGTGGCTGCCAGGCCACCCTCCCCCCGAGTGCGCCCCTAATCAAAAATAAAAATTTCTCATTGCTCAATAATACACCCTATAATCCACAGTCCATTCTATACAACATCACTTCTTTTATTCAAGAAATGACTACTCCAAATTTCCCTTTTAAACCTACCCATTTTCCCAAAACTCGCAATGTCCAAGGGTCACCGGTGACCCCCATGAATCAGCGTGTTAAGTATTAATGAAGACAACTGGATTATATACTCGTCCCGAGTTCCCTCAAGCCCGCCCCATAAATCCCGCAGCATCGTCGATTAAACACGTGCTCGGTGTGCGCACGATTGTGTAAACTGTGAACGTTTCTACGTCGCGATATCGCGGTTCCGTTAGTAGGTTGCCGGCTCCAAGCCTATTTTACCCCCAGCTGCACTCGGATGCAATTAGGAGGGTCGTGTACAGAGGAGACCGTAGAGAGGGTGGGCAGGGTTATACGGGAAGCGGGGGGCTCAACTGAATTTCCGCTTTTTCGACTAAACAGAGGCGATCGTGATACGGTAACGGCTTGCCGGGGGAACACGGCAGCCAGACGTCCCCAGGGAAATCATCTTGCGAGCACTCCGGCGGTCGTCGGTTAGCCGCCATTCGACTTCTTATCCTTACGAGGGGCGCGCGATTCTTCCGGGCGGAGGAACTTTTTGATCGTTAGACCCGCTTCCCCCTGTCCTCGGTTACTTCTCCAAATCAGCTAGCTGGGACGTAACCATTAAGGGTCATTCGGTTTACGGGCATTCCCAGATCCTTTAAGCCCGTTAACTGGGAGAAAGGCAGAGTTATACGACCCCCCTGCCCTCTAATTTGAATATAACCATATATCAGCGCGGAATCAGCCCTATGGGAGTCGTAGTTCGAGGAGATAGTTCGAATTTAAAATGTCCGAATTTTAATTCTTATCTAGCGATGGACCTCTACTATCTGTCTTATTTTTTAAGTATCTTATCTTCGATTCTAAAATTGGCCCCGCGTTGGTTCCAAGCGAAACTCCCCGAGTGGGTCAACCCGGCCCCAGTTGCCCTCGGCTCTCTTCCCCTCCCTGTTATTCGCGAAAACAGTGGAAGCCAACTATCGGCGGGGGCAACAGTGCCACTTACAGCGCCGTGTAACCCGATGGCGTGCACGCATGTATGCAGGCGGGCCGTTTCGCGATCGCTGCTCGGGCAGAAGTAGGGCGGCCAGTAAGTGCCTATGCAAAGTGCAGGAACACGTTTTACGATGGATCACGTGACAGGGTGATCCAACCCTCCCGTCGGGTTAGGATTCTGCGGGGGTGTGCGCGCGCAGCCGACGGTTTTAGTAACACGGCTATTTAGCCAGCTTCCACCCCCGATAAGGAAGACTATGTCGGATGCGACGTCGATGTTGCCGCGGATCTTGTAGAGTTATTAAAAGTTTCCAGGTTACCTCCGGCATTGGTCTGGAAGTCGGCATAGAAAAATGATAAAATTGCGGGGGAGAGGACGTGGCCTTTCGCGGGGGTAGGGGTTTAAGGGAAGGGTGAGTTGGGGTTTGATAGAGGCGGCCGAAGTTCGCAGATGTACAGAGACTTTCATTATGAATTCTGTATCTGTCGAATGTACAGCAGCCTCGCCAAAGCTGGATTTGACATGGCGAGGGGGTGAACCGGTGGATTCTGTCGTGTTATTAAAAGTTTGCCAGGGGTTGGAGGAATTTTGTCGTGGGGATTGATGGGGCACCTCGGTGTATTATGCAGGGGAGGATCTTGGAAAAGTGGGTGGCTTATGGGGGCGTTCTACTTTGGTCGGTAAAAATTAAGATATTTTTAAAGATATTTTTCTTGGGAAATATTACATATGAGGAAATAAATCTTTTTGGATAATTCTTGGCGGGAAGTGGGAAGCTTAGGTGGTCTAGGCGCAGAATCGTTAGCTAGAACAGGAAAAGAATTATCTTGTAGATTTGATCATGTGTTATACAGTAGTGGGAATAATTATTGCATCACTCTCAAGTTTAGAATTTTCATAACAATATGATTGAAATGCAAAATGATTCCCGTCCAACTTATTTTGGCTACACATTTTTGCAATAGTAGATACTAATAATTATAATAATAGAGGTATAAGGGTGTTTTCTGGGGGGTCGGCACGGATTTTTTTAAATATTATTAAGTTAGAATTATATTCTGAAATACCTATTTTCAATGTGAATTTTTTACCTCATCTTATACCAAGAAAGGTCGCAGATTATTTGAATATTATAAAAGGGGATCGCGATTCAAATAAGCAACAAATATTTCCCATACACTATACCTACTAAAAAAATAAAATAAAAGTTTGATAAGAACCAGCAATATTCTCCTTCATCAAATCTACCTCTAACAAAAGTCTTACTCTATAAATGTTTCTTTTTATCAATCTTTAATTAGAATTAGGTTTACGAATACACTCTATCCCAAAAATATACAAATAGGATTTTCAAAATACTTTATTTTTTACGCTACAATTACAGTACCTATGTCTTCCTACAAATATTTATACACTAATTCATTACACAACCGATCAATTTCACTGCTTCCCTTGCAAAATACAAACGACCCGCGATATTAGTAACACGGGCGATATAAATCAGATTTACCAGAAACTAAAGAACCCTCCAAGGATATCCATTGTACGTCCATCTCTATCTCATGTCCGCATCGTAAACTCCCCGGATATCCGCTGCATACCCCGGAGAGTCTATCCAAGTCGGGAAACCAAAGACATTGAGGTGTCCAGCATCGGGGAAGTAGAAGTTCCTAAATAAACAGCGTCGGTTACGACCAGTGCTTGCCGACTTCCGTCATATATGCACCGAGGAGAATCCAAGGATCCCCGTCGGCTTCATAAAACAGAAATATAACCGGCGATACGTAACGACGCTCGCTCGCCTACACGATCCCCGCACGCTCGTAAGCCGCGAGGAGAATCGATCAGCGATAAAACGGGCCGTACTGGGACACGTTTATAGCCGGTGCTCCCGCAGGTTACGCGTCCACCCTGCTAGTCTGCCTACGGCAAGATAGCTGGGATCGCGCAAGTATTTAAAGGTATCGACGCTCCGCCGTCGCAACCTCGCCCGCCGAGCCAAGGCTTTGAGGGCCCATAGTCGATCTTGCACGCCCTACTTGCACGTCTTGTCGAGCAAAGTGGCTCGATTCAAGGCCGTCGCTCGACCAACCTTTCTGCGTCGCTGGCTTCCTCTCTTCCATTTCACTCCCATCCTTTCCCCCTGCTTTCTCCCATCCACCTCAACAGGCCACCTATTCCCCACGCGCCCTGCGAACTCCCCAAGGATAACTCTGGAACAAGTAGCCCCACCGACAGTTGCGCGTGGCTTAACTTTTAACCCCACAGTGCGCGCGAATCCATGAGATTGAAAAAGATTCAGATAACAATGACTCGTAGATATTTAAAGAGATATTTGTTCAGTGTTTCATTTTCGTTATTAAATATCTTTCTTAATAAAGATTGAGTGTAATAGACTGCTTGCGGACTAAAAATGTTTTTTATTAAAATATGTGCAATGGTTTAATTTTAATTTAGATGAGCACTGTAGAGTTAACGCGCTTCTAGTATCATTTTAACACTTTCACTCCGACGTCATAAAATAATCGAAGAGTCCAAGTGTCCCCGAATGTTTGATAGGCTTTTAAAGCGGCGTTTCCCAAAACTTTGGCCAATTCCAGGTGCAAATCCCGACGAGCTTGAAAGTCTCTCACCTCTCTAGAGGATGTAAATAGATGTTGGAAGTCTCGATACTCGAGGTGGTCGGAAACGGGGGAGAATTTACAAGGGGAGTGTCTCCAGCGATCGCCGACTACGCGAGCAAGTAGTTCGACTCGACGTATGACGACCCCAATTCTCTTCCGTCGTTTCCTTCCGATTAAATCTCACCAACGGATTATCCCCTAGCCGCGATTAAGTCTGGCGTCCTCCTCGCCCTCCTGCTCCCTCGTCTCTCGAGGCACGCTCGAGCAGGGTAACGTAAACAGCGTCGGAACGTGGACAAAACGAAAATGGACCGGCCTCTCGAGGAGGGAGAAATAGGTTGAGCAGCCGTGTCCTTTGCGCGCTCCACCGTGGCGGCTTTGTGCGCCCCGCGAGTGAATAACGATGACGTTAGCCGCAAGAATGGCACAGCGATTAAAAAAGGTCCACCCTCCACGCGCGCCCCTCTTTCTCTCCTTATTCATTTCCCGTTCCTCCGGCGGCGAGGCGTCCCGCGATAAAACTTTATACGCCGCTCCACGTGACGCCGGATTATCATTAAACGAAGGGGGTGCGCGGGCCGAGGGGTGGAATTGAATTGCGCTGTATCGCGATAAAGCGCCAGCGACAAATCTCCCCGTGGAGATTCCATCTCTGGATCGGGAAATCTCGTTCCTACCTTCGCGGTGCGTTTCAATTTGCCGCGGAACCTAACGCGTCTAACGCCTCCCCCGCTACCTCCATTCCCCCAATCTGATCTCGCTGGATCATAATAGGGTATTCCGCGAAATCGTAGTCCGACTGGATCCTCTTTCAACGCTGGATCCGCCGCGCTGATAAGATTCCTATCTTCGCCCGTGCCCTGCGAATCACTCGAGAGGCTCCGCGATTTTCTAGTGGCTCTGGGCGCGTAGCTTCGGCGCGACCTCTTCGGGGATTCATTTGGGGGGAGTCGTTTCTGGAAATCGAGATTAATCGCGGACGGAACTCGTTGGTCTGGAGGGTTTAAAATTAAAGCATTGGGGGGCTGTAAATTAATGACTCGGGGGGATTAATTCTTCGATCATTTTGCTTTCTATTATTCTGGTCGTAGGCCAAGGGTTTTCTTTGTTAAGATTATATTCTTTTATTTAGTATTCTTTCGGAAACACGGTGGTACGAAGAGAAAAGTTTATAAGCAATTAAAATAATTAATTATTATTCAGATAGCTTTATAATAAAAATTATAAAAATGCTGGCTTTAAAACGGTAAATTTTAAAGATTCGTCATTTTCGCCAGGGAAAAGTGCCATTCTATTTTTTTTGTGTCAAAACAGAAGTTTTCACAGACTTATGCGTAGGTTCAGGTCGTAACTAGATATGTTTAATATATGCTGAATTTTTTTCAAATCGATATATACCTCTATTATTCTGCAATCACTGCAAAATGAAGAGAAAATTTGATTCCGAGAAAGAGGGATCTAGTCTACCTTTTCAGCTGTAAACTCCTTAATTTCACGAATTTTAACATAAACCAAACGGCATTTTACTCGAGAACAGTGGTACTTTCGAACGATGCCCTCAAAAAATCGAGTTTCTAACTACCTAGTCCCCTTAAGTCTACCAAAGCGAAGCTACTCCACGCGAGGAGATAATAAGATAAGCGAAACGAGCGTGTCGGGGGGGCAGTATCGACGAGGCGAAGGGGACCGCGGGTGCCGGGGGGGTTGGCCACGATCGACTCGCTCCGAGGCAATAATCTCGCGAGGAGCACGTGATGTCGGGGATCCCGGTGAATCGGTAGGTCGTCGTGCAATCTCCGGGTAATGATTGGTCTCCATGGAGACTGGGCAAGCGGGCCGCCTCGCCCTTTTTCCTTCGCAGACCGAGCGGCGCGGCTAGCGCAGGAGCGCCGCGGCGCTCGCCTGCAACCACCCCCGACGCCTGCAGGATGAAACATTAACGTTGCGTTTGCGCCGATCCGCCCTGCCTTGAACTACTTAAGGAAGGATACGCGATGAGCCTCCGCAACACGGCCTGACCTTTCGTCCTACTCGCGCTGCCTCGCCGGCCGACACGCTTCCTCCTACCATCTCCTCTTTTTTCTTTCACCCAGATACGGCAGTGGTCAAAGGGAAGTTAAGTTTCAGCTGCGCAACGGAACCGAGATGGTTTCATTAGGCGGAATTAGATTGCCAAGTTCTACAGCTCTTGGCTCGCCGAAATGTACCATTATTATTTATTTTTCTCTTGGTAGTTTGATAGAGCATAGAATACTGAGCAATTTTTATATGCAAAGTTTTGCTCTATGTCCCACGGTTAGAAAGTTATATTAAAGAAACGGGAAACGTGATAAATTTAAGGGCTGATGTCACCTTTGCCGTCTTTACGGATTGAACGATATATGCTAGTTAAATTTCGATGTTTCTCGCGGTTCCTCAAGCATCCAATCTCCGCCCAGCGATATACCCCCGCGATCGACGCGGACCCTGCTCAGGAAGCTGGAACTTTCGACGTTCCCTCGGCTCCCCGTTGCAGGTGGATGCGTCGGGGTCGAGGTAATCGAGAAAGTTCAGCCCCTCGAACCGCCCGAAAGTCGTGGCACCGTTTAAGGGAGCAAATATATACATCGCGAAGTTTCGAGAGACCCAGATAGCCCTGCCGGTCGGCTCGTTCGCAGATTAGCCAGAGCACTTTTCGGCGGCGAGCGTGGTCGAACGTTCCCTTCGTTTCAGAATCTCCCAGCTGTACTAACCGAGCATCCTGCTTTTGCACTGTTCCAGGGGTGCCTTCTCTGTGGTGAGACGATGCGTTCAGAAGAGTACCGGCCACGAGTTCGCGGCGAAAATCATAAACACCAAAAAGCTCACGGCCAGAGGTAAGCTGAATTAATAGAGCGCTCGTGGCTTCAGGTTTTAATATTAACCCTTTGCACTCTGAGTCTCTTAATGGCTGTCCAATGGTCTTAGAAATAGTAAATTCTTCGATGAAAATAAAGGGTCATCGGGGGAAAGTACATTCGGTTGATTGACGGAAGAACAAAGGGTTAATATTGCGTTACAAACGTGGCGAAACGATGCTATTTACCCGGCAAGATTTCCCGCCATTTAGGGCCCTCTTCGACAAGGGTTTATGATACATTAGCACGTGAATTATTAATCGCTATTGCATAAACGATTTCGCTCGAGCCTGATGGGATCCCGTCGCCACGGAAGCGGTGCTCGAAAGGCGCGCTAAAATCCATGAAACGGGAGCTTCCGCTTACTCTGAATATTTCAGTAATATTGGACGAAAACGAGGCGTGTAATATCGAGGATGATGCAGAGTGGCGCTGTAATTCCCTTTTGATAGGATAGGGATTTCTTTGAATTAGAATTTAAAGCCTGAGGAAGTTTAAACCTTTCTTTTCACTACGGTGAATAATCGAACACCTTAATACACATATTCTTCCTTATCTTCAGGACTAATAATAGTAGCTTCTCAATTATTATTCCCTACATACTCATTAAATTATAAATATTACTTATTTATTAACGAGCAAGATCCTTTACTCAGCTTAATAAACACTTTCATTTTCCTCCCGTCGATGCCAACCGCCATCTTCTCCATCCCCAGAAACCAGAAGCCTAATAACGACTCCAAGACCAGCCCCAGTTACTAATTATTTCTGTCCACGGAGGCATTGTTCGGCCACTTACCGCGATTAGCCGCGGAATCGCGGAAAGAGGCTCTATGTATCCTGAGACTCGGCGTCTAAAAACAACGAGCGACGACGTTGTCAACCTGCCAACATTCCGTCGCGACCAACAGTTCCCAGTGCCGTACGATTGTTGGTCCAGCACACCCCCTTAACTCCTCCTTCACACTTTCGTTGGCGTCGGCGTGTTTTCGCGCCGAGGGAAGCGCACCTTAAGCAGGGTTCTCACGGTCTTTCACGTAAATGGTTTTCAAAGCACAAATTTGCAAGTACTGAATCTAAATTTAATCAACAGAGACGGGAAATTTAATCACTCCCAATCGAATCAATCCACCCCAGAGTCTAAGTTAAGCGACATACTTTTTCGTGAATTGAATCAACAGACAAGATGGCGCGTGTTAGCTGTCCGTGCACGTGTCGGGTATATTAGCAGAGGAAAGAGATCTTGGATCTCTCCTCGGCTAAACTTAGATTTATTGTTGACGTTGTCCACGACGCGGCTGGTGGAATTTCAGAGACACCCAGGGAAAAGATTCTTCTTCGGACTGCGACGAAAAGATACCTCGCTTCTATCCCTGCAAGAAGCTTTATCCTCTTGCTTTTATACTCGTATTCATTTTTTAAAAATTTGTCTATTCCTCTTCCTACTTCTTCTACTCTCACCGCGGCGAATGAGACAGAAACACTCACAATCAGTCTTTCTCACCCCCTCGATAAGTCAATGAAGGGAAGTCGAGAAGCCTCTCTTTCGTCCCCTTTTTCTGAGACAAATCTGAACTTTCTACGTTGTTATCGCAAGAGCACAAAGATCTCCAAAGGTATTTCCATTTTCTTCCCCTGGATGTTGATGGATGAATTTAGTGTAATTTTAGTATAATTAGTCACAGTTGGTTGTTGGTATCAGAGGCTTTATCGCCGGCTATCAATCGATTCCCTGGCAGCGGGCCTAATGCGCGCTCGCTTGAGTCATCCCCGTCTCGCGCATGTTTCGGGCGACTCTAAATATACCGGGGAACGTGTCTGACTCGAGGCGAATATTAGGGATCGCGGTGCACGGCGGGGCGCCGTTGACGGAAGTCTGCTCGATCCACCCCCTGGTGAACTGGCGTGGAAGGGTGGTATCGGTTACGGCTGGCTTCCAACGTCAACAGGAGCCGAGTCGCGATGGAAACTTGCCGGCGGGTTAGGGGGTGGATGGCTTGTTTACCTTGATACCCGTTCCGCGCTGCCCTCGATCGGGGGCTTGTAATCGAGCCTCAGAATTCGAGCGCCGCGAGGAATTCACGAGGGTCGCGCGCGCAGAATGCGGGGGCAAGAATCCACGCAAGGGGGTAATGACCAAACAAGAGCAAAAGGGTGATCTTGGAGCGGCGTGGCTCGAGATGGGCGAGGGGAGCAGGGATTTTTTTTATTGAATTCAGGGGTGGGATGAAGAGGTTTACGTAGTTAGGACGGGGTGCTGGAAGCGGGGGTGTTTGAGGCCCTTTGGGGAGGGATATTCTAGAATCTAGATGATTAGAGAGGCTAATTTTTTAGGATACGAAAGGGGTAGTTAGACGTCCTTGGGCTTCAAAGCTTTGGATAATCTTGGAGACCAAAGGAATATAATTTTGTAGTAGAGGAAGTGCAGCATATTTGGAATATTGTTGGTAATTTGGAGTACCTAAGTGTCTAATAAACTACTAATGCTTTTTAATTTGTAACTCCGTAAATTATAGGGGCTAATGACCTATTCACCACAAATGTCATTAACGTCAATAATGCCATTTTTACATTTTCTACTTAATTTGCAGAGGAAGGAAACGTCAATCTGCAAAACTTTTTCAGTGACCGTTCTTATCATTTTTATATTTAAATATTCTGTTATACATATCTTCTCAAGATATCTTTATTTTAGAAATGACAACGGTAAACACATAGAAAACAAGGAAGCAGGGGAGTTCGGAGCATTTGTTTAAATTTATAAAGTGAAGGCAAATTGTAATACCGGTATTCCAAATTACCTGCACCTTAACGAAATCGATACTTGTCATTTTTCATTCAAACCAAAGTTTCAGTTACTTTTTGTTTTATATTATTACTGAGCCTATGAAATATGACAGTTTACTAATTTCCCTACGATATTATTCAGTTTTATTTGTTCCCTTCCTCTATAATAATTTTGTATTCCTCATAACCAAACTGGTATTCCAAATATACTGCACATCCTCTAGTTTAAACATTAAACAAAGCTTCCATTTAGTATTCATGATCCTCTCGATAGCCTAGGCGATAAATTCTTCCATACCTCGAGTTTCAAGCTGAAGCCACTATGGCCAGCAAATTACGTCTCTACGAAAGCGTGATGAAGTTAACAAGATCGGCGTTACGTGGCTCCAAGATCCTCGCCACCCAATCCCAGCCTCGCCACAAACATCCTCCCCCCCTCGCAGCGATTTTAAATTAGCGCCGTTTAGAGCGGCGGAAAATTTAGCAACTGCGAGGGGAACTATTTCCACCCCTGCGGGGGAATTATGTCGCGGCATCGATAGGGGGTTGCGCACCGTGAAGCAGCTTCTATCTTTAACTTGGCCAGCGGCTTCTCCGCAGAGGGGCGAAAGGTAGGGGTTGGGTGAAAAAAAGGTTGCAGCGGGCAGAGAAGATGAGCGGCTCTCCTTCCCTCTCGACAGGCCGCTCCCCCTCGCGCGGAGAGGGATGGCACGGTTGCACCCTCATCCGCCGACGACGACCTTGCTCCAGTGACCTCTTGACCTACCGTTCCACGGCCGCCGTTGGACTGTGCGCCTCTGAAACGAATAAAGCGCAGGGGAGAGCAGCGGACCGGTGCACCGTGCTCACCTTGAATCACCCAATGGTCTGCCACGCAGGTGCCATGGAACAGGGAGCGCGTCCACCGATTTCCCTCGAATAGAACCCTCCACCGTCATTTCCTGCTCCCCTCTGCGGAAATCATGACGAAGCAGGAGGGCCGGAAGAAGTTCATAAGTTCCTTATAGGAGAATATAAAGAAAATAACAAAGGAGAATATAAGACAAGCACGAGTTATGAAGAAAAAAAAGGTGCACCTTTCATACTTCCACTAACTTACTTCGACAGAAGTGTATACCTGAAACACTAGTTGCAAAATGCGTCCCACGTGGAGAACGCCTTCGAGCGAACATTATTCACTTTCTGCTCGCTGATAAACGACGCAGCCGGCGTAAATTCCCAGAGATAAGGGAGGTCCCAGTTTTACGGGAGTTTATCTAATCAGTTATGCCGCGAGATTTATGCAGATCTCGGTTGGTCAGTGGAGCCACGCACGTAAGAACGGAACAGCGGTCTTCGTAGCTTCCGGAATAATTAATCGAGCACTCTGTTTGAAGCTCCCGCCATTTGAAAGTGTAATACGTGGCGAGGGGGTGGTTGAAACGGGGGTTGGAAGATGGAGGCTGAGACGGCTCTCACGTCCCTGCGCCTTATCAATTCTCTGTTCCGTTCGGAGGTCCATCCAAGCAATTTCCTTCACATTTTCCCGCGTCATCAACAGCCTATTTAGGAGGCTTAATGGCGATCGCCGTGGAATTCTACGTGTTAATACCGTTTTCTGATAACATCCAGCGTGGGGTGCAGGGGATAGTGTAGACGCGAGGGTGGCTGTGAAATATCGCCTGACAGAGGCTAGCTTTCCCATTCAACCATCCCTTAAATGTCAGAGTTCTGTTTTACAGGGCTCGTTCCCTTATCGACCTTTCCCCAAATTCATCCCTTGTGAATCTGCACAGGGCTTCTAAGTGGAAATAAAAATATTATATCAGTAGAATCTACAGGGGTTGAAGAACCTTCCCTTGGAACCATATTATACTTCCTTCGACGAATTTATGTGCTAGAAAATGTTAAATTTTAATTTTTCCCACCTTCTTTCTTCTCTCAAATTCAAAGCACTTTTCAACAAGCTCAACCTCCACCCTCCCCTCGCTCCTCAGACTATTTTTACAATATTCTCCCCTCCACAAATTTTGTCCACCCTCCGATTCCCCAGAAACAGCCCAGCTCGTTGAAACGAATCCCACGGCTTTTACCTGTGCTTTTTTCCCTGCCTGCCGCGAGCAGCAGGGCGAGCTCGATCCGTTGGGGATAAAAATAAGACGGCGGATCTTCCTCGTTCGCCTGTCCCCGCGTGGATAATCCGTTCGTGGACGTCGCTGGACGCGGCGGCACGCTTCGATTGCTCACAGCAGCGGCGAGGATCGCTCGTTTGCGTTCACAAGGCCGATCCGGCTGCTTTGCGTTCGATGGAGCACGAATGTCACGAAAGTCGGCAAAAACACACGCTCCTCCTTTACCCTCGCCGGTGATCCTGTGCAGCCAGGGACGAAGGGCGCGCCGGGGAGCAGCCCTTGATCTCTCAGGCGTGATAAGAATATCAACCGTGAACGCGCATCTTGCGTTTCGAGGCACTGCCTCCACACCAGGGAAAACTGCGTCGATCCTCCGCTTCCCCCGCAGAAACTCCAGCGCGAAGCTGGCGAGGAAGCAGCCAAGGCACTGGGAAATTCGTTTACAACGGCGCTCATATCCCGGGGTCTTGGAATTTTTCATCAAACCGTAGTGTTTGGATGTAAACTACCATATCAAAAGAAGTAGGGAGAACGAGTTGTATGAAAACTCGTCAGGATCAGGGAAACGGAAGGGCGAGATGACTTTGGGGGTTGATTCCACCCCTTCAGAACGAATTTCTGTGGAAAATTTATTTATTAATATTAAATAGATTAATATTAAGTAAAATTGCATTGGTACCTATGCAAGAGAAAAATAAAGAAAAAATGACAATAGGGTACCCGTCCCTATTACTGTCAGTGTCCATATTACTGCCACTTCATTTATTTTGCTTAATAAAAATGTAACGTATAAAGAATAATGCACAACAATAATATTATTATTAAATTGGGACTGTTCTGATTATTATTAATATTGTTTTTGTACACTATTCTTTATACGTTACATTTTTATAAATCAAAATAAATAAACTGGCAGTGATAGGGACACTGACAGTAATAGCGACATCTACCCTACTTAAAGTCAGTAAATGAGGGTCCACATTTGTTTTGCGCAAAATAAAAATTCGTAGAGTTCGTTGGAGTTCGTTAGAGTAATATGAGAATGTTGTTCCAGAAATTTCAACTCAGGGAATTTTTAAGCACGCGTATTATTTTGTAAAATGTACCAAGGAAAAGAGTAAACCTAAACCTAAATTAAAAATTCCCTCGCATAGGTGCTCCAATGTGATCTACATTCACCCACCAAAATTATTTAGCTCGAGAAAATATAAATGCTACGCGAACTTTCTTCGCACACCCAACGTGTACGGTTAATCCTGAATAGCTGGAATCTGATTGCACATTCGGTTGGCTATAAACCCCGTTCCGTCGCACGCCTCCAAAACGCGGGATCCCGGAGAAGCAAGTGGAAAGTGGAAATCATCCCCCGCGGGTCGAGGTGCATTACGTGTTTCAGGGACGGTCTGCGTGGCAACGAGCACCCTCAGGAATGTTCCAGAAATAATCTTAGCGTAGTTTCGCGCTTCGGCTATCGCGGGGCTTAATGCCGAATTTACGGCAGCGGCGTTCTCATCGGGCGACAAGAGGAGGGCCGCGCAATTGGGATCGCTGGTAGGAAGGGAAAACGACGTCGCCGTCGTCGTCGTCGGGTAACCCAGTTCTTTTTCCCTCTATTTCGTCGAGTGGCCCGTCCTCCAATTTGCTTCACCTCGGTGCGGCTGCAGTGTTCCTCGGGGGCCCTTGTCGCGTCGCTGGTGCTCGTTAATTCTGGTTATTTAATGTGGCGCCCCCGGGGCCGGGGCGTGGGTCGTCAAGGCCCCCCGTTCCACCCTCCTCCACCCCCAACACGGGGGAAGATTTAATTATAGGCAGTAAAAGCAGCCGGGGGTAGGGCCGCGGCGATCTCGGGGCGCGAAGTCGAAAGAACACCGTTCCCAGCGCTTCCGCGCCTAGGTTGACGGATAAACGGATCCTGCAGTTGTACGGCGGCCCCCGAGAACGCTTTCTTAAGCGCATTAAGGCTATTAACTGAAGCGACCGGATCGGGAACCGACGTGTCGCCTCGACGTTTTCTTAACTCTAGCTCCCGCGAACGGTTATTCCATTCTGGTTACGCGACCGCCGCCATGTTCAGCGATCCTGGGCTGGGGTTGCTCTTTAGGTTGGAGTCGCGGTGTCTGTGCGCGAGACGCTGGCGTTGGTTCAATGGGAAGGTATTAAGTACGGCATTCCAGGGTTTCATGGTTCATGGAAAAAAATAATTTTATATTCTCAAAGCACGTATTAATAAATAGAAAAGACTTCAATTTTGTAAACACATTTTAAACAGCGGTAATTTATCAGGGCGTCACGGTGGAAAGACACCCTAAAGGGATTCAGGGCTCGAGACCTTAGGCAGTGAAGAATCTTTGCGACTGTGATTATTCAATTTTGTCAGGGTTTATAAGTGCATTTAATTTAGAAGTATTTGGTAATTGCAGCTTTCAGAAAGCCGTCAGAGTTCTGTTATATTCGATGATTAATTCCGGGGGATTAATTTGGATTTGACTGGGTTAATTCGTATAATCGATACGCGACGGGCTGCGAGCGCGTGGACGCGAAAGCATTCGAAACGCGGAATGGTAGCACGCCCCGTCGTATTTAATAAACGAGCATCGTGTCGGGGCTCTTTCGCCCGCTAATGCGATGGGGATCGATCGGCGATTCTCGAAGGAGCGCCCACCCCCCACACCCTCTGTCCAGGGGCACGTGTACAGAAAGGGAACAGGAAATCGTCCTCGAAATGACTCGGCCACCCGACAAATCCAATTTTATCGCGGTCCTTGGTGAATTATCCACGAGGAAACTCGTCAGGGGACCTCGTCGGGGAAATTCGATTTCGCGGTAATGACTATACCCGCCATTGGTCGCCATTCCCGCGAAACTTTCGCGATGGAACTCGTCCCGGTCCTTCGAATTGCTACGCCCTCGCGAACAGTCGAATTCGAGGGGCGTTCGAGGGCCTGTCTTACGACTCGCTGGCTGTTAAAAGTCTGGAGAAGCCTTTAAATTGAATCCTTAATACATTCGAGTGGATTCACTTCGTCTACTTTATGAGTGGAATTATTATTCAGGAGTCAGTGATTAGGGAGAAATTATATGCGACATTGTATAATAAATTTAAAGTATTGAAATGTTCGAAGAATCATATTTACAGGTTGCTGTTTCTTCTGTTTCAGACTTTCAGAAACTGGAACGTGAGGCACGGATATGCAGGAAGTTGCAGCATCCAAATATCGGTGAGCACCTTTTCTCTAGTAGATGTAACTCTGTTTAGTCAGACACGTTTAATCGGAATTAAAGGACAGCAGGGGAAATAAAATTAGTGTGGAGTAGATGAGGTATTCTATGGTCAGGCGTAAGCCAGTAGATTCATCGCCCTTCGGTCAGACATACTCTGCACGGCA
The DNA here is from genome assembly GCA_929113495.1 of Andrena minutula. Lineage (NCBI taxonomy): Eukaryota > Metazoa > Arthropoda > Insecta > Hymenoptera > Andrenidae > Andrena > Andrena minutula. Next base: position 3,872,521 of record OV815996.1, on the reverse strand, counting down.
AGTGCTACGTAGATTCAGTCAGTCTCTAGTCAGACACCAGAAATTTAAGGAGTAGGCATCCGGAAGGATATTTTTCCCTTCACGATGCTTCTGCTCCGCTATAAATGGATACTTTCACTTACAAACATTTTTTTTATAATCTTAAAAGGTGATAGAAAAACCTACAAACGTGCAAAATGATACACGCAATACTTGTTCCATTTTTTAATTCTCAAAAAATTAAGTTTCTCCAGCTGTCACACTAAGAAGACCTCTTAACCCTTTCGTTACGTAGTTCAACTATAGTCCACGCATTAAAAAACCGTATTCTCTCGAAAAGAACTGTTTTTATATTCTAAAAATAGTTGAAAATTAAAAACATTTTTATTGATATAAAATTCACACTTTCCAAGAATCATCCGAAAATTTAAATACTCAGACAAAGCGTTAAAGTAGAGGGTGAAAAAGTAGTTACAATCCGAATAATTACAAAACGCAGTCTAAATTGAAAATCCAACTTCGAATATTCCAATTCCAAGCTACAGTAGCCTGCAGATCTATTCTCAATTTCCTCCCACAATTCCAACAGAAAGACCCGCAGCAGTGGTTCACACACCCTTTCGGCGTTCCCACATCGCGAGCGCCACGCGAATTCCCCTAGGCAGAAAATTTCACGCGCGAATCCCCGGGAAATTCAGGGCAAATTGCCCCGCGAAGGGAGCGCGACCGCGAAGAATGGGTAGGTCGTGGGATGTGTGTTTAGTCGGGCAGAGCAAAGGGCACGTGGAAGCTCCTCATCGACCCGGCAGCACCGCGTCGCGACCTAACGATGGAAAATTATAAACGGGGAATGTAACCACGGCGCACGATATTGGAATCCAATAAAGCGAGAGAGCGAATAAACGTGGCTGGAAATAGCGAAGGGCCAATTCGCTTTTACACTTGTCCAGCTTCGGTGGCTGGCATTCTCCGCCCGGGCTGTTTCTTCGCCTTTCCTCCTGCTTCCCATTGTGTCCGGCTCGCCAGGAAGTGGCTGCGATTTTCTAACACTTCGCAAGATCGATTTGTATTGTCTATACAGAAATATTTGACCTCCGAATAAAATGTAGCACGCGTGTGTAATATTCCATCCCACCACACGACACCGTGCAATTTAATCCCGAAGCGTCAGATATCACCCGCTGAATTCGGAGAAGCCTCCACCGAATTCGATGCGTCGGCGAAATCGCGGAATAGCCATCGTCGCGCAGACCACGCCGTTATCGCGATTCGGCAAATATTTGCGAAAGGTTACGCTCGTTAAACCGCCGTGCTGCGTCGCTGAGAGATAAGAAGGCCGCGTGCGATCGCGGCAAGCACATTACGAAGCAGCGATTTGCAAGGTCGACACCGTGGTCCTGGAGACGTTCAGGCGCTTCCAAAGGTCAGCGTCTCTGAACGGACAGAGGCTATCAGGATTACGACCGGGATTATGGGATCCCGATGATCAGCCTCGACCCTTAAACTGCGCCCAGCACGTTAACCAACGGCCTTCCTCGGTTCACTGCTCCGAACCTTATGCCCAAAGTCCGCCCTTTGCGCGAGGACTCCGCGGAAAATCGATTCCACTGCTCTGTGCTTTAAATTAGAATCGAGGGGACACGTGAATCGAGATTGCTTGGAATTTATCGGGCTATTAGCAGCTGAGTTTTAATTAAGATGTCTTTATGGTTTTAAGGAACCTGATATTTTTCTGAATTATATAATATCCTCCATCGTGTGTTGTTGCGCGTGTGGAACGTCTGCGGAAGAGTTAATTTCTGACGAAAATTACCATCCATCGCGAGACAGTTGCGCTTTGCGCGCAGCCATAGTCTACCTACTTGGAGTTTCCACCTTCACGCTCTGCACCTGATCCTGTCAAACGCAGAACGTACCCCCGTCCGCGGGGAGTTCGCGTGTTTTGCCTGCTAATTCGCTGGATGAAGGTAGCTATAAGCTGTCATGCTGCGCGAAATTTGTAATTGTGTGACATTGTTGTTACTTAAAATATGGTTTAGAATTGAAGCAGCTGGAAGGTTAGGAGAATGTAAAAATCATTTGTCTTTTCTGACGTAGTTTTTGTAAATAGAGATTCTGAGATTAGGTAAGTGGGAAGTTACTGAAACAGGGTGTATCGGGGAAAGGATGATGATTTATTGAACAGCGTAGGAGGACGAGGCTTCCTCGTTGTTTAGCGCTAGATTCAATTCTGTAGTTTAATTCTGGAGTGGAATTAGCATACGTCGGAAGATCGCGGTGCAAGGCCCGGCCGTATATTCCGAGTTTATGCCTCCGCGGCGTGGAAACTATACACGTGCACGCGTGGAACTTGGTCCTGGAGTAGAGCTACGAAAGTTCCACGACACGTCGGCCGAGGCTCGTTTATGGCTGCAATAAATCTGACGTATGCAGGCCGCGACCTCCGCCATCTTTCGTTGCTGCCAACTGGGTATGCACACTTTTACATCCCTTGGAGACACAATCGTCCGAGTGTGCTTCTGGTTTGTGTGCTCGTATCTTCGGCTGGCTGGGGGATGTTGCAAGTGCCGTCGTAAAGGTCCCTTCTCCGAAGTCGTCGAGCTTTTTCCATCGCGATGGTCGTGGGACACTTCGGTGCTTAGGTCGAAGGGTTGTGTAGCCTTGATGTTAAAGGAATGGAAGTGTCGTGTCTTCTTGACTACTTACCACTTCGCACCCCTTTTATCTGGAGCTGTAATATTTTGTGGGAAAGTTGTTAACACGAGGGAAACGTACTTTCGATTCTTACTATGTGGATTCTTGAAAATAAAATATGGCTGAATCACAAATCTCCATATTTTTGGGAGGCAAGAGGTTAATTAAGAATAATTAGTAGTGACTTAAAAAGGCACCCCAAGTTAAATTTCTAATACTACTTCTACTATTATTATTATTATTATTATTATCATTATTATTATTATTATTAATAATAATATTATTAATATTATTATTAATATTATTAATATTATTGTGCCTATTACTAATAGAAAATAAATACTTTATTATTATACTTTATACATTTATTATTATTTATTAAATACTTTAAATTGATTAATAGTAAAAGTAAATCTAGAGTAAAGGTGAAGAATAACCATTCTATTACCCTGACTATTGCATCTACCCCAATCACATCCCCCACTAATTGCAAGAATATCAATCATCTAACTGCAAAAACTCTGAACTCTGACTATCGCGAAGTGAGCCATTGTTAGAAGCTCGACGGTGCACAGGAAGAATGACGGATCTTATCAGTCACGCGGAGGCAATTGGTCGAACGGAGCTCGGTGTTCGGCAATTCCCTGGCTAATTACCCATGCGACTCGTCCCTCCGTAGATAATTAACCTAGGCTCGAACGTTTGCGACCACCTGTGTGTACATCTACCGCCCCTTAGCCCCTGGCAGAACGATCTCTGGCAGCGCTTTCATCGCGTGTACATTCGCGTTAACAGTGTGCGCAGCCGTGTGTGACGTTACTTGGCCCGTTTCGCCCCTTTGCAGGCCTCAACCACGCCGGATCCTCCGCTCGGGCCCTCGGAACTGTACGAATTATTAACACGAGACTGCGTGCATCGAGTTCTTTCGAGCTCCCTAGACCGTGCAATTGGGCTTCTCGATGGTCAAGTTCACCGTCACACCCCGAACCATTCCTTTCGGCTTCTCCTTTGTACGCTGCTGCGAATTTACTTGGGACTCCTGCGTGCTAACTTTAGTCTAAAAGCAAGCTAGTGGATCTAAAGAATACTGCAAACCCTGAGAAGTCTTCAGATTTAAAGCCTAATTGCATTGTGAAATTAAAGTTCTCCATGGTCTAGTTCACTATTGCACTGAAACCTTCTGCTTTTCAATTTTGCATCATATTTCTATGTTCACAGTTCATCTAGCTCCTTAAATTAACTAATGATATTCAATCATCAACTTCCTTATAACGAAACCTTATACCTACGTTTTAAAACCCAAAATCTCGTCTTTCCATCACGAATTCAATTCAAGCGGACTACTCAACACAATCACCCACTGATTCCCTCTACCCTCCATCGCAAAACCCACTCTAGACAAGCCATTAAACCTCAGTTCAGGCGATTCCAATTAATTGAAGGTGCTCCGCTGCCGGTACCAAGATGGCTCCCCGGGGACCACTCCGATCAGGGGCAGCCTCTCTTAACGTTATTGGCGACTCGCGTGCCTGCCTCGCGCGTGCAACAATATTATGTATCTCTGGTCGATTAGTCGCACGCGAGACCATCCACGTCCTGAGAATCTTTGAGTAAAAACGAACGATGAACACTTTAACCGTGCATTGAGTACTTCGAGGCAGACGTTGGACTTAACGCTTTCTTTGAAACAGAAACAGTTGATAGCTACCGGGAATCATGAAACGTTTGCAGACTTCCAGCATGTTCCTGTGAACAGGGAAATTTGGCGGAACCGCACGTGATTAGCACAGTGCCAACCTTGAACCGGCGCTCTGGTGTCTCTCCTAGTGCTATTACGCCGAAATGCGCTGGATACGAGCCAATCGGTATCGCCCACCTGAAGGGGGAGGGAAATTTTCGCGAGGACGTGCCAAGTAAGGCTCGACTAGGCAGAATTGCGTTTTTCTGCAAGATCGACGTTGAGAGAATTTCCAGGCTAGAATGTCCATGCTGCAAAGATTGGATCAAAGGGGTCCTCGAGTTTCTCTTCAGATTTTCTTCAAAACGGCTGCCTCCGCTAAAGGGATCATCGTTAAACTCGCCTATTCTTTAGGATTACATGATTTGCAAGGTTTTTGATATTGGGGTATGGAAGGGGGATTTGTAATCTCAGAATTTGGGGATAGATGGAAGGTGTTAGGGTTGAAGTGTGGTTCGCGATTTTTGGGGTAGCAGGAATGAGAGTAAAAGACAGTTGATAGGAGAGGTACAGTGGTGGTTAAGAGAAGGTTTATAACTGATATTTCTACACTCCTGCATGAGTAACTTAATACTACTTAGGCTTTAAGTATTTAGCCAGGGCCGAATTGAGACCTTTAGAAGCCCTAAGCACTTTAAAGATTTTGAGGTCCTCCAAATTTTCGATAATTTGACTAAAAAGTTATATTTTAAAATTCAGAAAATTTCTGTGGTTAGGTTTCTCTCGACGCCCTAAGCACGTGCTTATTTTGCTTATCAGTTAATCCAGCATTGTATCTATCACTTGGGATCAAATTTTAAGTTATAATTCAAATTGAATAATCCCTCAAATGGTATTAGTATCATTTTAAATCCTCATACCTTAAATTCCAATTCTGTATAACGCATCTATTTTATTTGAGGGAATAATCCCTCAAATGGTATTAGTATCATTTTAGTTCCTCATACCTCAAATTCCAATTCTCTATAACTCATCTATTTTATTTTCCTCACCATTCACAGTTTACACTTTCCTTCGAACGTTCCAACACAGTCATATCCAAGGAGGACCAGTAACAAAAATAGTGAGCCACGTTTGTTAATGCCTTTGCTAGTACTTAGGTTATTTTCGCCTTGCCGCGGAATTTTCTCTTTTACCGTTCATCCGAAACCACCCTTTTCCTGCTTGTTTTGCTAACAGCATGCAGACACTCGTAAACTAACTAAGACCACGCTCAAGGCTATGGAAACTCTATACCGGAGCTTGTTTCTATAGGATGACGCACTTCGAAACCTTCCCGAACGCTGCCGTGTCTCATTGTTAGGCCGGCGAGTAATAAAGTTCACGGTAATAGAGTATCGCCGCGGCGGTTACGTAAAATACAGCGGAGCGTTATCACTGGCAGGCCGACTCGTTCGCGTTTCTCGATAACCCAAGCCAGCGACGTCTCCATCCATCTGACACGCACCTCCGCCGGAGACGGAATTAACCGTGACCATTCCTGCGGATTAAAGAGCGGAGCTAATTCGACAGAACGAAGGTCCACGGCGCTTATCGCGACAGAGTCTTCGCGTGTGCTCGGCCTGCCGCGTTATCGATCAGCGGAGGCAGCAGTGTGCACGGTTGCCTCGATAATCATCGAAAAAGCCAACACGTGCCAGGCACACCATTGACAATAAAAACACAGCACGCGTTACCTTTTTTACGATCCAACAGAGAAACTGCAGCTTTTTCATCACGGCGGAGATAGTTAAACGCTCTTCAGCTAATAAAAACTGACCATTAATCCTTCACCTTTCCAACCTTCGGAATTGGAATCCCCGTGCGGAAATCCTCCACTCGTATCTCTTAACTACACTCTCTGAACGCACATGGGCGGTCTCCGCACGGGATTAGCGTGTTAAAGACTTAACAAATTTAAGTCGCGTTGCTTTGTATATTATCAGGATTCAAACAATCAATCTTAGTCTCTATATGTTTAAAAATAAAAATTGCACGATTTCATGGACGCCGCGGGAAAGGACGAAGGATCCCGTGGCACGGCAATTAGTGTTTTTATTAATCGATCGAGTGGAGCGGAAAGCGGCGTGTTCGCTGCCATTCGGGGCAACGTGAGTACGAGGGGCATGGTCCAGCGAGTATCTACCGTCGCCGGGCTCTTTTGTTCGTTTGTAAACGAATTTCATTGATCCCGCCTGTCACGAATCCTTTCGCAGTATTACAGACGCGACGGGCACAATCGAGACCGTTTTGTATCCAGCGGATGGGCAGGGGATCCCGTTCAGAGATAATCATTTGCTTTGTTGCCGGCATTGTCCGCGGGAAACGGCGAAAATTGGCCATCTTTGGTGGGCTGTTCTTTGCTGTGGGCAATTTCGTCTCGCTCCCTTTCGCAGGGCGATAATAATACTGGCCCCGTTGCGTCACGAAATACAAATTTAATTAAACGATGAATGGTCAAGGTTACAAGCTGTTATGGAGCCAGATATGTTATGTTAGATACAGGGATAATTACTGGATAATTACTGGTTCACTAGTACATCGATCGACAGCCACGTAAATAGAACAGCAAGCTGCGTGCTTCAGCGGTAAACAGTTTATTTTCTCGTGGGAGGATAGGGCATTGTTACAGAGCAATAAGGAATATAGAACACTAGCCCAACCGATACCCGGTTTAACGCGGGAATTATATAAATTGTTTCCAATATAAAGAAGCCTAAAAAATAAGTAGCCTGTAATTTAATATAGGACGTATGTAATGAGTGGTCTAAATTTCATTGAAATCCGTTCAGCTGTTTAGGCGTGAAAGAAGGATAAACAGATAGACAATGTTTCACTTTTATATATTAGTAAGGATAAGGATTTCAACCTCAATTTTGGCTTGAAGAATTATAGCCTGAAGCAAAAAGTTCAACCATGAGAAGTATTAAAATATTATGTATTACTATCTTTTTTCGGTGAAGAGATAATCAGTGGTATTTGGATATTTTAATATATAAAGCAGAAAATGTTTGTTTCTTTGTTTCTCGTCTAAAAACTTTCGAATGGGAAACTCTGGGTCTAGGTCACTAAATTTGTACCAGCTCATTATGCCTAGATTGATAATCCAGATCAATGCGACTATTTTCACAAAAATAAATAAATAAATTTTTTTATAAAATCAGAATTTAAATTTCGGGCGAAGCTATATATAAAGCAAGGCTAGGTTCCTCAGTTTAATTGAGGTACAAAGGTCTTCCCCACGAAAAGGCAGCTTCCACAATTCTCTCGCGACATAATCGGCCTTCTCCCGAATAGTTTCGACGCTTCTTCGATTAGACTCGTCCTGGAACTTCGCTAGAAATGCTCGGAAGGTTTTAAGACCTTCTCTTCCCGTGGAATCCTAGCCCGAAGAAGGAAGAAAAGTGGGAAGCCAGCTGCCCATAGGTTGTCTATCCTTTTACCAAGCCACGTTCCTCTTTTCAGCGATCGCCGTCATCTCGTCTAGCATCTTAGAATCTCTCGAGGGTCGAAAGACCGTAGATCAATACTCCGCGCATCCACTTTTCCGCGTGCCACCATCCACGATCCGTTCACCCTCCGCAACCCCCGCTCGCATTTCCATTCTCACCTTGACGGATCGGCTGCTCGTACCTCTGCGTCGAAGTAAAACGACGGGCGCGGGACATCGTTCCGCTCTTAAAATATTCCTCGAGCTTCTTGACGTCTCCTACCTCGCTTAAATTTCACGAGAACTAGAAGAACAAATATAGAGGCTCGTGTCTTCCTCGTTGACTAGTTTCAAAACACTCTAATATTTTTCAATAAATTTTTCCTTTAATTTCAGCACTCACAGTAAGGTAAAAGACCCAATACGTGGACAAGTCCCAGTAGCTGGACAGTGGTGCAAAATACTGATTAGTACATTTAATATCCACTTTATCCAAAAAAGAACAATTTTATTCATTTATTCAAATATTTAGTAAAATATATTCATATATATATTTTACTAAATATTTGAATAATTGAACAAAATAGTTCTTTTGCACCAGTGTCCAGCTACTGGGACGTGTCCACGTATTGGGTCTTTTACCTTATCTTCTACAATCTACAAGGACTCTTCAATTATCCAAAAAGACTTCCTCACACGAAAAAGATTTCCTAGACTCCCCGCTAGTGGCAAACAGACTTCCTCCTCCATTTCCAGAGATTCCTCCGAGCTTCTCCAGCTGGCGTCCACTCGAAGGGTTATTTCCAAGCCCAGGATCTGTAAGGGTGTTAGGGCGAATTAGAAGTCGCCGGCGACAGGAGTTGCGGGGTTTGTCAAATCGATGGAGACGGTTCCATAATTCATAAGGGCCCAGGGTTTCTTTTATTCATCGTACGGCTCTATCCGTCGGCTGGACGTGACCAATGAATTACCGTGTCCTCTTCCGCGGCCCGTTTCCATGATGGCGTGCACCCGCGTCCGTTCCAGTCAACAAGTGATACCTATCGATCCTCCACCAGCCCACCGTTTCTCACACCCCTCCCACTTCCCTGTCACCGCAGCTGCTTTCTTCCTTTCGATTCTCCCTCTTCCACCCTTTCGCTCGTCTTCCACTCGATCTTCCTCGATCCAACCCCGTCGAAAACGACCGTCCGAAGCAAGATGGTGCCCCTCCAACTTCTCCATCCCCGCGTTGGATTCTTTTAAACCAGCGGAGGGAAGTGGAGACTGCTTGCGGTTATGCAGAATCGCGGATCGTTAGCCCAAGTTTCTTTCCAAGTTGCATCCCCGGCGGAAGAGACGCGCGGCTGGAAGCATAATCGCGAAAGCGCGTAACCCCGCGTCGCGCTGCGTCGAGGTGTGGCTTCCAGGATCGATACACGCGCCGCTTACTCTCGTTTCTCTTTCTGCCGGCCAAGATCCACGCTCCCACTGCTCCATGGACGTTAGAAGCTAGGTATAGGTTTGTTTCACCTCGTGCTAGGTGTTAGATCCAATAATCAAGAATTTGGGAACAATTTTTGTACAGTTTTCAACCCTTGTTTCAATTTGGCTTATGATTCCAGTCAAGTCTTCTTAAAATAAGGTTTTGTATTATCTTGTGGATCTCAGGAAGTGGTAATGGTGATGATTAACATATGAAATTTGATATTTAGGTAAGGGTTGAGTCTTCACTTATTAACCACTCGAATATATCAAGATTCAAGAATTTAAAGGGTCATACTGAGTCAGGAGGCTGAAAAAGGGTGATCTTTGGAAATTTTTTACTCGAAAGCTATAACACATTTCTCAAAAAACCTTTTTTCCTTTTAAGGTTTGCATCTAGTACTGTGTATCGTAATTTTTTTATTTAAAAATATTTATTAATTACAAAGTTATTGTAAATCACTCGAAGGTCCTCTCAAAAAAGGCTTCTGCGGTGACCACTGCTGTTCGAAAGTCGATCATCTAAATTAAAAAATTCAAAAGAATTTACTCATTATATTATATTATCTTATCTTTGAACTTGGATTTTTCGAAATATTGATTTGGGAAAAAATGGCCGATGTTTAAAGTAAAAGTTTCAATTTTTATCATAAATCGTGCCTGATTTTCGTCAATTAAAAGGAAAGTAATCCTCGGATAAAAAATCCTTCGTTCAAAGACTAGTTTATTGTTCCTATAGTAAGCTTGTAAAATTTGAAGTAAATCGGTTGAATGATTTTTTAAATATTTTGGTCACCGATTTTGAAAACGCTGTTTCAAGAAAAACGCGTTTGAAGTTTCAAGTCCAGTTTATTCTTACATAAAATGTTAATTTTTCAACTTACAAGGTGTCATCGATACCAGGCCCGTATTATAAACCTTCAGCACTAGTTGAATCCTCTAAAAATACAAAAATTAAAAAATCGATTTTTCGAAGGTTTGTGACTGAGCATGTCCCCTTAACTTCTCGTAATCCCATCGTGTGCATGGCTTTCCAAAAAATCAAAGGAAATGCATAAAACAACTTCACACACCTCCATTTAGGAAGAATGCGCGCCGCGCATTATTTCCGCCCACTGTACACGCGTTTTTCGAGGGGGAAGCTAGAGGGTCGCCTGGAAGAGGACGGCCGTGGAAGCCGGAAGAATTTAATGAAAATGGAGGAGATACCCGGAGGAACGAGACACCCGACTCACAGAGAAAGAGCAGATACCTCTGCCCCTCCTCTGCGCTCCTTCATCCTTTTCAAATGATCCTCAAACCGATCAAAAGGAGAAGCCGGGGGAGGGTAGCCTAGCCTCCCGCTCCCTTTGATACCCTCCAGCGATCCAATAAGGATCAAGAGGGAGCCAGTCGGAGATCAGAGGGCAGAACGAGCGTTATTATGGGAATTTTTATCGGCTAGAGAGACCGCGTTTCGGATCGTGCAATTTTTCCGCCCGCCTATGAGCTATCGCTTGTCCCGGCACGCGATGGGATCCTATCGAGGCTCCAGCAACAAAACGCTCTTTCCTGAGCCACTGGTGCGAGGGGCCAGCAGCAATAAGCTCTCGGCCGATAGATTCGCCGCGTGGGCGAATGGGGGTACTCGCCATTTCTCAATGGGAACTTTCGAATAATTTCTCATCGCGCACGCCATGCAATCGAATAGGATGACGCTTGGGGGATGTGGGGTCCATTTCGACCCACGTAAAGTGTCGAGCTTCATCGATTTATTCATCCAAAAGCATTCCCTTTGTGGAAAAAAATGAGGATTTTAGATGACGAGGGTTCAAAGTAATTAAATTAAATTATACTGGTATGATACTTTGGGGGTTGAAGCTTCCGTCGAAGGGTAAATCTTCTAAGAAATGCCGAGAATTTTTTTTATTCGGAATTAGTTGAATGCCAGGAGGATTTGGTGCTGACAGTTTTGCATTTAATCTACTGGATTTGCTGTTTGCTCAAAAGACACGAGGACGTCTCGGCGACGTTGATTTTCGCGTGGTCTCGGTCCCGCGGTCTCACTTGACATTAATTAAGGCCCATTCGACCGGATCGTACGGATTGTATCGCGAGGAACGTCTCTTCGTTGACCTTAATGAACGCCGTGATCGAGGGAACTGTCGCGGATGCAAATGATACCCGACTGTTCCCCGTATCGATCTACCTCCGCTCGCGTTTTCGGGGATATTGCCCCCGAAGGCTTGAATAATTCCACGATACTATCTGGCGTCCGTTCAAAATTACTTCCTCCTCTTCGACGTCTCAATCGCGACTCCCATTCGAGAAGCTTTCCTGCTCACGGTGTATGACTGGAGAATGTATAAGTCATTAAATGCAAACTTGATCCTTGGGTGATTTCGTGTCGATATGTTAGTGTGAAAATTCGAAGAAGAATTATAAAGAAGGTAAATCTTAGAATTTAAAGGTAACTCCTAGAATTTACAGCTATGGGACAGTAAAACTCCGAAATATTCAAGAAGAAGTTGTCAACCTATAACGAGAAGTATTCCAATTTTAAATATTTTATAAAATATCTCGGACTTTCACCGCTCCGGAGCGGTAAATACTAAGATTTACCTAGGATTTTCTAAATTCTAAGATTCACTAGTCTTCGAATTCCCACCAGACAAATATATTATACCAAACATCGAACATATTATCCCAGTCTGCTGGAATACTTGCTCGGGTGTAGTTAAGCGAAACTATGTCGACAGAAACGATAGCTTGGAAAGGCCTGATCTATTTAACCCTGGACCGACTCTGTGGGGTCGCCGACGATCCCAGAAAATTTTAATGTCCTCTACAATCGTGTGAATAAACGCTAGAATATCAGCTTACACTCCCACGATTCTCTCACTGTAAACAGAAACTATATACTATAAACATAAATAATTCTTCGGAGACGTTAGGTGAATTTAGAAATATTTAAATTTCAATTTGTAAGAAGTGAACAGTATTCATCTGCTATGCAAAAGCTTCGAGTTACCTGGAAGGAAGTATTGCAAATTGGAAAGTCGACCTCGTCAGTGGTTGACCAAAGAAAAATGGCTGCTCCGGTGGCTGGAGAAGCTAATTGGTCCTCAGCTGCGCAGCTAGAACAGGGCAAAAATCTGGATCCCTAATGGCGTCGTTCGTATGCGCCGCGACGCCACCGCCGCGCCCCTGCAATTTGTTCAACGACCATAAGGATCGCTTGCGCGATACCGCGACAATTTTCCCACCGCGTCTTCAATCGTCGTTGCAACATTGTTTCCCCTCTGCTTTTTCGCGCAGCGGGGCTGCGAAAGCTCGCGGCTACTTGTGACCTGGGGACGTTCCGAGCTTTGTTTTCCCTGAGAATTCGTTACTTTTGTAACGAAAGAGACGTTTGAAAAGAACTTGAAACGGTTCTTAAATATTAACGTAGTTTCCCTGTTCTTCTTTCCAGACGTTACTGAATTCTAAGAAATTTAAAGCGTTCTTCTGATAAATAGCTAAATAAACGTTGAAACGTGCTAGGAAGTCTGCAACTTGGGGTATAAAGTATAATTAAGCCTCGTTTACTCGGGGCATTTTTGAAAACAGTGTAGGGTAGATGCACCATTTGTGGCCACTTTAAGATATTATACCAGTTTTGGCCACTTCTTAAAAAATATAATATTTTTCCGTGTAAGCAATAAATGTAACCTTATATTTCGGACGGTATACTAAACGAAATATTTATGATGTGAAATTCTCCACAGAATAATGATCTGCAAGTAATTTAAAAGTAAGGTAATTATGCACATGTCCAAAAACAGTGCAATGGCCACAAACGGTACATCCACCGTATTATACACTGAATTTTTTGTATAGGGTAGACCGGGGCGAATCGAATCACAGGGCGAATCGGATCAAAATAAGAATTTAGTCCATATTTCTTACATCGCGATAGAAATGATTATTCCGATCGTTCGTAGTACCTCGTCCCTCTCCCCCGCACCTACTACAATAGTTCGTCAATTGTTTTAAGTCATTGCTTAGAGCTGGCATACGTTTTCAGTGAGATGGTTGCGTGCGAATGTTACAATTTTTGTCCGTATCTAACCTACGTAATCTGCAATTTCGTATTTAACATAAAAAGTAAGCTTGAAAATTCAAATGTGCTTATTGTTATTAGTTTGCACGGTGTCCAAGTTTAGTATTTGATGTATTTTAGACTATTATATCATAATATGTTTATGTAATCTACAATCTTTGAAATACTTATATATGGGGCTAATCGGATCACGTTATATGGGGCGAATCGGATCACTCCTTTTTTTTCATTTACGTACTTCTATAATTATAAATATGATGATTGTTTATATACAGATAGTTCGTAGGTACATAAAAAGCGCAATCAGGGATCATGGTGTCCAAAAAAAATAAAGGAAGCTGTGATATAAATTAAATCTAAAAAAATGACGCAAAAAATAAATAAATTAATGGTTTTAAGAAGATGGCATTGTATTTACTGCGGTCAAAAATTTATTCGTCCATTTTCAGAAGATTGTCTGAGAAGAGTGGTGCCACGATAATTGTACTAATAGAGGCGGCAAAAAACGGCAATATCCTTCCGATTTGTGTGCTAAATAGTATCACTTGACATCATTGTCATTAAATTAGATTTATTTTAGTTGATTATAAAGATTTTGGTATGAAAATTTCAGGTTTTTCAGAAATTTCTGGGTGGTCCAATTCGCCCCAAGTTTCGGGGCAAATCGGATATTCCTCACTTTTTCGTTTTTTGTTTATAAATGAAAAATTTTATGTTTAGTTTCAATTTTTATACATTCAAGTTGAAGCCAAGGGTGTACTGGTTACGAATATATAATAAAAAATTAGTTTTTTAATGCTTAACTATTGTTTTTTTATCGTCAAACACAAAGTGATCCGATTCGCCCCGGTCTACCCTATCTTGAAAGGAACGTTTCGTTCAGTTAATCCGTGTTCTGTTTTACTAATTCTTCCGTCTTCTTTCTGTTACAGTGAGATTACACGACAGCATACAGGAGGAGAACTACCATTACCTCGTATTTGACCTGTAAGTAGCTGAGGAGGATTGTATTTAATCATTGCCTGGTCGAAAACGTCGCGTCGAAATGTTCACGAGTTAAAAAAATACCAAACTGATTGAAAAAATTCCAAAATCGAGGGGTACTTAATTAACCAAGGATCGCGAATCGAAAGTTTGTAAATTAAGCGATAAAATTTCGTTACCAAGCTTTGTTCCAACAGTACTCGTGAATATAACTGGACGTTTCGTTAACGAATCATAATTCATACACATATATAATTTAATTACTCGCCAATGATCGACGACCAAGTTCCCCGGTATTTTCTCTTCCACCCCCATTTCCCACCACTCTGTGATCTTGCTAGGTAATTGTTAATTTGTACCAGTCACTGGGTGAATATTCGAGCGGTCCATCCTCGTGAATTTTAATCAGGCATAATTTGCATGTTAACGAGCCCACGTGGTTCTGGGTATCGATAATCCGTGGCGAAAAGTATCGCCGCGATTAATTACGAGCTCGCGATATACCGTTGGTAGTTAAAGATTTCTTCGTGTGTTTCGTACGTCCTTTGCACTGATTCTTGAAAGATACTTGAGTTTTATTAAATATAGAATATAGAATGCAATGTAGAATTTTATTCTGAAGTGTATAGCAGTACAATTACAAGACAAAATGTTAAACACGGGAAGGCTTGATATAGAATTACGATTTTTATTATTTTGCATTTTCTTAGCCAGTGTATTCTTCAAAAATTTATTTGTTTAATAACTCAATCGTTTCCAATCCGTCGTGGCTATAATCAGAACGAAATGAAGTGACTGCACGAGGTCACTTCGCAGACCTACCCTGCCACTCTATTCCCTCGCAGTAGTATAACTCAGCGATTTCCGACGGCCGAGCGTACTCCCCCGAAAATTGAACGTTTACGAAAGTTCTGGCCCCTGGTTTCCAGTGTAACTGGCGGGGAACTGTTCGAGGACATAGTCGCGCGAGAGTTCTACAGCGAAGCGGACGCCTCGCACTGTATCCAACAAATCCTGGAGAGCGTTCACCACTGCCACCATAATGGAGTTGTGCACAGGGACCTGAAAGTACGTAGACCGGCCATAAAGGGGGATAAATCGTTAATCCTCTCGAGATCGCGCCCTCTACACCGATAAATAATCGAAGGAAGCATTTCATACGATTCCAAATTCGAGAGAGCCCGCGTTGAAATTCGATCTTAATTCAAACTCGATGATTTTGCGGTCTGCTGAAAGTATTATTCATTTTCGCCACTTGGAAGTTCCGAAATGTTATTACAAGGGTGCATAACGCAGAGAAATAAAAAAGAGGTGAAAGTCGGGAGACAGAGATTAAAAAATGCCGCGTAAAATATGCGGAAAATCGAGAATACTTGTAAAAAGGAATTTAGAAGGCATTAAAAATCTGCCTTGCTCCTGTTGCAGCCCGAAAATCTGCTCCTAGCGAGTAAGGCGAAAGGCGCGGCTGTGAAATTAGCGGACTTTGGGTTGGCGATCGAGGTGCAGGGCGAAGCACAGGCATGGTTCGGTGAGTCCATCATGATGAAAATCATGGAGAAGCCCTCTATTTATTAATTTAATTATTCGGGTTTAACAGAATTTTTAAGATGCACCTAATATGAATCAAATATTAGAATTTTGATTCAATGGATTATTACAAACATTTTGATTAATTTAATTATATGCGTTAATTAACTTCCAGTTAAATAATTAATTAAAATAATTGTTTTATAAATACAAATTTTAATTAATACTTTTTTTAAATAAAAATGACATTCTCATAAAAAAATTAAATTTAAAAATAAACCTACACCCTTATCCAACAAAAAAGAATGGTTCCACTAACTTTAAATACAATTACACCCTCAATCTATAAAAAATTGTTGCAAGCCACGAGTTTCGGAAACAAACATTTGCTTCGCACCTTAAGTATCATATTATTATCAATCCACTAATGCAATCTTTCTACAAAAAAAAAACATCAAGATCAAACGATCTCAATGCTTGAAGCTGCTGGAAACGAAAGTTTCCAATTACAGTTCGGATCGAATGTAAATTGCCAGGAGTTACACGCTCGGAGAGTCAAGCTTGCAGATGTACGTAACAAATTAAAGGTAGATGGTTCTGCCCGGAGCTCGTTTAAATTTCCGCGACGGAGGGGACGGCAGGGAAATAAATTTTTCCCAGTCGCGTGTAATCTTTCCGTTGCATCCACCGACGTGTAGCCTTTCTTTCTCGTTTTCCAGTTCCCAGGCAGCCGCGATTTAAATTCGACCGCCGACATTTTCATTCATTTAACGATCCCTTTGCCCCCGGCGCCCCTTGTTCCTCGGTTTAAACCCGCGCCCCACATCCCGCGCATAGACACGCCACGTTCGTATGCACACGTTTGGCTGAAGCGCCCCTCCACCCTCTTGCTTTCGACCGTCTGCTCCCGTTTTGTTTCCACGCGGACAACTCCGAGCAAGTTTCCACGAGCTATTGGAAAACTTGCCGCGAATTTCTCGCGGGCAAATGGATTCCAGATTTTCACCGCTCCGCGGGAATTTTCCTGTGTTGTTACGCGGTCGCGATCAAAGCACCTGGTCGAGTCTGTTTTCGAATCCAGTGGTCCTTGCACCCTGGCTCCTCTTCTTCCTTAAAAATAATCCAGTTCCTTCGACGGTTCAATCTGAAGTTTTTAGAATATTCTCCAGTTTGTTGAATGTTCAAACTGGAGTTTGTTAAATTTTTTTTATCATTTTCGATCACCCGGAACAGTGTTCGTTGATTTCTGCGCTCCGCCGGCTATCAGACAGCCAGTTGAGACGCCGCGACGTTCGTTTCCGTTCTGGAAAAGCCGATAGCTGGAAATTCCATTGACGAGGTGACACTGTTACGCGTCGGGGACTCGCGGCTCCCTCTCGATCGTCCAAGGAAATCCATCTTCGACGAATACAGGCAGCTGCTGGGAATTCCAAGTTTCTCTATGGTAAATGCCGCGTACTCGGCAACTCTTAACTGTACGGCGAAGTTGGATCGCTGGAAGTTGCGCGATATCACCGTCTATAGTCAGGGAGGAAAGAAGTTTCCTTTAGTATGGATGCGAACTGCGAGGCAAATGTTCCTCCTTTACTCGTCGCTTTCAGCAATTGGCTAGGTCCGTGTGCTACTCAAATTTGAAAGGGGTTATTAGTTTTAAGTATACAGTATGGGGCATCTAACGTCGTCACCTCTTAAGTATTTTAATCAATACAATACAAACACCGAAGAAACCATAACATCACCTTTCTCGTGATCAAAATTCATATTTGAACCACTCGGGAAATTTTTTAACATTACTGTTTAAATGCTTAACAAGTGCTTTATTTGACGATTTTCTATTCTGAGAGTTTCACTGAAAATCAGAATTTTCAGTGAAAAATCAGCATTTAAAAATACTTGTACAGCGTTTGTGTTAAGAATGAATTATTACGCAAAGAATTTTCTTTCGTGTCCGACGATGTTTGGTGCCCCGACGCACTGCGTTCGTCGCGAAATAACAATTCCATTGCTCCTGGGCGAGAGTGAATCGTAATGGTGGATGAAAAATAAGGTTTCGCTGGGACGCCTGGTTACCTCAGCCCGGAAGTCCTGAAGAAAGAGCCGTACGGCAAGCCCGTGGACATTTGGGCGTGCGGTGTCATCCTTTACATCCTCCTGGTCGGTTACCCGCCGTTTTGGGACGAGGACCAGCACCGACTCTACGCGCAGATCAAGACCGGATCGTACGACGTAAGAACCACCCCACTTACACGCGCCTCCACCCCTGATTTCTTGAGTGGAAATTCACCTCGTTATTCCTCGTTGAAATATTCAAATTCGATCCACTCGACTTCACCCTGTTCGTTCAAACTTCACCGGAATAACATTGCCTTTGCCGAAGCATTAAGTCGGTAGTTAATGAGAAGGGAAGATTGTTTATCCTGAAATTTGAAAGGAAAATTATAATACATTTCACGAGAGAATTCCTTTTAAATAAACACATATGCTTCCATTTTAAAAATTCACACGGCCTTTAAAAATGATTCAATCTCACAGTGGAACCACTCCTACTAGAATAAACAATATTCCTCTATCTAAAGTAATCCGAGATATAATTGACGGATATTGTATCTACAATGTTTCTCGAAGTCTCCCCATAGTGTGCAGCTTACCTTCGACTCCAGGAGCTCCAAAGAGAAGCTTTCCTTAAAATAAACGCAATAATCCACTCCCCCATCGTTCGACACATCCCCCGTAATTACACAGTGTCAGTCTGACCTCAGATGAGTGATAAAGCCAGCCATAATGCCGACGCAAGCAATCGGGGGTCCTGCAAAACGGCCGAGGCTTGCAGCTGGAGAGCGGCTGCAAAGAAGTCGGCTGAAATCATCGGAAATATGGAGCACAGGAAAGGCGCATTCCCTATAAACAATTTGTAAACGCATTTCCTCGTTTGTTCCACAGTACCCAGGGCCAGAATGGGACACCGTCACGCCCGAGGCCAAGAATCTCATCAATCAGATGCTGACGGTGAATCCGAGCAAAAGGATCACCGCCAGCGAGGCACTCAAGCACCCATGGATCTGCGTAAGTACCTCCGCCTTGGATCATTCTCAAGAAATAGAGAGGCCGTAAGAAAACACTGTATAGAACTGACGTTGCTCTTCTTTCTTTGCGTGTTTCAGCAACGCGAGCGTGTCGCGTCCGTCGTCCACAGACAAGAGACCGTGGAGTGTCTGAAGAAATTCAACGCAAGGCGCAAATTAAAGGTGAGTCCCACCTACGCCCTCTCTCTCTCTTCGCCCCAGCCGCTGTTGGAATTTAATTAAGCGATCCAGCGCCGAGTGGACGAGTAATTAGAGGGTGGATACGGGGCCGCGAGTTTCCCAATTAATAGAATTCAGACGCGCCAGCGAGCACGCCGACGACGTTGTAGCAGAAACTACCTGCGCGGCCGTGTAACTAGTTACGCGGGAGTTTCGATTCGAGACGTCGAGTGTTAAGGTGCGCCGGCCCGTTAAATGATCTATGCCTGTGTCAGACCCATCGGAAGGGGGCCAACTGCTGTTCAACGTTTAATCATCCGCCCCCTGACCACGGGGGTGCTCGGGGGTGGGGCGTGAAAGTCGAGGGCGCAACGAAAGTGAAACGAGGGTGGTTGTCTTTGTCGTGGGAGGTTGAATATTAATTATTAAAATGTTATTTGAGGGAAGTATGATTGAGGTAATAGTGAAGAGACGAAAAATTCCTGTGGTGATTTGGATTGTTAGGTAAACTACTAGAATTCATCCGAAGTTTCATTGAGAATTAATATTTATTTGTGAGGTAGATTGATTGAAGATCTATTTGTAATTTTTGGAGTTGGGTTATGCTTTATAATTTTGATAAATTTAGATTCTTTCGTAGTTGATTTTTGTAGAGGTAATTATAGTGAATTATGGTGATCCTTTGAAGGAAGTGAAAAGAGGTAAATAATGAAGGAAGGAATTTTCTTTATTATTATTATTCCTCTTCATTTTTATTCCTCACGTTTTATTAATTTAGGTTTCTATTTTCATAATTTCCTCGTTATAACCTTACTATTAAATTACTACTTAGTGCTAGAATCTATTACCAATTTTATTCCTATTCAAGTGGGAGGTAACAAATAAATATAACAAATTTAATAATCGCGAGATTTCGAGTGGCATTGGTCGATCCGTAAAAGACACTCTCCCCCTCTCCATTCACTTCCGTTTTGCCTCGAGCAGAGGCAGTTACCTTGGCCGACGCTACAGCTCGTGCAATTGGAGGTGGCAAAGTCAGCGTGGCATCGTCTTTGATTGGGAATTCGTGGATTTCTCGCTCCCCTACCCTTAGCCGGCTCTCTTCGACGCCTGTTGCAATTGCCACTGCCGTCCGGAGCTCAGTCGCTCGAATTGCTGCCGGAATCGCGCGTGTCGCCAGTTGAATCCAGCCTGGCTATGTGTGTGTGTGCTCCCGGCGATTACGCTCCTCGTCCGTGAAAAGTCTCGTCTTACACGGCCGCGCGAAACTCGCGTTGATTGCGAAACGTCTATGACATTCGGTCGGCCCTCGTGACAGAGGCTCTTTGTTAATATCGGGGTCTCCAGTTTCGTAGTCGCGGCCCCGGCGGATGAACGTGCCGGAGGGGAGCAGGGGTGGGTGGGATATCGAGCTGGAAATCTCGGAAAACAGTACACAAACCCTTTTACCAAGTAGTTACCATAGACGAGGGCTGCGGGAGACGTGACTCACCAATTTCGCTCAAATCTCGCACACAATTACGGCACACCGCGTACTATGATATATTGTAAGTCCGGGAGAGTTCGATTTCTTTTTGGAAAAGAAATTGTAGCATCGTTGTTCTTCACATTTTTGTCGTTTTGTGCAGATTAAAGCAAAGCCCAAGCAATTTAGGGTATATATTAATTATAGTGTGCGATAATTTCAAATATTTATTTTCATTTTCAAGCAAAAATATTGACACTGCAACTGGTCGGTCTCACCCGTTTGTCGGGGTTAGACGGACCTTGAAAAATAATAAAAAGTGTTGGGATGACACAGTAATTTTATGCAAATTATGTCAGTCTTAAAATATCAACACTGGCCGGACTCTCCCGGACTTACCATATATTAAAAACTGAGAGTCCACTGTTCAAAATTTCCAGGTGAAATTCGAATTTAAAGTTTCATTTTTCCTAGAATCCTATTCAGTGAACAAATACCTACAAATGTTTCTCGGAAGCCAACTACCATTGAAATCTCCAGATGAATTCATGAAACCGGGGTCCAGCTGCTGAACCCACGGCAAAAAGTTTAACAATCAGCTGCGCGTGTCGCGAAGAGAAATCCGCGGGTCCGACGCGTGTGACAGGACCGTTCGTGACGTCCGACAAGCGAGGCGCGCAGAAATTATAATTTATAATTCCACAGCGACACGCGTACCTCATTAACCAGCTGTCCCCCAGTTTCCTATTAACTATTAAACTTCCATGTCGACGTGCCCTCTCTCCCCGCCCGAGGAAATTTCCGTATCGCACGCGAGCCTGCGATTTCAATTCCCGTAAAAGCTGGATCGCACCCTGGGGATCTAGCCAGCGGTGGCTCGATAAATACACTCGATTCCTGGAGAAGCTGATGGTATCGATTATCCGAGGCTCGTAACCATCCAAGCCGCACACACCGTTGGCCGTAAATCGTGGCACAAGTGAGGGGGGAGAAGATTCTATGGCTGCAAATAAATCGAAATGACAGAATAACTTCTCTGCGAAGCTTCATTCTCCAGAGACATGACTTTGAAAATTAATTCAGTAGCCTTGCTCTTGATGTCTTCTACCTGACAGTGATTAAGTAAGCATGTAGGCTTCACACGAGCTGTAACGCTATTCGCAAAAGTCCCGTGGCCCATCGTGCTCAGAGCCACCTTAGCCTACAGGCTATAGCCCAGGGGCGCCTGTGATTCAAGGGCACTTAAGAATAAAATATCTCGAAATACTTTTTTCTTTTCAATTTTCGAGATAAAAATTTTTATCTGGAGAAATTGTACCCTTGCGGGCTATGGCGCCAAAATTTTTTAGCCCAGGGCGCTCAAATTTGTTAAGACTGCCCTGCTCGTAAATAAATTCTTTTTGGTTCGTCGAGGCCTGATAGATGCTCTCCGAGAGCAATCGAAAGGGGAGAGGCGTTCGGCGAGCTTGCAATCACGCGATCGTTCCATTAAGCCCGAATGTAATTAGCACTCGAGCGTCGTGCCCCTTGAAGAGGGTGACCGGCTCGCGCGCCCCCTTTTAGGGGTTCCAGTCGCATGGGGGAAGTTTTCCATAGAGTCAGCTAGCTTTCCAATGCCGGGCAGAGTTTCTCGTGACTCGTCGCGGCTAATTCCGTTTAATGGAACGGCGATGAGAATCGAGCGGGGCCAGATATGGGGCACAGAAATTAGAGGACTGCTTGCGTGCGATCCCATTTAATTCTTTCGCGTCCGGAGGGTGAGTCACGCGGGGGGTGTTCTCTATAGAATCTAGTATCTCTCAAATATCCCTTGTCACAGTTTAATGGAATAGGTGTGGAAGGTCGGGGAACACTAATGAACAAAGCAGTATCGCAGCGAGGCTCCTAGACTGTTCGTAGTTATTACTCTGCGAGGTGAAACAAATTGGGGGCTTATCTCTAATACATGCTACCGTCTGTAACGCATAACGTGTTTGATGAGCAGATAACGTGAAACGGTAGCTGAGCAAGCAGGTGTGTTAGACTTAAACGCGTTCGGTGTTGTGAAAACTCTGTTGTTTATTGAAAATTCCGTGGGGAAATTCGGCTGGGACGCGAGAAGGGCCAAGAGAAGTGCGAAGCATGAGGGCGTTGAAGAAGAAATTCGTGTTGTGCAGGCAGAAGGAAACGACCATTCCCGAGGTACACACTCGCCCTTTCATCGTCCTCGATTATTTAATCCGAGAATTTTTAATCGCTTAAAATGTATCGCAGTGAGTCGATACAGAGAACGATGCGCGATAAAGTCTACCATTCGACCGTGGATCATTAAGAGCCACTCTGTAACGCTCGTGAAACTTGAAGCCGGTTTTTGCGGCTCAAAGAGGAAAAATATCCATTCCATACGCTTTGCTTTACCGCCCTCTCGATACTCGAGCAACAAAGTAACGCTCGTTGGTAACCTGCGCGATCTTCGGAACATTCAAATTGCACTCCCTATATTTTTGTTTTACATGGTGAAAAAGCTGCTTTGACGATCTCGATGCCCTTCAGTTGGCAAAGGTGTGCGTATAACTATTCGATAAATCTTGTTCGCGCAACGGAATTGCAAATAGATAAAATTGCCTCGCGGGGAAAAGTGGCGCGTGGCGAAATCCTGCCTCTGTGATTTAATTTATTAATCGTTACCTGTTTTATAAATTGTATTATTTCGATTATTATTCTATTATTATTAGTATTTTATTATTATTCTCAGGGTTGGACTTAAAAGCAGCAAATTATTTTTGCTAAATCTGTACAGATGGGAATATATTAAAAACGTTTTATTATTATTATTAGTATTTTAAGCGCGCAATAAAATCGTAACAATGGCACGATAAAAAATATTCCACAGTCGTAAATGGTGGCGCGTTTTCATTGCCAGGTCAAGTGGCTAAAAAGAAAGATAAAGAGAGGGGAATTGAGAGCTTGCTCAGGGGCTATATGCCTCGCATCTGCATTTTAAATTACTTTCAATTGATTAGTTTCACCAGCTCGGACACTCGAGGCCCGCTCCAGCCCGCCACGTCGACTCGTTTACGACTCGGACTGTTTCCCAACCGAATATAATAAATGCTACGCGGGCTCCTCGAAAAACTGCCAGGAGTACAAGTGTACGGCATGAATATTGAACGAAGCGGAGGAGGAGAAGCAACGGTCTCCGTTACAACCATAAGAGGGCGTCGAACGGCATTTAAATATTCGTAATTCAAACACGTTGCGCGCGCACCGTGACGCGGGAAAGCCAGCCACGGTCCCGCGCCCGCCACCAATCGAGATCGATTGTTCTGCCGGCAAATATTTGTCGTAAACATTTCCCCGATACTCCAGCCCGAAAGTTGCGTCCACGTTTCCCCCGTTATTAGCTCTGTTTGCATTGCCAGTTACACGTATTTGTTGCCCCGTCCCCCTCGCTTCCGACTTCCCCGACGAACCACCCTTACACGCGCCCCCGCCGTCGCGTAATTACTTTGCGAAATAGCAGTGATAACAACGGCTTTACGTATAACACCTTGGTATAGAAAACGAAGCGATGAACAGGCGAGCTTCTCGCGGATAAAATAGGATTTAAAATTAAAGGACACAGGGAAGAATCTGAGACTAGGAAAAGTTTGAGAAAATAGATTAAATTAGGAACGGAATTATAATAATAGAATAAAAATGGTAAAAAATTTTACAAGTATGATGTGTTTTAAAAATACTTCCAAGCTTCCTGGTTCGATAACGCGTATCGTTTCTCAGATTATTCCAAGTCGCTCGCGAAATGTATATCTACGTTCCGTCGCGTCGACGACCGACCGTTTTTAATTCGGATAAAAGGCGGCGAAAATGCAAATTCCCGACGGAAAGTCTGCCCCTTGAAAGCACTCGTGAAATATCACTCTCGGATCGTGAGAAATGATCGGCGGGAAGAGAGGTGGCGACGATCCGCCTCGGCAGTCCGAAGTCTAAAGTTCACGGCGCAATAACGTTAATACGAGCAACCGGAAGCGACTGGAGGCCTCGCGAACGAGCCGAACGACGCTCGGTTGCTTGCCGCGTCGTGTCAGCCAGAGGAGTCGAGCCAAGTCGAAATTTTACACCGGGTTTTATCGGCGAAGGAACGCGAGCTCCCGAGGGAAAGGAGCTCCGTTGAAATTGGCCATCGCGGATGTAAATAAAATTGCAGCTAAACGAGTTCCCATGGCTTGCAGCGGAGCTCCGCGCGATCGAAGGTCCAGTTAATTACAGACGCGGTACTTAGCCCGTTGCACGGGCATTATTGCGCTGTCGGCACTCTGGAGTAAATAAAAAAAGAGTGGCTTGCCTTCCTCGTTTGCTCTTTTTTTTTAATTGCCACCAGCTCGCGATGCTTCGCGGCTCTCTACAGCCGGAGCGAGATCGATTTTGCTGTTCAAGGCCAGGTCCTCTACCGTAAATCACATCTGATAGAAATCGCTGTTATAGAAGGGTGGTTGCGGAGATAATTTCGTGATGACTATAGTAGAGAATTTGTCGGGTTGGGGGAGGTTGAAGGGGGTAGAGAGCAGAAGAAGGGATGAATTATCGTGGAGGCTGAATCACACGAGTGAATTATCATTCCCATGAAATTCATTTCTGCCCTCGAAACGACTCGCCAAGAAACTACCTTCTCAACCACCCCCGGTGGACGATCCACCCCCCTTTTCCTCAATTAACGCGGAAGAATAATCGTGGACCGTTTTCTGTCCGCAGGGCGTTATTCTGACGACCATGTTGGCGACGAGGAACTTTACCAGTAAGTATGATGCACAGGGTAAGTACCTGCGGCCCTCTTCAGCGCTTCATGGACCACGACAGACAGTACTTTTATACCCCCTATTAAATTTCACGTCCCTCTTTCTCTCTTCACCACTTTCTGCCTCTGTTTCTCTGTATCTCTGTACCTCCGCCGTCTCTACTCTGCCTCTTCGCGTCCCCGGATTCATAACCCATAAACCCGGCCCCGTTTCTTCGCCCGTCTTGCAAGCGCCAGCCGATGTCAACCACCCACCCCCAACCTTCGTTACACCAGAGAGGACCTCTGTTCATCAGCCCCTTTGCTCTTCGCGAGAGGTGCTTCACGACGTGGCCGTGCACGCAGCGTTCATTTCGCTTATTAAGACGTTACCGCGGCCCTCGGTAAGTTGAGGGGGTGGTCGCGCGACCCACCCTCTGCTCTCTTCCCCCGCGACTCCTCGGCCATGACGGAAGCTCGCGGAACTTTACAGTGTCGCGTAATCGAATCTCCTCGGGGCGGAAGATTCGTCTGGATCGTCTCGCTTTAGGTTTCTTCGCGGAGGGTTGATTGTCGAATTTAATGGTGGAAATTTCTTTTTGTGGGATGGTTTAGCCAGGCGACCGGGTTTAAGCTATGGGGCCACGGAATGAAGCACTCGCGATCATTCCTGCTCGTCAACCCTGATGAATTAGAGACCCTTTTGTTGATCCCTGATCATAGATCTGGGCGGTCTGAGCAGCGAGGTGAAATCTATGTGAGATGATTTTAATTAAGGAAATTTTTGGTAAATTGAGGTGAATTGGATTCCGTCTTCTGTTGCTGTGCAACCGATCTCGTTGACCGATTACAGCTGTTGGTAATCCGGCGAGTTCAAATTAGTTCTTTTTCGGCTGACGTGTAATAAAAACAATCCAACCACCGATATCCGTGGCCTCAGCGATTCGGTAAGTCTGCGGTCGCAGTGGCGTTGATATCGGTCGTCCGATTGTTTTTATCATAAGTTGGCGAAAAACAAACAGATTTGAATCAACGACCTGCTGGCCTCTTCCCCCGATTAAACCTACTAAAGTCGCTATAAAAACCCGTGGACAAGAGCCACGAGGAACATTGTTATTCGGTTATTCGTCGTTAACAACGTAAACAACGGATTGGGAGAGCCAGAGAAAGTTACATCATCTTCTTTCTCACTGTAAATCGTTACCAAGCGGGTATGTCCATCGCAATTGTTTATCTAAAATATACATTAGTTCCCTGATAAGGGAACACGTTTCTATCAATCTTGAAGTCCCCTTTATTCCAAAATTCCTTTTACCTCCTTTATAAAACGTAGTCGAGGTGTGCATTAGCGCTTTGATAGAGCAAGGAACCCTCTAAATACTCAGAGGGAATCGCATAGTCCTGACGTGACAAACTCGATAATATTACGTCGAGATTGTGTGGTATTGGGTTTGATTGGGTGTTGCTTGTCGAAGCGCGCGTGTACAACTGAGATTCCTCGAAGTCGCTGTGATCTTGTTCTAGTCACTGGTTTCTAATGTCGCTCAAACGATTTCACCCTCGCTAGCTCTGCGTACCAAACGAAGTGTCATGATAGTCGTTCACAAGCCCGTGTACCTACATATGTGTCTCATAGTCGATGCACTTGGCTCGCACCTCATATCCTGCAAGGACTCTGCCACGTTTTCCAGAACGAAACGATTCCAGATCTTCCGGTTCCGTTTGCTCGATGGTGGATCGGTGCCTGCCTCAACGTCTGTACTTTTTGGGAACGTGTTCCTTTTTTTCGCGCACGATCCAGGGTGGGACTCTGGGAAACGCGAAACGTCGTCGCAGTGGACTCAAGCAGTTTTATAATCGTTCGTAATGATGGAGGGATCATCGGGGAATTTCGTATTTTGAATTGGAGCGAGCATTCCATTGAGAATTATTCCAGTTAATTAATCAAGCATCGTTGATTTAGAAAACGTGAAAATATTCAATATTTCTACTTCTCGTGGTGTTTTAGAGTCTAAGAGCGATAGATCGTTTTATTATCGCATCGGTTGCTTCATGGAGTACTTTTTTTATTTGCAATAATTCACATGTTGTTGATGTTTGTGCCTTCCACCTGAAATCGACACATTTTTACTTCGCTCCGCCATATGTTTTCGCGAAAATGCGAAGAGAAGAGACTACGATATCGTGTAATTGAGATATCGTATCTATGGATCGAATACCAAATGCACAACTGTTTCGGTCCACTAGCGAGAACCGCCTACGAA
Organism: Andrena minutula; assembly: GCA_929113495.1. Classification (NCBI taxonomy): domain Eukaryota; kingdom Metazoa; phylum Arthropoda; class Insecta; order Hymenoptera; family Andrenidae; genus Andrena; species Andrena minutula. Next base: position 3,844,921 of record OV815996.1, on the reverse strand, counting down.
TGATTATTCTGTGTTTAATATCACTGATCCACTCTGTAGTGCCTTATTCCGTCCACGAGACATCAGCGAAACACGAAACACCTCGGTGCCCCACTTTTTCTTATTCTCTCTGTCTGTGACTTTCTCTGCAATTCATGCCGCACATTTTGGAACGACACGTGAAATCACGTTAGTCAGACCAGTTGCTCGATTCGCGAAGTCTCTGGAGAATTCAGGCGATATTTACTCTCTGCCCGTGGCACAGACAATACTAAGATTTTTCTACGAACACTAACGTTCCAAAATACCGAGTATGAATATTTCTACGCGATCCATGTCCCTGTACACAACCGCCTCCTGTGCTGGATGCTCGATAAACAATGTTACAATCTCTGTATTTGCATCCTGTACACAGGAGAGTACCAAACAGCACAAAGGCATCCCTTTAGATCAGTATGACCCGGTTATGTGAACGCCTACTTGCATCTGCTCGTGATCAAATACGCGGGGAGAATATATTCTATGGAAGTTTATATTCTAACAGTTAGCAGAAATTATGTGAAGCCTCCAATCTGATATCCACTGTGGATGAATAATAATAAATGGGATATGTTATTTAAATGTCTCGAAGAGCAACAGCGAATGGCCCACGATCTACTTTCAATAATTACTCACTGCAAGTTTAAATTTCTATATTCTTTACCAAATCTTCATAAGAGTATTACCAACGAATTGCCTGTTCCTTCCCGATTAAAATGAGCCCAAACACGACCATATTCCGATTATTTTCCGTTCACATAATTCGAATTAAATCTTCGGATTAATCTAAAGAAAATGAGAAAAATTCTCTAATATCACGGTCTGATAACGAAGACAGAACATGATAATACCCTCGTGGGTCTTCGATTACCGATAAACCGACGCGATATCGACCCGTTGTTTCGATCCGCGCCCTCGAGAGGTCAGCGCCATGATTTTCTGCGCAACTCCGCGGCGCACCACCATAGAGGAAAGGGAAGGAGTGCACGTAGTCTATCAACGACTCGCGTGATCGCGGAATAGTACGGAAGGAATTATTTGGCATAGTGCGTGAATTTAGTGTAGTAAACGCGTTGAGATTTAGAGATCGTGTGTCGTGAAAGTGTCGTATTATATTTGTGCTATGATCCTGTCTGAAAATGGCGGTTTGGGTCCACTCCAGCCTTCTGGGACTGCAATGCAAACGTCCACTGGTCTCCACTGGCAAATCCTTTCTAATTCAATGGTAATACTCATAAAAGTTTCATTACAAACACAGAAATTACGTCTCGGTTAGTGGGATGTATGCCACGTGTTTTGTCGTGGTTTGTTGGGTCACTCGTTCTTGCGATGTAAGCGAAAAATAGTGGCAGTATATTGCACGATCAGATATCAGGCGTGGTAAGTGATCAGATTTCCCGGTAGTACTGTGAAATCCCGTTTTTAGTCGAGTAGGTAGGCATCTTGCATCCGTAGAGGCGACACTAAATAAGACACTCGCGTGTTCGATTCACGAATTTGTTTGCGAACCTAACCTTCTTTGTGTACCCTTTTTTGCTATTGACACTTTTGTTTCTTCTCCCGTTACAAAGTTAGTGTAATTCTTTGAAACGACAGTGAACAGACAGCGAAAACACAGCGGAAAGACACATCGTCGGATACACTTCACAGTCGATTTAGGGAATCAGGTATAGCGTCGCGTGACCGTAGCGCTACGGTCGCGCGGAGTTGATCTGTGGATCTCGACTACGGTGCGCTAAAATCGATGCCATATTCGAAAGGTTTCAATATTCTGGCGGTCGTGAGGGATTGTTAGGTTGAGGGGAATAATTTTCGAGTGAAATGTGGAAAGTAACGTTCTACGTAGAGCAGGAAAAGATGAATAATTTTCCATTTCTCTTCCCCCTTTCTTGCACACTAAACTTCAAATACTTTTCTGCTCCACCGTTCACCCAAAAGATCGATACCTCGGCACAATGTTGCCGAGGGTTTCGCGCGGCAACGGGTTTTCCTACAGGAGAAATGGAAAAGAGGAAGGATAGGGAAGTTTTCCCAGCTTCTCGTGGAAATTACGCTATCCCCAGGAACCATCAGATACTTTCATTATCGTGCTACAATTTCCGCGAGAAGTATCGCCGTGGAAACGGCCCCCGAGGTTGCTCGACTTTCGTCAGCTTGTTGCCTGGCAATTTGTTTCAATTAACGAGGAGGAGGACAGCCTCCCGATCGTTCGTTTTCTTTTCTTTCGTTCGTTACTTGGCCGGCAACCGACGTATAATTAACTTGGAAACTTTGTAGCTCGGAATCGGCCTGTTCGCTTTGTTTCCCTCGCTGGCGCGAAACCTATCGCCCTGTCGAAGTTTAATTAAATTTATCTCATCACCGTAAGCCGCGCTCTCGATCTCGCGGAGCCGCTCGCCGGTGCCTAGCGTCATCCCGTTTCTTTTCCCTTTTTTTTCGCGTGGACGTTACCTTCCACCTGTCTTCGCGAGCGCAATTAATTCAGCGTCCGTCTGCTCGACAAAATGGACGGTGAACCGAGGCAGGGAACTACAGAACAACACCATACAGGAAGTGAAACAGAATCTGTTCATTTTTTGAACATCTATCCTAGAAGCTTATCAGCCATCAAATCGTTCCTTCGTTCGTTCGTGCATCCAACTCGGCTAATTACCATTGTTCCACTCGAATCTGTTGCTTTTAGAATCATCGCCTGAATCATTTCGATAGGATCGTACAAACTTCTTCATTCTAATTTACTCAGGGGGGCAAGGTCGTCGTACAATAAAGGAGGATTCTCCGCAAAAATGAGACTAAAAGGAAGATTAAATTTTTGTCCAACTAATCGCGCATCAGCGCCTGGAACCCGGCAACTCAGCGGTCGTTGTACGTGACCTCACTGACTCACGCAACATCGTTGACTGCAGAGTTGCCCTATTCCAGGCGCATCTAACTCAATCTTTAATCGTTGATAGCTGAAAAACGAAGCTTCCACCGCAATTTCGTTACTCTTCATCTTCGTCTTATTTTCTCGCGCAGAATCACCTCGTAAATTTACTTTCACCTCACACCTCACATCCTATATATTATATTCAACCTCGTGCATCGTCGCAGTGACTGAACTTAAATTTTCTAATATATTCATACAAACCGAGATCGAACCGTCGCTCCTCGTAGTCGTTCGTTACCGAAGCGTTGTTGCAAAAATCGAGTGCCAAGCAGTGGAGTCGGTGTGAGTCCTAGGGAGTAACTCTCGCGATCATCCGCCCGGCGTGATCCTCCGGATAGAATCCTCGCAGGAGCTAGCGGAGAGCTTTCTCGGAACTCATCGAACTCATAAATCTGGATTCGTGCTGCGGGGCTCCTGAATGCCGTCGGGATTTATGCGCGGAGACGCGTTTATATTTACAGACGCGTATATATCGTAGGAATAAATATAAACTGAGAGCGAGTCCATAAATCTCGCTGTGTAAAAAGAGGAATTCTCGCGAGTCGAGCGTGGAGAAACCGAGGATCCATGAATCCCGAGGCGCCGTTGCCGGGTTCCTCTGTTTAGGGAGCGCGATCCAACGAGATCGATAGCTCTCGTCTGTCTCTCTATCACTCCCCATACTCTCTTTCTCTCTATCCCCTTACTCTCAATCTATCTCTCCGCCTTGGTACGTACTGTGACTGACTTCTTTGACAAGACACGCGAAGTGGGTCGGAGGTGCAAGGACAACCCTACAATCTCTGAATCTTGCGACGCTCTTGAGCCGATAGAGGATGTGTGTTTGGCCGATAAAACGATAAGCCACGCTTGCACACGACGCCGCACACATAACAAGCCCGACTTACACGCTGGGATCGATCAGCGGCCGATCTATTCGATTGTGTTACCGTCTAGAGTCGAGCCTACTGTCGCGTTGCTCGAAACAATTGGGTCAAGGCTGTTCAACCTTCAATCCCCCCACTCCGGCGCTCTTCCCCCGCCGCTGGTCGCCGCGGGGAGGAGTGGGAGAGGCTTTATACTCCGTGGAACTGAGTTTAGATAAGCTTGAATCACAGTATCACTCGAGGAGTTTGGTATTTTTTAAATTGTAAGTAGAATCATCAGCTTCATAGCTTCATTATCCATTACAGGCATAGTTAGATAGAATATTGTAGCTTTAAATAATAGTTCCGCCAGTTATTTCGAGCAACGACAGTGAGGGTGTTACAGATATATTTATTAGGCTGACTATAAAATTGTGATGTTGCTTGGAGAAAAGTTTGGAACAATGGCCGCCGAGCTCGAGACGGGAACACTCGCGAATAATCGTGCCGCGTCGCATTTAGCATGCCTGCGCTTTCCGTCTCGCTTATTTATTTCATTTTACGCCTGGTTCTCGGCTGTCTATCCGCGTTGCTCGCATTTCTTATCGCACGGCTCGCAGGGAATGCAGATACAGACGCGCGACGAGCGGCAGCATGTTGAAAGGGGCCGTTCGCGCTCAACACCGATGTCCCCAGTACTCTTTCACGCCATCCTTGAGATTCCCTAGTGCCGAGGCAACGCGTTGCCAATCGATTCACCTCTTGCACCCTGGTGTTCATCCAAGTTTCTTCTATTTAAGAAACGCTAAGTCCTATTAGCCTAACTTCCCATTCATCCCAAAAACATTCTAGTAAGTCAGTATACGTATTTCCATCACCACGGATTTATTTAAGAAAGTTCTTCTATCTCTACCTCCTCCGCGCCGAGAAGAGGCGTCGTCCCAAAGGAGCCGTCTGCAATATTCTCCCCCTTTTTCATCCCCCAAAACTATTGGAGATTTCTGGAGCGAGAGCGTCCAAGTGCCCGCGTATTGAAATCCCATTGAAATATTCTTCGTGCCATCGTTGCGCGTTACCACGCCGCGTAGGGGTGGTTTTCGCGCGATGGAACAAGACAAGAATACGCGGCGGCGCATAAAAGCGCGACGAGCTCCTTGCCTAGCTCACCACCGCCCCCCAAAGCACACGGATATTATACCTCGGGGAGGAATTCCGCTCCCGTATTTATACGTCGGAACCGAGCGCCTTTCCATCCCCCTCCCCCCACCCCCTCTGCTTTTCCCGCGGTAAATTATTCAACCCCATCCCCGTCGAGAGTCGATTCGCCTCCTTTGAGGCCTGATATTGCTGCGACAATAATTACGCCGCCCCCGGGGCAGCTGTGTAATTCAATTTTTCGTTCAACCCCCTCCTGAGGGAAGCTTCTCTCCGTGGAACGCCACCTGGCCGATATGCGTCTCCTGGTGCACCCTGCATCTCCATTCTATCATCCAACGCGTCAGTATTCTAATACCAAAGACGAGGGTACATGGATCTCCAAAAGTTTCTAGTGTCCCGTGCTTATAAGCTAAGCTTCCAAGGGGATGATTAAAATTAAATTTCGACATTGACGCTCGCCTTTTCTTTATTTATAAGGCAGCTTGCTATTCCTCCGCGAAACGGGCCTTTGAAAATAGCACAGTCAGGGAACTGTGGATGCTACTGTGCAGAGGGGGTTGCTATGAGCTAGGGGCTTGCAATATTTAGATTCGATCTTCTGGAGGATATAATTCTATTGAGTTTAACCCACGGGGATGTACAAAGAGGCATATAAGATACTACAAACTACATCCACTAAGGTTCGATACCTGATCGACTACCTAAAAACAGTTAAACCTGGAAACTACTTAGCGTTATTTATTGTAACTACTCCCTGACCAAAACGAACACACTCTCCTCGAAGCGTCTCTATACCCCAGATTCTTCAGTGTTCTTAAGTTCATAGAAGCTCACCCCCACGTCGCCAAGATAGTACATACAGTGTGACTTGTATTACACTTAAAACGTAAGTGGAATCTACTCAATCAACAGTAGCACTTGGTCCCGTTATCTACCCTTCTACGTCAACCCCTAGGGGTAACCTATTGGATGTTGTTACCCGGTAACACTGTCGATGGGGTGGCTTTTTTCGCCACACGCTGCACCCTCGCCGCACACTTCCTCCCCGCACACCCTTCGCCTCGAACAACACGCGCGCACCCTCAGCATGCAGTTAGAGCGATAGTTCCTTTCCGCGGTACTTGACTGACGCTTCTGGCACGGAACGAAGCCGAGCTCTCGAGAGGAGCCATCACAAGGTAAAGACAAGAGGACCATTCTCCCTCCTGGCACCGATACGTCGTCTTGAGAGCATCGGCAGAGTTGCTCGGATCGATCGATCACGATTGTCTCGCATGCAGAACACATGCACTGAATGGGAGTGTTGGATTCCCTTGCGATCCCTCTCCTCCTGTCACAACGCCTGTCTAACTCTCCTGCCCCGTCGTTCTTCTAAATCCAAATCCCGCGCCCGTCCTCCGCGGTTTTCTTCGATAGCCTCCTTTGTGGGGAGAGCGGGACTAATTGCTTGGTAACTCCGCTCTGTCAACGGAGATCCAGAGTCGTCGGACTCGAAATTGTTCTGTCGCCGTCCTTTTGTTCGATTCCTGAAGGAACCACGATGAAGTATTCTGTTCCAACTTGCTGTTTTTTTTTTATATTCTCTGCGGAGGATGGGATCAGCCGGGATCTTCTTGATTGATGGATTGATAGGATCGACGCAGTGGTTGCAGAAGGATTTTTATATTTTGGAACTTAGAGCAGTGGTTCTTAAGCTGTGAGTCGCGAAGAATTCTCTGGGGGTTGTTATGATTTTTTAAAAATATTATTAAGTTGGAATTATATTGTGAAATAGTTATTTTTTATGCGTTTTTTTACCTTTTCTTTACTTTTAAGCTGTGAATCGCGAAGAGTTCTCTGGGGGTTGTTATGCTTTTTTAAAAATATTATTAAGTTGGAATTATATTCTGAAATAGCTATTTTTATCCGTTTTTTACTTTTTCTTTACTTTTATGAAAATCTCGAATTTTGACGTACCATATCAGAGGTTTGCGGTGAAATGGCACATGTTTTACAAATCCTGTAATTTTTTCAAGTCGATCTGAACCTCCATTCCTCCGCAATTAGGAAAAAACTGAGAGAAAAAAATATTCCAGAAAAACGCGTTTAAAGTTTCTAGGCAAAGGCGACGCTATAGGTCACCGCTTCACCTTTTCAGCTGCCAAATCTACAATTTTTTGAATTTCACTATAAACCCACCGGCATTTTATTCAGAAAAGATAGCACTTTCGGAAAATACAATACAAAAATATCAATTTTTCGACTGCCTAATGCCCTCAATAATTTATTGCCACCGAATAGAATCCACTAGAAAGAAGAGCCTTCTTCTGGACCTTCCACTCGCTACGTCGATCCCATCCACAATTTCCCCGCCGTCCGACTTGAACCTACTGTCTCTAATATTTGGCGATCGAGATGCGACCCGTGCGAGTCTTCTCCGCGAGTGTTTCTGTCCCAGTGTTTGGAAGTCCTCGGAGGCTCGTTTCACCTCCCCGTCGGGGCCCTTCCCCCATTCTTCCCCTGCGCCGTTAAGGCGGTAACTGTTGTGCGCTATTCTTCGATTCTCCGCCAATCTGTTTCATAATCAGCGAGGACTGGAGCGTCCTTTGTGAGGAAAGAATGGAGGAAAGGTGGTTCCCCGGGTTCATTGTCTGCCATTGTTCCCGAACTTCGTTCCAGTTTCATCCAACGTTTACTGTCTTCCCACTCCCATCGCGCTCTGTCCCGCGGGAGCGGCGGTGTCTCCGCCGCGGTGCAGCGAGCGGGGACCGCTTCGCTCATGAATAATTCGCTGCCGGGAGGACGCGTGGCTGAAAAGAAGGGGCCGAAGGAAGGAGTCGTCGGGCCGGCCGTATTTAACGGGGCGCCTGCTTCCGCCTGGGTGTCGCGCCAGATACCCGAGGACCCTCCACTTGCGATCAATTGGTAGCCGCGTCTTTCTTGAGCCAAGCCCAGCATCCTCGGGCTTTTCGAAGCCTCTGAAGGACACGGCCTATCTGCCGGTCTTCTTTCGACGACCCTCGCAATCCAACGCACGCGTCTCTATCTTGATCGCTACGCCCGATGAATCTTCAGCGATAGGATCTCTAACAGCGATTCTATCGTCTCGATATTCTCCTTTATCCTTATTCCAATTTGTCCCTTGGCTCAACCTGTGCGTTCCATGTGCTGTCCACTCGCCCTTGTGTCTCTAACCGCCCACCCGTTTCCCTGTCTGCCAACTTACTCTTCTGTCTTTGTCTTGCTGAGTTAGTTTTGTTCTATCTCTCTCTCTCTTTATTTTTTTTTATATTTTTGTCTGTCTCTGCCTTTTTATCTACGTCTACCTCTTTCTATCTCTCTATCTCTCAACCGTCCATGCTCTACGCCGATTTACTGAAACGCTCTGCGTGCTCCAGGTCGGAGCATCATGACGAAGAAGGGCGATGGCTCTCAGGTGAAGGAATCGACCGACAGCAGCACGACGATCGAGGACGATGACGTGAAAGGTAGGACACACCCATCCTGTTGTCACTCTAGGTGTTCTTCTAGCTCCTCTTTGCGCGTCCTCAGTTCCCCACGGGGGACGACCCTCCGGGCACGGAGGTGAATGTGCACTAATAACCGGTGATATTTTTTTTTGGGATCCTTTTTTTGCAGCGAGAGAACGCGCGCAGAGCGTTCTGTCGTTGCTTCCCATCGGGTTTGCGTGGAACTTGTGGCTAATTCGAGGCGATCCTAGTTGGTTTTGATGGAGTTTCAACTACACCTACGATTAGAATTGAAATACTGGAGCAATTAACTCTTTCGAAGTTTGGACCCTACCCTGCGTGCGGGGGACTGAGTGCAAACGGCGCTTACAGTGTTATCTGCACGCCCTTGGGCGTTTTCCGCACGGGGTAGGGATACTTACCGAAAGAATTAATATTATCTTTCGGTAGGCTCGAGGTGTGTTTAAACTCTTGTTATCTGGAAGCTGGGACACGAAGCGATCATGTGACGGTGCATACTCGTTGCAACCTGCAAAGTCCACGTCACAGTTGCAACAAGACCACCGATTACTCAAGGTGTCTGCTCTCGATTCAGCTCACGTTCCCCGTACACGCGACGAAATCGAGCCTGAGGCTCGCTAATTGCTCGGGACCGCCCAACTGGGACGGCTAATTTCGCAGCGAGATCTACGTATGGATTGAAGCTCAATTCACGTTCTATACTTGCGCCCGTAACGCGGCTGTAACTGGATTTCTGTCACGCTGTCGCCCGCCTTCCGCGCCGAACAGTCTCTCCCCCTTTCACTAGAGAAGACGGGGTAGTCCGAAACGTTCCTTTCACTTCTCACTCGGCGAGTCGGGTTACAGCGGGCGGATTATCGAGTTTAAGTCGACTGGGACGTTCCATCGGCCATGGAACCCACGACAGGTCCGATTGAAACTTGCCATTAAAATTATTAATATTCCACGGAATTGCACCCCCTTTAACTGACCCTCTTGGACACTCTGGGAAACGACGATTCCAGCAATCGATCCTGTCCCTCGATCAATACAGGATCCAACGAGCCGGTATAGAGAAGTAGACTTTAGCTCCTGGATCAGTCGATTACTAAATAAATCCCTCTCCCCACTTTTACGTCGCGAGCAAGATGATTCTTCGACATCGGTGAACCCTACCCCTTGGTCCCTCGGACGTAACGAAATCACGAGCAGAGACTTGCGCGCGCATATCGGCCTATTATTAGAGAGATAGTGCTCCTGCTCACGTGCAAATCGATCGTTGGACAATAGCTCGAGTAGTTAAGTATATCCCCATCGTTGCTTTGCCCCTTCAACCTGTCGACCCTTCTAGCCACGATCCGCCTTATATACTTGCGTACACCTGTGCCCCGATTACCGATATATGTTCGCAAAACCTGCCACGAAGGTTCGTCGATTCATACACCCTTTATGATTTGCTGTTACAAACCGTCAATGAAACATGGATCTGCTTTGTGATTAATTTCCATGGCAAAGTAAGGTCTGCTTGTGTCTGCCTTGGAAATGCTCACATTCACGCTGAGATCTATGAAATTTGTTTTGCTAGATAATTCCAAAGAATACTTTTCTATTCTTCTATAAAATTCGAAGAGATCTTTTTATTCCAAAATTTCATATTTTATTGAATTTCAGAGGGCCACATTCTTTTATCACGCAGGATTCTTTTCCAACATCCCAGTAATCAATCGAACGAACCTTTGTGGAAGTCACAAGGACCATGTAACTTTTAGAATGTTCAGCTTTGCTAGTCGGTGTTCACAGAATTCACAGCAGAACTGTCTTTCGCGGATTTCTCTGTCCGCCCTCTTTGTAGACGTTGGAAGCTGTACACTTTCCATCACTCTGTCGCGATTCCCCCCTTCTCTTGTACATATACTTGTGGTAACATCTGTCTTCACGGGGATTCTAACAGTCGTCCCACTGTTGAGAAATCGATGCAGTCGTATTTGCAGTGCGTTGCTATTGAATGCAATAATTCAATGATATCTACTTTTAACAGATTGACAGTATTATTGCACAGCTATTAGTATATCTGCTAGCTATTATCCCAGCAGTGATTGTTATGGAACCACTACTGCCTAGTTGCATTATTAGTCCACCAAGACTTGATTAAATAATTTCTTACACTTCCTCCAGTTCATTACCGTGAATTCTAATTATACTAGGACTAGTATAAGGTAAAAGACCCAATACGTGGACACGTCCCAGTAGCTGGACACTGGTGCAAAAGAACTATGTTATTCAATTATTCAAATGTTTAGTAAAATATATATACGAATATATTTTACTAAATATTTGAATAATTGAATAAAATAGTTCTTTTTTGGATAAAGCGGATATTAAATGTACTAATCACTATTTTTGCACCAGTGTCCAGCTACTGGGACGTGTCCATGTATTGGGTCTTTTACCTTAATTATTCTCTAATTATTCTACTCAATTTTTAGTGCTAAAATCGCAACGCGGTTGCTTCGACTGTGTCAATTTCTCTCTCCATGTCACTCGGACCCAAGACTTTGCATATGTTTCTCGCGAAATCCCATCTACTCGCCGTAGAATCGTCTATACACCAATCTAGAAGCTCCACTTTCACCGTGTACAGTCTGTGTCATCCTTATCGACCTAATTCCGAGCGTCGAGTTTCCACATCCGCGCGTTATCGTTCGCATCAACCTAATCAACTGTCGCCCGAGTTCCTTGATTAACTCTGACGCCCCATTCTTCCGCGATCCTCGACAGAATCGCGAGCAGGACACGAGATCGCATCCTGAGACTCCTCGAACACGGGACAGAGTGAAACGAATTATCTAATTCAAGGCCTCTTTCTTCCTCGCTCGGAGAATCTGAATAATTCAGAGAATTCAGAAGGAGCTTTCCTTTTCTCAGCGAAGGAGCCTTCGAGAGCAAAGAACCAGCGTGTACGTCGTCTTCGTAGGACCACACCTCGGTGCCCCCCGAAAACTCATTTTCCCTCGACACACCTGTCGACCAGCTTTGAACTGCTCTTTTCGCTGCGGTGCACACTCAGAGGAACACGAAGCCTTCGTTTCGCGTGCGCATACTTACGTTGCCAGAGCAGCATCGTTCAGGACCCTTCCGCAGGATCGCACTTTCGCGACGGGAACTCTGTGTTCCCAGTATACACATGCTTCTCTCTGGAATTTTATCGACGCACTGGTGAATTACTACTATCGCTCGTTTTTATTGCTTACGTAGAAATATGGAAGAAGCTTTACAATGCAAAGAAGTGCTAGTTAATAATAAAAGCAGTGGTGCACTCAGGATTTAATCTTGGGGGAGCCGAGTTGAAGGGATGAAAATATTTTTAAGGCAAATTCAATAAAATTCATTAGGTGATTATAAGAATTTATTTAAAGAATAAAATACAGTTTTCTTTTTTTTACAAAAAAAAAAAACACCACCAAAAACACCAAAAGTGCACCACTGTCCTACACATTAGACTTCCAACTAAATACCGTTTCAAAATCCAACTCTAAAAAATCAGTTTCGCAGAGGTGTTTGAAAAAATTGTCAGTAAGCTCGAAACGGGAGAAAATATCTCCGCGCCCTTCCGTTTGATAGATTTCAGTTGCTACAAAGTTCAGAAACCTTATAGTATCACCATTTCAAGATGCAAAATTCTCTACCCACTTGTGGCTTTCGTTTAGCGGAACAACGAGACTTTTCCTCGAAGAATGCGCGCGCGAAAGTGCGATCCTCCGCGATCCCCGGCATGCATGCAGCCAGATCCCCAGCCAGTCGTCCCGTACACCGAAAACACCACTAGACAATGGCTTCCATTTCGCCCTCTCAAGATTCAGACACTTTATCACGAAGTGAATTGATCCTCGAGGCCCCCCGCCACAGACACGAGTACACTCGAGCACAAAACGGCGATACTGCCGAGCACCGAAACAATTGGATTCAGAGGTGGGATTCAAAGGACGCGGCGGCCCTTGTTTACCGTCCCTTCGATGCAAATCGAGATGGGGAAAAAGAATTGCGGCCGACCCACTCAATCGTTTCCTCGCAACGCTTTTCCTGTCTGAAAATCGACGCCTGGAAGCTAGCTTCCCTTCGTACGTACGTCGCAAAACTTTTTCGAAAGCACTTCTAATTTCAATTCGAAGCCACCAAACACATGGGTGATCATCGAAGATCCACACTACGAATATAAAATTGAATTCGCGACTTTCTGAAAGACAGAGTTCCTTTCTGTAAGTGATTTCAGTGGCGGTAGGTGGATAGACACTCCCTTCGTCTGAATGGACCAAAAGTAACTTACACCGTGATCGAACGTTTAGTTAAACCGCCACCCGCTTTCGATATATCATCCTCATACATCCACCCACACACGACACCCGACTACTCGGTCCGTCCAGCGAGGTACAAGCAACAGCGCAGAACAGCTATGCGAGGGGCGATGAATAATGTTCTTTTGCGGCCAGCAATGATGCTCACAAATCCATAACACGTAGTGGTAACTGTGACACGGGTAAAAGTGCACCGTTTCGAAGGAGGAATTTGATCTGGCCCCATCCCGCACATACGAACTTTCACACACAACCCACCACCCACCCTCGAGAGCAATTCCATACTCGCGGATTTTCGAAGCTTCCGGGTCGCGCGTACGTCGCCAGTAGTATAGGCCGGAACTGGTCAGACCCCGGCTGAAGTAGAATCGGTCGGTACCGGGTCAGACGATGATTAATTAACCATTTGGCCGGGAAAGTGCGCGAGAAGCGACGAGATTAGATCAGCGGTGATTTATCTTCGCGAGATTGCGGGCTTTCGAGATATCGACGCTCGGCGCGAGAGCTCGATTCGGAATTGATCGCGCCGCGTTCTCCGACGCGCCACTTGCTTTCGAGGAAGATTCGTTCGGATCCGATGGATTTATTTCGATGGACCGAGGGCCTGAACCAACCACCACCGTCGCTCGCGATCCGAATTCTCCTTCGTTCCGCAAGCATCGGGTGTAAATCGATCAGCAGAGTCCGTGACTCGAAGTCTGCATCAGACGATGAAACTAGCGTCACCGCGATCTCGGCGTTTCTTTCATTCGTTTCTGTTTCTCTTGCCACGGCGACCACCACCCATTTCACTGTCGTCTGGCGCACACGCTAACTCCGTTCGCGTAATTAGTATGCAATTAGCGTGGCACGATGAGGAATTAGTCGCTCGCTGCGTGCTCGGATGAGGGGGTAGCGAGATTACTGTGGAAATTAGTCGCGTAATCGTTAACCCTGGAAGAAGGATGTTTGGGGAGTTTTTTGATTTGGAAGCTAGAGGAATTTTTACGAAAATGTTTTACATGGATGTAGCTTCTATTTTGCAGTCGTTGGAATAAGGTGTGTGGGAACGATTGAGTTTTGAATTAGCTTCCAGGATTGACGAGCCGTAGTTTATAGGAGGAGCTTCGCAATCGTAGAGGAAAATCGGGCAGAGACTAACGAAGGAAGATTCTGATTTCTATGGATCGTTAACGAAGCTCTCTCGAAGATACGATTGAAGATTCGACGACGAGATTCGTACTCGCGAATCGAGCATTCGATTGTTACTCGACGACGCTTCTGTCTCATTCTCTATCAAGCATTCATCGCTACTTCCATTTTTCTTTTTTTCTCTGCTTATTATCAGTAGAGAGCGTCTCATCGACTTCTGTATTGTCGACGCAGCCGATGACCGAAAGAAAGCGCTCGTTTCGAGGCAATTATCGTTTGGGACCTCGTCACGTTTCAGTAATCAATTCTGTGATTCTTAATCAATCAAAAGTATAGTGTAATTATTTTAATCTTCACAATTCTTGAATTTTCCACGTGAAATACAAGTTGAGAACCTCTAATTAAGAGGTCTTCCACTAACAATTAAAGAACCTCAGCAATCGGGCCATTCGATATTTGAGTAGTATACCACGTGCGGAACCCTGGGTGCCACTAGGTTCCACCCGTGTTTCCCGAACGCCGATGTGCGTTCCCCGCAATCGCGCGTGCACTGATCAGAAACGAGCAGTTTTCTTTCGCCATCGAGCTCGCGAATTCCTCGGAGCATAGTTTCGACCTTGTTTTACCTCTCGCGCTTCTCGCAGGCTCGTTCTCATCTCCACGTTCGCCACGAGCTAGCGAGCAGGTAGCCATTTAGCCAGCTAGAAACGTTTAGACTCAGCTTTAGCCGCGTTAGAAGCGTAGCGCCACTTTAGAAGTGGACGTCGGCGGAGATCGTCGTAGAGAATGGCCACCGTAGGCGGCAGCAATCTCTCACACACATCACGACCAAACGTAAGTCGAGACAAGCAGAAGAAAGACACACCGTTTCGTTTCGTTCACCCACTCTACTCTTCTACTTTCTTTGCTCTTTTCCCTGCGGTTTACGTCATACTCGGTCGTACATACGTCTCCACCCTTGTTTGCTAGACACGGTTCCTCACTGTGCACCGAACTTTTTTAGGATGCCACGACACCGTTGTCCTCTCGCCACACTGCTCGTGCCTTGGACATGTTCATCCGTCTCACTCTTCACGCTCCTTCCCTATCTTTTCTGTTTCTCTTTCTGCATCGACTCCGCCACGTCACGCGAAACCAACACACCCCCTCTAACCCTGCAGCCTCTCGGGCCACAATCACCAGAATACACAATTCACTCCGATGTTATGGATTTATGAACACCACCATTCCGCTGATTCGCCTTTTCTTTTCGCGTCTGCACTCACCCACAAACCCATGAACTCCTCAGCTTCCGTTTGGGCGTTCTCGCACCGCTTTGCATGGCCCCCACTGCAGCGTGGAAAATTGTCCTATGATAAACTCGAATTTCTTCGGGCAAGATTGAAATTAATTAACTGCCCACTTTGAATAATTACAGACAATTGAGTCGAGGGAGGATGCTTTATTTTAATGAGCCCACATAAATGTCACTGAAGTAATTGATTAAGGTGGTATCGGCGCACTGATTCGGTCACAATACAACGATTTTATTTTATTTATTTTATTTTTAAATAAATAAAATAACTGATTCGCACTGATTCGGTCACAATACAACGATTTTATTTTATTTATTTTATTTTTAAATAAATAAAATAAAATCGTTGTATTCTAACCGAATCAGTGCGCCGATACCACCTTATTTAATATTTCCGGTCGAAAATTTTAATTTGATAATTATCAAACTGAAGTAATTGATGTCACAATTTCGTAGTCTACTTTAGAATGAAGCATTGCACATATCAAAGGACAATTTCACGCGCGATCACGTCGCTTTCCCAAGCTTGTCGCCGTCCCCAGCTAGATGCGAGCCCTGTGCCTGCGTAGAGTCCTGCTCGACGCATCATGTCCGCTTGCGCACGGCCGTGCATCGACACCCAGAGCTTTCTCGGATGCTGAGTCGAGCGTTCGAACCGGTCGAATCGAGGGGACACGAAATATGAGCGACCCCGATCGTTCCCAGGCGAGGACAGAGTGGAAAGAGTGTCCCTTCCTGACCTGGGCCTGATTGACAGTCGCGTGGACCTCTTTAAACGCGCGCGACGCCCTCTATATCCGAGAAACGGGACGGAAAAAAGGATGTCACCCCCACTAGACCACCCCCCCCCCCCCAGTTTGTCTTTGGAACTTCAAGGAGCTCGATGACGATTTCTCGCCGAACAAATATCCTGGCTGAGATCTCGGACACGTTTTCCAATATTCTCGTTTGTCTTTGAGAGCGACCATGCCAGCTTCTCTTCTTCCCCCTGTCTCTCTTCAAACCCCATTCTAAGCGAATCGCTCGCTTTTTCGTTTCTCTTGCACTTTTTCCGAGGCACTTGGAAAGGAAAGCGATCGAACCTCCCGGCAAAGTGAAACAATCGTCGCGCTCCTTGCTCCTTCGAGCACGATCCCTGGAAGAATTCCATTTCTTCGGACGTGCCCCCGTGACTGGCCACCCTCCCTCCGCCGTGGCGCGATTAAATCGCGCTCGACCTGCACGCGCGTCGTCCCCCTTTCCTTCCTCCAGAGACGATCGATTCCCCTCGTCGCCCTCGACGTTTTGCACGTTCACCGCGAACTGCACCCCCTCGGGCACTAACCAACCTGTCCCACCCGCGCACCCCCTGTGCCTATATTCGATCGACAGTGGGTCAGGAAAGTCGCTTCGCTTCCTTCAGCTTCTGATCTCGGATGATAGGTGGCGCTGTATTAAGCAACAGAAATGAACAGTGCGCATGCGTTGGTGCATGGTGGGAATGTGGGGAGTGGATAGGAGTGAACTAGTTTCGGGGTTTGATGACAGAGTCGCTTATAAATTGAGTGTTATTTTCAGAATTTTTATATTATAAACTTGAATTACAAGTTGAGAACCACTAATTAAAAGATATTTCACTTAGGATTAAGAAACTTCAGTAATTGAGTCGATTGATATTTGAACACTATACCACGTGCGGAACACTGGGTGCCGCTATACGTCACCCGTGTTCCCTGAACGCCGATGTGCGTTCCCCGGGAGGAGCAAAATTTAGAGTTAAAAGTGTAGTAGTTATTAACACTTCAATACAGTATTAGTTTCTCTTCCATCACCACCAATCGTTGGATATAGGAAGTCGAAGGGCTACTTACTTTCGTGACTCACGCTTCAGATCACTGATTGCCTTCTCCCTTTCTTCTTCTCCTTTAATCAACCCCCCTTCTTTTTACTCCATCTTTTAAAGAGTACCTAGATTCAATATACGATACTATGGACCCATACAGCGAGAGATTAAGAACGTATAAAGCTCGCTGATAATTCTCCCGTTCACTTACGTTCTAGATTAACTTACAGCGTGTAAATCTCATTTACTATTAACGCAGCTAGTGTCGTTGCCTTTGTGAAGTAACTGACACTTCGTGGCGCCTCTCCGAACCCTTGGGGGAAGATTACAAGAAAATCTGCGGGAAAATTCGCCTCGATGTTGAACTGTACATATCAGTGTGCTTTGAATGCCAGCTTCATCGATATTTTGCATTTAATTCGACTGCGTTAACATCCATTCTCCCTTGGGGAACAATTTTAAAAAACAACCAACCACTCGTTTCCATTTCATGACTAATACACTCTAAAATCTAATCTCTTCTATCACGCTTCTGCCACGAAGTTCAGTTTCTTCACGCGGAGCGCTGCGATCGAAGCGTCGTGTTGCATCTTTTAAGGGGCCATCCAAAGAGCAACGATTCCCTCTCCAGTATTAAATAGTAAATTAAACGTATAATAATAATAATAATAATTCGTCTTTATTTATCACATTTATAAACAACAAAAAAGAAAGAGAAAAAAAAACTTATGTGATAAATAGGCGAGGTTCAGCATATATGCCGTTTTGCAACCTAACCCAATTATAAAGTATAAAGTCTAATAAATTTTTTTAAGAAGAAGGCAGAGCTGCCGTTGCTTTTCGGTTGGCACTCGCACGACCTTGCTAGACGTAAAGATGCTTAGCTCGAGATCGAGAGCGTGGCTGATCTCTAAGTCCCGCAATTAAAATTATATATATTGTAACGAACCAGAAAACTGTCGCATTATCCGTATATACGTGATGTATGTGTGTATGTTGTACAGAGGATAAGAAGGGCGGCGTCGACCGGAGCAGCACGGTCATTGCCAAAGAACCCGAAGGTAAACCATGCACATCGAAACCGAAATCGAGAAACGTACCGCACGTTTCGACGTTTCGTCTTGTTTTATATATACATATGTACCCTCTGTATATATTTATATATACCAAACACCGTGTCCACGCGTGTGTTCACGCGTGAACGTCCCGCAATCAGCCTGGCTTCTCCTGTTCGCGAGACGATTCGCGGCTTGAACATCTTGCAACAGCAAGTGGTTCGTTGACTTCTTGTGCTTTTGATGTTCGTTCTATAGTTTGACACGGCAGTGAAGATAATATTGGCAAAATTTGTTCTAAATTAATGGCAAATGGGATTGCAATTATTCTTTGCACGGGGAGAGGTGAATTCTTCTGAAATTTTACTAATAATCTTGACAGTCGTGTATTACTGTATTTATGAAAGAAATTTAAGCTTGATGGGTGAACTTGCATATTCTGATTCATTGCAGTGTCTATTGGAGAATCTACTTTTAGAAGATTAGAGTTGGTGAAGGGGAAAATTCACAACTAAGTAGCTTTTTTGATAATATTGTTACTTTGAAAAATGAATTGGGAATTTTCTATATTACATCTGTATAGTATCAGGAATTCCAGCACTTCTGGGGCCTTTCTCGCCAGAAGAGCAGCTTTAGTGTACAAATTAGAGAAGCATCGATGAAATAGGCTGCGTTCAGTGATTTGAAAATTCCCTCTAAAGTTTCTAACGCTCTCTAATCGCAGCGTAAACTCTAATTCCGCGGAGAAACGGGTTAATGGCCCTTTGAAACGAACATGTTCTTTCGAGGTTTCTGGGCTGCTCGGCGAGAGGGGACCGGATGTGGGTGGCGCGGACAGGAGAAGCCAATCCCACGAGGGGCTCAGTGACGAGCTTGGAGCCGAGCTTTTGCACCCTGTCTGTTCCAGCTTCCGCTAATTCGTACTACGGATTTACCGTCTCTCCAGCCTCCTCTCGTCCCACCAACTAACGAGGACCGTTTGCGCGCGTTCGCTTTCTCCGATCGGTGTCTGCAATTAATCAATCGTAGCCACCCCCTTGCATCCCCACCGCGGGCTCGAACCCCCGCCCCTAGGTTCTGCACGACGAGAAAAATACAAGCAGGGGGTGGTTCGGGAGAGTGGTACTAGTTTACGGGGTGGTTCACGCAACTCGGGTAAGAAGAACGTCGTGTGAACGGGGCTGAAGAATCTTCCCTTGAATGAAATCGAAATATTTTGAAATTTATTTCAGAAATCTTCTAAATTTTTTTTAAATATTAGTTACTACTGTATTAATAATATTAAGTAGTAACTAATATTTAAAAAAAAATTTAGGAGATTTCTGAAATAAATTTCCAAATATTTCGGCATCATCCAAGGGAAGATTCCCACGTCGAAATATTTCGAAATTTATTTCAGAAATCTTCTAATTTTTTTTTAAATATTATTTACTATTATATTACTAATATTAAGTAGTACATAATACTACTAATATTACACTACTATAATACCACAATTCTTACCAGATATTTATTCCCAATTTCATTCTTAAAACCCCAGTCTCTTAATTTCACATTTTTTAATAAATACCCTCTTTGAACCCACGTTCACACGAAGTTCCCTCTACAACCGCGCACTTGTTCTGAACCCACCCCGAAGCTAATGCCCCCAACCTCTAACACCCCTGCATCGCACACCCTGGTGTATACGTGTGCCGTATTTTTGCTGCAAGTGGACTGGCACACGTTCGACGTACGCGTTCGATTTTTAGAGTGAAAGAAAACCGACGTAGAGGTCTAGGTTGGCCTTAGACTTAACATGACCAGCGTCGTAGCTCTCGTTTGTTTACCCTCTAGCTAGCTCGATCTAGAACCGGGCGAGTCGACACGAAGGGGAGACATGGACGTTCACTTTGTTATTGAAATAGAGCAGTGGAATTAGCGACTTGGTGGCTCGTAGACGTCTGACAGCCGACGGTCGCGGGCTTAAGGCGGCCGAGGAGTGTAGAGAAGTAGAGGAGCCGAGACACTTAAGTGGCAACGAGTACGGTTACACTACCGATGTTAACTAGCTTTAGAACTTACATTAGGAACTGTGCTCCGTGTTGTTGCAGCGTTGTGCTCCTTAGAAATAAGGAATAATATGTACATGCATATTAAAAGTTGCCAATCAGCTGGCTGTTTTAATGATCAATCCGTAACGCGACACGAATTATTCTCGAGTCATTCGCCGCGATTAGTCATCGCCAGGGACGAGGCTTCAACGGAAATACCCTGGCAGCTTGGCAGCGATGTACGATAAGTAACTCAGATTCATTACCTAGCCGTTTTGGAGACTTTATTCCTCACGCTGAATGGGTAGAACCGTCTCATGCATCGCAGCTCCGCTGCTCGGTTTGGATATGCTCGTCGGAGTAGACGTAGACTCGTGGTAGTTTCCTATTTTCCATAGATAATATTCTTTGCCACGTAGCACTGTAGCCCCTGGGACCATCGAAGCCGTCGATCGTTGAGTTCTTTGAAACTTGAGGAGAAAGAATTCCTCGATTGGTAGAGTAGCTCCATGGGAAACGAGAGAATTCATTATAAATCCCGAGTCGGTGATTGGGTAGACCATCTTTCCACCATTTATTTAGACTCACTCCCCCGAGGATCTTCCATCATCGATCCCTTTGACACATCCGTTTTCACAATCGATAGATCTCATCACAGTAGGGTCGAATAAAGAATCGACTTATAAATTAACGAGTCAAGTGAAACTCTGTCTACTATTTTCCTTCAGGAACTTTATAAACCCTCAGATTCGGAGGAAGTAGTGACGAGTTGGAGTAACTTGCATCTTTCTTTGTTCAATTAACTCCGTGGAAGCTACTTAGTCTCGGCTAGCTTAATACTCTTTCATAAAACATTTGCATAGACTCAAAACAGTAGCGTTAATATTTGTAGTAGTTTACCTAGTTTCTCCGAGTCGATTCTTCCTTCGACCAGGCTGTAGCCAGCCAGCATGGAAAGTGGAGCGTTCAGGTGGCGGATCCGCAGCGGACTCGGGCGGATGCACGCCGAATGTGCGCGAGGATTAGAAGGAGCGCGATGTGGCGAGCTGTCAACGGAAATACCTGGCCGCTTGGCACCGCTTTGAAAATAGATTGGCAGCGGTCCGCGTACGTTCGTTCATTCGTTCGGCCATCCCCGAAGCCGGCCTGTCGCGATAAAGCCAGGTCGATCCTCGAGCTTCTTCCTCGGCGAACGGAAGCGCCGCGCCGACACCGCTTCCTCGTCGGCTGGTCCCGCTGTGGCTTCTCGAGCTGGGAGCTTCGCCCATCGTCGCTGTTGGAAAGCTCGGGGGAAAAAGGCCGCGGTTATCGATAGTGCGATAAATGCGAGTCGGTGGGAGAAGTCGAAGCGTTTGAAATGTCGGCCACCGCTGGCTTGCCAGGCTCCTCCAAGCAGGCTGATAATTACGGTGAGCTGTGTCGACGTTTGCGTGCTGGAGATTGCAACTAGAGAATTGCCGTTTCTTGGCTCGCGATGTGGAGTGATCGAGGAGTGAAAATAGTGAAACCTTGTTGAAACGGGTATAAATCGGGATGGTGAATCAGAGGCGTGGGATTAGGATCCTCTAGTATTTAAAAATTCGGGGATCTTTGAGGGATCGATGTGTCTTTAGAAAAGGGTTTCACAGGGTTATTCTATTTGGGCGATATCAGGTCACTGTTTTTTTTTAAATTTCAAGCTCAGACGTCTACTGTAACTTACATTTCAATTTTAAGTCAACACTTTGGGTCGCACAAGTGTTTGAGAAATGCCTCTTCAATACTTTCGAATGCTTTCCACAAAATATCGACGCGGAGACACACGGAGGCGTTAAGATTTCAGTGAAACCCAAAAAGAAACCGCTTCTACGTTTCACGTTTACTATCTCTGCCTCTCGATTACTCCTCAGACTTCTACAGAGATTCATTCGCGGACCGTAATCGCGAACGGTACCGCGCAGCCAATATTCTTCAACATCTACTCGTTAGACAACGGTGATTTACGTTCCGCGACGGAATCTGACGGGCGTTCGTTTCTGCGTCTGTTGGACGCTGCTGGATGATTAATCGCGTCGACCCACGCGAGAACGAACTTCCGACCAGCCTCGGGATCAGATGTAGAAGCGCGTAGCGCGTCGGGTCACGATCGCAGCCAGGCTTTTCGATCTATTTCAGGAGCGAAACCGTGTCTATGTCGACGGTGCAGGCGAAAAGTCTCTCGCGACTGTGCGCAACTATTCTCGTTCTACTTGGGAAAGGTCGCTCGCGCGGCTAGCACCGCGTTTCCGGCTGGTGCTCGTGCCCGCGGCTCGCCTTGCAATCGCGTCGTTCGCGCCCCAAACCGATCCAGACACCTTTCAGACGAGGCTGAAGAGAAAGGCGACGGAATTCGCCTCGTGCAAACGTATCTCGCCGCCAGCTTCCGTTTTAATCCTCTAAAGAGTCTAGAGCCTTGCGTGTATGGTGTGCGCGCCTTATTCATAGTAAAATGTGTTAAGTCAATGCTTCTGAGGAACACAAGATTGTTAGATTTCGTGTGAAATAAAACGGTGAAATACTCTGAAGCATTTCTAAGTGGCAGTGTCGTGAAAGAAGTATTTGAGCAAGTTTGATGTCTCTAATTATCATTGTGATTAGCGAATTTAGATCCAAGTGCATGGCGATGGACACGAGGAATTCTTTAGAAGCCTTTTATTGCTGAAGAAGCTTGACTTAACACGTCTACTCCGTTGTGTCCCTCGTCGTATTAACAAATCCTGCCTCTGTGGATCGACCTATGACACGGTCCACGTGCATCCTCTAACAACTCTGCTTGAGCTCTGTGGTTTCTTCGTGGTCGATAAAGGGACCGTCACTTGAACGACGATGTTTAACACAGATTAACTAGGTACCCAAACAAATATGGCTGTTCAGTGAACTGCTACCTAAGCTTTCTTCTTCCCATCACTTTAAACCAGTGAATTAAACGCCGAGGGAACCTCGCTAATCCCCTGGTGTCGGTGATTCAATGTCTTCTAACACAGCATGATTGCTATTTACAACTATTCAGGTGTACTCTCTGGTTCCACTAGATTTTTCATCCACCCGGAGCCCCCTTGCCTCGGGTCCTGTCTGCTATAAATCCTCCATGGGAGCATACAAGGTGTCACTGATTAATGTCTTCTAACACAGAATTAACCCTGATAGGCCAAATCACGACTAGGTCTAGTTGATTAATAGAGTGAGGTGTTCTGTGGACTCTGTTGCGTTCTCGGCCCCCCTGTGTCTCGATGCCCCCCTTGACACTTCTAATCGGTGTGTTCGAAATCTTCGACGAAGGCCCCGGCTCCCAGGGCACACCTCCGAACAGCCCTGCCGCCGTGACCGCGTTCTCCAGGGTGGTCGGGGCGGCCAGCCAAGTGAACAAGCAACCCCAGAACCAGGTTCAGGGGAGCCCCCTTGGATTAGCCGCGGTACTCCTACAGGGAGCGCAAGGTAAAGTCGGCTGGTCAGAGTGAACTGAGGGGAAGAACGGTAGAAAGCTGCTCCTGATTATTTAAAGACTGACAAATTTTTCTACAACTTTCTTTTATGTATGTTAAGTATTTACCAAGTTACAACTAAAAATAAGAACCCTTTGTTTTCCACCGTTCTCCCACCTCGCAGCGTGGAAATCTTGGCGAGGTTTTTGTCACTTCCGCCTACGCCAGCGTCGAGCACCTTCTCGATCGCGACCAGTGGTGCCCAATGATTCTTGAATCGCACGACTTCAAGGATGCATGGGTGATGTATAATGTTTAAGAGAAATTAGAGGTCTCTCTGGGTTTTATATTCCAGCCTAGATATTTTGAAATTGTCTCTGAGCTACTGAATTCTATTTAATTCAGAATCATCATCAGTAATATGCATTCGGGGGGAAGCTTGTTCCCTTTGATTCCACCACGATTTTCCTCGCTGAATATATCAACATCACCGAAGTCACTGTTGAAAAGGGGTTCAAAGTGTGAGGAGTCGAAGACCCCTGAAGAGAAGTCCTAGTCGTCCTCGCTGCTTTGAATGTCTTAGGACGAAGCAGAGCCAGATCTAACCCTTCGCCATCTCGCAATACATTTAAAAGGCATTCTACCATAGAGACTGGCATCTCATAAGTGAAGAGAAAAAGCGTCGAATCGATATCCATTATATCTCCACGAGTCATTCATCGCGACCTACGAAGCCTGTCCTGTCCAATTCTCAACCCCGAGGGTAGCGGGAAGAAGCACGAGCGAACGAAGGAACGAAATTCATCGTGCGCGAAGCTGACGAGCAAGCTGCTCGTAAAGTTTACAGTCGATACGGGGCTCAGCGGAATGATTGCACTTGCAGCGAGACGACGAAGCGATAGGATCGTGGATCGCGTGAAAACGGCGCGGAATGGCCGCCGTCGCGAAGATGGACGCCATCCGCGCAGCCCTCCTCTCGCCCGTTTCCCTTCTTCTTCCCCCTTCTTTCTTTTTTACGCTCGCCGGGGGCGAGAAGGAGGAACGCGGAGGGAAACGGGAATAATTGGAGGTCGCCGTCGTTGCCCGTGATATTACGATCCTAAAACCCCTTCGCTTTTTATCGCTCGTGTCGCGCAGTAAAAGTTTACGACCGGCCCCGCAACAGGGCGAAATTGCAGGCTCCCTTTGCGGCTGTGTATCGGAAATGCGCTTTAACGTGCTCGTGTAGAGCGGCGCGAAAGAGGCAGGCACGAGCCATGGACCCTGAAATGTCAGCCACCAATCGGTAAGGTTTTCTCGGTTGAAACGCAAGTCCCACGCGGCTATTTCAGAAGAACGTCCACCGAGCGGAAGCCCCTGACCCACGGAGACGCTGGAAGGATCGAGTTATAATGGAACACTAGAGATTTATCGACAGCTAGGGTAAAGGACTTAATTACTGACAGCTAACCCAATTACTGTCACCTTAAGCTATTTTACTTAAACGTTTATTTATTCGTTATTTTAAGTAAAATAGCTTAAGGTGACAGTAATTGGGTTGGGAGACAGTAATTGGGTCCTTTACCCTAGTAGATCTAGATATTAACCCATCTTTCAAATTCGTTACTGAGCTTCCAAAACTCGATCCTTTGAGCGTCAGGGGACGACCATCCCGACGTAGGGATTTTAATGGCAACCAGAATAATTGGGTTGATTAACGCTTCAACTTCTGAGTCGCCACTGTTCACACGTTTCCACCGTTAGAAACAAGACTGAAGACCGAATACCCTCGTCAGAGATCGGTGAGTCCCCTTTTTTTTTAGAGTCGAAGCATGGATCTTTTTTTCTCTATCTCTCTCCTAAAGTTTCCTCTGTACCGCGTCGAAGCTGAACACACGATCACGCTTCGCGAACTTAGACCTTGACACGTTTCTTTTTTTCTTTTACTATGCTTGCCCCCGACCCCCAGTATCTCACCTCCATCTCACTCAGCACACACGCCCACAGTTACCGTTCACCGTTTCGCGATCATCGCCTCATCCGCGGGGCCTGAACGAAAGCAGCCGGGTTCGCAACAGTCCCCGTTTCGTTGGGGCCCCGTCACACGCTTAGTACTGTCTGATCTAGATCACAATGGACTCTGATATCAGTCTACACTCGGCGTCGGCGAGGCTCGTTCGTGGCCCTTTTCGAACGAGCGCCCTCGCGACGCCTCTGCATTCTGCCAATTTGCTTTCGATGATGTTTTTGTTCTCTCCGTGATTTCTTTTACCTTGAGTTGTCGATTCTATCGCGAGGACCATTCGTTGCACCCTCAGGTACGTTGTCGTTGCTCGGGGCGAGGAAAAGGGTGTTTCTTTTTAAGTGGGCCTGTTTGGGCCTTGAGTGTCGTTCGAGACTGTGTCACCCTGCGATGATGAGTACTCGAGGGTGCAACGGCAGAGCCATGACGGCACGAAAGGGGCCCAGAAGAGACCGGGGGGGAGGCTGTTCTCGGTGGCTGACTGTAGCTCGTCTTTGGTTGGTTGGTTGCATGACTAGCTGGCAGCGCAGGAAGCGGTAGCAGCAGTGGTAGCAGCAGCAACAGCCAGAACAGCCAGACCGGCGCCTCACCGTCATCACCGGCGGCCATGTTCATCGGGAACAACCACGCGGCGTCGGCCACGGCATCGTCGCGACGCCACGACTCCTCGAGCAACGGTCTGTATCGTTCAAAACACCTTTAACACCAACCCCCTTTGCTCTTTCCCCGCGCCCACAAGCCCTCCTCCCTCGCCGGGACACGCAGACACCTCGTTACCTTGCTCGTGCCACGAATATTCTTTCTTCTTTACCTGCTCTCACTCTGCCTCCCCTCTGGCCTCCTTTATTCCTCCTTATTGCACCTCGTTTGCGGGGGCGTCGATTCAAAGCGTTCAATGCATCGCTGGGTCCGGGGACGTCAAGGCACTTTGTGATGCTGAGGATGTAGCCAGTTTGGGATTCAATGGGTATATTCTGTCTGGGATTCTGGGAGATGTGGACTGTTAAAAAACACTTGGAGTGGAGTTTAAGCGGGACAAGTGGGGAAGGTTTAGTGTTGGGAGGGGTTTATTGAATCCTGGGGAATTAAAAGTTTGGTAGGGTTGTGGTAGTGAGTTTGTATGTGGGAAGGGTAAAGGGTGGGGAGAATTGGGGAGTGTTGAGGAATTAAGGACCTTGCAGCAAGATGAGATGCAACTGCATATTTACCAACTTTGAATAAATTATAAAAAACTGCTTGTGAAATTAATTCTTTGGCTTAGAATTACAAAGAACACTAATTCAAAAATATATATTTTCACCCAATAACTAAATAGTGGTTATTGAGTTGATAAGATTTTATTACTATTTTTGGCGAAAAATATTCTATAATACAAATATTAATATTTCTGTTTTTATTTATTTGCAATAAATCGCTCATTTGTTCTGCGATGTAGATTTTTTTTTACACATACTACACGTCGTAACTCAAAAGCTGTCAAAAATTGAGCTACACTCCCCTCGCTGCAAGGTCCTCAATTTAAAGTATGGACGTTTTATACTAGAAATTTTGTGTAATAAAAATTTCGGGGTGATTGGTAGTAGAAAACTATCGACGTTTGATCGATGCGGAACCTTTTCCAGCAAATTGATCCTAGAACCGTGTAGGTCGGATTGCATCCGTTTGGAGCGATCCTCGATAATCCATTTCATTGCGGTGAAACGTGTTTTCGCCCGCATTGTGCGGTTTGATTGATTCCCATAATAGCGAAAAGTGCATTTATCGCGACGCGGCCCATAAATCAACCTCCCATTTCGCAAATGGAAGACACTTTTACATCGCACTAACTGACGGGACTCCGGGAACACGTTCCTCCGCGAAATGGACTAGCTCTTCCGTAATTTGAATTCATTTTTTCTATGAAAACGAATCTGCCGCGATCCAATACGACTCACAAAAGACTGCAACTTACCACTAAAAGCTTCTCAAGTAAAACTCGTCACTTCACCTTAATGCACTTACTGTTTCCTTTGAATTCAGCAAACGTCGAAGTAATGGCCTCGAATTTCACAAAACCCCTGTCGTATAATAATCCCAAATTACAATCTTACTTCACAAGCCACCAATTTCAAAATTCCCACAAAACTATATCCACAATATTCACTTAAAATATTCTCCAAGTACAATCACGATGCATTAACTTTTGGTCTTCGACTTCCTCAAAACTACCCTCGCCACACCATTCAACAACCCTCCCAAATTACAAAATTCTCAGCGACTTCTATTGACTAAATCTAAAATAAATGACCAAATTACTGTCATCCAACCCAATTACTGTCACCTTAAGCTATTTTACTTAAACATTTATTTATTCGTCATTTTAAGTAAAATACCTTAAGGTGACAGTAATTGGGTCAACTGCCAGTAATTGGGTCCTTTACCCTACCATCCCTGATTTCCTTACAATTTCTTTCTTACTCAATTTCCCATATTCCACGCAAAATCACCGTCTCGTGACACTTTCCACCCTCTCCCTCCCCTAACCAGGGAAAACACCCTGGCAGGGGTGTTCCGTCACCCACGAAATTCGATGACCGAGTCCTCTGTGTCTTTCTGCATGTTCCGGTCGCACGTGTCGCTGGCATGCCGCGTCTGTTTCGATTGCATGCGCCTATACGAACCGAATAGCAGAACTGGAGGCACGGCGAGCTGGCGGCGGTGGATACGTGCAGCTTGGTCCAGCCAATGGCTGCGACCCGGAAGACGGTAAGAAGAGCGCCAGCGGCGGTAAGGTGGCTGGGAAAAAGGGCACGAAGGACGTGGGCGCCTGCTCGCAGCTTAGAAACTGTTGCTTGTCGTGAGACCCGAGCCTCGTGACATTTCGAATTCTACACTAGAAAGTCAGCTTCCAGGATGATTATCCTCGATTCAAGAGCGACAGAAGGAATCAAATGTCACGAAGCTCTCCGCGCGCGACCCTTCTTGTCCGAGGGGAGCTGCTGATCGTATATTTTGGTATACCTGAGTTTATTTTCTTCGGGTACCTGGTACCCGAGCCGACGGAGTGGTTGTCTAGTATTTTTATTGGTAGATGCTGCGAGATTGGCCGCGGGATACGACGGGATCGTTGAGAGGTGGATGGGGTGGATACTGGAAGTTACAGACGGTTATAAAAGTAGACTTTTCGAGATGAAACCGTCGCGAATAGTTGAGCAATATAATTCACCACTCGAAGGATTATTATATATTATATATTCTAGAGCGATTCTTTTTTTTTAAACACTTCAACGTGGCCCGTCGTGTCCTGCGCCGAGTCGCCAAGTAGTCACGGTTTTGTTTCGGGCGGACGGCCTGCCGTAAGTAGTAAGTATCGATCTTGGTCAGACAAGGGGGCCAGCAGGACAACGTCGCAGGGATTCCGCGGCATCGATGGACCCTGCGGTACTTTAGACCTACAAACCGGCATTTCCATTTGTAATTAACGGTCTATGGACTTTCGCTTCTCGCACGAACCTTCTCTCTTTTCTCTGTTCTTACCGTTGTTTGTCGTCGCTGTTCCCGTTGTTGGGAGATACGCGGCGGCACGCACAATACACGCCGACGTACAAGCAAGAGGATTTAAGGATTTGAAAACGCTCGGAGAATCGCCCACGTGTGTCCCTTCATTGTTTGTCCAGCATTGTGTAACGCAGAGTTTAGTGCAAACGCAAGCAGACGCCGGTAAAATACTATTTCCCTGGGCAGTCGGCTGGTTTAATTTTATTACCACCGAATTTATACTAAATTCGAGAGTGGAATAGAAATTTTTTTAGAAGACAGTCTATGCTTTAACCTATTCCCACCGGCTTTTCAATTATTCTTAATATCGAACTGGGTGCAATATACTATTTATACTAGATACAGCTTTGAATTTGATATGTCCTCGGTATCAGATTCAGAGACGAAGATGATATTCTTTTTAAAAAACCCGCCGTCGTGTTTGTTATTGGAATATTCTGCGGTATCAAATTCTCCGATGAAAGCTGAATTCTTTAGGGAATAATGGAATTGGATTGTTTGCTTCGGAAGACTAGTTACTATTAGCAAGCGGAAATGCAATGAGGTATCAATTAATTCCCACCGAAATTCGGCTTGAATTTATTGGTAATTAACGGACAAATGTTCCGCGATTCCCAAACTATCGGCTGCGAGGCGCGTAATTAACTAATGACCCAGAAATGGTATTTTATTCGGTCAGTGGAGCGTCGCGTAGGTATATTGATTAGGCTCTCTCGTCCACGCAGAACGCTACAAGTCCACGTTTGTAATCGATGTGTAGGCGCAAGAACAGCTGTCAACGTAATTAAATAAAAAAAGAAAACACTGTGGTAATTAACCCAAGACATCGTGTGTTGTGTGAAACGCAGAAAGGAGGAATCGCCGGACAGGCTTCGTAGTTAACACGATATTAAATTGCGCTAGCTCGCTGATAGAGAGTCGTTTAGTAACAACCTGGTTGCATTCCATTTGGCATTTGCAAAGACCATGCGAGAAATCTTGCGCGCAGCCACGAATTATAACAGCGTAAGGCTTCCAGTATTCGTAATGTTCGTTGTACGCTTCTCGCGACTGGTTGGCCATTGAGGAAACATTATTTTCGTCGTTGAGATGATGCAGTAAAGCTAACTGTCTCGTTTGTAGTGTCGTTTGTTGTTTTTCATTTATTCTCGAGCTCCCTGTAACGAATCCAGGGAATTATTAATACAGAGTGTTTCGTCGAGTGGATTGCGGTTAGCTTTTGGCGAATACATTCGCGATATCAGTGTCACTTTTTTTACACTAGCTTCTGTGAAAGCATTCCAAGAACAAGGAGATATATAATATGGTATTTTAGCCAAAAATGTCTACTACATAATTTGAAATAAAAGGAAAAACTAAAAACTCCTAAGTGATATAAGACTTTATCAGTCAGACGCAGCATATAATCCACATAAAAGTCTCCAAATTTCCTCAAACACCATGGCACGGGCGCCACTCTGAAAATTGAAGCTTTCACAGTGAAGAAGTTTCTTAAGGAAGCGCATATTGGAAGCTCTGAAGCACTGTAACCGCTGTTGTATCGCGAAAAGGAAGCGTCTAGCCATAAACGATCCAATACCACTCACTCCGCTTGCTGCATCTTTCTCCAGCTCGCAAGTATCCTCTCCTGAAAATCATTTGCAGCGGGGATATTTCAGAGACCTGTACAAATTCGTGGCGTCTCAAAGTCCCCCAGACGATATCGTGAAATATTTAAAAAAAGCCTGCCACAGTCACAGCGGCGAAACATTCTGTGCGTCGTAACGTGTGCATCGCTTAAAGTGAACGTACGCAAAATGGTCGTTTCGACTACTAGCAACGAACGTAACTTCCACGGCCAAGCTAATCTCGCGCTTGCTCAAGAATCGAACGCCTGCGAGTGGAATCGAAAGGGAAACAGGATTATTCACCACGGGACTCTGAAAAAAATCGCCACTCCCACGATCTCTAAAATCCAGACTGAACCGCGATATTCGATTTCGACACGAGCACGTTTCCCTTTCGAGGATCCCTGGCGAGATCTTCGAGATCGTTAAAGACAATTACAGAAGCCACCGGCGGGGACAAGAAGAAGGGAGAAAAGCGTAATAAGGACGAGAAGGAACCGGAGGAGACGGTTAATCCTCTTACGCCGCTCGCTGGGGATTAAGCTCCGCGACGTTTCCGCTCGAACGGCCGAATTTTCTTTCGACTTCCTCCGCTCGGCGGGTCGAAAGAAAACCGCGGACGGAGATATCAAAAGAACGAAAAAGAATGAAAGAAAGAAGACCTCTTCTTTGGCGAAGCATCTTCGATATAAAAAAGAAAGTAGTCCTCCGCGGAACTTAATCTTCCGCGCGACTGAAAACCGCTTCGGCCATCGCAAGAAACCATCCTCCCGCCTTCGCTATAAGAAACTTCGCTGATCTATTCGAAACTATCGTGCGTAACGCGGGAAAAAAAGAAAAGAGAAAGAAAAGAAAGAAACAAAGAGGGTGTCTATATATATATCTGTATGTATATATATATATAAATATTGCTTGTAGAAATAAGAATCGTGTGTCCTATCAAGACCTGCAGCCAGCTATCGACCAACTCCCAGTGCTCAGGTAACGAAACACTGTGCTCACGTGAATCGTGACGAATACCCGTCGAACGGAAACCGGCGTTCCTCTCGTTTCCGTTCGATGCACGCCGGGCCCGGCGTAATGTAAATTTTGTTGTCCGCTACGGCGCGCAGTAGGGGTAGTTTACGGCTGTGCAGCTGACGATCGCTGATACATTGGTGGTGGTCGCGGTCGGCGAACCGAAACGATCCATCGAGCGGTCGACCCTCCCCCGCGATTCGATTTTTCCTTTCGCGCCCAAACAGACTCTCGCCGCGGATCTTTATTATTTTTTCATTTGCTTTTTTGCAACGGGGGAAACATGTCCAGGCGGGACACGATTGGGATTCGTTGCTATTTTTAAGGATCTCTGAAAGATTGAGAGAATTGGGATATCGCCAGGTATTTTTCCACGAAAGCCCGGCTCGTTTTGATTATTCGTATTCGGTTGGGATTGCGTTTGTAGGGATATGGAATTGGGGTAATGGTAGAATAATGTTTGGTGGAGGGTAACAGGGTTGTGGGGGTTGCGAGAAGTTTGACGGGAAGATTTGAAAATTTTGGGTACATGGAGATTGGGTTGTAATGATTGGGGGATGATGTGAGGGATTAATTTGTTATTTGTTTCACAGAGGGGCAAGATCTGTGTCATTTTTCATATGAATTTTGATTTTCCTCGTTGGGGCGGCTGGGGAACTCGAGAAGAGCTCCCCGTCTCGTCGCTGACGCGTCGGTAATCGAATCACTGTATCAGATAAGAATCTTAGAACGTAATAAAAGAACAATTAAATCTGACGGTGATTCGAATGACTCGATCAACGACGAGACACTCCTCCTCATTTCCGATCGACTTTAATTGCACCAATTTTCTCTTATTATAAAAATTGAAGGCTTTCAAAAAATGAACCGTGGATTTCCCTCTGAAAATTGATGCGATTATTGTCGAATGGGAAGAGGAGGTTTGTCGTCGACGAAATTCGATCCTCAAATGCTCTGTGCTTATAAAACATTAATTATTTAAATATTCCTGGGTGCTAATTTTGTCTAAATACGAGTCGCTATTTATTTCAATATATTTCTAAATACTCTATATATAATTTAAAAAATATACTGAAAAATGAGGATCATTTGAGGATCGTGTCATTGGAGTCCGATTGAATCGAGTAGATTTTTCCATAGAACATACATCCGAGAAGAGCAAAGGATTATTTGATAGAATTTTATTGGATGTCTCGCGACGGTAACGCTGCTTAATTTTTGTTTGTCTTTTGAGATCGACTCCAATGGGTAATCAGTATAAGAGAGTCTTTGGCGTAGGACGTAGAAGTTGATAAAGATTCGTGCATGTGACTGTTGTGCCGTACGATGTGTCGGTATGAGCCTGGATCGTTGATCGAACGATCGGGCGTGCCGATCGCGGGCTTCAAACTGATCGATAATGTGTTGACGATTCCAGCACGCCGTCAGGAGATCATCAAGATGACCGAGCAGCTGATCGAGAGCATCAACACTGGCGATTTCGAGGCGTACACGTAAGTGGCGAACAGTTTGACAGTGTAAAAAATTCTGCTACCACGAGTGCACGTAAAAATCCATCCATGAAATATTAAATTCAAAGAGACTGACTCGGGTCGATAGTTTGAACAATGTTATTAACACTTTGATTCGCTTATTTCTTAAAATTGTTCCTCCAAGTCGATCAGACTTTTCCCAGCGATCGCTACTTTGAAGAACATTTATATATAATACTTTTTTACGATACTTTTTTAATAAAAAATGTATTATTATTAATACTTTCAATGCTTTACAGAAAATATGAACGCCTCTCAAAACGTTAATGGAGTTTCAAATAGAACAGATTTAAACTCGAGTTCGATCGACGATTTCCTTTACCTCTCTGAAAATACAGAATTATATTTACCAGCGATTGAATACCACCCCGTTAATCGTTCCCACCATGCCTCGCAGAGCTTTTAGAAAAAGAAACCGGGGTTCTAACGGCGTTTACGCTTGCAGGAAAATCTGTGATCCACACCTGACCGCGTTCGAGCCGGAGGCTCTAGGTAATTTAGTCGAGGGAATGGATTTCCACAAATTTTACTTTGATAATGGTAATTATGAATCATTTGCATCACTGTTAAGCCGTAGCCCGTCGTCACCGCGTCTCCAACCACTGCACCCTTATTGTGTCTACGTTCCGCCGTTTTCCGTTTTCATTTACCTCCTGGCCTGTTGCTGCATGCTCTAGTCTTTGAAAAAAAATTAAAGATAATTCTCTAAATCGTTTTCTAACCGCTCACACGTGGAAAGAAGTTGATTTTGCGCGACCCTTCCCCGTTGAATTCTCCGATCGAATGCGTCCTTTCGTCCTCTCGGACTGCTCGAGTTGATGTCGACCAAGCTTCTTATTGCACATTCGTCTGATTTATTGGTTTCGAAGGCGCTGGACGACCAAAACCTCGCACTACTGGCAATCCCTTGCATTAAAACAAGAATGAGCTGTGCAGAGTCTGATTCGTACTTCCGTTTTTTGAGAATCAGTCAAGCAAACGCGTCATAACTTTTTGTAGCTTATAATTAAAGAAAACAGATTTTGGATTGATATATCACATCCTACAAAAATTTATTTATTAGTGTTGTTAAATAGTTTCGATTGCAAAGACTGTTTAAATTCCTTTGCCTGGCCAATGGTTTGTTCGTCCAGCGCGAAGGACGACAATTCTTTCTGTCGGCTCTACGTTTTCTTTTTAATCGTTTCTCCCGTCTCTCGCTCGCGAGTTTCTGGATCGAGTCAGAACGTTCTCTCGCTACCGTTTCCCTCCCCTTGTTCTTCGTTCCCGTGTCCGTTGAGAGGCTCAGCGGTGCGCGACGAAGCTCGCAGGCCCTCGAATAACAGAGTGTTTCCCTTTTCCAACCACCAAGCAGTCCTGGGGAAGAACTGCAAGGCCGTGAACACGACGATCCTGAATCCACACGTGCACCTTCTTGGAGAGGACGCAGCGTGCATCGCGTACGTCAGGCTGACGCAGTACATGGACAAGTGAGTTGCATTCATTCAGGACAACCTGGATCGAGCGTAGCGGGTTCCGTAGATTCGATTGGAGAGTGTTGTTTTGGATTTGTGAATGGTGACGAATAATTGGGGCTGTGTCTTGTGGAATATTTCAATTAGGGCTGGGACTATTTGTCGAATTTTTCGGTATTCGAATATTCGAATACTTCAGTTGCTCAGTTATTTGACGAATATAATTCGAATATCCAAGTATTCGAATACTATTCGAATATTTAAGTATTCGAATACTGATGTTTTCGAATAGTATGGTGTCAATTATAAACCAAGTTCTTTAAGTTCATTTGTCAGACTGAAATCTTGTAAGCTAATTTTGACCCACTTCACACCATACTATTCGAATACACCAGTATTCGAATATATCGGTATTCGAATAGTATTCGAATACATCGATATTCGAATAGTATTCGAATAATAACATTCGAATAGTATTCGAATAATAACATTCGAATAGTATTCGAATAATAACATTCGAATAGTATTCGAATAATAACATTCGAATAGTATTCGAATAATAACATTCGAATAGTATTCGAATAATAACATTCGAATACTCAAATATTCGAAGTTTATTCGTAGCATTCGAATACTTGTAAAATATTCGAATATTCCTAGCCCTAATTTCAATGCCTAAGGCTTTCGTAACGATTTTTGACGCTTGGATGCATCTGCAGTGTAAATAACAGTACACACGAGATATAAGAAACGACAAAATGCATTTGGGCGTGTCTGACGTGTAATTTGAACGTGACAAGTGTACTTGATGGTGTCCAAAGCTGTCCTCTTGTTGCTCTATCGCTATTTCCTCCCTTCCCTTCTGTATTGACTGTGCTTGCAAGGCAGAGGTGTGTATATCCTTCTGCATCGTCCTGGGATTCTTGGAAATCAGCTTGCAATATCCAGCAGTAATAATAACTCCGATTCAGCATTCGGAGCACGTACAGGTGTGTCAAGGAACAGTGAGGTCTTCATCTTCTGTTCCCGGACCTTCACTGTTGTTTGTCACGCCTGTACTGTTCAGTGGGGCACTTAGGATTCAATCTTGGGGGTGCTGAGTTGAAAATATAAAAATACTCCCAATGCAAATTTAATAAAATTCATTAGGAGATTATAAAATTTATTTAAAGAGTAAGGGGTCGTAATTAAATTACGTAAGTCTTTTTTTAGAGGGTGGGTCGCGAATTTCTTAAGTTTTCTTACAAGGGGAGGAGTCAGGTAGCGTCTTACGTAATATTTTTTTAACCTAATTAATACAATAAATTCAAATTCTATCATTAATGTTCCAGTAAAGTTGTTTTAGTTTAAATTTTCCGAAACCGAGTTAACTGAATAATATAAACCTTTAATAGAATTTTAATAACTGAAGAAATTCAATGTAAAAAATATTATTATACGTAAGATGGGGGTTGCAATATCAAATCTTGCGAATTCTTATACTGGGAGAGGGAGAAGGTAAGAAATCACTAAAATTACCCTTACGTAATTTAACCACGGCCCCTAAAACCCAGCTTTCTTTTCTTAACCCCCTCTGAGCCTACCCCCAACGCTATTATCACCCAAGAATCCCAGGTAGTCTGCGGCTAGTGCACGCGTGTTTGGCACACCAGAGTGTTTTAAAGCAAACTATCCTGTCCAGCCCTGTACACGAAACACACGAATCCGGTGTGATGTTGCAGACAAGGGGTAGCGCACACTCAGCAGACCGAGGAGAGCCGCGTGTGGCACAAGAGGGACAACAAATGGCAGAACGTGCATTTCCATCGGAGCTCAGTGACGGGCCCGTCGCCGTTCGCCTTCAATCAGAAGTAAACACGTTCGGCGAGGGAAGGGTGAGAGGAAGAAGTAGCGGAAGAAGATGATGGGCCGATGTGTCGGTGGTGGCTCGTCGCCTCGACGCGTGGAACGAACGAGCCGTGCAACCAACACACTAGCAAACTACACACACACACAGACACACACACACACAGCGATAAACACACGGGGTAGAAGCAGGCGAGGCTATGGCTCATCCGAGTGGATGGATAAATACATATATAATTAACCGCGTGCACGTGTCCGCTCCTCTGTCGACACGTGCACGCGCACACGGTCAGCACCGAGCGTGACAAGAACGGGAGGAAGGCTGCGGAATCGTTTCGGCATCTCGCTCCGGTACCTGCTCGGGCGTACTTACTGGCGAGAGGTGGTGTCTAGCTTTGGAAAGAAGAGCTGAGTCACTTGGGAAGCTTTGTTCTGTCCTCGTCGAGATTGAAATCAGCATTGAAGATATCTAAAACTGTTACTGTAATAAAGAACTCTTGAAAACTCTGGGAATATTGAGAAATTCACGGCAAAGTAACCGTCGAATATAGAAAGCAACTTCGCAGCGTCAACTAGAAGGAAGAACTAAAAACTCCAATAACGCAAAGTCTCGTGGATCACCTAACGCAGAGTTCTGAGGAGGGTGTCGCTGGATTTAATAATAATAACGACTGCGGGGAGAGAAGGGGAACGGAGAAAATAGTCGAGAAGAATAGTAGCGCCGATAATAGCACGCAGCCAGCGACAAAGGGCAGAACAGGCTGTCATACATCCCTGAGGAGCACGCGGAAGACGAGGATCGAGGAGGATGTCCGGGGAAATGGAGTGGAAAGGTGTTCCCCTAGGGTCGGTGCTGGGCATCGACGAGGAGGTCGTCGGCGGTGGACGTGGGAACAGGAGGAACGCGTTGAACCGGCGCAGAAGAACGGGTGGCCCGGGAAGGAAGAAGGCTGCACGGGCGAGCGGACGGGGCGGTGAGGTGGCACCGTTGGCCACGGACGCCTCTCGGCGAAGATGGGCGGCCGGCACGTCGGCTACCACGTATATATTTAGTTCGTACGATAGTCGCTGTACAGAGAACAATCTTCCATGTAACTCTTTTTTCTTCTAATTTATCGTTCTCGACTCTCGCAACGACGCTAACCGAGACATATTCCATGTATATCCGCGAGCGTGCGCGCGCTCCGACACGACACACAGACACGCATACACACATACACCTCGATATACTTACAGACACGGTACCCACGCGTACACTTATATATTCCAAGGGAAAGAAATAACGAGCGTACGTTTTAAACGGATAGGCCGAGGGAGAAGGAAATTCTTAGTCGCCGGAAGTATTTAAACGAGCACACAGATACAGACACACGAGCAGAGAGAGAGAGAGAAAGTGAGAGAAAGAGAATGTGAGAGAGAGAGAGAGAAAGAGAGAGAGAGAATCGCGCGCGATTGTCCGAGGGAGAGAAGAGCGATCTTCAAACGTTGTTACCTCATCGTCGTAAGGCAATTTCGCGGCTGGCGTGGCGCGTAAAATCGGCGCCGCGACGCGCGCACCGCCGGCACGCTTTAAATTTCGTTTTACTAGTCGATCTCGAGTCCCCGAGTGCGCATAACGCCCGAAAGAAACGAAGGAAACGGACGGATTGGGGA
The DNA here is from genome assembly GCA_929113495.1 of Andrena minutula. Taxonomy (NCBI): domain Eukaryota; kingdom Metazoa; phylum Arthropoda; class Insecta; order Hymenoptera; family Andrenidae; genus Andrena; species Andrena minutula. The sequence goes on along the minus strand of OV815996.1, from coordinate 3,806,748 downwards.
GGAACTGGCCGGGCTGACCGAAGCTGACGGACGAGCCAGATAGAGACGGGAGTAAGCTAGAAAAAGCGAGAGACGAGTGAATTGTAACGACCATCGTCGTGCACCTCCGTTTTTTTGCGTTGTCTGATGCACAGGGCGTTATATATATAATATATATATAGATGTATGTATATCGATCGATCGGTCCACTTCCGGTGTTCGTCGAAGAGGAAGACGGACGAGAAGAGTCGCGGCGCGCGCGACAACTCACGCATACTATATTATCGCGGGTGGGACGACGAGGGGCGGTGGGGGGCGGCGGGAAGGGGGACCTGGGTGATCCGCGATCGAGAACCTTTTTGTCGAATTTAAACCTTCATTAAACACGAGATAAATCTTTCTACACGTTCGTACATCCTCTATTGCTAAATATCGACTTACGAGGGAGTAAATCGAGTGAAATCGATGGATAACCTATGGGAATCACGAAGATTCTTGCGGAGAGAGACGGTGAATGAGAGAGATAGAGATGACCGGAGGGAGGGGGATAGTGTTTCCATCTGCACGCGGGAGAAATCGGAGGAACATTTTTGCCATCTTGTTATATATATATACATATAAATAAATATATATGTTATAACATGTACACGGGTGCGCGCGCGTGCGGACGCGCGAAAAAAGTGCACGCGCGTTTTCGTTCACGTTCCGCTCGACGCTAAACCCGCGCGTGGTCTTCGACGGTCGACTGGAACTCGCCGGGAACCGTGTTCCACTTCATACTCATATGAATTTTATTTATTAGTCTCTTCTCGTTCACCCTGTTTCGAATTAGCAACATCCAATGTCTACGCTTTGTTAGAAACTTTCTATGCCCGCGATTAGAACACTTGAGTCCGATGAATTTCACTTGCGACTCGCGAATTTGACTTAGGGATAGCTGTCGTTGAGGAGAATCGAACCTCGTAACGATTGGAGTCGCGATCGCGCGCTCCTCTCGATTCGAAAACGCGCTCGGAAGCGCGCGTCCATGTACGTGCGCGCGCGCGCGCCCGCACCGCGACCTACCGCGTATGTATATTGATACGACACAGTGTGACGAGGCGGAGTAGGGGGTGGGGAAATTGAAGAAGAAAGAAAGAAAACGATTTAATATATTGCAGATACTATATTATAAATATAAATATAAACATAAATTAAAGTTAAGGAATAGTTATTTCTACTACTCTAATTCGTCGCTTCTACGTGTGATTGTTGTATAAAATACAAAAAAATATGAACGATTATTGATTTATTACCATTGTTACTATACGATTATCATTACACGTTAACGACTACTACTATTATTGTATTTATTATTATCATTATTACGATTATTATTATTACCATTATTATTACCGAGCGAGCAGCGAGGGATGTGTATAGGATACACGGGGAGAGTTTGGTGGGAAAGAGCGTGAGCCCTGCCGATGAGAGGCGGGGAGAGGAGAAACTTAGATAGTTATAATCGTATTGTAAGGGCTACGACGATTGTACGCCCTTTTCTTTCCTACGGATAAAAGTATTCTTAATTGACGTACGAATGGATCTAGAGACAAATTATAATACAGGAGACACGGAGAAACGTGATGAGGGGTGAAAAACGATCTACAAAAAAAGGGAAGAAGTAATAGCGCGTAATTGATCTTTATTATACATAAGATTTATAAAGACACGAGCGTTAATAGCGATCGAAGGCTGCGACGAGAGAAATCGTGGGAAAGAACCTGATGTACCGTTTTTAACCGACTTGAAAGAGGAGGAAGTTATAGATTCGACACGTGTGTACTTTTTTTTATGTCCTACTGATGGAACAGCTTGGAAGTGGGAACAGCGCGACAGGGAAAGAGAACGATGGGAATGTGGGAGTCGCGAGGAGGTTCAGCAAGTTGTTTCTTGTCGGGGGACAGAGGAATATTACGAGAAGTCGATGGAAGAGGAAGCTACGCGAGTAGTAGGGTCTGTGAACGCGGAGGAGTGTGGTCCTCTATAGGATTTTGCTGAAAGTCGTTGGTTTGTTTCGTTGCGAACGCCGTTACGTTTTTAAATTAAGCTTTTGCGTTAGGGTGGAGTGAAAAATTCTTTTTTGACAATTTCGCTAATACTGTATGTTTAATTTTTGACCCTATGCTAAAGCATTCATATAACAAATTAATAAGTTAGTACATCATCCTCAAGTGACGCATGGTAAATTAAAGAAAACTTATAGAGACTTTATAAATTTTTTACAAATCAAGTATTCTGCGCTTTCGTTAGTGTCCTCTCTCGCTTTTGAAATTGTTGATTATTAATTCTAATGACTTGAGGTCGAGATCATTGAGTGAGTAGAACTAATAATCAAAAATTGCTAGATCGAGAGAGGACACTAAGGAAAGCACAGAATTTAATTTGTAAAAAATGTAGAGTCTATAAGTTTTTTAATTTACCATACGCCACCTGAGAATGATCCAACAACTTATTAATTTTTGGTATGAATAATGCTTTAGTATAGGATCAAAAATTAAACACACAGTGTTGGCGAATTTGTCAAAAAAAAATTGTCACTCCACCCTATTCTGCGTGTTTAGAGTATCTTAGTCGGTGATTGTTCCGTCAGCCTCCCAGGTTCTCTCACATTCCGTAAAAGTCTATTCGAGTTTCTAGTTTACAATATGCATGAGCGGTTTCCAAAATTGTTAATCCTTCTGCCATCCTTTGCCATTTTTCTTCCTCCTGGAATCGCTAAGTTCTTTACTATGAGCTCTTTTTCCATCGTTTATTTCAATTATTCCCCTATGTTTAATCCATGGGAATCTGTTTTACCTCAGAAGTCTTCTTTCACCTTGAAAATTGCCAGTGCACTCATTTAAGTTTGCATTCTTATAACAATTCCTCTAGTCCCCTTATATTTCGCGTCGAACTAGTCAAACAGAAGAAAGTTGCTTCCTCACCTGCTTTTACCATAGCACGAGACCAACTGAAAATTGGCAAGGGTCTTCGCCAATGCTCGTGCAATTCCTCTGAACCACAGAATAACGTTATCATCGCGATATCACACTGGGAATTTTCATAGTAGATACTTCTTCCTTCTTCCTTACTTTCAGCAAGATCTGCGTTGTTCCCGGGGTGAAAGTGAAAGGGTGATACAACTTAGAGGGTTGGGAGTGTAGTATCTAACGAAGAAGCTGGGACTTGGAAGATTGAAAAGCCAAGAGTATATTTGCTACTTAAAGAAAGCTACCGAAAGAGATAATAGAATCTTACAATTAGTAACGAGGTATTTTCATCGTTCGCTTTTTTCCCTCGCAATATGGTTCGATCGTTCCAGCGGATTTCAAGCGATTAGACAGCGGTCGCCTAACGTTCACGTGCTATATCGGTTTGACGTACAATCCTTTGGAGTGGTCGCGTGACGCGCAACCGATAAGCGATATTAATGCAGCCCGCATGTTTACTTTCCCCTGTCTATCGGCTCTGACCTCTGTTTTGCTTTGTAACTTTTTGAGAAGGGTCAAAAAACAACTGTATTTATCGTATGTACCGTATGCGACTCTTAACGAATTAGCTCGTTCACTATTGTTACGTTGCGAGTAGCGAGTCAACAATCAGCGGAAACGGAAACAGGAGGAAGATCGTGCGCACGGCTCGCGTCCTCCTGCTTCTCCGACGATTCGAGCGCAAAATCATCGACGACGATTCGTTCATTTTTTGACGACGGGTAGAAGCGGGAGGACGAGCTGAGATGCGCTCGAAGAAACGCACCTTCGACTTCCCAAGAACGTTCTTCTGTAATTTACCGGTGATCGAAACAAGTGTTTAAATTGTGAGATTGGTGAATTAGAATGGTGGTCCATGGTGCGTTTCTTCCAGCGGAGAACAGCGGGAGAACTGTTGGCTGAGGAAATTGCGCGCGCGAAAGTGTTTACCGCGCTACAACCGAATTACCGAATTTCAATCGACAAGCTTAGGGTTTAATCCGCCGTAGCGTGTAATTAAACATAGTAAATCCGTTAAGGGTGATATTGTCGTCTTCTGCGTACATACGCGCGAGCGAACTTTACCGTGCACGCCGGTCGAGCTGCGTATGCACGATTTTATTACCAAGGTTTTCAGCGTCACGTTCAGAGAAAGCGAGAGGGAGAAGGAAAGAGGGTCGTCGCGAGGCGCGTTACAGAATCAAGTTCCTCTCGAGCACGTTTCCGGTGCTCGGCGATCGTGATGTCGTAGGGCAAAATTTATAAACTGGGAGGAGAAATATAGTTCGACTTTTGAAAGAGTTCTAATCACTTTGGATTGTAAGAAAATTGATAATAATTGAGAAATATTGGCTGACATAGCAAAGATGTGGGAGAATCGTCTTTTTCCCCACAAAATTTACATTTACCAGTTGCACGTAATTTTGTTAATACCCTCAAGGCACAATTACTAAAATTATTAACAGAGAACTATGATTATTACAACGAACTATATTTTTAATCCCCCGTTTCGCACTTGCCCCATTCGAAATCACCGAAGCGATAGTTGGAAGCGAAATCCATTGTACGATTTCGTCAGAACGAAGTGTTCCACTACGGAAGTGACCAAGGTGAACGCGATCCTCGGCCGACTCGACCTCTCCTTTCGTCTCTACTTCGATTCCGCGTCGATGAATTTTTTATCGTTCCGTAACTTTTTGCGATCCACTGCGTACCGCGTAGTTATTAAATTGTATTTACGCGTGGCCACTATCCGCGGATATATTGAGGTACAGCTCGGTTAATTTTGCACGATGGCCGATCCACGATCGGGATCGACGATCCTGCTTCTTCACCCGTTCGACGCGTACGGGCCCGAAAACGCTTCCAAGCGTCGACACACTTACATATCTTCTTCGTTGCAACGCACTCGAAAAGGAACAAAGCCACCTCCCCCAAGAAAAAAAAAGAAGCGAATAAAAACGAAAGTTCACCTCCCCGAAAACGCTCAATCCTGCGGCAGCGCGGTTTTTTAACCCTCGTGCGCTTTTTATGGTCGAACGTGCGCGTCGAAAGGGCGGGAACGGCGCGCCGGGGCGCCGCCGAGCGGTGAGACTAACCCTTTCGAGCTTAAACGAAACACAAACCGAGGAGGATAGACAAGAGAGGAGAAAGAATGAGAAACTTTCGAGTTTCCCCCCCGAAAACGAGAGACAAAAAACGTATAAAGTATTGAACAGGGGACCGAGAGAGATTAGCGGACGTGCGATCCAACTGTGCCTCGAAGAAAATCTGAGCGACGTCCCCTTCGAAAACAAAGAAAAATAAGAAAAAACCCTATAAATATGTAATAGAGAATTGTAAACGTTCACTACTATTCTTATTGATATTATTGTCATTTATTATTACTGTCATCATTATTATTGTCATTGTTATTGTTAACTATGATTACACCGTCGTCACGCGCATTAGAAGATTATATTCACGTGCAATGGCGGATGACGATTCCGCGCGACATTCGTGTTTTTACTTATTGAACGTCGCGATGGGCGAGGAAAGGAGGATGGAAAGAGGATGCTCTCGCGGACATCCGCTGGAGAAAACGCGCGCTCTGTTCTTCCCAGCCGCGGCGAAGGGAAAGTGCGCTGTTTTCTGGACCGGGAGGATTGAGATCCTCGTTGAAAACAGCGGATTTTCGCGAAAGAAGGTGTTCTCTAATATCGTTCTGTGGATCGTTGATCTCTGCGTAGGCAAAATTTCAATAGTATCGATATTTTTTATTTCTATTTCCTATATTCAAAGTGTGAAACCAATTTCTAAAACATTTATCGCGACGATTCAGAATCAGAATTGATCGTTTGTGGAGATCTTTTGCAATTTTGAGCGATCTATGTCTTCGCTGAGAATAATACAATTTTAACCGAGCGTCCAAAATTAGCGCGCCGTGGTTTGTGATGTCAAGTGGAAGGTTCCGATCGTCACTGTTCAGTTCAAAGATTAAACTCGCCGAGTTATTTATACATCTAATTCGATTTATAGTTACAGTTTCGAATAGCGTAGACGCCACGGTTGAATTGTAACTCTAATACAGAGGCTTATCATCGTCTTGTACATTGTTTTATCGAGACTCGCGGTGCACTTGATCTTTCTCCTCCGCGAATTAAAATATTTATCAGCTTGGCCGCGGATCCCAAGGCACTGTCTAAAATTAACGCGTTGCTCATCGATAGAGATCATTTGTACCAGCAGCGCTTCAGCCTCGAGTGACTTGCGTGGCTTGATATCGATCCCTCGAGCTCCAATTTACAGACCACTTGCGCAGACCTCTTTAGATCTCAATCTACGGAAACTCCAAGGATCTACTAATCTCTTTATTCGATAATAGAGTCGCAATAATAATAACGGCGTATAAATTGAATTCTCAATGCAAACTTCTTGCTAAATTGATATAACTCTCGAGTTGCAGCAGCTTCTAACGATCAACGATCTCCACGATCGATCCAACTCAGACGATCCCTGGGAACGATCCTTCCAATTCTCCAGCCGATGTCCCGTTTCGCAAAGGTCCATAGCGATGCACGGACATGCCCGCGAAAGGACAGAACGCTCCACGATGATCCGAGCTTCCTTTCGATCCTAAGTCGATCCCCAGCCGCTCAGCATCGCCGTGGACGTTGCCAACTAGGCAGAGAAGAGGAAACCGGCGGAGAGAATTCGAGAGAATGAGCGAGAATGTTGTGCGAGAGAGCGGAAGAATGAGAGGCTCGAGTGCGTGCGTGAGAGAGTGGGGGAGAGAGTGTGATTATTAAATCTCTCATCGGTACATTTAATATAAACGCTAATTCATTATTACAGACATTATTGGATTTACGGTAAACGGATAAGCGATTGATTACAATTTTGTCCTAATGTTCAGAGAAATAAAACAAGGAAATACACACGCCTCCGTTCTCCACTTCCGGCCACCGTCCGCCTTCGAATTCTCGTTCTCTGACCCTAAAAGCGAGAGGGACCCACGACAAAGTATTCTTCAAGCGATTCCCGTGAATCTCTTCTGTCTTTTTATTTTGGAATAATAAGAATGTAAGACGGTAACGCAATAAGTGCCACTGGCGGATCCTGAATTCGCGAAAAGAGCTTATCAGGGAGTATCAGTCGCGTCGCTCCAATTTTAAGAAGTCCGAGCGACGAGCCAATGGGAGACGGCAAATATTTGAAGATATGGGATGCGAGTGACTGGCAGGATACATAGCAGGCAGATAAGGCGTGACCGCCACTCGCCCGTATTTTTCTTCTTATCTTGACAAGTGTTTCTCGTTCGTCACTGTTACGCTGCTCCTCGAGGAGAAGAACGGAGAGGCGGAGGGCACTGTTCCTCTCGTCGCCTCGCCCAGCAAACACTGGCCCCTTTCCCACAGTATCTCGCACGTGAGATCTGGCCGATTTTTATCGCGATCACGGGGAGAAGGCTCGCGTTTCTCTCGCTCAATCGATCTGACGTTTATCGAGCTGTTTATCGCCGGTGCATGGGTAAGATTCCATGGAGGAACGTGCCTCCTCGCTTGGTCACCTCGTTTCTGCGTGTCACGCGGATATTCCTCGGCGAGGCATTGCGCTGTCGTTGCAACGATTTGTAACACGAGAGATCCACCTCGTGGCGGATCGCGTTTCTTTTCGCTCGCTGTAAAGAATTCTTTATGCTAAATCATCGAGTCTTCTATACAATTACATCACTGACATTATTCTTGTTAATTAATTAACGGCTCGTAATTTTATTACAAACGAAATGGTCATGTTTTGTTATTAAATTGGAATCCTGCTGTTTAGCGAGCCGCGTATCGTTTTTAGTTATTTATCTGTGGACGGTGAAGCTTCTAGTCATTGATGGATTAATTTATATTAAGGAAAAGTCGCAGGAAGCTGTCTAAAGTCTGCCAAAGACGGCTAAGAAAGAAGCGATTGTGGGAGAATAGAGAAGACAGTCTGCGTCCTACGAAACTTTTATTACAAATAAATCCTCTGAATCGATACAATCCTGCGAACCGGGCCTGCCCGTCGGACCGGAGGTCCTCGTTAAAATGCCTAAGAACCTAGAACACCACCCTCTCCGTGGCCTCTACTCTCTCGCGGGTGGTCCGTCCCGAACGAACGCTGCAATCTTAAACTTACTCGTCGTTACCGTCGATAACTCCGATTTAAAGCCTGTCAAGACACACGTGGCGATTATCTGAGCGGTGTACAATACCCTAGACTTACGATTAGCGTCGAACGTTAACAAAAGAAACCGCGAACAAGGGGACAGGCGTGGGGGATCGATCGGGCCGAAGGGCGGCGTCCTACATTTATTTCTTAAGCTAGCTACGCAAACGCAGATCCGTTAGAAAATTGCTAGACGGCGCGATCTGCGACCTTCGCGCTTTTCCATTCCTCTAAAGCAAGTACACTAGACGCCGATCGTTAAACGCACTCCTATCTATCGTTATCTATCTGTAACTCGTGTCTATTATTATAACAATGTTATTGCCCGCGGAAGAGGATTGCCGCGAACCCGGTACAATCGAGATCTTGGAGGTCGCCGGCTGGATTACATAGGCGTTCCGTTCCGCTTCGATCACGCCGAACAAAACTCTGGCGGCGGGCGAAAGGGAAGAGAAACGGAACGAGTTACAGGGGGTTTCTCGATGCGCGCGAATAAAATACAAATTACCAAGCGATTGAAAGCAACGTGGATCGTTCGTGTATTACGACCAGGGGGCAGCGGGGCGTATACATAGAATAATCAGAAGAAGCGCTGGAGGGGGTGAGCGGAGAGAAAAAGAAAGAGAAAAAGAAAACGACATATCTCACACCGATAATAACGATACGATACGGGAAGCTTATCGGGCTAAATATACACATTGTGTCCTTACAATTAAAAACGAGAGAAATTACACTCGCAACGATGGATGAGTCATAAATACGGGCTGGTGTTATTCTTTCCCCCTCTAGGCTCGATTAAAGTCGCTCGGGCGCGTTATACGCGTCGCCTGGTGGTAGTTGTCCTCGGGGATCGGGTTTCTTTCGCTTTATAACCGGTAGTGTCGTCGAAGCAGCATTAGCCATTTCGTAACTCGCCGCTTCTCCCTCTGTTCCGACCGCGTCCTACAAAAGAACCGGAAATATTTCTGTAGCATCATCTTTCGCAGACAGACAGATACATGTACATGTGCGCGCGTGGGTATAAACATCTAAGCTACTTTGTCGGGACCCTCCCTTTCTTTCGAAGAATCGGATGGCGCAGCGCGTTCGGATCTCCCATTTCGTCATCCAATTCCGCGCGGTGATAGAGCGCCAGGTCTCCTCTTTCGTCGACCACGATCGACAGTTGCGAATTCTTTTCGTCGTAAACAAGTGTTACTTGGCAGTTTCGGGCGTATCGTGCCGCGCAAAAGAGGATCCCCTCTGCGATTGATCACGTTGCGGTACGCGCTGCTCTTCGAAATTGAAGAAAGGAATTGTCTGGTCACCAGCGCCCTCCCTTCCCGCCTCTTGACGAGGGACGGAGGGGTGAACGTACGAAATTCAGAATACATATGCCGGGACGAGACAGGTTTAATCGTGGCAGAGGGTGGGGGAGAACGATTGTTATCGGTGGCGATCGGAGTGTGAGGCGTTTTGCGATGGGAAGTTAATGGTTTGGTGAACGCGCAGGTTCGCTTTTGATCGTGTTACGTGCATGCGAGATTAATCTGACGCTGAAGGACGTATGTACAAATGGTGTGAGAGCACCAATATATCACTTGGTTCGCCGGCTACGATGCGATGATCGTGGAGCGATAATTCTTTTCCTCTGATTTCGTAATTGCTTCGTCGCGGTTTCAGTGAATACGATTGCACTATTGAGAAGCAATAGACTTCGTCGCCCAAAGCACATCGCTCCCTATGGTACATTGAAAGATAGCTTCTTTTGGTGTTTTTGATTAAAAACTTTATTTTCATAGCTACAACAATTTTTTTCGTTTCTTTCCTTTCCTCTTCGAGTAGTAAAATACCGATGCGACATTACATGCACATGTTCAATCGATATCTCCCTCTCTTGCGTTACATACGAAAACGTTTGCCTTTCTCTTTTTGCCTTTTAGCATAAAAAATTACAACACTTTTTACCTTACTCTTTATTACTATTACCGTTATCGTTACTATTATCAGTGTTTCTCTCCCACCCCGTTTATTAATACTTAGCCTCGTCGGCTTAGGAATGATAACCAAAAGAACTTAAGACTTTGTACTTTACTCCGTCCTTCTCAGAGGCTTTCCTCTCATGTCCCTTTAACTCTACAACAAAAAGATTCGTGGAGAGGCGACGACAATCGAGCGTTTCCTTCTCCGCATTCCCATTAGCCCGCGCTACGAGCGTAAACCTATTACAGCTATACAAATGTTTATACACAGTTCTTAGAAAAAAAAGAATATATATTTATGTAAAAAAAAGAAGATATGATGAAGATTTATGGGTTGTAAATGGGTGGAGTCGCAAAGTTAGACAAATTCACAGTATGGAAATGGAGTGGAGATCGGATAGAACTCTGTACACAGTTACCTACTGTACAATACCTGCGCGTAACAGAGAAAGCTGCCAAGCTCTTCGGTATATTATGTATCTGAACTACGTGTCGTTGGTTGGTGTCTAGTGTGGCGAATTATCGGAAGGTTCTCGGGGGAATATTATTATAAATTTTCACTACCTCTGCGTATCTGATTCAGGCATGACAGCATTCTGATCATAAAAACAGCAGGTACAGTCATTGTGTCTTTGGTCTCCTCCAACATGATGGCGTTCCTCTTTTTCAGCTGTAAAGATAATCAAAGGAAAGGAGGACCATTTTACAGTCGGTGTCGAACGTATGATTGCCCAGGCCGGGCAGGTCTACGTTAGCTAGGGCCCACTTACATCTTCCGCGAACTTCTCGTCGAAGCACGGCTCCTCGCTGATCGGCGCCCACAGCTTCACGTCGTAGTCGATGCCGGCGGTGGCCAGCAACGGCAAATAGGGGTGCGGTTGCAAACAGTTGACAACATGCTGGTCAGCCTCAAACAACATGCACAATTTCGCGGTCTCTTTATCCCAAACGAACACGTGGCCGCAGTCGCTGCCGGACATCACGAAATCGTTGCCCCAGAAGTTCGCCTCTTTAATCATGGTCCTAAAGAAACTAGAGTCAAGCGGGGGAAGGCCAACTGATCAGATAAAATATGGCGGCCTTATATGAAACGGCCCAGTCCGCTCGAAGGCTTTTTCGGAGCACAGCGGGTCAATGATTTGGCCTCCGATTTGTTTTTTTCGTTGTCAGACTTTACACGCCGGTTAAACACGTTGTTACGAGAACGAGTCAGTAAAAGGGGGGCCAAACATCACCGAACAGATATTGGTCTATCAACAGACAATAAACTTTCTACTAGAGCTTTTTTTCTACTGCAACACAGACGAACTGCCGGCCCCTCGCTAAACCCAACACTTGCCTTTGATTAAGAACAATTCTGAGAGCATGTTAATATCGTTTAGTCACAAGACTGGTACACGTACACCCTCGGCTCAATCGTACACAGCTTCGCCAACGATCCCAAGGCACGTAACTCGCGGGAATTACGTTAATCGGTTGGATCAACATGTAGTTACCACGAGTCACAAGAAAGTAAAAAGGAAAAGTAATCGAAAAGTACGTATACCTCGCGTTCCGGTGTCCCATGTACTTCTGCTTCACGCGCAGCTCCGTCACGCCGGACGAGTCGAAGCTCGCGGAGCCGTGCCGCGATCTAGAGCTACCGATCGCTTCGTCCAGCTCGTCTTCCACCCGACTCCTCAATCTGGATAAAAGATAAATTAGCCTTCAGTTTATCCCCGCCAGCGCAGGGCCTCTCTCCTCGCAAACTTTCGATTTTCACCAGCATACCTTTCCCTAGGCTCGATATCGTCGTCGTCGCTGTCGGTGAAAGCGCTATCATCAGTCTCTGTCGAAGAGACAACGCACAGTTATTTAATCTCCCCAGCGAAATTCATCGATCCACGTCGCAGTTACCTACTTACTTTCTTGTGTGTCGTTGAATCGCAAGAGTTTGTCACGGCTTCTGCCCGAGGACGCACCGTTGCTTTGGATCCCAGATGGTCCTGCGGAGCAGTGTTTTAAGTAAGATGAATAAATTCTACAGGTCGATTGATTAACAAGGTTTGTAAAGTGGAAGTGTTTTATTACCTGCGTGGTAACTGTCGCGGATCATTTCGTCAGCCACGCCGAGGGATATCGTCGCGCTCGTCGAGCTTTTATCCGTGTAAGTTAAACTCACGGCGGGTTCGCTACCGTGTCTATAAATAAACAGGTAGACACATCATCCCTCTGGAGTATTAATACAACAACTCTAACAAGCTTCTTATACTTTTAACGTCATACTTTTCAAGGAAGCCGTCCCTCATTTTGGTCAGTCTCTGTTGAAGATTCTCCATCATATGGCCTTCCTGCTTGTTCTCCATGCTCGTGCAAGGCGAGTCCTCGCCGCCGTTCTGCTCGTCCTCCAAATAGCTGCGTTCGTCCGCGGTGCGCGAGGAACACGGCTGCGCGGGGCACTTCTGCGCCTCTGTTTGACTAGATTCAGTTTCTATAGGAACATTTGGTTTGCATTCAACCGGGATTTCGTCGGTGGTTTCGCTCTGAGACGGGGTCGCTTCTTTCGACGATGTTTCTGCTTTCACCTCCGCGGAGCGACTGGGTCCAGGCTCGCTTTGCTCGCCGCTGGAGCCGGCGCCGTCGAATCTCTCCGCTTGCCTCTCCGAAGTGTCTGTAAAATTATCACACGCTCGTTAATCACAGCAAATCCGCGCTGCAACAAATTGATAACAAACTATAATCAACTACCTCTTTCTTGGTTACTCTGTGCGGGAGCGGCTTCGGCTCCCTCGAGTTCCCCCTGTCTTTCCTCGCTGATTTCCATCGTGTTCTCGTTGCTGTTCTGAGTATTCTCTTGATTCCCGATCACGCCTTCCAAGCTGTCTTCGCCGCCACCGCATAGCGCGGCTCTGGTGGTTGGATCGTTTAGCATTCTACTGAGAACGATCGTCATTCTCTGCATCAACGAAGTGTGGAGGACCGGTCTAGCTTGAGCAATTTCTGAAAAAGGGGAAGACGAATCTAGTGCCTTGTGCCGTGGCAAGCTACACGGGATGATTGATTTTGGAATACCTATACCGCTACGTCGGCCACTTTCGCGCTCGGGTCGAGCGTCGGGGCCAGTGTCGGACCAATCGCCTCTCAGTCTTAATCTACGCACTGGCAATGGTGATCGCTGCCTCTGCTTCTTCCCTTCACCTTTCCCTGCTGCGATGTCTTTCCTCAAGTGTACGCTACCTTGGTCCTGAAGGAAACAAGCGATTACACACGGTAATACTATGTTTCTTTCGCAGAAAAGAAATGTAATGTTTCAAGGTACCTTTACGTTGAACAGGTAAAGATGATCGCTGCTGTAACTGACAAGCACATCTTGCCCATCGGGACTGTAATTCAGGGACGTCATTCTGTGCGAGTTCCCTTCGAACTCTGGAACGGTGAAGGTGCACAAGGCCCGCACTGCTGCTGTGGTCTCTGTCCATCCTATCGAATGATTGCATTAATTTCCTCTATACATTTCAAATTATTCAACCAAATCAAATTTTGAAATTACCAGTGGCTGGTGTTCCAAGCGTTCTTCTATCGAATATCCTGACCGTGCTGTCTGAACAACCGATTGCTATTTGATGGGGTGAAACAAGGTTTACCGACAGGGCAGTCACAGCCCTCTCGCATGAAATCAGTACATCCTGCAAGAATGTGTAATACAATAACTGTTTCTAAAGCTCCCAATAACAATGCGACTTGTCTCTTCACCTCTCTACATCTCGGAGTGTTACACCTTTCCTTTATTCTAAGGTCGAACCACCTCACAGTCCCATCCTCCCCGCAGCTCAGAAAGCTGTGAGGCTCGCCTGGTATTGTCGCTATCTCGTAAGTGGTACCGCTATGACAATGGAATCGGTTAAGAAACGTCTCGTTTCTTCTCATTAAATCTGCGAACATTCAAGCTTTATTGCGCCAGAACTTTAACACCCAATTACTATTGGCAAGCTTAAACACTAATAAATCTTCACCTGTATACAAAATAATGCCATCGCCGCTACAGGAAACTATCCGATGATCTCCGCTGTTGGGCAGAAACTTCGCACTAAATATATTCGCTTTGTGGCTGGTCTTATAATTCGTTAACATCTGTAAAGGAAGAACGCCACTGTAAGAATCTTTACGTCTCTTCGACTTACGAGCCGCATCGCTCTGTTGTTTCTTACGCCCGTTAGACGTATAGGACTATTTATCCTACTTAATTAACAAGACAGCTCTAGATCGATGGTTCTAGATGACAAAATTAGCACCACATGCATTGCACTCGAAGATTTTTGTTCATTTGGCAGAGGTTCCGCATTTCTATCTATGTCAATGTTAGACCTTGGCTAGAATTAACTATCCGCGATATTCCCTTGAAAAGGTTTATTGCCAATGTAACTTCCTCGATCGACTTCCTTCTGGTAAAGTTCGTTTCCACGCGGACCTTGCATAACAGTTTCCCTCTCGAGCGAATGCCAGCGAACGGTTCTATAAAATCTGACCGAACTATATAGAAAACAACCTTGATCTACAGCACGTGTTTATAATAATAGAACTAATGAAAAGCAGCATCGCCATTCAGCGTAAACGTGTCGAGTCACGTTCCGCGACTCAACGTCCATTGTGTTAAATATAAAAAAACAGATAATAACAGGAGAAATACTTTCTCCACTGGATACATATAAATAAAATGAAGCAGAATTCCAACGACGTATTAAGAAACAAAGTCAAGTGGGTGTCTCAGCTTCGATATCCTTTGTCAGGGGCGAAAATATATAAATAACCTTGGCACGGAATTTTATAAGAGGCACGAGTGTACCCGAAATTAATACATACAACAAAATAATAAATTCGTCGATCGTAAGTTGCATCAGCAGGCATTACTTCACTTATAATTTAGACCGTTACACGCAGGGTTAATAATAAACTTTTCCAAGTAAACCACGGCTAAAATTATACCGTCGCGTTATCCAAAAATTCTGAGTGTTTTACGAGTTCCCGACTGGTGGGACCTAGTCACCTCGTCCTTGCAGCAATCCTTCCTGTAGAATTACGCACAGAAAGCACGCATATCGACGACTCACCTTATAATTAAAGGCCTTCGTAATTACAAGATGCTGATCGTCGCTGCCGGACAATATCAAGTCGCCAGTGGCGTTCCAGCAAACGGAGTTCACACAGCCGTTGTGCACCTTCAATCTCTTCAACAACGCCATACGCTGCATCATTTGGAGCGAGGCTGGAACACGAGGGCCAAAAGGGCGGCATAAACACACTTGCGAAGCAAAAATTTCTCATTTCTGTACGCTTGAAAGCAACAATCTAGAAAGATCTACGAACGTAATTCCCGATTGTATAGAAACTCGGAAACGTTATTTATTCGTTACCGCGGTTGATCTTTGTTCCGATCGCGTTCTTTTGGAGGCAGGAGAAAGAAAAGAAGCGTGTTTCTTAATCGTGTAACTTTACATGGCACGCAACGACGTTACGGAACTTTCGCTTGAAAACACGAAAGGACGGGGAGTACCTTTACTGCTGGAGTAAAGCTTCACCCTGGTGCAATCATCGTACGGCTGGTAATAAATGTCACGGAAGATGTTGGAGCGTGTCTTCTCCATGGTCGGAGAGCCTTGGGTCGTTACGGTGGATATCGTCGAGTATCAGTTGGTCGGAGGCATCGATCTCGGATTAACGTCAAATTCCAGATAACCGCGAGGGCGAAAGAGAGAGGCGAGAGCGAGCCTTGTCAATCAGGAAGGGAGTCCGCACGTTCGCGTATCGACCGGATCAGAGGCCGTGTAACGTGCTCTTACGCAGCGAAAATCCACGGGAATCACACCGAGACGACATGGCACTCGTACTAAAAATAAACTCCGCGCAGCTTCGAAAATTTGTGCAATCGGACGAGCCGCGATCACTCCTGGCCAACAACAGCTGAGCGAGTGTGCACGCGCACGGTGCGCTCCGAAAAGAAAGTGCGCGTGAGCGCGCTGCTTCCATACGGTTATAATCGATGCCGACAGGGACGGGACGCGGTGCCCGAGGGCCCTAAGAGTTTCGGGGGAAGAGTGGGAGGGGATTTTAAGCGTAAATGTATGAGAATGGAATTTTAGGATTTTGGAATCAGTCATTGTTTATAATTCTAAGTTTGTAGTAAATATATTGATGTTTAATGTTTCGGGGAGAGTTTGTGAAATGTTTTTCGTGACTTCTTGGGGTTCAGTTGCTGTACCTGTAAGGGGAGGCATTTGGATTGCATTTGCAACAAAATTGCAAGGTGGAATTTTATTTCTCGAATACCTAAATTTTATTTGTAACAATGTTGAAGAAATTTATACCTTGCAACTTTGTTACTTTTTCGCGGGCGTTGGATGTCTTGAACTGAATACTTGGCTGAGAGCAGTGCATAAGTATTGTAATGTATGAACTGTAAAGTGGAAGCGCAAAGTATGAATTGTGGAGTATTCGCTATGAACAGAATTAGTATTCTGAAAATACTGTAAATCTCGCTTTAGTTAATCTTAATGCTTTCCGCTAGTAGCGCTGCGATTGTATTCTAGTCTGAATCGGTAACGTTGCATGCGACAGGGAAATGATAAGAGAGCTTTCGACTGCACCGCTTTAATTTAACTTTATCATCAGAGCACACAGGCTACCTGTTTTATCCTACGAAGGTTAAATCTGCTACTGTGGAATTCAACTGCAATCCAACTAGCGGTTAGAATTGGAACTAAATGTGGTGAAAATTGCGAGAAAATGAACGGAGACGGGATTTTATTTCTTCAACACCGAAATTTCATTTGCAACATTGTGGAAACAATATTTGTCCTTTGTAAATTTGGCACTGAATAAATTAGTTGAATACTTACCGCATTGTGCGCGATCATAAGACGATTATGTACATCGATAATCATTTGGACATGATTGTATCACTTTTTTGTAATATTTTGAACATGCTTTAAAGAAAATAAAGACAAATATACTATACAGAACTGTATTATTATTGTAAAAACCCTTTTCTCACGAAAAACGCACAAAGTTGCAAACCGGGATTTTATTTCTCGAACACCCTAATTTCTTTTGCAACAATGTTGCAAAAAATTTGCCCTTTGCAACTTTGTGCGTTTTTCGCGACGAGCCAAACAAAGTTGCAAACCGAAATTTGGCTTCTCGCGACGAGCCAAACAAAGTTGCAAACCGAAATTTGGCTTCTCGCGATAAAATGCACAAAGTTGCAAACCGAAATTTGGCCTCTCGCAAAAAACGCACAAAGTTGCAAACCGGGATTTTATTTCTCGAACACCCCAATTTCATTTGCAACAATGTTGCAAAAAATTTGTCCTTTGCAACTTTGTGCGTTTTTCGCGACGAGGCAAACAAAGTTGCAAACCGAAATTTGGCCTCTCGCGAAAATGCACAAAGTTGCAAATTGAAATTTTATTTCCCGAACACCCCAATTTTATTTGCAACAATGTTGAAAAAAATTTATCCTTTGCAACTTTGTTGTTTTCGTGGAGCGCTCAATAGCGATCACTTTTATATATGACTTGGAATCGGAAGGAGTAAAGTAGTGGAAGGTAGGCTCATTAAATAATAATACTCTTTTATCACTTAACTGCATTTTATTGAAATAAGTCAAATGCAATACAATCAAATCTTAAAAATTACAGACTAGAGTAGGCTACATTGAAACTTCTTCTTTCGAATGAGACCTCACCCAGCTCAAAATTTGCTCATAGAAGGACGAACACCGTATTCCCCCAAACCCATCTTCCGGGCCAGATTGTGTCGCTAATACAGCATGCTGCAGTACCCGTGTATAGCCCTTTAAATATAAAAGATCTTGTAAAGCATTGATTTTAATTAAATTCTACTAAATCGTAATGGGACAACGGGAAAAAAAACAGAGGTGTTTCGTGGAAATTATAGACTTTATTTTTAGAATACTCTGAATATCATAAAACAACGTAAACATTCACAACAAATGGGAATAGGGTGT
Organism: Andrena minutula; assembly: GCA_929113495.1. NCBI lineage: Eukaryota > Metazoa > Arthropoda > Insecta > Hymenoptera > Andrenidae > Andrena > Andrena minutula. The sequence goes on along the minus strand of OV815996.1, from coordinate 3,788,638 downwards.
TATTTATAATAGTAATAATAATAATAATAATGTTGTTACGTTATCGTAATAATTAATTGTTATGAATATGTCATCACGACGTATTTATAATTATGTATAAGTAAGATCTTTTATTTAATTTTAGCAATTATCCATCGTACCTTCATCGTTTTTACTGATAATAATAATAATCGTAATAATAATAGCGGTGGCCATATTTAATGATAATTATAATAACCGTAATGGTAATAATAATGACGATGACAATGAATGAATGATCGATGATGATGATGATGATAATAATAGTCGTAATGTTTCTATACGTATGTTTGTCATGTATATGTATATATAAACAAATATAATTATGCTTATCTCGTAAGAAGGGATAGAGTTTCACAATGGCGCTAAACAATTGTATGCAATGCGGCTCGCTTTTGTTTCCGTGTTGTCGTTTCCTTCACCAGAGTGATTCTCGTTTCGATAATGTCGTACAGTCGAAGACCTTAGGAGTAAGATTTCTCGTAATAGTAAATAGACAATAGTAAACGTGCGTATGTACAGTTTTATCGTTGAATGCCATTCTTCGAATGCCGCGAATGTAAGTTCATCGTGCAGCGTTTCCTGCCATGCCCGACGGATGCACTTGTCAACCGATGCTCCGCGATCTATAACCGTCATAACCACGATCTACACGCCGCCGTCCTCGGCTCGCGTCACGCCGCACAGTCGATGGAAGGAGCACGGCGAATCCGTGAATGAAAGGAGGCATGAGAAAGGAAAGAAACTTGGTTCGAAACACTTACAACAGCCGGGGCAAACTGTTTTTTACAGATTTCTCCACATTCGCTCCGAAACGCGACCGGTTTTAGAGATCGATGGTACGATCGACGGTAAGTCGTCCACTCCGCCACGAGAGGGCCAGAACCTTTTGCCCCAGCTATAGTAACTTTCTCTCCGTTACTTCAACGAGCTCGAAGCGTCGATCGCTTCTCGCACAGACATCACTCTACTTTTTTCTGACTCGAGCACCGCGAACAGGTGTATCCGTCGAGCTATCGTCCCATAAAACTGACGAGAGAAACGGAAGTCTAAGGCTACGATATCCCTGGAAAAGATTTGTTAAAATCGCGACCACGTGCGTCCTCCTCGCTCGCGATAGATTCACTTCCGTTAGATTTAGATCGTTCGCTGCCACCGTGTCGCCCGACCGGACGCCTTCGTTCACGGCGAAAGGCTGACATGTGACCAGACCGTGCCCGACCTCCCTCCCGCGTTAATCGTTCCCCGGGGATTCTCAATATTTGGCAGTTGGGCGTGTACACGCGAGGGAAAGAGATTTCTACGAAACACCAACGATCGATGCCATGCACAGTACCTTAATTCCTTCGCCTCTCTTTCAAGATAGGAGGTTAGGAGGTCCCCGTAAGTCTGGCCACATCGCGGAAGGCGAGCTCATCCATCTTGCCTTCTTCGCCCTCTGTTTTATTCGATATGTACATACGAATCGTGCCGGCAGTCACCGGCATAAGTATAGTGGATCACAAACCGCGGATAGCAAGCAGTCAATGACATTTAACGATAATTACAAAACAATGCTGACAGTATGATATATGTATGTATATATATAAATATATAATATATATAGATATATATATACACACACGTACGTACAATTAATATGTATACGTTTACTGCTCGCGGTGATAATGCGCGTGTAATCAGTCGCAACAGGTACATAAAAGTGTGCTCTTGCCGGCGAACTCGATCGATCGCGTCGGAATTCGCCGGGTGGATCGCGACGAGCGCTCGCAGGGCAAAGCAGCCGAGCATCCTCCGACATCCTCTATCAATTTTTCAGAGTAAAACTCACGGCGACCGATCGGATCCATTCCTCTCTCCCCTCCCTCTCCTTCCTCCGAACGGATCGTAAAGCTCGGATCGGCTCGACGACGGCGGCCTGCTTGCTCCTCTCGGGAGAAGAAGATACTTTCAAGATATCGCGCGGGGAAATCCTGCCGTCCGCGCGGGACGTCCGGCCACGTGCGCGTACATATTATTACACCGCGGTGTCGTATGTATATTTTAGGTTATGGTCTCGTGTACGCCCCACTTCGCATATCCCTCTACCCTCTGCGCACGTGTGTGTATATACGTATAATAAAGAGATGAGAATGCACGCAACTTAACACGGTATACCTAGTACCTACTATATGCGTATATACATGTATATAACCGTCCTATAAAGTCACCGGCGATGTCCCGCGCGACCTGGCAACGCCGCGCCCTCGCCGCCGAGTTGTACGCGCCAATGAGGCTATTGTATTGCTCTCGTCGATGAATTAAGGAAAGTGGGGATGCAGGGAATTGAATTAACAGTCGTGGGGATGCAGGGATTTTTTTGGAGCGTTCCGGGCGTATTTATCTCGCCCACTGAAGCTGGGAGAGATCGAACGATCGTTGGTAATTGGGATATCGAAAACTTTCCGTTTAAGAAGCATCTATCTCGACGATCCTCGGGTTCGTCTACTTCCAAAGCGTTCGACGCGGATAATTTCTGTATAATATTCTCTTGGAATGATCGCGTGAGAAGAATAAAGATTGAAGCGAACTTAGGTCTTAGACACTAGATCACTGGAAGGCGTACGACTCGCGGGGTGGCGCGACGACTCGCCGGGCAGCGGGCGTCGGGGTGGAAATAGAAAGAGATACAAAGAGAGATAGAGAAAAGGGGGTGCGTGTCTGAAAAATGTAGATAAAATGGTAAAATCTCCTCGCATCGGCCGTTCTTCTTGCTCGCGTCGTAGGAGGGACAATGTGTCTCGAACGAGCTCGTAACAATCTAAAGAGATCGCGAGTCCACCCCTCGCTGCTCGATCTCCCATTCGATCGAGTCCTTATCGTATAGTCACGTGTCTCCGGAGACGCCCGCTAGATCGCGCCGCGGTCAGTGATGTTACGAAGAGGGGAGAAGAAGAGGTAGCAATCGCTCGCTCCTCTTTTGCTCCACCCTGGTCAATAATTCTCCTAGTATTGTGCAATGTTTTTAAAGTCTCGTATTTAAAGTCGCTTATCGGCGAGACACTCGAAATGCACGGAAAAGGAATCGATCTGGGATGGTCGAGAGGAGAGCGTCGGTGGACGCGCGCGTAAGTCTAAGAGAAAGGCTTTGGGTGTTCACCCCCATCGTAAGCTTAACGATATACACCGCTTCTACAAATATAATACAGTTCTCGATTCCTCCGAGCGATCTTCCCGACCCCGAAACACGCGCGCCGTTTCTCTACCTGCTCGCGGTCGGCTCCACGCTTCCACGGAACTCCTCGGGGTGGGGTCGTGCCGAGCGTGGGGTGGGAGAAATTCGTTGAATGCGCGCGCTCTTTGCTCGACGGAGTTCGAGAGTTCGCCGAAGGGAACGCGTCGGTCGTGTCGGCAAAGAACAGGCGGATCTGTCGTTACGAAGACGAGGACGGTTCGGATGTAACGAGCGACGATCGTATCCTTTCCCGGGTAGATTATCAAACGTGCCGCGGCAATGAAAAGCTACGATCGTCTAGGATGATCCTGTACCATTTAACGAGACGTGCTTCCTCTCTCTCTCTGTCGGTAACAAAAGAAAAGGACTGATCGCGAAGAAACTCTACTGATCGTAGTTACAATTATGTGTCGCGCGCATTTTTGCTGTCGCGATGAAGGCTAGAATTGCACTTCGCCCTGGAAAGATCGAAACAAACGACTAGCACTGATGTGTATATATGTCTGTGTGTATATATATATATATTTCGCCACAGGATCGATCCTTCGCGAGGATCGGTAACGAACCAGCAGCGAGGTGGGATCGTTAACGATCCGTCGGTGATCCGAGCCGAGTCGATAAGTGATTCTCAACGACCTATCGACGGTCGATCTTCATTTTCTTTCCTTCTTTCGTTTCACCTATCTAAAAAGATTCTACGGACACGATACAATGGTAGGATCGAGACACTCGCACAAATATGTACAATGGTAAGAGGCGGCTGCGTTCAGAAAACGCACGCGGGTACACGGACTCGCGTTCAGGAATCGTAATGATGTCTGTTTTTTCGAAAACCTTCACCCTCCGTCGTGCTTTTTTTATTATTCTTCTGCTCTGTTTAAACAAGGGAATGGGACACTCGACCTGGTGGTAATTTGACGGTAGGTAAGGATCGGGGCTGGGAGTATTTGTCGAATTTTTCGGTATTCGATTAGTCGAATATTTCTGTTGCTCGGTTATTTGGCGAATATAATTTGGATATCTAAGTATTTACATACTATTCGAATACTTCAATATTCTAATAGTACTCGAATACTTAAATATTCGAATAATAATATTCGAAGTTTATTCGTAGCATTCGAATACTTGTAAAATATTCGAATATGAAATTATTCGAATAGTCCCAACCCTAGTAAGGATTAAGTACTCTGCTGTGCAATTGCAAATAATGGTACTTTCTGGTGAAAGTGAATCAGAAGTAGTCCCGGTGTATATATAATAATTATATTATATATACACCGGGAAAATAATAATAATAATAATAATAATAATAATTGCCAGGGTTATCATAGATAATTCTTACTCTCCGATTTTAATTAGCGAAAGCTTCTGTACACAAGCAGGATTATTCGTTTCAAAGAAGACTAGCCTCGGAGACTTGAACACCAGAAGTGGTGAGCAGGAAACAGTGAAATCGTCGCACGGTCAACATGAGAATATTAAAAATTTAACCACAGAAAGGGGAGAAATTAAGGAACCCCACGATGCCACCTAGATCTATCCAACGAATAATATAAAAATCTATCATCGCTCGAGCGGAGAGGCGAGGTGCTCGAAGCAGCGAATTCCCGATTACGTCCTGAACGCGTGGCTAATCGTGTTGCCGTGGTCGCAACGCAGCTTGAAAACGACCATCACAATAGTGAACGGTAGTAACAGCCAATATACACGCGTATATTAACCATACTCGGCGAAAAACTCACTCACGCCTTCACGCACTTCGTTCCCTTTTCGTTTTGTGTGTGTGTTCCTTTCTCGCGGTTCGGTAGTGAACGATGTGACAAATATTAAATAGCATCGGTAACGCCGTCGATGGTAACGATCGCAATCGGTAGGAATAATAATAATAAGAACCGTAATAAGAATGACAACAATCAAACAAGTAAGGATTAACCCGGTGTCTCTTGGTGACCGTAGTAATAATAATAATAGTTAATTAACACTATATTATATATAATATATTTATATATTTATAATATGTATTATTTATAGTTGTATATTATATAATGTATTTCATTATTATTTAACACATTCTTTTGTACAAGTAAATCAATTAAGAATAAGTACAACTTGGTAGCAAAGAGAGATAGAATTATTATTTTCACTGTATATCTTTATCCGTAGTGAGAAGAGAGATATATATTTTTATATATATATATACGTATATATATATATATATAATAATTTTTTTGTGTATATATATATCTTGTTTCATTTCATTATATATATAATAATATTCTTTCATTTATCTTTATTATGTTTCAGACCGTAATTCTTACACTGGCCGACGACGATTGGCTGGCGGAAGCAGCCCTTGGCCATCTTTCTCCTTCTCCTCTTTAAAATTCCGTTCTTATCTCTTTTGCGTTTGCTCGGTACTCTCTCTCTCCTTTTATTTTTTGTTTGTTTCCGTTCTCGAGCCTCTCCGGCCTCGTTACGTGGACTTCCCTTGGCGCGTCCTCAACGACAAGATAATTAGCCCCGTTTCATCGCGATCCTCGGCGCGCCCTCTCCCGCGTCCTTTCATCGATCCTTAAAGAGAGGAGGTAGAAAAAACAGCGAAAACGACGAGAAAGGCCCGCGAAACGCGATCACGGCGCCATTTTTTATTACTAGAAATATTATACGAAAGGACGTGGCGGCTCCTCGAGGTATATCGGTCAATTATCGAGGCACGCCACGGGGCTGGAGAAATCGGCGCTGCACGAGGCCGCGATGAAACGCGTCCCGGGAGCATCTCGGAGAATCGATCTTCGCGCGGCGAAGTTCAACGTAGGGAGATTCAAAGAGGGGGGGGGGGGGGGTGAGGGTTTTTCAGAAACGGAAAGCGAAGGGGGTGTGCTCGAAGGGCGGCATCTCTGCGGGGCAAAAGAATACGATCAGAAGCGAGGAGGCTTCCTTAAAACAGAATTGTCCAACGAAAGAAAATAAGCAGAGATCAGAGGCTTACGCTTAGAAATGAAGTTAATCGCAGTGCGAGCCACTAAAGCGAAGCACTCTAATAATTAAAAGAAACGCAGGTACTCGAAGCTTGCAGTCGAGAATGCCACGTCTGATGCTGAGGACGCGGTCGGATATCGCGATAAGTCAGACGCTGTAGAACAGAAGCTCGCTTTGAAGGGCGATTTAAAAAGCAGGAAGATAAGCCACGGGGTCCTATGAAACGAAGCAACACCGTGAAAAGGAATCGTAGTTTGGCACTGATACCCGTCAGCTCGAGCTCGACACGCCCGCGGAACCGAGGGAGAAGTCGCGCCAAAAGGTCCACGCTTATTCGCCGTCGAGGCGCACACTATCGATAAATTATATCGCCTAGCAGCAGAGGGGACCGTTCCCATATGGCACGTCGATTAACATCACTTTGAAGTCCTTCGATTCCGTCTCGGGACCCTACGCACGCCTGGCCCTGCTAGTATAATTCATATGCGGGGGCGCTAAAAAATCCTCCGTCGTTCCGTTTCAGGGTACCAAAGGCCGTTCCGCAACCAGTGACGAGATCGGCGTGCGGCTCTGGCCCAGACTTACGTCGGATAGTAGCAAGAACACACATTAAAATCATAGAAGATCAACGCTATTAGACGTGTCATGCAAGTGGCTGTCCGCTCGGCTCCCCTTTCCTCGGTATTTTGGTCTACATCGAGCCTCTCAGAGATCGTCCAGGATCTGGACAACCTACTGAATCATCCCCCCTTTACAGACTCCTCTCGGTTTCTCCCTTCATCGCGTCCCGACAGCCACGTGGAACGAGTCCGCGTACATCTTCCCGGTCGCCTGAGTTCCCCCCGCGTGAGGGGATCGATCGAGCCGCTCCGCGGAGAAACCGCCGCGACTGGAGGCAAGGGCGGACGCGTCGCGCCTCCAAAAGGAGCACACGTGTCATGGTTTACCGATATATGTATAATATGCGTTATAGATCCTTCGTTCCATGCGCGAGAGAGATTCCTTGCGCCTCGCCGAGCGCGAAGTTCTCCGTCGGATAATTCTCCCCCGCGTCTCGAGGAAATCGCGACCACGCGTTGGCTTACGACACGACGATTACAGAATTGGGCGAAGCTACCGAAGTCTAAAACACTCCCAGCGGCTGGGAGGGGCGTTAAAATCGATGGAAGAGATAGGTTTAAAAAAGAGTGACTTTAAAAAGAGGATGACACCATTTTTCAATTTGAATGAATTTTGGTGAAGATCGAGGGGTGGAGGAATCGCTTGTAGTTTGTATTCTTTAGGAATCCCAATGGACGATCTAAGCGTGATCCGTCTTGCGGGACCAGCTGGACCAAGAGGATTCTTCTCATAACTGTCGCTCTCATCCCCGCGGAATTTTTCTAAAATTTTCTCTACTCATCGCATCGATCCAGCCACGGCTTTTCTCTGAGAAAAAGCAGCGACGCGTGGGGACGCGTTTCCTCGAGCACTTCCCTCCCCCCGTTAGCCGATGAACTCGGCCAGAGTGACCGTGTTCACTGCGAGAAACCGCGCGTTCCATGAAGAGAAAAACGACGCGCTCAACGTGCATCCGTGTCCAACGCCGACGCGCGCGGCGTTAAACACCGTGTTCGTACAATATTAATAGTATTAATAATAATAATTATAATAAGAATAGTAATAATAATAGTAATAATAATAATTAATCAATAATATATTTATAATGTATGCGTATATTAAATAAATTCTCCGATATAACTTACGGCTTAACCCTAAAGCTTAGCTCTCGACTTAAGATTTAAGTAAATCCCGCCCCCGTGTTCGCGGGTGATGCCGGTCGCACCGACCCAGGGGCGGGGACACCTTAAGAACCCTAGTGAATCCTAAAACCGGAAGCTCCGCCGTACCGACAGGCCAGCTGCCTTTTTACTTCATTTTTTCTTTCTTATTCCCCCGTTTATTTCACTTCGCCTCCATTCCCTCCGTCATCTCGCCTCTTCCCTCTCTCTCCCGTGCTCCTCACGCGGAGACCGCTCGCCCTGTCCTCTCTGTCTCGATTATTATTCGCGCCCGCGTTGCTTCGCGAGCAGGAGTTGGGTTTTAAGGGATGGGGGAAGCGTTTCGTCGTTCACTGGTACCCCGTGCGTTTCCCTTCTCTCCGCTTTACCCAAGAAGGTTCGAAAGACGCGAGAGACTACCCCATGTCTACTCCCGACCCGAGGACGATAACCGCCCGTTCCTCAGCGCCAAAACAGAGAGCCTAGAATGCGGAGGGTGCCGGCCTACCCTTCTCTCTTTCCCCGTCACACGGATAATCAACCTGTTACCGACGCCCGCCACCTAAAGAGAGCATCCTCCTAGTGCAGGTGCTTCTCAGGATCGAAGGAGCCTAAACATCATCACCCGCATCTCACTGTCCACACGATCTCCACAGTTCCTCGTCCTTCGAGCCGGACGCGCGTGCACGCAGAGGACTCTCCGTCGCGTAGCGCGTGCACTACGACTTCCTTCCCATTTTCTCGCCGTCTGTTATCGTTGTTCCCGCGGCTGGCGTTCCCTAGGTGGTGACCCAGCGCGTGCTCGCGGCGGAGAGCGGCGGGACGAGGTGCAGCGGGTCGTCGTCCCACGGGAGGAACAGGACGAAAGAGACGAGAGAGCGAGGAGCGGTGGCGCACTCCCTCGGGGCGAGCAGCCCCCGTTTGGGGCGCGGGGCGCGCGCGCAAAGCGGGCCCGGGCGAGCGGGCCGCATCCATCGTCGGCCGGGACACCGGTCGCAGGACCTGGTCCCCCTGAGTCGCGAGCCACGGGTGCCAGCGCGACGGCACCCGTTCACGTGGCTCCCTCGTCGACCGGTGCGGCCCTCCTCTGCGAGCTTCCGTTCTCCGTCGCGGTGACTACATCTTCTTGGCTCGGCGAGCAGCGCGCTAGCGATAACAACCGGGGGGGAGAGACGAGCAATGGTTTGGATGTTTCGGTGGTGGCGGCGACAGCGCTGGGACCTTACGACCCATCCTTGCCACCTGAAACAGCGAACGGACGGTCGTCTTTTTGGGCCCACCACTTTGTCGACCGACGGAAACGATCCTCGCTCGTCGTTCACGCTGATGAATGCGATGGAGTTGAGTTGGGGACCTCCTTGGGAGTAACCAGTAGCAGTCATGAGGCTGGATTGCTTTGAGTAGTAGGATTAGAGGATTCGCCCATACAGCACACTTCGTTGCAGCTGTATTGCAGGAACGTTGCTGTAATATTGCGTTGTTGCAGGTTGCATTGCAATATTGCAGGAACGTTCCTGCAATATTGCCGTGCATTATTGGAGTGGCAATGATCTTACAATATTGCAAGAACGTTGCCGTGCAATGTTCCATTGGCACCGATCCTACAATATTTCGGCAATATTGCGCGCAAATCGAGGTGCAATGTTTCAGTGGCAACGACGCAGCAAAATTGCCTACATATTGCCGTGCAATACTGTAGTGAAAATATTGTAGAAAAAGTACAGCAATATTCTGAAGCAACTATGACTCCGACGAAATTTGAAATATGACGTCGAGTAGATTCTACAGCATGTTTCATTTAACTGGATATGCTAGAATTTTTCGTTGGCCGTTTTTATTGCCGTTTCGTTGCAGAATCATTGCCGGAACGTTGCACGACTACATGTTTGCAATGCTGCCGCAACATTGCAAAAATACGCACCTGCAATATTGCGAAGGCGGACATAGTCTCTGCAATGTTATGGTGCAACATTGCAATCTTGCACCGCAATATTGCATAGACGTTGCTGCAATGTCATGGTGCTGTGTGGGCGCTGGGGGCGAAAGGTTTCGGGTCCTGCGTTTATTAAATGTTCCGAATAGTATGGTAGTCCTGTCTCGAGTGTAGTATTTGGTAAAGATAGTCCTAGTCCATCCTTTCCTACAAATTCTGTCCCGTCGTATCACTGTTCCACGCAGCTGGATTTGCGGGCTCGTAGTTTGTCGCGCTTCAAGTTCCCCGGAGTCATAGGGACTAGGGGGGTTTCAGGGTGGTTTGACGCCTGAGCTCTCCCCGAAGAACTTCTAATTCCTGGGAATGAGCAATTCAGAGTTGGCGTCGTCGGGGACTTAGCAGCAATTACGCGACGGAAAAGCGTCGGTGATGTCTGAGGTCTCCTCTGGGGAGCCGTGGCAAACAAGTCCAAGCGAAGTTCTGAGAAGCTATTGATTCTATATCGCATGGTGTGTCTTTGGTAGCTACTGGTCTCCAATTCTACCATCACTGTTTAAAAGAATACAAGTTTTCTTCGGAGGAGGACAATTTCAATCAAAGGAAAGCTTAGAAGTTTCAATCCAGACTTTACCATTAATTTCTTTTATCACTTTCCTTTGACCACCACTGTGTTTCGACAAGGAAATACTGGCTACATCCCTGACTCCTTCGCTTCAATCCCTTCGCTGCTATGCTCCTCTATTCCACGTTATCATGCTGCTAATGGCCGTCAAGTGTCTCCGATTGTTTCCAGCGGCCCGAGGTCTGACAATAAACGGCCGCAACTACTTTGCCTCTAATTCTATCGAGCCGCGCGGACAGTTACCGCACAGACAATATCGTTCGAACTTTGATGAACGCTAGCAAGTTGTGACAGACACTCGCGGAGTTTACGGTGAGAGCAGAGGCTCCACGCGAAACTACTCAGCGCTGATAAACGCCTATACGGTTTTCTCTCAGCCCTTTGAGTATCAACTAACACACGCAGCTAAATCTCGACACAAAAGGAGCGCCTCGACGATTCACAGGATACTTGTCGCTAGCGAAAGGATCGAAGCGTCCACCATCCAACGTAGCAATCGTCAACGACGAACGATCCTCGTTAAACAGCACCGATGCCGGTCGACAAAGTGGTCCCGCTGGTAACGTGCAACAGAACGCGAAGCCGTGAATCCAGGTGTGTGCTCTTCGTACCGAGTTAGTCGGTGGCGTGGATGCAGGGTTAACAATTACACCCCCAATATCTCGTGCATGGAATAATTTAAGCGGTGATTCGAGCTTGTTCGGTTCAAGGTTTTTATCGATACACGATCACTCGTGGAAGCTTTTCCATTTGAAAGCTGGTCGGATTCAACCGATCCTTGGAATATCCTTTAATAAGAAAAGGGATGGCTACTTCTGTTGAATCTACTCCTCGCGAGCCGGTCCACTCGGGGAGAACGATCGTCGCCTCGTGTTTCTCCGCGCGACAATCGTGCTCGCCGATCCGTGAAATCCCGACGGCAGGATACACGCCGGACTCGGGGCGTCCTGATCCCGCGACGGAGCAGGAGGGAGATACAGATAGAGGAATATTATTCTCCCCGTCAGGATCGTCCACGTGGATGTGATGTGTACCTTGATTGGACGAGTGTGAGGCTCACGATTGCGGTTGCGGTGTGTTGTGGTCTCGCTTGTCTCCCGCAGGAGTCGGCGGCTTTATCACGGGCTTCTCCTCGTTCACCGGCGTGGGTGGGGCGTCCTTTCTCGGCGGCATCCTTTCGTTTATGGCGTCCAGCCCCTTCGCCTCGGCGAACGACGTGATTTTGTGGTTCGGCGAGAAGCCTTGGAGAGCTGGAAGGGGAATACACTTCAGTGTTATTTGCAAATGTCTATCGAGTTGGGATAATTTTCTTTTCTATATGCTACCCTTTGGTTGAAGCTATAAAAGTGGGGTAAAATATGACTAATAAAGAGTAGGGTGGGGCTAAAAGTCCGGCGGGTAAAAAGTCTTGAATTCAAAATCTTTATTCCTAAAAATTGTATTAAAGTCCCTCAGACTGAATATATATATTTTTTGTATTATATATTATTATTTGTTTGCGTAATAAGATGGCCAAAGTATAAAGAAATGATGCCAAAGTCTTTAAACAGTGTTTTTAGTTCAAAGTGAGCCCCTGACTTATATTTTTATTTTTTGTTAAAGAAGTCATGTTTTCCTTTCAATATTCTATACCAAAAAGAATTGATTTAATAAATATTTGTTGATTTGAAAAGAGTTTTTTACTTATTTAGTTTAATTGGCAAACATTTTGTGGTATAACTCAGCAGAAAATAACAGTAGTATCAACAAACGAACTTCATGAACGTAAAACATAATACTTATAATTTATACAAAATAACACCAGATATCTCTAGATTATTACTACTAAATTTTACATAAGTTTATATCAAAAACTGGACTTTTAGCCCCACCCTACTCTACTCATCCTAGACACTACTAATTAATAATCACCCTAATCATAACTCCTTATCTAGACATAACACCTACCGTTTTTTAGAGACGTTTTGCCACCCGACAACGCGCCAAGCGGCAAAGCACCAGTCGGCGTCAAGCCCTTCAGCTGCAACACGCTCTCGCTCTCCTCCCTGGAAAAGTAACACAAGAAAATGACGATCGAAACGTCCCTTGAGCTCCAGTCAAAACGGTAATCGATCCTAGCGTTTATCGCGGTGCCGATTACCTCGAAATTAATTCGTTTCGATATCAGCGCTGCTCAACAATACACGCGGCATTTTCATCAGCCCGGACGGCCGACCAAAGCATTTAATAATCGCCCGCCATTCTCCATTCGCGAGCGAGATTAATACCGCGTTCGAATGACTTCCGACAGAAACAGCGCGGATCATTTTCGCGGGGTGCTTTATGCGGTAGCTCTGATTAATTTCGGGCCTCTACTTCAGTTACTTCTCTATCTACCAAAACGAGTTCTAGGATTAAATCAATTTCCAACTCACCTCAAGACGGAGAAGACACGTGCCATCTTGCCAATGGCTCTGATCTTGTTCCTGATCACCTCCTTGCGTAAATTGGCTGCTGCACCTAGAAGCCCGGGAAGATCGAGTTAGAACTATTCATCTTGCAAAAATCTCCATGCTACGTTCCCGTGATCAACGACATCGCGAAGACGCGGTGTTTAAAATTATAAAACCAACGTTAAGTCACCCTTCTAATCACTGACAATTGTCAAATTATCGCAGAGGACACTAAAATCCTCAACTAAAATGACACAAAACTTCGCTCGTCTTCGCGAGATCGCGATCACAGATTCGTCCCGCGATCCTCGTCGCAGGACGAACCGATTTCGGCGTCACTACGTTATTCATACCACAGCTTACCGCGGCGATTGTGTTATTTAAGAGACAAAAAAAAGATAAAGAAAAGGGAACACGTCACACATCACTCTCGGGTCTCACGGCAAACAACAACGGCAAACTACAGCCAAAGAACTCGGTGCACGCGACGAGCGTGTGCTTATTAATCTCTCGATTGTACAGCGGGCGACCATGTACTGTGGCCGCCAGTAATTGTGAGTCGTTCGCGGCATCAGCCGAGCGGGAAACGTCTCGTTACCGAATCCGGACCGATGTCTACGGTAACCGTCCTCCTCTGCCAGCGGGTCGAACGGGCAGTGGCGGATTTAAGAGGGTGGCTGATGAGGAATTGCCACCTAGGGCCTTATATTGAAAGCCCCCCGGGGCCCAATATTAAAAAAAAAATTATGATTCTATCCAAAGTACCTATATTTTTTTTTCTGTATTATTACACTGAGCCCGTTTTTAGTAAACCACCAATTATTTCCCATAAAAATAGGCCCCTGCTCAGAAGGCCCCTAGGGCCCTGTCTTAAAAAAATTCTAATTAAAATTATAATTTTATAAAATTATATAGTCCAAGCACTATATTATTTTTCTTTACTATTCTCTACACTTACCCCTTTTTAGTAACCTACTTATTAATTTTCCAGAAAAATGGGCCCCTCAGAACGTTTGCCACCAGGGACTTTTTCTTAAATCCGCCACTGGTAACGAGGTAACTCTTGACGAGTAAATTTGACGGTGAAAACGAAAGAATCCGATTAAAAGAAACCCGATAACCGAAACTCCCGCGTGTACGCAATCATCTCTCCAGCGTTCAGTAGAACCCCGGTTGCGCGAAGGCAGCGTGGAGTGCTTCTCCTGCTTCCGGCTCCAACGGAAATCAACGGTACCGTCACCGAGATGCGAAAAGATGCAGGAGGAAGGCTTCCTCGTATGTACAATAAATCTCGCATATATACACCCGGGTCTGTATACATGTATGTACAGAGAGAGAAAGAGAGAGTGCACGAGGATAATAGCACAAGCTCATTGCATATTAAACGCACGCAGCTGGCCGCGCGCTCGCGCGCGTGGCACGTTAAGGCGTGTGTAAACGTGCGTGTGTAATATGCATCTACATGCCGGTGGCTGGGGTGTGTTTTGTTATGCAAAAACACGGGATGCAAGAGAAAGAGGTCGCATGCACATGCAGCAGGCTACGTGAGCGCGAGAAACCGTACGCACCATCGGCCACTATATACCGGGTGTGTTTAACCACGGTCCTCGTTGCTCTAATATTCATCGTTACCTGCCCTATTTTTTCTCATTCGCTTCTTTCCCCCGCGCTTCGGCTTCTTTAACCCGTATCTACGCGCTGGAACTTCTGACGCGCGCGTTCAGGAAATTCACTTTGGCTCGGGGTAAATAGGGGAAGTGGTGTTTTATGCCTTCTGTTATTTATTTTGCCTTTGGATTTTAGCTTAGAGTATGCTTGGGGCTTGCTAATAATTGCGGCAATGTAGATGGAATTATTAAGAGTCTCGTTAGCTGGCAAGCTCGTTAGTTTTACCAGTGGAGGTAAAGATGTGCGTGGAAATTTGTGGGCGCTTAGTTACGGGTTAAGAAGCGAAGTTAACTAAACTAGAACTCAACGGACTAATAGGGGCGATTGTTGATTATTCTTGTGAGTTTCATCCTTGCAATTTTTCATCGCGATCTTTCGGAGATACTCAACTATCTTTGATGAGGTTATAATCGAACGTCACCGATAAAGGAGAAACTAAAATACATGCCGGCGATTTTTTTGTAGTATTTGATTTTTCTATTCGATTTTCACTGGGAATTTTCAGGGGGTAGCAAGTTGTATTTTATTAGTCAGATCTCTTTTTGGAGAGGGGTGGGGATCTCACAATTTCTAGCTGGCGCTTTGCAAGTACACCTCACATTACTCGACGTACGTGAAAATATCGTCCCGGCGTCGCTGGCTTTCCGCTTGCCTAACTGTTCGGGGGTTAAATTCAGCGGCTGAGACGCTACAGAAAATCGGAGAATTCGTCACTTCAGGGGGAGAGAGAGGTTTGCTGTTCGGGGGTGGGCTAGAAAGTATTATAACGCGTGGGTTGACTCTACTGCGTTTAAATACACTAAATGAAACTGAATGCCTGCTACTTGAGAAATAAAGAATCACAATCCCGCGATGTTGCGGGGAGTGAAGTTCCCGATTCGTGAAAATTCATCGCGTTTCGTAATTTCTCCCGATCCTGCGGGGAAGCTTTTGCCGGAGCTGATGGGAGGAAAACATTTCTGCAATATCCTGCGACGCCTCTTTTCTCTCGCCGCGAATCGAAAAATCTCGTTTCACAGTTTATTCGAAGGGACCTTCACGGACTATCGAATCCTTCCTTGAATGATATTGAACTTTTTGTAAGTGAGAAATTAACCATTAAGGGTGGTGAACGATAGATCTGGAAGATCATCGTGCTCTAGAAAAATGGTACTTTAAAAAGATTCTATAGTTTCCTCTGCATGGTTCTTGTTGCGAAACGCGTGACGAGATCTCGGGACTTCGACTTGCTGGTCAGGGAGTAGGATGCGCACACACAATCACTATCGATCATCCTTTGCATCCTGCGGTACTCACGAGAAGGACGATGCGGCACATATACAACGACGCACGTCACTACTAATTTATACAACAGATCAAGCCTTTGCTCTCTAGACATTTACGTGTCAGCGCATGATTACGCACTCGTTGCCTGTCGCAATGGCGTTCCGCATTGTCCGCGAGCTGCCCGAGAATCGATCGATCATCTCCGCAGCATCCAGGACCCCGAAACTTTCGCGAATTTCAGCGAGAGAGATAACACTTGCCTCACCCTTTCCCTCGATTTCTCCGCTTTACTCTCGATCCATGGGTCACTTCGGAAAGTTAAACTGACACCTCCGCGAGTCAGTGTCCAATTTTATATGCAGAGAGACTGTTTCGCGGGTCCCAAGGGGATTCGGAAGAATAGTCCGCGATCGGCCATTGCGACAGGTCTTCTACCGAGCTAACATTTATCATAAGGTGGTGGAGCGTGGCACCGAGTCACAGAAACGGAGATCCTCTGCTCAAAAATTGTTCTATCGCTGTTTCAGAATTGTTACTAAAGTCGACTCTGAGAGTGCATAAAAAAAATGGTAAAAAATGTGAAATCTGATGGAAGAAAATTATTTCGAATTGAAGTAATCGTTTCGAAGTCCGCGTTTCAATTTCCCGACGGATCTCCGTGCCTCCCGATGCATAGGCGCCGCAGCAGTGTCAACACTCGCGAGTGGAATCCCAGGACAACTTTCAGGAGCGTCCCATGCGCGACGCCTATGCGACTCCTTCGCTGCCCCTCACTTCGCTCCACCGCTTATCGGCAATAGGAAGCTTCGTGTACCCAATGGTACCCTCGTTTTCCATTACAAAAATCCGTCAATTATTTCTCTTCACACGGTGAAGCGCGAGTGTACCGAGTCCTCGAGCCGCTCGAGCCATTGGGTGCTAGACGTGTTCCTATTTCATTCTGCGTGATCGATTCGTGGAGGATTAGACCAAGGAGGCCTAACCGCCTCGGGGAACGTGTGTTTCAGTAGCAGAAGCTTGTCGAGGGAGGAGAATCAGAGGTATCTAATTGTCTATTGTCTTTACAGTGCCTCATTCACACTTATCAGTTAATGTAAAGTTAAAATAAAGATTCTAGCCTCCACTCTTCGGCTACCGACACATCCATCCACGTCCTGTTGAGATTCTAAGTTCCTCGAACCCTTCCAAGAAGAAACCGATGATAATCGAACGTGGAATACAAAGTTCCAGAGTCTAGGATAATACAGAATGACGTTAAGCCTCCTAGGGTGTCTAGATCCTCCACGGTGTCGAAGATCTATGGCGCACTTTCAACAGAAAAGAACTCACCGTACGCGATGGTAGGTGGGGTCGTTTTCGGACCAGACCGTCGGGTCACCAATGGCGGCCATGGTGTGCCCATGGTCGGTTTACCGATGGTGAGCGTGGACGTGAATAAAAGGACAGAAGTAACCAACAATGTGAGAGCAGCGTCAATGCGGCCGGAGAGATAGATAGATAGACAGACAGACAGACACAGACAAGTGTTTTTTTTTTTTTAAAAAAGACATTTTTGCGATTTTCATTCGGTCCGGACAGTCCGACGTAGGAGATAGTCGAGTAGAACGCAATACAGATTCGGTTTGGCAGTTTTCGTTTCACGGATGATCGTTGGCGGTTGGTAGTTGGCGAACAGGGTGGTAAAGAAAAGAACACATAGAACAGACGAAGAAGAAGAGTGCACAGCGTAAGTGGGCATTCAGTCAAGCGTTGTGCGTTAGATAGGGTTGAAAATTGTTGTGCAGGGTGTTCCTTGGTACGTGGAGGGTGGGTTTGAATATTGGAATCGATTTGGGGAGCATTTAAATAAGTTTCTTTTGTGGGAGTGCTTTGGGTACCAAGGAATACCTTGTGTCACTTTTATTCCTTCACAGAGTGGGCTAAAAGTCACGATACTATAGAGTGTGGTGGATAAAATAAATTGTTTCTTGGTGGAGGACTTTGTTTCCTTTGGGGTAGATTGTTTTATAATATTGATTTTTGTCGAGGCTGACTATCAAAATTTTTCAGCCCACTCTGTGCGTGGAGGGGTGATACCCAATTGCGTGTGAATTTTTCAGAGATGATTTATATTGTAAAATATGAAAGAAACGTTTTGCAGTGGCTGGCTTTGGGCAGGCTGCCATGTTGGGCACCCCAAGTTTGGATATTAAAGCTTACAGAGTTGGTTCGTACGACATTGTCGTTTTAATTCTGTCTGTAGATTCATCTCTCGAAGTTTTGACACGCAATCAAGAATTCTGTATATGTATAGCGTCCGCAGTCGAGGACGCCCGACGTCTTCAACATCGGTGAATAATTGTCAAGGGGATATCTGAGTTATTTGATATTTAATTAGTTTTTGAATTTGAGGATTTTGCAGAAAAGATATAAGGTATGTTGATTCCATGGAGGGTCCTCGATTGGGAGTCAGTGGGGATAAAATAAACAGTTGATTACATGAGTTATATTATCAAATGGTGAGTACTGAAAGCGTAAGAAGGTGATTCATTAGTGGGGAACACGGACGGTTTGCGTTTGATAATAATAATAATAATAATAATTGAATTCTGAAACCTTGAAAGGTTAATTAAATACCCTCACAATTTTCGAAAATTGGTTTCTAGGATTTTTATATATTCCGGGAGGTTCATATTTTCTACGTATTTCAAGCGCAAGCGCGCCTCGAAATTCCAAAAACTGAAGGAATTACAGGGAAAAATGTACGAGCCTGCACGTGAGATAGGATAACGTCAAAACTGCATGTCCAACTTTAAACGCGATTTCACAGAAACTAGGTTTTCCAAAACGGTGAACGTAAAAGCTCGAAAACCGCTTCAAGGATTTCAATGAAAATTTACAGGGAGGTGCAGGAAACTATTCCACAAAATGTGTCGGGAGCACATTTTTAATATGAATTCTTAAAAAAAAAGATAAATATTTTTCCTACAAAAAATGATAAAATCATATACATCAACATATAGATAAAATTATCATCAAAATATAGATAGAAAAACTATTTTTTGACTCTTAAAACATTCTGTAAAAGTAAAAGTCTGTATTTGCTTTCATCTCCTTATAATTAATTCACCAAAAATACTTGATTTTCTAGTCCCTTTAAGATTTCCCTTACAAACACAACAAGACTACACCCCATTGTGTTTCCCTGAAACCCAAAGACTACAATCCACCCTGCAATCAACTAATCGAGACTAACAAAAACAGTCGGCGAATCCTCCCGAAACTTCGCCGAATTTAATTCCAAATTTACCGTACAAGATCAGAAGTCTCTTTGTACTTGAATCTCGGATTGCAAAAGGACCCCTTTGTCTCGATTCGGTGAAAGGTACGCAGACCGTCCGTGCTCCAAAACTTCGCGATTACTTTCCACCGTGGCGGACGTTTCTCCTCCCGCCTCGTTCCTCAAACCGAAATAACCGCCGAGGAAAGTAATCTCGATGAAACAATATATCGTTACACGTCAGACAAAATATTCTGCGCGTGGTTAACAACACACACCAGCTACATAGAAGCTACCTGCAAAAACTGATTAAGGAAGAAAACTTTGATTAATAGAAATTAATAAATTATAGACCCTCGCGAGGATCAACGCTGATATTTCTCCGCTCCTCTACAAAACCAATCTCCTCCAATCCTCGCCGCAATACCGAGCGACATAAATCACATCGCAAATCCTCGCGGCGATCTTTCACAAAAAAAAACACTATTCGATTAATTAAATTCTCTCGATAACCTATAATCTACTTGACGCTAGCATGCGCGAAAAGAAAACGCAGAAAAAGCGTCGCGCCAAGGCTCGGCTATTTAGCCTTACCCAGCGACACTTTTTCTAATTTGCGAACAGGTTAAATAAAAACAAAAAAGAACAG
The DNA here is from genome assembly GCA_929113495.1 of Andrena minutula. Lineage (NCBI taxonomy): Eukaryota > Metazoa > Arthropoda > Insecta > Hymenoptera > Andrenidae > Andrena > Andrena minutula. The sequence continues at coordinate 3,768,838 of OV815996.1, read as the reverse complement.
TAGTAAGGGGAACGCAAAACGGGTAAGAAACGAGCAAAATAAAATTGTTGGGGAAAGAAAGAGTAGTCGGTAACAGAAACATCGAGGAGCAAGACACGGTTGGGTGAGAGAAATGATGATGCTAGTGATGTCGGATGTCGAGTGACACGATGTACTCAAGGCTGATATCAAACGTGAATGTAACGTAGGTAGGGTAACGGACCCAATTATTGCCACCTAACCAATTACTGTCACCTTAAGCTATTTTAGTTAAAATAACGAATAAACAAACTACAGAATATAATCTATAGTATAGATTAAACTTCGAAATACATCATTCTTTTCGTGTATCACTTTACAACATTTATCTATTCATTATTTTAAGTAAATACCTTAAGGTGACAGTGATTAGTTAGGTGTCAGTAATTGGTTCCTTTACCCTATATGAAGGTACGACGTGCCGATGTATGTTCATCTACTCCGACTTCAGTCTACAAGATGAAGTCTCTCGAAGAAGATAGTTGAAGATCTGGAGGCGTTCGAGTAACAGGAGTGAGGCTTGATCGTCAAGAGCGATTTTACTTATGAAATTGACAAGACACCCGTGCAGCTCTGTTAAAAATACCCGCGCGAGGATTTCTCCGGGCATGCTTTTAGTCGCTCGCCTCCTTTCACGCGAACGCAGCCATAGAAAGATCAGAACAGCGTGCAGGATGTTCTAAAGGGTGTGTAGGGCAGCGAGTCGGGGGCGGATCGAGAGGGATCGGTGGTTCGAGTCCTGTCGAGACGTCGCTCTGCCCGGAAACGCGAGTGTGAGTGCAAGTTCGGTAGAAGAGGCGGCAAAGGGAGCTCGGAGCGATGGTAGCGGGTGTCCTCGTGACGTCGCAGTCTATTTGCCGTGGAAACGAAAAAAGTAAATAATAGAAATACACGTGGGGAGAGGGAGGTGTAGTAGAGTACGTGGCGACTGAAAGGGAGGAAAGCGGCCCGAGGCGATGGCTGTTTTCTTTGCTACTCTAGCTGCACTTACGCCGAGAAAACCCTCCATGCTTTTACTACAGCCCGGGCAGAATCAATTGGCCGCTTAGACTCGCCGAACGGCTTGCCCTCCGTCACGTCGTTCGACTACAATCGCTCTTAAACGGAGAAGAAGACGAGAAGCCGGAATTCAAGTAGTAAGAAGCAGGTTCAGCGCGATCCTGAGCGGCCAGCTGATATTTCTCCAACTATATCTCGTGGATATAAAATGCTACGAGCTGATAAATTTGATAAAGAGCCTCCTTGATTCGCTACCTAATATCGAAATCTTGGCAAGCCTCCCCTACGCGAGCTAGAATTTTCAAATAAGACTCCACCGAAAGGAATCCTCTTCCTCCGCGCGATATTCAAGACAGCGAACGCGAATCCCGCTCGTAAAGCCGGGAGTGGGTGCGGAAGGCCGCTGGAAATCGTTCGGGACGCTGTTACGATGGGCCGGTTGCAGCCGCGGTGTTCTACGGCGATGCTGTAAAACGCGGGAGTAAAGCGAGCCCTAGTCGAGACTGAGACACTAGCCGGATATCGACGGTTCCGCGCTTCGAATACTGAGCTGTAAAACTCGAGTAGAAATCCGTTTAACCTGAACTAGGAGGCGGGATTCGAGAGGAAAACGATGCTTCGACTATTTCCTGTTTCTAGGCTCGCGTAATAAAATAGTAGAAAGCACTGAGAAACAAATCTGGCTGTTCTAAAGGTGCATTTAATTTCCCGGGGGACTCGCGTTCCGTGGATTTCGAGGAACCATTAACACGTTCGGTACTGGTTATTCCGAGAGCACGTTAACCGTCCCCACGTGATCTAGCGGCCGTAAAATTTCCGCGTATAGTCCCGCTCATCCTTGGGATTTCGGGGATAACAGCCGAATATGCGATTCCAGGGTGGTCCTGCAGTCGACGTAACGTCCCGTTTTACGCAGCGGCGTTAAATTTTCATTCGGTCAGGTTTACGCGCGCGCTATTTCTACCGGCGGCAATTAGACTCGCGGCGAGCGTGAAGCAGGGGAGAGGGATTAACGATAAGGCCACGGTTAACCTATGCTGTTGCATTAAGATTTAACGAGCTTCAAAGCTACCCCAGGATTCTGCTCCTAATTATTTCCGTGCTAGCTTCTATTCCCGATCGTATCGATTTCATCTGAAGTATCCAATGGCCATCTCTTCTTACCACGCCTCTGTTTAATTTAAAGATATTCAACACCCTGAAGCTAACGTCCTAATCCTCGAATAAAATATCCCGCGATCGTCTCGGATCTCAGTCACCACAGGACGCTTCGCGGGAAAACACTTTCTTTCGAACGCTTTCGCTACGAGTTAGTAAATCTAGAGCTACCTGGGTGAGTCGGCTATCAGCTTCCACTAGCCCATCGCTTGCCGTCGAATTTTAGGACAACATTCTATCGTTTACAGTAACAGCTACAGTAAGATCCTCTCGTCTCCGGCGCTGAAGATTCCGCTATAACCCCGATGTAACTTTAGCTGTCAGATGCAACCGCGTAGCTGCCACTGGCAATCGCTACGGGGAAAGCCCCCCAATCCGAAATAGGAGTCGCGGCAGGCGATGGGCTAAGAAAGCCCGGGCGTGGGTGGATCACTGGCGCGAGAGACGGGGACAGAGGATGCGGCGAAACAGACGATTGGTGACTGTGAGTTGCGATCGTGTTAACGCTGAGCGTGTCGAAATAGATACAGAGCGGGGGTAAGGGGGGGTTTTGGGTGGATAAAAACAGGCGGTGGTCGAACGAAATGCAAAAGAGAAGGCAAAAGAAAGAACCAAGGTAACGAGAAACAGTGGGGGGAGATGAGGTCTAATTAATCGAGTGGCTAGAGCTGGTCAACGAAAGAGATCAACGAGGTGGAGACTGTTACCATATGACACGGGATTACGCAAGTTGCAACGCGGGAGAAAAGAGAACAGAAACGAGTGAGAAAACGATCGGCCTCGCGCGGCAGCCTCGTCGCGAAGCGGTTCTGCTGGTGTCCCCCGCGCTCCCTCAACTTTCATCCGAGAACCCCGGGACCTTCCTAACGAGCTCCCCCGTCCGGAGTCGTTAAAAGAACGACTCGCGTTCGATCCTCCAGGAGGAACGCTCCCCCGAATAATAAACGACAAGCGGGATCTTATCCTTAACAACTCCGCCCCGAGTAGCCCGCGTCTCAGCAACTTCTCGAGGATCCTAGTATCGCCTACTAATCGAGCGGCCAGGCTCCGACGTCGGAAAATAAATAAGCTGTACGCCCCACGGTCCCGCGACTTCGATAACGTTCCACCGCGATTCGAGATAACACCCTATCGCGGAATTATCGCTAATTACCGGCCCAGAAACGCTTCCTGCCCCCAGCAGAACGCGCCGAGAGACGCGCGCTCACGAGAACAAAGAAACTGAATAAGAAGAACACTGGCGAGAAACGGAGGTTAAAGTTACAACTCGCGCGATATAAATATATATAATCCCGCGCTGTATGTACATTTATATCGCCCGCGTGTACAGTAAACAGCGGATGAGATTAGAGTCTGATGGGTTACTTGGTGGCTTGTTTAAAGAAGAGAGAAAAAAGGAGAAGAAAACGAACAAAAAATCTTTTGCTGTCAAGTAAGTCGTCGGCTCTCACGGGGACTTACCATTCTTTTTTTGGACAACGACTTTGGCTGCGACTTTACGGGGGTTGCGTATGCCGAACAACGGAGTTTTGAGTGGTAGTAGTAGTAGTAGAAGTAGTAGTAGAAGTAGTAGTAGTAGAAGTAGTAGAAGGTAGTAGTAGCATAGTGTCGTGCCGAGATAGGAGGAGTCCAAGGCCAGTGTGATTGATACAAATATAATAGAGAAGGAGTACGATAAAAGACAATCAGTGCAACTTCGTGGGGTTTTCTTTTTGGGGGTTGGGGGACATTGGGGGGCGGGGGAGGATACACTACGTTTCCACGACGATTCATATCGACGATCGAGCCGCCCTGGGAGAGTGGATCTTTCGTTGTCTTTTGCTTTCGCGACGTGACAGCCTAACTTTCTCGGGGGGAGATCGCCCGGTCGCGGGCTTTCGTCCAGTGTCGTCTCCGTGGACTCCGGGGGATGGATCGCTTCTCGATCGTCCTCCCGTTTCGCTTGAATATCTCGCGGCGTGTTCTGCGGGCTTTCAGCAGCTCGAGCAACGCCATCGACCGGGGTCCAGGGTGGGGAACGATCTGTGCACCGTGCACTCGACGGGGACGGATTAAAAAAAAGAAGAACGTACAGTGCAGGGGGTAGAAGTGGGCCAGCGGGCTGGGGGATGGACGTGACACGAGAGAAAGTAAAATCGACTACGGAAACTCGGACAATGGTACACACAGACGAGCGGAATAAATCAGAGAAACGAAAGGGGCAGAGATATCGTGTCCCGAGCGACGCCGAAAGTGTCTTGCTCCCGGGATAGGCTCCCGGCGTGGTTCACGTGGCTGCGGCCTCCGAGATGGTGCGTAATTATTTATATTGCGTGTCTTTAGTTTTGGGTAAATTAGTAATTATTTTACGCCTCTAGAATTTGGATTTTCTTCGTAGAAATATTAGACGCTCCTCGCGAGAAAACCGCACCATCTGGAACGGAGGCGCCGAGCCAAGGTGACAGGGTATCTCTTCTATGGATCTATGATCGCAACGATGCAGAAAATGAGAGTCTACCGGTGACAACGTCGAGATTTCACGGCGTGTGCCGCTCGAAGTACGTGGAACACGTACTCGCATGTATATTTATATGTATCTTTGTATCGGGAAATAGAAAGATAGATATAAACACGGAAAGACGGAAAGATAGAGGCAGTTAGAAGAGATAGATGGAAATAGAGAAAGAGAGAGAGAATCAGGGGAAAAAGTAGAAAAAATCTCTCGTACCTTGATGCGAGGAGATGCACGAACCACGAAACGTGAAGAGAAGAGACAGATAGAGTAGAGAGAAATGTGAGAGAAAAAACATGGTGAATACATACAAATGGCGCGATGCGATCGATGGCGATGAAAAATTGAAATGAAAAAAACACAAAAACGGTGCCCAGTTGTTGGACGGCTGTAAAACAAGACGCGCGTGCCGTCGCCGTTCTCCTCTCTTTCTACCTTCTTTCTATAGGCTGGAGAAAGACAGGAACGACGACGAGGTGACGAAAGTGGTGAGAAAAAATGCGTGGTGAAAAAGATCGTTCGGAAAAAAATGGGAGAAGAAAGACAGATAGAGAGAAAAGAAAAAATATGTACAAGTAGAGAGAAAACTCGACACACTGAGACTATCTATGTAAAAAATCGCTAAAGGAAAAATCAATGATAATCAATGAAGCTCTTAACAATGTGACGATTAGAAGAGTCGAGTGGCGCTTCTTACCATCTGTCCGGTGCAGCGGGTGAAAAATGGAAACAGAAAGAAAATTCAAAGATCTTCCTCTGAGCAATCGAACACCGGGGCGGGGGCATATATCGGGGGTGGGCGTTCTTTTTCTCGATTTCCATTACGTTTCTTTTGTTTCGCGGGGCGGTGGGGGCGCGGGTCCCGCGTGCAAATCTATTCGGTGGAGGGTTAGGGGGGCCAGGGTGGGGCGGTACAGAGTCTCGAAATTCGCCGTGACGGGTTTCTCAAAAGAACGTATGCGCGCGCGGAAGGACAAACGGTTCGATTGTTCGTTGCCCGGGAGGGGGTGAAATTTTGAAAGAGGTGCGGCCGTAGCAGGTGGCTCGTAACGAAGGGTGTAGAGAAATCGAGTAATCGAGGCAAATTCCGGAAATTCGCGGGTGCAGGTCCTCGGATATTATATATATTACACTTTTTTTTTTAATTTTTTTGTCTGAGGAGCATCGAGGCGTGACGGCAAAGAGAAAGTACTTTTTGAACATCCTTTTCTTCCAAATTTCAGACTATATAATAATCAATTTTCAGGGAGTATTCTCAGTGAAAGAGTATCACTACTGGAATTTTGTATTATAGACGAGTTTAAACTCAAATTCCCCCACGTTCATTTTTTAATTTCCGAATCCTGGGCCATTTATCTTCCCATCGGGCAACCCGATAGGAAGGAACGCATCGTTTGATTGGAAGAAAAGGACACTCGGTTCGTTGCCCGCGTCGTAAAACGAATCAAGAAGGGAAAGAACAGAGAGCGAGTCTCCGAGACATCGCTGGGAGAAGTGGTTCTCCAGCCAGCCGGAAGCCCAACGTTATCGAATCTTCGCAGTCACGCGATCGATCCTCCTTTCGGGGCGAACGCGACGATTCAAAAACCGACGGGGTAGGGGGACGGCGTTGCATCGTTTCTCATTGTTAAAAGCGTCCCCGGAATCTCGTGCCCCGACGCACCAATGAATCCTCGCGTTCCCGAAGACTACAACGTGGCCTCTCTTAAATCGTGTTTAGAGCGGCGAGACTCGCGCGCGAGCGTCACTCGAGGATCGAAGCTTGCGCTCCTTTGGGTCGCTTTAATTCGACGGAGAAACATTGGTGATCACTTCGGAACGAACAGGTCGGAAAAGAATAGCCTCGGGTACTTCTGCAACGTCCAAACTACTGTCTCAGAAATCTCTAACATCTTCCGGGAGAACAATAAATCTCTCGATATCCTCGCGCGAAACAGAAAGCTGCGTCGACGCTGAAGAAGCGCCCGAAACAAGGCGACCCTTTCAATCTGTTAATCCTTTAAACGTCAAACGAGATGCACAGAAAAGAACACTCTGATCACGATGTAAGAGGGACCAGTAAATGCCGAATACCAAAAAGAGGAGAAAGAAAATTGGAAAGAACGAAAGAAGAGTCTCTGCAAGAAATATGATCGTAATTAAAGAGGGAGGGCAGGGGTGAACGGTGATAGCGGACATTACCTTCTTCCAATCCGTCGTCGCCGTCGCTCATCAGCTCGTCGTCCGAGCAGATGTTCAGCACGTTCACCAGCATCTCTGTGACTGCGGAAACGAAAGGAGGGATGCACGGGTCAGTCACTCTGAATTAACTCTGTGGCAGCGGGATTCTAATTAGAGCGATAAGAGAAAGAACAACCCCCTCACCTTTTTCACCTACAAACGGCAGGGACCACGTGAAAACGTCCATGAAATTGGGGAGCCAGTAGGGGTGGGGCGAGCAGTTGAACTGCCTGATGTTCATCACGTTGTTCTCGTACTTCAGCACGGCCGCCTGTAAATGCAACACCGGCGCGTGATAGTATTCGAGAAAAGAGGAGCTTCTTCTATTCTGTGAATAAGAATCTGGAAGGTGTTCGATATAGGAGAGTAGCGATATCAATATACGGGCGATTAACCTGTTAAGTGGGGCCACTTTTCGACCAGTAACACCCTCTGTAGACTCAGATCAAAATTAACACATCGATTGATCTAACAGAATTAAAGATCCCAAGTGAATTACTCACCTTGTTGTTGTAAACGTCGAGGTAGTTGGGCGCGCTGAAGATGGTGATTAGCGAGGGGAAGCCCGTCGTCTGGGACTTCCGGTACATACGGTAGCCAGCGTCCTGCGCCTCGTGTGCCCTTATGATGCTGAGGAGGTTGTTGTTCTGCAGGAAGTCGCAGCACGCCGCGTAACTGCGAACAGAATCGTCAGGGATGAGACGTCCGCCGCGTGCCTCGTCGCGCCAACTACGGAGCTACACCACTGATCGCTCTAGTCCTCGAAATACAGTAATTCCGCAGTTATAATCCCGCTCACTATGCCTCTTGGAATCCTTCGGTCGAGAGTGAGAGAACGAAAGAGACGACGGCAACTTCGTGTCAACTGTTTCGTTCCCATTCGTTCGGCTCTTGGGTTTTCTCACTCGCAGCATCGGCTGCACGGAATAGTCTTAGAGCATATACTACTCTAAGGTAGGGCTGGGACTATTTGTCGAATTATTTGGTATTCGAATATTCGAATACTTCAGTTGTTCAATTATTTGGCGAATATAATTCGAATATCCAAGTATTCGAATATAATTCGAATATCCAAGTATTCGAATATAATTCGAATATCCAAGTATTCGAATATAATTCGAATATCCAAGTATTCGAATACTATTCGAATATTTGAGTATTCGAATACTATTCGAATATTTGAGTATCCGAATACTATTCGAATATTTGAGTATTCGAATACTATTCGAATATTTGAGTATTCGAATACTATTCGAATATCCAAGTATTCGAATACTATTTGAATATTTGAGTATTCGAATACTATTCGAATATTTGAGTATTCGAATACTATTCGAATATTTGAGTATTCGAATACTATTCGAATATTTGAGTATTCGAATACTATTCGAATATTTGAGTATTCGAATACTATTCGAATATCCAAGTATTCGAATATAATTCGAATATCCAAGTATTCGAATACTATTCGAATATTTGAGTATTCGAATACTGATGTATTCGAATAGTATGGTGTGAATTATAAATCAAGTTGTTGAGGTTCATTTGTCAGGGTGAAATCTTGTAAGCTAATTTTGACCCACTTCACACCATACTATTCGAATACTGCTCTATTCGAATACAGCGATATTCGAATAGTATTCGAATACATCGATATTCGAATAGTATTCGAATACATCGATATTCGAATAGTATTCGAATAATAACATTCGAATACTCAAATATTCGAATTTTATTCGTAGTATTCGAATACTTGTAAAATATTCGAATATTAAATTATTCGAATAATCCCAGCCCTACTCTAAGGGAATAGTGTCCACATCGCGTTAGTGTCCTGCCGCCAGCCCCGATCGTCAGGATTCTAACGAGGCATTACTGTACAGAGGAATAAGCCTTTCTACTATTCCGAACACGCGCCTAAGCGTTTCGCCTGCTAATTGGTAATTCTCCGGCGGAAGAATTAAGCGCGGGGAGAAGGAGAAGCGCGGCGGAAGAATAGGCGAGCGAGATTAAACTTGCACGGGAGAATTACGGCGCCGGTGGATGTTCCTCGTTTTCATTAAAACAACTCGCCTGTCCGGCGGAGAGACTTGAAGCGGAGGCGCGAAGGTCGGCGGGGAATTACTCGGTGTCAGCCGGACGGGGGAAAGTGCAATCGCAAAATGAGACAGGCTCCGTCCAGTGGAGTCGTAATATTCGAGGGATGTTTCGCGAACGCGGCTCCAGTGGCAATTCCGTAATGGTCGCGGCGCTATAAAGAAACCGTTCGAGGTGCCGGCCACCTTTTCGTCGCGGGATACCGGCAGACGGACCCTCGTAAAACCTCGCCCCAGAACTGACTGCCTTATGTGGCTCCGGGACGTTTTATTCCACCCTCGTAAACGCGGTAACCTCCATTCCAGAGGGGCGACAAGAAACGCGCGGGTCTGCTGGAAGAATCGAGCATCTTTTCACAATCCCCTTACGACCCCGCGTCGAAATTAGCTCGCCCTTCTTGCGATGCCGACTGTATGGGGTCGGGGACCATTTCAATTTGCCACGCTATTTCGCGAATGGGATATAGATTCTGTATAAAAAAGAATGCTATAGTGAATGATAACTGTACGGTAAAATTAAACAATAGGCCAGCGTAGGAGTCGTATGCGAAATTCGTTAGAAGGTTGGTCGGAAGCCGGGCGCAACGGAGGCTTGAAACGCTCCCCCGACAATTTCGCAGGCCCGGCCGCACGCGAGGTTGCACGCGAAAATTCGTGATAACTCTCTCACGGAGTAATTTTATCCGGCGATCGAACGCGATAACGGAGCCACGGTCCTCGAGCATTTGTAAATTATAATGCGGCCGATAAATCATCCTGACGGGGTTCGCCAATCGATCGCGATGGAAACGGTTCGGTGTACCGAAGGAAATCGAACGACGACAGGCGCCCGAATAACGGCCGAGCAAACCAGCGCTATTAAACCAAGCGCTTTCGGAGGAGCCGAGGAATTGATTGGCAATCGAGCTGGAGCAGAGAGCACTTGTTTCTTTGAGATTCTCTAGAACAGACACGGTCTTCGATTCCTCTTTTTCTACTTGCGGGTTCGACGATGATAAACCCTGGCCCGAAGGCCGTCGCGACGTCCACCGGGCGGGCTCGTGTAAACAAATTAAGCGGCAGACGTCAGACGACTGACCTTTTTCGCTCGCCTATAACTGACCTGGCCAAGGGCCGCTGGAAACGCTCGAGCCAAGGCGAGCGGCAAGGTCGCTAACGACCGTTAGGCGCCGTTCACACCGGGACAATGATTAATGAAGCGGTTAGCAGACGGCAGAGTTTTCGAAAGGCTGGACAGACCTGCGGCGGACCCGCAAGATTCGCCCCGCTGGCCTGCGAGAGACAGGCTACTCCGTTACTGGTGAAATGAAGCGAACTTCCGGGTGATTCGGGTCGAGGGGTTCGTTTGTCTCTCGGGACTTGGCGAGCCGTCTCCTTTCCAGAAGACTTCCCCACTTTAACAGGACTAATAAAACACGGGGAGCGTATAGAAACTTCGCTTTCAATATTCTACGATAAACGAGCCACTAGAATTTCAGGGTAATTAACCTCGTTGTTAAAGTGGTACGCGGTTTCAGTAGCGCGGGTCAATATATTGTCAGACGTGGACGATGAAACGAAAGTTACTTGTATAGTGTGAATGAATTTAAACGGAGCACAGTCGCGGCGTGCTTGCAGGGATTTCAGTAGAAAAGGCGCGTAAGTAGTCAGACGGTCGCGGCGAATCTACGCTGAGACTACTTGCAGGTATAGTTTTGCACAGTATGTAAGTTGTATTTGTTATTTTTCTTGTCTAAATAAAACAGTTGTACACTTTAAAGCGATTATTATCTGATATACAGGCTGTTAATCTCAAGCAAAGATTATTTTATTCGAAGTAATACCGAAGCTGTTTTCGAAAAGTGTTACAGAATAGTTTCTTCGCAACATACACGAAGCGTCGATTTAAAAGTTGCTTTCTTTACGTGGCAATGAAATTACCAAGTTTCCTCGGCAGACCTTCGAACGGAAGAAAAAGTGCGCGATGGGGGTGGCTGGCGTTTGAAACTTTTATCGAGGACATTCGAAATCGTCCCGGTAGAAAGAAACTCGCCGTCTCTAGCCGGGCTGTTTCGTTGACAGAATGGGACGCACGTGGCTGCCGACGATTGTTATTAATTTCCCTGGACAGCGGGAAAGGGGAGCGCGGCCGGGGGCGCAGATAGAAGAGGAACTTCCGGCCGGAACTTGTCCCGAAGTTGGCTCCATTCGCGCCGCGCGATCGCGGCCGGAACAAAGACCGGGTAATTACTCGGCGAATGGGATAACGACCGAGGGAAAAAGGGAAAAAGGGAGAAGGACGCGAGAAGATGAGGGGCGAGTGAAACGAGGATGTAGAAAACGCTGGCGCGAGAAGTTTCTCGGTGGAAGAGGGGTGAAAAAATTGCGTGAAAAGCGACGAGGGGTCTCCTTCAAACTGGTATCGATTAATGATTCGTTGTCGTAGAATTTAGGTTACGCGCTGGTAGGGATTGGGAATGGAACGCTCGCAGACGATGGAGGTTTGAGTAGAACTTTGCTGTCTAAATTTAAGGGGCTGAAGAAGTTCGGTACCGGCAGAGAAAAAAAATTATTTAAATAACGCATCAAATAAAAGAGACTTTATCTTTATTTGTGATCAAATAAAAATAAGTCACAAACGTCACAAATAATTTTTTAGTTGGACGTGAATTTATCGGACGGCCACAAATAATTTTTATTTTAAATAAAAATAAGTCTAGGTTATTTTTATTTGATTAGTCTCGAATAAAGTTTGTATCTTTCATTCGAAATCAATTTTTCATTACCAAATAATTTTCTGCACATCTCTGGGTACCGGAACCGCTGTGTTTCTCACCTGTAAAAGTACGAACAACCCCTGACGCTGTTGTGAGAGAAGTGGTCCGCGTTCTTCTCGTTGCCAAAGTCCTCCAGAGGGTCCGACCAAAGGAGATCGCACATGGGCCCGAACGCCGGCGGCTCTTTGAACCTGTCCAACTGCAACAGCAAAGTAAACATCGATCGTATTAGTCGAAGGAACTTGTCTGACGGCGCATCGCAACAGCGGAGAGCCGTGCAAACGTGGCGCCCGCCTAATTACCTAAACGTTGAGGCGCAGAACATCCAAGGGACCTCCAAGGTATCGCGGTTTCCAATTAACGCGAGCCTGTTTGGGCGTCTACGTGACTCCATCTATGATTCTAGGAGCTAGCTAGCTGCTTATCAGTAATTACCACTCGTTTCCTAATTATCGATTCCCTTCGATCAACATATGGCCTCGAGTATTGGGAAATTTCCACGACGGGGAACTGCGAATTCATGGGATCCTTCGAGGCAATAGTTCATAACGACTTTAAGACAAAATAATTTATTAGAAGAATTCTGGTAAATCATTTAACTTTGAAAAATTTCTCCGGTTCATAGAGAACCACTGCCACGAAATATCCAAGTTTTCTAGGCGACAAAACTGTGCAGCCGAGCTGCTTATTTACTCAGAAGACACACAAACTAGGTCCGCTCGCCGGAACTCTGCCCCGAAGACATAAACCATTCACGAACTCTGAATATCGAACCAGTCTGCGGAATTAAAGAGAACCCGAGGTGCTCGTGGTGGACGGTCCACCGTTCCCTCCTGCCAAAGATACATTTCGGTGGGACGGATTTAAATATTTGAGCAGTCTAGCCTGGATCAGAGTAGCCGGGGGCTGCGAGGAATTCGGAAACTCGAGGGAACTCGAGCGAAGACATTTATTTTCGACGCACCCCTTCCTCTTCAAGATCCTGACGGATCAGTAAACCTCGAATATTCTTAGAAAAATTGTCGTTCCATGGCGAGAGCATCCCGATCAAAGAGAATCCCCGATGAAACGAATTTCCCAACTAACGTCAATCGAAACGTAGGAATATTCTGTACACAGATTTTGCTACTTGGGTGTCTACTCTTCCAACGTGGCGGGATTATCGAATAGCTTGGTGCACGAAATTAAAGAGGAAAAATATCCCGAGGGGAGGAATAATTAAAAACAGAAGAGGTCCCGCCAGTCCGCGGCACTCAAACGTTTCCAATAATTACCCCCGTCGTAATTACCCAACTATTGACTTAGCGCTGACGTATCGACGTTCGCCCTGTTTATCACGCGACAGAGACCCGTGGACTGCAAGTTTTGATCATAATGGGTAACGCTAATTATGTTGAATGGCATTAGTTCCCTGCTCGCACACGTGCACAGATGATACGCGCTGGTAAGTGTACGTCCCAAACACGGCGTAGCGGGAATGCAGTTTACACTGTAACGAGCAGTTTGCACCTAATAATGGCAGACGTAATGCCATTGGCATTATTGCCCTTGGCAAAGTAGCTGTCTCGTTTTCGCCTCTAAATCCGCACTCGGATCGGAACGATCAATCGGAATGGCCAGGGCCAATCCTGATTCCTCCCTACTGATTTACAAATAAGCTTGAGTTTACTACTTCATCCCTGTTGAGTGGCCATTTTATACAGGAATTCTCAAGCCACGGTGTTCAATAATACTGTCACAAAACCCTAGCAATTGCCATGCATGAGAAATGCATAATAAAACGCATGAGTAGTAGAGCCAAAGCCTGCGGCTGACTAATGACGGACCGCTACTACTTGCGCGCAGCGTATCTCTAGGAAGCAACCTTCCAACGAATTCTACCAGTTGTCTATCGGTCCTCGAAGATCCTCCGAGGTTAATCTCGCACCCCACAACTGATTACCCAAAATTCCTTATTAATTAAGAAACTCTGCGCCACGTCTCCGTTTTCGTTAATTATCTCCCTTTACAACCACCCTTTGCAAGTGTCCTTCGCGCACGTTATTACATTCTGCGCGCAGCACGCTGGATAAGGGTCCCTGAACTAAAACGAAGTTCTAACAACACACCCGTGGGAAAGCAACGCGCTTTTACGATCTTATCGTCTTAGTAGATCGCGTTTAACGGTGTATTAATTGCTCGTTAACTGTGCCCGTGGTCGCCTTCGAGCAATTCCACGACGCAAAGAAACACGTACGGTGGAGAAGGGTGTCCTGGTTGTCGCCTGGCTTAATTAACTTTGCCGTTGCGACGGGGGAATCGAGGTTTGCCACTGGACCCGGCGCAGAGTCCTGTTCGAATTTCGTGACCTGCGAGAACGATCGCCTGCGCTGTTTATAATCGCCTATTCTGTTTGGAATAAATTGATATGATACTCTGTTGTTAATAAATAATACACGGAGGGGTGAAAGAAGAATCGAATTACTGGACCAGGGTAGCTTTAACCTTTTAATGGTCATATATATTATTCATTTAAATTTTCAATAAAATCAATTGCCCAATCAAGGCCACATTAGGGGAGAGTGTCCCCAAGGCGATAGTTACGGCATTTTAATAAATAAAAACTGATGTTCCCTCTCCACTAGCTAATAGTGTAGGTCGTATCCAACGCAAAAAGTAATAAATACAGAACGCTCATGCTAGTCAAGATAAACACAATTTATTATTTTCATAATGTTTCAAGTAATATTTTCTCCATATTCAATTGCATGTAATTACTGTTGAATTAATGATACAACTGGGATTTTTTTAACTTGAAATAAAGCACTTTTTACCAACATTTTGTGACCAAGGGGTGGCTTAAATCATGATTCTAACCCCTGAAATAAATTCCTTTTTATTTATTGATGTCGTGGGGTAATGACGAACACCAAGGGTTTTTCTTTTTCACTATAAAGTTTATTTTGACTATAATTATTCAAAAATTAGTCACAGTACTTTATAGATGAATAGTTTAAGTATGTTTCTAAATAAAAAACAAATTAATTTCTCACATAGGGTAGATTTCCCAATTACTGCCAGTGTCCCAATTACTGCCACTTTATTTATTTGATGTAATAAAAACATAAAGTATAAAAAAAGTGTACAAAATATGTTATTATTAAACGGAGCTTCTGATTTACATAAAAATAAAACAAATAAAAAAATGAAAAAATCATACAGACAAGACGATTTGTGAGGTGACAGTTATAAGTACACTAGGATCACTCCCGAATTTTAATTAATTATTAATAAATTCTTCATATTTAATTCGCAAAACTATTTTTTTTTAATAAAAGAGATGCTAAATAATATTGTGTTTCAAACTGAGACGATTTTTAGGTTAAATAACACGTAAAATGATTAAATGAAGTTCAGTTATAATCTTAAGGTGGCAGTAATTGGGACATCTACCCTAGTTGCCGTTTCATTTGCTTTTTGGCTTACTTTTACATTCCCTCACTTTTCCCAGCTCACTCCCTAAATGACCATTTTCCCCTCAGAGTCTCTCGCAACCCTAACGGCAGACGTTCGCAGTAGTCGCAGTATTTACTGTTATTATTCATAGACCGCGATAGAATTGTCGCGTCCTCGTCGCTGCAGGCCAGTGCGCGCAGTGACACAGCGTACTAGTAATAGCATGTTAATTACGTCGAATAGCAGCGTGCTCCTTTACGTGTGCCTTCCGTGCGTGCCTGGCCCTGTGGGCGCCAGTGTGCTGACATCGAGTCACTTACCGTGTAACGAGCAGTTGCCTCCCAATAATGGCACACGTACTGTTAAACGGAGGCTGCACGCAGGCGTGCCAAGAACGTACGAGCCTTATCACGGAAGCAATGTCAACCGCATTCTCCGTTTCCGATGTCGGAGCGATTACGGCTCGCGTCGACGAGCAGCCTCGTGGCTCCAGTGGACCAGGCGGCGTCCACTTGCCCCGGAGAATTTTAAACCGGACGATCCATTCTCCGACTGGACGCGAGATAGTTTTTTTTTCGGATCAGAATGCTTACTGGGAATTAATTCCGAGTGGTGGAACATCGGAGGCGAGACAATTCGAGGATACGAAATTGTTTGAGGCAAAGAGCCTTCATCATTTTTCTGTTGTTTTTTTTTTTCCGGGTTTCTACAGGAATTCCTCCTTTGTTCGTCTATTAATACAACCCCCTGCATAAATGAAAGATCCATCTCCCAGCGCCCTCGTCTCTAACAACGCGCCTCGCTTAAGGCTAATTTCCTTTCGACCAGCCGCAGTCCTGCCATTAAATAATACCTCCGCTCAGCTGGCCAGGATATTCCGTGTCCTGGATCCTCAAACGAGGAAGGACGTGCCGCAAATGGAATTATTACGAGGCAAGCTTAGGCGGCGACCTCTGCCACCCCCTCTGCCCTCGAATCCTTTAAAACGAATTTAAAGGCCAGGTTTCAATATCGAGAGGGAGCGGTCTGAATTCTGCTGGAACGCGGAGATATATGTACGCGGGATCCGGGGAACGGGTGAGTTGACTTAATCTACTCGACCGACCGTGCTTGTTATGCTAACTCGTTCAGCTAATTAGGCCGCTCAAGTTTCGACGACTGCTCCAGGCCGTGGCTCCCTGAAGTCATCGCGGAAATCTTCCGGATATTAACCCGGTGGATGTGTGCGATCGCAGAGAAAGGGGCCGCGATTATGTTTACGCAGATTCGCTCGGGGATGGTTTTCGTATTGGTTGTTTACGGTGGGCGGGGTTCGCGCGGCGTATGCTTGAAATTCGAGAAGGCGGGAGGCAACTATGCAATATTTATCGAAGCAGCCCCGTGGATACGTTCTCCGGTCGCCTGTTATGTATTATTCCACATGCTCCTGTGCAAAAGACGGGTTTCGCGGCCGCGAGCCACCGATATGAATACCAAATGGCCACCGGGGAATAGGCAGCCCCCTCTCCAATCCAAATTTGCATAGCGATCTTCGAAACTCGCCCACCCATCTACCCTCTTTTTTATACATTCGCGGAAGAGGAAGAATAATTCGATACGAAACTAGGAAACTAGACTCAAATTTTTTACGCTTGTATTTTTTGCACTATTTAGAGAGCTTCTTTCAGGGATTCCACGGTTGAAAGATCGCGAGTCAGTCGTCATCGAGGCGATATTTAATTCTCGATGTCACTATGCAGAATTGCGGACGTATTATTTGAAGCAAAACAACAAATAACAAATATCTGTAACAGTATTCCAATATTCCCTTTACGAGATTGTTTGCAATCGAACGCAATATCGATTCAACGAAAATAACAGAAATTTCGAATAATGAAATCTACAGAGCCGGCGTGTCAAGTGTATTATTTTCAAGCGAAAAATATCCCGCGCATTGGACCGCGTAATGGAACGAGTAAATAAATAAAATGAATGCGTCGAGCGTGTAAAAAGGGAGGGAATGAATGTGGAAGTGAACGAGGGAAATAAACGTAGGTAGGTAGCGGAGAAGCTTAATAAAACAAGCCGAAACAGCTTCACTTTCCAACGATCCTCCTCCAAAAAAGCAAGAACCCCGCTACAAGCACGATTCAAGTCGTTGCCGGCCGAGCGATTAAAATATCCAGGCCGTGCGATGGAATCGATAGAGGGATAGCCGATAACGTCGATGCAAATTATCACGAATACTCGGCAGCGCATTTCCGATCCGACGAACTTCACCCAGTTTCAGCCTTTCATTCTCTTCGGATATCTTCCACCCTTCCGTCTCTCTCTCTCTCCCTCCTCCCAGCCCCTCCCCGCACCGCCGCCGTATTTTCCGGGATTGTTGCAGCTGAAAGAGGAGCGCGATGAACGGGAACGAGCTGGAAGAAGAGGGTTAACCACCCCTCGTTCTCCCACGAGAAATACCTCGTAATCTGCCCGAACAGATGCACCACCGTTCTGTTTCCCTCTTCGCCGCGGTTCACCCCCTCCTGCCTCACCCGTTTTTTTCGCCTTCGAGAGCCTTTCCCCCCGCCTTCACCCCGCTTTATTTCATCGCCGACCAAAAAAAGGAAAAGCTGGAAATTGAAAGCGACTACGGATTACCTCCCCGTTTATTATAAAATTGCCCACCCCTCGTGTTTCGGCCTCCAAGGCTCCATTAATCCCTCCCACCCCCGGGAGGCGAGTAAAAGCTCAGGGGGCAGCGGGCGTTTCGAGGAGGGAGTTCGTTAGCCGTCTGAGAAATTTCCAAGCGAGAAGCACGACCCCTGGAGGGGGAAAGTTCGTTAGACCCAGGTGGAGCAAGTTTTCTACCGGGCTTGTAAAACGTGTGCTCGCGTACCGAATCCTGGGGAATGGACGTGGCCCCCTTTTTTTTATCTTGCCGTTGCCCTGGCGGCACGTGACTCGGGTGAATTCGAGGTGAAAGCTGAGAGTCTGAGATTACGGAGACAATCTGAGTCCCTTTCTTTCTCTTGACGTCCGTGGCTGATTTGATAAACGAACTTTTGAATCCTTGCATTTTGTTGGAGAGCAATGTCTTTGGAATATAATCCTGAAATAGTATACTGGAATTCTTGTAATTGATAAAGTTATTCGGCTTCAATGGAATCGGCTACAGAGTGCGCCTCCTCGTCGCGTGGATCAATAGGCAATCAACCCTCGCAGTTTAGAGTTTATTAATTGTCCCTGCAATTCACTGCAAATTCAAGATCCATCGGGTATAACTGTACTGATACTGGCATTGCACTAATCATTGGCACTCCTGATTAAATAGATAAATATTAAGAAGTACAAGCTTAGAAAGGACTTTTTTACAATTTCTTATTTTTCACTCACTACAACAGTGCAAATTATAGTAATAGACCTACATATTTTACGTCTGGAAACACCACAAAGTGGGAGAAAGGGCTGAGTTTCAGGCGTTTTTTTTAAAGTTTGATAACGGGCAGGCAAAGATATTTTGTCGCTTTGTAACTAAGTAATGGATTGAAATACAAATTTACTAACTGTTGTAGGTATTTAATAGTGGATGAAATAGTCTGATTAAACACTTTAAACTTCATTTTTAACTATATATGTTTTTCTATATAACTTCAAATTTTAGGGTGCCAGTGATTGTACTTTTATGCCTACTTTTG